>CP032254.1:3923500-5230500 GCA_005610355.1 Gossypioides kirkii | reverse complement strand
AGCCTTAGAGTCCCTGCCAAAGTGGCCAGAGAGGTTGCAAGTCACACCTGAGCGCATCTCAAATGTTCCCGGTGGCAGTAGCGGTGCTTTAAAGCATGATGACAGCAAGTGGAAGGTTCGAGCCAAGCACTACAAAAAGTTACTCCCTGCACTTGGGACCAATGAGATAAGGAATGTTATGGACATGAATACAGTTTATGGAGGTTTTGCTGCAGCTGTTATTGATGATCCCCTGTGGACCATGAATGTCGTGTCTTCCTATGCCACCAACACACTGCCTGTGGTCTACGATCGGGGCCTTATTGGAACTTATCATGATTGGTAATTTCAAATGCATTTACATGGCATCTGAATCCTAGTCATGTTTCTCATGGGTGTCTAATCTGTTGTATCTTTTCCAGGTGTGAAGCATTTTCAACATATCCTCGAACATATGATCTCCTTCACCTTGACGGCCTCTTCACAGCTGAGAGCCACAGGTAGATATTGGATGCATTCTCCCATTTGATGTTCTTTTCTTTGTTCTGGGTTGAGAACATCATTGCATGTTTGGTTTTGGCAGGTGTGACATGAAGTACGTGCTGTTGGAAATGGACCGAATCCTGCGACCCAAGGGGTATGCATTAATACGGGAATCAAGCTATTTTATCGATGCAATAGCCAACATTGCCAAGGGATTGAAATGGAGTTGCCATAGAGAAGACACCGAATATGGTGTAGCCAAGGAGAAGTTATTAGTTTGCCAGAAAAAGCTCTGGTATTCCGCTAGCAGCAGTTCAAGATGACAATATATGTCTTGCCTGGTTAAGTTAAAAAGTACTATATAATATAATATAATATAATATTGTTCTTCCAAGCGTAAAGTTGGAGCTGAAAAGATGGAAGTTGCGTACAGGTAGAAGCTTATCCATAGAAATCAAAGAGCCTCTAAATTCATATTCGTCCATTCAAAGGGTTAGCCTCCCCCAATAATAGTTGATTCTATAGATATATATTCTTTGTAAGGCATCTATCTAATCTATTTCTATACACAGATTTTTATTTTTTTTTTCTATATATTTTTTGTGGGCCTTATTTTCTTTCTTCCGTATGTTGTCTGTCAATTTGGGATGGATGTGGAAATATTATTATTTTGTCACTTCCTTCCCAGTTGGGATTTTACAAGTGTAATGAAAACTATTTCTGCTTTTCTTTTAGACTAAAACCCAAAACCCAAAGACATTTATAAAAAATGGGTCCATACCATTAAGATTATGGTATACGACACGTTTAAAATAAAATAAAATAAAAAATTATAATCCGAAGGGAAACTAATTTAATTTAAGCATAAATTATAATGATCCAGCACTTGGGAATAGCGGTGTGGCAATTACAACGGTGGGAATGGTCGCCTAGTTTCCGGGTGCTTTGACTGCTCAGTTGTATTCTACAAATAAAAAAAGGGGGCGCTCAGTTTGTAAATGACGTGTAACGTCTACAGCTACACCTAGAATTCTTAGTTGGACAGGTGGCGCCAATTTATGAGTCAATCACAACGCCTCAGCATTCACCCCAATTTTCTTCTTTTTTAACTCCCCAAATATAATGCCAACTTCATTTAACAGCAGCCGAAGGCGAGGTTGAATATGTTGCCGCGCACCCCCTTTCCCTTCTTTTAAGTGGTCCACTGGTTTTCCATCATTGTTTTCATTTTTCTAATGGTTTAAAAAAAAAAAGTATTCTTGAAGAATATTTGTATTTGTATTTGGAATCGAAATTTCATTTTTTTAATTATAAAAAATAAATCTATTTTTTATTTTTTAAAAAAAGAAAGAATATATTATCACACTACAAAATAAAACACTAAAAATTTAAAATATTTTTTATTTTTTATATTATGTCAATTTTAAAAATCCAACTTATTCAATATTTTCACTTATTTCAACTTTTATTTAATTACAACATATATTTATAAATTTAATGATATTCATACTGCATTTTTTATATTATTATTTTACAATTATTTTAACTCATAAAATTCAAATAGTTAAATTTGCATAAAACTTATTTATTTAAACAAAACAGTCGCAAAGATTTGCATTTTAAAAGAAATATCGTTTAAAAGAAGATAGATAATATTAATATTGATGAGATTAAAATTTCAAAATTTTTAAATTCGAATTTTACCTTTAGGTTTATTTCAATTTAAATAAATAATATATATATATATAAGATATTTTCTTAAAAAATATATATACAATATATTTTGGATTACCAATAGGAGTTGGATTTGGGCCCATCAATATGATAAGAATGACAGGAGGAAATCTAGAAGAAACGGAGCGAGCGAAGGAACGGGCCAACTATAAATAGAGGAATATTGACTACCATACCCAGTACAGACACGCGTTTCCAAACAATAAAAAAAATAAAAATAAAAAATTAAGCTTTTTCTTGGTACACATAAGATGAACCCCTTGGCTCAACCAATAACAATATTAAAGGCCATTCCGTATTTCTCTCCATAACAATTCCAAACAAACATAAAGGACACCCAAAAATTCTACTTTTGCGAGAGAGAAATAGCGAAGCTCTGGATTCCACCTCCTCCCGTCCTTGGCGACGGTGTTTATGCCGCTTCTTTTTCAGGTTTAGATCTGACAACCTTCTCTTATTTTTCCTTTTTTTTTTCTCTCTTTTTCTTTTTCTTTTTCATGTTTAGGGTTTATTAGGATTCTTTTTATCCAATCTATTTTTCCGATTTATGGATATAGATACGTTGTATTCTCCGCCTGTTTCATAATTAGGGATTCGTATTGATTTAAGTGATTTCATCGATAAGTGTTTCCGTGTTTGATTTATCAGATAACGTCTTGGGGTTTGTTCATCTTTTCCTAAATTAATTCGTTGATATTGATGTTTTATGATGCTTGTCTCACGGGGATTCTTGCTTGCTTGTTTGGTTTGCTATAATCAGGGAATATGAATTGTTGTTAACTCGAATTGGGCATTGACTTATCCTGATCTGCCGAGTCGAGGCTAGTTGGGAATTGTTGATTGAATATTCCTGTTTTTGTAGATATATCGCTTAGACTGAAATTATTTCAGTTTTTGTTCATTGTTGCATATTGTATTCTTGAATTAGTGTGTACTCTTTTGAGTAATACTGTACTTCTATCCTTTTTTTTGGCAAGAAACAGTTAGCTTTATTTGAGTATTGTTCACGAGTTATGTTATCATTTTCTTATTTTCTTGTAGAAATTCAATTTGCCCATGTTAGATCTATCTTAACTCAAAGTTTTGATTGATGTTTTCTTAAATATCAGCTTGTACCTGACTTGGATTTAGAGGGATTTAGTTTCCTTTTCAAGACATGGAACAAGTGTGCTTCTGGTCAAATTGCTACCTTTTCCGAGTGTTTTTCTTCCAAGAAGTACTCGATTGGCGGTTCCTTGCCCGTGGAGATTTTCTTTTGGTTTCCTTTGTTAATTGCACTTAGTCCCAAGTCACCTTTTAACACTCAACACAGGAGCTGGAATGCTAGTTTTTTTCTGAGATAGGTGTTGGATTTTTAGCACATTTCCGCAAGTAAGCAATTCTGCCTTCTCTGTTTGATTAAAAATAAGATAGTAGGATCTAAATATTTTATTTGCAGTGAATTGATGATACAACATCCAGATGAGGATTTTGGGAAAATGCTTTTCAGGTGCTACATGTATCTGCATAATCATGTTCTCCGATATCTGTTAAACTGGTTGAATCTTTTCTGATCTGTATCATATCTTTCTTGTTCTTCTGTTATCACAGGTCTGACTCTATCGATAGACGGTTTAAAGTTGCATGCTAAGCTGTAGCAGTTCTAGTTCTAAGTTAGTTTTCTGTTATTGCTCCTGATGGGCACTGATCAGTGATGAGGTGTTGGTATTTTGAGCTTTCTGCAACAATTTCTATTTATCCTAGATGAGTTGACTGCAATGAAGCTTTTGAACCAAGTAAAGTGTATCTTGAGCTTGGGATCATTCCTGTTTGATAGAGCACATCATTCTGATTGTGTCCTATCAGTATGTTTTGTGGAGTTCATCTGTTCCTTCCATTGATACCTGTTCTCTGCTCGAAGTTGTGGGTTTAGTAACAAATAAAGCTCTGAAGCCCATCAACAATAAGATTTCTGGTTTTATGCTTTTGCATCTTGCCAGAGGAAATTAATGGTGGATTTAGCTGACCAGCAGCACAGTTTGTTGATGTTTTTATAGTTTCTAATACAAGCAATCTTATTCTGAAGATATATCTCATATGACTGCCGTTGTTTCTTATACATCTCTTGAATAAAGAAAGGGCTACTTTTTGTTCTGCGATAATGGAGAGGTATGTTGTTTTATCTGTGATGTGCTAGACAGTTTATTTATTTACTACAAGTTAAGATTTGCTTATCAATTTTTGGATGGTATTAGGTACAATTTACTTAGGGAAGTTGGTGACGGGACATTTGGTTGTGTGTGGAGAGCTATTAATAAGCTGTCTGGTGAAGTTGTGAGTATGCCCACAATTTTATTTATTTGAAATTGTAAAAACACGTTTCTTTTAATGAGTTGACTCTGATATATCCTTTTCAAATATGTATCATCTGTTTTGAAGGTTGCAATTAAGAAAATGAAGAAGAAATATTATTCATGGGAAGAGTGTGTGAATCTGAGAGAAGTTAAGGTAATATGAGTCCCTTTGTTCTGGTTTTACTCCTTTTTTTTTTCATATGCATGATAATCTATCTCTTTTGATAGTCCCTGAGGAGAATTAATCATCCCAATATTGTGAAGCTTAAGGAAGTCATCAGGGAAAATAACGTTCTGTACTTTGTGTTTGAATATATGGTAAGTGACTGCTTGTATTTGTGTTATAACTTGCTCTATGATCTTTGGAGTTAGCTATATTTCTGAAAACATGCAATTATCCCAGGAATGCAATCTTTACCAGCTTATGAAAGACAGAGAAAAGCATTTTTCAGAAGTTGAAATTAGAAATTGGTGCTTCCAAGTCTTTCAAGGTCTTGCATACATGCACCAGTGTGGATATTTTCATCGTGACCTAAAGCCAGGTATTGTATTTAATTTCATCTACGGGATTCATGTTTTTTTTCTGTACATTTACTCAAGGATATGTTATGTAACTAACTGCCCTTTTCTTTCTAGAGAATTTATTGGTTTCTAGAGACATAATCAAAATTGCTGATTTTGGTCTTGCACGTGAAATCAGTTCACATCCTCCATACACAGAATATGTCTCAACACGCTGGTAAGTTTGATACTTTTGAGATTTTATTTGGTTTTCCATTTTTTCTATTTTTTTGTAGTACTACTATCTAAACTTCGACTTGTTTAGGTATCGTGCACCTGAAATACTTCTTCAATCATACCTGTATACTTCAAAAGTTGGCAAGTTCTCTGTGTAATCAGTTCTTATTCACTTACGTATGGAAATGCTAGCAGCCTTCTAATTATGCCTTTATCTCTTTGCTTACAGATATGTGGGCGATGGGTGCTATAATGGCCGAATTGTTCACCTTATGTCCTCTTTTTCCTGGTGCCAGGTATGTTCTTTTAATTTATTATTTTTGCTGTGAACTTCCCCCGAGATTATGCCAGCTTAAACATGGGTGATGTTTATTTTTCTTTACTAGTCTGTTCTGCAACTATGGGTAATTGGCAGGTTGTTCACAGGATTGATGCTAACCTTTCATTATGCGTGCAGTGAAGCAGATGAAATCTACAAAATTTGCAGTGTATTAGGTGCTCCAACTAAGGATACGTGGCCTGACGGGCTTAACCTTGCTAGAGCTGTAAACTACCAATTCCCACAGGTCGTACTCCCTCTAAATTGTGATTACACGCTTCATTAGCTTCATAGCTTTAATTCGAAGTTATTTTACCAATGTAAAGTTAGTGTGGTCATATTGTTAGAGAACAGAATCTGATTTTTTTTTTTCATCTGTGTTATTGAACATTAAAGTTCCCTGGTGTGCATCTGTCTTTGTTGGTACCATCAGCAAGTGATGATGCAATCAACCTTATTACAGTTAAGTGCAAGTCTGCTCTTTGTTGCTTTTTATTATCCTTGATGGGACTGTTCAAATACAAATTGACTTTTGCTTGGCTGTTTGTTTTTAGTCTCTCTGTTCATGGGATCCTTGCAAAAGGCCAACGGCTGCCGAGGCCCTTCGACATCCTTTCTTTCAGGTGGTGTCTATTATAGTTATTTCAGTGTTCTTAATATTGTTCTGGGGTGTTCTTTTATGAGGTTAAAATGACAATTATGTTGTTGCTAGTGCTCTCCTGACATGATTTCTCTTTGTTGTGTAGAGCTGTTATTATGTTCCACCCTCCCTTCGTCCCAAAGCAGCCATGTCTGGAACCCCTCCATCTGGTTTGTTCAAAGCTCTTACCAGTTTTGCTCAATCTTTTTGAGAGAATTCGTTATCTGGTTTAGTTTGTTCCTAATATTTAATTTGCATGCATAGTTGGGGTGAAAGGAACATGGGAACGGCAACCACCTAGGAGATTCTCTGGGTTTCTACCTAATGCAAAGCTCACTGGCAATCATTCTACTCTGAAGGCAAATGCATCTTTGGGCACAGGTAATGTATTTTAGAGTGTAATAATGTGGAATAGTTCAGTAATGACGTTGGATTTGATCTTTTGATTAGTGATGGTATTAGCTACTAAATTCAGTATTGCATTTTTATGGAGCTGTATATGGTTGTACCTTTGTTTTGTTCATTCAAATTGCAACTCCAAATGCTGTTTAATTCCTACAATATCTTATATGATGGGATTCCCTACTTATGGTTGATACATACAGGTGTGCAACGCAAGCTGGAGATGGTTAATCAGGTAATTCTAATCTAATGTGTATCAGTGGTTCTGCTTCTCTAGTAGTGATTTTTGTACAAAGCTTTTAAATATGGTCTTTTTCTTTCTTTCTTTCTTTTTTCTGTTCCACCCTAAAGGATCTTAATAAGAATGATAAATCCTTGAAGAGCTTTGCCAAACAACCGAGGTATCGGCCACCAGGAAGAAAGAGTCCATGTAAGCATTTATATATCTATGTATATATTGAAGTGATGCTTTTTCATTTTATCTAGTTATCTATCATATTATGACCACATGACTATTAGTATTTGAATATTAACAGCCCTTTTAAAAATAAGGAAAATGAAGTCTATATAAGGTTAAAGTTAACTATATTTTGTGCTATGAATTGAAATAATACTTTACACATTTTGGTTGTTGAAGATGAATGTAATTGAGCTGGAAAGATGTTCTTGCGTTACTGTCTTGTTTGGTATTCTAGATGTCATTGACATGAAAATATAATGATTGGTCCAGTTGTTGCATCCATCAACAAGGATAGGAATGCCATTGGAGCTTCAGATGTAGCGGATAAGTTGGCAAATGTGACAATTGGAAATCGGCGGCTGAATGTCGGGCAAATAAGGCACTCTGCATATAAAGGCTGGGGTTCTGTGGACTGCGGATTCTAATGACATGTTTCTTTTGCCAACCCTACTGATACTTGATCACCGGAAAGAAGGTAGCGTGGAATGATGAGATGGTGTTTTTAATAATAGTGCATTTCATGGGGTATTATGTATGGATGGAGTCCAAATACCGAAATGAGCAAGAGAGCTTGGTTTTATCCTTTATGTCTTCCGTTTGTGTGTTTTCTTAACAATAACCATAATATGATACATGTGTTGTGTTGTTTTACAAATAATTGAGAGTGTGGTTTGGTTTCTATTGACGTTTGCTTTGATAATGAAGTGCCAGTTTGTCAATGATTTTGGTTGCATGTTGAAATTTCTTCTCCTTGATAATTGAATCTCCGGTACAAAACCAGTTTATTTGGTCATTGGGGTGAAAAGTTTTCTTTTCTTTTTTTTTAAAATTATTTTATCGTAAAGAAAATAAAGACTTGGACTCTCAGAGTTGCAACTTCGAAGTTACCCATGAAGAAAACAAAAGTTCCGGAATCTCACTGCAGTTGATAATAAGGACGTATTTCTGATGGTGTGATTTTGTGAATGTTGAAACCAGTTAATATATGGGAGAAACTAGAGGTAATATCGTTATTGAATTCCAACGTTGAGAGAATGGTTGCTTTCAAAAATTCTATTACCTTCAAAGTGTCGTGTAATTTCTCTAATTCGTAAAAAAAAAACAGAGACAACAATGTGCATGGGATCCAAACATAACAACAAACAATAATTTGAATTTCATTTCTTCAACTATCAAGTTCTGTATTACAAAATAACAAACAAAACAACCGCGGAGAAGGTAATTCCCGACCCAAAAGGTCTTCTAAGGTGGTGGTGTAACAGCCCCCTAAAATTTGGCAGACCAACAATAAATAAATAAAGGAAAAAAGGGGTGGCCAGCAGCAGCTGGGAAACAAAACCCAATTGGGTTGTCACCATGAATGAAAAATTGACTGAGATTAGGTTTCGAGTGAAATGATGACATATTATTATTAGATGAGTGACGAAGTAAAGGTGACAGAACCCCCAATTGCCCTGTAAAATCTGTCTCTACTCTTACCCGCTACTATTTCATTCCATAACCAAAATTGAGAGGGAACATCCAACTGCAAACACACACTTGGATCCACCGCTGCTCTTCCTTTCTGTATTTTTTAATTTCTTTTTTACCATAAAATTTAAAGGTATTGTGCTTGTATCCTTTCTCTGTTCTCCTCCCACCACTGCTTTGCATTTACTTCTCCAAATCTTTCGCGGCTGCCCAATTTCATACATCAATATTTGACATACGTGTCTAAATGATAATCTCAAGTTCAGCCTAACTGTAAATAGATTACCTGAATCTGACACGCCGGAGTTCCCTGGTGCCATCAGCCAACTGTCTGATGGTAATGTAAACCCCTGGTTCATCCTGTTCAACCCATTCTGCCTCCATCTCACTTGCATTGCTCACCGAGACAGAAGGCTCATCTCTAGAGGAGGTGGTCGTCCGTGAAGCATCAAATGATGCATCCCCTCTTGTGCCACCCGGACAAAACCCACTAGGCCCTGCACTGTAAGGCTTGTAGTTGTTTCTTGGCGTCCAATGAGCCATGGGGCTTTCCATTGCTGATCCCACCCTCGAGTATGTCGAATCCCTCTGCGTCTGAAGTGTATAATTTTCCTGTCACTAATTTCATCTTGGAATAACAGGGCATGTTTTACATGATAATTCCCACCAGATTTATATATAAGTAACAGAATGTGTTTTACCTCATCCTCAGACCTTGGGGGAGTATGTAATGCTTGACGATTAAATCTCTGTACATTGTAGAGCTCCATGATTCTATCATAATTCTCACCCCACCACCGCTGCGCTTGCCACTTGTTAAACATCTCCCGACTTCAATATTCAAAGCCTAAACAACGTCAGTTTCCGTATATATACACGCCCCATTAAGTTTCACTAACAAAAGCTCAAAAAGTACATTCCCATTGCTGGTATGGATAAGTTGATGGCATGTATACCTGAATCGAATCCGTTTTAGATCATTTCCTCCATTAGGGAGAGAGACAAATGTTATATGAACCCCAGGCTCCACTTGTGCCATCCATTCCTTGGGCTCATCCTCATCTTCTAACACCAGGTCCTGGACCGAGAAAGACTCCCTATAGCCAGGAGTTCTGTCACCGCTGAATGCCCCTGTAAATCTGGAATCTGACCTTCCTGGATGATGACTGGCACTGGTGAAGTCCCATGCAGGCGTTGAGCTAGAGCTTCCACCTATGTAGGGGTAAGGAACCCCTTCTGAAGCAGCATCAAAATCTGGATATGGTCGACCTTTCTTGTAGCTGCTGGAGCCTGTGCAAGGCTTGCATTGCTTGTAAGCTCCAGAAAATTTCAATGCCATATCCTTGATCTACATATTATCAAAATTTAAAGTTAGTAAGAAGCCAAAAACAAAAATCCCACATTCCTGGAACTGCATTGTGTGTTCAATCTAACAACCATAATCAAAACCTTAACTATCTTGTTATGAATTAATGATTTCAAACTACAAAGTTAATATAAGGCCTAGAATCATGCAGAAATTTGAAGTGGTTTATTTGATAGGTGTTTAAGTCCAAATCCAAGCTAGTGTGCACAGTAGAGGCCGACAGGAAGATCTACAAACAAGAAAAAGGGATAGAATACACACACCAAAAGGAGATTGTCAAATGTGAATATCATGGGGAATATTATTACAGTCAACACTGTTGGTCTAACAGTCTGAAATCATCAAAAAAAATGTACTTCTCTGCTACCACCTGAGAGCTGTTCAATTCTAGCTGTCAATTTATAAGATATCACTCACTTGCTCAGCCATTAGCACGCATAGATTTTCCCTTTTCTTTTCCCATATCCTCCCCCTCCCTTGCTTTTCCAACACAGTGGATCGACAAGAATTCAATGGTGGGTCAGGCCCACGACACTTGGGAGTCTTTTCTTCGTTTTTACACCATTTTGTCTTTACTAAACATATCCCCACTTTACTTCCTAATCCCCACATTTTGCTCGACTTTACTTTCAAAGCCATTTAAACATACCCCCCAGTGCTGCAAGGGAATAAGAGAAATGGCAGCAGTCAAAAGGGCAGTAAAAAACAACAAATTTGTTCCTTTTTCTTGAATAAGTACATAAAATAAAAATTGAAACTGTCCATGTCAGGCACATCTGTTTTCTTGAAACCTACAAGGAAGATAGGGAGGGAGGATTTCGGCCAGGAATCATGGAAGTGATTCTATCCATTGAAATCAAAACTAAAAACCCAGAGAATAAGTAATACCCATATTAGTAGACATCCTAGAGGTCTAAAACAAGAAACAGAAGGAAAAAAAAAAACTAATAAATTAGTACAAGGGTAACGGCGGATGGGGATTGCTTGTGGCGGGATTCTTGTTGCTCTAAGTCACGCAAAGATCTACCAGCATATACCAACACCCTAGTGCGGCCTAGGTTCAAATCCCATCACCCGTAGCCCCTGCACTACTGTGAGCAGTGCACTGTACTCAAATACACACTGTACTGGAACTTCTCCGTTTTACTCCAAAGGTTCCCACTTCGTTAAAACCCCTCTTTCCCCACTGGCTCTTCCAAGGATGTTGCCCATGTTTTCATGCCCACAATCCTCGCTTTCATCTCTTTCTTAGTTAATGCTCTGGCCAAAAAGCCTAAAGCTGGTTTTGAGTAAAGCCAAACCCAAAATCCATCCATTTACTCTCTAATCCTATAAGGATACTTTTGATTGTTTTGAGGGTCACTCCGTATAGCCGATATCTTGAATACAGCAGAATTACATGGAAAGAAATGGTGAAAAGGCCCCACTCGATGCACAGCTTTTACAGTATAGTAATTAAGTAATAGGATTAAATTAAAACAGTGGTGTAGATACATGAATAAACGTGAAAGGAAAGATGCCAATAGAAAAGCGTCCAAAGAAGAAAATGGTGGTCCCCCCACCCCAAGGCTAATTGGGATTATGATTTTGTTCCTTCTCACAAACAAAGCCCAAAGTAGAAAAAAAGGAAACTGAACTAAAGCAAAGCTTAAGCTACCATTGATTCAATGAATGAAGCAAAGAAGGAAGGCTCAAGGCCAGACCATGCCAACAAGCATTGTTAAAAAAAAAGATAGCCAAGAGATGATAGAAGTAGTACCTGCGTGGTCAGGCTTTTCACAGCTTCTTTGGTGCTGGGAGTGCCACTTCCACGCGCTCCTTCTACTTCTTCACCACCATCAGCCATTTGCTTTGTGCAAGCTATGCACGTAAACATTTTCTTTTCTTTTTTTTTTTTAAAGAAATCTCTTTGCTTTCGATTACTCCTTTTCTTCTTGCTGTCTACTTATCCCTGCAAAGAAGCAAAAAATTGTAGATTAGTAATTTGTTTCACGTTTGGTGGGTGAGGGTAATGATGGTCAACTGAAACGCATGGAAGATTCTTTCATGCAGTACTGGTTGGTTCAGAGATGGGGAGACATACTTGCAGACATTGTTACAATAAAAATAAAAGACTGCTCCATTCAGATGAAAACAAAGGATCTAATTCCAGCATGTTTGGCACCCGAGAAAAACAAAACAAATGGATGGAAAAGGAACAAAGAAAACCCCAAAAAAATCAAAACCATACAAGAAAACAATCCCCAACAAGTGTGAATGTTGCATCAGCATCATACCTTGTTGAATCGAGTTTTCTTTTTTCTTTTGACAACGACAGAAAGGAAAAGAGAAGTATAAAGAAAAAGAGCTTGGGATCAGAGAAGTAAGGCCCCCCAACACCTTCCCAAAAAGTGTTTCCTTGCTATATTAAAAAATTAAATAAAATCAAATAAAATAAGCAGTCAATTATTGGAAAATTTTAAAAGAAAAAAAGGAAAGGAAACATAATGGGACATAAGCAATTGGAAAGTAACCTAATTGAACAAGGACCAAGGTTGGAATCTATGCTTTGCTTTAACGTAACCAGCAAAGATTCAAAATAAAACAATGATCTGTTGAAGCAAGCCGATGTTTCTGACATACCAATTTAAATGAAGGAAATTGAATTAAAAAATAAAAAGCAAAAAAGCAACCCAAGAATAATATAGAGAAACATTGGAGCAGTAGCACAGTAGTTTTTCTTTTTCTTTTTTGGTGGGAGATAGATGGATGGATGGATGGACCAATGTATTCTTATCGAAGAAGAAGAAGAAGATGGGCCTATTTCAAGTGTCGAGAAACAGATAGACAAAGTGACGAGAGAATATTGAGGAGCAAGTGTTGGACATTGAGATTTGTTTCAGTTGAAAGCCTGAAAACTACTACTATTTGGCATCATTTATTGTTCGAAAACGACTTACCCTTTAATACCCTTCAATTGCTCTTCTTTTTTTCTTAGCTGTCTTTCTTTATATCTCTAATTCAGTCACTCACTCTCTCTCTCTCTCTCTTTCTAAGTTCATTTCCTCTGCTCTGTGTTTTCTGCTCTGCTCTACTCTGTTTTTTTCCCACAGCTACAATATCAAAACTGGTGGTTTCCCGTTCATTCAAACACATACTCAGAACCCATAGCTTTAATTACTCTACGTATACAATGATGCAAAGAATAAAGGAAAAGTAATGCTTTGTTTGGTTGCTGAGAAAAAAAAAATTAAAGAAAAATAAAAGCTAGGGAAAAAAGAATTAAGACCCACTTACCCACTGGCCAACTTTAATAACCCGGTAAAGCTTTGAATGTCTTGGAGATTGAAGCTTGAAGCTTTGAAACCAGAAAAAAAAAAAAACAAGAACACAAGAAAGCTTTAAAACTTAAGAATGGAAAATCCAATGAATTACAGCTGAAAAAACAATCTTGAGAAATGAAGAAGGAAAAGATAGCAGATTAAACAGAAAACGTACAACAATATATATCCGGATTGGGTGACAAAAATGCAGGCGATATATCCGCCGAGAATCCCAGACCTTCCCAAAAACGGAATGTTTTGTATATGGAAAGCCCGGGGATTTAGATTTCGGCAAATGAAGCCAAAAATAGCTAATTAAAAATAAATATAAGTTAAGACAAAACACTCGGACAGACAGACAAGGAGACGCAAACAAATTGAGGGCCAGGTATTTATATAGTAATAGACACCCTACTACTTGACTCAGACTGCGAGACGGGGTTAGGGGGTGTTGACGGCATCACTTGATTCTGCCGTTAAATAACGGGAAAATGGGTTCCTATTAGCTATCAGAGGCAACAAATCGGTACTGATCGGAGACGGGAGGACATGTTGGCCCCACGTGTTTTGCTGATGCAGTAAAGGTTTGGGATCTCTTACGTGTATCGTAAGTAGGATACGTGGCGAAACCGTATTGGTTTAGATTCCATCGTCGACAGCAAGGGCTGGGATTTTCTTATGAGATTAGTGATTAGAGGAGTTATGATCAACTGTCCCGATCACCATTTCATTTTTGTTATTAATACAAATATAAACCTAGTTTCCATTTTTATCTTATACCGAAACAAAGCCCACATTTATAAAATTAAATGAATGTATAAATTGATTAACTAAAGACACCCTGATGCTGGGTCCTTGTTAGACCCTAGCACTAGGGTCTAAATCTATCCGGGAAAAATATATAGCATAAAAAAGAGAGTGAATATTATTGAAAGGAGACTTTTATCAATTTTAATTTTTTTTTTCTCCAAAACGACAACAGGAGCTACATTTATTCTACTTCAAAGTTCTTTAGAAAAACACAAGTTTTTACTTTTTATGTGAATATTTTTGTTAATGTGAATTTCTTTAGCTGTCATCAGTCTTCGTTTTGAAAGATGAAGGCAGATCAGATATCGTTGGCTTTATCACCCATTTTAATTAACTTTATGATTCAAATATTTTGAATATTGGCTAAGAGATGTGATCACGACCATGCAAAATCTGCATCCATGGAAGAAAGTAATAGAATTTGTGGCTTGGCTTCCCCCTTAAGGTGAAGGAAAAGAGAAAAAGAGGAAAAGGAAAAGGTGATGGGGAAGTTAAGTTAAAAACTTGACATGATCAGATGGATTGGAATTCATCAAGTAATTCCATGAAATCTCCTTCTAAGATACTTTCCTTTTTGTTTTTATATACGCAAACAACAAGTTTTAAAAACTAGTGGATATTCTAATATTATTTCCAACTTAAGAAAGACGTGTTTGCCAATCATGAGCCCTAATGGACACTGCCTTCAATGTATTAACTAGGGTTTGTGCTTATGATTTCAGTTTAAGTGTATGAAGGGATTGGCCATTCATTCGAGACAAGGAAAACCTTTTCTTAAAAAGTGATGACAAAAGTTTACTACCCATCAAGTATAGAATCATTGGTTAACATGAAGTTTTGTTTTTGCATAACTATATATATTAGCTGGATTAGGGTTAGCTTAGGTGTCTATATATTATATTAGATAGCTTGGGGTAGGGGTAGCTAAGTTGTGCACATGCAAAACCCTTTTTTAACACTTGGCAATCCAAGTAATTAAGCAACCTAATGCACGCTTTCTTCCATGAGAAAAATGAAGAAATAGAGGGAATAACAAGGTTGCCAAGTTTTGAAGCATACATCGATCATGAATGTGGAAATCGTTCTGAAATGTGTAAGGATTAAGGAATTACTAACCAATAAGAAGAAGAGCTATATGTGTAGTATATTGCTATTAGTGTAATAATAATTAAGCTGGCATGTATGAGGTTGCTGTAGACGGTGACATCATAAGCAGAAAGGTGAAGTACATTCAGTCAAAGTATTATATATAAGAACAGCTTCACGTACCAATTGAACCACGTACTTCTTAAACTTTTTTGCATATATATATTAAATTAAACAGTATTTTGGTATTTCATCAATATATATATGAAACAGTAGGGAGTTTTATAGGGAAGACAGGGGGGCCGGGTTGGAGTGCATGCATGGATGGATGGTCCAATCAGACTGAAGGAGGTGTGGTACTTGGATGCGCAGCTGGTGAAAGAATCAACACTGTTACAAATCCAAATTGGAATATAGGAAGATCTCCGATCATGTCAACATATATATATATATATATAGCAAAAATGGATTCTAATAAGAAACCCCAAATTTAAACTAAAAAAAATTATTAAAAGGGGGGGGGGGTTATGGTAGATTCTTATTTGTCTGAGCAATGGCCACGGACTGAAGAAACCATCGCAAGTCTCCATTAATGTTTCAGAGATTATTGTACTTCAAGTAGACAACTGGTCACTGACTAAACTAAACCGGCTGTGACCGGTCACTAATCCTTTTGAGAACTGTTTCTGTTTTATCGGGCACAGATGGCAGACGCAGAACTTTTAACCCAGAGAGATGTTAACTGGCTATTGTCGGTTGTCAGCATTGGTTGCTATTTGTATTTGGTGTTTTTTTGGAATTATCATGGGCAACTGTGTGCTTTTTTTTTTTTTTTTAATTTCTTAACTTTAACCACACAGTGTATGTATTGTTTTTGTTTGTGGCCTTGGCTTTATTCCTGGGGCTAACCTGTCTTTAAGCAAAGAATGCTTGGGATAGAGGGACAACAAAACAACTCAATGCCATCTCCTAACCTTTCTTCACTACACTGCCAACCACTGTCTTCTTTTGAGGCTAAGCTGAATCCATATTCTTCTTTAATTCATATGCAACATCCATCCCCCCCGTTGAGATGGCCACATGGCAGGGCATGGCACTGCTAAGCTTTTGGTTAAAGACAACTTCTTCTTAAGCAAGAAAAGCATAGTCAAGGTTTAAAGCCATCCCACTCATTCCCCTCCCTATTTATTTGGTTCAGGGTTTAGCAATTTCAAAATTACCCATCTTCTACTTTAATTACCCCACTTTTTGGTTCTCTTCACGTCTCTTTATCTATTCTCTATGCATGTAAATAAATAAATAAATAAACCCCTATCCTATTCCTATGCATTAAGTAGTAGCAACATGAGAATATGGCACAAGTAGGGCCAGCCCAGGGGTTGGGGCATGGTATTAACGTTAGGAGTGTAGTTTGAAAAGTGATTATAAAGCCATTCAGCGATCCATTCTAAAGTAGATCTAATGTAATCTCAATCCCCAACTCTTTCCCCATTTCCAATGTTTTGATTACTTTAATTTTGATTACACTTGTTTCTTTTGATTTCCGGCTTCACTTCCCATTTTTATTTTTTTTTGCTTAAAAGAAGAGACCGACTACACTGTTTTCTTCTTGTTTCCAATATTATATTAAGGGTATGCTTGCTTAACTTTGAAGATGCCGTACACCTTATTGCAGGCCTCCCACTGCATGCACCTATATAGGCAAAACCAAAAAAACAAAACAACATTACAACTTGCTTCCTCACGTTATTCACAATCTCCATAAATGTATGAATATCTTCTAGTCTCTTTCAGAATCTAGAAGGAAGAAAAAGAAGAGCAGAATCTATGATGATCTGATCTCCCCTGCAATCATTATATCGGCCTGTCTTGATTTGTAGCCCATACTTATATATGGCCCATTAAAGTTGATCTTATACATGACAAAAAGCAGGCAGGCAAGGTTTGCTAATTTCTTTAACACTACACCACCACCAAATATTCCTTTATTTCAAAATAAATCGATACATATATGTGTTCCCAAAACCCTCCCTATTACTGTACTCTTCACTAAAAGAAGTCCCCTTTTTTTTTTCTATGCTTGATGGGGAAGAATCTCATTCTTCTTCTTTTTTGCATTACAATTTGTTGAGCAGTCAAAGTACATATCCTCAAGAATATTTGAGTCCGTTGCAACACTGTTAATTTAAATTTTGAATTTAAACCGCTTTTGAGAAATCTTCTATTAATGATGTCCGAGGAAACAAATACTTTTTATCAATTCTGATCAAAATAGAAGATTATTATTCAAAGCCAAACCCAATTATAACATCATTTAGCTGCGGGGATTTGGGTCTGGATGATTCTCAAAAAAGAAGAGTGAGTGGAAGCATATATGGTACTACATTGCTGCTTTCCTTTTAGCAGTCACTCCAACTTTATGACGCTATTCCAAAGCCAGAGAGCTACATTTCAAATTTTTTTTATTCACTCTATTTTTTCCTCTATGAAATAAAGTTACTTTACTGTTTGAGTGGGCAAAATCTGAGAACAACTGAGGCATACATATGGAACTAGTATTGTATGAAACAGTGATGTCACATTATTTATATTTTTTTTTTTCAATAGTTTAATGTCATATAAGTATTTTTATTCTGAAAAAAATAAATCCAAATAAAAATTTGAAAATTTAGAATAAAATTACTGATGTGACATTAAACTATTAAAATGAGATAATATTTCTGTTTTATAGAATCCTTTCTTATTATTATGTAAGAGTTTGTTCCGGAAAAACAGGCCCATCTTTCGAGTCATCCCGGCACACTCATCCCTAATTGCAACTTTATATGGTCTTGTACTTTGTAAGCTTGGACAAAGCCCATGTCAAAAACTCTAAATATTGGGTTGGGCTCCTCTGTTCAAATCTAGAAAATATAAGATGAAGCCCAATAGAAACAACCTAAGCTTATGTTTTTTATATTCGCCTCTACTGTTCGATTCTTAATCAACTATAATATATTTTTTAATATTTGTACTATGCATAAATTAGAAATTTATTTCTTTGTATTTTTTGAACATATTAATGGACGAGAAAAACTTCAAACCTTCTTCTCTCATCACCGAAACCATTAGAAAGAAAAAGAAAATTTTCTTCTTTCATTCTTGTTTGCCATCCAACAAAATTAACAAAGGTATGAGGCTTATTTTGATAATTTCTTATAGATTTAAGCTTGAATAAGTTGGATTTAACTAACCCGATTAATGAATTATCGATGTTTGATTAAATTTTCATCGTTGAGAAGCTTATAAAAATTAATTATTAAGCTTGAATAAGTTGGATTTAACTTAATTTTTAGTTTTTATTTTTAAAAGTTATGCAAAAACATTTTATTTTTTTAAAAATTTTATTTTAAATTACACTACGTTAGATTTAATATATCGCTCGATAATTTTAATAATTGAAGAACAAAATTAATATAACATCGATAGTTTAAAAATAAATTTAAATCGTTTTGAAATTTGATGGCTAATTCAAAATGAAAATTATAGTATAGGGATGTGTAGTAAAATTAACTGGCAGAAAAACAGCAACAAAAATAAACGGGGTGTTTCATTGAGGTATGTTTTTGCCCGTGTGTTGAGATGATTTCTACTTCCACCTAAAATTGTTAGCGGAACCTTGAGCCGACATTTTATTTTTGATCAGTTTTAGCTAATTAAGCTTAAATTTTCCAAAACAGAAACAGCTAGCTACCACGACATTAGAAATACATTACACACTATTTGTCCAACAGTAAAATTCCATTGCTCTGCAAATTATACATGGCCTCCAAAAGCCAAAGTGCTTTTCATCAGTTCCTGAAAATCACAGCTTAATGCAGAAACATCAGAAGACGATTACGTGAAATTTAAAGTTATTTCCTATGGGAAGCTGAAACAAAAATGACAAACATACCAAAAAGGAAGTTTATTATTTAAGAGATTCATGTAATTTAAAAAAAAAGGTGATAAAAAATACCAGAAAAGAAGATCCAGAGGGGAGTGTCGTTCAGTTTCAGAATCAAATCTAAGTGGATGGCATTCCAAATTGGTTGCGGAGATCGTCAATTCGTTTCTCAAATGACTTAGAAAGCTCAGAAATGGAAGTTTTGCAAACTGGCAGCAACACAAATGAACAATAAGATGATGAAAACTTCACTAAAATGTAAAATATATGTTGGGCGTGATGAAAATTAGATTTGCATAGGTAAAGCTAGATGAAGGATCCAACGATTTCAAAGCAACTTAAATATAATCAGTTTCCAGATGATCTTTTTATGATCTCTTTCGTTAGGTTCCTATTAATTTTCGACAAATCAGGGAACTCTGCTAAGCAGTTAACACTGTAACACGTAGCAATAATAATGAAAGACCGTGTTGAAATAACAGTGGCGATGAAAAGAAGTAGCACGAAAATACCACGGGAAGCAGTGGCTTGTGCATCTGCCATGAATTCTGCATATGAAGCCTGAAATTAAACACGAAGAAAAAGAAATTAGATAACAGTGTCGGAACTGGGAAAAAATTAATTGTATAAGATGTTAATTTCTCATTTATTCAGCATCGAAAGGTTTACTTTCATTGCTTCGTGGCTTTCATCAATCTTTTCCGATATCTTCTTGTATTCCTTTTCAGCTTCCTCTATCGCTTGTTGGCATGCTTGTGTCTGGATCTGTCAAATTAGGAAAAACAATTAGCAGTTGAATAATTAAGAAAAAAAATAACAGTCTAATTATAACAACTTTTAAAATTCAAAGGTCCCGTGATTTCATGTAAATAATGAAACGGATCAGCAGGAATAAGTAAGAGAGACCTTGAAGCGCTTATGGAGGCGCGAGTGAGAGGCGTCGAGATCCTTAAGAATCTCAGAGTGAGATCGGTCGATGAGGTTACGCTTTATATCCTCCACTCGAGAAGATGCAAATTCCTTGAGATCGGAGATGGTGGTTAGGGTTTTGTGATTAGGCGGTGAGGATTGGAGGTTGAAGAAAGCGGAAGCTGGAGTCGAATGGGAGGCATTAGCTGCTATAGTCCTCTTCCTTTTGTTGAAAATGGTTGATTTGAGTGGAGAATGGTTATCCTCTGGAGCAGGAGAAGCCACTGGCAATGGCGATGGTCGATTACTTCTCCTCTGCATTTTCGTTCGCAGGAGCCAGCAATTTTGCTTTCAACCGAATGAATTATATTTGTAGTTGCAAACTGGCTGGCGGGTTTTATT
The DNA here is from genome assembly GCA_005610355.1 of Gossypioides kirkii. Classification (NCBI taxonomy): domain Eukaryota; kingdom Viridiplantae; phylum Streptophyta; class Magnoliopsida; order Malvales; family Malvaceae; genus Gossypioides; species Gossypioides kirkii. Next base: position 5,210,142 of record CP032254.1, on the reverse strand, counting down.
ATTTTCAAATTTCTGTGGTAACTATCTGGAATTACTTGAGTTATGGACGCTGTGTGCTACCTGCTGTATGTGTTAACACGTGGAAGTATCTGTCATATCTTCCTCTCTTTAATTCTGAAATTTTGACTTTCTAGTTTTTTGAGAGCCAGTTATAATGCATAACAGATCAATCGGCTCGTTGTAATATATATAAAATTGAATTTTCATCTATTATATATGATAGTATTAGTATTTAGTAATAGTTATAAAATATAAACATTTCATTGATATGTGAATTTAACGAGTGATTTTTATTAGGTGTGAGTCTCACTATGTGGGGGACCCATTACCTTAAAATGAGGAATTAGAAAATGGGTTGCAACTTAAAATGTTTTTGTTTTGGTAAAAAAAAGGTTCTGTCATGCATTTATTATTTTCTTAGACTTTGGTGAAAAGCTATTATGCTTTTTGGCTTATGTGTGGGCAGCTAATATACAACAAAAATTAGAATTTAAAAGGTCAGTGAGAGGAGCTCACGTTTGAAAGAAAAAAAAAATAAGAGGAGAAAAATAGTTTTTTGTGAAGCTTGCACAGCAGTGATCAACTCTTCGATTGGAGGTTCATCTGTGGTTCGATTGAGTTGATTTTTGGATAGCAGCTAGGCGACAAGGTGTTCTTGACTTTGTACGGTCGAATTTTTCATCTGAGTCCTATAGCGTCAAAAAAAACCCATTTTACAGCAGGCTTCATTTTGGTGATGTTCTCCCTTTTTCTCTTTCTTTTGCTAAAGATTACAAGTTGTTAGCCTTGTTGGAGTTGTATGCTTGTTATAGGCTTGATTTTGTGATCTTGTAGTTGAACATTTGTTGATAGTGGAGTTTTTGATCGGACTCTAAAATCCCGTGGTTTTTACTCTTGATTTAAAGGGGTTTTTCATGTAAAAATATCGGTGTCTCGCTTTATTGCTTTTATGGTTGCATTGGTTGATTAGTGTTGCTAGAGAACACATATTTTGTGTTATTGTAGTTGCCATAATTATTGATAGGAGTTATAAGGAGAGAAAGAACATCGATTGTGCTTCCGCGTTATTTCAGTTGTTCGATTTCTTCCCAACAAACTGGTATCAGAGCTTGGTTATTACGTCAGATAATTATGGAGATTAATACGAGCAAGATGATTATGTTGAATGGCACAAATTATCAACTTTGGCAGAATAAAATGAAAGACTTGTTGTTTGTGAAAGCTTTGCATTTTCCGATCTTTGTTACTCAAAAACTCAATTCGAAAAGTGATGAAGAATGAGAATTTGAACATCAACAGGTGTGTGGCTTTATTCAGCAATTTGTTGAAGAGAATGTTTACAACCACATTGATCAGGAGACACATGCTCGCGCGTTGTGGGAGAAGCTTGAAAGCTTGTATGCTTCGAGGTCGGGCAATAACAAGTTGTTTTTGCTTATGAAGATGATGGCGTTGAAATACAAAGAAGGAATGTCTACAGCTGACCATGTTAGTGAATTTCAAAGTGTGATGAATCAGTTGCTTGGTATGGGTGTCAAATTTGATGATGAGATTTTAGGGTTTTGGTTGATTGCTACTCTACCGGACTCTTGGGAGACTTTTCGGGTCTCGCTCATTAATTCTACTCCACAGGGTATTATTACTTTGGATTTGGCTAAGAGTGGTGTGTTGAATGAAGAAGTTAGAAGAAGATCTCAGGGTTCTACATCACAGTCCGAGGTGTTGGTTACCGAGAATAAGGGGAGAAATAGAGAAAAAGATGGAAAAGGTAGAGATAAAAGCTGAAACAAGTCAAGATCGAGATACAAGAATCTTGAGTGCCATCATTATGGTAAGAAAAGTCATATCAAGAAATATTGCTTCAAGTGGAAGAGAGAGAAAAAAGTTAGTGGTGATAAACATAATCAGAAGGATGATGAAAAATCTCAACGTGTTGCTACTATTACTTGTGATGATCTATTGGTTATTTGTGATGAGAATTTGGTCAACCTAGCATGCGACGAGACTAGTTGGGTGATTGATATTGGTGCTTCACTTCATGTCATGTCGAGGAGGGATTTCTTTACATCTTATACTCCCGGTGATTTTGGGGTGTTGAAGATGGGTAATGACGGTTTGGTTCCAGTTATTGGTATGGGAGATGTTAGCTTGGTGAGTAATAATGGAAGAAGGTTAAATCTCAAGGATGTCAGACATGCACCAAATATTCGTTTAAATTTGATTTCTGCAAGAAAGCTTGATGATGAGGGATTTTGTAACACCTTCAGTGAGGGGCAATGGAAGCTGACTAAAGGCTCCTTGGTTGTGGCTTTTGGAAAGAAGAGCTCGAATTTGTATTTGATGCAAGCTTCAACTTCTCGAGAGATTGTGAATGTGACAGTGAATGACAGCTCAACTGAGTTGTGGCATAAACGACTTAGTCACATGAGTGAGAAGGGGCTTAATTGTTTAGCCAAGAAGAATCAACTTTCGGGTTTGAAGAATGCTACACTGAAGAACTCATTGTCTAGTTGGGAAGCAAAGAAGAGTTTCTTTTAGAAGTCGTACTCCTCATAGAAGATCAGAGTTGCTAGAGTTGGTCCATTCAGATGTTTGTGGTCCGATAAAGGTAAGGTCACATGGCGATGCACTTTATTTTGTGGCTTTCATTGATGACTGTTCAAGAAAGTTGTGAGTCTACACTTTGAAGTTAAAAGATCAAGTTTTTGAAGTGTTTAAACAGTTTAAACAGTTTCAAGCATCAGTTGAAAGAGAAACAGGGAAGAAGTTAAAATGCATTCGTACTGATAATGGTGACGAGTACATAAGGCCATTTCATGAGTATTATCTGCGACAGGGAATCAGACATCAGAAGACACCACCGAAGACTCCACAGTTAAATGGGTTAGCTGAAAGAATGAACCAAACATTGATTGAGAGAGTCAGATGCAAAGTTACCAAGATCGTTCTGGGCTGAAGCTTTGAATACAGTGACACATGTGATTAATCTGTCTCCTAGTGTTCCTTTGTGAGGTGATGTACCAGATAGAGTTTAGTTTGGTAAATACGTGTCATATGATCACCTGCGTGTGTTCGGTTGTAAAGCATTTGTTCATGCTCCAAAGGATGAAAGATCCAAGTTAGATGTCAAGACTCGACAATGCATCTTTATTGGTTATGGTCTAGATGGTGAGTTTGGTTATAGACTCTACGATCCAGTTCAGAAGAAGCTCGTGAGAAGTCGAGATGTTGTCTTCATTAAGGATCAGACCATTGATGATATTGATAAGACGGAGAAAGCGGATTCACAAGATAATGGTGACTTGATCGATGTGACTCTGGTTCCCTTAGACCCTTCACCGGATCCTGCTCAAGATGATGTGCACGATGATGTTAATGATGACCAGCAGGACATAAGTGACTTTGATGCTCCCATGGATAATGTTGTGAATGATCAACAACAAGCACCTATAGCCCCACCAACAGTTCCACTTCGTAGGTCTTCCAAAGATCGACAATCTTCTATCAGGTATTCTTTTGATGAGTACGTACTTTTGACTGACGAGGGAGAACCTGAGTATTATGAAGAGGCTATGAAGAGTGAATGCAAAGGTTAGTGGGTTGAAGCGATGAAAGATTAACTTCAATGCTTGCATGAAAACCATTCCTTTGAGTTGGTGAAACTGCCTAAGGGCAAGAGAGCTTTGAAGAATCGATGGGTTTACAGGCTGAAGGAAGAAGAGAAGTCTTCATCTCCACGATACAAAGTTAGATTGGTCGTCAAGGGTTATACTTAGAAAAAGGGGATTAATTTTGAAGAGATATTTTCTCCGGTTGTGAAGATGTCCTCTATTAGAACTATATTAAGTTTGGCAGCTTGTTATAACTTAGAGGTTGAACAAATGGATGTGAAAACTGCTTTTCTTCATGGTGATTTGGAGGAAGAGCTTTACATAGAGCAACCAGAGGGGTTTATTGCAAAAGGAAAAGAGGACAACGTGTGCAGGTTGAAGAAGAGCTTGTATGGTTTGAAGCAAGCTCCTAGGCAATGGTACAAGAAGTTTAAGTCTGTTATGAAGGAGCAAGGCTACAAGAAGACTACTTCTGATCATTGTGTTTTTGTCTAGAGATTCTCTGGTAATGATTTTATTATTCTTTTGCTCTCTGTTGATGATATGCTTATTGTTGGTCATAATGCTTTTAGAATTGACAAGTTGAAGCAGGAGTTGAGTAAATCTTTTGCGATGAAAGATTTGGGGCCAACAAAGCAAATTCTTGGCATAAGGTTGACTCGTGATAGAAAGGCCAAGAAATTGTGGTTATCACAAGAGAGGTACATTGAGAAGGTACTTCAGAGATTTAGTATGGACAAAGCTAAAGCGGTGAATACTCCCTTTGCTACTCATTTTAGATTGAGTATTAAGCATAGTCCTTTCACAGAAAAGGAGAAGGAAGAGATGCAAAAGTTTCCTTACTCTTCAGCCGTGGGTAGTTTGATGTATGCGATGGTATGCACGAGATCGGACTTGGCTTATGTTGTTGGTACAATTAGTTGGTTTCTTTCTAATCCAGGCGTAGAGCATTGGAATGCAGTGAAGTGGATCATGAGATATCTCCGTGGTAGTTCCAACTTGAAACTTTGTTTCGGCAATGAGAAACCTATTATTGTTGGATATAAAGATTCAAACATGACCGGGGACATTGACTCGAGGATATCTACTTCAGGTTACTTGATTACTTATGCAGGGGGAGTTGTGGCATGGCAATCAAGGTTACAGAAGTGTGTTGCATTGTCCACCACTGAATCAAAGTTCATTGCAGCGACCGAAACGTGCAAGAAGATGCTTTGGATGAAGAAGTTTGTGCATGAACTTGGTTTTACTCAAGAGAGGTATGTCTAGCATTGTGATAGCCAGAGCGCAATTCATCTTGGTAAGAACTCAACTTTTCATGATAGATCAAAGCATATTGATGTGAGGTACCATTGGATACGAGATGTCCTTGAAGCTAAGTTATTATAGCTTCAGAAGATTCATACTGATGATAATGGTGCTGATATGTTGACGAAAGCCTTACCAAGAGGAAAGTTTGAGGCATGTTGTTTGACCTCCGGCATGGAGGCATTCCCACATAGTTGGAGGGGGAGATTTGTTGGGTGTAAGTCTCACTATGTGGGGAACCCATCACTTTAAAATGAGCAACCAGAAAATGAGTTGCAACTTAAAATGTTTTTGTTTTGGTAAAAAAAGGTTCTGCCATCCATTTATTATTTTCTTGGACTTTGGTGAAAAGATATTATGCTTTTTGGCTTATGTGTGGGCAACTAATATACAACAAAAATCAGAATTTAAAAGGTCAATGAGAGAAGCTCACGTTTGAGAGAAAAAGAAAACAAGAGGAGAAAAACAGTTTCTTATGAAGCTTGCACAGCAATGATCAACTCTTCGATTGGAGATTCATCCGTGGTTCGATTGAGCTGATTTTTGGACAGCAGCTAGGCGACAAGGTGTTCTTAACTTTGTACGGTCGGATTTTTCATCCAAGTCCTGTAGCATTGAAAAAACCCATTTTACAGCAGGCTGCATTTTGGTGATGTTCTCCCTTTTTTTCTTTCTTTTGCTAAAGATTACTAGTTGTTAGCCTTGTTAGAGTTGTATGCTTGTTGTAAGCTTGATTTTGTGATCTTGTAGCTGAACATTTGTTGATAGTGGAGTTTTTGATCGGACTCTAAAGTATCGTGGTTTTTATCCTTGATTTAAAGGGGTTTTCCACGTAAAAATATCGGTGTCTCGCTTTATTGCTTTTGTGGTTGCATTGGTTGATTAGTGTTGTTAGAGAACACATATTTTGTGTTATTGTAGTTGCCATAATTATTGACAGTCGTTATAGGGAGAGAAAGAACACCGATTGTGCTTCTGCTTTGTTTCGGTTGTTCGGTTTCTTCCCAACAGTTTCAGTGAAAAAAAAATATTATTCATCTTAGAATATCTAGGTTTGAGTACTTGTGTGTGCAAGGTGTGTGTGTGCCTTGTCAAATAGTTAAGAAAACATGAACAAATTTATATTTCGAATATAGAATATTAGAACATTTAGATAAAATTATATATGATGTTTATTTTTATTTATAATAATATTATCGACTATTTTTCTGAACTAACATGTTACATATGATAATTTCACTTCAACTTCGTTACTTATTTAAAATTTTTCCTCAAGTATTACTAATAATTTTTAATAGTGATTAATTAATATTTTTATAAATTTAAATTATATATAATTATATTTCATTATCTAAACGCATTTAAAAAATTATAATTTTTTATAATTATAAAAAATATAATTACTATTTTAATAGTTATTGATAAAAAAAATTCGAGAACCCTATCTTCCAAGTTATTGTGCTTGTTTCCTTTAATTTTTCATTCTTATGATTTGGAATCTTCTTTTAAGTGAAGTCTATTGATTTAATAGACAAGACTATAGATGATGTCTTCAATCATTATCTTAAAATGGGATGGGTATCATGCCAATTATCTGAGTAATCAGTAATAGTTTAATTATTTATATAAGATTCCTTATTCTACCAAAAAAAATTATTAGTTGATGGCTTCCTAATTAAAAATAAATAAATTATCCATTATTCATCTAATTTTTAAGATGTTTTTATTTCACTCATTCAAATAAAATTCTTTTATTTTTATCACTCCACTTTTATTTTAGTCACTCGCTTTTTAAATTTCTAACGGTAATTAACTATACATGCCACATAATATTTACATTTTCATTTTGATCACTCAACTTATTAGTCGCTTTCATTTTGGTCATCTAAAAAGCTATCATTTTGTAAATATTATTGGGATAAAAAATTATTAAAGATTAAAGTGAAAAAACGGTAAAAACTAAAATAATACTTTTAAAAAGTTTCAAATTGTGCCCCTTGTTGAAAGTTCTAATTTTTTTAAATTTAAAATTTAATTTTCAAACGCATCAAAATCAATTAAATAAATTATTAAAATTTTTTTATCCCGTGATAATGTCAGTTGATTTATTACTATAATATTGAAATTAATTAAATTAATTTCAATATTACAATAACAAATCGATAGACATTATCAAGGGATAAAATTTTTCAACAATTTATAGGTTTTAATGTTTTGAAAATTTAAAATTTCAATACTAAAAAAAAAGAAATTTACAATTTCTAGTAAAGTGATAAACAACTATAATTTGACAAGTTTTTTTATGCATTATTTTAGTTTATACAATTTTTTACTTTAATTCTTAATTTTTTGATACTTCAATAATACTAACAATTGAGTGACTAAAATGAAGGCGCAATAAAAGTTGACTGACCGACTAAGATAATTTACCCAAGAAAAACATCAATGGAAAGATTTGTGATATTTATTAAACTTGGATAAATGGTAGGATAAATAATAAAGAAATTCCAGATAGATATGTTGAAATATTAGATGATGAAGATAGATATGGAATTCCAAAATTTTAATTTATTCATTCATTCATCCCTATATAATAAGGCACCATCTACTCTCATCACAGTAATCAATTTCAGAGTTTACAAATATGTGGAACATTTGGATTCTCGTGACTTGTTCAACTCTGCTATGCCTATGTAGAAGCTCAGCAGTAGAGGTTGAATATGATCCCAAAGCCTTGATCATCGATGGGCAACGTAAACTAATATTTTCTGGTGCAATCCACTACCCTCGTAGCACCCCTGTGGTATATTTACTTGCCATTGACCTTTCATTTCTATTTAGGTACATGGAAATGATTTCTCGACACTCTGTTTACATGTTGTATATATAGATGTGGGCAGATCTTATACAGAAAGCTAAAGATGGGGGCCTTGATGCAGTCGAAACATATATCTTTTGGAACGCTCATGAGCCTATCCGCCGTCAAGTGATACTTCTTTTTTCTCTTCTTATAATAACCAGCACTAATCTGCCAATGTCAACCTTCTTTTTTTTTAATGGTTTCAAACAGTATAATTTCGAGGGAAACCTGGATTTTTTAAAGTTTTTCAAGCTAGTTCAGGAGGCTGGACTCTATGGAATCTTGAGATTAGGCCCTTATGTCTGTGCTGAATGGAATTATGGGTAAAATACTTTTCTTCTATCACCTAATGAATTCAATAAACTTTGGAATTAATATATATATATATGTAGTATGCAGGGGCTTCCCTGTGTGGCTAAATAATATTGAAGGGATTGAATTAAGGACAGATAATGAAATATACAAGGTTGCTGCTTTCACTAGTTTTTATATTTAAAGTCTGAACATAAGGATTTCAACCATTTTTTCACCTCAAATGCAGAATGAAATGAAAATTTTTGTAACCAAGATTGTGGATATGTGCAAAGAAGCAAAACTTTTTGCTTCACAAGGTGGACCCATCATTTTAGCACAGGTTATCTTTCCTTCCTTTGGTAAATATTGAGGATAATTTAGAACTTTTGAGACAAAATTCAACCCTTTTTCATAGCAGATTGAGAACGAGTATGGAAATATTATGTGGGCTTATAAAGATAAAGGGGTAGCATACGTCAATTGGTGTGCTGAAATGGCTGCGGCCCAAAATATTGGAGTCCCTTGGATTATGTGTCAACAGCAGAATGCTCCACCGCCCATTGTATCTTTTGCTTTTTTTTAATAGTTTTTTTTTGTAATTAATTTTATTATGGTAAATGATGTTTTCTTCTACAGATTAGCACGTGCAATGGGTTTTACTGTCATTCGTTTAAGCCAAAAAACACCCTGATCCCCAAAATGTTTACAGAAAACTGGACAGGATGGTATTCAATTATGTTCATTTCCTTTAATTTTTTCCCCATTTTCAGATTAAACTAATAAATATATTGGACTATCAAATGTAGGTTCAAAAAATGGGGTCAAAAAGACCCTCACAGAACTGCAGAAGACTTGGCTTATTCAGTTGCTCGTTTTTTTCAAGCTGGTGGGGTGTTGATAAATTACTATATGGTATGGTTATCACCTCTTTGTTGTTGAACTTGGCTCCCAAGGTCTCTTTCTTTGATCTATCTTTTTAACAAATATGCTTTCAGTACCATGGAGGAACAAACTTTGGACGTACATCTGGAGGGCCGTTCATCACAACATCATATGATTATGATGCCCCACTTGATGAATTCGGTACGTGAGCCGAAGACTACAAGCACAATCCTCCACTTCCAAAAACGTAGTAATAGTTAAGATTGGTTCCTGTTTTCAGGCAATTTAAACCAGCCAAAATGGGGTCATCTTAAACAACTCCATGCAGCTATTAAAGTGGGGGAGAGGGTTCTCACTAATGGTACAGCAACCACAAAGGTTTATGGCAATGGGGTTGAGGTAAGTGATGGAGTTTTAACGAAATGTGCTAGACCTTGTAGATTTAATGCTAAATGAAATGGCTGTTTTGAATTCGAAATCTAACCAGCTGACGACGTATACCAATACTTTAACTGGGGAAAGGTTTTGTTTCCTGAGCAATAATAACCAAACTGAAGAGGCAACTGTTGTCTTGGAAGAAGGCAATAAGTTCGTTGTTCCAGCTTGGTCTGTTAGTATCCTTGGTGGCTGCAATAAGGAGATTTTCAACACTGCAAAGGTATAAACCCTATTATTTTCATGCTTATAGTTCTATCACAGTTTGCTTGATATGGAATAATAAGCTAACTAGGCGTTTAAAAAAAACAAAAATTGCCCACAGATTAACACACAGACCTCTATCATGGTGAAAAAACAAATGGATGATGAATCTGCTAAATTATCCTGCATGTGGACTCCCGAAACCATTAAGGACACACCCTCCTTGGGCAAGGAATATTTACAGCTAGGCAGCTTCTTGAACAGAAAAGAGTAACTTCTGATGTTAGTGACTACCTGTGGTATATGACAAGGTTATGTCGAAATCCAAAATACATCCTTAGAAATGGTAGAATTTTTTGTTTTCTCATTATTATCTGTTGGACACAGTTTTGATGTTAATGGAACATCCTGGAAAGATGCCACTCTGTCTGTAAAGTCATCCGGTCAAGTCCTTTATGCTTACGTGAACATGCACCTGATCGGTATCGTTTAACTATATAATCGAAATATAAATATATTCTATTTGCTCAAAAGATGATCAGAATTAATTCACATTTAATTTGTTTGAGCCTTTTCTTTACAGGCTCTCAATCAGGTTACGTATTTCAGTTCAAGAACCCAGTTTCACTAATGTCTGGCACAAACAATCTAACTTTGCTCAGTGTCACAGTTGGTCTACAGGTAGGCAGGCACACTCTAATTTGCCAACAACTGAAAATGAACCATACTTCATTGATATATCATGCTTTCTTTTCGTTATTCAGAACTATGGAGAATTTTTTGAAGAAGGACCTGAGGGACTAAATGGGGGTCCAGTTTTATTGACTGACAACAAGAATGTTACTACAGATTTGTCATCAAATACTTGGAAATATAAGGTAAGTCTCAAAAGTTCAGGAATTAGAAAATCTCCATTACAGCAGTATTATATACAATATTTGATCGAAACTATACTTTATTTTGCCTTGGATAAAGATTGGGATGAATGGTGAAGCCAGAAGACTTCACGATCCAAAATCTCCCCATGCTAGACTACGGTTTTCATCAGAATTTCTTGAACTTTCCATAGGCATGCCTATGGTTTGGTACAAGGTACTTCAAATATAATTCAAGTTAACTTTTCCCTTTTGATTGTGGATTCAAATTATGATTCTAAGCAACTTGTTTTTGCCTTGTGTTTGTTTTAGACTGAATTCAATGCTCCGCCAGGAACAGACCCTGTAGTTGTGGATTTACAAGGCATGGGCAAGGGGCATGCCTGGATAAACGGAAACAGCATCGGACGCTTCTGGCCGGCACTAATTACTGATAGCAATGGCTGTGGCACGGAATGTGATTATCGCGGGAAATACAATGAGAGAAAATGTTTATCAAATTGTGGCAATCCTTCTCAAAGATGGTATAAACGTTACCTCTCACATAATATTGGTTTACCTGCAACTATATACGTAATATATTTGTAACAGGTACCATGTTCCGAGATCATTCCTAAATGACGACAACAACACGTTGATTTTATTTGAGGAAATGGGTGGAAACCCTTCGCAAGTGTCTTTCCAGACCGTCACTGTGGGTTCGATTTGTGCCAATGCAAACGAAGGCAACTCGTTGGAACTATCATGCCAAGGAGGTCAAACCATATCGCAGATAAAATTCGCCAGCTTTGGTGATCCTCAGGGAAAATGTCGTTCATTCCGAAAAGGCTCTTGTGATGCAGATCTAAGCATGTCTTATTTGGAAAAGGTAACGTAGTCACGACAGCTTTCTCGGCATCAAGATACAGATTACATGTTTCTATATTGATAAGATAGTGTCATTAATTAAGTAAAAAATATATATTGGTTTCTTGCAGGAGTGTGTTGGGAGGGAGAGATGTTCGATTGATGTCTCGGATGCAACATTTGGATCAACGAAGTGTGCTAACTTTACAAGGAGGCTAGCTGTTGAAGCTATTTGCTAATATAGGATGTTGTACCAGAAAAATTTTAGAAAATTATTTCTAGAAAGTACAACCCATCTACGCCAAAGAAGTTTTATTGTTTTTTCTTTTTGTATTTAAATTCATATGCTTTTTTAATTTTAGGTTAATTAAATTGAATTATTTGTTTTTCTAGATCAATTTGAGTATGTTATCGTTTTCAAATTCCAGTCCACTTAAATTTTTTACGATTCAAAAACCAAATAAATTGGAAAACAGATGAGTATAAATATTCATTGATCTCAAAAAATTTTAAAAATAGCAAATGGTCTATTTGAAAAAAATTCAAAAGAATCTTTATAAATGCAAAAAAAAAAAATCTATAATAAATGTTAAATTATAATAATTTTATTTTTAAAAAAAAATATAAATTCAAGGCTTTAAACCAACAAACTATTAAATCAAATTTATTGTACTAAAATATATTATTTATCTCTTATTTTGATTTGAAAGAATTATTCATATATATAAATTGTTATTTGAAATCTATTCCTAAGTTTTTAACTGAATATATTTATTTTTTTCAATCTTAATTACTTTTCAAAAATTTTTAAATTTAAACTAACATGATAAATTAAGACTTGCAAACTTAACAACTCAAAATTTTTTAAACTTGATTTGATACAATCCACACCCTTAATTTTATTTTCTTTTGCCTTGAATGCTTACCCTTAAATTCAAATTAAATATGAATTTATAGAAAAACATTAAAATATAAATAAAAAAACTTCTTTCGGTATAAATAAATTAAAATTTAATCATTAATTTGGATAGATAAATGATAAATTTAAATTCAAAAACTTATTTTACTCTATAATAACTTTAACTAATAAATTTAAGAATTATTTTTGGGATTTTAATACAATAAGAAAAATCTAACATAAATTACATAAATAATCATGTAATTATCAAAAGTTTTTATTTTAGGCACTCAAAACTAAAAAATTATAATTTAAACACTCATGTTACATAGTTTGATCAATTCAATACTTCCGTCAAAATTACAAACAAAATTCCACGTGAATTTGTTTTCTAAATAATAATAATATCTAAAAATTTCTAGTTTAAATTATAATTTTTTTTTTTTTTTAAATGCTTAAAATAAAAACTTTTTGATACATGTAGGTTACCCAAAAACATACTGCAAACTGAATTAATATATCTGCGACGAAGGGCTTCCCAACTTTGATTTGAACTCGTATACTCCACGCCTACATATACATTCGACGCCATTAGTCTCCTTCAAGGAAGAAAAAAAGACGTAATAGTTAGTAAATCATCCGTTTCTCTACGCCTCAAACCCTCTCCCCCCAAGAATTTAACCATGGCCATCCTCTCTAGTTACATAGAAGATGAAGACAACAAGCAATCATCTACTTCTTCTGCTTTGTCTTTCAATGCAGTTCTAGACCCTTCAAATCCTCTAGGGTTTCTCGAATCTGCCTTCAACTTTGTGTCCGAAAACTCTGACATGTTCAACACCGGTTCTGTGGAGAAGAAAATATCATCTCTTGTGAAGAACATCAAGGAAAGGACAATGAAAGAAGAGGCAGCAAAGAAAGAGCACGAGACGACAGAAAAAGAGGAGAACGAGGAGAAGCCAAAGCCGAAGCTAAACCCAAACAAAGACAACGGTCTCGACATGGAGAACCATTCATGGGGACAAAACCTGCAAGAGGTTACTGTTACAGTTCCTGTCCCTCTGGGGACCAAATCCAGGGACGTTATATGCGATGTAAAGAAGGATTATTTGAAGGTTGGGCTCAAGGGTCAGACTCCTATTGTTGATGGGCAGTTGTTCGAGACCGTGAAACCTAGCGATTCGTACTGGAGTTTGGAGGATCAAAAGGTAATATCTTTGCTAATGACCAAGTGCGACAAAACCAGTTGGTGGAAATCGTTGTTGAAGGGAGGACCGGAGATTGATACTCAAAAGGCAGAACCAGAGACGAGCAAGTTGTCTGATTTGGACATGGAAACAAGGTCCACTGTGGAGAAGATGATGTTTGATGAGAGGCAGGAGCAGCTGGGGCTTCCCACCAGTCAGGAGATTAAGAACCAGAACATGCTCAAGAAATTCATGGCTCAGAATCCAAATTTTGACATCACAAATGCTAAGATGTTTTAGATATAGATGATTGGTTTTTATTTACTACTAGTTTCTTAATTAGATTAGTTGTTTGGTCTAAGAGTTCATAAAGAGCAATGGTTTAGGATCTTTAAGGTTTAATTAGATAGTAAAGAACATTATCTTGTTAGCACCAAACTCTAATCTCGGCAATTAGTTGTTTATCCTTTATCAGTGTTTCATAATATAATATCAAGGTTTTTCCTTCTTTTAGGGACAGGGAGAGATATTCATGATTGATATTAGTATATTCCATGCAAATGCTACAACATATGTTGAACCAATGCTATCCGAGCTAAGCCCAAATTACCTTCGATCGTGTCATGCACGAAAACAGCCCATGGCTTTGCATAACGACACTAGAGAGCCTTGTTAATTTTCTTCTACTTAATTGAAGCCATCCATCTGGCCCAAGGCTTTGTTGTTCTAGTTAATGTCTTTTTCTTCTTAAACATGTTGGAGTTGGATCGAGTCTGCTCGAGTCTCTTTGAGTAGCATAAAAACAAAATAATTTTTTTGGGTACATTAACAAGGATAAAATCATAATTAGACTAAACGAGGTTAAAATATTCCGTAGGTTTTAAAGGATTTCATCCGCGGGTTGCATATATTTATACATGTCTAGAGATATTGCGAATGTTATTACTGCCAAACCATCAGCAACTCGATTACCCTTTTTGAATACGGTTGAATCATTTCTTTAATAGCTCGCAACACTGCTGAATGATGTAACTCAACCGATTCGTCTTGAATTAACTGAATTGAAGTCATATTATCCATCTCAAGCACAACCCAAATTGAGTTCAGCGTTTAGCATAGAACAACAAACAATATATTTGGAGAAGCCATGAATTCACTTACCATGCTTGTTCCGGATAACTCCATCAACTGAAGCATTACTAGACACTTTACACATAGCATCATCAATGTTTATTTTATACCATCCTTCCTCTATGGATGCCACCCTATAAATTTGTAAGTTTTAAAATAAAATAAAATTAATTTTTAATGTTTAGTATTTTTATCATTTAATTATAATGTTTTAAAATTATTTCTTTTATGAAAATATTAATCAGAACATTAAAATATCAATAATATTGATATGGTAATTTGTGTGATAATTTATATATATCTTGTAATTTTTTTTACAAAAATGTTAATAAAAAAACTATAATTTTTCCAACAAATGACACATAACTAAAATGAAGTATACATAGATTATGGTAATTTACTTAATTCCATACATATATTGTCAGATGATTTACTTAATTTTAAATTTGACTTAATTTGAAAGATTCAATGCCAAAGTAATAAAAAATTAAGATTAAAGTGAAAAAACAGTTAAACTTAACATTATCTCAAAGCAAGAAACAAAAAAAATTAAAAAAGGGGGCTAAAAGCCTAAAACCATCCAATTTATTTAATTATTAATTTTGGGAACAATAAATTTAATTATCTTGAGTATCCATCTTTTCTCAAAGGATGTTGTAATAGTAAAATTTTTAATGATTAAAAAAGTTTTCCAACTTGGCTGCGACATGTGAGCATTTAGCAGTTTTTTAATAATATTTTTTTATTCATAAAATTTTTAAAGCTCTCAACTCTGTTCATTGACCATAAAAGTCGTGATGTATTAGTAAACAAAAATAGAGGTCCACTAACCTTTTCTTTTTCTTTCATTCAATTGAATCTATTTCTATATCATTTTGAGGGTTTTGCAAAGGATTCCTTGTTCTTTCACTCCCTGTGTCTTCCCATCCATCCTCTCCCATCTCAGCTGAGTGATAATCATTGAGGATCTCTTCTCTACTAAACCATTCTAGTAGCAATAAAAAAGATCTCAACTTTGAAGCAGCTTTGAGTTTGAGAGATTGAATATGGCCGCAACGACTGAACACCAGGGGAAGACCCTGTACGACAAGTACCAAGAGAGTTTGCCATCCCAAGAGAAGAGCAGCAAGGGGAAGTCCTTTAGCTACTTCAGTAATAAAGGTAAGAAACAGAATGGATCGGCCACAGCAGGAGCCGCCCCACCTTCAGGTTCAAACGGGGATGTTACCCCAAACAATCCCGGCGAAGGGAGCTCATCACAGAAGAGGGAAATTAAAAAGACTTATAAGCCTGCACCCGCTGTGCATGGTTTTAAGAAAGATGAGATGTCGCTTGAAATAATGCTTCTCAAAGGTGGATTAAGGGATGAACCCTTCAAGACAATCGGTGTTGTCGGGCTGCCTGGTGTTGGCAAAACAACCCTTTGCAGGTTCATTCTCCAAAATGAGAGGGTGAAGAGTAGCTACACGCTAATGTTTTGGATAAGCTTGTGGAAGGAGGCAGAGGAAACTGAGGAGGAGGTAGAGGAAACTGAGGATACAGTTGCAGGGGACATTATCCAATTCAAATCCGATGTGCAAAAGCTTCCTACACTCCTGAACGATCATAAGGAGAAACTAGCGGAGAACAAGTATTTAATTGTGTTAGATGATGTAGGGGAGGCAGAGGGAGACGGGTATTATGAAAATCTCAACAAATGCTTGAGCGATGAACATCTTCTTCCAAAGCAGAAAGGGGGAGCGGTTATCGTGACGTGTAGGTCGGAGGAAGCAGCAAAGAAAGTGGTGGGAGACGACAACTTGCATCGACTTCAGCCTCTCAATGATCCAAACAGCTGCTGGTGGATATACAACGAGGCAGTGAAAGGTAAAGTGACAAGTGAAGACACACCAGTTTCAAAGGAGGTGAAGGAGGAACTGATGAAGAGGTGTGGAGGTCTACCTGGGGCTGCACGAATGATGGGTGAAATCAAGGCTCAACATTTACGCGACGACAAAAATAAACTGACCACACTGTGACTCACTCCACATTTCTTGCTTGATTAGATGTAATATTATTTCTTGTATTTGTATTTTGGAATTGATGAACCTTTTTGTTTGGCCTTGTACTCTGCTCTTTGCCTGCCATGGTAGTTAATTTTAATTCCAAAGTTTTCCCATTTTCTCAAATTACATAATTAGTCATTCAACTTTTAATTTATTTTTATTTGATCATCAAATTATTAAAAAAAAAATCAACTTCGTCTATAATTTATCTTAATTTCAAATAATTTATTAAAGTTAATTTTCAACAACTACAAAATTTATTTAATATATGTAATTATTTTATAACTTTTTACACCTAACCCAAAAAGCTATATGGGTTTGGTTTCTCATCTTTTTGGTTGCTTTCACCAAAATTTTGTATTTCATTATCTTCATTATTACCATCATTCCTCACCACCTTCTTTTTATACCCAACCTTTTATTTTATTAAAAGCCATCATTAATCTCTTTTCTTTGAGAGTTAATGCTATATAGCCTTCTTTCTTCTCTCTCGTTTCGATTATTATTGAAATGGATTTGAGGACCCTCGTCCGCTTGAATATTTGAAAGTAGAAATCAAGGCTTCTCATATCCTTGACACCCATCACCCAATCGTTCTGATATTTCAATTATGGCGGGCTTGTCAATCATTTGAATCTAACAAAAAATGCTTCAAGCCTGAGTTTTTGGTTTGACACAAAGCTTTTAGGGTTTCTTTAGTTTCTTCTTTTTTCTCTAGTTTGGGTTGGTTAGGGATTGTGATAAGTTCAAGTGGTAATGGAATTTTAGATTATTTGGTTGAATCAACAAGGTTGGCCTCGGCTTGTTCAATTTCATATTTTTTTAATTATCATAATAGTAATAGTCTTAATTGAGTTTTTAATTATGAATTATTTTTTATTAATTTCATTAAATAGTTATGTGATTATGTGATATATAAACACATTATTAATTTTTATTTTCAAAGTTGAAAATAAAAATTTTTAAAATAGAATCACTATGATAATAAAATTATAATAAAGATTAAATAGGTGATAAAATATAGTAGAAATAATTTTTTTACATAACGATAAATTTAATCTAATATTTATTAATTTTCTCCCACTTTAATCCTGATTTTTTAGACCAAAAAAGCTGACTCATTTATTGCAATTGTAATAATATTGAAATTACAATCTATTTAAAAGAATTATGAATTATTGAAATTTGTTGATTTATTTTTTTAATTTTTATGAAATATAGGTGAGTTTTCATGGGAGTTGTGAAATAAATTTTGAATAGTAAGCCGGCGAAAGAAAAAATAACTGCTATTAGGGATAAATTTGTAAAATGAGGTTCCAGTCATCCAGGAGTTTTATTGTCAAATTGTTCCACGCTATTTGCATTGGCTTGTGGTGTTTTAGGTTTTGTTTAAATTTTTGGAACAAAAATATTTTTGTGATAAAAGTATTATTAAATAAAATGCTTTTGAGTTTTTTAAAGTGTTTTTGACACTAAAAATATTTTGAAAAAAATAATTTTTTTACCTAAAAAAGATGGAAAAATTTTAGCTTTTTTCAAAAGTGCTTTTTCAAAAATGTTTTTTTGACTCAAAAACATTTTTAAAAAGCATTGCTAAACCAACCCTTAGGCTTGGATGCAATAAAGCCAACAAACATATTCTATCTGCCCTAAGTCAATGGCCCAACTGTATGGGTTGGATTTGGTCTATACAAAAATATCATTTTATTTTTGATACAGTTGAATCTAATTAAAAATATGACTAAATCAAGTGCACGTATTAATTAATAGTATAGTTACGATGAGTATAGATATCGTTCCCACAATGACTAAAAGTACTAATAGTAGCTATCTTCCTATTATTTAACAGATCAAATGAAGAGATTGTTTAAAACTAAATTTAACTAAATAAATAAATTAAAAGTGCGACAAAAAATAAATCAAGAGATAACAAGTGTTTAATACCAAGAAGAGAGACAATATCCAGGAAAGAATCCATCTAGATTTCATTTGTCATTATCTTTCTGAATTAAGCAATTTATTCACTTAGTATCTTTATCCGTAAAAATTCCTAAATTATATTAATACATCTATTTAAGCATAAAAGCAACTGCCTCTAAGTTAATTAATTGAAATTTCTTTATAATTAAAACCTCTATTGTCGCATTAATTCAATTTATAGATTCTCCTATTAGATTTGACTCTAATTCGATAGATTTATATCATCCTATTTTTAGGATTGCATTCAACTCCACTTGATTAGGCTAAATTTACTCTTAAAAAGGGTCTAGTACTCTTCTGATTTATGCACATCAAACAAAAATTAATATTCTAGAAATATTAAATCTAAAATTAAGCATACACAATTGAAAATAAAATCTAAGTATTTATTGAGTAAAATCAGAAATCAAATGATAGAATCCATCATAGGATTCATCTTCCCTAAGTATTTAAAAAATTAGTTCATGCTAACAAATAAAACATTTAAAAGACAGTATAATCACAAGACAAAGAAAACCTCATAATAAAGACAGCTTCAATGGTGTTTTCCCAAATATTTTCTTGAATAATCTTTGACGGTTAAGGTTTGGGGAATAAAGAATTTTACAGAAAATTAGAAGTTCTAATTTATATCACTCCATCCCCTATTTATAATACATAAAAATCTCTAATTGGATCTAAATTAAATTCTAAAAAGATAGTTAGAATTAAATCTAAACAATAATTTTCTAATTGGATCCAAATTAAACTCTAAATTATAAAGCCTAAAAGATAAATTAAAATTAAATATAAACAATATAATAATAATAATAATCCTAAATATTAATTTTAAAAAATAGAGTTTAAATTTAAATAAAATATTATATTTAATAAATCTCTTCCTAAGTCTTTCACACTTTCATATTTTCAACATTTTCTCTTCGACATTCACGGTTTTTGCCCCAAAATTTCCTTTTTTGTCTTCGATTTAGTCCATGACCATGTGTCCAGCCCGTGTGACTCCTAAAATCTGCTCTTTTTGTTCGATTTTCGCTTGTTTTTTGCTTCTTTCGCTCCCAAATGCTTTCCTAAGTATAGAAACATGAATTTAAAGGATTATGAACATAAAATTCATTATTTTAAATCGACTAATCATCCAAAAACGCATTAAAAAAGAGACTAAAATATGTTACTTTTGATACTTAACAATTTTCGTCAAAAATAAAATAATTATACACGTTCAAGCACCCATATTCATCTCCGAATCAAATTTGATACATTTTGTTAAGATAATTATTTAAATTAAATTGTTATTTTTTTAGACAACATTTGATAAAATAAAGTCATATATAGGAGGAGAAAAGGTGATGAATATTGTAATATCATAACTCATAATTATAGTACGAAAATGGGCTTGAGTGGTCATCAAAACTAGAGAAAACTTGAATGGGGTTAGCTAGTCCAAACCTCTTAAAATTATACCTATTCAAGACACTCAGTTCATGTGTATTGCTATGAGCTCAAGAATACTTCTAGTAAATAATTTGGTAGGTCACGTGAACGAGTAATCTACAAAAGTTCTTTTATGGGAGAAATAGGCACTATTGAGTTTATAAGTTAAAAGGTAAACTTAATGAAATCAAGGAAGGCAAATACAAGGCATTCAACAAACTAGGTAAAAAAGACGAAGGTGAAACTGAAATACAACACAAACTTGTCCAATCAATTAGAAACCAAGAAACAAGAATGCAAAGTAAGTTGAAATGTTGAAAGGTTGAAGTTTATTCGGAAGAACGTTGCCATACTCCATTGGCATCGCATGGGCAGAATGTGACTCTTGGGCATCTAAGGTTCTCCAAATATTTCAATTTGGGAAATCGTTGCTGCATTTCATTCCAGCTCATCTTGAAGCTCACCAAAAACTTCAAACGTAAGGTGTCCACATTCCACTTCTGGCCATCCTCATGAACTAGGTAACCCAGTCCTCCACCTCTAATTGACAAATTCCTGAGGCTTACCATTGTTGATGGTACCAGCCAAGTAGGTGGTTCCGAGCGAGGGAAGCAGTGGAGGTCCAGTTTCACCAGATTCTCAAGGCCTTCAAGATTTTGTGGTTCTTTCTCTTTCAATGACAACCTCCTCCATTTCTTAGCCATCAAAGCTACGTTGGCTGCCCCTCTAAAAGCAACCCCCGGCTTCGTTGTCTTTGAATTTGCTTCACCTGCTGCTGCGCCTGCACTCCTTTCCCGGTTGCCTTTATCCTCTCCCTTGTTCACTTTATCAGTCGAGGCTTTTGCTGCTGCACTACTAATACTACTTGCCTGCTTCTTCTTGGTCTTGGATTGCTGTTGTTCGCTACTACCGTCTAGCGTAGAATCCCCTTTTCCTGGCATTCCCCCCCATCCCCACGCTATCCTCAACTTCTCAAGTTTCTGAAATTTAGCGAGAGCGTCCCCTGCCTCGTCGATATTGAACTTGATAGTGTTCACATTGACGCTTAGTTTTCTCAGACTCGGTAACTCCGACAAATCATCAAGTGTGCATGAGTTTTTGACATCCAGAATCACAAAACCTTTAAGTACTTGAAGCTCCGATAGTTTATTCAGCTGTTGGGGAATGTAATCAAGCAGATAGCATTCTGATAAATCCAAGTAAGTCAGCTTCTTAAGTGACCCTATCTTTTCTGGTAGCTTCTCCAGATCGTGACATGCTCTCAGATCTAAGATCCTCAAATTTTCAAGCTTGCACAGAGTGGTGGGAAGCTTTGGGATACCGGAAATACCTTGAAGACTAAGAAGCCTTAAATTCTTCATGTTTTTGAACCCTTTTAAGAATTCAGTGTCTTCCACCTCAATATGGCGAGCTTGCCCAGCCGTGGCTTCCCATCTACCCAGATAAAGAACTTTAAGGCCCGTCATCTTAGAAAACCACTCCGTAGGTAAATCTGGAAATTGCTTACTCAAGTTGAACAACGTCTGCAATTTATCAATTTGCTGACTAGCTTTTATCAATGTCTCCTTATATGGAAAATTGAACAACATCTGCAGCTTTACTAGATCTGCAGATAGCTTTCCTTGCTCTTGATGTTGCTGCTGCTCTTTAAGCTTTTCTGGATTGCAATCCTTGTCATTGCCCTTAAGATAATCAGCGAACCAGGGAGCAGTAGCTCTTTCAGACTTCACCATACATGCTTTGTTGCAAGATGAAAAATCCATGATGGGTTTTCCATCCTGGTCATAATCAAAGAAACTTGCTTTCTTGGCAAAATGGATCAAGCACGAACGAACAATTGGGGTCACCTTGTAGCTTCTGGGTTGTAATCTGTTTTTCTTCAGAACAGGCTCGATTAGCCTCTTCTCCACGAATGTGGTGAGAGTGTCGTTTAAAACTCCCATCTCATCGTTTCCATTTTGGGGGATTAAGTTTTCTCCGACCCACCAAAATCTCAAAAACCTCTTCTTAATCTCCGCATTTTCAGGAAAAATTGAGAAACACAGCAAGCACAGTTTCTGCCTGTCATCAAGCCCTTCATATTTTTCCTCAATTTCCTTGAAATAATAGCTATTTTCAAATATCTGTTCACCACATAGGTGAGGCAAGTCCCCGCCTCGCCGGTGGCAAAGGTTTTCTGCAAAGCACGATTACCATCGGAATTTATGCTGGCGGCCTGAAGTTGCAAGAGGATCAGGATTTTGACTCGGGTGATGTTGTTTCTGAACACACGTAGATTGTGCTGAACCTGTTTTCGTAACTTGTCTTTTTCGAGATCACTCACGATGTCCTTGACATTGGCCTCAAGAGTTTCGAATGGTTCTCTTAGACTATTTTTTAAGTTCTCCAGTTCCTGGAATGACCTGATCATATAATCGAGTTCTTTGCATAGTTTTCCCAGCTCGTACAGCGCTTCCTTCTTCTTGTCGTTGGTCTCCTGGGCCTGGTTAGCATCTCCATCCTGTGTGTTGGTCCCATGGCTAACACCTCCAGTACGGTTAGAGCCATCTTGCTCATTTCCAGTCGGGTTATTAGCCGCAGTGTTGGTGGCGACAGTGGTTTCGGCCTTTGCACAATCGCTAGTGAGGAGGTTCTTCAGGTTCGTTATGATATCGATTATGTCCAGAATGGATAAGGGAGGTGATTTGTCACCTGTAGAAGACATGGCTAAGGCATTAGCTCAAGGAAGTGAGACTGGACAAGAATATAAACACACACCAGGTAAAAGAAATCTCTCAACCCAATCAGTAACTAGTCTGCAGGTGAAGCTGGGAGGGTTCCCTTGTATATTCCAAGATGAAAAAGAGAAGAAAGAAACCAAAAAACATAGACTTGACTCAGGTCAACATAAGAACATTACAGCCAAACGCTGCCTTAAAAACTGACAATGACTTGGCACTATTGGTAGATTAATGAAGGAGAGAAAGAGTCCAGCAACATCCTGGGGTCACTTGTTTATTATTCTGGAAATTTTGGCAAAATATTTTTTAAAGACTAATTGGTTTTTAGGGGTAGATTGGGGTTTTTTACTAAAATAATATTAAAAAAATATATATATACCAAAATAATATATTCTCCCCGTTAATTATCAAAATGGTACACTTGGAGGAGTGGTGCCTATCTGGTAGGCGGCACCACTGTGCACTCTGACAAAAAATAATTTTTTATTATTAAAAAAACACCCGATAAGTATAAAACCCGATATAAAAATACGAAAATAGTATAAATGGGTGGTGCCTACCTGACAGGCGGCACCAGTGGTGCCTACCTGACAGGCGGCACCAATGGTGCCTTTCTATCAAGTGGCACCAACTCGTATTTTTATTACAAAACTAATATAAAAAAAATATTATACACCAAAATATAATACAAAAAAATTAGTAACTTAAATAATATAAATATATATATTTTTTTAATAAATATAAGAATTGTAGAAAAAATATTATAAAATTAAAAAATTTAAATTAAATATTAAATAAGAATAACTCAATATTTTTAAATAAATAATATAAAAAATATTTATTTATCAAAATAATAATAATCTCCTAATTTTTACAATAATAATATAAGAAAAATTTAAATATAAAAAACAATACACTTTTATATATTTTTAAATTAAAAAAGAAAATTAAATAAAATAAAATTAAAATTTGACAAGTGGTGCCTACTGGGTAGGCGGCACTAGTGGTGCCTTTGTCAATGCTATTTAAACCCCATCAGATCTGTTTAATAGCAAATTTTTGAAGAAGGAATAACAGTAAATTTTTGAAGAAGGAAAGGAAGCAAAAGTTTTGAAGAAGAAAAGGAAACAGAAGGTTAGCAGAAAATTTTAACTATAATTTTATTTATTTAGAATAAATAATTTTTTATATTATTTGTGTAAAAAATGTTATTTATTTCTTTTAACTGATGAAAAATCAATTTTTCGTATGCGTTTTTTTCGATGGGAAAATTTTAACAACAACAATTGGATGTGTATTTGAATGTCGTCAACAACTAGCAATGAGATTTAGTAAAAATGTCTCGGTGGATAATATGAAGGCAAAGATTAGTGAAAGAATTGCTAGACGTTGTGGGAGAAGGATTTCAAAACTTTTCTATAAGTTTCCAGTTTCAACAGATCCTATCAAATTTACCGAGATGGAACTCGTAGATAATGAAGATGTTGAGACAATGATCGCTCTTTATTGTGGGAATCAGAGTAATGAAAATGCACCGATTCAGTTTGCTGAGCTAACTGATGTTGAGAGAGTTGAAGATCCCACTCCATTAAGTATGATGGCTCCGACATCCTACGTTGATAATCAATCTGTAGCTTGCGGGATCAGTAGGATTAATATCGATCTTAATGTTGCACCCGATAATGATACGGATGGTGATGATGGAGATGATAGTAGTGATCCTTCTGATCACGAGGACGATATTGCTAGTGATCCCGACATGGACGAGGTCCCGGATGATATCGATGATGAAGGCCTAAATGACGAGGTCCCGGATGGTCGACGTATTGTGATGCACAATTATCCTGCTAGGGCACACATGTCACTTATAGACCCTGATGCGGCATATGCAGTCGATTTTGAAGAGTACCCTGATATAATGTCTGCTCACCGATTGGCGCTTACACCAGAACCTGAACAGTTGTTCGTGGGTCAAAGGTTTGACTCGAAGGAAGAGTGCGTATTTGCCATTAAGCGATATAGCATGAATTTGTCAGTGGACTACAAAGTCGTTGTGTCTAAACCGACATTATATATTGGAGAGTGTTCGACAGAAGGCTGCAATTGGCGGGTATGAGCTGCATTTATCCAGAAGTCGCAAAAGTGGGAGATAAGAAAATTTGTTGGGCCTCACACATGCAGTTCAACACGTTTGTCAGAAGATCATCGAAAACTCGATTCCAGAATTATCTGCACACATATCATGCCAATGGTGAAGGACGATCCGACCATCAAAGTTTCTACACTGATTGTCGAGATGCAAGTACGATTCCATTATCGAGTTTCATATCGAAAAGCATGGATTGCGAAACAGATGGCAATGGAACAATTGTTCGGTGATTGGGATACATCGTACAATGAGCTGCAAGGGTAGATAGCCGCAATGCGACAATACGTGCCCGAAACTGCGATTGAGTTGGTGACACGGCCTTATTATAGTCCGGATAACAACTTACAACCGGGAAGAAGAATTTTCCAATATATATTTTGGACGTTTGAACCCTGTGTTAGAGCATTTCCTCACTGCAAGCCATTTATCCAAGTAGATGGGACCTGGCTATACGGAAAATATACGCGGATTCTATTAATTGCGGTGGCTCAAGACGAGAACCAGAACGTGCTCCCGATAGCATTTGCTATTGTGGACAAAGAAGATATGGAATCATGGAAATTCTTTTTGACGAACCTGCGGAGGTACGTTGTTCATAACGATAATATTTGCATCATCTCCGATAGAGGAAAGGGGATTATTGCTGCCATTAGATGTACCGGTGTACCATGGAGATCGATTTATTGTAGCCGACACATTGCGGCAAACTTTCAAAAAGAATATAAGAATGCAGACTGGCGAAGACGACTTGTGAGAATTGGTAAAGAAATTTTGTTTTAAGTTATATTTTTTTTGTTTTAATTCGAGAGCATAACTTATGTTTTCTTAATATTCCAACAGCGTACGAGTTAGAGCCACACCGATTTCGGCAAAAAATGACCAGACTTGAGCGTGACATGAAAGGTGAAACGAACAAGCCGTTACGAGAGTGGTTGGGTACTATGGAGCCGTGGCAATGGGCTCAAAGTTTTGATGACGGGTATCGATATGGTCAAATGACGACCAACCTGGCAGAGTCGGTTAATGGCGTGTTTAAGAGAATACGACATCTACCGATTTCATCAGTGTTCTCGGCTACGTTCTACAGACTGTCTGAAAGCATATAACTGGTGCGTCAAGGCACCAAAAGTATGAGTGGTTACGGGCAAAATCGGGAATAATAGTCGCCACCTCAGGGACCGAATAGGGCATCCAAAGGAACTGCAAATTTAAATAACATTGTTATAGTAAGACGACTCAATTAATATTAATAAATGAAGATTCATGTAATTGCATGCCACGAATAACTTACCATCTCCCCCGCATGTGTCTCGATCATCTGTCGATATATCGGAACCGTGAATGACCTTCCGATATTCGGATTCCCACGCCATCTACAATAAATAACTTATTACATCAAATTTACATATAAAAAAAACAAATAATTGTGGACAAAGATTAGATGTTATCACCTGTTCACGAGTGGAAAAACGTATGGCAGGTGTCTGATATTAGCTAAGAAAGGTATCCGATATAGGGCCCACGATTGTAACAATATTAGACACCCGCAAATGTCAACGGCAGCAGGCTTTGTGCATCGACAAAGCTCACGATACAACATCGCTAGTACTGCCGAGCCCCAACTATATTGACCCGCTTCATTAAAATCGGTCAATAGGGGCAAGTATATGATGTGCACTCTATTTCCATTTGCCGTCGGCATCAATACACCCCCTATAAGGTGTAATATATAAGCCCGAGCGGCACACCTCACATCAAATTCGGTGGCATCAGCTGGTAGTTGGTGAAATCTTTCCCTCAACCATGTGAACTTCAATCCCGTGAATCTCGATTCACCATCACCGGGTGAGACTCCCAATAAGCTTTCACAAAGGGTCGTCGGGTCAGATACCGTCGATGACCCCGTAGCGGGCATCCCGTCGATTGGAAGCCCAAGCTGCAGTGCAACATCCTCTAGTGTGATAGTGCACTCGCCACATGGTAATTGAAACGTGTGGGTCTCTGGCCTCCACCGCTCGACCAAAGCGGAAATTAAGTCATAACGCAAATCAAATGTCCGGATCAGTGAAGCAGCTCCAAATCCAGCTGCAATTAAGTATGGCATGATACGTTCGTCCGGTTCATAATTTATCCCATTTACGCGACCTCTTAATTTTCGGTACACATCCTGAGATTATTAAATTATCAATATAGTTAATATAACTTAGTTTAATATCGTAAATTAAATGAACTTTTTATACTTTAACAACTAACAATTTATTACCTGTATATGTATAGATGCTGATATATGGTTATCATCCTTAATTAAAGAATCTATATTCATATCTGCAATAAAAAAATTAAGATTATCAATCTGTCAGAAGTAATTAATACAATTTTTAACTAGAATTAATTAAAATTCTTGATATATATAAAAACAAATAATTATATATTGATTACTTTGATAAATTAAAATTTTAAGTATTGAATTTACTCTTACATTTTGCAGGTAAAGTGTTAAATTTATATTAAAAAATTATTTTGTAATTTATTAAAATATATCGTTTGTTTTATAAAAAAATAAAATATTTACTACATTTATGCTTCTTTCTTTTTTACTTTTTAAAAATTAATTATCACGAAGGGCAATTAACCACATTTTAATGTTTCTTTTTTAAATATATTAAAATAATTACTAATGTTTTTTATTTTTTTCTTTAATTTTTCATTTTAAAAAATATTTTTAAAAAATATTTAATATATAACATATTTAAATATATCAAATGAATTAAATAAAATAATCTCAAATATAAACTCTTTTTTTCTTTCTTGTGCTTTCTTGTGCTTGCCATGATTTTAGTATTCTCAAACAAAGATCGAAAGTTGAATTCGGCCTCTTGTTATAGGAACCAACCCTAAGGCCACACGTGATCGGAGTTAAAATCTCAACCTGTGACACTTGCATACTAAGTAAAATAATTGAAACCATTAGATTATTATTAGTGTATTTTTTAAATTTTATATAAAATCAATAAAATGGATTTAAAATTTTAACTTTATCAACTCAATTAAATTTCATTTAACTTTTATATAAAATTTTAATAAGTATGCTTTTACATACCTTTTTTCATGCATGTCATAATTTAATATAATATGAATAAATTAATTTTTTACCCATATTTTGATGAATCTATAGTTTATATCAATTGATGTTTGTTAAAATATTTTAACAAATATTATTTACAACGGGTTCATACATACATATATAATATATATGATAAAGAAAGGCAAAATATGTATTTTAGAAAATAATAATATGTGAAATCATAGAAATATAATACATGGTCACCTCATCCAATATACTATTAATATAATTATTGGACCATGTCTTAATAATTTTAAGTCATTCATTTTTAAAATCACTCTTAAATTTAAAGCAATTTCTATTTAAAATTTATTTTAAGTCATTTTTATAAAAGAAAATTTCGTTTTCTTCTTTTTAAAATCATCTAACAAGTAAAATTTCTATTTAAAATCATCCAACATACCTTCTTTTTTTTCTTCTTTTCTCTCCTTTCCTTCTCTCTTTGATGCTGCCGTTCCACCCTCCTTCCCTCCTTCTTCTTCTTTTCTTTCTTTGCTAAATGTTGTGTGTTTGGGGATCATTTTAAGGTCCCCATATATCTTACATTTTTTTTTTCATGCAGGGTTGAAGGACAACACGAGGAAAAGGCTGCAGGGGAGAGTGAATGAGGTGCCGCCTGGTAGGTAGGCACCATTGGTGCCGCCTACCAGACAGGCACCACCCAAAAATACCACACCCGTATTTATGTATCGGGTTTGACCTAAACCAGTATCAGTATTTTTTAAAAAAATATGATTTAAATAATTTTATTAATATTAAATAAATAAAAAATTATTTTTTGTTAGAGTGCACAGTGGTGCCGCCTACCAGATAGGCATCACTCTCCCAAGTGTACCATTTTAATAATTAACGGGAAGAATATATTATTTTGATATATATTATTTTTTTTAATATTATTTTAATAAAAAACCCGGTAGATTGCTAACTGAGTCAAGTCAATGCCCTTAAATGATTGCTCCCAGCAATAAATGCTTTTCCTTTAAACCAATAATTCATTCATTGAAAGGACACAAGGGTTGTCATTGCAGAGGAAACTTATCTTAAATTTCTATTAAGGAGACGTGGAGTTTTATACAGAAGATGGGACAAATTTCTTTTTCTTTTTTAAATGTTTTTGAATGATAAATATGAACAAACAGGGATGCCAGGCTTGTTTGAGTCCTCCCATCCCACCAACTCTTCATGGGCACGCACCAGGTTAATTAATTTGCTTCGATGCAACCTTGCCTGCTTCTTTAATCTTCAGCAGAACCCATGAGTTTTTTTATATATATTACATGTAAATTCAAGGCGTGTTCCTTCTGCCAAACAATTAAAGAATAGGCAAATTGTATTTTCCCAACATAGTAAACCCATGTAATCCAAGCAGTGGAACTGTGAATTTCAATTTTTCACCCTTAAAAGATGGGAGAAAAATAATCCTACATGCATGGGTTTAACCGTTGCCGGTTCCATTTCCTTGTATTTACAGCCAATCCAATCCAACGGGTCATATCATAAAATAAATCATACAGTACAATCTTTTATCTAACTCTTGCTTAGAAAGTTGTAAAACTTTTTTTTTTAATGAATTATAAGCAGAGTTCACATGTATGAGTGTGTCGTGTTCTGTTTTCTGTAAAAAAATTCTCCTTTTGGTTTTATAAAAATTCAAAATGAAAAGCCTTTCACACTTTAAAAAATGAATCCAACATGCTTGGAAAATTATAAAATGATTCATTTTTTTTGGTAATTTGAATCGTGAAAATAACAGCCAATAACGGGTCACTTGTCAGTATTTCTCTTTTTCGTTTTTACTTTTAAACCTGATGAAAACAGACTAATAATTCGTAACATCACTCGATTCGATCATCGAATTCGAATTACAATATAATAAATGTTATCAAAGCAATTACGAATAATTCGTAATTAAATTATATAATTAATGTGATTAAAATCAAACGAATATACATTTCTTAAACATACTTAAATAAAAAAAAAGTTTTCGTCTATATTTATATATATATATATTAGACTATAAAATCAAAGTCTAATTATAATGTTATTTAATACCACAGAATCTAACTTACTAAGTACATTTCAATAATAATTAAGAGTGGAACAACTCAACAATGTTGAAATCAAGATTGCTAATAGGATGTTGAAGTTGATATTTGAAAAATCCCGAAGCAATTCCTACCTGTACACAGAGAAAACAAACCTGACGTTGAGTGAACTACTCAGTGCTAATTTCATAACTTAAGCATGTAATAAAAGTATAACCAGTTCTATCCTAAAGTAAACAATTCAAGCATAAAATATCCATTAACTTAGCATAATATAACTATAACGCTCCTTTAGATATATGCTCTATTTTATACCATTTAGATTTTTATCTCATTCTCCTATTCTTTTTCCATTTAACTCTTATTTCGATAATTAAATTCAATTATAACATTTCATTCAATTATTATTATTATTATTAACTTGCTTTCGTATTTTTCAATACATTATATCATGAGTAAACAATAATTTAATTGGTTTCGGATCATATAAGTACAACTCAAAAACTTGCATACCGTCATCGTCTTTCGCCTTTTTCTTCCCTTTAACGATTCTGCATTGTTATTAAATATAATTTGTTGATTTAACAAGTATAAATAAAAAAATTAAGAGAACTTAATGGTATCATAAATTTACATTCATTTAAACATCATTAGTCAACATTTAGACAACTTGATTCCCATATTATTTCAATTCATACCTGCTCACTTGACACCTTTCAAAACCACATTGGACAACATGATAAACCAACATTTGCAACATTATATACAATCAATTCTTAGTTAACGATTTCACTTAAAATTTAAAGAAATGATCAAGAAATTTTCAGCCGAATCACTTATAAAAATTATCAACTTGCATATCATGTAAACAAATATTTCAAGAAGAGCCACACTCAAATTTTACTTCTAAAATAACGTGTTATTTGACAAATAAAAACTCAATTTACGTAATAACGACACATCATCAATATCAAATCCAAAGTTATAAATTTTAAACACAACACCAAACCACAATATTCAACAAGAAATGCTTGCAGCAACCAACAGTAAAGGTAAAAAAAATTCAAAAGGTTATTCCTTTATTTCCTAAGAGCATTCAATCACTCCCATGCATTCTCTCATCATATTTCTCAACTCCAAAGAGTAATAAACAATAGTAAATCACGAAATGCAAGGAAATTTACCGATTGATTTCAAGAATTTAGCATCATCAAGGTTTTATCTCCTACATGCAGCCATGACCAGTTGTTCTTCTCCCCCCTCTCTATTTGGATGAAGAAATGAAAATGTTTTAGTGTCTCCCCCTTTTCTTTTCTTTCTTTCTTCTCTCTACCCTCCCCTTCTTTTTTTTTTCATGTCAACACTCCCCATGCTTCATGATGTCAGGCACACCATCCTTATCTTAAATAACATTTTAAATTAAGAAGATAATCATCATGTCTCCCACCATCTAACTATATAGTCTCAATTCAAATATAATCGTAATCTAATTTTTTTCCAACCGCCCACACAAAATCCATCAATTAACTATAGTGCCCAATTCAACCCAAGTTTTCATAAATTGGAAATAAATGTCATAGAAGTAAATTCAAAATTTAAGTATATTGAGGTGGCCTCGGTTCAAAAGTGATCAGACTCTATATATATAAAAAATTCGGCGTGACTTGATTTCGTTTCAAATAAAAAAAATTTAACTACTAAAAAAAATTAAACATGCTCAACAAGGACATTTGGAAACTCATTAAGTCAAAATTCTAGCATCAAACACAATGTCACCCCAATAACAACTTCGTAAACATTTAACAACAAGAATTTAACAAGTGGTTCTGATGGAAAAGAGAATGTTGTTCATCTTAAAGGTCTCGGGTTCGAGCATTTGTGTGTGCAAGGTATGTATGCCTTGTCAAAAGGTTGCACTTGTCTGTGCAAGGTATGTGTGTAAACAGATATTATCATAATATAATCACACTAATATATTAAAAAAATCACACTTTAAAAAATAAATCCAACATGGAAAATTGCAAAATGTTCCATTTTTTGGTGGTTTGAATCGTGAAAAGAACAGAGCATTTGATCCATTTCAAGTTGTGCAATAGGCAATGAATAAAAAAGCATACCAAAAATTTGTTTCTTGCTGAAGAAAACACCATAATCTATGATCTTGCACAATATTACATTTTCCATTTCTCCACAGAAAAGCAAAAGCAAAAGCAAAAGCAAACAGAGACGACAAACTCCATACATAAAAAGACATGATTTAAGGCCGTGGTGGACAGGCATTGATGAAATGTGCGTGAAAAGTGGTTACTTTCCGACAATCAATTTAGCCCTTGCATGTCCCTCGTTGATTTGGAACTGCTCCCCGAGACCAAAATGAGCCATGAGTAACCAAATAAAAGTGATGAGCTCCCCACCTTTGCTGATCTGCTGTGCGTGCGTGTTTGCTCTGCAATGGCTCGCAGCATATGACATCAATTCCACCCACACTCTGCTCATCAATTTCCATTTATCCAGACCTTCCCCCTCAAGCCTGCTTAGTTCTTGTGCCAACATGCTGGCATCAAACAGAACAGATTTACTTCTATCCCCTTCACCGCCACTGGTTTAACATTCGTTGTCACCGAAAGAATAGCCTCGCAGGCCTTGGCTTCTACTTTTCCGCTCCCTTTCATCTTATCTACCAGTGATGGTAAACCCCGGCTAGCAAAGAATCTGTCAGCCTCGGCATAAGTGTCCCTAAATCTTATTTTTCCAATGCCTCCTACAGCAGACATCATTGTTGGCTGCCAGATTAAGAGATACAACATGTAATCCGAGAGAAGCTTACTAAATTCTCGATAATTAAAGCTTTCCTTGTCTAGTTTCTTTCGATTGGAAGTATAGTAACAGAGATCAGTAGCAATGTGCCACAATATAATGCTTTCGTCATACTGGACATCGGTAATATACGGCATCAGCGAGCTGCGATCAACTTTTGTATCACTATCGACTATAATCCATTCACCCCTGGCCGCAGATATCCTCTTTGCCGTTTCAGGATCATCTGCATGGTCGGCTTTGGTTTTCAGCTCATTGAATATGAATTCCCATAGCTCTTTGGTGAATGGCTCGCGGGACACATATAATATCTCATCTATGAAGTCCTTGAGCCCCATACTTCCCATGATGAATGTACGAATATGGCCACAAACTATACTTGTCTTTTTGATGACATGGTGTAGCCCAGTAATATGCTTGAGCTTATTGACAACATAGGTGATAGCCGCGCTGACTTTGTTCTTGATAAAAACCAATACAATTATCACAGAAAACAGTAAACCAATGATTACCTTGATGAATTTTTTGATCAAATCAACAGCAAAGTCGAAACATACATCAATGCGCAGAAGGGTGCTGATGTCCTTAGCGATAACGAGTGGCCATCTCGTGAATTTGTGGATTCTTCTAGTATGGCTTTGCAGGCAATAACTTATCAAATTGAAGGACGAGAGAGATCCAGACCACCTTCGGAACAAAATGGGAGTTGACAACACCTCATGACTGATCACCTCAATCGGTTTCTCTTCTGGTTTAAGAGGGGTTGTACACTCGCAGCTTCTCCACCATGGCATCCTGAATGAAAGGAAGCTACTGAAGAGCCAAGCCATGATCCTGGAATCCGATTCAGGGTCCTTGATGGTAGCAAAAGTCCAGTCGGAAAAAATGAGCATCAATAGGGCTATAAAATCCAGGACCACCGCACCCAAGAGCAAGGTGTAGGTGATTCCCACATCAAACTGGTTAAGGTCGTGTTTCCTTGTTCTGAAATGGAAGAGAGAAAGGGCTGCTACAATGGAAGCAAAGGCTACACCTCGGAATATATATCCCCAAGCGGAATGCACAACTTGTACCTTAGTGTAAAGAACCTCGTATATGAAGTTGAGTTCAACCTCGATGACCCTCAGAGCATCGATTGGTCTTCTCTTTTTGAAGAATTCCCGGCTCTCGTTACGCTCACGGAAGCTAAATATGAGATCCACCACAAGCCCCTTGAAGATTAGGAAGTACTTGTAAGCATAATGCACTACTTCGAGATGGTTCAAACTGCCTTCCTTAACTGGCATATCAGTAGCCCTGGCTTCTTTATCAGGCTCTGGAATCATAATAATTCGCGTCGGAAGTTTGTTGTCTCTCTTGGAAGCGTACTCCTCCATAAGCTTTGCGTAGTTAGGCCCAGGATCAGCTTCTTTGAGCATGGAATCTCGAAACCTGTCCAAGCTCGCGAGATATAAAGCACGCGTCCGCTCCACATACTTGATGGTTCCAGCCACAAACATTAGCACGGTCGGAACCCAAAACCTGTTTTTTGGGAGTGACTGAGCAAAGACATAAAGAGTTGCAACAGCTTGAAAGCCGAGACCGAGCAAGTGCCTAAGCCAAAGCTCGTTATCTTCAAGAGCAAAAGCAGTGATTGTATCGGGACCACCCAGATGCAACAAAAGAAAGGGAGCCCAGAAGGCCAGGAGATCATCGTTACTAGAATGAGAAGAAGACTTGGACCTAGAGGAGCCAGATTTTTTAGAACCACCGCTTTGGTTATTGGAGATGAGACCCACAGTGAAATTAGCAGCAGCGTCGGCGAGCAAGTAAGCGGACCAGATGAGCATGATTAAGAGTCTTTTCCTTGTAGATTTGCGGTATGGGGCGAGCAAAACCAGGAAGGTCTGCAATGAGAGACTGAACAGAATGGTGCCTCGGATATTCCATTTGTCCCATACCTTCTGCACCTCCGGCGGGATGGGGTCGACCATTTCTTCACTATTCCTTCTTCTTTCTTTAGTTTTGAGTGTACTTGTCTGGTGAGCAAAGCTCGGTTTAGTTTATAGCACCAAGAAGAAAAAGAGAAAAGGAAACCAAAAAACAAAGACTTGACACAGGTCTTTGCACAATCGCTAGTGAGGAGGTTCTTCAGGTTCGTTATGATATCGATAATGTCCTGAATGGATGGCGAAGGCATTAGCTCAAGGAAGTGATAATTGTTGGTAATGCAAAATAATATTTTGAGTTGATTTCTATTTTTTGAAATTGAAATTATATAAAACACAACAAAAGAAAAATAATTTTTCTCTGTTCTTTAAATTATGGTGTTTTGTAAAATTACACGAGAGAATTTTGTCTAGAAGATTGAGTTTTAAGCGGGATCGTCTGTGACCCTTCCAATCTTTCTTGGGAATTGTTTTTATTGTGATTTCCCGAGAAGAACAATACTAATTGTTTTTCACCTTCTTTATTCGGGTGTACGAATATTAAAGTACTGTATTAATTTTGGGGGGCAACGTCCACTACACGATTACATCGCTCAAGACGAATTTGCTTCTAAGGTAGTGGTTCTTCTACGGCACAGTGATTTCTATTTTATTCAAGCTCAGTTTGATTTCCTGTCAGCGCTAACAATTTTATTTTGTAGTAGTATATTTCCAACAATTTAGAAGCAAATTATACTACTGTTTAAACATGAGAATCATTTTCGTTTCCGCTACTAGAACCAACGAATGCTCCTATAGGCAATTTAGAAGCCAAGCTTGGTAACGCGAGCTTGTAACCTAAGTGGGGGCTTTAAGGTGTTGGAATGCGGGTTTGTCGTTGTTGATTCATATCTCGAGTGGTTTAATTTTGGCTTGCCTGTTTCAAGTTGAGAGTTGAGCCACTGGGACTTGATTATAAATCATGGATATCGTGAAATCCTAAAGGGGCTTAAGGTTTGAATCTCAAAAGAGATATATATATACAATGAAATTTGGATTTATAAATATGTTGGTAAGATATTGAGGCAATTAGTTTGAAAGCGCCTAAGTAGTGCAAGAATGTCCCTAAGTAGCATTGGAGCGGCTACAAGCTCCATCTATGTTGGCCAATAGGCTATTGCGATCAAAATAGGCTTGGAAGGCCTAGCGAGACTGAGTCAATTGAGTCGTAGCTCGATTGACATGGATATTGAAGTCTGAAATTGAGATTGAGATGGTGTCGCATGTGTTGCGATTGGCCAAGATGGCTACACCTAATAGGGTGACCATAGAGGGGTCGAGAGGGCTTAGATTGTGGGTGGTCAATGTGTCTAAATTTCCCATGTTGAGAATTTTTGGTGTCGTAAGAGATTGTTGGCATAAACCACGTCCAGAGGGACACATCTAATAGGATGCCGCAAGAGTGCGGTTGGTGCCACATTCAAAGGGATGCCTTTTGAGTATCAAAGACATGATAATATTCAGTCTACAAAGGGTCATGCCATTAAGGGTTCTTAAAGATTGTAACCTAATAAATATGTGTTGCGGCATTGAGCCCGAATGTTTGCTGGAGGAATAGGCATAGACAAGACTGCACTAACGGTTGCGATGAGACCAAGTTCGAGTCTATGTCTGATGCGTGTTAAATGAATAATAACATTATACCTTGAAGGCTTAAGATGAACTTGAGATTAAAATGCCAACTCGGTG
The DNA here is from genome assembly GCA_005610355.1 of Gossypioides kirkii. Taxonomy (NCBI): domain Eukaryota; kingdom Viridiplantae; phylum Streptophyta; class Magnoliopsida; order Malvales; family Malvaceae; genus Gossypioides; species Gossypioides kirkii. The sequence goes on along the minus strand of CP032254.1, from coordinate 5,173,644 downwards.
AAACAAGGTTACAAAAAGTGACTTCATGTTGTTGAGGGAATCGACACAATAAGTGGGGGTGTAACATGGTCCATAATTTAGTTATAAAATTTGAGCTTCTCCAAATGGTATTGATTGAAATTAAAATAAAATAACTTGCAATGCAAAAGTTTGGAATTTATAGGATACGCCGCAGTCTTAAAGGGATGTTATGATGCAAATTGGGTAATTGATAAAGTTAGTCTTACAAGTGGGTATGTCTTCACCTTGGGTGGATCAGTTATTTCTTGTAAGTTTGTTAAACAGGCGTGTATTGCTCACTCCACGATGGAATCTGATTTTATAACTCTTAACTGAGTCGGGAAAAAGACTGGGTGGCTTAGAAATCTACTTACGGAGATTTCTTCATCGAAGAATGAAGTACTTGCTTTGAAGTACGTGAGATCTGAAGGATCCTGGCTGATCCACTAGCCAAAAGGTTAAGTAGAAAAGTGATTTTTAATTAATCGAGGGGGATGGGTCTTAAGCCCGATGGTTGAGGAATTCATGGTGGATACCCAACTTAGTTCTTTAAGTTCAATATGGTCAAACGAAACCATGAAAAGACTCATAGTGTACATTCTACCTATCCCTTTGATGAACGATGTACATGCATAAGGTTGAGTTGTCACTCTTAATGAGTTTATCCCAAGATTTGGGTCGTCTTATTGAGAGAGACTTGATGAATTCACCGACATGAGAGGTTGAGTTTATTACTCTTAACGAATTCATATCCCAAAGTTTGAGTGATCCTATTTAGACGGGCTTAATGAATTCACTGAACTTAAATTTGAGAGGATGAGCTTAATAAAATGCTCTTAATGATTTCATAGTCCTTATTTTGGATGGTCTATATTGAGATAGACTTGATGAAATTACTTACGTAAGTGTGAAGAATTAGCCACCTTCTATGAAAGATATTGTGCCATCTTTCTAGAGCACTTACCAGCATCCCGAGATGTATTGGCTAAAACTTGTTGAAGTATCGCGGAACATAAATTAGATTTGAGATTAGTTGTGTGTCATGAGTTAACCCTTATCTTAACAAATTCAAGATTTGTTCACTTGTTAAAGAGAAGAATAACTTATTTTACTATGTACTAGTTCAAATCCACAAGATACTAGTGCTTAAGCGGTTAGTTCCGCTATTGCTCTTTTCATGTTTACAAAATTCCAATTCTTTTGCATTAGTGGTGTATTGTTGGTAATGCAAAATAATATTTTCATAATATTTTCAGTTGAGAAAAATCCTCTTCTTTTTCTAAAAATTGAAACTATATAAATAGAAAGTTATTCTCCTCATTTTATATAGAACACAATAAAAGAAAAACATTTTTTTATGTTCTCTAAATTCTGGTGTTTTGTAAAATTATACAAGAGGAAAATTTTATCTAGGAGATTGAGTTTTAAGTGAGATCGTTGTAACTCCTCTAATCTTTCCTGAGAATTGTTTCTATTGTGATTTCCCGAGAAGAGCAATATCAATTGTATTCCACCTTCTTTATTCGGGTGTACGATTATTAAAGTATTATATTAACCTTGACGGGCAACGTCTTCTACACGATTACACCGATTATGACAAATTTACTTTTAAGGCAGTGATTTTTTCATGGGACAGTGATTGTTATTTTATTCAAGCTCAATTTGATTTCCTGTCAGTGCTAATAATTTTATTTTACAGTAATATATTTTTAATATGGATAAGAATATAAACACACATCAGGTAAAAGAAATCTCTCAACCCAGTTAGTAACTAGTCTGCAGGTGAAGCTGGGAGGGTTCCCTTGTACATTCCAAGAAGAAAAAAAGAAAAAAGAAACCAAAAAACAAAGACTTGACTCAGGTCAACAAAAGGGACAAAGTAAATATTACAGCCAAACGCTGCCTTAAAAACTGACAACGACTTGGCACTATTGGTAGATTAATCAAGGAGCGAAAGAGTCCAGCAACATCCTGGGGTCACTTGTTTATTATTCTGGAAATTTTGGCAAAATATTTTTTAAAGACTAATTGGTTTTTAGGGGTAGATTTCTAACTGAGTCAAGTCAATGCCCTTAAATGATTGCAGAGGAAACTTATCTTTATTAGGGAGACGTGGAGTTTTATACGGAAGATGGGGCAAATTTCTTTTTCTTTTTAAAATGAAACCATCAAACTACCACCAACCCTTTTTTGAATGATAAATATGAACAAACAGGGATGTCAGGCATGTTTTGAGTCCCCCACCAACTCTTCTTGGGCACACACCAGGTTAATTAATTTACTTCGATGCAACCTTGCCTGCTTCTTTAATCTTCAGCAGAACCCATGAGTTCTTTTTTATATGTATTACATGTAAATTCAAGGAGTGTTCCTTCTGCCAAGCAATTAAACAATAGGCAAATTGTATTTTCCCAACATAATACGCCCATGTAATCCAAGCAGTGGGAACTGTGAATTTCAGTTTTTCACCCTTAAAAGATGGAAGAAAAATAATCCCACATGCATGGGTTTGACGGTTGCCGGCTCCAATTCCTTGTATTTACAGCCAATCCAATCCAACGGGTCATATCAAAAAATAAATCATACAGTACAATCTTTTATCTAACTCTTGCTTAGAAAGTTGCAAAAGTTTTTTAAATTGAATTACAGGGAGACTTCACATGTATGAGTCTGTCGTGTTCTGTTTTTTAAATGAAGAGCCTTTCACAGTTTAAAAAATAAATCCCACATGCTTGGAAAATTACATAATGCAGTCATTCTTTATGGCACCAAAAATGGGACAGTCATTTAAACCACATTCAATTCATTTAAATTTGGACAACATATATTATTAGTTCATGAAGTTATGAAACATAAAAGATAGTCTCTAAGACTTGTCTGGTGAGCAAAGCTCGGTTTAGTTTATAGATTGAAAGAACGCCGAGACTAAGAAAACCCATTTAGATTACCAGCTTTTTGAAAAACGAAAATACTCAGTTATTTTCTCTGTGAAAAAAAATATTGTACGAACAACAAAAAGGGAAGAAACTCAGTTATTGCTTGTTCATTTTTATTTTTTATTTTACTATCTTTCTTAAGGTCGTGTTTCGTAGCTCCACTAAGTGATTTTACCTTTTAGTCAACTTAAGTCAATATTCAGTCAGTTATTTTTAGAATAAATCTTAAAATTATATTTTAGTTAAATTTAATGTGTAATTTTGTATATAGACTTTAATTTTATTATTTATATATATTAAATTTTAATTTTAATTCAATAGTATATGTGAAATTCATGCAATTAAATAATGATATGTGATTTATATGACTAATTTGGATTAGTTAAGTCACAAATGTTTGTTTAGTAAATTGTTGAAAAGAATGTCGATTGAGTTTAATTTGATTGGTATCAATATAGAGTTGATCGTGGGTCGGGTTCAACAAATTTTTAGGTCCGAACCTTGTTTGGCTCGAAAAATGGGACTAAAATTTTGTCCAAGCTTGACCCGATTATAGAAGTCAAGCTCGAGCCCGACCCAATCCGGCCCATGTTAATTTTTTTAGATTATTTTATCATATACAACAAAGTTAAAAAATATATAATATATCAAATACACTTAAAAACATTAAAACAAACATTAAAAAATAAATAAATTAAAAATACATTAAAAATTCTTTATATTAAGATATTACAAATAAAGTAGTAGAAAAATTAACAATAAAGACAACGAAATAATAGTAAAAATACATAAAAATAACATCCAAATAACCAAAATAACAATAAAAACAGTAGCAAAACAACAAAAATAACAACAAAAATAGCAACCAAAAGAACAACAAAAATAATAGCAAAACAACACTAAAATAGTAAAAAAAATAACACCAAAATAGCAAAAAAATAACCAAAACAGTAAAAAAAAACCAAAACAAGAATATAATTTTTTTATTAAAAATGATTAATTTATTCGGGTCGGGCCAGACCCAAACCAAAAAACTCTTACCTGAGGCCCGACCTATATAGAAAATGAGTCTCATTTTTGTCCCAGCCCATTTTTCGGACCTATATTTTTGTCCAAACCCTCCCATTTTTCGAGCGAGCCTTCGGATCGGGTCAAGTGACCCAGCCCATGATCAAGTCTATATCGATATTGTTGTCAGTGCAAGAGGAGGTGGGTTCGAGTGCAATGAAATGCATTATCTTCTTATTAAGAATTGAAGATTTTTATAAAAAAAAATAAATATAATAAGAATTTATAATAAAATTAATGTTAAAAATAAATAATTTTTTTAAATATAAATAAACAAAAAAATTAAATTAATTAATTTAAATTTTTATGCATATTTGATAAATCAAAATGAACGTAATTTAATATAAAATTTATTTTTATAAAAAGAATTGTGAAAAATAATAAATAAATGACTACTTATCATTTAAGGGTGAGAATATTTTAATTGATTCAATTTTGTTTTATTTATTTTAATTCTATATTCTCCTATTAAACTTTAGTTTAAATTTAAATTTTTATTTAAAATAAAATGAAAATTTTAAAAATTAAAAATATAATGTAAAATATATTTTTTTTTATAATTTGAAATCTATATTTGTCTCTTTAAAAAAAATCTATATCTTATTAAATTCCATGATTAATTTTAAATAATATAATAAACATATTTTATAATTTATTTTATTCAACTTTTTTTTGGGGTACATTATTTTATTACCTTTAACTTTTGGACCTAACATTTTTTAATTATATTTGGGTAATTAAAAACGTAGGGATATTTAAGTCAGAAAAATTTGGATGACAAAAACATTGACTTGGTCAATTGGTTTGGTATCCAAAGTCGAATAAGATAGAAAAAAGACTCAATATTCCACAAAACCTCAACTTCAAGCAAGCAGTCAAGCATTGTATGAAGAAAGGAACAGAAAACAGTAGCCACTGATCGCTTACTGAGATTGGGTTCCGCTTCACATCCTTCAACATTCAACCCACTCAGGTTTTTCTTTTTTCTTCCTTTTCTGCTTCCCTTCTTATCTCCTTCTTCCCTTCAGTTTGCTTCATTTTTTGTTTCAGCTTCTAATTTCTTTTTACCATCTTTATTGCTTAGGACAAAGATGAATGGTTTATGTTCATAGTTTCATATGCCTCAGCATTTGGGGAAAGGAAACTGATCTGATTTAAGTGATTATTCAGAAACAATTCAAGTTATATATTTCTTTTTTTCTTTTTTTCTTTTTGGTACCTTCTTGTTGCTTTCTACATAAGACATTTTATTTCCCCTGCTTTCAGGAATCAGGATTGTACTGTGTGCTTTACAAATGTTCTTTTTACTCCTCTTTTATTCATATTAGGTAATATGACTTACTAATTTGTCATTTATATACTAATTTCTATACAAGAGAGGGAATCCCTGAGAGTTTGAGAGATGAGTAATAAAGGCAGTTCAAGCCCAGATATCAGTGAAGAACCCAATGTTGGTAACACCCACGAAGAGACCAATGAAAAACCCATTGAAGGTAATACTGACGGTGAAGGATCCAATGGAGGGAATAACCAAGAAGATACCAGTGGAGAACACAATCAAGGCAGTACCAATGACATCAATGAAGAAGACACTGAAGGTAGTCTCTGTGTGTGTGTTTTAATTTCAATAATATTTTGTTGTTCTTATGCCTTTTGTAGAGAACCTTTTTCTGGAGATCTAGAAAGTAAAAACCCAACTTCAGATTTCAGAGTTAATGCAGGAAAACAAGTTTTAAAAACTTATAATTAGAATGAAATGAAGTAGTAAATCTGTGCCATATTAACCAGGTAATTATATAACCAGTGAAGAACACAATGTAGGTAACACCCACAAAGACAGTGAAGGATCCAATGGAGGGAATAACCAAGAAGGTACCAGTGGAGAACACAATCAAGGCAGTACCAATGGCATCAATGAAGAAGACACTGAAGGTAGTGTCTCTGTGTGTGTGTTTTAATTTCAATAATATTTTGCTGTTGTTATGGCTTTTGTAGAGAACCTTTTTTTCTGGAGATCTAGAAAGTAAAAACCCAATTTCAGATTCCAGAGTCAATGCAGGAAAACAGGTTTTAAAAACTTATACTTAGAATGGAATGAAGTAGTAAATCTGTGCCCTATTAACCAGGTAATTATATAACCAGTGAAGAACCCAATGTAGGTAACACCCACGAAGACGGTGAAGGATCCAATGGAGGGAATAACCAAGAAGATACCAGTGGAGAACACAATCAAGGCAGTACCAATGGCATCAATGAAGAAGACACTGAAGGTAGTGTCTCTGTGTGTGTGTTTTAATTTCAATAATATTTTGTTGTTCTTATGGCTTTTGTAGAGAACTTTTTTTCCTGGAGATCTAAAAAGTAAAAACCCAACTTCAGATTTCAGAGTCAATGCAGGAAAACTAGTTTTAAAACCTATAATTAGAATGGAATGAAGTAGTAAATCTGTGCCATATTAACTAGGTAATTGTTTAACCAGTGAAGAACCCAATGTAGGTAACACCCATGAAGACGATGAAGGATCCAATGGAGGTAATAACCAAGAAGATTATACCAGTGGAGAACACAATCAAGGCAATACCAATGACATCAATGAAGAAGACATTGAAGGTAGACTCTGTGTGTGTGTGTTTTAATTTCAATAATACTTTGTTGTTCTTATGGCTTTTGTAGAGAACCTTTTTTTCTGGAGATCTAGAAAGTAAAAGCCCAACTTCAGATTTCAGAGTTAATGCAGGAAAACAAGTTTTAAAAACCTATAATTAGAATGAAATGAAGTAGTAAATCTGTGCCATATTATCCAGGTAATTATATAATGTAGCTAGTTTGACAGTTCAATTTTGAGAATATAAGCATCTTTAAAGGTACTTTTAGATGTGAGGGTGAAGTGTAATTGTTGAGATTGAAAGATGGGAAGGCAACTCCTTGTACATTTGTTTTACTCTGCTATATTGTGTAGAAAAGAGATATTTTTTTTCTCACAATGTTATTGGAATTCTTTAGTTCAAATTTGATTATCGCTCTCTTATTCTCATTATTATTTTTTCTTCTTGAAATAACAGTAGAAAAATTGACTGTGACAAAGGACAGTGCATGGGTGATATTTGATCAGTTAAGAAAAGACGATGTGTCAAAATTCATTCTCCTTGGGGAGACTGGGACTGGGAAAACGTGGATGGCAAGTAAAATATGTGAGGTTGCTGTGAAGGAAGAGTATGATGAGCCCATTTGGATGTGTCTGGACAAAAAGCATGATAAGAAGTCTTTTCTGGACACTGTTGCCCGTCGGTTTTCTCTCCCTACTAGTACAGATGAAAGAGAAGAAGATGGCGAAAAGGAGAAAAAGGATAAGAAAGTGAATAATGCAGAGAGAGTGGCAGAGACAATGATTAAAAAGCTTAAAGCTTTGAAAGAGGATAACAAGTTTGTTCTATTGGTTTTGGATGGTCAACTAGAGATGATGGAGAAAGACCAAAATGAAGAGATGGGGATTGAACGTTACATCAAGAAAGAAATTTTAGGTTTGAATGATAGCATGGATAATGTCAACAGTTTGAAGGTTCTTATCACGAGGAGGAAAAGTGAAAAAGGTGATAATGCTGTGAAAGCAAAGAAGTTTAAACTCGAACTCTTTTCTGAGGGTGAGACACGTGAATTGTTAGAAGACAAAGTTGATGTTGATGTCAGAAATGTGTATTCTGAAGAGTTTCAAAAAGTATCTGAGGCATTTCAGCAATGCAGCCGGAAGCCTGCAGAAATCCTTATGTTAGCAGGAACCATAAATTACATTGCAAAGGATAAATCTGGGGAGTTAAAAGCTGCTTTGGAGGCAGCTGCTAATGGTCTGGAACAACTTCTGCGTTTTGCATATGATAAGGAGCAAGGAAATTCTATGATCGACTGCTTTTGGCATAGTTGGAACTTCTTGGGAAAACATGGTGGTGTTCATTACAATGAGTTGATCACTAGCTGGATAATGGAAGGTTGTCTCAACCACACCAATCAGATTGATAAGGCTTATCTGGAGGGACATGCTGTCTTGATGAAGCTTGTAGGTTATCACATGCTGAAACTGCAAGAGGACAATATCGTTGTTCTGGAGGGAGCAACTTGTGAGATGAATCAGTTCTGCCGCCGTGGATACTTGGGAACAGCTGATCCTGGTTTGGCTAGCGTGCTCAAGGATATTGATGGAACAGATCCTGAAGAAATACCACCAGCTCAAGTTCTCGAAGGAATAACACCAGCTGATGGCATGATGAGAACACTGTGTGGTGATAAGAAAGAGAAAATGGTCTCCTCATTACTAATTGATGGAAGTCGTCTATGTAGAGAAGTTCATGATACTTTCTTTGGAGCTAAGCAGAACCTGAATCTGCTTGCTATTTTTTCTCCACGGCTCAAATCTCCCGAGGAACTTTCCATATCTAAACCAGAGAAGCTGCTTGTGCTCATGCTCAGAGGCTCTTACCTGTTGGAGAATGTAAATATTGTTGAAAAACTCAGAGCCTTAACTGTTCTTGAAATATCTGGTTCAAGAGCCTGGACGATAAAACTCTCGGATGACTTTTTCCATCAAGTGTCCCGACTTCGGAGCCTTGACTTAACTGGAGCTGGAATTGAATCGTTACCTGATAGCTTCTCTGAATTGACTGAACTGCGGAGGCTCATCCTTAGGCAGTGTTCTTCCTTAACACAACTTCCAAAGCTGGTAAAATTCATTAAACTTGAAGTAATTGATCTTTCTGAATGCACAAGTTTGAAAAAGATCCAAGAAAAGAGCTTCGGGAAACTTGAAAAGCTTAAAGTGATCAACTTTTCCCATACCAAAATCGAGAAACTACCTATTGTTAAGACTCTTAGAAATCTGACCATACTCTTATTAAAAGGATGCAGCGAGTTGTCCGCAATGCGCATGCTCAAACAGGTGTCGAGCCTCAAGATCCTTGATCTTTCAGGTGCAACTAACATAAAAGAAATTAGGTATGACTGCTTTGAAGAAACAGAAAACCTTAGAGAACTCGATCTATCAGAAACTCAGATACAATATTTGCCTCCTCAGATTGGCGACCTTCAGAAACTGAGACTAAAGGGATGTAAATTATTAAGAAACCTACCAGAACTGAGTGGGCATAGTAGACTCGAGGAACTCGAGCTCTCAGGTTGTGAGAGGCTGGAGAACTTGCCAGAGCTGAGTGCTCTTCAAAAACTGAAGATTCTCAATCTAAATGGTTGCAGCAACCTCAAAAGCCTTCCAGTTCCAGATTTAGCATCCCTATTGAAACTTGAGAAGCTCGACCTACATGGTACTGAACTTTGGAGTGAAGATGTGGTTAACTCCCTGAGGCATATTAAAGACCTCCAGATACGACCCTAAAGGTGAGTTCATCCATTTTCAGCATCTCTTGTTACCGTAAGCTTTCACTAAATGATTTAACAAAATTCCATGTTCTACTTTCTACGATCCAGGTGAGTACATTGCCCCCTTCTTAACAGCCATAATTTTTTCATGTAACTTTCGATGAGAGGTTGTTCAAGCTTACCAAGAGATCTATTGGGAACTGGAGTTGGAATTTGCTTTACTATGGTTTGCTCATTTAAAGCATCTTCATCTGCTGGACTTGAAGTTCCCCCACAACAAGTTGAGTAGCCTACTGGAGGAGCAGTTATGTGTGTAAAAATGAACTTTTCATTTTGTGTTGAAATTGTGATCTTGCTTGTCTCTGTGTGTGTGCTATCTATTTCGTACTGTTAGTGCTAAAACTGAATTGGTGTTTGAGGATTTTATCGTAAACTCAACTACTTTCTGTTGTACTTTATTTGTTACACTTATTCTCCATAGCCGGCATGCATAGTAGACAGGTATGCTGTGATTATTCTTATTTTTCTGGCGAAACTAGAAAGGAAACATAGTGTATCATAGGTGGCCCTCCAACTTAAAAAAAATAATTATTTTAGTCATTAATTTATTTTTATCCTTTAAATTTATATTTTTTGTCAAATCACTTCAAATGGATGGAAAAGTTAACTTTTACTAACTTCATTGGTGTGGCATACATCATACATGTGAGTTATCACGTAAATAACATATCAACATTTAGTTAATTTTTTATTTATAATTTTAATGATTTTATTTTTTAAAATAATTTTTATAATTTGTTTTTGAATTTTAAAATTTAAAAAAAATAATTAAATGTTGATTTATCATTCATGCAATGTCAACAAATTTAAAAATGTTAACTTTTATTTATTTTAAGGGTGATTTGAAAAAATACAAATTTAAGAACTAAAAAATTAAAAAATTAAATGAAAAGTTAAAATATTTTATTTTATAAAACTAAGGGTAAATTATAAAAAAATAGTCACTTTTGTTTGTGATCAAATTGCATTTTAGTCATTTATATTTGAAATGTTACGTTTTTGTCACTTACGTTATCGTTTTGTTACGATGTGGTCATTCTACTGTTAAGCTTCATTATCTTTCTAACGGCAATCGGACGTGACAATCCAAATGGGTTTTAAATGTTAACTTGGATGTCCAACTGAGACAATAATAGGTTTTTAATTAAATTAATTACACCTTGAACGAAAAAAAATTGTTCGTCTCTTTTTTTTTAATTTTTTTCCCATTTTGACTACAAAACTATTATCATTCAAATTGGACATTTAAGTTGGTATTTAAAATCTTTTTTGAACTGTCATGTATAGAATTACCGTTAAAGAAATAACGAAACTTAACGATAGAGTGACTACTTCATAACAAAATAATTATATGACTAATACGTAACATTTCAAATATATCAACCCAAAAAGTAAGACCACAAAACAAATAACAGAAAAGAAAGAACAAATTAGATCTCAGAATATTGCAAAATTTGAAACTATAACTTAAAATAAATGGACTTTAGGATTATTTTCAAAAACGCATTTGTTTTAGGTCAATAGTGAATACAAGTACAAGTGAAAAATATTGATAATACCTCATACCTATAAGTATCGAATTATTTTAATTTATTTAGAACATTTTTTATTGGCTTCACCTTCAATATGGTGCATTTAATTGTTTTTTTTTCTTATATTAATATTATTATAATAAAATTTATTATTATTATTATTATTTTTATACTAATTATAAATAAACGGATCGTTTATCCGAAAGCTAACTTAAAATTCTTAAAACACCCTCACATGTCACACAACTCAAGAGGCAAGCCCCATCCGCGTCCCAGCATTTTCTGTCTCCAAATTACAAAACACCCCCCACGATTTTTTTATTGTTTTTTATTGTTTGGTTCTTCTGAATCTAAAGTAATGAAACACAAGAGATTAAAAAATGCATAAATAATTAGATTATAGTACTTCCTAAGAAAATAGTAGGAGAAAAAGAGAGGTGAAAGGAAAAGAAAAGAGGCTTTTTCATTTTTCCCACCTGAAGAAACGAAAATCAAAGAGCCTTTTTTCTCAATCCCTCTCTAACAATGAGTCTCTTCGGTCTGGGCAGGTGAGTTCTAATTTCTACTTTTAGAGAAGTTATCTTCTTTTTGTTAATTCCTTCTTCTTCTTCTTTTTGCTTATTTCCAATTGCTGCTCATAATTTGCATGTCAGATCTATTGTACTTTTGCAGCCTTTTTCTGATTCAAGATCAACGAGCAACTCTACTTTTTCTTTTTAAACCTTCATTAAGTTTAATTCAGATTCTAAAAACATTTCATCTATCATCCTGATTTTACTCCCTGATTCTTTCGTTCCTCTGTTAACTGCAACAACTACAATCCAATTGTTGCTTTTGTTAATTCAATCCCGTTGAGGTCAATTCAATCATTGATCATGGTTTCTGCTGTGAAAATTTTGCTTATATTATTATGTTAAAAAAATCAGCAGCGAATTTTAATGCATGTTGAACTTCTCTTAATGTTTTGGTGTTAATCAATTAATGATATGTTCTGATTGCTTTCCATTCATTTGGTTCAATGTTAGAACTAGGATTAAAAGCCATGCAATCATGGTTTGTTTTCATGATTGACAACATTAGAAAGGTCGAAAAGGTCAAGAGCTGAACTCCTGGTTTTTTTAACCTTAAAAGTTATATTGCCATAATCCAGAAGTTTTAGCTTTGTATCATGAAGCGTCGCAAACTAGGTTTGTTGGCACTTTGCAGCCATTGTTTGAAGACTTGTGGTGGCTGAATGAAGATGAGGAAGTTGAATCAACTGGAAGAGAAACAGGAATGTACAAATGCAGTCTAATGGGAGCTAATTAATTTTCTAAAAACCAATTGTATAATCAGTTTCGAAGGATGCAGGAGATCTTCTATAGTCTTCAGTAAGCTAGGAGTTCGGGCGATTTGTATTGCTCTCAATCATGTATATGCGTCCATGTATGCATGATCAGCATTGTTCATTATTTCAAGCCATTAAAAGAGAAACATACTGAAAAGTATTTTTTATATTTTGCTTAGATCTAATTACTCTGAACTATATTGTTTTGAATTTTTATCCTAACGTAACATGCGGTACGGATATGCAATACCTTCAATGTACAAAAGCTGTTATGATCATATATACATGCAGTAACTTCAAGCTACACAAGCTATGCTATGATCCTATATATAGAGAGAGGAATTAGTGAAACATTGAACTTACCTATTTTAGATGTGTGTATATTTCTATTTCTATTCCCACGTCTGAGCAGTATCTTTTCAGTTGAGATTTTTCTGCTAATAAATTGCTCTGAAAACAGAAATCAGAGAACATTCCGGCCCAAAAAAAGTGCACCTTCTGGAAGTAAGGTTGGTTACTTGTTCCTTCTTTATCTCTTTAATAAAGCATAATTAGCATTGTTCATCTCCTGCCTGTTAGAATTTGATATGATATGTTCTCTTACTCTGTGCTTGGATCTGGATTGCTAATTTGATTTGATCACCTTCACAATTCCCCCCTTGGGAAATAAATGTTTTCCTCTTTTTGGCGACTAAGAACTTCTTGAATGCGAGCGTGCAACTTTAGCACACTGGAAGTCTATTAGAAGGTGTCCAGAAATATAATAAAAGCAAGCAGAGCTTAACACCTAAGATCTAATGCATCCAAAAACCTAAAAAAGAATCTAGAAAGTTGGCTTTATTTGCAAACAAGCTAAGAAAATGAGCTACTGTATTTTTTATTTAATGCCTTTTGCTGATTCTTCAACTTGGGTTTTTAGCTACTTGAATGGTTGCCATTATTTCTGAACCTTGTGATTTATTGTTGTATAAAGAATTCCCACCTTACCTATCGAGAAAGAAGAAGAAAAGCTCACTTTGCCCTTCATATTTCTGTTTTTTAGATTTCGTCGCTTTTGAAGTCACTGGTTCAGAAAATAACTTTACGTTACAGTGTCTACCTGAATTTTCAGCAGGAAAGTTGAAATCTACAAACTTCAATGCTATACTCGCATGCATGATGGTCCTACAGCCTCACCTGTGGGACCCACTCACGAATGTTAGCAAGTGTTATATACACGTACTACATGTGATAATTGTTTTACTAAACAAGCATCTATATCTAAACTCTAAACATGGTTAGTATTAATGTGTGGTTGAATATGATAATAATTATTAGCCTTTTTCTGGTTCCTCTACAGTTCTTGAGAGCTGTCTTATTTATTGTTTCTTTATTATAAAATACTTTCTGGACTTCAGTCTTCTATATTAGTGGCTTAGCAGTCTTTGCAGTTCTCATCCTAGCGTTGTAATCTTGACATGATGCAGGGCGCACAGCTTAAAAAGCACATTGATGCTACCCTGGGCAGTGGAAACCTAAGGGAAGCAGTGAGGCTACCTCCTGGGGAGGATTTAAATGAATGGCTCGCAGTCAACAGTATCTCTCGCTTCCCCTCTTTCTTTCTTACTCACATAGACCTGGATAGCACATTCTGCATAAATTGTTCAATATATTTGTAAAACTTTGTATATAATCTATCTATGATTATTCTATTTCAGTATAACTGTGCTGTTACTTACAGTCATAACGGTGTTGGGTCTTTTTCAGCTGTGGATTTCTTCAATCAAGTGAATCTGCTCTATGGTACCCTGACTGAGTTTTGTACTCCTGAGAACTGTCCTACAATGACTGCAGGCCCTAAGTATGATATATAAAAGTTGATTCCTTTTGCTCTTTTCAATAAATTAGTTGTACAAATTGTAAATTTAAATATTTTATTATGCTGTATGCCTATGTCATGTTTGTATCTGTTTGGTGGTATTAAAAGTGTTTCCATCAGATGATGGATGGATGTGTTAAGTCTCCAAGGAATTCAGATAAATCAAGACTCCGTTGACTTATTTAGGCTCTTTTATTTCTTTAAAACATACATGTAAATTGCATTTAATTTATTTATTTACTTATTTAAATATATATAATATGCAAAATGTTATTAAAATATGATGTCTGAATATGTAGCATGAACTTGTCTATTACATGGGAGGAGAATGAGCTATGCATTATGTTTTCATTGTTTCATTAATCCTAGTATTTGTTGTTGTTTCCGTTATCATTGTCAGTTCGATTTAACCGGTCTCTATGATTTGAATTTCTCCCTATATTGTTCAAAAGTCGGTAGAAAGAAATAAAATATGTTTAGAATGTTTTTAGGAATTAAAAGTCTCTGTAGTCATTTGATTTTGTCCAATGATTAAATTTTAGTTTTCATGTTTGGTTCTTTTACCTTGCACTGTCTGATCAATCAGTTTAATAATGCTTGTGCACCTTAATTTAGTCTACTCATTTCTAATAATCTTTGAAAGCATATTTCTTGGGTTTTCGGTAGTTGATTATGTGCCATCTTACAAAACTTTACAGGTATGAATATAGATGGGCGGATGGCGTGCAAATCAAGAAACCTATCGAGGTTTCTGCCCCAAAATATGTCGAATATCTAATGGACTGGATCGAAACACAACTTGATGATGAATCAATATTTCCTCAAAAACTGGGTAAAATCTTCATATCGTGTGCTTATATCATCTTTAATTCTCTGTGATGAAGTCTGACTCGGACTAGAGAAAGATATTTTTTTTTATCTATGTATGATGACAACAGTGATGATTAAACGTTAATAGATGAAATTACTTGCCCCTTATCTATCCTGAATATGTTTGTATATGTCATTGCACATTTGAAATTTGCTAGGTGCACCATTTCCTCCAAACTTCAAAGATGTAGTGAAGACAATATTCAAAAGACTGTTCCGAGTATATGCCCACATCTATCACTCTCACTTTCAGAAAATTGTGAGCCTTAAGGAGGAAGCCCATTTGAACACATGCTTTAAGCATTTCATACTTTTTACTTGTGTAAGTCTTTTTTCTGCTTCCGCTTGATATACATATATATATTATTCTCTGCTCTTCCAATATTTATCTATTTTATACAAATTTAAATAACATTTAAATAGGGGCCAATAGCTGAAAGATGTTTGATACAAATTCCAAAACAGTTAGGTGATGGTTCTTTTAAATTATAGCTAAGTATAAGCTTGCGATTATTTTCTGAATAACAGTCATGATTTCTTGCCATATATGTCTCATGGTTTTCAAAGAAGAATCTGCTACAGTGACCAAAACAAAAACGGAATATGGTTTTAGTTGTGGAAAGAGAGATGGGCTAAAATACCTTTTGTTCTTCTTTAAGTAACAAGAGGGCACACTAGAGTCTCGAGTTTAACCGTTTAAGATATTAACCTCAATCTTCACCACCCGAGTTAAGGGCCAGGTGACAAGAGTTGAAATGTTCTTTGTATCTTTTAGATCTCTGAAACATTCTTGTAAGAGGCTAGAATTCATGCTTAGTTGAGTAGGAAGTTGTTGGGTTTAACTGAGATCGTTGTTTTGGATGTTCAGGAATTTGGGCTGATCGACAAGAAAGAGCTAGCTCCACTTCAAGAGCTCATTGAATCCATCATAGTCCCCTACTAATTACAGGACTGGACTTTGGAGATCCTGATGATGTTTCTTTCTCTTTTTTTAATTTTTATTTTAGGGATGCAAAGTCAAATAAATTAAGGGACTTGTTTTAGCAGACGACTTAAGAAACAAGTGTCTCTAATTTATATCTCTGTGTTATAAATGCAAGTTCATATGTCATGTTCCTTGAATGCCTTGCCTTACATCTAGCATTTTCGAAAAGAAAGCAACTTGCTCTTCACAGTTATCAAAGTCTTAATTTCCATTTAATTATTCTTTTTTTTTTTTTGTTATTTATTCTTCTTATACTTGCTGGAACCAATCTACCAGGAATTAAATATAAGTAACAAATCATTGTTAAACTAATTATCTTGGTTTAAAGATAAGTTTATGTGTAAATTTTTCTTTAGATTTATTTTAATTAATTAATATTGATTTTAATCGGAATCGTTAATATAATTGAGAAAGCTAATAGGTTTACTTGTCAGGCATTCGGAATGGCGCGATAATTAAGTATCATTCGTGTTAGGCTTCTAACACTGAATAATGAATGGTCCTAAGCTGATGATTGCCTCAATCCACTCGTTTGCTACCCGTCTTTTTCTTTACCTAAAAACCTTCCCCTTTGCCCATTTCCCGCCACGGAAACGAACTGAAGATTGAACACCAATGATTTTAAAATTTACCCTCCACACATAACAATCCATTTGGACTGGAAAAGCAAACCAAAAGAATAAAAAAATAAGCATTAAACACATTACTTTTTAATCAAATTTATGATATTTCATACCTCTCTTTGATTTCTAGTAATAGTAGTAACATGTAGCTTTGGGGGAGATGGAGAGAGAGTGGTGGTGGTGGTAAGACAAACTTAAATTCACTATCATGAGTGGTGGAACACAAGGTTCATCTAGCTAGTCCATTAACAATTTTGTTAAGCTCTTGTGGCATGTGATTCATCAGAATCAATCAAGATCGTGATATAAGTCCTTGAATTCTTGTGGAAATTGACAAACTCTCTTTGTCACCTTCTTTGAGAATATTGATTTCTTTCTTACAATTCATTTCTAACACAATTTTCCTAATACCTTTCTCCCATACAATCAGAAGTTCCTCATAAGTTACTCATAATTTTGCCTCCAATATAGGGCATGAGCCAATCTTTTTGCTAAAATCCTAAATCCAACAATCATAATGAACTCTTGCAACTTCTCTTACTGTCATCATAAAATTAAAACTTGATATATATATATATATATCCATATTAACTTTAAATAATTTAAAATTTGAAAGATAGCACGAAAAAGATAAAATCCGTAATCATAATCTCTCTTTTGTTGAAGATTTTTTAATTATCTTCTGTCTACGTATAAAAACATTTTATTTCTTAATAGTTTTACATACACAAAAATATAGATAATGACAATTTTACACATTATTGGGTGACGCGTGAATAATCATTTCGTCCATCCAAATTTTGTATGCTGATACTGACATGGGACCGTACATATTACTTTGAAATGCTTTAGGCGCTAGGACTTATTTGTAATTAAGCTATTTACTAGTGGCCTAAATATTTGCTCTTTTTCCCCCCCTTAAAACAGATAAAAAAAAAGATTTTTCAGATCCAACCCAGCAGCGCAGCCCCAAAAAGAAAGTAAAGAAAACTTGGAAGTCAGCCCTCCTTCTGATTTAAATTTGGCAAAGCGTCACGGTTCTAAAGATACCTCATACCCCACTTACCCAATCAGAATCATACACGTGGTGTCGTCTTTGTTCGCGCTCCCTTTTTTTACACTTACGTGGGATCTCTCAATCTCAAATCCATCGTCCGTTAGAATCTTTTTTTCAATTGCGTCGTCGGCATTTCCACTCCACACCATCACCGATCTCCCCCAATACCGCGTTAGGTCTCTCCCCAGATTCCCCCCCTTTATTATTATTTTTTATTTTTAATAATTTTCTTATTAGTAAATTAAAAACCAAACATTTCATTTTTTTTCTCATTGTTCCATTTTTCTTTTCTCTCACATTACAGTTTTATATTTCTTCTTCAATTGTCTTCTCTGAAGTTCACTTGATCCTGCTTGCTCTTATCTCTTTGTTTTTTTTTTTAAAGTTTACTGTTTTCTGTTTTCTACTTTTTTCTTTTGTCGTCTCTTCGTCGTAGATTCGCTTTTGCGATTCTCGAGTTCACCGTAAATGTGGAAATCGAATACTCGGATTCTTTGAGAAATGATAATTAG
This sequence comes from Gossypioides kirkii, assembly GCA_005610355.1. Taxonomy (NCBI): domain Eukaryota; kingdom Viridiplantae; phylum Streptophyta; class Magnoliopsida; order Malvales; family Malvaceae; genus Gossypioides; species Gossypioides kirkii. The sequence continues at coordinate 5,155,455 of CP032254.1, read as the reverse complement.
GAAAGATTGATTTGCTGATTTCTAGATTTGGAAGGTAAAGTGAGAGATGATAAGAGATCAAATGATTTAGGCGGCACTACTTTAGGGGAAGCAAGGATTGCGATCTAAGCTTCCAATTTTGCTTAGGAGGAAATTCGGTTGTTGTTGGTGGAATTTTTGAGAGGGCTGAAATGTCGAAGGTGGTGTACGAAGGATGGATGGTGAGATATGGAAGAAGGAAGATCGGCCGATCTTTCATACACATGCGATATTTCGTACTCGAAAATCGACTTTTGGCTTACTACAAGAGAAAGCCACAAGATAGTCAGGTGTTTTATTATTTTTTTCAGAGTTCTTAATTTTGTTTAGGTTCTTAAATTAAACATGATATTGAAGCTTTTTACGGTTTTTTTAAAATTTGAAATCGTTTTTTTGGGATCGGAGAAGAGAGAAAATGCTTATTTAGACTGTTAAAGTTTAGTGCAATTATATTTTATTTTAATTTTTAATAATGGAACTTGTGCGGCTGGCGCTGCTATGCTTTTGGTAAAAGGAGGAGCATCTTTGTTTACAAAGGTGTCTGAAATCTCTGGGTTACTTCACTGTTTAGGGAAAAGAGAACAGAGTAATTTTTATTTTGGTTTTTCTTTAAAAAGTCTGTTTCATTTGACTATTCGCTCCCCCCCCGGGGGTCTCATTTAGGTTCCGATCAAGACCCTGTTGATAGACGGAAACTGTAGAGTGGAGGATCGAGGCTTGAAGACACACCATGGACATGTGAGTTTACCGTGATATGTGTTTGCCTGTTATAACGTTTGTGTTATAATGGTAATGACAGTGCAAAAACAATGCTTTCGATAGCTGAGAACTTAGACTGTCCAACTTCATATATTCATCGTGTACACATGCATGTACTCGAGTGTGTGCATAAACATATTTTTAAGTCATGAATAATTATCCATTTCTCTTGCTAAAGATAACTTTGTGTTTTCTATTATCGACTGTTATTGATTTAGGACCCTCCTATTGATCAGTTGTAGTTTTATGATTTACTTCATATATTTTACTGCTCTTTTCTTCCTTCTATCTGTTTTCATCAAGACTCATGCATGCTCTTATTGCCTCAATTTTTGCATGACAGTTCATGTAATCCACTGTAATGTTCCATTAGCATTTGTGCTCTGGTGCATGATGAAATGTATTCGTTTAGATGGAACACTCATTTATACTTTATTTTAACTTGCTCACAGTTTATGTTTTACAGATGCTTTATGTTTTGTCTGTTTACAACAAGAAGGAGAAGTACCACAGAATCACGGTTTGTTGTTTTCATTTTTCTTTTCTTTAATGGATATAGTAAATGAATACGCATTCTTTGATGCTTAATAACCTGAGTTTGCTAGATTGGTTAGTCAATTTGGAGAAATTGAAACAAGTTCTTGGCATCTTCTCTCTTAGGCTTGGCACTATGAGGGGAGGGTGTAGGAATGGATCCCTTGCTATTTATACTTTGCCAAATTAACAGTGGTTTTTTTGCGAGCTTTATGCTGAAGGACTTAAGTCACATTATCAAAGGGTGATGTTGCACTCGCTTTTACCATATAGACATACTAGAGTCTACTTCGATTGCTCTTAATAGTTTGGTGTGCTTCTAGTTGAGTTAAACCCCTATTATTATGAGTTCTGAACTTCAATTTATTGTTATATGGGAGTGAAAGCTTTTCATGATGGAATTAGAGTGATATCTGTTTAGAAGTGATACTATCCATTATGTTTCTCTTTGATTGTGCAAGCAAAACTGACACATATTTCAGGTTTACTATGTGGCCTCTTTGACCCGTGTTCATTTTCAGTTTTCACAGTCCTCGTGTCCTATATAACCTTTTGTGAAATCTTATGCTCTTGAATATTGAGAACCTAAAATAAGTCATGTTTGTATACTTCTTTCTAGATGGCAGCATTCAACATCCAGGAAGTCCTAATCTGGAAGGAAAAAATAGAGTCTGTAATTGATCAGGTGCATATCCCGCCTTTTTCATGTTTTGGATTTGCATTGTGAACTTGCTTTCTTTATCAACTTCTGTCACAATAATTTAGGGTCATGGTTTTCTTTACTGAATTGAATGTGTTTTCTTTATATGTTAACGTGTTACCCAGACTGTTTCAATTGTCTAGTTACATTATTTTTATATGCAGCATCAAGAGCCACATATTGCTAATGGTAACAAATATGTTTCTTTTGAATACAAATCTGGGATGGATAATGGGAGGACTGCTTCTTCTTCGGACCATGAATGTCAGTAAGTGCCCGTCTATCATTGTTTTTTAATTTTCTGTTTGCAGTATGTGTTCATAAGCGTGAATGCTTGTTATATTAGCTGTGAGTCAGCTAGGTCTGTGGCTGAGGACTTCAGTCAAGCTGCCTGAGTGCCTAGAATTCTGAGTCAATACTCATGGGCTGAGGGGTACTTTTTGTAAATGAGTGGGGGAAGGTTAGAATAATTAGTTGTTGTAAGAAGAGGTCTTATATTTTGTGGGACTTCATCCTCGTCTTACATCTTCTGAAGTATTGCAACTTCTAAAATGTAGCATACATGAAATACATAAATAGCCTTGTGATAAATATTTCATGCTGGTTATGATGAATATCAAATGGTTCAACAGCCTTGCTTTACTGTTGGTTTAATGCATATCATCTGCTTCTTGTTAAGTTTATTGGCAAGCTGAATAAAGCACTTGTTCATTTGCTTCAATTTCTATTGAAGGTTGATCATAAATCAAAATGAAATGAGGTGCCTTGATTCTTATCAGTTCTCAGCCTTTCCCTGATTTTTCTCTCTCTCTGTTTTCATTTTTTCCAAAGTTAAGAGAAGTCATTTGTGATCCTTGGTCAATCTTGAAATTTATTTATTTATTTTTTCTTAAGGTTCAGTGCCCAGGAGGATGAAGTTGATGCACCCCCAAGTTTGCTAAGGAGAACAACAATTGGAAATGGTACACATTTGATTTCCTTTCTCATCTACTTTGAACTATTTAGTTCAATTATCAGAATCTCAACATTTCTAGGAAAAATGTCAGGTCCTCCGGATTCAATATTCGACTGGACACAGGAATGTGACTCAGAATTGGCAAATCACAATGCCAACAACCAAGCATTTTCTGGAAAACATTGGCGCCTCCTTCAATGTCAAAATGGTTAGTTTTTCATTTTACAGGCTTTAACGTTCAATCCAGGTATGAAAATCTTAAAAAAGTAGTTTGTACTGGAAGGGTCTTTTAATTACCACGATACTGTAGTAGCATTGACAGATCATTATGAAACTAAACTTTTTCTTTGATTTGACAGGACTTCGCATTTTTGAAGAGCTTGTTGAAGTTGATTACCTTGTATGGAACTATTTCATTGCTTTCTTTATGCCCTGTGTTTATATTTCAGTCATAAAAATGTTTTGGTTATTAAATATTGCATATATTTTCTTAATGCAGCCAAGGAGCTGTAGTAGAGCAATGAAAGCTGTTGGTGTTGTGGAAGCTACTTGTGAGGAAATTTTTGGTCTTGTAATGAGCATGGATGGAACTAGATTTGAGTATGTTTCCTATCTTTTCAATTAAAAAATATATATTGTACTTTTCAATGCCTGAGACAAAAATGCATACCGTTTTTCATCCACTCAATTTGTTTTAGATTTTTGGCAACTTTCCATATTTCATTAGTATTTTGTTTATCTTCTGCAGGTGGGATTGTAGTTTTCAGTATGGTAGTTTAGTTGAAGAGGTAGATGGGCATACAGCTATAATTTATCACAGGCTTCAGTTGGATTGGTTTCCTCTGTAATACTTTATCTCTAATTTAAGTATTTTCAGTTTATGCTTTATTTCATTGTATATTTATCCTTTGAAGTAGAACTGCCATAGTTTGTTTTGTTTTGGAACCAAAGTAGACAGGAAAACACATAGAAGAGCTTGTGAACCACCTTTTAGCACATTTCTTTGATGTCTTTGATTGTTGATATTTTAGCTAACCAACGCATATAGGAAATTCCAGATGTGGACAGGTTAAGCTTAGTCTGGATACATGCTGGTGAGTACCAAAAGAAGGAATGAGAAAAGATTAAATCACTGTATCTTTAAAATAGAAGGAAGAAAAAGAAAGAAAAACTGTGGGAAAAGACATAAGACAAAAGACCTAGAGAGAGCATGTACTTATTATGATACATAATAGGAGTGAGCCTACTTATTATTCAGTGTTTACCCCAAATTTCCTTACATAAACCTTAGTATGATACTCACATCTATGTTTGTAGATACACTAATTGTTTTTGGATAAAAAAAGGAGCCTTTGAATATTTTACTATTATAGGAGTGAGCCTACTTATTATTCAAGGTTTATGATCACTTTTGTTCACTTCATTGAGGATTATTTATGCAACATTATGGAATATTTTTAAATTTATGCTAGTTTTCAAAATAATTCTTCTCTCTTCTTTCTTTATGGAGCATGTGCAATTTTTCAAGGTTATTGCTCCATGCTTTTACAGGTTTGTATGGCCCCGTGACCTTTGCTATGTGCGTTATTGGCGCCGAAATGATGATGGAAGCTATGGTAAGTCTTGCAGATTTACATATTGAACTGTATGCTTATTTTTCTAGCTTCAGAATTTTAACTTCTTTTCTCGTCTTGATTATTGTGCAGTTGTATTATTTCGCTCTAGGGAGCATGAGAATTGTGGCCAGCAACCAGGATATGTGCGTGCTCATGTTGAAAGTAAGCTCTATGTGAATTCCTTGGTGCTCTATGTGAATTCCTTGGTTGTGCCAATACTTGAAAGATGAGTATTTAATTTGGAGTATATTGCATACTATGTACTAAATTTCTCAGGTGGAGGGTTTAACATTTCCCCCCTGAAATCTCGAAATGGGAAGCCTAGAACACAGGTGCAGCATCTCATGCAGGTTGATTTGAAAGGATGGGGTGTGGGTTATGTTTCATCATTTCAGCAACACTGTCTTCTTCAGATGTTGAATAGTGTTGCTGGTGAGTTTTTTTTTCTATCCTGCTTGTTAAAATTTATGGTTTTCTGGGAATTTGACGTCAAATTAAAAGATAGGATGCTTTTTCTTGTTTCTATAGTTTACTTCTTTATGTTCTCATATTTCAATAACATGAAGAAAAAGGGAAATATATTCTTTTTGTTGTGATATCAATCTGGTCTGCATCTTGACATCCCACTCTTGTCCAAATAATTATCAACTTTAAGAAGAAAAAAAGAGAAGAAAAGAAAGGTGTGAGAGCTGTGAGGGGGTGCCATTCCTATAATATATATTTCAGTTTGATATTAAGGAAACTTCACTCCTATAATATTTATTTCAGTCTCTGCTCATCTACCTTCTGAAAGTTGTTCTTTACCTCTCATGGCAGGATTGCGTGAATGGTTTGCTGAAACAGATGAAAGAGGTGCTCCTCCTAGAATTCCTGTTATGGTCAATATGGCCTCATCTTCAGTTTCCTCAGTTAAGACTCAAAAGATAGATGGGTTATCTGTTCCCCCTGGCCCTTCTCTTGATCAAACAAATGCTGCAAGCAGAAACTCTGTGATGATGGATGAATACTCTGATGAAGATGAAGAACAAATGCCTGAGGCAGAACAAGAGGTTTTATATTACCCTTACCTTCAATATTTTTTGTTTGACTTATTTATTAACTATGGGGCTTCTTGTTTCCTTAAAATTTCCAGGCATGTCCAACAAAAAGCGACAATGATGCCAAGAGAACAGGTGGTGGTCCTAATAATATTATATTGGTTTATTTCCATGTGATTGAATAAGATTTTTAATTTATGAGACTGACTTTTCATCCCAAATATACTATATGTTTGATGAATTAAAGCCCCCAAAGAAGAACCATTTGAGAAAATTGATTTGTCATGCTTTTCTGGTAATCTACGACGTGATGACCGTGATAATTCTCGTGATTGTTGGAGAATTTCGGATGGTAACAATTTCAGAGTCCGTAGCAAGCATTTTTGTTTAAACAAAACAAAGGTTTCCCATTCTTTTGCTTGTTACTTCTAGTTACATTATTTACATCTAAATTAATATATTATGTCTTAGTTTTGTTGTTACGTTTTTCCCTTGTATGCAATGAAGATTCCTGCTGGGAAGCATTTAATGGATCTTGTTGCTGTTGATTGGTTTAAAGACACAAAAAGAATGGACCATGTTGCTAGGCGTCATGGCTGCACTGCACAAGTGAGTCTGAGAAGTTACCATTTAATACTGTTTGCCTCTGTACTATTCCACTTCAGAAAGCTATTTTTTAGTATCTCAGTGTTATATTAAATAATTCCTACTCCATTTGCTCTGCATGGTTTCTCTGTTCTGTTATTTTGTTTATTAGGAAGTGCCGTGAACATTGTAATCCACATGGGAGATTGGAATCTGATATTGTAATCCACATGGGAGGATGGAATTTGATTGCATTAAAACTGATTGGTTCACTTGTTTGAGTTGCATGCCTTGCTGGAGTAACTCCATAACCTGCCTGGTAGTTATTGGAATTGGATTCAGGCCATGCATGTGGCATATCAAAGTATTTGTCAGGGCAATCAGTTAGGTTGCAAATTGGAAGTATCGGTCCTTTGCCCATCCTCCTATCTTCAAACCAAGACTTCAGCCTAGGAGGCTAGGACCTCATACTTCTGTAGTAGTGTACTGGGAGTATAACCACAACCTTCGTATTCACATTTCTTGAACAGAAATTATATCTTACAGATTCAATACAAGCTAATCAGGAAAATATTTTCTGGAAATGATGAAGGATTAACTTAAACCAGTAAATTTAGTAAAAGGAACTTCAAATTAGGGTAGCTGGTTGTGTTCCTACTATGAACAAGCTACACTTTTTTCTGGGGGAAAAAAAGGAATGAGTAGGAATCACATTTATTGGTTAGGTGTTTCTTGGGTTGTCACTATCAACTTCATAGATGTAGAAAACCTGTCAATTCTCCATGGAGTATATTTTACAGGTCTTTTCTTCTGTGTTTGTAGGTTGCTTCAGAAAAGGGGCTTTTCTCTTTGGTCTTTAATGTTCAAGTAAGTTTCTATAATGCTGGTAGTGTTATATCTCAGACTGATGGATCATGACGTTGAGTTGATTATGTTATTTTTGTTCCAGGTTCCTGGCTCAACCCACTATAGTATGGTCTTTTATTTTGTGACAAGGGAATTAGTACCTGGATCCCTTTTGCATCGATTTGTTGAGGGTGATGATGAGTTCCGCAATAGTAGGCTGAAGCTTATTCCCTCAGTGCCAAAGGTATCTATCTTTTTTCATCATGCAAAGATAAATAATTAAATCAGGATGTTTAGACAGTTGGAAGCAGTCTTGATCGTAATTGTGCCTCCTGAATTTTTTCATCTATGGACTATGCTCTTTATTAGTCTGCCAAGTCCATATCACACAATTGATGTGTGTCACCATTCTAACAACCTGTACTTTATTCTTAAAAGCTCCTATACTTCATGAACCCTAAAACAATGCTGTAAATGCTATTAATTGACTGCACCAGGGATTTAAATAGCGGTCCGATAGCGGAATAGCGGCCGCTATATAGCGATAGCGGCACCGTCCGAAACCGCTATTGTCGAAAATAGCGGTGTGAAGCGGAATCACACCAATAGCGGTGGATCGCGGCCGCAATTTAGCGGATAACAGCCAATTGCGGCAATAGCGGTCCGCTATTCCCGCTATTGTTCCGTTACGATGAAATTAAAAACAATAATTTAATTTAAATTATATGATTTTATATATTTAATGATTTTAGTTAATATAAAATTCACGACCGCGATACCCGTAGTGACCGCAATAGCATCCTTTATATCCGCAACCGCGATAAACGTAACGCGACCGAAAACGCGGCCGCAACCGCAGTTTAAATCCCTGGACTGCACTGCCCTCTTGAGTATGACAAATGTGCTATCTAGATTCTTATGAGCAGTTTCTGAACGGGATTGTCAAAATTGTTTTATTAATGCCGTAGGAAAACTGGAGTGTAAGTTTTTACATACTAAAACACAATTTTTACTGGATCATTGGTTTCCAGTCATGTTCTCCATGATGTTCTTAATCCTTTTGACTTCCTTTTATGCATGCAAGCATGAATACATGCATGTTGAGGGTGCACTTAAGTGGAAAAGAGGAATGATTGGTAAAAGGAGTGGAAAAGTGGAAAGAAAATAAATTTCGTGTGTTTGGTACGAAAGAGAAGTAAGAGGAAAGAAAATATAACAGATAACAAGGTGGATTTTTTTCAATTTTTCCATCTTTCTTATCAAGCACACTAATGGAAAATGTTTTTTTTTTTCTTTTTATTTTTCTGCTTCTTCAATGTTCCATATTTCTAATTTTCTTTCCACTCTACCTAGCAAAGCCTAAAAAAAATAACAATGTGGATTGGTCAATATTACATAGGTTTTGCTGTTTGAAAGCTACAATTGGTGAACCACTTTTCTAACATAGCTGCCTTTAATTAAAGTTGGACATAGTCCTTATCTACAAACCTGATCCCATTAAGTAAGATGTTGTTGTAAATTATTTTGTTCGTGGAATTGTAATTTTCACTTTGCACCTTTGAACTTGTTCTGAATTGTTCACATTGAATCTTGCAGGGATCATGGATTGTGCGACAGAGTGTTGGAAGCACCCCTTGTTTGTTGGGAAAAGCAGTTGATTGCAACTATATCCGTGGTCCCAAGTACTTAGAGGTAAGGATCCTTATGGATTCTTTATAGTACATAAATGTCGCATTAAGCAGGGGTCCTTGTTACTGATATGTGTTTACTTGTTCATGTGTCTCTCTAGGTTGATATTGACATAGGTTCTTCTACGGTTGCTAATGGAGTTTTGGGGCTTGTCATTGGTGTAATCACAACATTGGTAGTTGACATGGCTTTCCTTGTACAGGTACGTTCTTCTAAAACACCAGTTGTTGCTTGCTTCATTGTTGATAATAGCCATAACACATACCAACTTGGTAGCAAAGAGAGTCAGTAGGAAGCGGCATAATCTGAAGCAATCAATGTTGTAATGCACATTATTTTCATTATTAATGGCATGTCAATAGCAAAGAGTGGACGATAGTAATATAGGGGGCTGCAGGTAGTAGTTTTACCTAATTCTTAACCACAAAGCGTGGCTAATGTTCAAAACCATTGCCCATTGTTGCCAGAGATTAGGCATGGAGCTCTAGGTTGCATTAGTGGTTTACTTTTGTTGTATTAAAAGTGGTTGCATGTTTTCTTTGCTGCCGATTAGGCAAATACAACAGATGAGCTGCCGGAGCGGCTAATTGGTGCAGTCCGTGTTTCTCATATAGAGCTATCATCTGCCATAGTTCCGAAGCTGGATGCGGATCCATCATGATTGTATTGACCATGCGCAGCTCATTTATACGGATTATTTGTTCTAATATTTCATTCACATTTCCTCTTTTATCATTCAACATTACAAAAAAGAAGCCATCACTTTTTGTCTTTCCACATGAGGTTTTCAGGAAATGTAATGAAAATTTTAACGTATATATAGAACAAAAAGAAGTACATGGATCTCTAAGATCAGGATGCCCGAGCAAAAGAAATTAATAAGGTAAACAATAATCCTCTTAATATGTCAATGAAATAGAGAGGAATTATATACATAGATTCCTCCGTGACAGAAACCTTGTGCTTAATGTGCATTCAGGTTAAGAATAAAATCCTTGAAAGCATCCAAAGAAACAGCTGAACTCGCTGGGAAACCCTGCTGAAATTTAGTGCTGAGCATCACAGCTTGTATTTTGATGTCTTCGTTTCCCATTAGCCTCTCAATCCCTTTAGCAATATCATCCTTGATATTCTGTTGTGCCAGATTATCAGAAATCATGCACCCCACTTTGAGATGATTCACTACCAATTTGGCATTGGAGTGCTGGTCACCCCTGATAGGCCATGCCAATAATGGCACCCCACGTCCGATTGCTTCCACCGTAGAATTCCATCCACAATGTGATAGAAATCCACCCGTCGATGCATGGCTTAATATCAACAACTGAGGTGCCCATCCGTGTATTATCAAACCTCTTTTACCAACCTTTTGGTCCAAACCATGTGGGAAGTAACCCTCTTCTTCAAAGACTACATCACTGGAATCAGGTTGGTTTCCTAAGAACTGAGGTGGGCCAGGTGGTGGACCTCGTCGGCCCGACCCATGTTGGATCACCCAAATAAATGGCCAGTTCGAGGCTTCTAATGCATCAGCCAATTGCTGGAATTGTTGTTTGGTGGGAGCAACTTCAGTACCGAAAGACACGTATAGCACTGATCCATGTGGTTTTGAATCTAGCCATCCCATCACTTCATCTTCCGTAACGTTAGATTGTTTGTTGGCTCGGATTTCACGATCGTGGAGCAAGGAATCGGATGATTTCCAAAACTGTTGGGGCAATAGGGGCCCAACACCCCAAACTGGTTTACCAATTTGGAGCCTTAAATAGTCAAGAAATGGCCCTTCAAGCTCATGGCAACTATTCAGCATCAATGCGACTGAGTCCTTGGCAGTTTCCATCCATGGTGGTTGTCCACCTGGTTGGGGTGGTCCCATTTTCGGTGGTGGTTGTCCAGGAGGAAAGCCGTGCGCTGCCGGCGGTGGTGGTGGTCCTGGAGGCCCACGTGGAAACCCGAAGCCCCCAAGCTGGGGAGGAGGTGGTCCAGGTGGTGGGCCTTGTTTAAGATCGGAATTTGTCAAAGCCATTTCTTCAGGTAACGCAGGAAGCAAAACTGTCTCTCCAGGCTTGATATCTACTACGCGTGCCTTCCACATAGCCAACTCCAGAGCTGCTGAACACGCACCCGAGGTGAAAAACGCAATTGTTGGAATCGTAAGTTTCTTGAAAATATCTGCTGTCCAATCCATCATATTATCTATTACGGCACAGGCAGGTTGGGAGGTATTGTCCAGCAGACTGGCCATGCCCTGAGCTAAATCTGAGTGATGATGATGGGGGCCGGAACTGAGCTCTGGTGGAGTAGGCGGTGAAGAGGGTATTTGGGCAACCTGAATGAGAGGATGATCATGGAAGGAAGAGGGTATAGAAGAAGAGAGATTGGAAGAAATGATGAGAGTAGTTTTGAAATTGCGAGAGGCTATGTACTTGCACAGTTCCATGGATGGGAAGAGATGGCCTTGCCCAAAGAATGGAATCACCCATATCTGGCTTTCGCTCGACATTCTTGTTGAAATGAAACAGCTTTGGCTTGGTGGTTTTTCTCAATATTCAAACACGACTGATTCACCCAATTTATAGAGGAGAAGGTAGGAATAGAATGAGATAAAGACTTAAAGGTTAAGGTTTTCACTGGTAGGTAGTCAAGGAAAGAGGGTTGGACTTGTAGTTATGAAAAGTGAAGAGAACCAAATACAAACAAGTAATCAGAGAATGATGGAAAATCTGGAACTTTCGCTGATACTCGAGACCTCCTCTTCCCAGTGTCGTATCGGTGTCCTAGACGGACACACCACCGACACGGCTGGATACGTATTGGATCAGAAAAAAAAAATTCAAAAAGATGGGAAGAAAAGAAACTGAAATGAAAAAGATGTGAAGAAATGGAAAGGGTCATGAAGTTGAAAAAGATGTATAATTATTAAAGTTAATATTATGAAAATTAATTAATTAATTTGATTACATTTTTAATTTTTTACATAAAAAGATAAATTTTAATTATAAATTAATAAATTATTAATAATTTCATTTAAAATTAAAGATTATCATGTTAAAATATTTTTTATTGCTATGATGATTTTATCCGTAATCTAATTTTTTAAAATTATCATGTCATTGTGTTCATATCGTGTCATATTTGTATTATGTGTCAGTGTTGAGATCAATAGAATAATAAGGGCTAGAAATGGTAGGGTAAGCAAAGCATAGACGGGGGATTTTAGAAACATCAATTATATCCTTGAGTTGCATGGATCAAAACCATTTAATTCAATGCAAAGTCAAAAAAAATGTTTTAGTAAGATCGAAATTAATTTGTAATTTTTACGATAATAAAATTATAATTTTATTATTTTAATAATTTATATTTTTATAATTTTTAAAAATTAAATTAATTTTTTTTATTTTTAAGGGATTAAAATAAAATTTTACTTTTACTAAATTTATAAATATAAAAAATTAAAATTACTGAATCCTTTAAAATTAGAATCAAATTAATAGAATTTATAAAAGTATTAAAGGGTAAATGTGTCATTATATTAGTAATAGTTAAAAGAAAAGGCTACTGTCGTTAATTCGGTTGCTATGATAAACCAAACAGATTAATAATTGGCCAGCAGCAAAGAAATATATTCAGTTATTCACCTAAATCTGTCTGACAAAAGTTGCTCTTTCTTCCTCGTTATATGCACACTAATGTGTCATTGTTCTGCATTTTTGGGTTTCATTTTCCTTTCTTTTTTGGATAGAAATTGGGTTTCAATTTAATATTTGATACCAATTTGACTTTTGATCATCTTCTGTTAAACTTATAGCTATGTCTGGTGTTTCAAGTCAAAAGCAATGGAATCTCCTTCAACTTCAAGCTTAACATCTTTGCTGTTCTCTCTCCGTCTCCCTCCATAATTCTGAAAAGCAGAGCAGTTGGCCTTGTTTAAAACGTTGAAGTTTGTTTCTTCCTCACCATTCCCTTCGCAATAATTTATATCAATCGAGACTCTCTTTTGGGCTTTCTCTATTATTGCCTGCAAGTACTTGCCTTGCGCATCTATTCTCATCTGCAGTTTCTTCTCTACCCACAGTAAATACAATTTACGAGCTTGAATAGCAAAATTCGCCATCTGACAGAACATACTACTGTTTTTCTCTTAAAGGGTAAATTAACCTCAAGTTGCTCTTGCAATGTCAGTTGTACTTCTAGCTGATTCTTCAATGCTTCTGGCACTGGGATTTGTCTGTTTCATTTGCATATTCAGTGCACTTTTGACAGGCCCAGAAACGAAAAACAGTCTGAAAAGATGATATCCTAATTTGATTCTCAATATCTAGCCGCTGTAAAGTCTGATGTAACAACTGAATACTCAAGCAGAAGCTAAGGTTCTGATTACAAAGCAGCAATGATAAATAGAGTTTGCCAAGTACCTTTGCTCACTGTCAGCTCTTGGTGAATTGGTGATGATAGTCCCTGGAAAATGATTGCTACATTGTACATATGAACTCCCTAAATTAAGACATTGCAGCCATGACCACAACAACCAACTTATCACCATTTTAAGAAATATTTGTCTATTAATAGAATTTGATGTCAAAAGTAAAATGCTAATCAACAAACTTACCACCATCTGCATTTTGTTTCCGTGTCTGCTGTCCTAGTCTGTATTTCTATAAAATAAGCAAAATCACCGTAGTGCAATGTTGAAAATAATAAATGAAAAGCAAAAGGGAAAGCGAAACATGAAGCTTGAAAGCATCAATGGCATTGTCCTATGCTCTTTACCTGTAAATGGCTCTTCAAATGGTAGAGTGTTAAACCCTTCATGCCCATCAACCTTAGGACGGACTTTGGAGTTGCTTCTGAAAGCAGGATTTCACAATAACATCAGATTACAATCAGCGATGGAGCCACAAATTTTTTTTTTGAGGGATCGGATTTAATTAGTTAAACAAAATAATAGAAGAGACGGATATGATTAGAATTACAATTTAGTACAAGGAGATTCCACTTAACGAAAACCAGAGTGAGTTTCTTAGAATTACAACCTTCTTCTACTATAAAAATTTTGCTAATGACTCATACACGAATGCCTTATTTGTTTCATATTGTCTATAACCTGCATCTTGTTGCACCGTATATACAAGAAATTGAAAGATATGTATCCAATTGCAAAACTTATGTTGTTGCACAAAATAGTAGAAGCAGCGTAAAGAGGTAGAGAAGACTAACTGTCAGGGCCACCAAGTTTAGTTACGGCATCGACAAATCGGTCGTGAAGATCAGCCGTCCATCTCAGTCTCGGCTTCGGGTCTCTGCTCATCACTACCTCATTTTCGTACCAATAGTTCCCTTCTCCACCACTGCCTCCGCCATAGCTTAATCTCTCCATCTCATCAAATTCTCTCCTTAAAACTGAAAGGGAGTTGATTTTCCAAATTCCTTCTTTTGAGAATGAGAATTGTAAACAGAGTTTTTGCTGCTTCAACTTCATATGTGTTAGCGGAGTATTTTTATTTTTGATTTACTCAGAAATGGACAAAGAATTTTTATATCTTAACCCCAGAACATGCAGAGCAAAGCTCGGCGACGAATCTTAAAAGCAAACAAACATGATTTGCATTTACAACAAAACAAACGCGGCATACTAATTTTCCCCCACTTCTCCGGTCTACGTTTGCATTAGGCGTTCCACCGTTGATTTTCCTAGTTTGATGATCCAACGGTTATTTGAGAGACAATGAGAAGTGGATGCAGCTTGGAGGGAGAGGTAAAAAGGATTCGTGATGGTGCCACGTAAGTGCCAGCGTGGAATATTCGGTGGCAAAAGAGAGGAAAGGAATATTCGATGAGTCAGGTGGCGGGCCCACAGACGCAATCGTCATTCAGGTTACATCGTCGTCTTTACGCATGGCGTGGGCCGGCAAGGAAGGCACGTGTCATACTATCCGTCAAGAACGGGGACTCAATATTCGCAATGGCTCGACCCAAACAAGGAGGTAAAGTGCAATTAAAGCTTATCGTGGGTCGGATCGGATCGGATTCGGGTCGGGCTTAAATAAAATTTTAAATTTTAGTGTTAGGTTTGAGTTTAGTCCGATCCGAAAAAGGAGTTTAAAATTTTGTTCAAATTTGACCCGAATTATAATAGTTAAATTCGAGCCCGACTTGACTCGGCTTGTATTAATTTTTTAGATTATTTTATTATATACAACAAATTTAAAAAATATATAATATATCAAATACACTTAAAAATATTAAAACAAATATTAAAAATAAATAAATTTAAAATACATTAAAAAAATTTATATTAAGATAGTTGCAAATAAATTAGTAAAAAAATTAATAATAAAACATAAGTTTTACAATATTCAAATAATATTAAAAAAGAGAGTGAAACAATAGTAAAAACGCATAAAAAAATAACATCCAAACAACAAAAATAACAACCAAAACAGCAACAAAAATAACAGTAAACAACATTAAAAATAACAAAAATAGCAACAAAAATAACAGCAAAAATAACACGAAAATAACAACCAAAACAATAAAAAAAGCATCAAAACAGTAAAAAACAAAAACAGCAACCAAAATAGTAAAAAAAAACACTAAAACAACAATATAATTTTTTATTAAAATGGTTAATTTATTTGGGCTGGGTCGGACTCGAGCCAAAAAACTTATACCCAAGGCTCGACCCATTTAGAAAATAGATCTTGTTTTTTGTCCAAGCTCATTTTTCGAGTCTATATTTTTGTCCAAACCTTCTCATTTTTCGGGCGGACCTTTGGGTAGGGTTAAGTGACCCAACCCATGATCAAGTCTACGTGCAATGCCCTTAAAAAAAACCGAAAAAGGTGCCCAATGAATTAATTAATACAAATTTAATAGTATTTATTTATTTATTTTAGAGTTTTTGATGAGGTGGTAGTATATATTTCATTCTTGATGTGTAGTTTTATATAAATTGTATCTTTATAAATTATTAGTTTGGTAAAAGTTTTTCTTATTTTAATTAACATTTTATTCAATTTTTATCTTGAATACATGATAATTTTAAAATTCGTGATTAGTGTCTATCTTTTAAATAAATCTATCAAATGTGAAAAATTAATCATTCTAATGAATATCTTCAGCAACCAAAATATACATATTAGCCAAATGCATCTAAGTAGTCCTTAATGAATCAAGACTAAACCTTTTAGATTGGTCTATTAAAGTTTTGCAAGTGATAGGCATGTGTTATAAATTGATAATATATCATGTTGGGTTCGATTAGTTCTTTTATTTAGAAGTATAAATGAATCGAATCGGTTTAACTGTTAGAATTGAATTCTATTCGTTTAGTTGCCTTTAATATTGAATTAATTTTTTAAAAAATTAAAATATAACCATAAATTTTTTTAAAAGATCAATCTAAACATCAACTTAGAATGCACAAAATATATTAATTTTTTTTAAATATTGTATTATATTCTATGCATTGTTAATGTATGAGTCTCATGGATATGTTTATAGGTCGAGCTATTTGTTCAGGTACGGAGGTCCGTCGAAAATTCGGAAGGGTTTGGGCAAAAAAATTAGACCCGTTTAAAATATGAGTCAAGCTCGGGCTTGAACATTCAAAGCCCAAACCCGATTTGGTCCAACTCATTTTAAGTTTATAATATTTTATATTATGTAATTTAAAACACATTAAAAAAATAAATCTTTACTAAATATATAATACTACTCTAATTTATACATTAAAAAAGTTAAAATGACTATCTAAAAATTTTCAATAATTAAAAAATTAAAATAAAACAATATAAATACATTTTTTTAAAAATTAGAAACAATATTGGCTGGTTTAAGATGTACTTGGGTTAGTCTTTTATAAATATAGACGGATTTGAATAAAATTTTATGTCCAAATTTTGGATCAGACCGAGCTTAAATAAACATAAAATATGGTAATATAATGCTTAGACCTGACCCAAACCGAACCCGATCCGACTCATGAACACTTATAATCTCATACACTAATATCTGATTATATTTAATTGCTTCATTAATTAACAAAAAAAAATTAAATACATATACATAAATATCACTAAATTTATTTAAATTAGAAAATTGATATCCATTCAAGATCATCTCAATAGCTTATTCTGTCCATCATCATCTTATAAATGATCATTTATTATGTTTAAATAAATTTACGGATATTTATTTATGTGTCTTCCAACATTTTTTTTTATTTTATTTATTAATGATATGAAAAATTGTGATTTATTAATAATGCACAAGACTTATGTATTGAGAGCATATTTGAAAGTTTAACCTAGAAATAAGATGATAATGAATTCAAACTTGAAGAATTGTGAAATAATTTTGTGCACCATTAAAAAAAATAAAGATTTTTATATAAAAAAAGCATTTTAATATGCATAAAATTATGAAAATGTTTAAAAAATCATAAAAACTTTAGGGACAACTGTAAACAAAAAAAAAACTTTAGAGACAGCTTATTACCATGTAAGGAGTAGATAATACCTTATTACATTATTTTCTATAATTTTATTGAATAGATATTTTCTACAATTTTTAAATTTTTAATTTAAAAATATATTTTTATTTTTTCCACATATATATATTTAAAAAAATTAAGATTTTATTAAAATATGGTATTTTAGTTTTGTTAAAAAATATGTACTTTTAAAAGTGAGTATCAAATTGCAAAAAATTGTAAATATTGAGGAGCTAAAAAGTTATTTTACCTTTATTTTAATTACTACGACAACATCACTAGCAATAAAATTGGATCGAGGGCAGGAGCGAAATTAGAAATTTTTTGGGGAGCCAAAATTAAATTATATAATTTTACGATAATAAAAATAAAATTTTATCATTTTAATAGTCTATATATTTATAATTTTTAAAGAATTAAATCAAATTTTTATCATTTTGGAGGGGTCAAAGTGTAATTTTACTATAAAAAATTTAAGAGACCTAAATGAAAATTTTTCTTTTTAGGAGGTCGGGTCCCTGTTAGCCTTTTGTATTCGTCACTGATCGAGGGACCAAAGTCTTTAAATAAAAAACACAAAGATTCAATCTTTAAATTTCAAAAGAGTATGCAGATTTATTTATTTTTTTCTAATAATTTTGGAGAGTTTGAAATTAAAAAAAAAAAAAGCTTTCCTAATATAGTAGTTTTACATCCTCTTTCATAACAATTAATATTTTAATGATTCAATAGTTATATTTTATATTTTATACATATACATTATTGATATCAAATTTGATGTGAATTTAAAATTTTTAACTATTTGTTTTATAAAAAAAATTCAATTGTTTAATAAATATTAATATGTATAATATTTTAGATCGATATGATAGTGATATCAAATTGATTTAAAAATTTAAATGCTTGACAAGTACAATTATATCGATAGAATTAACAATTGAATCATTAAAATATAAATTGTAAAAAATATACGAAAAAATGTAAAATTATTCTAATTTTATAAGATATAAGTGAAACTCTCCTTATATATAATTTCTATTTTTGAGGATATATAATTTCTGGCTTATAATTAAAAAACTGCATGTAAGCATACACTAAATTAAAACATTTTTTATACCAACAATTGGCCATTTAAAATTTAAATCCTCCATAAGCAATTTAAAACATTTTTTTATTAACAGAAATGAAAAAAAAAAACCAAATTCATCATTTAACCTAAAATTATTTCAAAAATTTGGGATTACAAAAAGGAAATTACATTTTTGACGGTCAAAGAAAACCCTTTAATTATACCCTTTTCACTTGGTTCCTATTCCTATGCAGCTTCCTCTCCCACAGCCTGTTTCTTTGCATTGCCATCAACATTGCTCATGCTCATGCTCATGCTGTCGCTCTCATCCAAGCCCTTGGTGATGGGTGAAGAAACCGTCTCGCCCTCTTCACTCACAAGCCCTGCGGCTACTGCTCCTCCAACGTCGCTTATATTCGCATATATCGAAATCACCATCGCCACTGCTGCTGTGCAGAAAGCGGTTCCGAATGAAGTTCCAACATTTCCAGCAGCGGCTCCCGACGCTATTGCAAAGCCTAAACAAGTTCCCACCATTTTCACCCACGAGTACCAAACTGCAAATGCGCCTTCTTTGCCAGCTGGTGAACAGTCCATCAACAAAACTCGCCCAAAAGCATGCAAGACTCCTGCGGATGTGCTTTGCACTGCAGCAAAAATCAGTATATGATGTCTCTGCCAGTTCTCCTTTCGGAACTGGAACCCTATTCCTGAAGTTACTAGTGATAAAATGAGTCCAAGCAGATGCATTTTCACTGCATTTTCCTTTAAAACAAGCTGAATTGGTTGCAGCAGCGGCAAAGACACTGAGGGGAAAATGAAATAAATTAACCAGAAGTAGAGCAAGAACACTGGCTTGAGGCAGAGTTGTCCAACCAAATAAAGTACCCCTCCTGTGAAAATGCACATTGATGTGATTGAAGAAAGCCCAACAATAATAAGGCTTCCAAGTCCATGATGATATTTAAAAATGGAGAGAAAATGGTCTGTTGGGGAAGGAGAGGAAATGGTTTCCCCAGGCCTCAAAGTAAAGACGTGAACTATTCCAGTTAGCCATTTCAGTCCACTAAAAATGGAGACCACCCACAAGCCAGTAAAAATATCTTGAATTCGAAGCATATAATACACGAATGCTGCTATTACAGCAGACCCCAAGCAACCAGCGGCTGTGGCATAGAGCGACAGCCAACTTGAGATACCTCTTCTAACTGGGAATTGATGTCTTTGAATGGTGGTTCCAGTGAATCCTCGGACCATTAGGCCATGATGGCGGGTGTGAGAAGCAGTAGCAACGATAATGGCTGCCACCACTGGAGCAATATATATGGGGAAGATCCATGTGACTTTGAAGAATCCAACAGGCAGACAAAAGAATGCTCCAATGGCTGTTGCAGCTCCAGCAAAAACTTGCAGGTTCTGCCCTTGGTCAAGGTTGGTGGAAATGTAACGGAGTGCCGGTGTTGCCAGAACTAGGCCTATTGCCCAAGAGATTGAAGTCCACTCTAAGGGGGAAACTTTGGAATTGCCAACTGATATTGAACGCTGTGTAAGTCGCTCATACCTGTAATATTTAAACGCACATATATTATTAATAGCATGATCTTAAGCTGAAAATGATTTGAGAAATATATACCAAGTCAACCACGCTTACAGTTTCATTTCATTGATCTTACAAGCCAAGCCCTTGGCACTCTCGCTCCATCCTCGGAGTGGCTCAGTAGGTTCATCAACTATTTGACCGATGATTAGAGCAAACACTACAGGTATAAGAACTGTATGGACAAAGTAAGAGCACAGTTCATAGGCATACCAAGGCCAAATTTCCTGTCTCGTAGGTTTATGCTCAACCCTCGAATATGTGCTATAAGCTTCCTTATTAGCTCTCTCCAGTTTCATGGAAGTGTCACCCGCGTCAAAGGTCGACCTATCGATAATTTCACTTTCATTTGATTCTGGTGCATGGACTGGTCCTTGAGTGTTTTGAAATTCAGAACTCTCTACTCCCATGTTGGCTGAGTCTCAGCTTCGTTAGATGAAAATTTTGTTGTTTGGGAAAATGAAGGTACAGAGACTACAAATAGACAAAGATGATGAAGAAATAATAGACGATAAAAAGAAATATTTGTCGAGTAACGAAGGTCGGCAGTCGATTGGCACTAGGCAGAATGGTGAAGGAAGAGACTGAGGTTGCTATGAGGGTGAAATTGAACAATGTCGGAGATTGTGAGAATAAAAGAATATATTACATTGTGGTGTGAAATTTTCAAGAGTTTGGGTTTGGCAAAGCAAACCTAGTTGTGTTCATTTATGAAATTTTGTCTTTATCTGTTCTTTTCAACTCTCAAAATCAGGGATTTAAATAGTGGAATAGCGGCCGCTATATAGCGGTAACAGTACCGTCTGAAATCGTTATTGTTGAAAATAGCAGTGTGAAACGGAATCACACCAATAATGGTAAATCGCGGCCTCAATTTAACGGGTAACGGCCAATTGTGGCAATAACGGTCCACTATTTCCGTTATTGTTTCGTTACGATAAAATTAAAAAAAATAATTTAATTTAAATTATATGATTTTATCTATTTAATGATTTTAATTAATATAAAATTTACGACCACGATACCCGCAATGATAACAATAACATCCGTTATGTCCGCAACCACAACAAACGTAACGCGGCTACAGTCGCAATTTAAATCCCTACTCAGAATTTCAAAGATGTTGTTAAGAATGATCATTGATATAAACAATGTAAATCTCCATCTAAACTAACATTCATTTCTCATTTCCTGGACCCAACCTGCGAATGGGCTAAACAAATTATTGCTCTAAATTTTGATGGGCATTTTCATACTAAAGCTGAGACATCACGGAATAATTGTCGACAAGTTATTAGTTCAAGACGATTTTAAATGAAAATATTAATTATGAATTTCATTTTTTTTCTATTTTAATTTATCAAAATTGAATCTTCATACTAATTTATAAATTGAAAAATTATTTCAATTGAGTGAATCTTATTAAATCTTGTCGTTAAATCAATTTAGAAATTGACAATTCAACCATTTATATACATATAACTAATAAAAAAAATAATTTAACCATTTATATGCAACAAATTATATATTTACCAAAACGAGATCAATTTCTCAATATTTATACAACAAAAATATATACTAAAATTTAACAAATTAAAATAAAAAGATTTATTATTTGATTTTAATAAGATAGATAAATAAAATTCACAAATAAACCAAATAACAATTGAATTTAATGAGATAATCTTTTTTTTGAATATACTGGTGTGATTACATGGTAGTATCTGTTTATACTTTCTTAACCCTTCGACAACTCACACACACCTTGCACACATAGGCACTCGAACCCGAGACCCTTAGGATGAACAACACCTTCTTTTCCACTGGAGCCACAAATATGTTATAAGGTTTTTTTTAACAATCTAATTATATGTTCTGATTATACTTTTTTTAAGACAAAATGCTTAGAACTACTACTAATTTTTTATTTTAATTAAAAAAAATTACTAATAACCTTTTTCCAACCCATAAATAAAAAAATAATATGTTTCAGCGCACTTAAACTTATGTCTTTCTGCATTAGTAATAATAAACATGTCAATCGAGTTAAGACTTAATCAACCAATATTATAAATTGTTAAATCTTTACACTCATCGTAAAAAAAATAAAAAAAAGCATGCAAGATAAAAGTTCACAAGAGAAGAATGTGTATGAATTATATGTTCTTAAAACGGTATTTAATAATTAATATCTAGACATTTATTTTTTTTATTTTTTTCCCTAAGTACCTAACCTTACCATGAGAAAAGTGGCACTAATGGTGTGGACCGCGTGGGTATACAATAGTAGATTGTAGAAGTCTAGAGCTTAGACAGTAGTGCACTTTCTCCACCGACCTTATCGAATAGGCCAAACATTCAACTAACCAATCAATTATTTTTAGTTATAAATAAAATCGATTATTACAGATATTAAATTAAATGATTAATTTAATTCCAATTAATTAATATAAGATTCGAATATGATACCAAATAATTTTAGCTCATCAATTTTCCCTCTTGCTTTTTTTTTTTTTTTTTTTGGATATTTTCCCTCTAACTTTAAGAAAAAAAAAAGTTGGCATTTTTAAGAGCTGATGTATTCCACTAGTACTAAGGGCCGAAAAACAAGCATTAACACCGGGCGAGAAAAAAAAGGTTAAAAAATCTTTTTTGGGATTTTAGAGGCTTGACTTGGATTCCGAAAGTCAAATTTCTATATTATTATTATTACTATTATTATTATTGAATATATTGATGTGATATGCACACATATCTTATATACAGAAGTGTTTAAATTTGAGTTTTTAAGGTACATATTATTTTCTTTTGGTTTATATTATTATTATTTTTTAAATAATTTATTATAATTTTTATCATATTTATTATTTTTAACATAATATTTAAAGTTATTCATAATCTTTTTTCAATTTATAAATGCGAATATAATACATTTTAAGGCATTCAAATTTATATTTTCTTATATTGATAAGTAATAATAATACTCATACCAATTAAATTAAAATTCAATAATAAAAGACACCATGATATCAAGGAAAAGGAAATAAGTAAAGCAAAACTTCCCTTTTTTTTGTCATCATCATCAATGGAATAAAGCAAGTAAAAATGTGTTAGCCTTTTGGAGGGAAAACGATATAATAAAAAGATTGGAAGAATAAAGAATCATTTCTTTATTATCTTTTATATCTGAGTAAGAAAATAAGTATCATACTTTTATTGCCTGATTTTAAGGCATTGATGGGGGCTTCCATATAACACCTTTCCTATGCAGAGTATGAACATATAAAATTTATAATCCTTGTACTATAAATTTATATTTTATTTTATCTTAATAATAAAATATTCTAGTTCACAATTTAGAAATAATTAAAAAAAATTAATCTCCATTAGCAATAAAATAAATAAAAAAATACCGCGAATTTAAAAAAAAAAATTTAGCAACAATCCTTGATCAACACATGAACCCAACTGCTGACAAAGGCAATATAAGAAGTCCAGAAAAAGCAAACCCCACTTTTTCTCTCACATCTAACAAAACATGACAGTCATGCTCACACTGTCACATGCACATGAAAACCCTTCCTACTGAATATAAACCAAACCCTAAATTCAATTGTTAACAACCCAATGTCCTAATCAATTATAGTGGTAATAAGTGCTTCTTAATTATAGCCTGACAGATCAAAATCCATTAATTTCCCACTTGAAAATATATTTTTAATAATATTTTTATTGGAATTTAAACAAAATAATAAGTAATAATTAACTTTATTTTCTGTCATATAAAAAAAAAACTTTGTTTTGTCTTCTTCTTCTTTCTTTTTTCTGGACGTCATCTTTCATTCTGTTTAGTGTTTACATCAGCAGTCACATTTTTTGGACTATTAGGTGCTTGTCTACTTGTCTTGCTTCTTTGCACATCGCTTGCGTCTTTTCCTTATCTCTTTCAAAACATTTTCACATCACATTCTTTGTTTTCCTTTTGCTCTGCTTTTTTAGTTAATGGCTACTCTTAGTGATATTGGGGTGTCAGCCTTAATCAATATTCTGAGTGCCTTTGCGTTCTTGTTGGCTTTTGCTCTGTTGAGAATTCAACCAGTTAATGACAGAGTTTATTTCCCAAAATGGTATATCAGTGGAGAGAGAACAAGCCCAAGAAGGGGTGGGAATTTTGTGGCAAAGTTCGTCAACCTCGATTTCAAGACTTATCTTACTTTCTTGAACTGGATGCCTCAAGCTTTGAAGATGAGTGAGACCCAGCTTATCGACCATGCTGGCCTTGATTCTGCTGTTTTCCTCAGAATTTACACTCTTGGGTACTCTTTCCTCTTTTCCTTCCATTTTTAGTGTTCGGTTGTTCATTGCTTGTGGCTACTATTTTCTTCTCTTCACAGAAACATCGAGTTTTGAACTTTAATTTGCACCGTTTCAAGTTGTTTCCATTGTGGGTCTAAACACAGAAAGGAAAAAACTTTACCTTTTATTTTCTCTCGTGAATGCATAGTCTACGGTTATCAATTTTCTTGTTTTATTCTTCCCTTGTCCTTTTCTACTTGTTTTAGGTTCTGAGTAGTATTATATTTCTTGAGAAAATTCTGGAATTTGAAAGATAAAAAACTGTGATAAAGATTCGTTTCAAATTATATTTACGTGATTGATTTTTGGAATCAGATTCGTAAACTTTGACTTAGAACTAGCTCCTTCCCCATTCATTTGAATTTTGATGCAACTCTGCTTTTCTATCTAAGTTGACCGCAGTATATGGTTACCACCTGTGTTAAAGTCATTGTGTAATCCTGCATCGAATTATACATGAAGGGTCACATTAAGTGAAGTTTGGGGTTTCTGTAGTTGGATATCAGTTAAATTTTTCTGAAGCTGCATTTGTTGTAGAAATATGTAAAGCAGTTCTTTCACACGATTTAAGAGTTCAGAGCCGTGCTACTGTTCCCCATTACTGATCCCTTCCAACCTCCTGTTGATTGCTGCGCAGATTAAGCATCGTTTGTAGGACTTAAAAAGGATGAGTACACTTCATTCATGCCTGGTTCAGAACCATGACTGCTTTTTTTTTTTTTTTA
The DNA here is from genome assembly GCA_005610355.1 of Gossypioides kirkii. NCBI lineage: Eukaryota > Viridiplantae > Streptophyta > Magnoliopsida > Malvales > Malvaceae > Gossypioides > Gossypioides kirkii. The sequence continues at coordinate 5,130,472 of CP032254.1, read as the reverse complement.
ATTTTATAATTGAAGAAGTTATTTTCATTTTCAAGATAAGAGAAAGAAACTTTAATATCTGTGACCATCTTTTTAACACTGTTGTTTCTTCTCTGACAGCTTAAAGATTTTTGTGCCCATAGCTGTTGTGGCCCTTCTAATCCTTATTCCAGTGAATGTGTCAAGTGGAACATTATTTTTCCTGAGGAAAGAATTGGTTGTGAGTGACATTGATAAGCTTTCGATATCAAATGTTCCCCCTAAATCTATAAGGTAAATTTAGCATGATTTCTTTAATAAACATCTCATTGCTGATTTGCTAGCATTTCTAACGAGCTATGGGTTGAATTTCAGGTTTTTTGTTCATATTGGATTAGAATACTTGTTCACAATTTGGATTTGTTACATGCTTTACAAGGAATATGATAATGTAGCAACGATGAGGTTGCATTTCTTGGCCTCTCAGCGTAGACGTGCAGAACAGTTCACTGTGAGTTGGGCGTTCTATTTTACTATCTTAAGAACAGTTACAGCATATTTAAAGTTGAGAAGAAACTGTCATGTAGTTGTCTCATCATTCATATGAGGATTAATATTTCTTTTAATTCACTTGAATAACCCTAGTTACTATATCAGTCCCACTTCTTACAATGTTTTGCTATAAAATTTTGGTGAATTTTGCAGGTAGCTGTGAGGAATGTGCCGCAGATTCCAGGTCACTCAATAGCAGATTCTCTAGACCACTTCTTTAAAACAAATCACCCTGATACTTATCTTTGTCACCAGGTAATCAAGTTCTTTGGCATAAGATTTTCTTATGCTTTTAATTAAAATCTGAGTATCAAATGTATAATATACATATAGCACATCCTTGTCCATTCTTGAGGGGCTTTACATGGCACGTTATAATTCCTGCATTATTTTCTATATGCAGGCAGTGTATAATGCAAACAAATTCGCTTCACTGGTGAGGAAAAGAGATAGGCTTCAAAATTGGCTGGACTATAATCAATTGAAGTTTGAAAGAAAACCGGAGAAGAGACCAACAACAAAGGTAGTTTATGCTTATACAGACCTTCATGGTTATTTTTATGTTTTTGTTTGAGATTTTTATCAACTTACACTTCGTCCAATATTTCATGGACCTGGTCATTTGATGACTTGAATGCTTTCCACTTTCAGATAGGTTTTCTCGGGCTATGGGGTGAAAGAGTTGATTCCATTGATTTCTACAAACAAAAAATAAAAGAATTTGATAAAAGAGTAAGTTGCTGCTGCTATTTTATTCCAATACATTCAATATTCAAATGGTTTTAACCTATTTTCTGGACCTTTGGATGGCTCTGATACCCTGTCTATTGCATTGTTTTTAATCGTCTCAGATGGAACTAGAGCGCCAGAAAGTTCTCAAGGACTCCAAATCTATACTGCCTGTTGCTTTTGTATCATTCAAATCACGTTGGGGGGCTGCAGTTTGTGCCCAGACACAACAAAGTAAAAATCCTACACTGTGGTTAACAGATTGGGCTCCGGAACCCCGTGATGTTTATTGGCGAAATCTGGCAATACCATTTGTCTCTTTGACCATTCGGAAACTAATTATATCATTATCAGTATTTGCCTTGGTATTTTTCTACATGATACCCATCGCATTCGTGCAATCTCTTGCAAATTTAGAGGGTCTTGAAAGAGTTGCTCCCTTCCTTAGGCCAGTTATAGAACTGTAAGTTATCGTATCAATTCTTAGCATATAGATGCAACAATAGAAATTGCCTATATGCTTTTATTTTTTTAGATGCTCTAAACATTTTTTTATGAAAATTCATGCTTAGCTCTGGTGCTTACTTTTCATATTTATCTCTTCAGATCACCTTACAAAAGGATAGTCTATGTGTTTTTATATAGACTGCTGTATACAACAAAATGGGGCAACAAGCTTTTGTTGGCCCCATTTTACATTTTCAATTTTCATATTCTCTGCAACATAGAAGACTTTGGTGATATTATCACCATTATAGCAACTTTCAAACTACTATTACCATTTAATCAAAAAATGGAGTGGTATCTTGTAACTTTGTAAGTTCTTTCAGTATACTCAGAAAGTGTTACTTGAAATTAATATGCAGGAACTTCATCAAATCTTTCTTGCAAGGTTTTCTTCCCGGCCTCGCTCTTAAGATCTTTTTGTATGTTCTTCCTACAATTTTGATGATCATGTCAAAAATTGAGGGACATATAGCTATATCAACTCTTGAAAGACGAGCATCAGCAAAGTACTATTATTTTATGTTGGTGAATGTGTTCTTGGGGAGTATAGTGACTGGAACAGCTTTTCAGCAGTTGCACTCGTTCCTTCACCAACCACCAACCCAGTAATTCTCCATTCAACTTTGGTGTTCTTTTTTTTTTAAAACATTGTCTTAAGATGTTATATAGTTGTTCTAAATTGCTAATTTTTTTTCTGAAACCTGAGATCTCGAGGGTGTAGAGGAACAATAATTTAGCATGAATGTCTGCTAGATTATTGTAAGGAGAGAGATCTACAAGTCTAGATCTCTTTGAATAAAACCTGACTACTATATGTAGCAATCTTAGATGGACTAACATGACAGTGACCCTCAAAACAAGGTCTGACAGAAAGAAAACTATAAAGGGTTCCTTTTGAGGTTCAATTGTCGACAGTACCAAATAGGGTTTGTAAAAAGAGCCTCTCAAGATGCTGCAATGTGTGCTTCTTGAGATGCTGCAATGGTGAACCTCAATAAAGGGATAGAAATCTATAACATGATTCAGCCCTTGAGACCTTTAAAAATACCAATACAAGTGCAGCTCATGTCTGATGTTAATTTAAAGTTGGTTCCATAAGAGGCCTAGAGCTTCTGGTGATGCAAACATTAGCCTAGCTATGAACAGTAGTGAACTGAGAAGATGGCAAAGAGTATTAGTCTTGGGATTTGTTCTTGCGAGTAGAGTAATAGTATGTAAATTTAGCACACTGCAATATTAGGGTCGTGTAAGTCACCTTTCATCCACTTTTAACTTTTGCAAATTTTAGATGATGTTTAGGCATGGCTTTGAAGATGTCTCATCATGTGATTTGATTGTTCCACTCTACTGCAGGATCCCTAGGACCATAGGGGTGTCAATACCAATGAAGGCCACTTTCTTTATTACATATATAATGGTTGATGGATGGGCTGGTATAGCTGGTGAAATTCTCCGACTGAAACCATTGGTTATTTTTCATCTCAAGAACATGTTTTTGGTGAAGACTGAAAGAGACAGAGAAATGGCCATGGACCCTGGCAGTGTGGACTATCCGGAAACTCTCCCAAGTCTCCAACTCTACTTCCTTTTGGGAATTGTATATGCTGTAGTTACTCCCATTCTTCTTCCTTTTATACTAGTCTTCTTTGCCTTTGCCTACCTGGTTTACCGTCATCAGGTTAGTTTATGAATAATGCTTTTATATTTATATGTGTTCTCTTTCTGCAAGGTCATCTGATAATTTATTCAGTTACTATAAGCCTACCATAAAATGTCTGCATTTGAAACTTAAAACTCAATAGGATGCTCATAGATCATAACTGATAGAAACCTTTACTCTCAAGAGAGATAAGTAGATTAATGTGAAGATTCTTTTGCAAATCATGTTAGTTGTAGATCTTCTCTTGTTTTTATAGTTCATTAATCTCATTTTCCATTTGATCATACGCAGATAATTAATGTCTACAATCCCCAGTACGAGAGTGGTGCTGCATTCTGGCCACACGTGCACAGCCGCATAATAGCAAGCTTATTGATCTCTCAACTTCTATTGATGGGCCTGCTCAGTACAAAAGAGGCTGCTAATTCAACTCCTCTGCTTGTTATCTTACCAATATTGACATTATCCTTCCATAAGTATTGCAAGAGCCGCTTTGAACCTGCATTCAGAAAGCATCCACTGGAGGTAAGTTGAGCAAATAGCTGACTCTATCTTAATGACAGTTGTAGGTTGTTAGTGAGCAAGGTAGAGAGATTCCTTTTGCCTGCAATTATATTTTCATGATCTTTAACCGGATGTGAATTTTAATCTCATAAGATTTGAGAATTTTGTTCAAGTATGATGAAAGTTCTTTTATCTTCTTCTGCAGGAAGCAATGGCAAAGGACTTAATGGATCGGACCACTGAACCTGATATAAACTTAAAAGCATTCTTAGCTGACGCTTACTTGCACCCAATTTTCCGATCTTTCGAGGAAGAGGAGTTGGTAGAGATCAGAGTTGATAAAGTTAGAGTTGACAGACACCAATCTTATGCCGACAATGCCCAAACTGGAGATGATATCAGTTCCCCCTCCCCACCTCATCATGCATATCATCCAACCTCCCCCCCTCACCATAGCTATCATCAGCCCACCACCTCCCCACCCCAAGATATCTATCACCATGGCATTCCACCCCAATATGATTATAACCATTATGGCTATCATTATGAAGCAGAGTCATGGACTTCAAGGGACTAAAATGCTTAGAAAGAATCTTAACCGATTTGTCCAATCTCATAACTTACCACCAGGGACTAATAGGCATTGATGATGGGTCCTTTCCTTTCCTGTAATTATTATTATTTTTTAGCTCAAGTACATATGGTTATATCAGTTTTTTAAGGCATTTTTATTAGAAATTATGTTGAAGTTCCAGCATGATAAATCTGGTGTCTGCAGAAGAAGTGATAGATGTTCCGACCTGTTTGAAGATTTGAACTTCCCTTTGTTACTCAGTTGTAATTTTTGATACTTATTTGCAGAGTTCAATGATTCTCTTTCCTCCTTTATTTGTAAATTATTGATTTGTCAATGTAAAATGACTTTAACATATATTCTTGGCGTAACAGCTCAATTTTTAGCAGGATCATTATTGTTTTAAGGGATAAGGATTCTTTAGCAAGATTATTATTGTTTTAAGGGATAAGAATGATTCAAAATTGATGTTAATTAAAGATTTTAATATAATTCTTTTTTCAAAATTGATTATTATTGTTTGGTTATTACCTTACAAAAAAATAAAAAAATAAAAACAGCGACAGAAGCTGAAGTTTCTTACAGTGGGTTGGGCCATTTATGGTTAATTCTTTTGCAATTTGATTTGAGTAATTACAAGAATCAAATTATTATATCAGAAATAAATTAAGAATTTAATCCAAGCTAAAGCGAATACTAATTAGACTAAAATCCAGCCAACTGTATATGATGAAAGTTAGAGACATACACAAAATTACGCATGGTTATAATTTTTATGATTTTTAATAATTTTTAAATTTTAATAGGGCTTAATTGATTTTTTAAAAAATTTGTTACTAAGATTTTTTTGACATTTTAGCATTGAAGATTAAATTTGTTATTATACCTTACATATAAAACATCAAAACAAGTGTTTAACCGCACAATTTTAATAAATGGATTGTTTTGTTCACTCATCTAATGTAGAAGAATTAATTAATTTATTTTTTAATAAAGAACTAAAATACAATCAAGGATATAGTAGAGAGATCTTGTGGTACTTTTACGGTATAAATCCTAATGCAGTATAAGAGATCGCAAGACAGTTTATGAATCCTAATCTCCCTTACAACGACCCAAAATGTCCGACTTACAACCTGTTCTTAGCCAAGAAGAATGGTCCTATGGGCCTCGGCATTCCCTTTCTATTAGTAAACTTTTCAGGGCAGTATCTGGCACATTTTTCGTGCCCCTTGCAACGTCTGGACAAAACCAGCAGATAGCTTCTTGCAGCAAAAAGGTAGAATGGTTTCATCAATTTATTTTGTAGCCAGAAAGACAAAAGAATCATGGCACTGCTGTAGGGGAAGACAAGCTTATGGCAGTGGAACCATCAATGTTGGACTACTGAATCTGATATGTCATTGTTGAGGAGTCTTGTACGCAGAGTACTGCCTAACGCTTCAACGTGTGTTGAAGTGGGCTCATTTAGCAGCTCATTTCAATTTAACTTTTACTTGTTTTACAAGAAAGACTCATTTAGCAGCTCAATAACTAATCTTCGTGACTGATCATAGCAGCCGATTTCTTCTCAAGTCACCCCCTAATCTGTGTATATCTAATATACTTGGAACAAGAGATGAGTTTGGTACTTTTTGTTCGTTTATAAGGACAAGATAATAATTATAGTATGCTTTTCCTTAGAGAAATAATAATTTGGAATTTCATAACATGTTGGTATAAATTACAAAAAGAAAAGAAGATTATATTATGAGACAAATGTACTAAGATTATGCCACATGGAACAGATATCTATGCTGGTGGGAACATCCTATCCTAGTCCCTTGTGCATTTATGCCAATGCTAGCAGTAATGTAAGAGTTTTTCGAGGGAAATTAAACTCTTGGGTAAACTTGAGGTTTGAGTGCAATAAATAAAAACGAATATTTTATCAATTTTTTAGGCATAGATAGGAAAGATAGCAAGTTCAGTTACAATGCTTTTGGTGCTCACTGTCACTGCTCAGACAGACTGAGAAACCACTAAACCATACAACTGGAAACTTTCTTGTGGAGATGGCAAATCACTCTGTTCTTTGCCCTTAGATTTTTCAGCCTAAAACGTGCCTAGACCTACCCTCCACTAGATCTTACCAAGCTTGTAAGTTCCTTTTAATACTATATTGATATTTTTTTCCAGCTTTTACTGCTTATCTTCTTTTCCTTGATGGTTTCTTACCTTATGGTCGCTAGTTGTAAAAAGTTCTCTCTTTTTCCCCCCTTGAATCTGAAGTCTTTTGCCTTTGATTTTTCAGGCTGAGATATGGGTTTATGCAGTTTGTTATTAGTTGGTTTTTATCTTTTATGGTTGCTTTGATGCTTTCCCTCAAATGGGTTTTTGTTAGTAGATCAGGGTTTCGGGTTGTTTCATCTCAATGGATCAGGCTTTTGCCTGTTATTTGTTTGTTTTGAGATGAGGTTTGTATGGAATGTTCCTGTTCCAGGTAACCATTTACTTAGGTTGAGATAGCTTTATCCCCATGTAGTCTGCTGTGGTTTTTTGTTCTTCAGTTTCTTGGAATTTGGAGTGAGTTCCTCTTCTCTCTAATATCTTTTGTTCCTTCTTTTGATAGTAAATTTTCTGTCATGCGATCTGTTTAGCAGCGTTTGCATTCAATTTTCTCCCGCATTTATTCATATCTTTAGAACATTTCACTTTCATTTTAAAAAGATGTATATGTTTATGCATGCAAGGTCTCAATTTTTGTTGTGTAGCAAAGAGTTTGTGGTCAGTATATGGCATTGCTAGGGTGATGTTTTCGTTCTGTGCCTACGCATCCGGCATTGTCGATCAAGGGGAAAGTGGAAGTAGATAATAGAACATTGAAGGATATATAAGACTTAAGCGGGGCTGTGATTTTTGTTTCTTGAATGCTTGAAAACCATTTATTTTCCTGGAGATAATTCTAGAAAATTCTCAAGTGCCTATTGGAATTTTGTTTTCGTTAATGTTTTGCTACAGACTCAAGTAATAGCTATGAAGATGAGGTCTTATTCCGATAAGAACGTGATGCCTGAAACTGAAATAGGATCAACCGGTTCACCTTTTTCTTGGCTTTATCATTACAACCCCACATCCAAACCTGGCTTTAGTTCTCTGCAACGAACTGGAATACACCATGAACCTGGTCTTGTTGTTTCTCCCATTCGTACCATTGCTGCCACAACTGAATCAGGGAACAACAATGATTTGGGGACTAAAACCACAAAGGTGGGGAAACAGAAGTCTTCTGTGAAGGGTTCTCATCAAATAGCTCCAAAGGTTCTGGGGCCAAAGCAGCCCATGAAGAAACCCTCTCTTCTAAAGAAGGGAAAGGGACCAAGCATTTCGGAAACCAAACGTGAGAAAAAAAATCCCAAAATCAATCTTGATGGAACAAAGTTTGATTTCTCTGGGGTGCCTTCCCCCATTTGCTCTTGTACAGGTGTTGCAAGAGTGTGCTACAAGTGGGGTGCCAGTGGATGGCAATCCTCATGTTGTACCATTAATATATCAGAATGTCCACTTCCCATGAGTCCCACCAGGCCTGGTGCTCGTGTGGCTGGGAGAAAAATGAGCAATGGAGCATATTTCAAACTTCTTCTGAGACTTGCAGCTGAAGGTTATGATCTTTCTCAACCTGTTGACTTGAAAGACCACTGGGCTAGGCATGGTACAAACAAGTTCGTTACAATCAAATAGAGATGCAGATGGATGGTAGCTGAGCATAATATTAGTGGTTTCAAATATTTCGTACCCTGCTTTCTAGTTTGAATGTAGTTTACTGTTATATCCTAGAGATGATCCGACAACTCGGATTGTAAATATTGTCTCTCTGACTTTGGCTAAAACTTAGAAGGGTATGCTACTACTTTGCATTTGGAAGCCTGATGCTGTTAAAACAAATTTCATGCTATTTGCTTCGATACTGTTTGCTTCTCTGCAGAAAGTTTAGATAGCAAAGGCGGTTGTAGATATAGGAAGTTGATTTCTGCGCACTAACTTTTCATACTGTTCTTGGCATCAACATATGTAGTTGCTCTCCATTTCGAAGCCTAGCTGTTCAGGATAAAAGCTGCTAAATTTTCTTCCTCTTTTTTCAGCCTTGTTAGTAAATTCAACAAATTTAATCCATCTGCCATACTTTTATGTTTATCATCGTTACGACAAAGCAAGAGTAAAGGATTTAAAGCCTTGTTACTCATTTCCAAGTGAAGACTTGCCAAAAGATTGAGAATGCTTTCAGTTTGTATATCTAACATCAGATCAAGGAAGAATGCTATGCTATAAGTTCCATCAGGTTCTACTTTTTGGCTTATTGAATTCATTATAAAAAAGGTTAAACTAAATTCAAGGAAAACGTCACATTATGGCCACGTTTCCATAGCCAAATCCTCTTTATTTGGAGTAAAAAAAACCAAAGATCATGACATCATAAATGGTTACAACTTACAACAAGAAGCAGCAATGGTGGGGAAAAGAAGTGGAGAGATAATGTCGAAAGGCTTTGTCTTATATGAACTTCTCAAAGTTGAAATTGAACTCTGATTTTGTTTCTCTATATTACATATCTCCACTGAATTACAAACATAAAATAAATGCGTAGGATCATACTCGATTCTTATGAAAGCAACAACAGCCTAACACTCAAATAAACCTTTGATAGACGAAAGCTGGAAAGAGGATAATTTGTTATGAACCCAAGGTCTAGTCCAATGTATGAAGAAACTCTAATAATCTTAGGCTTTTGTTGCTTCTAGTGGAGCTGCAGTTTTGCTGGAAGTAATTTGCTCATAGAGATCTCTTATCTTCAACCCGGCAATGGTTTGGAAGAGGCCAGTTCCGTTGTTACTTCCTGGGAAATCTGCATGCTTCAACATTTGCTGGGTGACTTCTCCATAGAACTTGGTGGAGATGTTGCTCAAATGGCTTTCAACATAAATAAGTTCATCTAATCTATCAAATTGGCCGTCCATCTCCAGAATAGAAACCTAAAGACAAACAATGGTACTATCAAATTCTGTTGAGATATGGCTGGCTAAGCAAGAATATGGAGAAAGGAATGTAACAATACCTCGTTGCCAAAGTAAGTGTCAGGGCCATAGTGGAATTTGATGCCAGGGTAAGAGCAAGTGAGCTTCCTTCCGCATGGTATCCATGAGATGGTTGAGCCTTCATCAAACAGGTAAACAGGACTGAAATGCTTAACCCCTTCTTTCATTATCAACCTAACTCTCAAAACCTTCCCTTCATTGTCGTCTGGAATGAGCTGAGTTGGCAGCACTTCGATCACTGCATCAGCATATTTCTTTTGGGGATCTGCACCCACCAAATAGACAAATAATGATCAATGTCTGTCTACAGCAGCTCAAGCAGCTGGGGCATTGACACGGTATTGTGTATATATGTAGTGATTTTACCGATATAGGCATCGAAATCGGGTTTCCTGGCTTCAATACTAGCTTTAATGCTTTCAAGGCTGTGCCCTCTCTCAGCCATGTCCCTCTGCAACGTTTTCAACAAAGTCAGATCACGCTAGTAAACAAAAGCCAGGCATTGAATTTACAGAACATTTTTTGCCATTAGCGTACAAAGTTTATCAACCTGAATTTTCCATGCAAATTTGACCTCATTGCTGATGTCCAAATAGATGCTGAAGTCCAACAGATCCCTCACACGCTCATCGAACCTATATATTAGGACAAAACCACTCTTTAAGTAGGTATTTCGAATAAAGATTTGTAGTAAGTGATAAAGAAAACTATTAAAGAAATAATAAATAATAAATTAGACTCGTGATAATGCAACATTCTGTAAACCAGTAACAGCCAGAGAAATTCAATAAAAATAAACGGTAGAGGCCAAAAACTTTTGCTGTGAAGTTAAAACCAATAACTATAGTGGGCCAAGTTTTCATTCAGAACAAGCCCAAGTGGCTCAGAACAGCAACAGAACATTTTATGATCCCAAAACTTCAGTCAATCGATTTTAAATTTTAATCAAAGATTAAAGTTTAAATTGATCAAAATTGACTCAATTCGGGTTTATAAACAGAGTACAAGGAAAGTTATGTTTCTAGATATTAACAAAATCAGTTTTATGGAATCTTCTGCTTTTCATCAAAACAGCCCAAAATATGCAGGTAAGATAGTTCCAAAATTTTATGAACAGATGTCTGGCTGAGAAACTGAGAAAGAAATAAATGGCGGGCTCTAGTTTTTCTTTTTTAACTTACATCGGGTGTAGTCCTTCGATGACAAGGATCTTAGGAGGCTTGATGAGTTCAGGAGGATCCAAGAGACCAGTAACATGGTTGTAGATAGGCTTGTCGACAGCAACACCGCTCTTGAGAGCCTTAACTTGCTCATACATGAGGTCAAAGTCGTTAGCTCTTGGGTCAAGTGCTGTCACCCCCTTCTCTTTCCTTCCAGTTCTGTCGAGTGAATGATAATCATCTAAGCATATCACAGTTGTCATATCGCTAATGAGCGTGTTTGAATCAGGGTTGCCTCCCTTCGGTGGCTCGGCTGCACCACCAAACACACTTGTTAGCCTCCTCATGAAGGTACTCTTCCCACATCCTGAGTCTGCGGCCAAACCAATCACAACTGTTTGTGAATCACCGGCCGAGCATGTTATCACGCATGGGCCGCTGCTGCTGCCGCTGCCACCTCTCTTGCTGCTTCTCCTGTAGAAAACTACTTGCTTTTGGTGAAAGCCTAAATGGGTTTTCGCTGGTGTGGAGATTGAACACGTTGAATTGAGGGACTGGGTGGTGTATGCTGAGCACACTGCCATTGCTTCAGCTCTTTTAGGCTCACCTAGTTTATCTTTCAGCTCGGGAAAGGGAATTTAGAGAGCTTTTAGACAGGAAGAGAATGTTAAAATGGTGCTTACATGGGTAATAAAAAGACCACTTAAAAACGAGTTTGTCCTCTTTGTCTCCTTTAGATGTCCAAGGAAAAATATGGAACACAAATAAGAAGAAAAGGTTGAAGAAAACAGATGGCAGTGACTGCTGAGTGCTTAAGTGATGGAAAAGCTGAGGTGTCTTTTGTTTGTGACTTCCATCGACTGCCCCTAGTTTTGGACAAGTTTGAAGGTGATAATAAGGCGCGAAGAAAAGGGACACGGACGGCTTTGACTCATTTTGCAGTGGGTAGAACAGTCATTTCAGAAATTTCATTTTCCTTGGCAAAAGTAAAACTGTTGTAGATATTTTTAGCTACGAAAGAAGATTGTTGATGAGATGAGATGAGATGAGATGAGATGAGATGAGATGAGGAGCATGGGGAAGCTTGGTGGTTATTGGTTTCAGTTCGGATAATGTGATGCCACGTGGCATGAAATGGGTGGCTGGTTAAAGACGAGGGGTTTGGGGTTTAGAGTGGTGGAGGTTACATGGTGACTGTGCACCATGCAATGCATTAGCCATACCCAAATTCGTTCTTTGGACGGTTCCTGTGTGAGGTGTGGGACACCTACTGACTACTGTATTATATTTCTCAAAGCCTACGGTTTGCAAATGCTTGTTTTGGTGGTACCATGGGTTTTTTTTTTTTTTTTTTTTAAGTTCCAGCTGCATATGAATATTCTATGCAAAAATAGCATCTTTGTCGGCCTTCTTACCAAAATCACCAGAAATGGATGGAGAACTCTTTCGTTGATCATCTTTTTAAATGAATATGACTACTATGACTTCATGAAAAGATTGAATCTTAATAAATAAATTTAAATATTTATATTATTGATCCTAACATTTAGATTAAAAAACAATTTAGGAAAATGCAATTTGGATTTTGATTCTCTTGCTGATTCCTAATCCAATCCAAAATTTCAATGTTTCGTGTCATTCTCCATTAGTTTTCAAAGAACAAGAGGGTTGAGGTGCTTGATACCTTAAATTCCGAAGAAAAAGACAGACTTTCTAATTCTAGGGCACTCAATGAAGGCGTTATTAGTTTCCTTAGAAGAGCCAAGGGAGTGAGACAAGAGGATTCATTCTACCCTTATCTCTTTGCGATTTGCATTAATGTAGCTTCAGTATGTTGTCGCCAACTATGATGTTTTCTCGTTTCATGTTTAATGCTTTGTTGATGATCTCTTAGTCTTCACCAAAGGAACGTTGCACTTGGTTGCAATTCTTATATTTTAATGAGTTCTAATATGTTTACCTAAATTTTCTTAAATTTTAAACGGATAACTTGACTTATGAATAATTTTAAAAGTAGCCTACAATATTTAAAAAAATTGTTTAATTTTACTCGGGAAAACTGATGGACAAAATTAGTTTATTTAGGAAGCTGGTGTAGTGAACAATTATCATAACAGACAAAATAGGGTTGTACTGATAACATGCAATGGTTAATCAAATTTTTTCATAACAGGGATAGCATAAAGCGGTACAGCTTTCTTCAAAGTCATACCAAAATGCTCTTGCATGTCCAAGTCTTCTGGATTGATACCCTGAGGAAGTTTCCAATCAAATGAGAGGATCATGGAAGCCAACATCAAATGTACCATCCGAGTAGCAAGAGGCAACCCAAGACACAATCTTCTCCCTGCTCCAAACGGTATAAACTCAAAGCTTCCACCTTTATAATCTATTTTCGACCCAATAAACCTTTCTGGGGCAAATGTAAGGGGCTGATTCCAATACTTTGGGTCTCGGTTCATAGCCCATATATTCACCAAAGCATGAGCGCCCTTAGGTATGGTGTAACCGCAGATTTCTACATCATTCCTTGCTTTATATGGTAAGAGGAGAGGGGCTGCTGGGTGGAGCCGCAGGGTTTCTTTTACAACAGCTTGGAGATATGGGAGTTCATCTATGTCTGATTCTTTCACAGTTCTTTCCAAGCCAATAACTTCAAGGAGTTCCTTCTTTGCCCTTCGCATAACCTGGGGATTTCGAAGAAGCTCTGCCATTGCCCACTCTGTAGTTGTTGCAGATGTCTCACTTCCAGCAATGAACAAGTTCTGTCAAAAGGCTTGGTTGTTAAAGCAAAGCAAATGATGCTAAGTGATTCCATTGAAAATTTTTTTTTTACCTGGATCAAAGGCTTGATTGTTTCACGATTGAGAATAGATCTGTTTTCTTCCAATTGATCAAGAAGCACGTCCAAGAAATCACCATTCCTGGTGGTTGAATCTAATGCTCTGGCCTTCATTCGTTTATCAATCATGTCGTCAAATATCTGATGCATCCCGTCATAATGCATCCTTGCACGCTTTTTTACTCCCTGCAAATCAAACCTCTTCAGCACCGGAAAATAATCTGATAAATTTGGTTTCCCTGCGCTCTCCACTGTCTTCCAAACCAGATCCTTGAACTCTTGAGCTCTACTAAATTCCGGGTCAACAATATCAATTGAAAACATGGTACTGAAAATCAAGTTCAAAGTAGTAGCGAAAACAACTTGACCTATATTCACTTGGGTATTTGAAATTTCACAATGTTTTTTGATATGTTGAATAAGTTGCTCAACTTTTTTGTAGCGTAGGTATTGTAGAGAGTTGAGTTTTTGTCCACTGAACAACTGGGTGCTGCATATTCCACGGAGTTTCCGCCACCTATTGTCATCACTAGGGCCCCATACCAAGGAGGTTTCGAGGTTGGGCATGGAAGCAATAGCATCGGGAATCGGGCGGTCGGAGAAGGATTGAGCATGAGTTTGGAGGACCTGTTTCGCCATTTCAGGGGAGGATAGTACGATGGTTGTGATAGAGCCTAGGCGGAGAGACATGATGGGGCCATGGGCTTTGGCAAGCTCCGCGAGGGACTGGTTTGGATGAGAGCCTAGGGAATGGATGGAGCCGAGTATCGGTAGGCCAATGGGGCCTGGAGGAAGGTTTAAAGTCTTGGAGCGGTGGAACAAGGGCTTCAAAAGTAGGAAGAAGATGGAGATGCAAAACAAGATGATGTAAAGTTCCATCTCGGTTAAGATTGCGACCAGGGGATGTGTTATGTGATGTGTATGAGACGTGTATGCGAATATAAACTGATTGATTAAGAATCTATCCAAAAACCCTGCTTTATGACTGTTTTTCCGACTAATACAAATAAAAATATACACTAACCATTCAAGAGCTGGAGTAGTAGCTAAGCATGCTCAACAAATAAAATACAGGCCAACCATTCAAGAGCGTAGTAGGTAGACATGTAGAACAAAAGACAAATAGTGGAAGATTTAATTTATATGTTCCAACAAAGAAAAACAACAAATAATTTAACCTATTTTGTGTACTATATAGCTAAATAGGAATAGCACAGAGTGGTATAGCTTTCTTGAGAGTCATGCCAAACTGTTCTTGCATGTCCAAGTCTTGTGGATGGATTCCATGAGGCAGTTTCCAATCAAAGGAATGAATCATAGAAGCTAACATCAAATGCACCATACGAACTGCAAGAGGCAAGCCAGGGCATATCCTTCGACCAGCTCCAAATGGTATATACTCAAAATCACGACCTCTGAAATCTAAGCTGGAATCAAGAAATCTCTCAGGGCAAAACGAAAAAGGGTGGTTCCAGTAATTGGGGTCTCGGCCAATAGCCCAAGCATTCACCAGAAGCTGCGTGTTGTTGGGTATGGTGTAGCCACATATTTCGACATCATTTTTGGCTTTGTAAGGTAGGAGAAGAGGAACGGCAGAATGAAGGCGCATTGTCTCTTTGACCACAGCTTCAAGATATGGGAGTTTACCCAGGTCTGATTCTTCAACAGTTCTTTTAGTTCCAATGACTTCCATTAGTTCCCTTCTTGTTTTTTGTAGCACTTCAGGTTTTCGAAGGAGTTCTGCCATCGCCCATTCTGTTGTTATTGCAGATGTATCACTTCCAGCAATGAATAAGTCCTGCTTAATTTTTAATTTTAAAATCAAATGTTAAAGGACAAATGAGTATCCTTGTAAAAATTAGTATTTAAAACACAGATTTGTGTTTCAAAATAAATAATAAAATAAACTTTTTGAAACTAATTAATAATAATATATGAAATATATATGATATTAAAATAAAAATATCGAATATTAACAATTTTAACATTAAAATAAAATAATTTAATAATATATATAAAATAAATAACATGTAATAAATTATTAATGATATTATTTAAATTATAATATATTAATAACATTAATTTGTGAGACTTAGATTATAGATTTAACAAAATTTACGATTGTAATTCATTTATTAAATGTTATTTTTATTAACAAAACCTTTTTAATATTTTAATGTAAATTTTAAATATCTTATTGAAATAATATCTTAATTAAGTTTTATTATTTTTATTTCACTTAGAAATAGATCTAAATTCATTAAAATTTAAGAGAAGTTGTTATCGCAAAGAATCAATTTAATAAAGAGTATAGTTCAAAGTTTACGATTGTTATTATAGGTAAAAAATATATAGAAAATAAATATAAAATATAAAAAAAATTGATTTTATCATAAATTTAGTTGTTAAAGTGAAATGTTGTTATAGAGTGACTGTTGTAGAAAAAATTGATTGTATATAAAAATGAGAAGTTAGCTTATTTGGGTAACATTGTTGAACCTTATTGTTAAATTGATAGGGTGGTTTTTTATAGTCATGTATCTTTATTTTGAAATGCATCTTAGACATTTAATTAATGATACAGTTGTATGAGGGAGGTGAGAATTGATTAAAATGGCACGTATGAGGGTCAATAAGTGTCACATTTTTTATTTGGGGATGATTTGATCTTTTTATGCAAAGGAGGGATTTTTACATTAATCTCATAATATGTTTTTATCATGTTTATTTTTTTTTATATGATAATTAAAACTATTCATAATTCTTTCCAATCTTTAAATGAGAGGATAATACGCTTCAACGCATTTAAACTTACAGCCACCTACATTGGTACGTAATAATGTTAATGTCAATGTCAATCGAATTAAAACTCAACCAACATGATGAAATATGAATTTAATTATGTTATATTTTGTTTAAATTATAAATTAATAAAATAAAAATATTTATTTTAATTAATCATATTTTTATAACAATAAATATAGCATATTGATTATTTATTTATCTACCTTAAGAATAGTTTGGATTCTAATATTATCGTACCAAAAAATATATATTAATCATTTATCATATAATAAATCTATTAATTATATTAAATTAAAATGATTTTACTTTTAAATAAAATAAAATATAGTAAAGAAATACAAGGACAATATTCCCTGTACTATGTTTACTTAAAGATTTACGTAAAAGAAAAACAATTAAGGTTAAAGTTGGAAATGCCTTGTGAAGATTTTTTTTTTTTTTAATCCACTAAAGCTTGAAGCTCCAACAAAAATACAGAGCCTCCAGTACAGTGAAATTGGTTTCATGGTGTTGTTGAAGAAAATGATAAATTTGAACCAAAATGAATCTTCACAGTGGCGAATTTAGGTGGATGTGTAAAAATTTTCATTTAAGGTTTTTTATAATTTATAAAATTTTAAATTAATATAATGAAATTGTATTTTGATTTCTTTAAAAATAATAAAAATTTATTTTATTTTTTAAATTATAAATATATAAACTATTAAAATGATATAAAATTTAATTTCCACGTCAAAATAATTTTTTGGCTTTCACTAATTGCTCATCTCATGTGAAATCCTAAGAAAGACTAAAGGCTTGTTTACTATTGCTTAAAAAAAAAACATTTTTGGCTTGAAAAATTGTGTTAAACAAGTTTTTTTACTGAAATTTTTTGCTTTTGAAAAACATTTTTTGTAAAGGAGAAGCTAAATTTTTTACTTTTTTTGTATGTCAAAAGCACTTTTTGTGTTTAATTATTTTTTCATCCCTTTAACAACATAATGTTTTTTTTATTTTTTCTTGATGTTTGATTACAAATGTGTTAAAATCATTAATTAACAATAAAATATTTTTAAAATAACACAAATATGTTAATATCTAATAATTATATTTAAATATTTAAAATATAGTGTATATATTCTAATTAAGTTTTATAAATAATAAATATTTATTGCTTTAAAATATTAAAATTTATATTTTATATATTAAAATATTAACAACAAATTATAATAAATTATTTTTTTATATTTTTATCAAAATATAATAATATTAATTAATTTGAATATTATTTAAATACATATTTGTTATTTGATAATACCATGTTTAAAGTGAATATTTTATTTCTCAAAAATACTTTTTAATAACAATGTTGAGCTAGTCCTAAAGCTTCCGCTAATTCTTTAATAAGACTTGAAAAGTGCCAATACTTGGATGACAAATTTCATTCATTAACTTAAGGATATTAAAAACAAGCTATTCAGCAAAAAAAGAGATAAATTTCAAAATTATACATAAACTTTGATTTAATGTGTAATTGTTTACATGAATTTTAATTTGGAGCAATTATACACTTGAAACTCTAATTGTGGTTCAAACGTATACTTGAAACTTTAATTTTGATTTAATCATACATATTTAAATAAATAAATGCATCAATTTATTTTTATATTGAATAAATATAATTATTTATGTATTCAATATATAAACATAAAATAATATTATAGTAATAGTTATGTTAATAATTTACAGAAATTGCATCAAATCGAAATTTCATGTATAAAATTACATCAAAGTTTATATATACAATTGCACATTAAATCATAATTTATGTATAATTTTAGTATTTATCAAAAAAAAAAAAGCTATTGCCTAATATAGAAACTCAGACTTGTACAGTTGTCCTACTTAAATCCCCAATCTTTGATATTATCACCAAAAATTTACATCTAAACGTTCAACTTCTTAATTAGTTGAGTTGGTTGGGTTTTTCTTTCAATGATGGGTTGAATTAATATTTAAATTCAGTGTATAATTTTTTATTTAATAAGGTATATAAACAACAGAAAGGAACCCTTACTTGCTTATTTTATTTTTTTAAATATAATTAAAGTATTTTTTATGTTTGATTTACTATATAAAGATAATTTTTTTTAGAATTTATAATTATTTCTTTCATTATTTTTAAAATTTAAATTTAAATTATCTTACTAAAAATGCTATGAATTTTACTTTTACATTTACAAGTTTAGTTTTTTTAATATACTGATGTGATTACATATAGTATCTGTTTATACTTTTTTAACCATTTGATAATGTACACACATTTACATACACAAATATTCAAATCTTAAACTCCAATAATAAATAAAATTCTCTATTCCACTTGAATCACTCGTTTATATTTAAAAATTCAATAATATCTTATCAGAACCATTTTTTTATAGTTTAGTGATTTGCTAATAATTCGCCAACTAATCAATAATTCAGTAGTAGCCTACCAGATCCACCTTTTATATATTAAAACAAATTCGTGTATTGAGACCAGGGTTAAAATCTTATTTTAATTAAAAAAGATGTCAACTAGGATTTTTATCTTAGAAAACGCCAAAAACATTTTTCTTTTCTTGTGTTTTAGGTATACCTGATCATGAAACGGGTCATTGGATTCGACCCGAAGATTCGTTCGAAAAATAAGAAGATTTGGATAAAAAATAAGACCCATTTTCTAAACGGGTCAAATCTCGAGTAAGAATTTTTGGCCCGGACTCGACTTGACTCGACCCGAATAAATTAATCATTTTTAATAAAAATTTATATTGTTGTTTTGGTACTTTTTTTTTACTATTTTTGTGAATTTTTTATTGTTTTAGTGTTATTTTTACTGTTATTTTTGTTGCTATTTTTGTTGTTTTTATTGTTGTTTTGCTATTATTTTTGCTGCTATTTTGGTTGTTATGTTGGTTGTTTGGATGTTATTTTTATGCGTTTTTACTATTGTTTCGCTGTTTTTTTTAATATTATTTGAATATTGTATAACTTATGTTTTATTGTTAATTTTTCTATTACTTTATTTGCAACTATCTTAATATAAAGAATTTTTAATTATTTTAAATTTATTTATTTTTTAATATTTGTTTTAATATTTTTAAGTGTATTTGATATATTATATATTTTTTAAAATTTATTATATATAATAAAATAATTTAAAAAATTAACATGAGCCGGGTCGGGTCGGACTCGAACTTGACTTCTATAATTCAGGTCGAACTTAAATAAAATTTTAAGCCCATTTTTCGAATTGAACCAAGCTCAAAACTAACAAATGGGCCTAAAATTTATTGAAGTCCGACCCGAACCTGATCCGACTCGACTCGCTATCAGTT
Source organism: Gossypioides kirkii (assembly GCA_005610355.1). Lineage (NCBI taxonomy): Eukaryota > Viridiplantae > Streptophyta > Magnoliopsida > Malvales > Malvaceae > Gossypioides > Gossypioides kirkii. The sequence continues at coordinate 5,110,744 of CP032254.1, read as the reverse complement.
CTACTGTTAGTGAATGAAATTATTTCCTTATTATTTATGAAAATGAAATAAGCGAAAATCTTACCAGGATCAAAGGCTTGATATTTTGGCGAGTGAAGTCAGACCCATCCTGTTGGCACTGATCAAGCAGAACATCCAACAAATCATCACTTCCGGTCACGGAATCTGAAGCTCTAACATCCATTCTTTCATCTATCATCTCATCAAATATCTCATGCAACCTCACATAAGACGGCCTTATATGCTTCCTTATCCCTTGCAAATCAAACCTTTTTAAGATAGGGAAATAATCTGACAAGTTGGGTTTGGCTGAATCCTCCATTATCCTCCACACCAAAGCTTTGAACTCTTGCGCTGTACTGAATTCAGGGTCCACTATATCCGAGGAAAAGATTGTAGCGGATATCAAGTTCAATGTGGTAGCGAAAGCAACTTCCCCTATGTTGACTCGGGACCCTGAAGAGCGTTGTTTGTTGATGTGCTGGATAAGTTGCTGGACTTTTTGGTGGCGAAGGTGTTGAAGTGAGTTGAGTCTTTGCACGGTGAACAACTGGGTGCTGCATAGTCTCCGGCGGTTGCGCCACCTGCCATCGCCCAGCGCCCATGCGAGGGTCGACTCAGGGTTAGGCTGAGAGGCGACGCAATCAGGGACAGTGCGGTCGGAGAATGACTGCTCGTGTGTTTGGAAGACTTGTTTGACGATTTCAGCGGATGAGACGATGACAGTGGTAACATAACCTAGGCGGAGAGTCATGAGAGGGCCATAAGTTTTGGCTAGCTCGTAGAGGGATTGGTTAGGGTGAGAACCTAGGCGATGGAGGGAGCCAAATATAGGAAAGTTGATAGGGCCCGGCGGGAGGCTGTGGGCGGAGGAGCGACGACGAAAGAGAAGGAAAAAGGAGATGCAAAACAATAAGAAGATGTAGAGTTCCATTTATGGTTATTGATTATTCGGCTTCTGGAACTGCGTATGGCCGAGGCATTTAAGTAGCGGTGTTGTTAAAAAAAAAAATCTCAAAATAATACATTAATTTTGATTTAATATGTAATTATGTATATAAATTTTAATTTTGTATAATTTTATACTTAAAATTTTGGTTTGATCAAATTCTCACAAATTATTAGTATAATTATTGATATAGCATCATTTTATGTTTATATATTGCATAAAAAAATATTAACATTTAGTACTTAAACTTGACACTTTTTTCTAATTAGATACATAAACTTTTTTTTATCCAATTTGGTACCTAAACTTTTTTTAGATTCAATTTAGCACCTATATTTATTAAATATTATAAAAATTACTTAAAACGATAACAGTGTTGAATTTTTTTTATTATGCTACAAAAATATTATCAGTTTTAGAGAAAATTCATGTTAAAAATAGGTATTGAGCTATACTTAACGAATTAATATTAAAAAAGATTAAGTACCAAATTGGATCCTAAAAAGTTTAAGTACTAACTTAAAAAAAAGTGTCAAGTTTAGGTACCAAATTAAGAAAAAATGTCAAGTTTGAGTACCAAATTAGATCAAAAAAATTAGATACCAAATTCAAGTATCAAATGTTATATTAAGCCTATATAATACTATAATGTAATATTAAAAAATGTTAAGATATATATATATAACTTTAATAAAAGAAATATATAAAATATATTTTAAAAAAATGGATGAATTTAAAATAAATTTGTTTAATTATATATAAATATGAGCGTATTTGAATAAAATTTTAAATTTATATTTTAATTAAAATCGAATTTAAATAAAAATAAACTATGTTAATGTTATATTTAAACTTAATTCTATATATAAATACTTTTACTAGTGATGAGTAGGATTGTACCATTTTGAGTAACCCCGCAAAGACTTCGGGACTATTCTCCTAGAAGACTTGCTGGGAGTAACTCGTTATCATAGATGCATGATTTAGGCTTTTTATTTAATAAAAAGAGTTCATTGAAGGATGAAACAAAGAGCTATGTAAAGGCTCCTAAATGAAACGCAACAAATTGAAAATCATCAAATAGGTGTTTGAAAAAAAAGAACCAAAGACAACAAACCAAACCAGCAATGTCCCTCATAAAAAAGAAACAATCAAAATAAGGCATCCATATTGGACCCTGAAACATAGTGACGGAGCCAAGAGACAAGTAGAGCCTCAACCCTCTTAAAACATTTTTTTTATTTAAATTATTTATAATTTATAAAATATTAAATTAATAGTGATAAAACTATATTTTACCCTTAAAAAATAATAAAATTTTAATTTAATTTTTTAAAAATTATAAAAATATAATATATTAAAATAATAAAATTATATTTTTATTATTGTAAACATATATAATTTAATTCCTGAAAGAGAGAAAATGGTCCACGCGGGAGAAGTTATCATTAATTATCTGACAATTTAAAGCTTACGGCAATAGGATAAAACCTTGTAAGAAAGGTTTCAGCTAGTAGCCAGAAACAACCTAATCCAATGAGATGGCACCAACAAAGATGCAAGCGTTAATAAATGTAAGATTTTTTTTAATATTAAAAATGTTTATAAATTAAGTTCAAATATATTTATCTTATTAATATATATTTTTAGATTAAAATCGAAAATTATTTCTATATGTTAAAATTTATAATTATTTTTACATTAGAACTTCAATATTTTTCAAGTCTTAAGCTTAGACTTCTGTTAAACAAAGGATAACATTTATATTTACAAATAGATAATTGAAATTTATTGAGGCAGGCAGCCAACATTTTTTTGGAACAAAATTAAAACGCATGTTATTTTCTTTTGATTTGTAATAACATTTATTTCATTATATTAAAATTAAAAATTATTTTTGAATATTTATATTTAGTTTTGTAGTTGTTAAGTTTAAATGGTTTGATGATTCTTCTAGTTCTGATTATAAGAATTATTGGTGTAAATTTATAATGATATTTTATATTATTTAAACTTAAATGCTTAATAATTAAGATGGTTTGATATGCAGTTAATATTTTTAAAATCATCCAATCCTCATGTATTAAAGGATGATGGATAAAGTCTCTCCATCCTAGAAAAAAAAATATTATTTGAAAGAAAATTTTATGTGCTGATTTGATAGTTTGAATATTCATCGTTTTAGATGTGATTTGAATCCGAATCACATCAATTGCGTTGCTGTTAAGATTTTATCTTCTACTTATAATTCATCAAAAAATTATTTGAAGGATAAACTATTAAACTAGGCAACTTAATTAAAGATAATAAATGAATGATAATAATTCGTGTAAGGTAGACCTACACCTAGACTTTGTTCTACTACATTTTGTCATTTTCCCACCAAATCGACCTCACAAAAGACAAGCTCCCTATATTCGTAAATACAAATTAAGCTTAAGCTCTCGTCTATAAGATTTGGGCTCAAGTTGTCAAGTATTGACAGTAGCGAAATTAAGGGGCTACAGTCTCATTTTTTTTATTTTTAAAATTTTAAATTAATAAAAGTAAAATTATATTTTTATTCTTTTTAAAATATAAAAAATTAATTTAATTTTTAAAATTATAAAAATATAATCTATTAAAATAATAAGATTATATTTTTTATGTAAAAATTATAATTTAATTTTGAATTCTTTAAAAAAAATTTAATTTCGCACCTAAGTATGAGATCATAATACGCTTGAGACGTAACTGTCAAGATGACATCTTGCTACCTAAAACTCTCATGGCTAGCCAACAGTTTCAGGCTGGCTTAACTCTGAAGCTGGCCTAGTCGTAAATTCGATAGGATTTAGGTTGTGCTGAACAAAACTATACTAAGACTCCGTTTTTTGTACTGAAAATAATTTTTAAAAAATAAATTACTATTCCAAAAAAATTAATATTTTTGATGTTAGAATGAATCTGTGTAAAATATTTTTTGTTGTTTGGCAAATTTTTTAAAAATATTTCAAAAAAACTGTTTTAAATGAAACAAATATAAAATTAAGAATTTATTATTTTTTATTGTTTAATTGAATTTATTTTATATCTATTAAATTTATATTTTATATTGTTTTTACATATATTGCAATAATTTATTTATAAATAAATACATCAAATTAAATATATTAATAATTATAAATTGAGGTATAAATTTCAACAATGCTTAAGTGTTATTAGCTTAAATGCTATATAATTTATTTATTTTTTCTTTAAATCAATGAAAATAATATAACATGTAATTGTTAACCGGTCTCAATTATTAGTAATGCTAATAGCAGTTAAGGCCATTTGTGTGCTTATTAATTAAAATAACATTGGTTAATGTTCTTTAGAGTGGTCCGTTGAGTCTAAACAAGCTCTTTTAAAGGCAATTAAAGGCAAGAATAAGCATATTCGAGTGTTAAACAAGATTGAAAAAGAGGAACTTCTAATTGTTCATGTGCTTCAGAAGTTTCAACATAGCATCAAACAAAACTCTAGAATGTATTGATGGGATGCAATCCAATAAATCAAAGGAGAAAAAAGCCAGCAAAGTGGTTATAACATCAAAGCTAAGCTTATAAGTAGAACTAGTCAATGACATTGTTTTATAAGTGGAAATAACAATGAAAGTCCACAAGTTGTAGAACCAATCAATGACAATGTTTGCAGGAGAAAGAAGCTTGAAGAGTTGGGTGATAGAGTCAATATCATCTTCACTGAACCAAGTTGTAGATACTAATTTGTAGAGCACTATTGGGAAGGAACATTTTGCTGTTGAGAATTGTGCCTTATCCATTTTGGAAGCTGACTTAGAATGTTCTGTGGATTTACCAAATGAGAGGCTTCATAAGAAAGAGATTGTTACAAAGTTAAAAAGATCAAAGTGAAGTTGGATACGGACTGGATTCGATGAAGAGGCAATTATTACAAGTTTAAGGAACTAGCTACTATGGCCATGCAACTAGTCTATTATGCTCTCGTGGGACATGTCAAAACATAAGTTGTCATCTTGCTTGCATAAATCATGCATTAAACGAAGTTCAAAAAAATTATTATCAACCGCATAGCCGTTCACAATTATATAAATTAGCAGGATATCATAGGTGTAGCTACATACCTGTTCAAGAAGATGGAAAAAGATAGGGGCAAGAAGTTGAATCTCCTTCAGATTTGCGGACTCTTTAGATCTTTCTGCAAAGAGTTGGACGTGAAGATATGAGATAGGGAATCATATATTTAGGGAAGTCATTTTCTTCATTTTCTTGTGATAAATATCAAAATTTCAAACAAAAAATATATATTTAGCCAGTTGTCCTCTGGGAAATCAATCAAGTTAAACTCAGTTGAGCAAATAGAAGTATGAAGAGAAGCAACCTCATCTTCATTTAAGCACCTTCCTCATAGGAAAACATCCATTATATGCATCTTAGGCTCTGCTCCTTCACTATCAGACCTCCCAAATGCATCCATATCAATAGGAGGCCTAACACCAACCCAAACCTCAGTCCCTTGTTCCCAAATGCTATTACCCACAAACAAAGGTAAGCTAGTTTGATAGCCATCAAAACCACCATCTAAACAACCAGTTGCCTCCCCTATATCAGCATCAATAGTCATTGTCACAGTATGCCACCTGTAAAGCAATCACAATCCAGGTAAACTTGAATGCCAAAGGGGAAATACTTAGGCAGTAAATGAAAGCACAGGTAAAGAGCAAAATATTTTCCTAACTCCACACCTTCTTAAAGACAAATGTGATAGCATAAATGAAAAATAACTTCATATATATAAGGATAATAATGTATTGAGCAAGAAAGTTTGGTGGAAAAAAACTGATTAGAAAATTTTTCCATTAAAAGAAAAATCTCAAACCTTCCATCAGCAATACTTGTCGCGCTGATGCTCCACTCCTTCGTAGCAGTTGAATGTTAGATATAACAAACATCAAAATCATACCAAAATGATTCAGATTTCATATTCCAAAACAACACAATATAACACAATCATGAAGTTTGTAAGGGTTCCCCATCAGACAGATAAGAGAACATAAGTCTTAAACATACTTTACCAAATAAAAATAAACCCATTTTAGATTGCCCTAGATGAAAGTAAGAAAAAAAACATGCACAAATTTTTTTGAAATTGAAGCATGAGCTGAAAAACAATTGAAGCTTTTTAAACTGATAAAAAAAAGAAGAAAAAAAAACATACCTTATGCTGAGAGAAGTTAAACTTGGAGACTTTTTTTTTCTTTTTTTGTTTGCAAAAGGAAAAAAGGGAGAGGGGTAGTGAATGTGTGGCAAAAGGAAGGGGAAAGGGTTAAGGGGCTAATAACCAGTACAATGGTGGAAAGGAGAAAGGGAAAGAGGAATGGGGAAGAGGTTTCGAGAGAAAGAGTTAGAAAATATCTTACGGAAATGAAAATCATAAGACATTTTACTAAAAATGAAGGTGCTTTTCCCGTGTTTTTTAAGTGATTTTATTTGAGGATTTCATTTTCCACCAAACAAATGGTGGAAAACAATGAAATTTTTTTTTGTAAAATATTTTACAGGGGCCTAATTGTTAATATGTTATGAAAGTGACGGGAAAAGTGGGTATTTTGTATAATGCTGCAGTAAACAATAAAAAAAATATATAAAAAATTTATTTACGCTGTTTGATTTTCATACATCTAAAGAGCTTTATTCAAGGAAATAAATTCATTATTTTTCAACTCAATGTAATAAGAGACTTAAATTCTATGATACCCTTGTATAGTAATCTTATTTTTGTACTTAAACATTAAATCTCTCACCACTAAATTCGACATCATCAATATAGAGGTGTAATGAATGATGAATGTAAATGAGACATCTATGCTCATAAGCTACTTAGATTCGATTCAATAATTATCAAGACAAGTTCGAGTAATTGAAGCTATCAATTAAATCGAATTTGAGCTTAATAATATCCAATTTAAATGGCTTGCAAGTTATTTTGAACTTTTCATTTTTAATATATATTTAAATATTTTTTATTGTTAAATTATATTATTGCCCTTAATATGAAGTAAACAATAATAAAAAAGATTTATTGTTTTTGATGAAAAAGAAAAGAAAGATTATATGTTGTAGGGGGCTTTTTAGTACTTGGATTATTTTCAAGACATTTTACATGCAGATCAACTCTGGTTTGCACAAAAAATAAGCTCAAGGGCGAAGTTGAATAGTGGTGGGAGGTGAAATTTTAAACTGTGATAATGTTAAATTTAAGTTTTAATGTTTATATTTTTTATCAATTTGATTATTATTATTTTTAATTAAATTTAATATTTAATCTTTTAAAAAAAGTTAAGTCGTGTTTTTAATGAAAATGATAAATAAAAGGTTAATTTTTTTAAAGATGTTGGTATTTTAATCTGTATGACAGTCCACATGTACTTTCATGCTAATATGATACTATTGTCTTAGATATCATATCAATAAATAATTTTAAATATATAAAAAATATTTAAATTCAAAATTAGTATTTTAAAAAAAAAAAAACAATTTAAGTCTTCTTAAAATGTTGATAATCAAATTAATTTTTTTTAAAAGATTGAGTGCCGAAATTAATTAAAAAATAAAAATTGAGAGCTAACTTTTAAAATCGCGCGCTTTGCAACTATTTAAAACTCTATAGCTTCCCACACCCAACAAACTATTTGGGGTCGGGTTCTTTTCGTAGCGCTGCTTCAAAAATGACTCCATCAATCATGAGCAATCAATCAATCAATCAAGACCAAGAATAAGAAGAACAAATTACCAACATTAGAATACCAAGATGAAGAAAATGTGATTCGTGAAGCTCAATCACCAAGAAACTGAAGAAATTACTCTCAGTGAGAGCAAGAAAGTTAAGAAAAAGCACCAGAATGACAAAGCAAAGAACTTGAATTCCAAGAAGGGGATCGAGAAGTTAATAAAATGCAGAAAAAAGAGGAAGAAAATGAGGCATTATGTGAAACTATAAAAGAAAAACAAGATTTAGTCCCATTTGATGGGGAGGTGGGAGTGAGTGGAAAGAGGGCCGAAGAAGCAAAATATGCGCCGCTGAAATAGTTTGCTGACTCTAATGTACCAGAAAATGTGTTGGAGTGCTGCAAGGATTTTAGTAGTCCATCTCCCATTCATGCCTGGCCCTTTCTATTGGACGGTCGTGATTTCATTTGAATTGCTAAAACTGGCTCAGGTACTTACGTTTTTGTACTTAACTAGTCTTTTAATTCTGACATAATTGAGGTTCCAGAATTGTTGTCTTATGCTGAATCTAAATTTATTTGTGTCGTGGTGGGGCATTGGTCTTTGTGATCAGGCAAGACCTTGGCATTTGAGGTACCGGCAATGATGCATGTATTGAGCAAACGAAATGGTAAATCATCGAAGGAGAAGAATCCACTTTGCCTTGTACTTTCCCCTTCCCTACAAGAGAGTTGGCTGAATTTGTATGCATTCGTTTGACTTGCTCTTGCATTAGCAATTTGTTTATAGCATATGTAGGAACTTTATGTGTGGGCTGTACTATAATTTCTTCTATTTAGATGTCTTTTTAGCATATGACATCCTTTCCTGGATTTGGTTCAAATTTTCTTGGAGCTGGTCGTTTGAAGGGTATGATGAATATGGTGTAAGCATATTACATGGAATTGTTTTAGAAAATAATTTTTGGTGCTTAGGGACCTTAGGCTTGGGGTATCTATAGCGGTGGTTTCCTATAAAAAACCACTACACCACTATCTACATACACACACTACCACACAAAGTGAAATTAGTGGGCAAAATGTGAATGAAAACATGGCAACAAAAGTGGGGCATTCCTACGAACCACGTCCAACATATGGAAGTGTGTCAGCTTAAGGAGGTATCTTTTGTGGTAAGTGGCTGCTCCTTTCTAGTCATTACCGTTTGGAATTATTCACTGGTTCTTCTGTCAAATTGATTTCTTATCTTAATTGGCCCCAGTTATATGCTGGTTGGAATGATGTTTCAAAGCACAATATGCACGTAACGAGGCACTGTCATTATTCAAGAAAGGAAGCTGCCGTTTGATGGTATGCTCTTGCAAATTAATTAATTAACCATTTTCCTTTTAAATCATTGCTCTAATCTTTTGTTCTGGAACTGAATGTTGACAACAGCAGTGGGTATGTGATTGTTTATGGTATTGCTATGGTCCAAGCAGAAAATACATTCATGTCAAGTCTACCAAGCATTACTTTTATGTTTTATTGGCTTATGGTTTATGGTGATTTGTAAAATTTTATAGGTAAAGGCTAATTAATTTTCAGGAGACTTGTACTCGCATGATAAGTAAACAGTAAAGAACATTCAGAGTTTCTCCAGGTGCATCGGGTTTGCCGGTTTAACCTTTGGTATATTTTCAATGCCATATAATCCTGTTTGTGAGGGGTAATTGCATCTAGAATTTTATACTAGTTATGCAAGTTTGGTTATCTTGTTGGCCCTATGAATGCTGGAGCCCAAGCTACATGCGGCACTCTTCAAGGAAATTGCTGCTGATGTTCTAAATAGACTTATTATGAGTTGAGTTATTCAGTTTGCCCAAAAATAGAAGAATTTGAGAAAAAATATATGTTCGAAAAATGAGTTTGAATAGAAAAATAAAATCTGTTTACAAAACGGGTCAGACTTTAGATATACTTTTTTTGACTTTGAGCTTGGCACGATTTGAATTTACAAAAAAAAAAAAAAAATGTTGCTATTTTGCTATTATTTTTTAATTTAATTTATTTTTAATTTATTAGGAATTATTTATTTTAATGTGTTTAATGTATTTGATGTATTATAGTTTTATTTTTATTTTTTATATAAAAATAATATTTGACAATTCCTACGACGAAAACTGATTCATGTTTGGGGGCTGCACCAAATTATGTAGAATCGGTATGCCACTTTTTTATTCTATGATTTTCCACCCTATTTTTTTTATTTATAAATCATAAATTGCAGATTTTGCAGATAGGTATTTAATTAAAATATTGAAAATCTTCGTTGTACAAAAAATACATTGGAAGGTTCTGCGAAATCTGCACAAGAGATGAGAAACAGTTTAGTATTGCGAAAAACTGTCGCTGCACACTTTAATGACTCGACTGTGAGACAACAGATTTGACTCTTTCTATATGCATTTTACAATGATAATTGTGTGGCTAAGGAGATTTTACTAATCATATTCTTGTACGCAAGTTAAGCAAAGCTGCTAATAAATCTTATACATGCACTTCCATCCTTCCGACGAAAGCTACTACGTCCACAATATTCCGACACTTCAAGGGCTGAGTTTTTTAACTTTACAAATAAGATTTAAACCATTTTTTTCATTTTTTTTTATTTTTTAATATATATCATATGGATATGTATCGGATATTTATAATCCACATTTTGAATAAGGCTCATTAGGAAAATTGATGAAATCGATTAATTAAATTGAATCGGTAATTGAACTTGGTTTAAAATTTTTTATAATTCAATTCACTTTTGATTAGATGATGTCATTGAATCACATAAATTCGGTTCGGCTTTGGTTTATTTTTTTGAACAATGAAAAGTTAAAAAAAAACCTTTAAAATAATAAAAAGTTTAATTTTTGTGACAGCCTAACAAATAAAATCACATCTAAGATAATAAATACTCTTAACTATTAAATCAATACAGGAATTCACTTTTTTCTAATATTATTGTTATTAAAATATCTTATGTTTACTGATTCGATTTTGATTCGGAAAATAGAAAAACGCGTTTAAAAAAAATCAAACCATAATTTTGAATCACAGTGAATAAAATAGTAATTAAAGAAAAAATTTTACAAAAAAATACACAAGATAACCAAAGAAGGAAAATTTTAGTATCCTCCCGTTAGCAGAGATATAACCAGATTGGAGCATTGGGTCGATTCCCATTGGCCTATGAGTGAACAAGAATCAAGGATTGGGTGTATCGATATCGATGTTTCAGCTGGTTGTGCTAGTCGCCGAACCTATGTGTTCCATTTTCCAAGTCCACCTATCCGTGTTGAATTGCGCAAAAATTACAGATTTGGGTTACTGCGTAACTATTTCTTGATTGTTTGCCATGAAAGTGGCTATGGCGTCTGGAAGCGGAGGAATATGCCAATTTGTTTGAATAAGTATCACGATTTTTTTTCCATCTGTGGAAAAGTCACCACACAAGATGATAGAGCTTTTGAATACAAAAACAACGCGTATATGCCCAAACTACTATAAAGGACATAACTTTGAACTCATAAAATAATGTATTAGAAATTTGAGGATGGCTGAAATTGCAGTATCATTTCTTCTTGAAAAGCTCACAACTTTTCTGCAGAATGAGGTGGAGCTTTTACAAGGGATCCCTGAAGATTTAGAGTACATCAAGGACGAGTTGCAGAGCTTGAAAGCTGTCCTGAGAGTCGCTGACCCGGTGGGGGAGAGTAACCAAGAACTCAAGGTATGGGTTCAGCAAGTGAGAGAAATTGCTTACGACACTGAAGATATCCTGGATGAATACAAGCTTGACGTTGTCAATGACCATAGGCATGGGCTTGATGCTTTTCTACACCAAGTTTGCTGCTTTACGAAAAACTTGAAAGCCCAACATCGGATTGCTTCCAAGATAAATGGGATCAAATCCAGAATCAGCAACGTATCTGCCAGGCGTCCGAATTTTGTCAACAATGGGACTAGTGAGCAAGGTCCAAGCTCCATTGCCACAGTGAATCCATGGATAGACAGAAGAGGGGATGCCCTCCTTCTCGATAGCGTTGACTTAGTTGGTATTGACAACTCCAAAGAGCAGCTAGTCCAATGGTTGGTCGAGGGAAACTCCGGCCGCAAGGTGGTTTCTGTGGTCGGAATGGGTGGCTCCGGAAAAACCACCTTGGCCAAGCAAGTTTATGACAACGCCAAAGTGAAGAAACATTTCACCGTACATGTTTGGATCACCATTTCTCATCCTCTCAAGATAGAGGAGCTCCTAAGAAACATGGTACGGCAACTGTTTGATTCGATCAGGAAGCCGGTTCCTCAAGGTGTCGATGACATGGATTCGTTTCTCCTGAAAATGATAATCAAGGGATTCCTTCAGCAAAGGAGGTACTTGATTGTTTTAGATGATGTTTGGCATATGAATGAATGGGAAATGCTCGATCACGCATTAGCTAACAATGGCCGTGGTAGCTGTGTGTTGCTCACAACGCGTAACTCCGACGTAGCTTCGACGTCGTGCATAGAATCTGAAGATAAGATCTTCAACTTAGAGCCCTTGTCTCCGGACGAGTCTTGGACTCTTTTCTGTAAGAAATGTTTCCAAAAGAACTCATGTCCTGCTGAATTGGAGAGACATTCTAGACGTATTTTGGACAAGTGTGAGGGGCTGCCCCTTGCAATTGTGGCCATTAGTGGTGTTTTGGCTACGAAAAGGCATACGGTTGCGGAATGGGAGACGGTTTATCGTGGCCTCGGTGCTGAAATTGAGGACAACAGCAGGCTCATCAACTTCAAAGAAGTGCTTTTGCTGAGTTTCAATGATTTGCCCTACCACTTGAAATCTTGTTTCTTGTATTTAAGCCTCTTCCCTGGGAACCATCTGATCGAGAATATGAGACTGATTCGACTGTGGATTGCTGAAGGGTTTGTCGAAGCCAAAGAAGGAAAGACACAAGAAGAAGTTGCAGAGGACTACCTTAATGAACTCCTCAATAGAAGCATGATCCAGATAGCCGGGATGACAAGCGACGGAAGGGTCAAAGCATGCCGTATTCATGACCTTCTGCGAGAAATCATCATTTCAAATGCTAGGGACCAGAACTTCATTGCAGTTGCTAAAGAACAAAATGCAACATGGTCTGAAAAGGTTCGGCGCCTCGCAATACATAACGCATTGGCAAATGCACAACAGAATATGAATGCTTCTCATCTACGGTCTTTTTTCGTGTTTGATTCGGGTGATCCACTCTCCTCTTCACCAACAGATACATTGATTCCTAATAGTTGCAGGCTGCTTAAGGTGTTGGATTTGCGAGCTGCGCCTATAGAGAATTTCCCAGAGGAAATTAGCAACTTGAGACTGTTAAGGTATCTTAGCTTGAGAGATACCAAAATCACGACAATTCCGAGCTCTATAAGGAAGCTTCAGGACTTGGAGACATTGGACCTTAAACATTCCCAAGTTTCGGAATTGCCAGTTGAGATCCTAAAGCTCCGAAAACTTCATCATCTTCTGGTATACCGTTATGAGTTCACCTCGTATTCACGTTTTCACTCCAAATACGGTTTTCAGGCTTTGTCAGGTATAGGAGCCCTACAATCCCTTCAAAAGCTTTGTTTTATGGATGTAAACCATGATAACGCACTCATCATAGAGCTGGGAAAACTAGTGCAACTTCGAAGACTAGGCATTACAAACATGAGAAAAGAAGATGGAAAGATTTTGTGCTCGTCCATCGAAAAGCTGATCAACCTTCATGCATTGTCGATTGTTTCATCGGTTAAGGAAGAGGTCATTGATCTGCAATGTCTTTCTTCTCCTCCTCAACTACTTCAAAGGCTATACCTGTATGGGCGATTAGAGAAGTTACCAGAGTGGATACCTCGTCTCGAAAGCATAGCAGTGATATATCTAAAATGGAGTAGGCTGCCAAATGATGCACTTGAATCTCTTCAAAACTTGCCCAACCTTGTACATCTTGAATTGCTGCAAGCTGTGGAAGGAGACACTTTACGTTTTAAGGCTGGCGGTTTCAAGGAGCTTAAACTTCTGGGTATAGACAAATTTGAAGGACTGAAATGCATACAAGTAGAAGAAGGAGCAATGCCTTGTCTTGAAAAGCTGAGCATCCAACGTTGTAAATTGCTGGAGAGGGTGCCATTAGGGATTCAACATCTGACCAAGTTAAAAGTACTCGAGTTTTTCGACATGCCCGAGGAATTGATTATGACCCTTGGTCCTGATGCAAACATTCCAGAAGTTTATTATACTTACTGGAGGAATGGAGAATGGGAGGTCTATTCTCTAGAGGGTTCAGCTGAGAATGGGAGGTCCATTAGCACTGAATCGCTTCAAAGTCGTTTTAAATGATGCTACTCAATTATTTCTGTTTATTAATCTGAATTTGATGGGTATAATCTTCCTTCGCTGACATTTTTCGACATGGTTGTTATCAAGTTTGTTTGTATGTATATTGTTTTGGCTAAGTATGTACAATGCAATGATACTCTATTTCAAGATGAAAAGAATAACGATGACCACAACGTAGTATAAGCAGCTTGCGTAGAGTTAGGAATCAGCTGTGTTTCAAAATTGCTTTGGCTTTAACTACAAAATACATAGCAAAAATTTCCTGAACAAGATCATTTAGATTCGACATCTTTACCGACGCCTTGCTTTCCACCCTGCACCAAAAACTCGGTTTCCTTCTCCAAGAAAAAGCCGTAATCGGGAGAAGCTATGCATTAGAAAATGTAAATGTGATATGTTTCACTCACACCAAGTCACTCTCCAAGATAAGTAGAAACCCTTCTCTTGAACATTCGTCCCAAGTCAACAATTTCAGACTCTCTCATCTGCTTGGTTATGCTGTCAGATGACCTTTGAATCTGTTCTTTTCGGGACAATCTGTTTGCAACATCAACTGTTAAACTGACCATATCCCTGCTGTTGGTTAACAATCGCAAGACAGTGGCAGAGTGTATCGGGTTTGACACGAGTCTATTGAGTAATATCAGCACTTCCCGTATCAATAATGTCCTGCAGAAATGGAACTGTTACATGAGCAGTCATTGTTTAAGACAAATAAAGTAGAACATCAAAGATTGTCAGCAATATTTTCGGTATGATTGAAAAAGGATTGCAAGCATTGAGGGCAAAGAGCAAATAATGTGACTCAAAGTTGGGAATAATCATGCAGACAGGGCATTGAATGCAGACAAATTCATGCTAACCCAAGCATCACAGAACAATGAAACAAAGAGACATACACAAGTACAGAGCCATAGCTTACCTTGCTCTGAAGGTTTCTTCAGACTCTGTATTGACTGAGGCTTCCAAGCCTATCTCAGATGCCAATAGTTGCATAATTAGTGTTAGAAAATTTGCTTCTCTAGATAGCTTGTTATTCACTAGTATTTCAAAACCAGATTTTCCAGATGAGGCCACAAAAGCGAGTAAGGTGATTGCATTTTTGCGTAGTTCCAAGGCCTGAAAAGTTATTAGCTTCAGCAATCATATTCCATTACTTAAAAAAAGAGCAGCAGTCTTCTAGGGAAACCTTGGATAATCTTTACAACTTTTTTTCAGTAGCAATACTGCATTAACTCATGAAATAAATCAAGAATGAAATTCTTTAATGTAACCTACTTGTGGAGAACCTAGGATAATCTTTACAACTTTTTTTCAGTACCAATCATGCATTAACTCATGAAATAAATCAAGAATGGAATCTCTTTAACGTAACCTACTTGTAAACTGTTCCCAGAGCAAGCTATACAGTCAACCAACCCCTCAAGAATCATAATGAATCCTTCAGTAGCAGCTGTGTTTTCTGTGTTAGCAGCATCAACACTAGCCTCCATTGTACAAGCAGAGCAGAATGTGACCATCAATTTAGGACCTTCATCCAACAAAGAACCATAAGCCACTGGGAGCAGGCACGGAGATAAGATCTAGTTTGGTTCAGCTTTTATTGAAAAATAACATTGTACTCCCCCTGGGGGGGGGGGGGGGGGCAGTCTAAAGACATCATTCTATCCCTGGCCTTAAAACCAGAAGATCAGCAAAGAACACATAAAGTCCAGGGGTAGAAAAGTTCAAATGATCACAGGAAGGAGGTTGAGATGGAATTCTTAGGTTCATGCTTAGGTGCTCCCCTCTTGTACCAAAAAATTGTTGACAGAGAATATTCTAATTGAAAATGCCTAATAGCCTGTCTTGATATTTGTAATATGCTGACTTTAGCATTTAATTTGTTGCCATCCCTAAAGCAACAAGTGATTTTAAAGCAGAATAAAACATGTATGATAGATCAACTAACTACTGTGTAGAAGAATAAATTTCAAGCACATTGCTTCCCTTGCATTGAAAGAAAGAGGAAACAAGAAGCAGAAAGAACAAACTGTTCACTTACAATTTAAAAGCAAGTAAAGAGAGTGCACAGCCTCCTTCTGTACAAGCAATCCAGCTTCCATTTTAAGAAGTTGTGAAATACTTTCAAACACTTCACTGAGGCCAAACCTAGCCCAAGAAAATTAACTTTTAGAAAATAAAAGTAGCATATCATCAGAGAAATTTGCAGAAGGGAGTACCATACAAACTTACCTTTCTCTCTCTGTATAAGCATCACTTCTCATTAGAATGACATTCATAATTGAGATTGCTTCCAATCTTACACATTCTTCACTACTCTTCATCACAATTAGATGCATGAATTCAAAGAGATAAATCCAGTTTACATGGGAAAACAATGATGCAGAGCTAGTATCCCAACGTCCTTTCCCGCAGATATATTTTGCTTCAGAAGGTGTTAGTCCAGTTGGCATGCAACTAGTGTAAGTCCCATCCATTCCAATGTGTACCCAATCTCGAGTTTCATACCCAAATATATCATCAATGCTGCTTCCAGAGTGAAGATGCTCAGCCAAGAAGTTTTCCCTGAGTAGAGTGCACTGGAAAGATCAAATCAAAGGTCATAAGCACGCAATATGGCTAAAGACTTAGAAAGTCTTCCCTTACCAAAGCATAGAGCATTTCCAGCAAAATGAAAAATTGAAAAGCATACAATAGATAAATGGAAAAGTACAAATCACAGCTTCATAGACAATACTACCAGATGTTATTTGAGGGAAGCATAGGGATAAAAATTTTGAACACTGAAATTTCTTGTTTCCATTCATAATAAAAGGAAAATTAGATAAAAAGGGAAGAACTGCGTAAATCCAACCCAATTTTCTGACATGTTGAAAGAGATGGATTCTACCAGCCAAAGGTTCAACAATAGCACATAAAAACCTCAAGTCAAAAGGAAAATAAGAAACAACATACAAGTGCTAGCCATACCTTCCTCTGGATTTTCTTTCAAAAGTTAAAAGATGACTCAACAAGACATGTAGTATACGCAGTGATCTATAGACAATAACCACCTGTATAAAAAAGGATGATCCTCAGGAATTGCCAATAAAATAAGTAAAACTTAATAATTCAAACAAAAAGCACATATTTACACACACACACACAAAAGTAACAAATATCTTAGACGCTTTTACAAGGCATGATCAATTAACTTCTCTTCTTCTTCTTCTTTTTGGGCTTGGCGAATGTAGGGCAGTGAGGGGGTTGAGGGAGGACATACCAATTTTTAAGTAGTTTGCTATTGCTCTATAATGTTAGTAATGTGTAGAATTTCTTTCAGCAATTTCAAAATTGTTGAATGGTCTGATAGAGAGCCATCCAATCTATCCTCACTAGTAAACTAATGAAGCCAACGGCCATATTGGGTTCTCATGATACCTAAGCAGCTAAGTAAATAAAAAGCACTCATCTAAAAAAAATCTAATACTTGAAATGCGAAACAGCATTTATTCCTCATAAGCTCCAACCATTGGCTCTTGATTAGAGGGTCAGGTCTGCTACCAGAGGCTGGGTCTAAGGCCCAAAAAACCCTCATAACTGTCATCTAATAAATGGGTGTTGAAATTATTAGAATATCTTTTCATTTTCCAACTTTTTGACATGAATACTTCATGTCAATTTAGTATATATTTAACTATGCACAATTTAATTATATCCTAAGTGAAAAAAGTTAACAGAGCATTGCTTCAACAACTGAAATTAAAGAGTCCATTAGCCATACTCATACCAAGTTAAAATAAGAAATTTGCCACTCACATTTTCAACAGTACAGAGATCAAACAAAGATTCAAATAGAGCCTGCAGCTGCAACATTCCACTACTGATCTGCAACATGGAAATAAATCAATCAGTACAGAAACCATTAACTCTTAAAAACACCATTAGCTCCAAATATAGATCAATATGTCAAAATGAGGTCATGATCCCATGCCTATTTTACTATAGATCTAATCTCTATGAAGTTAAATAGTTCATTCTTCAGATCAAAATTTCACGATGAGCCTTGGCACAAAAGTAAGGTGGTTGTCATTTAGAACTGGAGATCACATACTTTCAAGCTGCAGCACTAGCCCATCTTCTAATCAAAAGTAAGGCTGGCTGTTTATGTTTGGCCCTCCCCAGTGCCCAGACCTCACAATGCAGAAGCTTAATGAACTAGGATCCACCTTTATCACGGAGTAACTTTCTTTTTGGTTACAGAAATAGGGAAAAGAGGCAAGGATAGTCAGGATTTAACTTATCACAATAAAGCTAAAATCTCTCATGAGAAATCCTGTTTTTAATTGCTTATGTCTCTATACTTCTTTTGCGCTAAAGATGATAGAACAAGGTACTAGCCCTATCATGTTTAAACAACCATAAGAAACAATAGGATTAAGGAGGACCTTTGTCAGAGCAGAGTAGAAACGAGATATTTTTGCAGCTTCAGCACTATGAAAAGGATGAATGGAGGTCTGTAGAGCCATATTGTCCGAGCTCTTAACTGCCAGTGGTTCCATTGTTTTGGAAGGTGAGCTCATTTTAATGAACCCAAACAGGACATCAATATCAGCCGAACAAACAACAAACAACTTGGATATCAAATTTCTTCCAAACTTTTGTTCACTTGGCAAACCCCAGATGCCCTGCAACTTCTCAGAAAGATCAAGACAAGCATTGAAATTTGTCTGAATTCCACTTGCCTGACAGCTTGACTTGACTACAAAAGACAAGGAACAGAGGCATGAAAAAATATATGTTAAGAACTAAATTAGGAAGGCAGAAGAAACAAATCAACTATGTCTCCAATTAACTTCTCACCTATACGTTGGCCAATCTGATCATTAAACGATTTTCTATTTGGAAACTCTCGTACAACCCCATGATGAGCTGCAACAGGGATTCCATGTTCTCTGTCATTGAGGCCGATGTCATTCGCATTAGCCACTTTCGCCTCATTGTTTGAAATGGGAAATTTAAGTTGATCCTCCTTGTTTCTTTCCTTCTTAAGTTCTGAGCACTCATGTTCCTAAATAGATAGAAACCAATACTTAATTTTACAGTCTTGCAACAATAGCTTACAGTTTTTTTTTTTTTTTTTGATGGGGGGGGGGTGTTGTTGTTTGGCATACAAATTCATATTATAGTCATTCAAAATAAAATAACATACCAGGTCCGCAAGCTGCTTTGAAACACGTCCCAACTCCTTCTGCAATAAAAATTCACAATTTTTCAATAAAAATTCTCTTATATAGGAAATATTTCCAATACTCTTTTTATTTTTCTTCCAAATACCCAAGTCAAAATCTGTAAAACCATCAATTTCACCGAACATTTTAAGAATCTCTGATAACTGACTTCTTTTTTTTCTTCAAAAAAGTAAATACAGTAACAAGAGCTCAGAGTAAACGAGCCAAAAACACTAACCTTTAGGAGCTCGATTTCGAGATCCTTAGCATTGGAAGAACTGCCACCGCGCCGCGCTGGAGTAGTAGGCGTGGCGCATTTAGCAATAACACCACTCGAATTAGAGGCGCCGCCCAAATCAGTGGGTCTCTGGGAAAGCTCTCTCGGAGGCGAGTAACTGATGGATGGGGGCGGCGTAACATGTAGGGGTTGACGATGTGAGGATGGTGGTGGTTGTGATGGCAGAGACGGTAAATAGGAAGAAGAAGTAGGATTGTTTTGGTTAACCTGAGAACGAGAAAGTGCGATTTCTTCAAATTGGATAAGTTCCTCCAAGAAACTGGCACCCCATTCTTCCAAATTTTCTTCGCTCATAATTTCCTTTTTCGTTCCTTGCTCTGTGCACTGCTTGGGTGAGAGCGACAGACAGTGCTTCTGAGTTTTCATCAGAGGTTTTTTTTTTTTTTTAAGTTTTCAAGTTGGCCCAATGGGCCAACTCTTGAACTGATGATTCAGACCTTTGATGATCCAGAGTTGTAAGTACCATTAAAATTTTTTATTACAATTAGTGATGTATTTATAGGTCGGCAGGAGTTCGGTCCATTGAAAAGGAAAGTTATTTATTTAAAAATTTTAAATTAATAAAAATAAAATTATATTTTTATTCTTTAAAAATAATAAAAATTTTATTTAATTCTTTAAAAATTATAAAGATATAAGTTATTAAAAATTACAATTTAATTTATGTTTCCTTAAAAAAAAATTTGATTTCACCCTTGATTACAATCTCATTTTTGTTATATAATTATTATGTGAGCATTTTTTTAATTATTACACCAACAAATTTAATAAAAAAATTTAATAGTATTACCACTTGAATCTAATTTTTTTAATTTGTAAAATAGAAAGATAAATAAAAATATGAAAACTAAATTTAAAACATAAAAAGTATATAAACTTAAAGTATATTTTAATCTTCAAATAATTAACGAATGCGAAGTATGTAGCAACCATACTAATTATCTAATGAAACATTGTAACATACTTTAGATTGTTTTTAAAATTTATATATTTTGGATATTTATTTAATATTGAATTTTAAGAGTTGAATATTTGTGAATTTTAATTTCATATCTTTATAACTTTTTATTTGGTTAAATTATTATTTTAATTCCTTTATTATATTTAAATTTGGGATTTAATTTGTATATTTTAATTTGATATAAATTGGTCCTATATTTTTATAATTACATTACTTAATCCAAATAGTTAACATCATTAAATGCTTCAATTAAAATTTTATGGTAGATTTCGTAGAAACATCTATTTCAACTCGATTAGATAAGTAAATAAATAAAAGTTTATATTACCATAATCAATTGGAAGTGGCACTTTAAAGGAAAATCCATGTCATTATTTTAATAAGAATAGTTAAAGATGTTAACACGTTGGATTAATTAGTGATATTATAAAAATCAAGAAATCAAATTAAATAAAATTAAAATATAGGAATTAAATCTCAAATTTGAGCAAAATAGAGGGACTAGAATCAAAATTGACCTTTTTATTTAGTCTACCAAGTATTTATTTTCAATATTTGGTCAAATTTTATTAAAAGTCTCTCTAAAATGCAAATTGACAAATTTGGCCCTTTACTGTAATTTAATTATTTCTAATTTCTCTAATTTTAAAAAATGTGTTATTTCTAGTCCTGAATCAGTTTTGTTTTTTAATTCCATCAAATAATTTAACATGATTAATATTCTCCTTAATATTTTACAAAGTAACAATTTTTTAGCACATTTAAAAAAAAAGAAAGAAAAGAATTCGTTATTTTTTGGTCTAGCATTCACTTTATTCGATTTTCTGTCATATCTAGTTATTCTTTACTTGGTTCAAAAGTTTAATATTTATAAGTTTATTTATTTTTTCTTAATTAAAATTTTAAGATTAAATTATTTTCATTAAATCTTTATTAAAATATTCGCAAGAGAGATTATTTAAATAAATAAATAATTAATTAAAGCATTTAGATTCCATTGGTTATGGGTTTATTATTTGTTTTGCTTTCACTTTTCTCTTGTATATATATCCAAAGCTTCCATGCAACCCAAGATTAGTAATTTCCTATTATGTTCTGCTGCATTCTAAAGTTATTCTTTACTAGCTTCATAAGTTAAAGTTTTTATACGTTGAATAACAAGATTTTCACTTTTCTCTTTACTTGTTGCATTCTTTGTTTTCCAATAAAACATCGTTGAATTTTTGTTTTCCAGGTAAACTTCTGTTTTCACATAATAAGTATATGTGTGTTGATGATTTTCGCTTGAAATAATTAATCTAAATGCGTCCTCTCTTACAATAATCTGATTTCTGGGCATGCAGCAAGCAATCCATCATGAGTCAGCAGAGTAGTAACCAAAAGGCAAGCACCGACGGCTCCAGCGAAAAGAAGCCTTTGTACGACGATTTTCGGGATGAATTTCATGAAGATGATAAGGGATCTCCAGGAAATGATGTATTGTCCAGGGAAAAGTGTCGGTTCTTTGATCGTTTTAATAATCCTTCAGGTTCTATGGACTGTTCTTTTGCAGGTGAAGAAGATTTGGATCCAGATTCTTTCACCCTCAAACCAGAAGAAATGCCACAATTCTTAGACAAGATTTACCATCCGGTGAATCTGAACAAGGTTCATGGTTTCGATTATGACAAGAAGACATTAAAAATGCTGCTTCTCAATGAAAAGAGCCAAAAAGACGAGTTGAAGCTAATGGGGGTTGTTGGGATGGTTGGTGTTGGAAAAACCACACTTTGTCGCTTAATTCTGGAGGAAAAAGAAGTGAAGCAGACCTATTTCCCAAGGCTTCTGATAAAAATGTCCAGCTCCATGGGAAAGGTTGTTGAAACAATGCTGGGACATCTGGGAGTTGAAGTCGACGAAATCAAAGACTCCATCAACAACGAAAACAAACTTCCAGGTTTGCTCTATGCTCTTCACCTAAAATTGGAAGGTAAGAAGTTTCTGATCGTGCTTGATGATGTAAAGGAGGAAGACGAGTACTATGAAAAGCCAATATCTGATGTAAAGAAGGAAGGCCAGTACTGTGAAAAGCTAATATCTTGCCTAAAATCCGGCCATGGATTCCCCAAGGGTTATGGGGGAGCAGTCATTCTGAATGGTAGAAATGAGGGAGCAATAAAGAATATAGTTGGAGAACGAAACTTGCACCGACTCCAGCTCCTTTTCGACCCCAGAGACTGCTGGAAGATATACCGGTCCTTGGCTTTGGGTGACGACGATGACCATGAAGATGCTCGAACAGATGATATTCCAACCAAACCAAACAAGGAACTGATGAAGAAATGCGGAGGTCTTCCTTTAGTAGCCCGAATTATGGGTGAATTGAAGCAACGGCAAGACAAGATCCGAGATGAAAAACATGCCTCAAATCAACCATCCAATGGTTCAGGGGTTGATCCAAAAGACACGACTCCACAGCCACAGGACAATACGGGGTAAAAATCGTGAACACCTGATCAAACTAAAAGCACCAAGGAGGCATAACCTCGTTTCAATGTCTTTGCCTTTTAACAGGATTGGACTGCCCTTTTCTCTTCTTTATGGTTTGGTTTTTACTACTAGTGATTACATCAAGTAACCACAAAATCTATGCCTGTTTCTACTTTGCTTGTATTTTTTTTTATTGCTTTCTTTGTGAGCATATGTTTATGTTTGGATTCGTGTTTGAAAGTTTTTTTTTTCTTTTTCTATTTTTATCATATATGGCTTACTTTTGATTTACTAATTAATTTCATCTTCTAGAGTAATTTAGATTTTAAGTCATTTAATTTAGCATCAATTTTCATTTAAATCACAAACCTTCATTTTAATCAAATTACATCACTAGACTTTTATCATTAACGGATTAAGTTATTTATGATAATTCCATTAATTAGTTCTCATGGAAAATTAGCGATTCAACATGAATTACTTAATGGAGTTAGTATAAGTGATTTAATTTGTTGATAAAGTTAAATGATAGAATTTGACTGAACTTCCATAAAAAATGATATTAAGTCAAATATCTAAAACAAAAATTATCCTTTTTTAAAAGAAAATTTATTAATTTATTCCATGAATGGAATCATACAATTCGGGTAAAAGAAAAAAATAATAAATATCTGTCGTTGGTGGTGAAGGACAAGTTCCATCAATATGACAAAAACTTCATCTTCAGTATCAATAGAATATTATGGTATGTTGACAACCGACTTTGTCACAACTTACACGATAAGAAAATTAACTCCGGATGGTCCAAAGCAATAGGTCAGCAAAATTGGCAAAAGAATTGAGCATCCATCAAACTAGAGAGTACAACAACAATATCATTCCTAAAATCACTTGTAAAAGCAAGACTACATGCATAAGTAAGACTAAAAAACCTGCTACAATAGCATATCAAAACTTCTAAAAGTGAAGATTTATTAAGCAATGGAAAATAAATAAAAAAGCATATAAAACATAAGACAACACAGGTCCAAACCGACTCATAAAATCATTTATTATTCGAAAATACTCTAAAAAATGAAACATATTAAAAAGTCGACGAAAAGCCACCCACTTTTCAAGAGAAACTAACGGTGGTTGTGGAGTTTTAACGACAATAGACACCATTATTTGTTTATTATAACTTGTGAAGACATCAAAATATATCCACAAAATATATTTGTAAATTAAGAAGAGAGAAAGCACATTAAGTGAAGGAGGAGAAAAAAAAAGTGGGTTAGTGAGTGAGATAAAAAGGCAGACAATAATCAATCCGAAAACTAGCACCGTCACTTAATAAAAACAAGAAAAAAAAACAAACGGCTTAAGAAAATAAGAAAAAAACTTTTATGGTTTTTCGAACTTAAAATTTTCTTTATTATATAACTAAAAGAAATATTAGAAATATTTTTGAAATATTATGAATGTACATTACAAGACCTTTCATTGTTAATTTTTTAGGCACTATGAAGAAAATATATTACAAATTTAACTTAGAAACTACAAAGTACTTAATAAAAGCTTAACGTGTTGAATAAAAATAAAAAATTTAAATTAAAAAAAATGAAAAACATAATGATAAGAAAAAAGAAAATGAATCATTAAGGACAAAGTTAAAATTTTTGTTTGAAGAGGTCGAGATAAAATTTTAAAATTTTGAGAGGGCCGAAGTTAAATATTTTATTTTAAAAAGATTTAGATTATATAATTAATTTTTAGGAGGGATCAAAATTAAAAATTATTTATTTATTTAAATGATTGGAGGACTTAAAACAAATAATTAATATGTGAAGGATCGTCAACAAGGGCGTTTTAGTGCATTGTAGATTCTTATCCAATACTTGTATCATTTGATGATGCCATGTGAATCACTAGAAACATGTGAAGTGTATGGCTAACCTAATAACGAAAGTTTCATAAGGGGATTAAAGCAGGCTACCATGAGACAAAAGATCTTCTTTTAAAAGAGATTCGATTCGAAATTATTATATGTCCAAGGTCCAATATTGAAATAATTTCAGAGGTTTCCCTTGACTTTGTCCGTGTCAACAAACAATTCAAAATGCCTCTACCCTTTTAGAACAGGTCCAGGTCAAATAACAATGATTCAAAGCACTTCTTTTTACACTATTTCGAAAACCCTATGGTTCAATCGTATCAATATGTAAAATACAAGATTTCCAATCTTAACAGGAAAGGGATCAAGGCCCCTGCCTCCTTTCTTCTCTGCATAGAGAAAATATTGAGAAAGGGAAGGCATAAGTAAAGAGTGAAATCAGATAAAGAAAAAAAATAAAAAATTAGAGAAGATTTTAAAATATATATATAGATTCAAGAAGAATTTTTTGGTTCAACTCACATGCTAGGATCATTAGTCAATAATTTTTGCGATTCAATTGAGTTTTGATGTCTAAATTTTTGTTGTTGTCTCATTTTAACACCTAAACTATTCTTCCGTTAAAATTTTAAATTTAAAAAGTTAACGACATTAAAATAAATGTGACACACTCAATTAATGAAAACACATAACATGTCTAACTTTTGCTCATGTCATCAATGACATGACCATTGACCGTTGACCAATAGTTGGTCGGCATTCACTTGAAGAAATGGATTTCCAACTTAGTTTAAATTTAGGCAATAGTTTTCCATGTTTTATTTTGAACATGGTTGAAAATATTATAAAAAATAGAAACGAGTATAATTCAAGGGTCAGATGTGACGTATACCAAATAAGAACAATAAAGTGATAAATGCAAGGGCAAAATTTAAAAGAAATAGAAAAAAAAAAAAAGAGGAAATAAAGGAGTGAAGGTCAAAAAGGAAAGATAAATGTATTTGTGAAGATGAAATAAATGAAAAGAAAAAAAAAAGTGAACAACAAATAAAAATTATGTAAGAAAATGAAACTAACAAATAAAAAAGTGAATCCAACGAATGGTTCCAGTGGTTAAGAGAATATAATTCATCTTAAAAAATTCGAGTTCGAGTATCAGTGTGTGCACGGTGTGTATACATTATCAAAAGATTAAAAAAATATGAATAAATTCAAAAAAATAATTATTAAAGAATGAAAGGTTAGAGAAAATAGGGAATAAAAAAAGAGATGAGGACAAATTTTTTTCCGATACAAAGAAAAGAATATGTGAAGATCAAGTAAATAAAAGGAAAAAGAAAAAGGGTAAACCAATTATTACAGAAGGTAAGAGGAAAAAATTCCTTATTTTTTTTAAAAGTTACTTTGCCTTTTTTTAAAAAAAATATTATTGATTAAGTTTTAATTTAGTTGGTATCACTTTTTTGACATAATATAAAGCTTAGTTTTTATGTTTACATTTTTTTGTCAATTTGATCATTATTCTTTGTTTGAATTAAATTTAACCACAACCTTTTAAAATGAGCTAGATTTGACCATCAATTTTAAAAAAAAAAGTCGAAATGATTCTTGTAACGAGAATACTAATTAATATGTTAAAATTTTAAACATAACAACTTGCATGGCAATCCACGTATATATATATATATTTTTATTTTTTATAATTTTTGAATTATTTGTTGACAATTGTTATGTTAGCATGATACGGATATGGACTATCATACGAGTTATCATACCAACAATGTTAAAATTTTATGTTTTAGTCATTATTTCTATTAAGAAAGCATTTAACTACTTTTTGAAAGTTTAAAAATCAAATTTAACTAAAACAATAAAAATCAAATTGACAAAAATATAAACATTGAGGACTAAATTTATCATTATGCTTTTTTAAAAAGTACAATAAATTTCATTAAAAAGACTTTCACCAATACAAGCAAAGAACACACAAGGGAACAAAAAGCAATGCCCCATTACATAAGGGAGCATCCACCAACTTCAACTTTCCACTTTTAATTTTCAGGTCCATTTATATGCAAGGGTGAAAACAAAAAAAAATTTTAGAGGTTGAAATTAAATTTTAAATTTTAATAGTTTATATCTTTATTATTTTTTAAAAAATTAAATTAAATTTTTATCATTTTTAGAGGAGACATAAGTGCAGTTTTACCTTTACTAATTTAAATTTTTAAAAGATCTAAATTGACAAATTTTCATTTTGAGGGGGGGAACCAAACCCTTACCAGCTCCTTTAGACACTGCATTTATATTTACCACGATCTTTTCTTTAACTTAAACATAGATTAATATATGTGTTAGACTATTTGTAACACTCTAAATCCAGCCTAGACGGATAGACTAAGTCTAGGAGATCACATGCACATGCTAGCACACATTCGGTCACAAGCAAATTCAAATTACTCATATAGATAGGTTTTAAACATTCATCAACCAAACATAGCTAAACAAATCCCAAATGCTACAGTGCGTAAATAACACTAGTCACACAAGCATAAAACGATAAAATATTAAGTCCTAACGTTGACTGAATCCTCCGTCCCTCGGTCAATTACTTTTGAGACGTTCCTGAAATTCAAATAAATATATCAGTGACACTAACACTAAAGCAACGCAAGAGTAAAAGAGTTTAGTAACAAGAATAGCTCCAATATAACCGATGACTTAGATATCAACTCGTTTTAACTATCACGATTTTCAAATCATCATAAATCCAAAATAGTGTCGTCTAGGTATACAAGATATCAGATGCAAAAACAAATTCAAGTGCAAAAACAGATTCAAATGCAATTAATTTACCCCCACCCGTCACACCGTCTCCGACCAACCTAACACACCAGTAGGTATATAATACCTATCCAACCCTACACACCTCATAGTGTCGGTATGACACATTGCAATGCTTACAGTCTCACTGCCAGTACAAATATAATAAAAGTGGTATAACCACAAAACAATACAGGTACTTCCTCCGAATCATAATCCCACCCCATGCAGATGCAGAAAACAAATATCAGATGTTTACAATTCTTATTCAGATATACAGGTACACATACAATGTAGCAGGGAGTTGAGATCACTACAGTCAATTTCATACAAATGTTCAGAAACAGTTTATAAATAAGCTAAAATGGTTCACCTAGCTCAATTCAATTCATATGAGTCTTATAGTTGGCTCACATTCACCTTAAATAGTAATTACGGAGAAAATGACATCTCAATATTTAGGGTCACACGCCCGTGTGGACCACACGGTCTGGCACGCGATCGTGTGCTTGCCCCGTGTGTCCACATATGAGGGCACATAGCTTGAGCACACGCTTGTGTGTCTGGCCTGTGTGACCACTGCACCTTTAATAGCAAAACAGTATGCTCACACAGCCAGACACACGCCCGTGTGTCTCAAAATAGTATACACAGACGGTTTGGCACACGCTCGTGTGTCCATTGTACCTTATTCCCAAAACAGTAGTCATACACGATCTGACACACGCCTGTGTGCCTTGCTCGTGTGCCTTCTGTAGGTCATTTTAATGGCACACGGCCTGGACGGACGCTCGTGTGCCTTCGAGCAGACTCAATTTTGGGAAGAAAATGCATAAACTTGTAAGAGTTTCAATACCTACCTGTTACCCGACATTAAAGGAGGTCCCAAAATGTGATTTTCGAGCCTAAAACACATTCCAAATATCCAATTTCAACAACAATTGCAACACACGCAAACTAAACTTTAATGTTCGTCGAAACGTTACTCACAAGACGAAATGAATGAAATCTACTTACAGCGGATTTGTGTCACACAATTAGATTCTAAGTACGGCGCGAAACATTAGGCGTCTCTTGAGCGTCCCCTAGCATTTCATAACACAAACGAAAACAGAAAAATCAACATTTCAAGATTTGGAGAGCGTTTCTCCCATCTCACACAACAACACATAATAACGAAATTAGCCAACCTAATTTACCTTAAAACGTACAGGAACAACAAAGAACTCAACGCATTGTAGCAATTACACAAAACGAGCAGACTACAGAAGGAATTGAGAATCCAGACTAAACCAACAAAAACAAAAGAAAAAGAACAGAGAAAGAAATGTCCCAACAAAGACTAGAGGGAAGAAAAACTATTTAAAATTTTAAATCAATTTTATGGAAAAGTTTAAAGTTCAAAAAATAAAACATAAGATTTCAAAAATACGATTTGAACTCCAAATCTCAAATAACCACAAAAATAAAGATAAATTCATTGACTTAATGCACATGGAAAAATTTAAAAATTTGAGACGTTATACTATTATTACAAGAAACACTAAAATATCATGAATAACATAAATTAACATGCACATACAAAAGAAATTTCACTAAATATTCCAACCCAACATTTAATAGATATACCATGAACTAAAACGTAAACCTATTTTTCACTTAAGCTTGCTTTAAATCTTAAAACCCACCGAAACCAAGCCAATGATAATAGAATTTTCTAGCATATATCTCAAGACAAACATGAAGATTCACATGTCAATATTTTTTTACTTAGCAAGAAAAATCAATATTATCAAAGGAAAAATGAGCATTACCAAAAAATATATATATATTTCATAGCATTACTTGTATTCAGAGTGTTGATTTTAGTTGCGCCATTAAATAAATTATATTTATCTTCTTCAATTTCTCATGTATCATTTAATTCTTGAATTTCATCTTCAATATCAGGAATTCTTTTTTTAGAATTCTTTTTAGATATAAAATTTCTTTCAAAAATTCATCATGAACCCCTTAAAGTTTATCTTTTCCTTTACCTCACTAGTCATCCTTTACAGTAACATATATGTTAAATGTGAATAAAAACAAATACAAAAGTAATAGCATTTAGTCGAATCCCACGTGTCTAATTAGGAAGTTTTGCAGCAAGATTATATATATAATTCTAGAGTTTGATTACTTGGAAGTAGTTAATGCACGGAATCCGCATACATCTTATTCTTCCAAGTTTGGTTTGATCTACATGATTGTTTAATGTTGAAATCTGATCAGTTTCATCATTAGTCCTTCCAATGGACTTGATGGGCGAACAATAAAGCGACTCACAACCTTGTTAGGGTGGCTTTATCTTTTTTGCAACCCGTTTTTCTTTTAGTCACGTACCTGATTGCCTTTTGAATATTTTGGAATTGAATGCTACTCTGAACACCACTGTAGAAGAGGATCATAGGACTGGGACTTTTGGGTAAGCCTGTTGGCTTGGGCCTTACAGTGCCCCTTGTAACATTGGTTTCTGATCTTTCTCTCTTGTTTTAATGGAATTGGTTTTATCTACACCTTCCGTATAAAAACAATTAATTATTTCAACAAAACTTTTAAAATATGCGACCGAGTAAATTAAATTTTATATTAATATTCTTATAATAATTTAATATTAACTTTTCAATATGCCATAAGAATTAGTTTCTCGTTCAAAAAATAGTATCAACTGAACACAAAAATGTAATTAAAAAGAAATGATAGGAAAATGAAAGGAATACTAGCTTATTTATAAACTTTTCTGTTTAACGCTGCACCGGCATTTGCTGAAAGACATGAAGCCCAAGTCTCTTGATCCTACTACGTTCGTTATTGCGTCAGTTACACAATTACCTTCTCTGTATATATACACTACTCCAACCATCCAAGACCACTGCAGCATTTGCTGGATTGCTCGGATTAAACCGTTTACAAAAACCAGTTAGCTTAACCGCCGCCATGCTGTCCATCTTATGATTGACCTGCTGCGCACCAACTGCCCAAGCCAGGGATTTAAATAGCGGTCGGGTAGCGAAATAGCGGCTGCTATATAGCGGTAGCGGCACTGTTCGAAATCGCTACGACTGAAAATAGCGATGTAAAGCGGAATCACACCAATAACAATGAATCACACCCGTTATTATTCCGTTACAGTAAAATTTAAAAAATAATAATATAATTTAAATTATATGATTTTTTCTATTTAATGATTTTAATTAATATAAAATTCATCACCACGATACCCGTAATAGCATACATTATGTCCACAACCACAATAAATACAACGCATCTGAAAATGCGGTCGCAACCGCAATTTAAATCCTTGGCCCAAGCCATATTAAGGCCATCGTATGCCCCCCAAAGCTCCGCATTAGTCTGTCAAACTGCCAACCTTCCTTGCAAAACCAGCAAGCCATTTCACAGCATGGTCACGCATTGCATTACACCACCACAAGTGGCAAGTCTCGAATCAGTCATAAGTCCTCCGTCACTGTTTATCTTCAACCACCCCAAAGGGGGAGGATTCCACCTAATCGACAGCAACTGTTCAGTCCTTGCGGGCCGTTTGATTTCCAATGTTTCTCGATGGGTGTTGCAAAACTCATGCCATAACTTAGCCATACATCCCAATCCCTTGTATTTCTAGCGAAACTATCAGGCCCGGAGATATTCACAAAGACCCATTCCTTTATATCCATGCTTATAAACTTAGCCAGCTTTTCCCGCTTAATTTGTTTTGCTCGAATTTAAAAGGGATAATGTCACATTTGGTACCTGTACTTTCATGAAATATCCAATGTGGTACTTATACTTTGAAAATATTCAATGTGGTACCTAAACTAATAATATGTGTTTTATTATGGTACTTGTACTTTCATATAATGTTCAAAGTGGTGCTTGTACTTTGAAAATATCCAATGTGGTACCTAAACTATCAATATGTGTTTTATTATGGTACATGATGTTAATTCCTCAATGAATTGCTAAACTAACCAATGGAAATTTGACATATAGAATTCTTTTCCAAATCATCAAATCCACCTAGATAATACAATATTATGTGAAAAATTAAATAAAACAAAAAAATTAAAAAAAATAAGAAACATCATTTTTTGTATTTAAGTAAATGATTATCTTCTCCAAAGAAATTTTCATTTGAAATAATATTTTTAAATGATTTTTTAAATAACATTTTTATTATCCACGAAAGTACAAGTATTTTCATGTAAGTCTAATATTTAGTTCTTTTTTATTAATATATGGTTAGTTATTTGTTTTTTTAAATTTAATTTAACTCAATTTAATAATTTTGTTTTATTTAGTTTTGTAGATAATATTATATTATCCATGTAAACTTGATCATTTGGGGAAAAAATTGTGTCAAATTTTTATTGATTGGCTTAGCAATTCATTGACGATGTTAAAATCAAGTATCATATATAATAAAATATTTATTGATAGTTCATGTATCACATTAGACATTTTCAAACTAGAGATACCACATTGAACATTTAATAAAAGTATATGTACCATAATAAAACAAATATTAATAGTTTAGGTATCGCATTAAACATTTTCAAAATATAAGTATTATATTGGACATTTCATGACAACACAAATACCAAATGCAAAATTATCCCAATTTAAAATTTATGCAATCACCTTTTGAATAGATTTTAATATTAAATTTAAATAAATTATTAAATAAAGTTATCTAATTAACATATTTTAAATACTATCTTATCTGTAATTAAGAGGTGATATTCGGTAGGCATTTTGTCAATTAACACTTCCCAAGTTATCATGTATTGGGTTTTAAAATTTCCTAAAAAAAGAAAAATTAAAAGTTATAATATTTAAATATAAAAATAAATATGAGTACATGAAATTATTTAAAAAATTAATTATATATATTCAGTTTGCAACTTGTAAGTATTTAAATCGACACCGAATTTAGTCAATAGTTTTATTATATATATAAAAATATAATAAGATGTCTCTTTTGAAATATTTGAACATTTTTTCTTTCCAACCTTTAAATAAATGGATAAATGTGTTTTAGTATATTCAAATTTAAATCCTCTTTTATTGACAACAAAGTAATTAGAAAGTATAAATATTTCAATTAAGATAAGCATAACTCCGTAAAGGGGGACCTTACAATTAAGGGTGAGTATTCGATCGAGTCGAGTCGAATCGAGTCAAAAAATTTCGAGTCGAGTCGAGTTAACGAATCTTATTACTTTTATTTAATGTTGCGTTTAAATGAACCGATTATTTAACTAGTAGACGAAGTACAAGTTTTTAGATTAATTTTGAGTAAAAAAAAGGGGAAGTGAGGTGATTCTGGAAAGAAAGTAAGACTAATGGGTAAACATTTATCAAAATGACATAGTTTTCTTTTTAATTTAATAGTTTTAACTTTTAATTTTAGAAAAAAAAATATTTATCAAAATGATGTAATTTTGACTTTTTTATTTGGGTTTTCGGAACTCGAATTAAGGGTGAATGTTTAGTCAAATCGAGTGAAATTGTTCGAGTTAAATTAGAAAATCTAATAATTTTAAATTAAAATCTTGTTACAATATAATCATTTCCATGTTAGAACACATAAATTTGAAATCATATATATTTGAAATAAAATTAAAATTAAAATAACAAAAAATAAGATTTTAATATGATAAATTTGAATCATTAAGCATTCATTTAGATTCCAAAATTATTTGTACATCATCTCGGCCTGGGTGTGTACAAGTGCTCACATCGGCACGACACTTGAGCGGCCCAACTAGTTTAACGCATTCAATAAACACAAAATGAAATTTTAAATTATAATAATTAAAAAAACATAGTGATGAGCGAAGGATGGAGAGCATGAATCCTTATGAGAAGGGGAAAAGGCATAAATTTCGTTACATATCCTTAAATTGTATTAAAAATAAACAAATAGAATATATGAAAACAAAATCATATTTGTGGAGTTTAAAAATTCTACTCCTATGCATTAAATATTTATCGTAAAAAATTTAAGAAATAAAAAAAAAGTAATGAAGATCAAAGAGAAAAGAAAAAAGGTTAATATGTATTTTGTCCCATGAATTTGTTCAAAAATATCTTATTGATATCTAATTTTTTTTTAGATCTAGTTGATGCTTGAACTTGTACTCTCATACAGTTTAGTACTTTCGAATTAACATCATTAGTTTGTCTTGATGTGATACGGATAGTCAATCACACACTGACATGTTATAGGCTCTCATTATGACAAGCGATAGATAAAAATAGAAAATCTTTAATATATATATATATATATATATATATATATATATATTGATAAAAAAATATATAATATTTTTCACGTTAATATGTGTTTTTAATAATTTATATATATTTTTATTTTTTATGTTATTATTATTTTGAAAAAAATATACAACATAAAAAATTAAAATTTATAAAAATATAAAATGTATACAATTTTTTATTAATTTATATATTATATTTTTAAATTGTATATAATTTTGTTTTCAAAATAATAATATAAATAATATTATTTTTTATTAAAAATATATAAAATTACTAAAAAAACCTTTGAAATGGATCTGGACAAGTGGTTGTCCAGATTCAAATGAACCTAGACAATAATTTGTTTAAGTTCATTCTTAATGTGAAAAAAAAAATTATACTTTTTAATTGGTTTATATATTTTTAAAGATATTTTTTTTATTTATGTCTGCTATGTGTTATTATGAGAAGTTTTTACGTGTCACAGTGTGATTGATTATCGATGACACCTCAGAACAAATTAACGTTGTTAGTGCAGCAGTACTAAAATGTTTAACAAAATATAAATTCAAATACCAATTAAGTCTAAAAAAATTAGGTGCCAATTAAATACTTTTGAATAAATTTAAGGAGTAAACTATATATTAATCTTAAACAAAATTTATTTGTGAAGATCAAGTAATTAAAAGGAAAAAGAAAGAAAACAAATAAAAGAATGGAAAAGAGAAAAGTGAGCAAATAAAAATGATTTAGGAAAACAAAACTAACCAATAAAAAAAGGAATGAGGGAAGAAGAGTAAAGGAAAAAAAATAACAATGTAAATTATATAAAATTAAATAATGGTATAAGAAGGATGATTTTTTTTTTTGAGAAATAGAAAAAAATAAGTGAATATCAAGTAAATAAAAGGGAAAAAGGGAATAAAGGAAAATGAAGAGGGAAGCGATTATTACCAAAATGCAACAATTTATGTTCAATAGTTTCATGAAGAAGTGGTAAATACATATTCATTTGTTTTTATTTTTTATTATTTTCGTTATAAGTTTTGATTATATTTATTTTTTTTACATAATATCTAGAACTACTTATAATCTCTCCCTAACCCATAAATAAGAGAATAATGCATTTCAGCGCATTCGAACCCACATCCTCTTATATTGACAACAATGTCATGCCAATTAAGATTATATAACCATGGATGAATCTTAAATTTCAGTTTTTATCATTATATAATCAATGGTGGAGCCACGTTAAGGCCCAAGGGACCATGACCCCCTGAAGTTTAAAATTTTTAATTTAATTTTTTTAAAATTTACACTATAATTCTTTCAAAAATATAAGTAAACCCCCAAAATTTAAAGTTTTTGCGATTTTCCCTTTGCATATAAATTATAATCCTCCTAAAAATAAAAGTGGATCACTCCAATATTTTTATAGGATTAAAATAATATTAAAAAAATTATTCTTGATAAAAATAAAGAGAAAATTTTCTTGAATAAGCTAAATTACTCATGATGACTTTTGAATGATATTTTTGTTAAATAGTAATAAATTAATGTTTATTTAATAGTTTACTTAACATAATACTATTTTATATATAATATAATAATATATATAAAAAGAAAAGAAAAGATGAGCAAATTTTTATCATTTTTTTTCTTCATATTGGTGCTTAGCAAGAAAAGAAAAAAAAATTCTTTATCATTTTTCTTCTAAATTTGAAGTATAAGGTATATTTTCCTTCAAACTTTTCATTAATTTTGAATCTTTGAAATTTATTTTACATATATGTACCAATAGCCTTTTTGTTTTATCAAGTGTATTAAAAATTCCCATTAAAGGATCTTGATGGAACTTGGAACCTTATAAAATTAAGTGAAATGTATATGTTTTTAGATGAAAAATGATTAGGAGACAGTTTCTAATTTGTTAGAAGTGTAAAAATGAAACAAAAATAACTAAATAATGTTATAGTAAGTTTCGGCTAAAATGAAGAGTAGGAAGAAAACCTTGGTCACTTTGTTTAAAATTATATCAAATGATAGCTTGTGAAGCAATAAGCATTCCTGTGAAAACGGAATAAAAAAATGATTAATCAAGTCGAAAGTTATGTGAATTTCGGATTAGGAAACTTAAGATGTCAACTTGATAGAACATGTATATTCAAGCTTGTCATTAGTAGTTGATTTACTATATCTAACTATATTAATTTTATTTTTATGAATTTGAATGATTTAATTAGTATTTAAAAGATCATATTTGTTAAGGATTAGCAGAGACATAGATGTCAAAGGTATATTTTCTTGTTGATAGATAAATTCGTCTTTTGTTGACTATTATTGTTTCAACTGCAACTACAAAAAGAGCATTTTCAGCGATGAAAATTGTCAAAACAAGGCTTCACAATAAAATGGAGGATGAGTTTCTTACAGATAATCTTGTTGTTTATATTGAGAGAGAGATTGTTGAAACTTTTGATTCAAACTCTATATTTAATGATTTTATTTGCTTGAAAGAATGCCGTGCACAATTTTAAGTAATAATATACTATTTCGTCTTAATTGTTGGAATATTGTTTCTTTTGAATCGAATTTTATATGTTTAAATCGATTGTCATGTTGGAATATATTTGTGAAGATGAAGTAAATGAAAAGAAGAAAAAAAAATGAACAACAAATAAAAATTATCTAAGAAAATGAAACTAACAAATAAGGATTGAGTGAGTAAAGGAAAATATTAAAAATAGTTTCAATGAAAAAATAAAGTAGGCATGAAAATGATATAAAATTAAAGAATTATTAAATAATTAAAGGTTAGAGAAAATAAGGAATAAAAAAGAGATGGGGATAATTTTTTTAACAAGAATACTAGTTAAAATGTTAAAATGTTAAACATAGTAATTTGTATAATAATCTACGTGTATATATATAAATTTTAATTTATTTTTATTTTTATAAATTATTTGTTGACATAACATATAAGACAAATGATGTTGTATTAACACGATGTGGACATGGATGATCATGCGAGTTGTCCCGCCAACAATATTAAAAATTTATGTTTTAGTCATTATTTATGCTAAAAAAGACATTTAACTCTTTTTTACCCATTACATAAGGGAGCAACAACAAACGCGTTTAACACGATTCGAACCCAAATCACATTTGAGACGATGAACACTCTTGACCATTAAGTCATCACATGAAATTCTTTTACTTTTAATTTTCAAATCCACTAATATGTTTTTTTTTTTTAATCTAGACAAATTAATATGTGAGTTAGACTATTATTACAAGAAACACTAAAATATCAGGAATGACATAAATTAACATGCACATAGAAAATAATTTTCACTAAAGATTTCAACCCAAAATCTTATAAGAATCAAAAGCATAGTTCCAAGATCTAAACTAATAGATATACCATGAATTAAAACCTAAACCTATTTTTTCACATAAGCTTTCTTTAAATCTTAAAATCCACCGAAACCAAGCCAATGATAATAGGATTTTTCTAGCATATATAAGTAAAATAGTTCTCGCGACAAACATGAAAATTCACATGTCAATATTTGTTTTTACTTAGTAAGAAAAATGAGCATTACCCAAAAAAAAGCAATCGACATAGAAAAAAGTAATATTTCAGAGCATTACTTATATTCAGAATGTTGATTGTAATTGCGCCGTTAAATAAATTATATTTATTTTTTTTAATTTCTCATGTATCATCTGGTCTTTAAGTTTCGTCTTCATTAACATGAGTTCTTTCTTTAAAATTCATTTTAAATATATAATTCTTTAAAGTAATTTCCATAGGTTGGCTTAGCAATTGAGTGACGATGTTAAAATGCCAAGAGAAAACTATAAATACCATATTGAACATTTTATAAAAGTATATGTACCATAATAAAATAAATATTGATATTTCAAGTATCACATTAAACATTTTCAAAGTACAAGTGATATATTAGACATTTCATGAAACTACAAGTACCAAATACGAAATTATCTCAATTTAAAACTTATGCAATCACTTTTGAATAGATTTTAATTTTAATTTTAAATGAATTAGGGATAAATTTCAAAATTATACATAGACTTTGATTTAATGTGCAATTGTATACATTAATTTTAATTTGGTGCAATTATAAACGTGAAACTCTGATTGTAGTTCAAATGTATACTTGAAACTTTGATTTTGATTTAATCATACACATTTAAAGAAATAAATGCATCAATTTATTTTTATATTGGATAAATATAATTATTTATGTATGCAATATATAAACATAAAATGATGTTATATCAATAATTGTGTTAATAATTTACAAGAATTGGATCAAATCAAAATTGCATGTATATAATTGCACAAAATCAAAGTTTATGTATACAATTACACATTAAACTATAGTTCATGTATAGTTTTGGTATTTATCACAATAAATTATTAAATAAAGTTATCTAATTAACATATTTTAAATACTATCTTATCTGTAATTAAGAGGTGATATTCGGTAGGCATTTTGTCAATTAACACTTCCCAAGTTATCATGTATTGGGTTTTAAAATTTCCTAAAAAAAAAAAAAAAAGTTACAATATTTAAATATAAAAATAAATATGACTATATGAGTACATGAAATTATTTTTAAAAAATTAATGATTATATTCAGTTTATAACTTATAAGCATTTAAATCGATACCAAATTCAGTCAATAGTTTTATTATATATATAAAATATATATAATAAGATGTTTCCTTTGAGATATTAGGATATTTTCTCTTCCTAACATTTAAAAAATTGATAAATGCACTTCAACATACTCAAATCTAAATCATTTTTCATTGACAACAATATAATTAAAAATTATAAACAAGAATTAATATCAACTCATCTCTTTAATTTATTTCAGTTAAAGCATAACTCCCTAAAGGGGGAGTTGACAACACATTAATTGACTAAGCAAGCAACTACAATACATGACACTTATTTCTAGCTGAGGATTAGTGCAATAACAAGAAAAGATAAAACAATGCATGAAAATGGAAACCATTGTTTTTTTTAATTACTTTCCCACGATCAATTTGGCTCTTGCATGTCCTTCGTTGATTTGGAATTGCTCCCCCAGACCAAAGTGAGCCATCAACAACCAAAAGAAGGTAATAAGCTCTCCACCTTGGCTTACATCTGCTGCATGTGTACTTGCTCGGCAATGACTTGCCGCATATGACACTAATTCCACCCACACTTTGCTTATTATTTTCCACTTATTGCCCATCTTATTTAACTCTTTGGCTAGCATACATGCATCGAACAACACTGATTTACTTCGATCTCCCTTCACTTCCTGAGGGCCAACATCCGTCCTCACTTCATATAATTTTGCGCAAGCCTTCTTGTCCTCATTTGCACCTAAATCCTCTATCTTAAAGAACCTTTCAGCCTCAGCACATGTGTCACGAAATCTTATTTTCCCAATACCCGCCACAGCAGACATCATGCTTGGCCGAAATACTAGAAGATACAGCATGTAATCCGACAGGGTTTTACTGAACTGTCGATATTTCAATTCCTTGTCATTATCCTGCCCATCTGTCGGATTCTCCTTGTCACCATCCTGCCCATCTGTCGGATTCATTTTGCGAAATAAATTCCAACAATTTTCCTTGTCATCATCCTTTTGAGGCTTCAGATCCTTCTCATCATCAGGGTGGTAGCATAGATCTGTGGCAATGTGCCACAAGAGAATGCTCTCATCATACGGAACCTGAATTAGATACCTCAGTAGCTTGTCACGTTCTGATTCTAAACAAGCATTCAAAGCCCATTCACCTCTGGCTGAGCATATTCTCTTTGCGGTTTCTGGAGTATCTGCAAACTCAGATTTTATTTTTAGCTCCTTAAAAATGAATTTCCATAGGTCCAGACTGAATGGCTCGAGGGACACATACACCATCTCCTCCATAAAATCTTTCGCAAAAAAGAAAAAGATTTTTTCGAAACAGGGCCAAAAAATTTTACCTAAACCTTTTCTAATAGGGCTTAAACATTTTTCAATGATGTTGCAAATGTTGGTAGCACATCTACTAAAACACTTATCGAGTTTCACTAAACCAAGTATGCTTTCAAACATGATCTGCCACCAACTAGGAAATTTATGGATGTTTTTCCTATTGCTTTTCAGACAGTACCTTATTAAGTTGTGTGATGAGATGGATCCAGACCACTTTCGAACTACAAGGGGAGTGGCAAGTAGTTTGTGTTTGGGTTCGTGATTGGGTTTGTGCTTGTACTGACGGTGACATGTACAACTCTTCCACCACGGCCTCATGAGGACAAGGAAAGCTTTGTAGATAGGTGCCCACCGGGGTGGACGTTCAGGGTCCTTTATAGAAGCAATACTCCGATCTGAGAAAATGAGCATGAAGATGGCTATTACATCCAGGGAAATGGCACCAAGAAGCAAGGTGTAGGTGATTCCAATATCAACTCTACGGAATTTACATGTGTTTACTTTGAAATAGAAGATTCCAAGAGCAGCTAAAACACACGCAAGAGCTAGGAATCGCAAAATATAGCCAAGATAGATCTTCTTTGTCTTCAAGTGTAGAACTTCCACCTTGGTATAGAGAGTTCCATACAGGAAGTTGAGTTCAGCCTCAATTACCCTTAGAGCATCTTCAGGTTGCCTCCTTTTGAAGAAATCACGGCTCTCGTCACGTTCACGAAAGCTGAAGATGAGATCAACAACAAGCCCCTTGAATAAATTGAAGTAATTATAAGCATAATGCACTACTTCCAAATCATTCAAGCGGTCCTCCTTAGGTGGAATATCAGAAGCTTTGGCTTCTTTATCAGGCTCCAGTGCCAAACTGATTTGTGTTGGGAGTTTGTTCTTTTTCTTGAAGTCATATTCCTCCATAAGCTTAGCGTAGTTGGGCCCAGCCTCCGGTTCTTTGAGCATGGAATCTCGAAATTTGTCCAAGCTCGCTTTATACAAAGCACATGTTCGCTCGCCGTACTTGATCATCCCAGCCACAAACATGAGTAATGTGGGAACCCAAAGGTTCTTGTTAGGAAGTGACTGGATGAAGACATAAACAACAGCCGCTGCTTGAAAACCAAGGCCTAGCAAGTGCCTTAGCCAAAGCTCATTATCTTCGAGAGCAAAAGCTGTGATAGTATCAGGGCCTCCGAGGTGTAATAAAAGAAAGGGCGCCCAAAATGCTAATAGATCACTGTCCTTCTCGACCTTGTGGTCGGCCTTGTCAGATTGACTGCGTTGGCTATTGGAGATGAGACCAACTGCAAAATTGGCAGCTGCGTCAGCTAGCAAATATGCAAGCCAAATGAGGATGATATTGAATTTTCCTCTGGCAGATTTTCTGAGTGGAGCCACGAAAATCAATAGGACCTGCAACCAGAGACTGAACAAAATGGCCCCTCGAATGTTCCATCGATCCCAAATCTTTTTCACATCAAAAGGGATGCTTAGAGGGAT
Source organism: Gossypioides kirkii (assembly GCA_005610355.1). Taxonomy (NCBI): domain Eukaryota; kingdom Viridiplantae; phylum Streptophyta; class Magnoliopsida; order Malvales; family Malvaceae; genus Gossypioides; species Gossypioides kirkii. The sequence continues at coordinate 5,069,234 of CP032254.1, read as the reverse complement.
GTAATTAGGCATTCCCCTCCCTTCTACACTCTTTTCACTCTTCTCACTTGGCTCTTGTTATGGTTTGGTTGGGTAGAGGCTTGAGTAGGATTTAAATACTAAGATTTTAGTACTGGTGCTTTCGTAGCTCTTACAAAAGCCAATCTTTCGACATTACATTAAAGCTAAAGCTTGTGATAGAATAGATACCAGCAAAAGCAATCATGGAACTCATCTGTATATTTGTTTTCCTCCAATTTGGGAATAACCCAAGGTCATCACACGTTTCACTATCATTACTTGGCTTTTAATTCCTGCGATACTTGGCTGTGATTCTTAACAAAGCGTTGTGGTACTACAAACTCAAGATTCTTAAGTAAGGAATTGTTAAAATATTACACTCTTTTTCTTTTTGCACTTTTATCCGACATGGACATGGACATGGTTTAAATGGCAAGTCATTCTTATTCCAAGAGAAGGCAGTGAGTGAAACAGAAGCTCAGTTTTGCACTTCCCACAAGTAACTATCTTTATTCTCCATAAAGGTTTGGATGGATTTGCGTCTCCAACGTGGTTAGCAATGAATCACGTGGATCTTCCTTAATTATTTGTTTTCTCCAGTTCCAGTGTTACCTTTTTGAATCTTTTCTATCTTGGAATTCAGTACTGATATCAAGCTGTTTTCTATCTTTTACTATCTTTATAATGAGATATTTAACCAAAACAACAACAAATGTACATGAAAAATACCTTAAAATATCATTCATACATAAGTGTGTTTTAAACTCGAAGCCTAAAGAATGTTTTTGTATAGCTACTTTACTATTTCACCTACAACTCAATTGTTGATCATTTTCTACAGGGGTGGATCCTTCAAATTTTTACAAAATTTTAATTAGCCCCCTTCAGGTTTTTGAAAATCCTCATTAATCTCACAAAAATTTTAGGATAAACTCTACTAATGATCACCCAACTAAGCTCGCGTTCCTGTTTCGGTCACCCAACTTTAAAAATTCTCAATTTAGACACTAACGATTGAATTCGTTCCTATTTTAGTCACTCGTCGTTAACTTAATAACGGAAAGCCTTTTTCTAATTGATATAATAGCACATTTAGCCCTCAATACTTACATATTCTATCAGTTTGATCTTAATTTTAAATAATTCAATAAATTTAACCCTTCACATTTATAAATTGTATCAAATTGATCTTGAAACTTCCTAATCAAAGCTTTCAACTTTTAAAACAGAGGCATTCCACATTGGTTTATTTATGGTTGAAATTATCCAATTCGGTACATAGAATGGAAAAACGTTAAAAAAAAAAAACACACTTTAGATTTACTCTTATTGTTAATAGTATGATATTTCCTTCAAGGTACATAAAAATAGTTCTCAAAGTTGGTCCTTGAAATTGGAAATTAAATCCCGAGTTAGAAAATATGGCTTTGAAAAATACAATTGTTCAATCAATTATCATATAAGAAAAAATTATAAAAATTTAAGAGAGAATTAATTGAATTTTCTTTTGTTGCATTGATAATGATTTTTTTAATTTTATAAATTGATTAAGAGATTATTATGTGTTCTATTTGTTTTTAATTTTTAAATCCACAATAAGCAATACTTATCAATAATAATATGATTTAGTGTCAAATCATTTACCAAATTAATTAAAATTATGCTAGCTAGAGTGAATTTACTTTTTATACAAATATTAAACTATTTATATAATTTTATTATATATTATATTACATTTTTTAAATTTGTTTTTTCTATTATTTTTAATGATGTTTAGTTAATTACAAACACTAACTTCTTAAAAATATAAACAAAAAAGGGTTATGTACCAAATTGTAAAACAAATAATAGATGTGGAATCCTCTGTTTTAAAAGCTAAAAGTTTTGGCTAGGAAATTTTAGGATCAAATTGATGAAATTTGTAAATGTGAAGGGTTAAATTTATTGAATTATTTGGTATTAGGATCAAATTGATAGAATAAGTAAGTATAGATGACTAAATGTGCTATTATACCAATTAGAAAAATACTTTCTGTTATCAATTTTACAGTGGGTGACCAAAATAGGAACAAATTCAAACATTAGTGCCTAAATTTAAAATTTTTAAAGTTGAATGATCAAAATCTGAATGCAAGCATAATTGGATGACCATTTTGTATAGTTTACTAAAATTTTAATCAGACCCCCAATTTTTTTTAAAAATATTATCATTAAACTCCTAAATTTTTTGAAATTTTTTTTAGACTCCCCACAATTTAATCCCAAGATTTATCACTGATTTTTAATAAATATAATTTTAAGGCTTATATGTTAAAAAAAAACCCCTTAAGGAAATGCAAAATAAAAAAATCAATTAAGCCCTATATTAAATTTGTGCCCAACTAAGTCCCTATCATTAACTAAAATAATCAATTAAGCCCCTGTTAATAGTTTTCGTTATTAACCACGTTGACCATTAAAATAATTGGCGGACTAATCAGATGGTGACAGGTGATAACTTCTGGTTTAATCTAATTTTTCCCTTAAAATAATTAAAAAACAAAAAAAGATTATTAAAATATTAAAAATGATATAAACTTATAAAAATTATAAAAAATTATAGAAACTTATAAGTATTATACAAATATAAAAAAAAACTAAATTGTAAAAAATTATAAAATTAATAAAACTTATTTAAAATTAAAAAATGTATTAGACTTCTTAAAAATAATAAAAATAATAAAATTGATATAAATTTATAAAAATTATAAAAATTTGAATTGGACTGGTTAACCTGAAATAGGCAAGGGTACCATTCCAAAAAAAGTTATTAAACTGGTTGACTTGGGAATCGGATGGTTAAACTAATTTTTTTAAAATATTTTTTTATCAAATCAAAATTTCAATATCCAACTATTAGCATATATCATAATGAAATATTCTGACCAAAATTTTTAAAATTTTATTATCTAACTATTAGTATATATCATAATGAACCGATTTAGGAAAACAAAACTAACCAAAAAAAAAGAATGAGGGAAGAAGAGTAAAGGGAAAAAAAGTAGGAATGTAAATTATATAAGATTAAATAATTATAAAAGAAGGACGAAGACTTTTTTTTTTGTTTTTTTGAGAAATAGAAAAGAATAAGTGAATATCAAGTAAATAAAAGGGAAAAGGGAATAAAGGAAAAAGAAAGGGTGAAATGATTATTATCAAAGTGCATCAATTTATGTTCAAGAGTTCCATGTAGAAGTGGTAAATGCATCATCATTTTTTTTAATAATTTTATTACAGGTTCTGGTTATATTTATTCTTTTTAATATAATATTTGAAATTACACATAATTCTTTTTAATTTAGAAGAGGATAATAACATTTCAATGCATTCGAATTCACATCTTCCTATACTAACAACAATGCTCATGCCAATTAAGATTATATAACCATAGTTAAATCTTAAATTTCACTTTTTATCTTTATTCAATGCTAAAGTATGAAAAAAGAACTCCAACCTTAAATTTAAAATTTATTTTTTGCACCTTAATTTTTTACATAATTAAGTTTTTCAATTTTATAATGTTTTTGATTAATCTAAATTTATATTCTAATTAAAATCTTGACTTGAATTTTTAAAAATCGTTAACACCGTTAAATTTATCTATTAAATTCAAGCCAATTATATATTTTTTTTGTTACATAGTTATTGAGTGAATATTTATTTGTTAATTTCAATATGGTACACCAATGAATTTAATAGAAAAATTTTAACAATTTAATCACTGAACTTAAATTTTTAAATTCAAAAAATAAAAAAAATAATTTTCTGAAAATAAAAATATATATGTAGACTAAACTTTTTTTTTTGAATAATCTCAAATTATAGGTTCTGATCATAGACATAATGCATAGAACTACCCATAATCCCTCTCCAACCGATAAATAGAAGGATAATGTATTTTAGCACATTCGAACGCATGACTTCCTGTATTGATGATAATACTCATATCAATCAATATTAAACTTTAAATGTACAAATATATATATATATAAATACTAATTAAGTCTCAAGTAAGGTAATCCAATGCAAAGCTTGGACAGTATCCATACTAGTAATTAGGGGTGTGCAACAGTTTTACAAACCCAAAAAGCCAAAATGAATGGAACCAAAATAACAGAAATTTTTTAATTTTAGGGTTTAATCGATTTATTTGGTTACTGTTCAATTTTGATATTTTAAATTGAAAAATCAAATAAAATTACAGACCTAAACTCAGTATATACCCAATACTCAGTAAAATCCAACCCAACTGATTTATCAAACACTAAATACTGTTACTGCACATTTCATCTTTGGTTTCAAGTTCGACGAAGTGTGGGAGAATTTTAATTGGTAAAATAATTTTAGTTAGACAAATTTGTTAAACATACTTCCAGGACTTTAGATTTCAGTTGAGCAATACTGCAGTAACTAATGGTTTTGACATAAAAATTTGAAAAATCGAAAATTTTCGATTCAATTTAAACTTTTTAATTTGTTTGATTTAATCAATTTTTATGATTAATTTGCTTTATTTAATTTTCAACATATAAAATCCGAATAGTTTAGTGAATTGAGTCTTAACTTGATTGACATGAACACTATTATTAATGTTAGAATATGTGAATTTAAATGTGCAGAAACACATTATTTTCTTATTTATAAGTTGAAAAAAAATTATGAGTAATTCTAAACATTATATAAAATAAATAAATATTATCAAAACTTATAATAAAATTATTAAAAAAATCATAATCTTTTGAACCGAGATATGCATACCCTTATTAGAAACATTTAAAATATTCTTTTCCTTAAAAAATAAATCCTTACACCTATTCTCTGCAAAAGTATAATAACCGTACGGAAAATAATACAATAAAGTGATGCGCCTGCTAGGCAATCCAGGTCCGTGGCAGAAGCGACAACTACAACGAAATCTGAAAAAGCTCATTAGGAACCAACCTCTCTCAACAATGCAGTCTGGGAGAATCAAATATGAAGCAAATTTCATTGATATCATTAAATTGATATATATAATACAAAAGAGAATAAAAATTACAACAACTAATCCTTATTTAATTAAGTAACAAGGCAAGCACAACACTTCTACAATCTTCTTTAAACCGTAAGAATACAAGTAAAATTCAGAATGCACCTTATTCTTGCCTCACAAATGGCGAGGAGCTAACATCTGTGCTGTAAAATGAATCTTCTCCCCCATAGTAGTTTTCATCTTTATCCTCTTCCCACTTAAGAACCTCTCTTATATACTTAAATGCTTCATCGATACTCACCCGGTGGTCCCTTGCCTTTGCTTGCCATACAAATAGTTTCCTTCCAGTAAGGGATGCATACAGATCCTTGAACTTCATTGCCACATAAAAATAGGCCTGCTGAGCCAGGGAGTGATAGTTATGGAGAGGCCTAACTGGACTGAAATCCATGAACCACTCGCATGTACTTAACGGCACCCGATTGACTTTGTCCTCGAACAGATCATACTTGTTTAGTATCAACACGAATGGGGTATCCTTAAAGCAAGGATGCCTTATCATTGTTTCAAATAGCTCCTTTGTCTGCAACATCTTATTTTGAAGTAGTGTTCCACTGCCACTGCTCTCTGGTGATATCGATATCTGATCATAATCACTAAGGGCCACGCAGAAGACTACAGATCGCACATCTTCAAACATTTCCACCCACTTGCACCCCTCATTCATCCCCTTTGCATTTACCCTTATAAGTTGATACCTGTAAAAAGTAAAAAAAAAATAAAAAAATTGATAAATTAGCTCACAGATGCAAGGATAACCTAACATGAAAATCTCTAACATTCAGCACCCCATTGACAAAGTAGGAGGTATTACATGATTTAGAAACAAATCCATAAATCTTAAACATATGATATTAACAGAATGGTTGGAATAATTACTTGGTCAGGGGCAGGGATGGAGCTTCCAAATTGTCAGTGTAGGTTTCAGACATTGGACTACGATCATCAAGCGAAAACTCTATGAATGCCAAACCATTCCCTTGGGTGATCCCCTCAGCATAAAGGATATCTCGATGAGATGGTTCATATTCATTACTTGACACCTCAACGGCCTGAAGGAATCAAAAAGTATATCAGATAGGTCAAAAGATTGCTGTGAATTTGAGATAAGTTGTTTTTTTTCTCTTGGGATCTTCCTCGAGTTGAATAACTTGAAAATCAAATGGCCAAGTAAAATTTGCCAACAGTTAAGCCAACATACTAAATATAAAATGTAAAATACAGGCAACAAAGTCAACAGAAAATAAGATGACACACCCTGCTTAAGAAGTACTCAGCAACATCTGGAAGAAAGTGGAGCTCGTCTTTTCTTTTATATGTTTGCTGTATAGCAGGATCTTTCCACAACTCCTCAACCAATGGAGCATACTCACGTGTTGCTGCAGGGAAAAAAGCATCTAAATCTCCGGTGGCTATAATGTCCAAAAGCCAATCAGAAAAATGCTTTAGCCTTGAGTTTATAGAATAGATGCACTGGTTAGTTTCACTAGAGTCGATCTCCCCACCTGAAACAACATTGAAGTATAGTTTAGATGCTGGAAGAATTACGACGCTGTTTTGCCCAAGAGACCTATAAGCATCATCATGTATCAAACCTCTAAACAACACTAGCAGAAAAGTAACGTTAGAAACTCTTTTCTCCCTCCTCTTTCAGCCAATTATAAAACACAAAAAAGCAATATGCATATTAAAAAGCCATATATGCCATAAAACATGTCTACCAGGAACAAGTTCTACCGTAAAAGCTCAAACTATGTTTAAATAAGAAAGGTTTTGATGTTGACAAGTGTTACCTGCTTCACTGTTCCGGTCATCGGGACCTAGTTCTCTTATACGAGACATTGCTTCCTCCTCAAATCGCTCCCGCCCATCCAGTAATATGCTGAGGTATCTGTACATATTACTCTGGATCATCAACTTGAGATCCTGCAGTTCCTCTGTAGAAAACGCATTCCCATACAAAAATTTTGCCTGTTCAATATGCATACTGAACATTAGAAAATGACATGAACTGCAATGAAAGACTGAAACAATCAGTTTTCTACGCTAACTTTGTTTGATAAATGCAGCTGTAGCCAATGCTAATAACTTAATTTTATCACTTGAGCACAAAGGCAATTTGCCCACATCTTAATCAGCCATACACCATAAAACCAATTGTTCCTAAACCAGAAAGAATGAAATAAAAAGAAATGCAGCCCAGAACATTAAAAGCATTGTTGAACTATATGCAAAGCTACAAATCCAATGCTTTCATAAACTGCATATCCTTAAATACTCCTCATCTACTAATGGATTGGAATGGCAGAGATTCTTCATGTTCATGCAAGATAGCCCAGCTAACTTCCATCTAGGCAATAAATTCCTGAAGTGATTTGACTTTCATTTTCAATGCAACTACACATTTGGCATTGCAATACACAATATAATAGTTGGAGCAAAATAGACTATTAGCAACAAGGAAAAGGCTACACCTGCTTGAAGATGGTGCTTGTTCCAGAGCCTTGAAGCCCAAGTAGAAGAAGTTTCTGGGTTCTTTTCTGCTCGAGATAATTTGGAACAGTAGTATAATTGCTGACCTCCTCTCTTGCTCCTTGAGGTTGACCATGGAGCACAGGCAAAGAGAACAAGGTACAGATAAAACGAGTTGTCGCCTGTATAGCAAAAATCAAATCCAGATCACATCAGAATACCCATGACACAACTGCAGCTGTTCGTATTTTACATACCTTCTCCCAGATGTTTCCTCTAATGTTATTTTGACCTTCTTCCTCATAACGTCCATCATCATAAACCCAAAAATGAGTGTCACGTGGACACTGCACATTTGCCAACTGAAAGCATCAAATGGATACATCAATGATTGGTTAAAGAAATGAAGATATACATTTAATATAATACTTCATTCCCATTTGCCTTTTAATCAGTTGCTGAGGCTAAAACATTTATTAACATGTCCAACAGAAAATGCATAATACAGAAAAGTTAGTTGTTAAAGTGTTTATTAAGAGGAATCTGTTACTTATAAACTGTAATGACAAAGGCTTGACAATGGAAGTTACATACCTAACTTTATGATATTTGAATAGCTGTATACTAGTTGGGACAATTAAAATGGGAAAAATTACAATATATATTAATAGAGGGAATGTGAAGCTAAAGCTCTAACAACTTTCTTAGAACCTTGACATGTTACATTCTAATCAACTATATATTGCAACTTCTAACAGTGTTTGGTACATAACAATAGTTATATTCACCAGGTAATTACAAAATAAATGTAACAGATAGGTTGCTCTTTTACATGAGAGGTATTGCAAGCACACCAAATAAAACACATGCCTAAACTATTTGACCCAACTCTAATAAAAGCAACAACAAGCACCAATTACTGCTTGTTCCATATCATGGCTGTCAAGAGTAGGCACTAACACCAAGGTATAAACAGATAAAGTACTTTGCTAAAACATGCTTAAAACACCATGGACGTAAAAGTGAACATCCGCTGCTCCTGAAGTGCCAACTCGAAGACTATCTTACAAAGTATATAGTAACAACCAGCGTATAATCGCCGTGCTGAGTATCTGAATGTCACACAAGCCCAAACCACTAATCCCACTAATTCTAAAGCAAACTTCTCCATGGGAAGTAAAAGACGGTGAGAATACTTGGTACCAAAAGGAGCCTGAGATTGAGAATCCTAAATTCAGGGAATAAAACTGAAAAGAAATACCATGATTAAGAAAAACAAATAACAGGTCCTGTATTAACTATAAACTACCTTTAGCACCCTCAATTCAAGTTTTGTAATTTCCCGGCCATTGATATAAACTTCAGTATTGCCATTGCTTGCATCAGGATTAAGCTTCCTGTGAAATTCAAGTTTGAACTAATGATCCGATCTGGTTTTTCTCCCTCCTGCCAATTCAATAAGAAGTCATGAACAAATCAGATCCCCACATTATAGATGTTTCCCTTCCTACTTGTTCAATTAGAAAAGCCAAGTGAAACATAAAACAGCATACTGCAAATAGAACTTACCTTTCCCCAGAGACCGGATTCCTTATCATACCAATATCTACCAGGCTTCAACTTCCTTGGAGGTAAAGGGCATCCAAGAAATTCTGCCATCTCTTCTGGCTTCAACGGATACCCATTCACAATTAGCTGCTCTGGTCGGAGCTGGTTAGCAGAACATTCTTTCTCTGCTTTCATAATTTGCTTCACTTCCAGAGGACTAAGTAATCTAGACAAGAGCCTAGAATGTTTGCCTAGTCTTAATCGCTTTGATTCATCAATTGGCTGGCCAATGCATGTCACACATTTCCGTCCTTCAGGCATTGAGCCCATTGCCCTAAGCACACAATTGCTGCAATATTTAGCGTCACAAACAAGGCAAGATTCCTTCGTTTCCCATTTTCTCTTACCACAACGATAACAAATTCTTCTTTTCTTCTTCTTTTCCTTTGAAACCCCACAAATTCAGGGAAAACGGGCTTATCCATATCCACATCTTTCCTCTCTGACCTTTCAACGGTATTAAATGTGACAACTGGCACTCTCCTCGCTTCATTAACAGCTTGTTTTGGAGGATTGCGAACTGAACCAGGAGAAGCTGAAGGAGAAGCTGAAGAATAATCAGGGTTTTGCAACACAGATACTACTGACTCAGAGCTTGCCGAAACCCTTGGACTCTGTGCAGCCGGACTTGTGACACCAGCAATATAAGATACTGGCAAGGGGATTGGTTCAATAACTGGAGGGCCAGTATTAGCAACTGACCTTTGGGACTCTGATAGTGATTCTGCAGCAGGTATGGCACGTGGATTGACATCAAGAGGCTCAACTCTAGGCAGTTCATAAGCGACCGGAGGACCCTGATATTCCATAGCTATAGAGTAATCAAGCTCTGAAGAATCTTCAGGGAGAGATGCACCAGGTGGAAGCATTTTCTTCACCAATTCTTTCCAACTCTCACTTTCCTTTTGCTCCATTTTTTTTTCTAAAATAATACAAAAGGGCTATGTGCCACACCAGAGTCTCAAACAACTTGTCAAGTATCACCCATATCTATCAAACTCTTTAAAGTCCAGTTATAAGCTTCAACATCCTCCCGGCTTTTGTCAGAATAACATGAGAGATAACTTGTAAAACCAGAATCACCCCAAATTACCTGGAAAGCAAACACCAGAACAGTGAATTTCTCGGCCCTTTTCGTTTTTGTTGCTTTCTTGCAATGAAACCAGAAATAATTACAAAGCAGCCAGAATTTACACACAAATTGTCATCCCATGGGCAAGCCTTCAAGTTGGGAAGGACATATAGGAAAGATCAATAATTTGACCCAAATTAAATGCAATGCAATCAAATCAAATCAAATCAAATTGTTCATAAGCCGAGCATAGTAAATATGATAGGCCCAAATATCGCTGTAATAAAGTCGAAAATAAAATAACTTAAACAATTGGCAGCGAGACAAAAGAAAATGAAGTCGAAATAAAGGTAAATTCATCTTTTAGCCCGAGAGAAGACTTTTATCCTATAATATCCTAAACCCTATATAAGATTATTATGCATGAAAGTCAAATATTTAGAGAGATTCATGTTAAAACACACAAAACCTTTTTAACTAAAAAAAAAAGTAAGATTTAATTTTCTTCTAGTCAAAACATTAACAATGGACATTCCAAGCTGAATAGGAATGATTCGATACTGGAGGCCTAGCAAGACTTTTCAGCTAAAATAGCAAAACAAAAAATGAATCAGTCAACAGTCAAAAACTTTAGCAGTCATATGTTAGCTGAAAAAGCTAAGAGACAAGAAATTAAAAATAAAAATAAAAAGGTTTCACACCCATTCCAACACTGAAAAAATTGAGGGTCCATCGAACAAATATAGTATACAGGAAAAAAAATCCAACAAAGAAAACAAACCCTAAGAGCAGAAAATCCCAGACACGAACTGATTGAAACAAAGATTATGCAACATATAAAAAGGGATCAAAACAAAAGGAATATGATAAAATTCCCTTTTTGAGCTAATCTTGCCACTTTATAAAGTGATGGGCGATAAAAGAAAAGATGAAAAGAAAATAGAGAAGTCAAAGAAAGAAAAGATACCTGAAAGAAAAAGACAAAAATGAAAGTTAATCTCAGAGGCTTAAGCCTGGCTTCAAAAATCTATGAGAACCAAACTTAAGCAGTAGTAAAAGAAGATGAAGAAGAAAATTAGAAGAAAAAAAGTAATAATAAATAGCTTTTTTGCTTTCTGGACTGCTTCGAATTGCTTCGTTTCTGTGCTTTGAAGAACTCAAAAAGAACAGAAATCCTAGATGGAAAAATCAAATATGTAGAGAGAGAACGATGATAATGATATGGTGAAAACTACAGATTGAGAGAGAGAGAGAAACATATGTGGGCCCATTTTCTTTTCTTCATTCATGGTAGACTAGTGAAAATTTTTTCTATATTTAATGAAATATTTTTTTTATAAAGAGATGAAAATGAAAATGAGGTAACTTCAATCTATTGAATTGTAGTCCAAATGAAGCTAATTTAGCTAAAAATGTCAGAAAAAAATATTTTTAAAAGTAGGTCATTTTTTTTAATTAATAAAATAGATCTATTTTTTAGATATAGGAAAAACACATGAGAGTCTTTTTACCTTGAACTTAGTTTTGGATTTCGGATAAGATGGAGGTTAAAGAAAGCGTTATTGTTGGAGATGAAAAAAAATAAATTGATTATATTGGGAAGCCCTTCAGTTTTTTTTTATGATTGTGCTCTCAAATTTATGTATGATATTTATAATGCATCATTTTCGGGTATTCAAAATTTTTGAATTTGCCGTCAATTAGCTCCCGAGTTATACTTTAATCCATGACCGTATAACGACCGTCGATAGAGACCTCTGCTTAAACTTCAACTCGTGACTGTATAAACAATCGTCACCTCAAAACCTGACTTCTATTGGATGTCTTCTAAGATAATGGTCTTATCCAGACACGATATATAAAATGTGAGTATCTCGAAATGCTATCGTATCACTGACGACTCAAATACTTTAAAATTAGCACACTCTTTACCTCAAACAAAAATAAATATTTTTGATGAAAAATTTAAATACTGAAACAAAAAAAAAATTGAGAGAGATAAATTTTTAAAGGGGAGAGATGGTGGCAAGAAGAGATGATGGAATAAGGGGGAGAGCCCCTCTTTTATAGGTTGGGAGATGAGATTAAAAAAAAAACAAGAGGGAGGAAGGGATACGTTAAAAACGCGTTTTTTAACACATATATTTAACGAATAATATTAATGTAGATATCAGTTGAAGACGAGGCGTATTTGAAAATTTACTCGAGATTCTCAAGTGCAGGGCATCTGCCCAAGCTTTGGACAAATGGAGGAGAGAAAGCGCACTTAATTGGACACGTTTTTTACCGATATGTCAAGACAGATACGTCCAGTTGAACGCGCTTTACTATCAACTGTGCAAAGAACACGTCCAATCACACTCTATCTTCAAAATCAACCTATTTCCCTAATTAAAAAAACCCCTGTTTTAAAAAATACTTTTTTTATATTTTTTTTTACTAATTAACGTTGAATTGATAGTTGACTTCGTTTTTAAATAATTTTTACCGCTAAAAAACATTTTAATTTCTAAACCAATCTACGTGCCAACAAATATGTTATGTAACCACTTTCACCTCTCCTTCCGTTTTGATCACATTTTTTTTCCTTCTGAGTTTAATCCCACAAATGTTTATATGAAAATATTGAGATTGTGATTCACTGCTTTTTTATTATTAAAAAAATTAATTATTCTTTTTATTTTTGAGAATGTCCGTTCGATTAATTTTTCTTTTTACAATTAGTTACAATTTTTTATTCCTTGGTGCAAATTTTCTAAAAATAAGTTTTTTTTATGGTGAAAAATTCCCAATGAAGATAGTGAGAGACAGGACAGGAGTAGGACAGGAGTGAGTGAGTGAGAGCTCGCGTGTTGGGTGGTTCACGCTAAGATAATTAGCGCGTGTGATGAAATGATGGTGGAACCGCACGGCCAAGATATATTTGTTTCTAGACTGGAGGAGTGTGAGAGATACTCCTCTATGTGTTTTGTTGGGCTTGAAAATTGTGGATCAGATATGGGCCATTGCAGGCCTTTATCATTTTCTACTGGTACATAAACCGTAAATGAACAAAATGTATGCTGGAATTGTTCGTTTATTAAGTTAAATAAATAAATATGAGTAAGATTTATTAGTTTATGAGTAAATTCATTGATGTTCATTTAAAGCTTGTTTAATAAATCATTTGAAATTTATTCATTGTTCCATTAGTAAATATTAATAAAATTATTTTGATTTATATGCTTTTTATCTATAATATAATTATTAATATTTATATTTGATTATTTTATATTTAAAAAATAATATATATATATATGTTTATTTATTGTTTGTTTGTTTATTATTTACGGACATTGTTCATTAACATATTCGTTTAAGTTAAACGAATATGTCTATAAACATTAAACAAACAAACATAAATAAAAAATTTAAAATTTTTAACGAACACGAACAGATTATAAACAAACTTAAAAATAAATAGATCTAATAAATAGATATTTAGTTATATAAAAATTATCTAATAAATGAATTAAGCATTAGAGCTTGACACTTTCAATAAATTTATTTTAAAATTAAAAAAAGGTATATTGATAATAATGATGATGATGATGATGATGATGGTGATGATAATAATAATAATAATAAATTATTGATAATGCATACAAGTGGAGGCAGCATGCCACTTTTGAGTTCACCCGTAACATGTCATTTTTCTTGACTCTGGTTTCAGTCACCAATTCCGCCTACCCCATTTCCTCAAGTTCTTCTTCTTCTTCTTTTCCTTTTTTTTAAAAAATAATATGCAACCTTTTGTTTCACTTAAATGCATTATGGTCAATTTCATGATAATAAAAATGTATTATGGTCAAAACCTTTTTGATTCAGTGAAAGATATTTATGTAGTGCCTATAATTCCTATCATCCTCCTAGCTTTCTCTGATTATCAACGTATGGATCTCATACCAAAGCATTTAAATCAAATAATTGGTGTTTTTATAGTGTATTTATGCTTTGATGTAGATCATGAATGTTACAGTTGCACCAAGCTTTTAGGATTTGAATGAATGATGATGGCAGAGTTTTGAGAAGCTTGAAATAAGCCTTGGTTGTTCAAGATGTGTGCTAAATATGTGGATAGCAGCATGCCCACAGTAGTTGATTTCACGCTAAAATGTCCATGGTTGTTCGTTCAAGCAAAACATGCAAGGTGAAGTCTTAACCAATTGTGCAAAAGGGATAACCTTTTTTCTTATTCCATGGCACTAAAGGAACTTAAATGTACAAGAGCTGATTCTTCCAACGGGGAGGCTTTGTGTTTTTTTATTTGAAATCATTTCCCATTTAAATCATATCTCCAGAACACAGTATAATTTCTCTGGTAAATCATGTTTTACACCAAATCTTTAAATGACATTCCTAACTCATCAAACGTAAAACAATTAATCAAAGCTCACTTGATGTTGACTGAAGAAACTGCGGAAGTGATTTCCCGGCATCGTGGATCGCCACTTTCTAAGCAAACACCTTGAGGGTCTTCCCTAACTAACAAGGCCAGAACATTGTGCGAACTCCATGCATTTGTCACGTTCCTGCTAGAATCACCCAAGGTAACAGCAAAGACTGCATCAAATCCACCTGCTCCAGGAACCCCGGCCAACAAAACTCCTTCCATATTCATAGTAGCATCCAAAAGTTTAGTCTGTGATTCGGGTTCTATCTGCAATCATGTTCAAACGATTTATAAAGGATGTAGAATGTGAAGGAAATGCACTATATTAAAATGATAATACAAAATTTTATAATTATCCGCCTTTGCCTGCTGCAAACAAGTTTTTTGGAACAAGCAATCAATTATGCCATGCAAGTCAACAGTTTTAACGTCTTAATAGAATCAGATAAAAAAGAGGATAAAATTATTCCATCTTTCACTATTTATTCTACATCGTTAGCAGACATAAGAATGAAAATTGGACATTTATAAGCATCAAATCAAAGGGACAATAACATACCGGAACACCTGCTGCCTCTCCCATTGTTCGCATGTGATTTCTGATCTCAAGCATAACCTCCCTTGCCTTTAGCAATACTTGGACAACTTCTGCTTTGATTGGCTCAGTCACTCCCTCCATCCACTGTCCAAGCAATTGGTTTTGTAGACATCATAAAAATCAGCATTTGGGAGGAAAGATAGCACAAAATAAACTGACAAGACTCGGGAAATTAACCAAACAATCTCACCAACTTTCTTAACAATTATGATAAAGAGAACCTTCTTTGGTTATTGATCCAACCATCTACCAAATATACAAGCCAATAAATTGAAACCAAAATTTGAGCCGTGCGATAAAACAAGTAAGCTATTCTTTTACAGATTAATAGATTTTTCCAGACCATAGTGTTGTGTAGCATTGCCAACATTATAGTCTGACATGCTTGGAAGGAAAATATCACTAATTTGAAAAGAAGCTGGCATGGAACTCATGATATTGCATACAAGGGTAGGAAGGAGAAATATCCGGCCAATGTACTCTTCCCACAGCTATTCACCTATCCACAAGACACACAAATAACCAAAAGACGTACACATTAAAATTATGGATCAGACTGCATCTTATCTTTGAGTTTTCATAACAATTCACAGGCACATTTGAATGTTGACATAAAATCTCCACTTAGTCAATCTTTGAGGTAAGATACTTGGAACTAGCCGTTTGGCTATCAGTTACAAGGTTTAATAATTAGCATTCCTATAGCAGAAAGATGCCCTTAAAAGTCTGTAGCTGTCTTTAAACTCTCAATCGTCCTAAGTAGTAGAGAATCTTTCCAAGCAAGAGACTACCATTAATAGTGGGTGTAATAAGATTCAACAGATTTCTAGCTATCAGTAAAGCACTATTTCTTCAGCACTAGAAAACCTTCCCGAGCAAGGGACCACTCTAAAAAAGTGAGGTATGACAAAATTAATTAGTTTCTTTCTTTTTTATTGCTGAGTTCGGAAGTCTGAAAAAGAAATCAGAATCTAGAAAGACAAAAGTTTCAGTTTTTCAGTAAAAATATCATGAGGAAATTCTATTTTTTGAATTATTGAATGATGGGGAGTAGTATAAATCAATACCTTTGCTGGTTTAAGCCTACTACAGCTATCAATCATGCATTTATAGTCGTCCCAGTGTTCTTTGGCTAATTTTTTTAACATGTTGAGTTGTGTCTCAAGTTCTGAATTAGCATCGGCCAGCTTTCTCCATGTTTCTTGGGATTTTTCAGGATCAGCCTTCTGCCATTTTTTAACAGCACCTACCATTGATGGTGTTGATGATCCACCGGTTCCCGGTTCTCCCAGTAACTGTGTCAGCCAACAATCATTTTGACTATACTTGAATTTAGTAATAAAATATTTTAATAAGATGGACAAGCCACCTTTCATTTTATTCACAAAAGAAGAAAAACAAAGAGAAAGTACCATATATGCTTACACAAAAGCATTATAGTCCAAGTGGAAAAATAATGAAGCTCATAATGCTTACAAGTGTCATTAATGGTGGCAAACAGAATTCAGTAATCTCATGGTCCCATTTTCCATTTAGAATGTTCCCAATTACTTCCTCTAAGGGCATCCCTTTCACTGCAGCCTGCAACATTGCTAGATATCTTATAAAGAATCCAAAGAGAAGTCACTTATACAGCCATGGTGGTGAACCACAAGCAGCAATGCAATAGCATTAAATGATAACTCATACAGCTAGTATTATCTCACTCTATATCAACCTAAGGCTGTCACAAAAAATAAAAATACATTGAGCTAAGTTTATGTATTCAGAACTTTGCCATTGCAATATTCCAGTCACACAACCAGGGAGGGAGGGAGGGAGGGGGGGAGAGACCTGAGCAGCAGAAAGCACTTCTGGTGAAAAACGAACATAACGCTGACTCCCATAGACTGCAGAACTGACATCGAAGCCACTGCCAACTTTTCCTTGGGCAATACAGTGGGCACTTTGAGCTATCATATGCACGATATCGAGATCTGTGGAATCCTTATTTTCTTGGTGTTGATCTTCAGAAGAAGTGGAAAGGTTAACAACACCAAGGTAATGAAGTAAAGCAGCAACTACGGCAGTTGTCATTGCTGCAGATGAACCCAATCCAGTTTTTGCAACTTCAGGTTTACAATTTCCTCCATTTGATTCCTCAGAATTGAATGTAATTGATGTAAAAGGTGGTAGAGTAGCCAATGCTTCAGGTGTCAACGGAAGACCAAGTGCTTCTATCTGCGAAGAATACAAGAACAGGCAGATACTAAAATTTACATGCCACAATAAATAAATATATAATCTATTTCCATAAAGAATATTAGAGAGAAAAACCAAGGTTTTTAAAACCAGACCGGTGGTCGAACCAGTCCGACCACTGGTTTTCAGTTCAACCAGCCGTTCCGGTTTTAATTAAGTAAATTATTAAAAAAATCGTAAAACCGGGTCAACTAGTTTTTAGCCCAGATTAACCGGTTCCGAGTGGTTTGCTCAAAAGCTGGTTCTACCCTTTGTCCAGACCGGTAAACCGGCCAGTTCCTGGTCCAACAGATCCAACCAGCCGATCCAGTTCCAACAACCATTAGAAAAACTAAAATACCTGATTCCTGTATGAGTAAAAGTCATTGCAACCTAAGATTGTGATATCAAGACCTGAATGAATAATTCAGTTCCATTATTAGATCCCTGAACGTATTGTTTCCGTAAAAAGAAAAGAAAATAATTAATTAAATGCAAGGTTAAACATTACCTTGTAAGAGTAGTTTATCTAATGCCTCTTTCTTATTCTTGTCAAATGTTGCATGTGCAGCAGCTACAGTATATTGAATAGTATTTTCTACAAAAGGGTTCCTTGATTCACTGGAATTGTAAGCCAAAAAAATAATTAAACTTAACAATCATTTGCTTCTTTAATAGTTGGCTTATATTTTGTATAAACTGTTGGAATAGAAAAAAACACAGGAATAACTACTTAAACTTAATTAATGCTAGATACACATCAATAATAGAAAATATGCAGTCTATAGGCATCCATAATAGAAAGGATGCAACTATGACACTAGAATATGCAAGGAAAAAAAACTTCAATCATATAATGTAACTTGCCTTGAAGATACACACTGAAGTGTTAAATGTTTCCGAGACAATTTGTACATGCTTTCTCTGGAAAGCTGAGGCGATGTTAGCTTGATATCGGTCCAAGACTGAAAGACAATACAGAGGACAAGAGTTAGACCATGTGTTACTGCACCAGTAAAGCACGATATAATCCAGTGAAAGTTACCATAGCATTTAATAGTGAATCTCCTGATTACAGCAAGCAAGAAAACTAGTTCTAAATTACAGTTGCGGGTGTTATGTAACGCATTGCGGTTGTTGCGGACATGAATCATAATTCGAAAATCACATTTATTTTCAAAATCAATTATCAACTATCAGAGGAGATTATTCTTGATCTGACTTGAATTTTAAGCCACATAAAGCTCAAGTTTAACATGAGCTATGACCCTCTAACTTTAGATGAATGAAAAGTCAACATAGAAAACATTTATCTAAAAATCTGATAATAAATTTTGCATTTAGGCAATATGACAAACACATCTTGTGCATTGAAGAGCAAAACTTGATAAGATGACATACCAATAAAAACACAATTCATGTGCCTAAAATCTCAACAAATATGAGCAGGAGACAAGAAATAGACAGTAAAAGAAGCACAATCATAACCCATTTAATACCGCTATGTTGCAGCCATTACATTGCATTTGATCGCCATTGCAGCCATTACATAATGGGTTGCAGCTGCAACAGTTGTGATTCAGTTATACCATAGCATTGCGCCAATGTTACAGTTTAGTAGTGTTAATTTCCATTAGGACGCGGCCCTTATGTGTTGCGGCCGCAATTTAATACTACCGACCCTCTTGTTTTTAGAGAGAGGAATAAACAGTTATAAAGCCTGACACTCCAACAATCACCTAGAAAGGGATCAAAGATCAATATCATACACGCGAGAAGTGAAATTTCAGAAACTCCACAAGCGACTTTGAATTTTGATCATGTTCATTTAATTCAATGAGTTGAGTTTATAATTCAGCGTCAGTTTTCCTTATTTACGATCAAATTGAAACGTGATAACCATTCATACCAGCTCTCAGAGCTTTTAAAAGCAAGGAAATGATTGCAAGTGTAGCAAAAAAAAGATAGAAGCATGGAAACTAAAGGAAAAAGTAACCTACCCATGCCCAGCTTTCAGGCTTGACATCTTCATAAATTGGCTTAACAATAGCGTAAAAACGTGCATTCGTACTCAGAACAACCCCAGCATTTGGCCTCTCCAAAATTAAGTATCCCCCAGTCATCAAAACCTTCCCCGGAGCAGAAGCAACACTGTAAATTAACATTCATTAATCAAAACTAAGATTAAAATCATTGGAGTGATCCAAAAAAAGATACCCTTTTCACAATTCGTGCTAATCTACAACAAATTAAACAAAATTAACAAAATCTTGGGTTGAACGAACTTAAACTTACACTTCCATTGTCGTCAACGATTGGGATTTGGGAGATTGAAACTGGGTATATAAAGTAATGAAAAGAAAGTGGAAGATATTTAAGAGCTTTAGAAAGGAAGAAGAGATTTTCTTTATAGGGGATGGGGATTAAAGCTTGAATCAGAGATTCCCTAGCTCAGAAATCAGCAAACCAAACAAGAAGAGTAAATTGGCAGTCAGCACTAAACGGTCAAAATGTTTGTGTTTAGTTGACGTCGAGAACTATGTATGGTGGGGCCCGTTCACCAACCATGCTTATTGCATTTTCTCTCTAAATTAATAAAAAAATTTAATTTTGTTGACAATGAAATTTTTTAGCTACGTAATTTTTGGAGTAAATTCTAAAAATAGTCACTTTTATTTACTTCAAGTTATATTTTAGTCATTTATACTTGATATGTTACGTTTTAGTCAGTTATGTTATTATTTTGTTACGAAGTGATCACTCTACCGTTAAGTTCCATTATCTCTCTAACGGTAATTTTACGTGGTAGTCCAATTAAATTTTAAGTGCCAACTTAGATTTTTAAATGGAATGAAAATAAATATTTAATTAATTAAAAAAATTTAAACTCTAAACTTTAACAAAAAAACCCTTAAACTCATTTTCACACATCTCTCTTTTTCATCTTCATTTTCTTTCCTTTTGATTTCAATATCTTTAGTTACAAATCTATCTCAAAGCTTGAATTTTTAAAACCCATTAACCAAAAGATTCAATATATTTGGTTCCAATATCTGCTTCCAGTTAAGTTTTTTGGGGTTAATGGGTTTTAAATATTTAAGTTTTGAGACAGATTTGTAATTAAAGACGTTGGAATCAAAAGGAAAAAAAGATGAAGATGAAAAAGAGAGGTGCGTGGAAATAAGTTTAAGATTTTTTCAGCCAAGATTTAGGTTTAAAAATTTTAATTAATTAAAATCTATTATCATCTCATTTGAAAATTCAAGTTGGCACTTAAAATCCAGTTGGACTACCACGTAGGATTACCGTTAAGGAGATAACGAAATTTAATGGCAGAGTGATCACTTCGTAACAAATAATAATATAAGTAAGTAAAACGTAACATTTTAAACATATATGACTAAAATGTAATCTGAGGCAAACAAAAATGATTATTTTTGTAGTTTACCCTTATTTTTGTGGATGTTACTATTTTTTAATAGAATATAATAATTAAATAGTTAATTTGTCAAATATGGTAACTTAAAAAAAATAGTATTCAAACATTAATTTAATAAAACCAAAAAAATTATTGTGTAATTGTTTTGACTAAAAAAGCATTCATTTCAAGATTGTGTTTTTACCTACCTTTAACCAGAGACCAACGTGCCTATGAACAAAAAAATTTGACTTGCAACTGAATCAACTCACTTGTAATAACAGACTAGTACAATTGAAGATAATATCCCGAAGCAAGAAAAGTTTTTTGGATCAAAATTAAATTGTATAATTTTATCATTTTAATAGTTTATATTTTTATAATTTTTAAAAAATTAAATTAAATTTTTGTCATTTTTAGAGAGATCAAAATACAATTTTATCATTATTAATTTAAAATTTTAATGATTTAAATGAAAAGTTTTCTAATTTTGGGGTGCCGGCACCCTCCGACTCTCCCCCCTTGGCCACTGATATCATTATAATAAATTGTAACCCATTGACAAAAGTTTCTCAATCTGTTCATCAGATGCAATAGAGCCTTGTCGCAATTGAAGAAGTGAGCAGATCCCCATTCTTTGTTGCAAGGTCAATCCGACTCTACTATGGTGATGATCTCTTGATGACAAAGTAAGCTAACCAAGAGTGCATGTACATTTTGCCACACTA
Organism: Gossypioides kirkii; assembly: GCA_005610355.1. Classification (NCBI taxonomy): domain Eukaryota; kingdom Viridiplantae; phylum Streptophyta; class Magnoliopsida; order Malvales; family Malvaceae; genus Gossypioides; species Gossypioides kirkii. The sequence continues at coordinate 5,047,615 of CP032254.1, read as the reverse complement.
GAAAAATAAGATGCATGTCACTTGAAATTCTAACTATTGTAAGAATTAAACCAAAAAACAAGCTTGTCAACGATCGTGTATCAGCTTCAATCTGTGTCCAAAAATTTGTTTCTGCCAATAATGCTCCAAACATATCTATGAGGCCTAACTGTTCAGTCATTAGGGAAGCATAAGCAGAGGGCAAGGAATGCCTTTAAACACTCTTGAGCTTGCACTGGTTGCCATTTCATACAAAGCGCACGTTGAAAGTTGAATGGTTTCGATGTAGTTTTTATCCATGATATAAATTGTTGCATTCATTGCTACCAAGGACTTATTTGCAGCATACATGGAGTACTGAAGAAGTGAGACTATTCATTAATACTGAGATGAACAACTTTATAAATTTAACCTGCTAGCCTAGTTCCAACCCAGCAAGCAACATGTTCTCAAACAACTGCATTCTCGGTTGTTATGGGCAATTCGTCCAACATCTGGATTTTCAGATTTCTTAACTCTCGTAAATCACTCTCAAATGTCTGAACCACTTTTACTGCAGATGCGTCCACCTCCTCTTCAACATCTTCTATAACATTGTTTTCATTCGTGGCTCCATATGTTAAGAGTCAAGACTATCCTATAACCCAGTAATATTTGTTTAGTAATTTGATCAATCAAGATACGAGATAGTCTGAATATATTTATATGTTGTCTTTTTGGACATGGGCATTATTGATATTGTTTTAATAAACGAATGGATCTTTTAGTAGTTCTTATACTAGTATTCAATGTTAAAGATTGAAGAGGTTGTATTTATAAAGAATTGAATTTCACTAGGGTTTATGGTCAAAAATTTTCTCAATCTTAAAAGGCATATATCAAGGCTATTTATCTTGATTATTTTATTGTCGTACTACACCTATAAATAGACAACCAATTCATATGGAAAGGATATCGATTTGAGGGAGTGTTACGCTGATTTGATTAAGTTATCTTTACCATTTTCTTTTATATTTTCACACTCTATTATTAAACTTTTATTTTTTTTAGAGGTTGAACATTTGTATATAAGATTTTGGTGAGTGGTTGAACCTTTGTTTTTTGTTTTTTTTTTCTATTTCAATAATGTAACTAAACACGATTTTAAATAAATTAATATATTTTTTCACCATATATCTTGAGACGTTTAATCAGACACTTGATTATCATCACATTCTTCATATAAATTTGACCCGTGACAATATTATCACATAGATTTGAATGCATACCAACATCATCAAGAACAAAATCCAAAATGTTTTAGAGGCCGCATCAGCAATACTCTACCTCACTGAATTGATGGAACTGAAATTATGGATGGATGATTAATCGTAATGTTCCTATTACCTTTGATAAGCTAAATTAATTACACCATTATAGTATTAATGAAAACAAATGTTTGCTAAATCATAATTATTTATTTCAACTCATAAAATATTATAAATTCAAGATCCACCCAAAATTTATTCAAAACTTCAAATCTCATTATTCTTGAGTTAATTCGTAAAGAAAATTTTAGTTGTACATGCTTCAATAATATGATCATAATTTGAGCTTTTGAATTTAAATTGACACATTTCAAAATGTTTTTAATTGTTAAGAGATTATTTTTCGAATTATAAGAAAACAATTGAATTAAAAAATATTCAGATTTCATCCAAAAACTTGTTACAAGTTTACTCATATTTTTGTCAAACCATTGATTCGTCAGCTTGATCAAGTCAAAAATTTTATTTAAATAGATCATTAAAATTTTCATAAAATTCTTAAAATTTGATTCAATCGGTTAGTACCAATTTAAAATTATTCTTTCTTTTTTTGGTAAATTACAATAACAGGACAAAGCTCGAACAACAAATGCGACTAACGCGACTCGAGCTCAAGCTACATCTAGGACGGTGAATACCCTTAACCATCACGCTATCAGATAGAGTTCATTTAAAATCATTATTAACCTAACCAATAATGAAATACAAATGTACTTAAAAGGAAAAAAAACGGTACATTGTTGCATGTAAAGATATTTAAAATTGATTGAAACATGAATCTCATATGTTGATTTGATAGTTAAGATATTCACTACTCTAAATTTATTTTATGATTGAATCTGTTAATCGCGTTACTGTTAAGATTTTAAACTCTTATAATTCAAAAAAATTGATTGAAACTTACATCAAGGTGAAAAACTTAGATCAATCTTTTGAAAAGAAAAGTATTTTACCCAAAGCCCATGATTACGTTAACTTGTGGCCGACCTTCGACACCACATCTCTGAACAAGCAAGCAATGGTAAAGCCCTAAAAACAGGGTAGCCGAAACCCAGTATTAGGATATCGAATTCTTATCTCCAAACTAACCCAACTGCTCTCCTTTGCTCTGCACTGTACCAATACAAACTACCTTCTACTCAAATTTTGGCGAAAACCCTAAACCCTTCCCTCTAGTATCTCGGTTTTTTAGTATTTTCTTTTCTTTTTCTCCATCTTCCTTTGTAGCCAAAAATAGGACTATACCTATAAATTCTGGAGTGAAGCCCAGCTTTTGCACTCTAGCTTTGATACTGAGGTATTATTTTTCTACTCTTTCTATCTTATCTGGGATTGTTGATGGGAAAATTTCGATTTTGGTTGGAGTAAATATCACTGTGAAACTTGCTTATGATTCTTTTTTGGCTTGCAAGACTATTTTATTTCAATTTTTTGGAGTTGCGTTGTTAAGCTGCTTAAATTTTGAATGGTTAGCTGTTGCTGTTTTTTTAAAACGTATTTTATTCAATCTGCCGTTAGTTGAAGCGATTTTTTTCATTTTCTTTTAAGGGCATTTTACCCTTTTAATGAGAGAAATTAATTGGTTTATGTTTTAGTAGTCTGTGGTATGTGCTCAAATAATGAACATTGAAGTTCAATGGGTTGATCAGTCTTTCTCGAATGATTGGTCTTTGTTTGGTTTTGGAATAGTTTGAGAGAAAAGAGAAGAACATGAATCCTCAAATCAAAGTAATTATTATCATTTTGATATATTTAGCTTCATTCTATTTATGTTTTCACGTATTTGATACAAGTCCAAATTTTGAATGGAAAAAAAAGATCTCTAGCTTTAAGTTTTAAGACCTATTGAAGAAAACAAGTGCACATTATTGGGCTTTAATGGTTGCGTTCGGGACTTTCAATGATAAGAATTCTCATTGTTGACTAGACGATCACTATGATCTTGTTTTGTGAAAAATTATCCTTTTGGAATTGTAAGTTTTATTTCTGGAAACGTAATTTACTAAAATGGTTACTGTTTCATGTTTCATAGAAGCATTGTCATTTTATTGATCATGGTATTCTATGCTTAATTTTTGCAGGTATGCTGCTGAATCTCATTTTGGCTCAATAGTAGATTTTACACGTTGATATAAGTCCATAGATGGAGATAGTTGAATCAATACTTGATATTCCAGTGCAAGATCCACCAGAGGAGGAGTTCTCTTCTGCTGATTTGACTTGGACAAAGTTTGGCACAGCGGAGCACCATGATGATGTAGCACTCATTCCTTATGCTCGAGTAGATGAATTTATAATCGGAGAATGCTCCAATGTAGAATGCCCAACACGATTTCATATTGAGAGGGGACGGAAACGATCAATGGGCAGTTTAAAGGAGTACAAGAGTGATGAATATTTGGAATATAGACTGTAAGTTTGACTCATGCTTGATAATGTTCCCATTTTGTGCTCTTTTGATTTCCCTCTGCTCTGAACATAAGATATCTCTTTTGGCTGATTCTATCTTCTATCTACAAAAACCTGTTATGTTTCCTGAAGTGTTAGATGATATAATATTCATTTTCTCATCAATATGAGTTCAACCTTAGAATAAACATTTGTTCTTATGTTTCCCATGTAAATTTGAAGATATTGGTGTTCCTTCGGTCCTGAAAATTATGGGGAAGGTGGAGGTGTATTACCTAGTCGAAGATACCGTCTAAACACCCGAAATCGGGCTGCTAGACCTCAATCCATGCGAGGATGCACATGCCATTTTGTAGTGAAACGTCTTTATGCTCGTCCAACGCTTGCACTTATTATATTCAATGAGAGACGTCATATAAACAAGTCTGGTTTTGTTTGCCATGGGCCCCTTGATAAAGATGCCATTGGCCCTGGTGCTAAGAAAATTCCATATATTTCCAATGAGATTCAACAACAAACAATGTCCATGATCTATCTGGGTATTCCTGAAGAAAACGTGCTAGAGAAACACATCGAGTATGTTCAACGGTATGGTGGTTCAGATGCAACAGTTAGTACCCTTGCTTCCCAATATGTCCGCAAACTTGGCATGATCATTAAGAGGTCAACCCACGAGTTAGATCTAGATGATCAAGCTAGCATTCGGATGTGGGTTGAACGCAATAAGAAATCTATATTTTTCTATCAGGACACTTCTGAGACAGATCCTTTCATTCTTGGGATTCAAACAGAATGGCAGTTGCAACAGATGGTTCGTTTTGGCCATCGCAGTCTCATAGCAGCTGATTCAACATTCGGTATTAAAAGACTCAAGGTAATAAACTGGTTATTTTATGTTTGTTCAGAGCTTTGAGAAGCTATTTTAGTTGGTATTACATGATTGTGTTTCTGAATGCAGTACCCTTTATGCACTCTTCTTGTATTTGATTCAAGACAACATGCATTACCTGTTGCATGGGTCATTACCCGCAGTGTTGCAAAGCCAGATGTGGCTAAATGGATGAAAGCGCTGCTCGATCGAGCTCGGAGCGTAGATCCTGGATGGAAGATCAATGGTTTTGTGATTGATGATGCAGCCATGGAGATTGATCCCATAAGGCAGGATATTTTTGCTTTAAAAGTTTGGCTTGAATTGAGTGTTTCACTTTCTTACTCCTGTTTTGTCTGTTTTATCAGGGATGCTTTTTGTTGTCCTATCCTATTTTCAATTTGGCGTGTTCGTGGATCTTGGTTGAGGAATGTTGTTAAGAAATGTTCCAACATTGAAGTTCAGCGGGAAATTTTTAAGCGCCTGGGAGAAATAGTTTACAGCATTTGGGGTGGCTTAGACACTTCAGTTGCCTTGGAAGAATTAATTCTTGATTTTGTCGATCAATCTGCCTTCATGGAGTATTTCAAATCCAATTGGGTGCCTAAAATTGGTTAGATCCCTCATTACACATCCACAAATATGGCAATGTGATGAAGATTCCCATGCCTGATATTGATGTTGTTTATCTCTGTTTGACAGAAATGTGGCTTTCAACAATTAAAACTTTCCCACTTGCAAGCCAGGAGGCATCTGGTGCCATAGAAGCCTACCACGTGAAGCTGAAAACAAAATTGTTTGATGATTCACATCTTGGTGCACTTCAGAGAGTTGACTGGTTAGTACACAAGCTAACAACTGAGTTGCATTCCGCATATTGGCTTGACCGGTATGCAGATGAAAGTGATTCTTTTCAACATGTCAAGGAAGAATACATTGCATCTACATCTTGGCACCGAGCGCTGAAAATTCCAGATTCTGCTGTTACATTAGATGATAAGGACCACCTATTTGCAAAGGTAAGAAGTCAGAAAGACAGCAGCAGAACACATTTGGTTTGGAACCCAGGATCAGAGTTTGCTTTCTGTGACTGTGCTTGGTCAATGCAAGGAAACTTTTGCAAGCACGTCATCAAGGTCAATATGATCTGTGAAAATGCCAAAGGCTGCAGACCTTCCATGTCTTTTTGGTCATTCAGGGAGATATTGATGGATCTTTGCAAGAAACCAATGGATGACTCAATTGGATTAGATGAGTCAGTTGCCTGGACCCACCAGATGCTTGATCAAATCAAACAACTTGTTGAATTAAATAGTTCAAATGATATTGGCATTGTGGTAAATAATATGCCATTGAAATGGGTCTCTAAGAAGGGAAGAACATTTGTTGGTATACCAGCTTCACTTCCAGCTCTTCCATCTGATTCCAAGACCATCACAAAGAATGTGCAGAAGAGTCGGAAACGGAAGAGGTTATCAAGATTAAGATGATCATTGAAGTTGGTTTATACTGGCTAGCATTTAGCTAACTTCAAACCCTATGGGTGGGATGCGCTCTATTTGAAACTATTGTCCATTTCCATGTTGGATAACATCAACTTCATTGCTTGAAGCATGAGAAGCAAAGCTATTCTTTAAGTAGTACTGTACTTTGCTGCCTCCAAAAATGGATTTTGATGGAAACAATTTGTCCATCATTTTGCGCTTGCCGATGTATTCATTTCAGAGGAAGATTCCGCATATGCATGTTCGTTCCAGTGCTCATATTGGGGGATGTTTTAAGGCCAACATCTTGAAAGGGGAGTTATGTTATCTATAACCAATCTATTCATCCATGTTATTGAGGCTTGCTTCAGAATTTGGAACTCGAGTGTTTGTCTTTTCATTCTCAGGAGGTCCTTCACATTCATTTTTTCAGGGAAAACAGGGCAAAGCATAAGGCATCATGCCAATGGATGCATGTCTCGCTATTTTTATTGATGGACAATTATAACATATCATGTATAGACTGTTTTGAGTTGACATTTGAATTTGAGTTGCATAGAAAGATTGTATTACGTGATAGCATATTTGTATACCTTTATTAAATATAATAAAGATTATATTACGTGATTGTATAATAAAGATTATACAAGATCTGTTTTTCTTGCAAGCACAACTCAATTACGATTGAAACGTTTTTTTGGTACATTTCCAACAACCAAGAACATAAGGCCAAGAGAAACTAATGAAAGCCGAAAAAAAGCTTCCATCCTCCAATGGTACAGCCAATGATGTCCCATTTTGAGGAATTTATGAGATTTGAGAATCATAAGAATAGATTGCAGCAGCAAAATTTTGGCCTACAGTTTGCTTAATGATCTGTAGCTTTTAACATAGAGCAATTGTGAGCCATTAGATCCCTGTACAATCGCAACTCCACCTATCATGCAATTGCAGGTTCCAGAAACGATGTGCAAACAAAGAGTCCAGTGGGGGGTTTGGACTCTTGGATTTGATCTAAGAAGTCTAAGTTGTGTGGCCAGAGGACTATTTGATTCAAAGGATTTAGAATAGAAATGTGCAAATCATTGATTCTCTTGAGTGCACTCAAAGCATTGAGGTCAATTTTCCTAGAAGTGAGTTCATTTCTAATTTTTTAGATGATATAGAGGGTCCACCCGACTAAAGAATAGAAGAATTTAGAGTAGTGGGTCTTGATCCCATTTGATTAAAGCCAAGCAGAGGCGGAGGGATTCAAAGCCGAATGAAAGGGAGGATCCAGATCGTGCAAACTGACATTGTTATGGTGTTTCCATACAAAAGGGACGAAGGTTACCAGAATAAAAAAGCGCTTTGAGAAAAAGTCCTTAATAGGAAGGCAATCTGTAGCAGATTTAATCCATGCTTTTTGGAAAGTCGGAGCAGCAAGTAAACATTCTTATCAAAGAACATGCCAAGATCGTATTTCAAAACAATTTTGTCCTCGGAGACGCGACTAAGCCCAAGAGTTTCCAAGGTCTTTCTATAGTCTGATTGAGACACTCTTGAACTTGAAAGGTCGAATCATTTGTTATAGGTAAATGAAGTGACTGTCTAACAAATTTATTTTAACTTAACAACGCTTTCTCTCCAAGTCAAAATATGAAAAAAAAAGTCGAAGATGTTAAAGGGAGCAGCTGCCCTTGTGGTGAACCCCTTTTCAATAATTATTCCAGGAATGTAATGCAGAAACATCTGGCATTAGGACACTTCTTATATTGGTCTTTGCATCTCTGATAACGGCAAAGTAAGCTCCACACCATAGCCAATTTGGGCATCTAGAGTATCATTTACAGGTACTTCAGCATACCACGGCCCTCAACACTAAGTTTAGTCGCCTGCAAATTCTTCTTTTTTGGTGCTTTCAACTGCTGCAACTTCTTATTCATCTGCCATGAAAAGGTCAAAACGATCAGTTTCAGAGAAAAATAAACTGAATATAGAACAATCGGAATATGCTTGTTTCCAGATAATTATGTATAACCAAGACATAAATTTAAGGAGGCATTCAGAGTAGTGCAATGTTTGGGGATCAGACGGTTGTATGAACAATATAGATACATCCCCTTCTGTTTCATTAACCAAAAAACCCAAAAAACCATTTCCAAATATTTAAAACCAACACATTTAATACCAGGGAGATTAAACCAAACCTTTAAACGGCGCTGGTCTTGAATAACTTGTTTCGCACGAGCCCTAATTTCATCTGGATCAATCTTAGACTGGGGGCGCACAACAAAGTCCAGTGGTGTTGCATCAGGCCTTGAAGCATGCAGCCTTGAAGAAGATTCAGACCTTGAAGCATCCTGAGCTGATGTTGATCGTCTAGACTTTTGGTCACTGTAATTTTATAACCAACAAGTACATTAACGAGCGTATAGAATCAGAATAATCATATCAAACCAAGCATTAGGTTACATCTTACCGAGAAATGTCCAAATCAAAATCACCATCTCTAGATTCCATTGCTGCAGCTCTATTTGCAGGCCTACAAAAGAAAATCAAGAAAATAATAATAAGAAACGCATTATGAAAATGCATGTATAAATAACAAATTTGTAAGCAAACATGATATAATTAGCATAAAACTGACTAAAAGGAGAACCTTTTGACAGGTGGTCTTCGCAAGGGAACCCTATCATCATCAACATTTCTCATGTCCTCAAACCTTGTGCTCTTATTAAAGATTGGTCTACTCTGCATTATGTTCAAAATTATTTTAAAGAGTTAATGCCACTCGATAGAAAAGAACTCTTTGAATATATATATATAAAGAAACCTTTTAAGACAACCTAAGAAATGTAAATTTGACAAACAATATTTGATTAAAATATGGTGAAGTTTTTACAGAAGTCACAAGAGCCGAAAATTCAGCAATCAAATTTATACTCCTATAAGCAACATACTAATGAATTAAGAATTAAAACATGAAAGCAACAAGGCGTTAGTATTGCTAATATAGTTCCAACAAAGAAAAGAAAGAAATCAGGAAAAATTTAGAATATAAAGAACAGTAGCTTCATCCAGAACATTACCCATTTATCAACCAAATCCTTAGCAAGTTTCCTGTTGGAAGTGGTTTCCTCATCCGATTTTGATAAAAACATAATTACCTGCAATAACATTTGAGAGGAAAAAGAATCAAAAGCCAATAAAAAATGCTTCAAAATAGAAAGCTGGATGTTATTATCACAGAAAGAGGTTCCTAACCTTTCCAAGTCCACTTCCCTTTAGCTGCTCCTTTCTATCATACTGCTCTAGATCAATTGGAAACTGCGTGAAAAAAGAACATTTCAGTTTTTCATGTAACAAAATGTTGGGGCAGTGACCATTATTGCACAGGCCAAAAATGAAAGAAGGCAGGTTGTACATCAGTCAAAATCTGCAAAATAGCTGCACGGATATTTATATTTGGCAAGCTTCCATCGGGAAGAGGTTCAAGCCAATTTTTCAACAAAGTTAAAACTCCATGGTCTAAGAATTCAGGTTGAAGCTGCTTCCTGCATAAAGAGTAATTTTAAAGATGAGAACAATCCTTTCTAGATAAAGACAAGCAAGCCTTATTTACTTGGCAAGCAGCTTACTTTGAGAGAACCTCAGTAAGAAGGGGCAACTTCTTGAGTTTACTAATAGCAGGCTTCCCTTGTCTATTAAGCTCTGCATCTTCCTCAGCAGTTACCTCAAGCTCAGCCATTACACTCTCAACTAGCAATGCAATTTCAGCAGGACTTTTCTCATTCTTCTTCCTTTTTTTACCCATCTTAAATAACTCCTTAATCTCTGGATCCTCATCATCTTCCTCTGCCTAAAAGATTGTAAAAGTGAACCAAAAGCATCGTAAAATTAGACCTCTTCATATCATCAAATTTTAAGCAACCAATGGATTTGTATTTGTAAGTACATAAATCTATGAATATAATAGTAAACCAGTTTCCTAAACTCTTTCTTAAAACAAAGACAAACGCACATTAAATACATAAAAAAAAAAAAAGATGATTGACAACCTGAGGAGCTGCACCAGGCGACCTTGCTTCATTGTCACTTCCGTATCTTTCTGCAGGGTCAACTCCACTGTCATCTATGAAGTCATCATCATCCATAGTCCTAGCACCCTCTTGATCATTCTATGCCAGTAGAGATGGTCAAATGAGAAACTTAGCTAGCCTTTCACCATCTTTTATTAAATTCCAGAGCAGAAATTTGATTGTGTGCAAACAAGCTTATCTTAGTAAACAAAGCATACTCAATCAAATAGAACATTGAGAAGTAAAACAGCATTCACAATAACTATCCATTGGAAGAACAACAAAAAGCCAATTTATACCACCAGTAGCAATAATGATGGTGAGTCCTGAAGCCAATATTTTCAAAGGTGAATCTTAACCTTATGAGCATATTATCATTAAAACTACGAGATCCTAATGCCCTTTAACTGTAAACTGAAGGGTTGAAAACCATCATAGGAGGCTCACAAATGTTTTTGCTTTCCAACAATAAATTTAATTCTCAACTCAGATTGTGAAAAGACAAACTAGTATCTTTTACTGAGAACTAAATTATAACCAAGTTTTAAAGTAAATTAATGCGAACAGATAAAAATTTTACTAAGTCCAAATTCCAATAAATAATATAAGAATCTAGCTTCAAGCAATAAACAAACATAGTTCATAATTTTTTATGCAACTGACACCATTGAGAATCCATTGAGAATCCATAAAACTAAAACCCAATTCTCCGAATTCAACCATCAATAATCCAATTACCAGAAAAAGAAAATACCTCAGGATTAACCCACTCCCACATCTCATTCACTTCCTCTGACTTCCCCAACTTTTTAACAGTTCCTTTTTCACTAACACCCTCAGAAATTTTCTCCTTGTGCCTCTTCTCCTTCTTCTTCCTCTTCTTCGCATCAGATTCCGATCCTTCCCTCCCAAAATTGGACTCTTCGTCTTCATCTAACAACTCAGGGGCACCCATACTCTCTTTTCCCGTAGAACCTCCTTTCTTAACCAGCCTTTTTCTAGGCTTACCAACCTTATCGGTATCGTAAACCAGCGTCTGCGATCGTTCTCGTTGGCCCAAATCTTCCAAGTCATCGATAATGTCTTGCGGCGGCTCCGGCGATCCGGGGTCCGATTGAAAGTCGTCAAGGTCCATAATCGCCTCTCCTTCCTCATCGCGATAACTATAAGAGACATAAAAGAGACAATCACCGTAAACAAACCCTAGGGCTTTTTTTAGAAATATATATATCTATGAAAAAGTAAAAACCCAAAATTCAAGAAGAGAAAAGCTTACGAATCCATGGCGTTGGCGATCAATCACGGGCACAAAATTAATTTTGCTTTTTCTAGTTAGATGATGAATGAGAAAACATAAACCATGTTATAAGCTGCGCAAGGTAAAGGAATTTTTTTTATTTCACCCGCCAAGTCGGATTGGTCCACTCGGATTTTTTCTCTTTTCACGTTGGATTGTTAAAAATTGGTTCAATTTTGGATAAACTGCACTTTTAGTCACTAAATTATATTTAAGTTTTTGTTTTGGTTACTTAACTAAAAAAATTACAATTTGATCACTAAACTATTCAAAAAAATTTATTTAAGTCACTGGATTGTTCAATTTTTTTCTTAAAAATAGTTTCGTTAGTAAGCTCCAAAGGACAATTCAATGATCCGTACGATAGATCAATGCCTATTGACAATTAAAAGAATATACCTTAGATCCAAGTCAATACGGTGGTCAATGTTAAAGATCAGAGAAAAAATTTGTTTAAATTTTAATTTACAGATTCATAACGTCCAAATTTATTTCATGAAAAATAATTGAATTGTAGAAGAGTAAGGGAAACAAAGCTTTCAATTGGTGTAAGAAGAGTGATTAGATATAACATCGATTTTACCAATTCAATGATTTAAATGAAAAAATTTTAATTGTTCAATGATCAAATTATAATTTTTTTAATTAAGTGATCAAAATAAAAATTTATTTACTAATGGATTTACTCTTAAAATTTAAATAGGTTGGAAGTTTGTAATTTATGGCATGTGTTTAAATTTAGGTTAAACATGGTGAAAGAAAATTTGAAATTTTTTCTATGGATATATTATTATTTTTAAATTGATGCCACCTATTTTTATTTTAAATAATTTAATATCTTTATTTTTAATTTAAAAATGTTTATTCAATTATTGATATCTTTAATTTTTTTTATCAAATTTATGTTGATTATAATGTTATAATTTTTGGCATATGAATATAAAGTGATTTTCTCTATTTTAAACCAGTGTATTAATAAATTAAAAAAATAATATTAGTGACGTTAATAATTGAATCTAGATTTTTAAATTTAAAATGTAAAACGATCAAATTTATTAAAAAAATAAAAAGATTAAATTTAAAATGTCGAGTGACTTAGAAGCATATTTTTTTTAATAAAACTAAAGCATATTTTAACTTTAAATTTAATATAATGGATTTATATTGTGTAATTTAATTTAATTTAAATTGATTCATAGTTTGTATTATTTAAAAGTAATTTTTAAATTAATATTTTATATATTTTTATAATTAAATTTAAATAAAATATTTTTATATATTGTCAATTTGAATTACAAATTTGACTTAATTTAATTTTATTTAAATATATCTTAAATATTTAATACTTAATTTTAAACTTAGTTGTATAGTTTTTGTGATAATTCCATTAATATATTCTCATTTAAAACAAATAAATTAGCATTATTTTAAGATAATTAGATTTAATTACATTTTTTAATTATAAATCAAAATTCTTAAGATTAATAAATATAATAACTTTTTTTCAAAATTTTAACTAATATTAACATTGTTTTTTAACAATTACATACATTCTTAGCAAAATCACATTTCATTAAAATTTTAAGTGTTAATTTATCATTGGGTTTTAGTACATCAATTTGGTTTCAGTGTCGAATTTAATATCAAATTTTTTTATCCTAATTTAATATTTAAGTTTTGTTTCGATGTACAATTTGATTTATATATATATATATATTATTTTTTTATAATTTAATAAATGTTTAGGTATATTCTTTTAGAATTTTTAAAATATTTTTAGAAGTTATCTATATTTTTTTATTTTCTTTTCTTTTCAATTATCAAATAAGTTATATTTATATGTATATTTGAATTTATAAATTTGAATTTTTTTATTTTTAAAAATTAAAAAAAATGGAAAAAAAGTATAATCTTTTAATTTTTAATTTTGTAAGGTATTCCATTCATTTTCTTCAGATTTTTTATATTATTAAATATAAATTTCGACTTAAATAAATTATATCTTACATTTTTTTACTTAATTAAATTAACCTTTAATATTATAATATTAAAAATAAAAAATTTTAAATTGTTAAGCTTAAAATATAATTTTAGAAAAGAAAACTTTTAATAGTATTTATCAAAATAAATTTATTATTTTAAGTATAATAATAGTTAATTACATTAATTGATTAAAATAGAGTAAAGATAAATATAAAATTATAAAAAAATGAATATTATTTAAATTATAATAAATTAATATTCAACCCATGACAAATTTTTATATTGTTTTAATATTAAATATTTTAAAATTAAATAACATTAATATAGTTAATTTTGAATTAATTAAATGTTTTTAAAAATATTTTGTTATTATGATAAAGTATTAGTGTAGACCGACAATATAGAGTTATTGGGGCTATCAAGGAATTATTGTCGAAATCTTCAAATTCTGCATTAATCAAGCACATAGCTCGGTTCTTGCAGAATGTGGCAAGTTGGTATGTTGAATAGGAGTGAGTAAAATCCGATTCGATTTGAAAAACTCGATAAATAATTTAAATTTTGAATTAATCGAGTTATTCGGATCAACTCGAATAAAAAATCAAAATTTTTGGTTTAACTCGAATATGAATTACATAATTTTAGTTATCTGGAAATCCGAATAAGAAAAGGTAAAATTACGTCATTTTGATAAATATTTACTTTTTCTAAAGTTAAAAGTCAAAACCATTAAGTTAAAAGTCAAAACTACGTCATTTTGATAAATGTTCATCCATTAAGTTAAAATCAAAATCATTATATTATTTATGTAGTTAAATAATCTTGTACATACTTCGTCAACTAGTTAAATAATCACTCCAGGTAAATGTAACATTAAGTATAAATAATAAGATTCGTTAACTCGACTTGATTTGACTCAAAATTTTTTCACTTGATCCGATTCAATTCGAAAAAATTTCAATTTGAGTTTGGTTGCTTAAATAAGATTCGTCAACTCGACTAACTCAAAATTTTTTGACTCGATTCGATCAAATACTCACCCTTAATGTTAAATATATCTCTAAATAAGATGACGCTGAAGGTGATCGTATTGCCAAATTGACATTTGATAGAGGGAAGGCTTATAATTATTTGAAGTTTTTCCTTTTGAATCTTTCAAATTGTGTGTAAAGTTTCTTATTTCATTTACGTAAAAGAATTGTAATTGCATTACTTTTTCAATTCATTAATAACCAAAATTAATGTTATAAAAATATTATAGGAGTTGGAATACACAACTTACCTGTGCATGGCATAGAAATACAAATTAATTGCAACTATACCTAATATGCAATCTTAATTAATTTAATTCCAATTAAATTCTACTATTTCTTTCTATATTTAATTCTTATATTTTTATTTTGTCATTTTTAATTCATGATTAATTTTAAAATTTCAATCATCGTCAAATAATAATTGTTAAATTCATTAATTTAAGTTATGTTGTTTTCAAAATTTGATGCAACAAACATATTGCCATATGTTATGTCATGTTATTTTATTATCTCCACATGTTACTCACTAAAAATTCAATTAATAGATTAACGAATGTCATTCCCGTCAACACTGAAATTGTAAAATTTGAAAAGTATAGAGATTTAGAATGATCCAATTGAAAAATATGAATCAAAGTTATATCATGCCTAATTATTAAATTTATTTAACCAAACGAATTTAATTATTACTATTTGAGTTAGAACTAAAATTTCAAATTCTAAAATTGATTAATTCGAATTTTTTTTCTATAAAATAATGAAAGAATATGAATATCCCTTTGAGCACTCATCTAAGATGTAGGAGAGTACCCAAAAATGTAAATCATATAAAAAAGATTAGAATTCTCAGATTGCCAACTATAGACGCCTTCAATTCTAATGAAAAAAATAATGAATTCAGTTTCTCAAAAAACATTAATTAAAGATTTCCTTTTTCCCTATAAAGAAGGGAGTGTTAATTTTCAAAATCAATCTAGAATTATTTTATATTATACTCACAAAATATATTCAAGGGAATAATCTATTTAAACAGATGTAAATTTAAGTTTTACATATTTTCATATATTTTTATACGATTAATATTTTAGCGATTCAATTATAACAAAATAAATTAATATAAAAGAATCACCTTATTGTTTTTTCTTACAAAATTCTTATCACAATGTTAAAACTTTCTCGAAATTAAATATATTACAATTGTTGAAACCCAATTTTAACCGGGCCCAACGTCAAATCCAACTTTTAATTTTTAAATTTTGATTTATTTTAAATTTAAATTTATTTTAAATTTAAATCCATGTTGAGTTTAAATTTATTTTAAATTTAAATTTATTTTGAATTAAAATTTATTAATATTAAAAGTCCAAAATAGAATGTCCATTTCTTACAAGGACCAATAGGACACAAAACCCAAAATTCAAATTCTACAATCCTAATTGGGCCGATTGACCCAAATCACTTAAAACCAAAAGAAGTCCAATCTTCTCCCATTTGCTACCACCTCCATCTCAGCCTCTCAGAACGAGCCACGTCAGCAACCAAGTTGCCATCTCCAGCTTCAACTTGCACCTCTGCCACTAGCTACCATAGCCACCGCTGGTACCTGCAAGAAGAAAAGATCGGCATTTAAATGTAAACGACAAATAACCATCATTGTAACACTGGTTATAAAAACCAGATTTAATCTTTTGTAAAGAAACCCTTTTTGAGAAATCAATACACAATTATGAACTCTTGAAACTTACAAATCAATACACCTTTGAAACACTAGAAAATCAAAACAGGAGTAGATAGTAACAAGCAGAGGTACCAATCATCACCAGAAATACAGAGCAGTGAACACTTGTAAGTTATATGTATTGAATATTGATTTGCTTTTGTTTAATATTAAACTTTGAATGTCTTCGTAATAAATACTATACATCGATATTTATAAAACCTACTAATACTGTTAATTAATATTTTCAATTAACTCAAGCGTTCTATGTATATACATCTGTATGTATTAAATTCTTACTGGCTACATGCATTAAATATATACCTAGTAATAACTTTAATAACAACTATTTTAGTAATAAAAATAAATTCAACATTAATAATATTATTAATAATTTAATAAAAAAAGAAGACAAAGGGGTAGAAGCACTCCCCTGTTTTGCGTTGTCGTCGCCGGAGTTTCGCACCGGAGCCTGCCACCGTCGTCGTTACACCCCCCGTAACCGTGATCTGCAAGAAACGCGAAACAGAGATTAAACCCGAAGCAATAAAATGGAAGTTACAACTTTTTATAAACAAAAAGGGAATTGAAATAGATCTAAAAAATACATCATGGAAAATGGAATAAAAAGGAATGGGTTTTCTAAAAAAGGCTTATAAAAAAGAGAAAGAAAGGGATAAAATTTTCAGATCTGGTTTAAAATCAGATCTGGTTTTAATGAATAATAAAGATTGAAGAGGGGAGTTTCTTACTTTGCCGACGGCCTGTGGACTGCAGCTCGGTGGTCGGACGGCGCGTGGGAGAGTCGGAGAAGGCGAAGCAGCGGTGAGGAGCACCGGGTGTCGGCGAGTGTGGAGCGTAGCCCGACGACAACCGGCGACTGGAGGTTGGCCGAGCTTTGAGGAAGAAAGAGTGAGGGAGAGGAGAGAAAAAGAAGCTTTTTGAATTTTTTTGAAAATGAAAATGAAGGAAATAAAAAAAAAGCGTTTAAAGTGGCTATTTAAAGGCCACCAAAACAACGCCGTTTTGGGTGTGGCCAAAATGCCCCAAAACGACGTTGTTTTGAGCTTTAACCCATGAACCGACCCGACCTAGGGTCCGCATGTTTTTGAGAAAAAGGATATTCGTGCATTCAGTCCTTCCGTATTTTTTAATTATTTCAATTTAGTCTTTTTTGTACTTTTAGTTATTGTTAAATTGGCCCAATAATTTTTAATGCTTTTCAATTTAATCCCTCTACATTTTGAAAGCACCAGGAGCTGCCACATTTCATTATTTTGGCTTATTTATGCCAGTGGTCCCTCTTATTTTTAATTTGTTTTAATTTAACCCTTAAATCAAGTTCTGTTTAATTACAAGATTGGCCCAAAAATTTGTCATGGTTTTCAAATTAGTCCTTTGACTTCAGGATGCTTGAAGGGGTGCCACGTGTCACTTGTTTTTGGTTTTATTTCCCTGAAGGTCCCTAAACTGTCCAAAAATTATATATTAACCTTGAAACTTCCAAAAATTACATTTTTACCCTGAACTTCCAAAAATTTCATTTTTAACCCTAAAACTTCCAAAAATTACATTTTTACCTCCAAACTTCCAAAATTTTAATTTTTACCCTCGAACTTCCCGATTTTGACCTCAAAACTACCAAAAATTACATTTTACCCCTAAACTTCCAAAAATTACAATTTTACCCCTAAACTTTCAAAAATTACCATTTTACCCTCGAATGTCCAAAAATTCTATTTTTGATCCCGATTTTTCTAAAAATTACCGTTTTACTCTCGGATGTCCAAAATGTCATTTTTAACCCCAAACTTTCTTAAAATTACCATTTTACCCCCGTGTATCCAAAAAGTCTCATTTTCAACTCTGATTGCATCATTTTGCTTCCTCATCAATATTTTGTATTTAATTTTAATTATTATGCACTTGTATTTTGTATTTTCGATTTTTGCATATCATTTATCTGCTTAATTATCTTACTTCGTGTTATCTAATCTCTCATATTAACCGTTCATTCGCATTTAAAAATTACACGTTCATTTTCAAAGTTATTTTAAAACCAAGGCAATGTTCCTTTCGTGTGGAAACCTCGGGAAATATGCCCTAACGTGTTGAGTGATTTTTCGTATAATTCGCACGAATCGAATATCCTTTTTCGAGTTTTTTATGCCTGTTAACTTCGAGATTCCGAGAACGTCATGCCCTAACGTGTTGGTCACAACTTTAATTCTTTGCGAAAATCGAAGTAAACGAGCATTTCATTTGCAAATTTTCCAAGCCATTTATCCGAGGATTGCATTTTAATTTTAATGCAAAATTTTCAAGTTCTCAAAAAATATATCTATATATACAAATGATTTTAAAACAAAACGAGGCAATGTCCTTTCGTGTGAAGACCTCGAAAAACCATGCCGTAACGTGCTGGGTGTAATTTTCGTATAATTCACACGATAGAATATCCTCTTTAAAGTCTACCAAAATGTCCTTCGGTTTCGAAAGTCTGAGAACATAGTGCCCTAACGTGTTGAGCACGATTTTTGGTTCTCCTAGAAATTCGAAGCACACGGACAATTTTTCTCAAATAGAATCTTTTGAAATTATACAAAGTTTTCTAAAACAAAGATTGTATTTTTAATTTTACTCGAGTTTTCAAAGTTTTAACAAAATAAGACCCAAAAGTAATCAATGTGGTACCAATTTTGGGCGTATGAGGGTGCTAATCCTTCCTCATGCGTAACCGACTCCCGAACCTGTTTTCTGGATTTCAAAGACCAAAACATTTTTCGAAACGGATTTTAAATGTTTTGTGATGAACCAATCACACCAAATAAAAGATTGATGGCGACTCTTATTTTTCAATTTTTAAAATAAATTTTCAAAACTACGTTTTTCAAAAAGAAGGTTTCGACAACGATGTAAGTAAAAATGTCTGTAACAAATTTTAATATAAAAAATTAAATTTAAGTGTAACTCAATTTGAAATGTTAATAATTTAAATCTTATCAGTTGTATATATTTTTTGTATTTTATTTAAAACTTAAAAAAATGATTTTTTTGGACACATCTAACTCTTAAATAATAGTTTGATAAAAAAAAAGCTCTTAAATAATAATATAAATAAACGAATGTGTTTTTAAATAAAATATTAGATCAAAAGGGTATTTATTATGATATTAATTTAAAATTTTGCATGGATGAGATATTTGTTCTTACATAACGAAATCAAGGACCTTCGTAGGATTAACAGCCAATTAGACCGTTCAGAATCCAGAAGCAACTCCCAGCCCTTCTTTTATTGTGTATAAAATAAAAATAAAATCGAAAGAAATAATACAGGAAGAACCCTAAAAGAATAAATAATAAATAAAAAGAACCGAAATAAGTAAAGAATAAATAATGGGTCATTTTCATTGCTGCTCATATTCAGAGATGTCGTCAACTCCCTTGTCCCTCCTATTTTTCTTCTACTTGTTAATCTCCTCCTCCTCCCCTTGGTTGTTGTGCTTCAGTAGTGGTGCAGGTTTCAACCTCAACACCATTGCTTTTGATGATGGATACACCCCTCTCTTCGGTGATTTCAACCTCGTTCGCTCTCCTGATGGCCGCAGCGTTCGCCTCCTCCTTGATGTTTCTTCAGGTAATTTAATTTAATTTAATACCCATGCACCCCCCTTTTTTTTTCTTTTTAAATTCTGTTTGGGTATTTGATTGAAATTCAGGGTCTGGTTTTATTTCGTCAAGTATGTATGAACATGGATTTTTCAGTGCCAAAATCAAGTTGCCATCTGATTATACTGCTGGAGTTGTGGTTGCCCTCTATGTAAGTTTCTTGGTTTTTAATCTCATTTCATTCCCTTAATTAATTAAAGATCATGGTTTCTTTTTGTTTGTTTTAATGGTGAATGATGCAGGCATCAAACGGTGACGTATTTGAGAAAAACCATGATGAATTAGACATCGAGTTTTTAGGGAACGTAGAAGGTAAGCCATGGAGATTTCAGACTAATCTGTATGGGAATGGCAGCACAAGCCGAGGCCGAGAAGAACGTTACAGCCTTTGGTTCGATCCATCAAAGGAATTCCATAGATACAGTATTCTGTGGACGGCCAAGAACATCATGTGCGTTGTCTTAAACGCCTTTTTTTTCTCCGTTTTGTCCTTAATTAATTTCCCTGTTTTTAATGCCTTTCCTACACGGTTTTTTATATGTTTTGCCTTTGTTCACGCATAAATTAATGCAACTAACAAGAAAATGTTTTTTCTTTAATCCTCAGTTTTTACGTCGATGAAGTTCCAATTCGGGAAGTGGTACGCAGTGACGAAATGGGCGGTGATTACCCAACAAAGCCGATGTCTATATATGCCACCATTTGGGATGCCTCCAGCTGGGCCACTAATGGTGGCAAAATTAAAGTTAACTACGACTATGCCCCTTTCACTGCCGAGTTTAAAGAGCTGGTCCTCGAGGGTTGCCCTATGGATCCCATCCAGGAATACCCCGATTTCACTACCTGTATAGAAAAAGATGCCTGGCTCGAGACTCGAAACTACGCCGTCTTAACGCCGATACGGCGATCTGCTATGCTTAAGTTCAGACAGCATTACATGTACTACTCATGCTGTTACGACGTATGGCGGTACCCCGTCAAACTTCCTGATTGTGTAATCAATCCGATCGAAAAGGCAATGTTCAATGAAACCGGAAGGTTAAGATTTAGCGGAAGCCATAAGAAGCAAGCCAAGATCGCAAAAGCACGACGGAAGAAAAAGCAACGGGCTGCTTCCGATGTGTAGTATTAGATTTGTGTTGGTTTTATTTCTTTTCCATCTTAATTATAATTATAGTGTAGGATAGAAATCTATAGGGTCGAATAATTGATTTTTGTACTTACCATTTAGTTAGTGTGTAATAATTTACTAGTTTGAATGATTGGTTTTGGCACTTACCATTGCTCTCGATCAACATCGGACTTGTGTAATTTATGAGGTAATTGATGGAAGGTGACATTAAGCTTATCTTATTCACATATAATAAGAAATTAACCCTTCAATATATTAGTTGATACATTCATTTCAGTGATATTGAAGTCTCAAATACTTACATGTGTCTCATGCTGTAGTAGGGCAGATAAATAACTCGAGAAATCCACTTCTTGAAATTTACAACTTACGCCCACTTCTCAAGTAAAATATTTTATCTTTTCAATAAAAATTGTTTGCAAAAAAAAAAAAAAAAAAAGTTGTGTTTTACTATTTTGCTATTATTTTCTTGTTATTTTCTCATTATTTTACTATCGTTTCACTATTATGCTGCTATTATTTTGTTGTTGTTGTTTGAATATTATATAAATTTTATTTTATTGTTAATTTTGTTATTATTTTAAAGGTATTTGCTTGTTAAGATGCACCTATCTTTATGTTATTTAAGTATACATATAATTTTTTTAAATTTATTTCAATTTGTTGGGAAATATTTATTTTCATGTCTTTTAGTATTTTTGATGTATTATATTTTTAAAAAAAAGTTATATAAAAATTTTTAATACGAGTAGATCAGGCTCGAGTTTTAACATTTTTGTTCGGGTCAAATTTAGACAAAGCTTTAGGCCCATTTTTCGGGTCAAGTCAAGCTCGAGCGTAACAAACAGACCTAAGATTTTGGTTGAGTCCAATTCAATCCATGGACACCTCTATGAATAAAGTATGATATTTTAATTTTATTGTATGTATAATAGATTATTTTAATAAATATAATTTTCCAATATTTTTATAACTCATGAAGTACATCCAAATAACTATTAATTATTAATTTTATTGAAATTAGAGTATTTATGATTAGTAGTAATGATTAATCCCTTGATGCTATTTGAAGAGATAAAGAGCTGACGATGAAATTGCTCCATTCCTATTAATGTAAAATATTATGAGAAGTAATAACTTACTCTTCGTTAGCAAAACCTGAAAATATACCGTTAGCATGGGAATTTTGAAGGTAGAAAATTGTATAATCAAACTACCACTATTTACTCTAAAAACAAAACTACCACTCTTTGTTTCAAAAAATTCATATAAAAAGAAGGTCCTACCGGGAGTCGAACCCAGGTCGCTGGATTCAAAGTCCAGAGTGCTAACCACTACACCATAGAACCTGTTTGTTAACATGCTTAGACATCTCCAAGGTGAGTATCACGTACTCCTAGACCCACTGATCACTTGGGTTCGGAATAGTAAAGTTGGAAAAGGTTAAGAGTGGATGGTTGCACAAACCTCATCAAAGTTCTTTGAACGACTTTCAATGGCTTCAATCTTAAGACAGCTACTTACGAAAGTGCTGTTCTTCATTAGCTTAACCCTACTTCAATTAAGATGAGTCTAGTCCAAGGAATTTATTAAATCTGACCCAAGACAGACAGTCGTAAAAAACCGCCATTCGTTTGTGACCAAAAAGCAATGGGGCGGCATATGGGTTTAGATTGCTTCCAAACCAACCCACCTGGATATGCAAACGCAGTTAAAACTGCTTCAACTAAAAGCTTAAGGATGGAAGGAATTTAATTGAATCTAATTTCAGAATAATCAACCAATCGCATAAATATAGCATTCAAAGAATGAGTATACAAATGTGCAACCTTCCCCTGCGTAAAACAATACAATGGGAAGTCATGTGAATCAAGGGAACTGGAATGACCCTCCAATATCAGAATTCTGTGATGGGGGCTTGATGGCCACCCACAGTAGAGAAATTGAGATTGCAATCAGACCTGACCATACATATACGATTGTAGGTGTTTTCCCTCGTCTTCCCATTAAACCCTTTGCGAAGGGGTACAGATGAGCCAATACCCAGAAGCTGAAGAACACACCTCCTAGGAGATGGCTCCATTCAGGTGCATCACTGTATACCGTACGCAGGACTCCGTACGCAATGGCAATCAAATTAACAAATATGATGGTGAGTGGGGGTATCATGAGAGATGTCCATTTGAAGATGTAGAGATCAGCAAAATCATCATCCACATCATCACCAGCGGATTTTGATGTCAGGGTGAATGATATTTCGATACCAGCAATCACCTTTAATAGCCCCTGGAGCACTGCAGCAAGATGAGCACTGGTGCCTCCAATCAACCAGAACTGCTCATTCCTCCACCACTCTTCCAGTTCAATGCCGGACCACTTGATTTCTAGCACCGCAAGAGCACAAAGGGTCAGGGTGATGGCCAAAAGGTAGACGAGGAATGTTACGTTGAGTGTCTGAACTATGAATTGATCCGAAAAGAGGGACAGTGCGGGAAGGAAGCAGTAAACAATGAGGAATATGGAAGTGAAAGGGTATATCCCAACATTAAGATAAGCAATCCTCTGTAGAAACTTAAGCCTCGGGCTGCCTAGTAGGGCATTGTTGCGTGAGAAGAATATCTCAACCGAGCCAGTGGCCCAGCGTAGAACCTGGTGAAGTCTATCAGTGAGATTTATTGGAGCAGTGCCACGGAAAGCATCTCTTTTGGTCACGCAATAAACAGATCTCCACCCACGATTATGCATCCTATACCCTGTGACAACATCTTCAGTTACTGATCCATAGATCCATCCTACACTTTGCCCCCATTCAGTCTTATCTTCGTACCAGCATGAGATCACATTGATTGCCTCTGCAATTGTGGATGCATCAAGAGGCTCCCGAGGCATTGTGAGAGCACCAGGCGCTCTTCCGTATTTGATAGAAGGATGATCTGCAAGGGGCTGGCCTTGAATTGCTGCCACCCGGACAGACTCAACAAGTAAACTTGAGTTTCCAAACTTCTTAGGAATAAGAGCGATATTCATTTCATCATCTTCCCTTAAGTGAACATCTTCAGGGTCAACATCAGGAGCAGAAGCAACAGTTGCGGGTTTCTTAGTACGGGGAAAGCAGCAGCTACAGCAATCAGGGTTATCTTGTAATTGAGGTGGCTCAAAACCATAAAGGGCAGTGCGGCGAAAGAGGCATCCTGTTCCAACATATACAGGACCCTGAAGTCCATCAAGAGCTCTCATGTTAACATCAAAGAAGACTGTGTTGTGATTGGCATAGCGGTCAGATGGATCAATTCCTTCAAACCTCTGAGGAAATTGGACATAACAAATACGCTCCCCATCTCGGTCCATCATAAAGCATATTCCTTCTCTCAATGCTAGGGAATTATAAATGTAGTGGTCACAATCAAGATTAAGTATGAAGGGGCCATTGGACATGATGGCAGAAGCTCGAACAAGTGCATTCATGGCCCCTGCCTTCTTGTTGTGATCATAACCAGGTCGCTTTTCACGAGTAACATAAACCAGCATAGGAAGACGAATGTCAACCTCACTCAGACCCATAGAATTTCCATCGCCTTCAGTACCATTTTGAGGCACAGCACTAGGAGGGTCCAACATAACCTACAATAATAGACTTCAGGATCTTAGTTCACATAATCATACCATCGTTACAAATGATTAACAAACTTATTTAACAACAGCTTTTGTAACATAGAAACAAATGAGGTCAAAGAACACCCCCCAAGCAGTGGGAACACAAATGCGACCTAAGATTATATTAAAAATTATAGAAAGGAAATAACAATGAGCAGTTGAAACACATAAATTAGATGGTCAATTATTGAACCATATGCATGCCAACTGAATAGAAGCTATTCTTGAATTCTTACCTGTATGATACTGGCATGATCGCCCCTAGAATGCTCTGGAGCAGGAACTGTCCAAGTGCCGGGCCAGTGGGTGCTATCAGCCATCCAAGTAGCTTTTGGTATCTTCAAAGTTTCCATTGGTTCATCACTATTGTCCTCTCTCCAACGCTTCAAAATCTTTACCTCCTCCCTTGTATTGAAGGCATCAGAATGTCGTCGAATTGAATCAGAAAGACCATTTATCCTGACCTTAAATTCATCATACTCACGTTTTACCCGCCTGCGGTCTCGTACAAAATCCCGTCGCACCTTATTCTTGTAAGGATCTCTCTTTAGATTGAAATAGGATTCAGGGTTTCTAGGCTGAATTTCATGTTTCCTGCAAAAAGGAACCCAAATCCTGGCAAAACTGGCAGCTTCCGCCATGGCCTCAAAGGTTAGTAGTGAACCTCCATCATCAGAAACATAACACGCAAGCTTCTCAACAGGGTACTCGGCTGCCAGAATGGAAAGAATGGTATTTGCAGTGACAAGAGGTGGTTCTTTCTCGGGATCGGCAGTAGAAACAAAGACATCAATGCCTGGTAGATCAGATCTTCCTGAAGGATTATTCAGACTAGGTTTTTCAAACTTCTCTTGTAAAGCATTGAGATCAACATCACGATTAACTGGACTAAGCTTAGGAAGCTGGTCAAGCAGCCAAGAAAAGGCAAACCATATCTCGCAAACCACGGACATAAGCCACAACCAGATTGCTTCTTCATTTGGGTGGCTGATTCTCCACTCCAAAAATAATCCAAGAACCACAATTCGAATAAGGATTAGGAGCCTGCAAGCATATGAACAGAGAAACGAATAGAAAATTATCATCATGTCACAATTATTAAACAAAGCTGTAAAAAACAATCCAATCTCCAAGTTACTTCACATGTTATGAAACCAGTTGTAGCTTAAAGCTGACCACTAAGCAATTATAATCAAAGCTGGGAGTAGTTATGAAATCTTGTAATCACAGTACAGAATCGAAGAATCATACCGATATGGACTGAGGAGTGCAGCACGTATGCTTGATTTCTGTGTTAGAGGCTTCCACTGCTTGTCATTAAAAAACTTGGGGTCACCACCGATGTCATGACTGCTCCCATTCGCACCATCCATCGGCCACACCGCATTCCCGTATCCATAACTCTTATTCGTTTCGTACAAATATTGAGTATAATCAAACTCATTACTATCATTCCTCATCAAGAGCTCAGTTGATCCCACCACTGGCAAACTCCTGTCGGGTTTAGACGACCGTGTTCGGCTAGCCGAAGCCATCTCAGACACATCCAACCCCCTGTAATGCTCTCTACATCCAGGACAAAACCCATCACCAGTTGCCATAGCATCTCTATAACATTCATTACAAATCCTGAAACCACATTCGCATGGGAACACATCTATGCCTTGTCTATTAGTCATCATCTTGGCTCCGCATCCAGGTAGGTCACAAAACGACCCTTCTGCAAGCACCGTTGCCGGATCGGAGTCAATGATCTTCTTGGAATGAGCACGAGTAACGCGATTGTAACCCCCAGTAAACATGGAACTCGAAACGTACTGTTCCCCGCTTCCTACCGCTTGCATAGCAATTTCCATCGGCATTGGTTGGTTATCAGGTGTGGGGGGAAGATGAACTGTGTATCTAGCGAAATCTTCGCCTCCAATTTCACTATCGAGATCGCCAGCCGAGTTCGTTATATGGTGAATTGTGGGCATTCTTCTAGTAGCACGCGATTCACTTGCCATTGTTTCGTCTTTTTAATAATCAAAAAGTCTTTTCCCAGAAACTGTAATGCAGACAAACACCTTAAAAGAACTGCATAAAGCCTAAAAAACTTAAAACTTTCTCAAAATTCTATATTTTTCTTAGTGGAAGATATACCCTTTTTCTTTTCCTCCGAACATAAAGATTGAAGAGAAAAAAAAGAGTTAGATCAAGTAGTGATTAAAGTCTCTATATTTAAGGATTCAACTCTGTAATTGCTCACATATAGACAGAGTATAATATAATGATATTCAAAAGCGTACCAGTTTGAACAAGGCAAACAAAGGGCTAAAAACCAAGAAATGACTCAGTCTAAAACATCAATATCAAGCCACCATCATCTTCTTTTTCTCCCAAAAACAAAACTGAGGTCGATCTTTCTTTCAAAAAATAAACACTGAAACCGAAGAGAAGAAGAAAAAAAAACAAGGAATTTGCGAAGGTTTAACTTAATAAATAGATTAAGGGATATTTGAATATTTCCTTTTGCAGGGAAAAAAAAGTTGGTCACTACATTATAGTTTGGAAAGTAAGTTGCGGAGACATTCGGATTTCGGACATGGCTTGGCAAGATATTGCGGAAAACCCGGTTTTTCTTTTTTCTTTTTTAGTTAAGGTGAGAGGAGACGAAATTTTGAGTATTTATGGAGGTTATTTTGGGTATTGAATTTATAACCCGACTTCAACGGTAGAGCGCTGTCTACGCGGTGTAAGGGTTTAGCTTCGCTGCAAGTGAGTTATTTTGGAGCCTGTCAAAGTCAAAATTGTTGATTTTAACTTTTCATGTGCATAGCTAGTCCGATAATTAATTAATTATTTAATTAAAAATCTATAAAATTCAAAAAATAAATCAAAATTAGTTTTTTTGTCAGTTTCTTGTATCGATTTTTTATTTATTTTTACGTAATTCAATGGAAAATCGGTTAAATTTTATAACATATATAAATAGTTAATTTTTTGTTTTATTTTATAGTAACTATTTTTTTGAGATCAGTTAATTTTTTAATTAAAATAAAATATTGGAGAGATTTAAAGCTCGAAAAATAAGATGAATCTTATTGCCTGCAAAAAATAGAAGTAAAGATATGAATGGAAATTATTGAATAGAGATAGAAAAGGAAACAAAATTTTTTCAAAGATTGCCTTACACGGCTACACGCTCTTTTGGAATATGATTTCCCATGGGATCGGCTGCAAATGATCCTAGCCTCAACTGGTGGACTCCACGCGCTGACGCGGAACATATGAGTTGTAAATTGCGTCTAATAAAGAAAGAAATCAAGCACCCAATCTTATTTTAAATTTTTTTTTTGGTGAAAATCTTATTTTAATTTTAAGCAAGGAAAAATAATAATATCAAAAGAAGATTAATTGAAAAAGGGAAATACTTGAATTAAAATAGGAAAACTTTTTTTTTTTTTTGAAAAAACTAAAATAGTAGAACTTTATTTCTCTTTTGGTGGTTAAAATGGGGGCATTCCATGACGATTAGGAAAATTGATAAGCACGAGGGGTCAGAGGATGCATTCATTCACCAAAATTAATCTCTAATAATTAATTAGTACTTATCTTTCGGGAATTTAATTACAATTATTTAAATGCTTCTCTTTTTTTTTTCATTTATTTTTACGACTGAGTAATCCTAACTAATTTCATCAGCCTAAGATATTGTGGTAAAAGAATCTGCCTAATATTATAAAGAAGGGCCAACATGATACTAAGTCAGATAATGTTACATGTATATTTTCATATTTTATATTTAAATTATTTAATTAGTAATCTGAGTCAATTGGATCATTAGAAATCTGTATTCGACAAAGCAAACACTCCGATTTATATTAATAGCTTTAATACGAAAGTAATTAATTATATTTTTTTCTTCTCATATAGATAAGGAAATGGAGTTTTATTATTCATCAGCAATATGGTATTATGTAGGTATATAAACAATGACATGAAACTCCGTTTATTTGTTATGGAGGTTTTTGTCTGTCTGTTACGGCAGTTTGTGATTTTATAATAGAATATGCTTTGAAGGATTCTGGGAAGCGCAGGCAGACAGACATGTTGAGAAGATTGGATGAAATACTAGCTGTCCGGTTGTCTTTTTATGCGTCTTTGACCTCCAATAAAGTATAAAAATTGGCGAAAATCAATTTAATGAACAGGAGCCAAATGCTGAAGCGGCTGGAAAGAGTCTTGGAGTGCTTGCAAGCGGAATGGACAACACTAGGATTTGCGGTTTCGCCGCTTTGTCTAATATTCTATTCCCAAACGTGTCAACAATTAATACAACAACAATGCGAATTGAGAATTGGACCGGTTCAGAAGAATAATCATGACTCATCCAAACAATAATGCCTGCCTGCAGATTTTGGTATGTTTGGAGATGTGTCAAGTGGAATTATTTTTGGGATGTCCGGCTTATCACTCCCACAAAACAGAACACAAAATAAAACAACTCAATTACATTAATCAAATAGTTAAATTCTGATTTTCATTGCTTTTGTTTTTTTTTTTAGACATTTTTTTTGTATGATTTGAAAATTAGATCTTTGAATATTGAAATACCATAGGTATACTCAGATTTAATAAAAATTAACTTTTTTAAGATTGAATTATTAGAATTAGAAACATAGAGATTAAATTGCAAAAGTTAAAAGAGTGCATGCACTAAAAGCAAAAATGGAGGTAATGAATTTAGATTTATGAGGGTAGTGGGACATGTATGGTTGTGACTAAATGGCTTTACCTTTAGAAGTACAAGTCTGATATGAGGAGAATGTGTGGATGTGGGTGGGTGAATTACAAAAGAGAAGATTTGGTGAAAGTGGGAACATTTCAGACTCCTCAGTTTCGCATTGAAAGAGAAATAAGAAACGTTTTCAAACTCCTTGTTTTTTTTTTTTTCATTTTGATTGCATCAATTAATCACTGAATCAAACAAATCAATAATTATTAGAGGTTGGAATCGCAGTGTGTGCTTAGCTTTAGTTTGTGTAAAAATAATAGCCATAATCCCTCCAACATTACAAAAAAAATATATTCTAGTTTTCATTTAATTTTTTAACATAAAAAAGTAAAAATTAAATTATTTTCTTTTATAAAAATGAAGGGTAAAAAAGTTATTAAAATAGTAGGGTAAGGTTGATGGGAAAGGGAAAGACAATGATAGCATAACATAGGAATTAGGAATATTGGGGCAGCGTGCGCCCAGTAAACAGGAAAACCAAGACGAAATAGGGGTGGGCGGTCCCGTGTGCACCGCGTGGGTCCACCCATTTCCGCCATCAGCTTTTTTCCCATCTTCTTTTCTTGTAGGCTATGGCGTGAATTATGGCAACCAAAGCAAATCCTTTCTTTATATATATATAAAATTCTGAACCTGAATTAACGGAAAGTCGTTGGTGAGCTCAATCATCTCATCTCCCCTTTCCCCACATGATTTCAACTCAATTCCAAAAGTAGTAACCTCGTAACGTTTCACAAGCTTTCTTTTTCGGAAGGGAACTATTAACTTCATTCATAGTTGGGTAGGGTCCTTGGCATCGGCCAAGCTAGTTCATAAGGAACTTTATTCCAAATAGACAGTTCATTCGAAATAAAATTCGAGGAAGACAGCAAATGAAAATTGTTTCCACTTATACTTTCAGCATATCATCAATTAGAGTTTGTAACACATAGGTTCATAACTAAATTAATGACCGCAAAATAATCTGTTTTCACTTCCACTTTCAGCATATTCAGAGCATGGTTGAGTCCATCAAGAAGTGCCCATAGCTCCACTTTGGCACTCGTGGCTATTGGAATGCATCTAAAAGATCCAACGAGCTAAACTCCCTTATGATCTCTGATAACAGTACCAGCTCCAGCGTATCTAGAATGATCCAAAGCGAAGTCATCAATGTTGATTTTGACAAAGTTCAACTTTGGTTTCTGCCAACTAACAGGATTTCCATAGTAGATAAGAGAAGATCTGACCTTGGATAATTGTTGAAGAGGATAACATTTTGCAACAGCCAAATCTCTCATAAAGAGAATGCGAAGACGGTTTCCCATGGGATTTTTGGTTTAGATAGACGATAGCCAACTATTTGCATTGAGATCCCAATCTAGCCAGTTGCTATTCCACTTCAATCTTAAAGAGGATCCGTTTTTTATGGTTGTCCACCAGTAACTTGTAACCAGGCACTCAAGAAGAATATGTTTAACTATTTCAAGGAAACTTTTACAAAAGGGGCGATTCCCTGATTCATTGACTTAATCCCCGGTGTGCGAGGAGGTCATTTGTTTGGATAATTTTCCTAAAACATTCCAAAGGAAAACTTGTGTTTTAGGAGGGTCTCTCCCAATATTGTTCAAGTTGGTCCTAAGGCAACTAGTGAGTGAAAAGTTTCCCAAGTTTGTAAGGTTATCATTATAAAAATGGGTGATAAAATGAGAGAGAATTGCCATTGGGAATAAACACTCGATAAATTCATGGTTTAAATAGTAAAAATGCTCTCCTAGATAAATAAAAATAAATTGAGCCCCTAATAGAAAACAACATCCAATTGAAGTATTAATCAAAAATTAGAAATCAATTAAATCTTTGAAATTATCTTTTTCCTTGAAGCTTTTGACGCCCGTTAAGTGATGATATGGTAATTAACGTGAAAATTTGTTAGTGTGACGGCTAACATGACAATTGAAGTTGAAAATTGATGACACATAAGCTGATGTGGACAGTTGGTGATGTAATGAACCGATTTTTAATGGTATCGAAAAATGCAGTTTCAAAACCTCGTTTCTATAAATCGAGTTCATAAATTTTAAATAGAGATATTTACTAAGTTATTTATAAATGAATTGTACTATGGACAATTAATTTAGTCAGAATTGTGGTTAATAAAGATTCAAAACAACAATTATACCATGTTAAATTATATATTAGTGGGTGATATTTAAACCTGTTCATGAGCCTTCCGTCCAAAATTCATAAGAGCTTGAAAAAAAATGAATTATGTTATGAAATTAAGCGAAACTATGTATCAAATGATATGAAATATAATTGTTATAGTATATATTATTAAAAAATTAATATGTATTAAATTTTTTAAACTTAATATTTTTATTCAAATCATTTCAAATTTAAAATAAACTTTCAAATCGAACAGATAAGTGAATAACTCCACCCAAATATGTGAAAAAGAAAAAGCAAATGATTTGCACCTCTTATCCCAAAAATAAATAAAATGAGTAATGATGATCTGAAAGCAAATTGTTGATTAAGCTGTGATCTGCCCGTCTATTTCTCTAGTCTGAACATTGATGCAATTCACATTACTGTCTGCCCATCTTATCTGGAAGCCTCTGAATTTCTACGCTCACATCCACTCCAACATTGACAAAACACAAATATAATGTGTTTTTCCCATCACATTATCCTATGTCACCTTCCTTCCATCAATCTATATTATTCATTTTGCTCTAATTTTTTCCCTCTGACTGCATCATTGTTCACCTTCCTTTGTTGGTTTTTTTTTTTTAAATATTGTTAAATTTACTTTAGAATTCTCGATGAACCAAATCTATTCATCTAAATCCAGACGTACTCTAAAATATGTATATATGAACCAAAAAATTAAGCTTATTTTTAGTAATATAACTATTTAAAAAATCAAAATTTAATGTCTCTTTTTAAGATAAATTAATTTCTATCTATTAATTTAAATGAATATGTGCAAATTTGAATAATATTTTTTATGTAAATGGAAATAAAAATAAATAAACCTACTCCACCACACAAATAGTCCATGACTTAATCATTGAAACAAGATGAGTCGCTGCACAAATCAAATTGTTGGTAGTGAGTTGTGGCAGAGAATGGTACAATCTCAGATTTACTAATTCCTTGTATGGCTTCTTAACTTTAATTATTCACTTAATAATAACACCTTGTGGATGAGAAGTAGACTAAATGTTAATCATCACCTACTCAACTCAATCGTTTTCATCAATCTTTCTCTCTTTATTAGTTGATCGAGTTTTAACACGATTAGTAACTGTATTATTATCAATGTAAGAAGATATAAATTCAAGTACGATGAAACATATTATCCTCTTATTTATATGTCAGGTATGAGTTATGAGTAGTTTTAAACATTATATAAAAATATATATTTATAATCAGAGCTTATAAAAAAATTGCTTTAAAAAAATCTATTATTTACAAAAAGCATGATTAGAAAAATCAATTATAATTTTTTTCATACGATCATAAACACATATATCATTAACTTTTATTATTTTTAAAGCAACTTAACTTTTATTATCAAATGAGTGTAACAGTAGTGGTCGCGATTTCCTCAACATTATTTTTCATAGTTTTATTTTGTTTTTAGTTTCATTCTACATTATTATAGTTTTGCCCATAGTTTTGTGGATTTATTTTGTCTATAATTTTTCGTCATGTTTTGTCGTATATATGATATTTATCAATATAAAAGTGCCGCTAAAATTATTAGGAACACTTATCGAAAGGCTTTATCATCAGGGGTGAATCCATGGAGCTAGCAAGGGCCCCGGCCACTCCTAAAATAGAAATTTTTTTATTTAAGCCATCTAATTTTTTTAAAATTTTAAATTAGTAAAGGTAAGATTACACTTTGGCCCCCTAAAAGTAATAAACTTTTGATTTAATCCTTTAAAAGTTACATTTTTACTATCATAAAAAGTACAATTTAATTTTGGTCACCCAAAAAAATTTATGGCTTCGCCCTTGTTTATCATAATAGATCATAGTGATGGTGATAAATCCTAAATGATGAGGAGGATATGTCATCTGAGACTTGATCTTTTGTGCATCAGTGATGTGGCAGGTCTCTTGGGTTTTTTGACAGTTTTTTCTTGATTGATCGATATTTATCGTCAGGTTGATTTGATTATGGCAATACTAGGATAAAAAAATTAGCGATTTCATCAAGCTGATGCATCTCTGATTTGTTTCTAATTTGTTGCAGTTACTGTCACTTTGTCCTTCTCTTTTTGTTTTTAAACTACTCTACAGACATGACATTTGTACATTAGTTTATAATGATTTATTTGTCGTTTATATTATCTGTCATGTCCTTATATTATTATTGTTCATGATTCCAATTAAAAATAATATTTTTCTTAAAAAAAGCTTTAATAGAATTCTCACTCAATGAACCTAACATTAGGTTCAAGACCATTTTAATAATTGAACTTGGTGATTATTTTTACTTTAACCTTTATATTTCGGAAATGTAAAATTTAAAGGATGTAACACTTTAAAACTGTGATGCATCATTATACTTTTACATTTTCAAATTTATAAATTAAAATGGACTTAACTATTAAATTTAAGTATAACATAAATAAAGAATATCCTATAGGCCTAATTACTAAGTTCAATGGTCAAACCCTTCCAATAATCCAAGATTTCTAAACATCTAATGTGTAGATGATTGAAAGTTGTGTAAATTGTAAGTTTGGGGAGCCTTTTCTTTGGGCTTATTTGGGGGAAAGAGGGCCCACAATTCAAATTAGTGTGTGTTGACCAATTGTATCATTTTGAGTTTCATACATGACATGTTGATTTTGTAATTTTGAATTCAAATATTTATGTAACAACTGTGGTTTACAGGATTCACCAACTCCACTTCCATATCTAAATTCCTATGGAAAAACGAAAACACCCACCTCGCTACCAGTTCAGGCCCTAGTTTCAACGCTCAACTTCAACGTAACTTTATTTTAAATTTTAATCTTTTGAGATTAAGGACGAAGTCAGAATTTCTTTTTTAGGGTGGAATTAAGTTGTATATTCTTATGAGAGCTAGAATATAATTTCATAATTTTAATAGCTTATATCTTTATAATTTTTAAAAGATTGAATCAAAATTTTATCATTTTAAGAAGAATCAAAGTGTAATTTTATCTTTTGCTAAATTAAAATCTTTTTAAAATTAAAGGACCAAAGTAAAAAATTCCATTTCTTAAGCTTTGCCCCTGTTTGACATAGTTTAGAACGCAAAACAACAACTTTTTTAACATTTACGTTCGTCATGAAAAAAAAACTAAATTATTAATTTTAAGAGGGATCGAAAGTGAAAATGCACCATTAAACCAAAAAAAAAAGAACTAAAAAGAAATAATTGTAGGGAGGGACTAAAAGTATAAGCTTTTTTTTCTTTATTTAACCTAAAGAGATTATTCCCCTACTTGCCCTGAAAGGAAACAAAGAAGAAAGACTAACAGGCCTTGCCTTGAGGAAGAAATGGTCCATGCCATTACCAGGCTTCCAATTCCAAAATCACGAAAGTTTCTTTCATGGTTCATATTATTTATATACCAAGTCTCCTAATTTCAAGTTGCTTTGTAGTGTAAATCATATAGTTGTTATATAATTATTAAAAGAAAAAAAATTGACCCGAAAGATCGGTGGTTAAAGTAATCTCAGACCACTTCATTTGGAGGGGGAGAGACAAGAAAAATTCTATGACCTATATTCTTCTCCAGAAAATCTTCTGGCTCTTTACTCCAAAACCTTCTTCAAGATCATTCTGTTTTTTCTTTTTTCACTCCGGTTAATATTGTGAATCAACAATATTATATGTCAAAAATCTCACATTTTTCAAGAGCCAAGTTGTTGGACTGCTCAACCTTATATATCAATAAATTATGACCAAGTAGATTCCCCTATTCACAAGGCCTCTAAATCAATGTCTTCAATGAAACATAACTTTGACAATGTTCAGTTTCCCATGAAAATGTCAATATTTTACCCACTCCATTTCTTTTAACCCCTCCAGAACATTGCATTGCTCATGCCTACCGTCTTTCGAACTTTCAACTTTACTTTTTTAAATAAACTATAATTAAAAAGCTTAATAGGGTCACCATATCAATTGGGAAAAAAATAATCATGTCCTATATTGGCCTTGATGCCCATGACCAGACATTTCGATAGTACAATCCAGTCTGCTGACAAATTTATATGACATATATCAAAGCAACAGCAAAAAAAAGAGATTATATTATTTGAACCACCAAACTAAAATCACAACTTCAGGAATCCCCAATTTGATGAAAATATTCAATCAATTCTTTTTCCCCTAAAAATGATCAGAAAAGGTAGTTCCTCTTTGTTTTGTGTACTACTGCCAATGATTAGAGGGGGGGGGGGGATGTTAGCAAGTTGAGCAAATCTATACAGAGCACAATATCACCATTAGCCCTCTTGTTTACCATTTACCCCTTTATGTATACCCACACAACATCTCCATTCTGAGCATTTTAAGCAGAAGCAGCAGCAGCAGCAGCAACTCAACCGGCATTTCGGCTTCCAGCAACAGTTGCAGGGCTTCCAACAACAAAGGCTTTTTGGCCACCGGAAACATTTACCGCACCTTGGCTTTGGACATTTGAGGCATTTAGGTTTGCATATTTTAATCTTACAGCACCTGCCACCCTGAGCTGAAGAGTTGGCATTTGACCTTGTTGGTAGACCGAGACTTTGCCGAATCCTTTTGAGTCGAATTGCTGTTGTCGTGTTCTCCATTTCATAAATGAACTTGCAAAGATGGAGTATGTAATCGGGGTATAGCTCCAAGTTACAGTGACCACCTCCTTTGACCCACAGAGGCTCGTACGGTTCCCTTGCCATTTTCCACAGTCCATTTCCATGCAGCCAATTGACAACATCATCTTCCGTACCCTG
The DNA here is from genome assembly GCA_005610355.1 of Gossypioides kirkii. Taxonomy (NCBI): domain Eukaryota; kingdom Viridiplantae; phylum Streptophyta; class Magnoliopsida; order Malvales; family Malvaceae; genus Gossypioides; species Gossypioides kirkii. The sequence continues at coordinate 5,011,272 of CP032254.1, read as the reverse complement.
ATTAATATTCGATCCAACCAACTTAAACTTTCACACTAACAGGAAACTTACGATGGAAATAAATGGCATTTAATACAAGGGCACAAGGCAGATGCAGCTCGGACCATATAACTGAAATCAGCGCAGGAGCTAACGCAAAACAGAAGTTTATCAAAGCAAGTTACAATTCAAGCAACAGAACAAAACAAGTGCTAATTGATTGATTGTAATTAGGAAACTACTATATCTCAGAATTCTCTGAACACTTTCAAATGAGCATAGTTGGGGGGGGGGGGGGATACTTGAAAAGTGAAATGAAATCTATATTGTTCAGACGATTTTAAAGGTACTTACGTGTATTACAAGCACAGGGCACTTCACCTTCCGAATCTTTTTGATATTCTGCATTTATGATCATCATAATTAGCTCAAGCATAGAGCAGATATAGATAGCACAAAAACATCAATGCTGCTCGAATTTAGTTCACATGCAAGTAACATTCCCACTACCGTCAACCAACAAGCTGCCATTCTTATATCATAAAACAGTACACCAATTATCAGATTGCTAGCTATAATAATAATGTTAGGTATCTTCCTCACAATGCAGACATGCATATGTCATTACCTGATAAATGTCAAAGCAGAAATTGAACTTAACATGGCAGAGTACACGAAGGCCAGAAAGAATGCCGCTATGCAAAACGACACCTCTTAGCCTTGGAAGTTTAGCTGCCAAATGTAACGTTGGTCCGCTTCCAACTGACTGTCCATATAAAATCAAATCTTCCTGACTTATTCCATACTCAGTCTGAAGACACTGATACACTGCCTCTATATCAGCATAAGTGTTGGATTCACTTGGCTGGAAACCATAAAACAGAAACATTAGCAAAGACACCACATACTTCCGAATAAGATAGCTTACTGAAGCCAAAGAACATAGAATCCAGGTCCTTTTCAACAGCAAAGGAACAAGGAGTCTATTGCAAATCAACTGTAGTTTGATGTTCCTAGAGTTCTTAGGTTTATTTTCAAGTAATCAAATAGTGGATGAAAATCCCTAGACTGCATGAGCGAATCAGCTATAATTGGAGCAATGAAGAATTATATAGATGATGACCTACCTTCCCAGTAGATGCTCCATAGCCAGAATAGTCATACCTGCATTATAGCATTCACATGGAAGATAACAGAAACCAAACAATTAATAACATAGCAGGACATGGAAGTAAATAGCAGATTAAAACAACAGCTCAATTCCATGTCATTGCACCAAAATAAAGCCAAGTCAGATCAATATGTGTGCGTGTGTCTTTGTCCACCATATTCAACACCATCAAATGCAAGATGCAGAAATGGAAAGACTGATATGAGCCATGTTTGATGTTTTCTTAGGCATAGATTATCTTTTGCACATTCACTGATTCCTTAAACCCTTTGAAGCTAAAGTAACATTTCCTCAAGATCTGATTTGTATATACATTGAAGCTAAAGTTATAAAGAAATGTAGATCTGTCCAAAGAAAAAATGAACAGCTCATAAGGCACAGAAGTCTAAGAGTGAAAATCAATTACTTTACGTAGCGAAAACTAAAAAGTGACTACCAGCCATCAATGAATTAACCCAGTTTTACTTTTTTAACTTTTACTGATTACAGATCTAAGCAAAATAAGACCATTCAGAACCAAAACAAGAAACAAAAGAACCCATGGGAAGATAATATTTACATGCTGGAAAAGTAAGCCAAAAGATTTTCTTTTTTAAAAAAAGGTGAAATTTGTGAAAGCATCAAGTTAGACAAAAAGAACACACATACACACGGAGTAAAGCTCAAAAGAGGCATGAAAAACATAATATTTACAAAATGCAAACAACAATGAAAAAACCCACCAACATAGACAAGCAAAATATAAATGAGTGCAGGTGACCATGATTTTCAGCCAGAAAATAAGTGAAAATGTAAAAGAGCAAGTTTTATAAAGAAAGAAAATAAAATTTACTGACCCCATAAGATTGACTCTGAGGTTGACCTTGAGCTGGACAAAGAGGTCATAGAGTTGGCCAAGGTCAGCAGCATTGCCATGAGAATATAGCACAGTAAGGCGTGCATATGGGTTTTTCAAATAAAAAGCAACAATCTTGTTCCCACGCTTGGTGTCAATCAAAAGCACATCCAAAGAAGGATCATCGGCAACAGGAGCAGGCATCGAAGAAGATGAAACCACCGTGAGTTTCCCATTGTCACCCTTCTTAACCTGATACGTTGGTGGAGATGGTGGAAAGAAAGCAAACTTTGCAGCCAACTGAGAAAACATACACCCCATTCACCCCCCAAGAAGATGAGCTAAGACAACTCCAACTCATTGAAAAAGGAACAAGCTTGAGTGCATGACAGAAAAGGGGAGGAAAAAAAAGAGTGGGGTCTCTCAGTACTACTGTTTAGGTAAGGAAACACTGAAGGAAAAACACTCGTAACAGTAAGGTGGATTTTAATGGGGTGTCTTTATTTGTGGTGCCGAAGCTGAACCAGTGGTGGGGAGAACGTAAGGTAAAAAGGATGAGATTTTCAGGATAAAGTTCCTGTCTTGCCTAGCTAGATTTGTGTAAAATCATTCAGTTTCTCTCTGTTTTAGCTTCTAACGGGATTAGATTCTGCAAGATGAGTTAGATTAGAGAGATTCAAATGGAGAGGAAGAGAGAGACTAGCTGTTTTTAAGTGTATGAGTTGGCAACTGAAGTGAGAGAGTTTGGTGAGCTTAGATTAGCAACTTGTTAATGAAACTAGACTTTTGCTATGAAAAAAGATTTAGTTGATGGGTTCGTACAGAGAGAAATTGGTTTGGTTTTGCTTAACTTAAAAGATGAAAACGATATAATTTTTTCCAACCCAAAGAAAAAAGAAAGGGAAGTGAAAAACTTGAAAAAGAAACAGAGTCTGAAACTGATATGTGTAAGTGACTTCATTGCGTGGCAGTTGAACAGTACAGGAGAGGAAAGGGGTCAATACTCAAATCTCTATCTTTGCGACCATTTCAGCTACATGACAAATTCCTGTGTTCGTCTTTCTTTTTCTTTCTTTTTTTATGATTTTTCATTTTTTGCCTACTCAGTCTTCTGCGAGTATCAAAACTTAGATACTCGCTACCCCTTGCTTACCCATTTATATACTTCACTCGCATGTTGATTTCTTCCCCTCAAACGGACCAAACCTGCTTAAAATATATATATATAAAAATAATAATAATAATATATAAATATATATACAACTAAAAATTTTGGAAAAAATCAATGAGATGAAACTTTAGTCATTCAAGAGTTTGATCATTTATGCAAACAAAATTTTCAATGTTATTTGATAAATTGGTTATAATTATTAATCTTTTATTATTTTCTCTATGATTAAGATAATTATCATTAATTAATTTTCCTTATTAACAAATAATTATATAATTACCCTTAAAAATTTAACTTATCAATAATCTTAAAAATAAGAAAAAAACTAATTCTAATCGGAAAATACAAAACCAAATTTATTTGAGTTAAATGGCATCCCCGCATTACAACCTCAACAGTGGCTGGCTTGAGTTACAAGACCATCAGCATTAAAGATGTTTTTCATTTTTGGGCATGTTAATGCATTTAGATTTCAGACATAATCATCATATTAAACAAAAAAGAAAAGTAAAATTTGATGCCAATTAAGTCAAAAAATGCATGCACGAATCATTTATGAAAACTCGTGAAAGAGAAATGGATTTTTCTCTTTTAATTGCCAAATATCATCATTGAGCACCATTAATTATTGGACCATCCTCCTAAGCTGTTCTCATCTATGTTTTATTTCAATGCAAGCCCTTATTCATTTCACACTTCTTTTTTCTAACAGGAACAACATTCATTCATTTTGAACATAAATCTGTCTTGCCTTGCTTTGTTTTAGTTCAATAAAAATAAATAGAACAAAGTCAGAAATTTGGCATCACATGGAGCTTGGTAAATACACTCACCAAAGCCAAAACCCAATTCACGTGTGCATTTATATATGGACACCATTTCCCACGTTCTTACAAGTATAAAACATTTACATGTTTAATGAATCCAACGAGTGGTTTTAGTGGAAAAGAGGATAATGCTTATTTTAGAAGATTCGGGCTCGAGCACCTATATGTGTAAGGTGTGTGTGCCTTATCAAAAGGTTAAGAAAGTATTAACAGATACTATCATGTAATCACACCAGTATATTAAAAAAAAAATAGTTCAATGATTAAAATCATAAATATTTTTCTTCTAAATTTGCATGTTAATTAAGTTACTCTCATGTAATGTATCATATGATTGATGAAAAATAAACATGTTAAATTGATAAATTTTAATAAAAACTACCAATAAAAATAATGATTGGACTAAAAATTTTAAATTGAAAAAAATAAAAATTTAAATTTTTAACTTTTAAAATACAGTAACTAAATCTCAAGCTATATAAAAATACAAAGGCTAATAGCATTTTTTAACCACATGTAGTATATAAAAGATATTATGGAGTGGTTTTTTCTTATAAAAAGTAGTGGTAGGATTATCTAATAATTAAATTCGAGATTGATATCAATTAAAGATTTGAATAAAAGTAAACTCAACAAGTGGTTCTAATAGTAAAGAGGATGTTATTTATTCTAAGATACTCGGGTTCGAGTACCTGTGTGTGCAAGGTATGTGTTATCAAAGGGTTAAGAAAGTATGAACAGATACATCTATGTAATCACACCAGTATATTTTAAAAATAAATTTGAATAAAAGTTTTTACCACTTCACCCGTAATTTAATTCATGGCGTGAATTTGTTTTAAAAGAATGATTCAAATTGTTTATGATTTTTAATAAAAATGAGAAATTTATTTTCTCAACTAGACTGAACAGTTAAAAGAAATATTAAAATAAAATTAATCATACTTTATATTGATTTAAAGTATTAGTTTATTAATAAACCTGAAGAAAAAAAAGTTATCGTATTCTTTCTTTATCCTATTATTGAATTTTCTCTATTATTTAAACGGATTTTTCACAAGTATTATATATACAAAAAATTTTAATTTATTCTAAAACAAGTTTTATATATACATGATTGTATATATGCATTATTATATTTAGAAAATATATGTAGAACAAATTTGTAACAATTTTACTTTCAATTAACATTATAAATTAAATACTTAATTCAAATATTTGTTAAAAATAAAATTTATTATAAAAAATAAATACATAAATCTTATCTATTATTTTACAAGATTAATTTCACAAATTATCATTACATTATTAAAAAAAGTGTTTAGTGAATCAAGCATAGTAATATAAATATTTTTTGTGATTTTAATGTATACCCATCATTATTAAGTAAAATTTTCAGAAATCACATTCCAAAAAAATCATAAGACATCAAACGATATATAAGGGTAAAATTTAGTATAGCAAATTTGAATGAGTCTTAGGTTATCCACAAAATAAGAATGCCAATCTTATCTCATGATTCTATATTCCTATTCCTTCTCGAGAAAAACGAAAGAGATCCATAAATGTCCCAAATCCAATGATACAAATCTTGATTTGGCTGGTCCAATAGATTTATTTGTGTTAACAATCATTAATCTCTTTTATTAGATAAATATAAACAAATTTTTTTTTAAAAAAAAATACTGAATTGGCCAAGTAATAGCTCAAATTTAAAGAAGTTTTTTGAAGTTATTTGTACTGTTACAAATTTAAATATTTAAAATTAATCAATAATTAAGATATATTTGAAAAAAAATAAAAATGTACGTGAAATAATACTCTGATGTAAAATCTTAAAATTCCCAACTATTTAATTTTATAATTAACCCAATGTGATTTAAAGAAGTTGTTTAGATTTGTAATGTCTTGTAAGAATGGAAATGTTAGTGTTTAATAATTAATTGGTTGAAGGGCACGGTGTGATGATGTGTGGTTTGAAATTCCCTCCACCTGAAAGCACCAGTTGTTTCCCAGAGGAGGAGCAGATAGGGGTGGCGCGTGGGTCTCACACCCCACTCGTCAGGGGACAGTAGGAGTATCCTTGGGGACCTTGATCTCTCATTTGACTTGAGGAAAGTGGAGGGCAATCAACTTATCCGATGGTGATGCCTCACCCACTTCAACATTGTTGAGAATCTTACGGCTCTCTACATCCCACTTCTCTACCAGTCTTTGTCCACCACGTGTTTCCATAGGGTCGTCTAATAATCTTTGGCAAAAAATTTTGCCCATTTTTTTTTTCCTTATTACAAATCAATAATAAGTTCAAAACTATTTACAGATTTTGATTTGAACGAAGATAAATGGATTTTGACAGTTGGTTTTTTAGAATTAATTCACTTCGAAAACATAATATAATATAACATAACCATAACTATATATCGTATCCCTAAATGCTAAAACAATAATATAATATGCACAAAATTGACATGGTTTGGAAGATCATAATATATTATGGGATGTGGTTCATATTTGGAAGATATATGTGTATGAAGACAATTTATATTAAAAGTGAGGGTTGTAATAGCCATCTATCTCTAGGTTACAAATATGTTAACAAGTGCATCAACTTTTGGCCACTTTGATTTCAAAGATCCCTACATGTTATGGCAGACATTCTTGACGTTGATTTCACTACATATCTACCTATCTGAATTTGGTTTTGAGTAACCTCTTTTCTTTTCTTTTTTCAAATAATTTGAGTAGAAATAAAATTCAAAGCGGTCAAAATCTCAAACTCGTTATAAATTTGTAAAAGAAAATGTTATATTCATAAAAAAAAAAACAATTTTCCAATATTAAAAATAATGAGTGTTTTGCTACGGGGTGAAAAGAAAATTGAAGGGATAAACAAATAGAAAGACGAAAAATATAATTTTTCTTTTTATTAGTGTGCTTGATAAGATAGATGGAGAATTGAAAGAAAAAAATCATTTTCTTTCTATTTATTACTTGATAGAATTAAATAGTGGAGAAAAAAAAAATGAAACCAATGAAAAATACGTGTTTTTTTTCCACCTCTCGTTTTCTCAAATGGTTCTAATTCTGAATGAATTGTTTGTGTGCATTAAAATTAATGGAAAATAATCATTTATGAGGTTTTCTTTTTTCTCTCAAGTATATTAAAAAAATTTTATTTTTTTCAATTTTTTTACTCAATTAAGCACACTTTTAATTTTTTTAATAATATTTTTATATTTAAAAACTTTGAATAATTTTATATTTATTACATTTAACTCAATATATAGAAGTTGCAGTAGCTCAGCTAATATTCTAGCATGTCTTGATATTTGTATTTTTGTATGTGTGTATTTTTCATGTCTGTTTTACGATTCATGTTCAAATTTCGAAGTTGTCATTCTTAACAATATCGTCTTTCCAATTTAAACTTGTGTCTCTCCTTAAAACTACAATATATTTTATCATTATATCCGACACTGATGGTGGTTTCATTTATACTAAAAAGATCCACTTTTATTGGATATAACCTTTTGTTTTAGTTGATTAGGGAATAGCACCTTAACTAATATCAAAGACCACATTTAAAAACTTTGGGGCTTAATCTAAATCGAATCAGATAGAAAAAGCAAGAGGGAATGAATAATCATAATTAGGGTGGAATAATAAATAATAATAATAAAATAAAAAATAGGAGATGGTGGAGGACACAATTAGTTGAAGTTCTGGGAAGAACATAATTAGTTGGGAGAGTAATAAGAAGAGGTAGCATGGCATGGCATGGCATGCATGTTTGTTTCTTTCGAACACTACTGTACTTCATAATGTTTTACATTCATTAGAGACATCATATCCTATCAACAAAATTCAGTAGGTGAAAAAGTTTATTTCTTTTTTTTTATTTTGAATCCAATAGATTAAATCTAAATCTTGAATTAAAAAAATTATTTAATAAATATATAATTAATTTAATGGTATTATTTCAAAATCATCATTTATATATAAAAATAAAGTTTTTAAATTATATCAAAAAAATAAATATTCTTTTTTACTTCAACGATTTTTAATAGTTCACTAGAGGTTTAATATAACATTTGGTATTTGAACTTGACACTTTTTTCGAGTTTGATACCTAAATTTTTTTTGGTCCAATTTGATACTCAAACTTGACAAATTTTCCTAATTTAGTACCTAAACTTGACATTTTTTTAAGTTGGTACTTTAACTTTTTGAGGTCCAATTTGGTCCCTGAACTTGATTATTTCTCCTAATTTGGTACCTAATCTTTTTAATATTAATTCGTTAAGCATAGCTTAGTGTTTATTTTTAACATGAATTTTATCTAAAACTGACAATATTTTTGTAGCATAACAAAAAAAATTTCAACACCGTTATTGTTTTGCATAATTTTTATAATATTTAATAAATTTAGGTACCAAATAGAATCTTAAAAAAAAGCTTATATACCAAATTAGGAAAAAAAATATCAAGTTCAGGTATCAAATTGGGTCCAAAAAAAGTTTAGGTACCAAATTAAGAAAAGTGTCAAGTCCAGACACCAAATTGGGTCAAAAAAATTTAAGTACCAAATTAAAAAAAGTATCAAATTCGGATACCAAATGTTATATTAAGCCTTCACTAAAAGTTGGATTCATGATAATCACTCCTTTTATCAAGTCAATTGACCCGTTTTTTAGGAATGCAATCATCTCTGCTTTTCGGGGCAAAATTTTCTTAATTTTCTGTCCTAAGAAGTAAACAAATGTTTAATAAAATTTATGTATAAATTTCAACACCTTATTGTTTTGCATAATTTTTTATAATATTTAATAAATTTAGGTACCAAATAGAATCTTAAAAAAAAAGCTTATATATGTTTAATAAAATTTATGTATAAATTTCAACACCTTATTGTTTTGCATACTTTTTATAATATTTAATAAATTTAGGTATCAAATAGAATCTTAAAAAAAAGAGTTTCTATACCAAATTAGGAAAAAAAATATCAAGTTCAGGTATCAAATTGAATCCAAAAAAAATTTAAGTACCAAATTAAAAAAAATATCAAATTTATATACCAAATATTATATTAAGCCTTCACTGAAAGTTGGATTCATGATAATCACTCCTTTTATCAAGTCAATTGACCCGTTTTTTAGGAATGCAATCATCTCTGCTTTTTGGGGCAAAATTTTCTTAATTTTCTGTCCAACATGGAAAATGGTATAATTATAAATAGGGTGATGGCGAAGATTTTTAAATTCACAAATGAAGTTGATTTTTTTTTGTATTTCTTAATATATCAATTAAAAATACATGATAATTTTATAATTTATTTGTAAAATTAAAATTTCACAACTTATATATCAAATTATTATAATGGAAAGTATGATTTGTTGTACCAAAAATAAGTATATTTACAGTTACTTATTGATGATATTTAATTATTAATATATATTTATTATATTGAATTAATCATGGATTAGTCGAATATCAATTTAATTAGAAAAAATAATATAATTTTTGTAACGATAACTAAGTATTATTACGATCATATTTTTGTTTAATATTTAAATAAAATAACTAAAAACCATCTATCCAAGAAGTAAACAAATGTTTAATAAAATTTATGTATAAATTTTTTACTTGTTGAATACTTTTTTTGTAAAAATATTTTCACATAAAATATTTTCTTTTATCCATGTTCATAAATTTTAATTAAATTTACATTATTCAATCAATCTGATTTTATTTTAATTTTTTGCATTATTCTAATTTTAAATTTAGGGAATGATTTTTTTAATAGAAAACACAATTAAACAATATTAATCTATCATCATCGGATAAGTTGTTGCTTTATCAATCTCAATAACAACCGTTAGCTCTTCAAACACTTACATAATTGAACTCTTCTCCGAAATCATCTTGACAAATCGATCAGCAACTTGATTTCTCTTATTTGGAATGTACTTAATTTTTCATTGATTAATGATCTATAAAACCATGTGAATCCTTCTAATCAAAGAAGAAGTTAAACCAATCAAATGAATAGGTTGAACAACTTTCACTAACATATAAACTTAAATTGTGAAAGTAAATTTTGTCATTAGATCAGTTGCTTGATGACATCGAGTATTTTTATTCAATGTGATGGCAATATGTTGTTTGTTTCCATAAATATATGTCATTGGTTAACTTTTTTTTATGAGGTGTCAGAAATCTAAGGCTAATTAATTGATTACATGCCCCCTATAGGCAAGGGTTGAACAACTGTAAAGTTTATTTTATATTTGTGAAGGAAGAACAACTGGTTAGAGAGAGAGGTGGAAGGAAAAAATAAATAAGAGAAAGACAGGCATCATAAATCAGGTTTAGATACCAAGAAACTGGCAAATTTTAAAACATAGTTGGAGCACATCTTCATTACCAAACAAATGCATCTGTCTGTGAGTATCGTTATAAGCAAAATGAAAACCATTTTTTGGACATTTATCAATGTGAGATGATACCCAAACCTCGTGCATCTAACATTATATAATAATAATAATGATAATAATAGATATGCAGTAGGGGGGGGGGGGGGGCAATGTAATCCTCATCGAAAACAAACAGCAAAAGAGTGAAAGGAAAGCATTCTCGTGCTTTGTTCAGTGTGTTTTTAGTTTAACAAATGGGAAACTGCACAACCAACAATAAACATCAAATACAAGGAGACAAAAAGAAGGATTATTTAAAAGAAGAAGAAGAAGAAGCTTTGCTAGTATTTTCTGATCTTTTCTTCACTCAGCATGTGAGCTGCACCTTATATATACACTAACTACATATTACTGCCTTTGTAAATCTCCAAAAACAGACATTAATATTAGATGTATGTCAGGTCTCTTTGTTATTTAATAATGGAGTTTTTTTGTGTGTGTGTGTGTGTGGCTGTTAGTATTCTCATTAAGGCCTTCGTAAGAGGCGACACCACCCACCTCATCGCATTTCCACTCCATGGATCTCTTGCTTGCAAAAGGCTAAAATAGGTCACATTGGACAAGGTTAGGCCCAATATAAGCAAGCAGCCTCATGTGAAGCATTAGACTTGAGAAGAGAAGGAAGTTCTAAAGCCGGTGTTACAGAAACAAGTCGTGGTAAAAGTAAAACCCGCTGCATCAGTGTGAAGGATGGTTTCAATCTCCTTAGTGCTAGACCTTCATGTATGGCCATCCGATCAGCCGCACGATTAGATATGGTTTATTTGGACCTGTCACTGCCTATGAGTAAGCTGAATAAGGTTATTTACCATGCTAAGATCTCTCCTGATCATTTCTTTCCCTGTCAGAAGCTTCACAACAGTTTCAACATCATTCAAGCTTCAAGTCTTCACACCCCCCCCCCCCACAGTGCAGGCCCTAAGCTTCGAGTCATCCTGCTCTCCAATCACCTTCAGACTCCAAAGCTGCTATTGTCCTGCAGCACTGTATATTTAAGATTGAACAAGCCTTCCTATGGTTTCTTCCACTCAATTTGCCTCTCCATCATGTATGGTCTTCCCCCTCCATCCTCATTTGCCCTACTCACATACCTTATCCGAGCTAGCATTTCCGACAGCAAAGATTATACGATTTCTTTGCTCCCAGATTTTCCAGATCAATAAACCAATCAATCCTCCCAGATTTATCCCCCAATCCAGCAAGGTAGTTGGTCACAGAAAAGACTTTGTAACTTGAAGGAATCACCTTGCGCCAAGTATTTACTACAGGAGCAATCTCTCATAGCATGAATTACAGATTCTTGCACACCCCCGCAGATCCAACAAAAAGGGGTCATTCGCCGTTTCACGCTTACATCTTTCATTCTTTATATTTATAACATTAAATTTTCATGTTTATGTATATATATGGCATCCAAAACTAGCTTATATGTAACGTCGACGAATAAACAAAGTACGGAAAATGTTGAATTGGCATTCGTTTAAAGCCCATGCATTGCCGATTGTAATGGTTGCATCGACTATCCATAAATCATCATATTAGGAATTGATGTTATGTTTCAACAAGGTAAATAGAGACCTAACTTCTTATCATAAAACTTGATCAGTTAAACCAATGTATCACACAATTCTCATTGACATACGCAACAAAAGGGTTATTGCTCACTCTTAGGTCTAGGCACGTTACTTTTCTTTCTGCTTAAGGTTACAACACTTTAACTGAACGAGCACCAATAAAGAATTACAGTGGCAAGTATATTGCTGTAAGAGAAATTTAAGCAGTTGGTAGGCACTTCCTAGTCCACGTACCTGCTTCATTAGTCCTACAACTTTCAAATGTTCCCATGCATGTATATCCTAGATTAGAAAATCATGAGCCAGTATATGCACTTGGTAGATGTAAATTTCTAAGTTGAATTTTATGATTTTCCTTTTAAAAATTTCAGCTACAACTTGTCAAACTATGCATGAAAGAGATCCCAAAATATAAAGTGCTTGTATGAATGACAATCATGTAATACTCAAATGTCTTTTGTTTCTCATCAAGTTATCTTGAAACTCTTTAGTCAAAGATAAAATATCAAATTCCTACTACGGTTCTGGATGTATGCTCAAGCTCATAATGATGATCTAAGAACTTCATTTCATGCTAAAATTATGAATCACTGCTGGAAACTGAGAAAACAGCAGTCCAGCAAACCTGGGAATTATGATTTTATCCAAGGAAATTCATGATCACCAAATGGAGCACCAAGTTGCAAAGAACAAAATCTGCAAAAGCTCTCTCAGGTGGTAGATCCTGCAATTGATATGAGCACTATCAAGTTGAGGATTTAACATGCAATCAAATGTTCACACCTATATACATACACCCAGTTGAATTCCCCCCAACTCAAATAACTTTAAAGGAGAAAAGAAGTTATTCCGTGGGGTTAAATTGAACTCCTCAATTTGAAGTTGGACAGATAATATGACCATCCAATTTTGTTTTTATTCTCCTGCCTGAGGAACTACTGGAATGTAAGATAAGTTTGAAAAGCTTACCTTGAATTCCTTGTTTTCCTTGTTCACCTGAATGCGAAGACAAACTGCATAGATCAAAACCAAAAGGGTGTCAGATAAGTCTTTTATCTAGTAAAGCGAAAGAGCATGATGCAATGTCCACTTACCAGCAAGGACAGCAGTCCCGACACAAGAAAGCACTCCAGAAAGAAAAGAGTTGAAAGGAAATGATCCCACACTAGCCATGTAAACCACCTGTGGATCCTCAAGGTAACTCAAATTTAACAACGTATAATGAACTAAACTAAATATTCGATAGAATCACACAAACAAAATCAAAAGAAACACGACTCTGTCCAACAATTAAACAGTCGGCAATCGCTTTGCACTATTGTAAACTGGTTTTCATGGAATTTCATTCAAAACATTGGGCATGATTATATGCAAACTCATTAATTCCTTCAATCTATACTTACATTTCAACTTCTTATTCTGATTTTCTATTTTTTTAAGTGCGTTTCAAGGAAGACAGCTACGATGGATAAAATATAGAGCGAAAGCAAAGAATTAGAAACCCCAGAAGAACAAATCAATGTATTTCAGTCACTAAAAATGAGGGAGAGAAAACGGATTTCTGAAGATGAGCGAAAGTACCTGGATCAGAGCGGTGAAGACTGCGAAACCCACATACAGATCAAGGACCTGTACTTAGAAAACCCAAAAAAAAAAAAAAACGCATACACAAGGATTAGAAAAAGGAAGTGAGAGTTAAAAAGGGAAGGAAGGAGAGTGCAAGAGAGACCTTGAGATTGACTGGAGTGGCAGCATAAGCAGAGCGAAGAGAATGGAATAAAGCTTGAGCATTTTCTTTGCTGGATGATGTTCTCGCCATTTTGCTCTGCCCTAATTTCCCAATTGGCGAAAGGGTTTCCTATTGCTGAATTAGCTAACGCTTTACTGAATTGTCTCTCCTATAATAACAATAAATCTTTTCGGTCAACCGAGATTGGATGTCAATATTCAATCTCCACCGTTCATTCTTCTAATTTTATTTAAAATATATATTAATCAGTTTATAAAAAGAGGAAAGAAATTAAAAAGCGGTAAATTTCATCAAATCATTAGCTTATCAATTCCATGGATTCATCGGTTCAATTAATCTGTATAATTTGATTAAATAAATTATTAAAAGATAAAAAAATATTTAAAAATAATTAAATCAATTTGTGAATTAATCAATCTTTTATTTCTCTTCATACCAATACCTCCAACCAATTTTTAATCCGATTTAAACAACCGTGATTAATCCAACTATAAGAATTTAGTGATAATTCAAGTAAATTTAAAAGAATTAAATGTTTGGAATTGATAATTCATACCAATTCATAAATGATGTTAAGTGGATTTGAGCTTATGTTGAATCCAACCCAAATTAACAAAAATGAATGTTGATCACTTCGATGGCCTTCCCATTACTTTTAACAGTACAAGCAACACATAATAAGCAGTGCAATCCAAAGTATCTAACAAACAAAGTAACATGCCTAAGCGAACTTAGCACTATTTAGACTCAAACACAAATCCTTATTAACAGGATCATCAGCAAAGCTGTTCCTTAAACCATGCAGCTGTTATCTGATAATTTCTTGAATTTGTTGCAAAATCCGAGCCTGTCTACTACACTTCGTATATTGGCCATACATTCTCATGTTCCTTTCTCGCCTACCAAATAAATGCAGGGATTCCATGCAATGTGCAGGACGACTGACATCAGGGATCTCGCCTTGTAGCAGTCCACATTGCACAATAATATTTGCTTATCACAGCCTTCTCTTAGCAATACTCTGCTCCACAAGGTACCTGCATATCAATGTTAAACTTCTATTTGATTAGAGAGCTCAACATAACTGTATTATTTTATTTGATACATATGTTTGAAAGCAATGTATTGGCAAAGTTAACAAAATACTTTTACATCTGAGATAGGGAATATACTGGCATTACCCAATGGAAGAAATTGTCAACACATCCAGCAGGCATGTATCAACCTAATTAATAAATTCTCTTAAGAGATTACATCAGACTGGGTACCTGATTCTTAGTGAATTATACTTGCCATTTAAACAAATTATCACAAATATGTATCCCACAAGACATATTTATTAATTTCAGATGCTTGTTAGTTACTTATCGGCATTAGCATTAATGCAAGACCGTCTCAGATGAAAGATAAATTTTTGCAAATGCTCATTCATCATAATCATTAGGGGAAATGAAGAGAAGAAAGAAATGTATTTCAGGTTTCTGACAATTCAGAGAAGTGGCTTAGTGGAATTACTTACTTTCCTGTATAGAAGCCGGCAGAATACCATGCATTTAAAAGTACAGTGAGATCAGTTTCACAACTAGTACTTTGATTCATTTCCTCTTCACCATCTTTCTTATCCTTGTTCTCTGCATTCAATGCAAATATAAATCTATGAGAAATTTAATACACATCAAAATAAAGCTGAACAAGATTCAACCATTACTGAATAACAAAAAAGGCAGAGTATACTAATCAACTTGGGCTAAATTTATGGACATAGCACTTCAATTTTCCTTTACAAATTGCAGAAACAAGCTTGAGACGGTAAAACAAGAAGCCTGATAACTCTTTACAACACTTGGGAAAGCCATAGTTACCTTCATTTACATTAGGATTAATAGAAGCTTACCTTCACTTACATTAGGATTACTAGAAGCTTACCTTCATTTACATTAGGATTAATAGAAGCTTTTGTTGTCATAGAAGATATAGCTCTTTCAGCAGCTCCCATAGCTGTTTTAACAATGTCAGAATCTATGAAAGGTGGTAAGTTTCCATGAGCCATTGCACCAGGTTCAGTGCTAATTTTACCAACAGATGTCCCAGCCAAAGAACAGCAAGGATATGATGTGCATGTTGTCGTCAAAGATTGACATGCATATGGGCAACACGAACAGATGACAGTGGAGTGTGAAGCTTGACTTCTAGGAATTGGATACTCCTGAGCAGCACAGGAGGTACCCCACTGTGCAGCTGTGCTAGAACCCTCACCCGAGTATTGGTAATTCCAACTACCAAATTGCTGAAGCTGCTGCAGAATCATTTGCCTCTTGTCTTCAACCTCATAATACTGGGTGAGTAATTGGTTATAGTCCTGCGCAACTTGTGAATCCGAATAGGCCTTATTCCCATCTTGCTTATCCTGCATTGGCAGACTAGTTGATGAATCTATGTAAGGCTCAGGAGTCTGTAACTTTACAGTATGATTTTCTTTAACTGGTTCAACATCCTTCCCCGCCTCCATTTCTGTCCAAGTATTAACTCTGGAACTGCTGTTCTCTCCTGCATCCCTGGGTCTTCATAAACAAGAAGTATGTAAAAATGTAACTAAACAAAGAAAATTTTAAGTAACCCTAAAGAAGAAGAAAGGCAATACAGATGGGGAGAAATCAAACTGAAATAATGCATCTTGATTCTTGAAATTCAAATTTATCAAAATTGAACTTCATATCAACATCACATTTGATCAACAAGAGAATTATTACATTCCCAAGTGGTTAAAAAAATATACCATCAACGGTATATTTCATTCAATAATAGTTTGTGAATATTAACCAAAATCGCATTTTCTGCAAATAACATACTATAAGCTGTAAAAACAGGAAAAAGATAAGGAAACAAAGGCTTACTTTATGGCCTCATCACCGGTTTGATGAACAGAAACGGAGACATTGGCCTCACTGTTTTTCTTTCCATGCATTTTCTGCAGCAGAAATGCATATACCATTAAAACAACAGCTAATTATAAACTTGAAAAAATTTGATTGTTGCAACCACAAACTGAGGAAACCCAAATTAAAATAAACGAAAAGACGAGGGAGGAGGAGGGGGAAACCTTATATTTGGACATGGCGTTGTCGAAGGCATCGATGAGGGCGGAGTCGTCCCAAAGCTCACTTTCTTTGCCCATGTTTTCGTTCAAAGGTTTCCAGAGCAGTGGAAGGAAGGGCTAAAACCCCTCTCCCCTTTCATAGTTTCTTTTGGGCCTTAAGCCCTAAACCCCCCTTTGTGCTTTTCTTGTCCATTTTTTTTTTTTTTGAGAAATAACATATGAAACAAAGTTACATGATTAGCCCGTGGAATACAAAAAATTCTCGTTTTGTCTACTTCAATGAATGGCAAGATTATTTTTGGAGGGGTTTCAACGAATTGTAAGTCTTTCTTTTTTTCAAAAGTCGATTTTGGCCATGAAATTAGCCTTTCGATTCTCCTCTTTAAGAATAAACTATAGACACCAGCTATTTTCTTGGGCTAATATGTGATGTATCCTTCTGATTAGAGCAGACTACGAGGTCCTTGAGACGTTTCCATTAATAGTTTTGACTACCTCCAAACTATCTGATTGGATTACTACCTTGGTATGTCCTCTTCTTTGGAAATTTTTTAGCCCATCAAGGACGCCCCAAAATTCAGCATAAAAAATCGAACACTTGTCTAGGTATTTGTTGTAGCCAAGGACCGACTCACCATTTTCATCTCACAGCACTCCCCCAACACTGCATTGCTTGAGTCAACTTGATTGGCTCCATCTGCATTGAGGATGAACCACCCTTCTGTCGAAAGATCTCCACTGGTGAGTTTGATTTCTTCAATCACGGTTTCTCTACTTGATAAAGAGAAATGTTTAGCCCAGCACGTCGAGGTTTTGATAATCTTAGAAGAGCTCCACAATTTTCCTTGAAATATAAAGAGGTTTCGATTCTTCCAAATGCGCCAAGCCAATAGCCAAAGAGACACGTCCAGCTAATTTTCCTTCTTCTAACTTTTGAATTATCCTGCAAATTAAGAGACAAACATTCGTGCAAAGAGTTAGATAAAAAATTAAACTGTTGGGTTCTCGGTACTACTTTTCTCCAGATTTCCTTGACCAATGTGCAATCTCGGATGATGTAAAATATTCTCTGTATCGTGTCCACAAACTGGACAAGAAAGATCCACTGCTAATCCATGCTTAACTCTTCTCACATTTGTGAGGAGTCCATAATAATATCCCTATTAAATTCACACGTGAATTAAAGCACTTGACTTAATTATTAGATCTGAATTTTCATAGTCGTGGCATTCTCCATGACGATATATCTACTATTGTAAAGCACTCAATTGTGTTTGTATTAGGTGTTAATCAAATAAAAATTTGGTTAAAAAATGATCATATTTTCATTTTTTAAAAAATATTATTTTTTAAAAGTATTTTTATATAGAAAATATTATAATATACATAGATAATAAGATGTTTATTTAAGTGGCGGAGCCAAAAATTTTTGGGGACGAAATTAAATTGAATATTTTGCGATATTAAAAATGCAATTTCACCATTTTAATAGTATATATTTTTATAATTTTTAAAATATTAAATCAATTTTTTATTATTTTTGACAATGTCAAAGTACAATTTTACCATTATTAATTTAAATTTTTATAAAGTATAAAATGTTTAAATGAAAAATTTTCCATTTTAGGGGGTCAAAAGCCCTTGCCAACCCCCCTTGGCTCTACCATTAATCTCTTTGACAACACACACATCTTGCACACACAGGTGCTCGAATTCTAGATCTTTAGGATAAACAACATATTCTTTCTACTGGAGTCACTTGTTGAGTTCATATTTACTATTATTTAAGTTATTGATTGAATTGATCTCACGAATTAATTGACTATCAACTCTGTTAGGAAAATTATAAAAATATTTTTCCATAAAGAAAATGAATTATATTATTTGAAGATATTTTAAGTTTTTATTTTATTTTTTAAAGATAATAAAAAATATTGCATGTGTAGGGATGTGAGCTCAGAGGTGATAATGAGTTGGACTCGTGTAAAGTATTTAGATATAATTTTTAAGTTCAGGTCTAATTCAACTCGAAAATGGGCTAATTTTTGTCCAAGACCGATCCAAATTAAGAAAGGTAAACTAGGCCCTACTAGACTTGCTCATATTTGACTTTTTAATTTAATTTTTAATTTAAAAACATTTTTAAAAAATATAATACACTAAATGTACTAAAATATATTAAAATAAATGTTTTCTAACACATTAAAAATACGTTAAAGAGTATTTCTATTAAAATCACTAACTTAAATATAATAAATATTTTATCATATTAAAATATAAATAAATATAATAAATATTTTATTATATTAAATATAATTTTTAAAATTTTATATTTTTGGGTGGGGTTATTTAAAGTTGAATAGTTTTTTTTTTACTTTGGATAATGAATTTAATTGGTATTGGATAAGTGATTCAATATAAATATATAAAATTATTATTTAACATATATAGTTAATATAATATATTTTGTATGGGCTGGGCTTTGGGCAAAAAAATTATCTAAAGCCCATTTCTATAGGAATTGAGCCTTTAACTTTTACTCAAATCTATTTCTTTAACTCATATTTTTGTCTTTAACCTTTTTATTTTTTGAACAAACCTTTAAATTTAGAAAAGTGACCTGACCATAAGCAGTTATAGCTAGCTACAAAGCTTTGGAATGTGCTTCGAAATGATCTGTTGAACGTGAAGGTTATGCCTAGTCCTTGATTTTGTGTTTAGGCTTTACAGCCTCTTTCTCACCAAAACCAAAAATTCTCCTAACCTGTTTAATGTTTTCTATAAATTTAATTAATATCTAATTCCAATGATTTAAAACTATAAAACGTTGTTTGAGACAGAACTTAAGCGACGTAGAAAATTCAGATGGACCCTGAAATATAGTCCAATGTAGACCCATTATGGTTTTCTCAAGTCAAAAGTCTTTGTTGTTTGTTTTTTAAATTAGAAGACCTACAATGCTATCATATTGAAACCCATAACAATAACGTCCGAGAAAGTTCAAAAAATTAACTCGGCTTTATTGGCTAAGTAGTAGGCGAGAAGCATCCTCTTGATTTCTTTTTGGTCAGAAATTTAACGAGTTTTTGACGTTATTGAATCCCGTATATCAATTTTTGATGATTAGAGTATTAATTATTTTAAATTTAATATGAGTTCGAATCACGTTAATTGCATTACTATTAAAATTTTATTTTTTTTATAATTAAAAAAATTAGACACATAAAATCAGAAACACCGAATGAAGATTCCAATGTTATTGTCCTGAAAAACTAGAGGGAAGTGTATAAAAAAAATATCCGGATAGTGCGAAGCAATAACCAATAAGAAGGAAGCGTCGAATACAAAAAAGGGCACATCAATTTGCATAGAATAAAGAAAATTGAATAAGTGGAATAAGTCAGTGTAGAATAGCCGGCGAGTAAAAAAAACAAAACAAGAAATAAATGTTGCGTGGAATAAATTTATTTTTCTTTTTGGGTCGACTACTTGGGCAACAAGTTTATGATATCACCACCCCACAATTATTGTCCATACATTCCCATCCAACTAAACAAATATCTTTTACCTAATTGATTTATTCAACCTTCTACCAAGTCTTTCTTTAATAGGGATGTTGAAGTTTTCGAAATTTTAAGACTTCGGTTTCCAATCTTACTTTATGTCGGTTCAAATTGTATTATTTATATTTATTATTATGTTTTTATATAATATTTAAAATTACTCGTAATTTTTTTTAATCTTTAAATAAAAAGATAATTCATTTCAGCATATTCGAAATTACGATCTCTTACACTAACAATAATATCAATACTAATTAAACTAATACTCAATCGATTATTACTATACTTATATTTGTAACTTTTAAAAAAAAAATAATCAAGTCGTTATTTATATGTTTGAAAACACTGGTTGTTTTCTATTTTGGTTTTCATGGGAAATAAAAAATACTAAAGAAAAATATATTTACTTTGAAATTTTAAATATAATTCTGTAAAATAAAAACATGTGAAAGAATAGGAAAATATTTGTCTTCATATTTAATAAATATCAATTTAGATAAATATATTAATTCGTTTTTTAAATAGCTAATTATTATTATTTAATATATTAAATAATGTGTCTGTTAACCTTAGTTTAGTGTAGTAATTACACAAATAGTTTCATTCAATTCTAATTATCATGTTGCTTTCAAACACACTCTTACATGATTTAAATTTAAAAAGTTATTTTTATATCATAACAATAATATTTTAATTTTAAAATATAATTATATGTTATTTTATTAATTTCGTTTAAAAAACCTATAAATTTTACTGACGAGATAATTTGTTTTATACATTTTGACCTACTAAATAATTAACTAAATTAAATAATATTATTGTACTTTATATCCTATGAGACACATGGATCTCCTCCTCCCTCTTTAGAGTGAATTGTTATATTGACCCTCCTGTAAAAACTTAGTTTCACGTTCCCTCCTAATCACTCATCAATCCATCACATTTGATAGCTACTTTGTCTGGTCCCTTCAAGTCAATTTCCATGGCATCCTAAGCTAACACTTACCACCTTACCATGGCACTTAAGCTCGATGGATGCTTAACATCACTGTACCCAGATCTCTCTTCATAGCCTCTTTAAGTTTCCAAGTATAGCTACTCTCTGCACCTCCTGCAGTACAAGTCGTCCTCGCCCTAGCGACTCTCTGCATCCAATATGGTGTGAACTATCATTACAAGCCATCCTTGTATTTTGTGTTGTAACAAGTACTTACTATAATTTAATTGTACATGTTTTGACTAAATTACAAAGTATTTATTATTAATTATTTATATTTGGCCAATAATCAAGCAATGAT
The DNA here is from genome assembly GCA_005610355.1 of Gossypioides kirkii. Classification (NCBI taxonomy): domain Eukaryota; kingdom Viridiplantae; phylum Streptophyta; class Magnoliopsida; order Malvales; family Malvaceae; genus Gossypioides; species Gossypioides kirkii. The sequence continues at coordinate 4,989,531 of CP032254.1, read as the reverse complement.
GACAAGGAATATACATTTAATATTAGAGAGGGAATAACTTAACAAATATAAAATACTTTAGCAAATAAATAAAATTACATGGGATGTTTTATTTTTTGTTAATTTTATTAGTAATCATGTTGTTGAATACTTTTTTCTGGACTAACATGTCACATTTGATGATTTCATTTCAAGTATTATTACTTGTTTAGAGATTTTTTTTCTCAATTATAATTGATCACTTTTATAATAATTAATATATTTTACAAAATTTAAAATCATATAATTATGTAATTACAATTTATATTATCAATTATAACATAAAAAATTACGATTTAATTACATTTCATCAATCAAATACATCTAAATAATTAAAATTCTTTAATAATTACATTTTCATCTAATTATTCCGTGATGTCTCAATCCGGTACTAGATGATTGTATGCTATACGCTTGGTGGAGGAAGCTTCTCTCTGCTACTAAGGCTCTTGGACCCTTCCCATTTTACCCGAAACCAAATAATTTAGTACTAAAAAGAAGTTGATAAATCATAAGAGCAAAGAAATATTTGCACTAGTACGTAGAGTTAATGGCAAATCGATTTTAATTCTACTGTTTGGTTTTATTTTTATTAAATTTGACTTGATTTATATTTAATTTTTATTTATGTCAATTTTGACATGTATGATTTATATTAATGAAACATGAAAAATAAAATATATCAATTAAATAATAAAATATTAATCATATAAAAAATACGAAAAAATGTAAAATCACTAAAGTTTTATAGTGATTTAAGTAAATATATCTCATTTTATATATATTATAATTATAATTATATAAATAATAGTATTTTGATAATTTATTTTTAAAATGTAAAAGTGAAAAATATCTAAATTTTAACTTTTACGTTTAAATAAAAAATAATTTTTAACAACATGTCTACTCTAAAAACTATATTTTTTTCATTACTATGGTGAAAAAATAATTTTGATTTCTCCACAACAACAAAAAAATCGTTAAATATTTTTTATTGTTATTATAAAAAAGTATTTTTAATCCAATGAATCGAAGAAATTGACAAGAGTTTCAGCCATTACAATAAAAAAATTATTTAAACCTTTTAAAATTTTAAAAATTTAAATCAATAGACATAAAATTATACTCTAATTCTTTTAAAAATAATAAAATTATAATTTAACTTTTTAAAAATTATATTTTTATTATTATAAAAATTATAATTTAATTTGATTTCTTAAAAAAAAAAATTTAACTTCATCTATGTTTTGGATTTTTTTAAATAAAAAGGACCCACAAATTTTCATAGCATCGGCTAAGGGACACGCCGAAAGCCATCGCGCTTTGGGCTTCGGAGTCCTTGCGTCTTTACTTGATCAAAGTTTATAAGATCGCCACGAACCTCACTCGTTTGTCTTCTTCTTTACAATTGGGCCCACTCTATGAATTATTTTGTCTAAGTTATCATTCAAAAAAATTATAAAACAAGTTATTAAGAGTGTATTCCCATTCTACCCCAATAAAAAGTTTTGATTCCCCGAATAACCCCTCTCAACAACCGCCTCTTTGTATGATTTCTTCGATCCCGAAAATGACCCTTATCTACCCCAAAGGCCAAACCAATCAAAATGTTTTTCATCCAGTGCGAAACGCCGGAGTCAAAGCAAACCACGGATCTTAAATACTACAATCAAAACCGACATGGTGGTGACATAACAATGTATGATAACAGGTAACTTTATCATTTCCGCCCAATATGGAACGTTGATGTTCTGCTTCGCCTTTGCTTTTTGTCCAAGTAAGGGATATTAGAAGAAAAAAAAGAAAAAGGAGAAAAAAAAAATATTCACGGAAAATATCAAAAGCAAATGAGCGGAGAGATCTAAAGATCGCCGACTCTGAAAGTTCCGTCAACGCTAGAGCGATATAAGAGAGAAAGACTCGTTTCTATAACGGCGTCGTATATCATTCAGTGTTAGGGTTTTTTTATTTTTCTTTTTTTTTCTCTCCCTTCTTCCCTCGCCTCCCCTCCCCTTCCCTCCCCGTTTGAGAAGTGAATCACTACAAAATATATACCTTCCGCAGGTAATATCTTTCATTTTCTTTTAGTTTAAGGTTAATTTTCTTTCGTTTTTACTGGATTGGATTTTTGAGGGTGGATTCGGCATAGATCGGGCCAGATCTTGCGATTTGCATGTTGTTGAATTGATTTTGTTGAACGACTAATTTGTTGTTGGTTGGTTTCTGTGAATATTGCTTTTTATTTGGGGATCGAGAAAGATATCTTAGTATGTTATTTTGAGAAAATTATGCTCTAGGGTTTTCATTTTAATTTTTTTGATCTTGCAATGTTTGCAAGAATTCAAGATTTTCTGAACTCTTTATTTTTATTTTTGATTTGATTCAGATTTTCGAGACAAGAAAAATGTTTAGTTTGTTAATTTAGTTTGTCAATCCTCAATCTCGAGACTCTCAAGTCTTTTACGAGAAATCACTAGATTTTTTTTTGGATTTTTTTATTTCCTGGTCTCTGATTTGGTTCAGTGTTTCTTGACTGGAATCAGCGTAGAGGATTTAGATTTCTGAGATTCTTTTGGTTGTTTTAATTTTGCCTCAAAGGTCAACGGCGTTTCGTATAAATTTTCGTATTTTGTTACTCTTGGAGAAAGTGCTTATTTCTTCAAGTCAACGCTGTTTCTGTTTCACGATTATGTAAAAAGTGATATGGTTACTTACTCTGACCCGCGTGAACGTTTATGATTTATTTAAGATCAACTTGATGTTCGATCTGTAAAATATATTGCTCAAAAAGAAAAATAAAAAAGAAACCAAATAATTGTTGAACCATAATTTATGAAATTCTCTGCCACAATATTCTTAGGTGCTCTTATTTGATGTAATAGGAGGCAGAGCTACTTGCTGTAGAGTAGAAACGGAGGTTGCTTTCTCTTTTATGAATTTCTTGTAAAGAATAAAGAAGAGGAAAATGTACAAGATGAACATGTGCGACATGGATATGTACAGGATCACCACTAACTGCAGTTTTAGGTATGTATTCCTTTGTCTGTATGGTAATTCTGATAAGTTCTGTTTGATATGCTCTCAGCCACTATGCTTGATGAATTGGTTGTGCGCAACTTATGTTCCACTGCGTGAATTGTGATATTTATGTCATTTAATGTCCTAACCATTATGCTTATTTTATTTTCAGGATTTGCATAACAAGTTTTAGGAGGCAATTTCTTTTGGTTTGGTAGAAGATAGGCCGCATAGTTGTTTTTACATTAGAAGTGTTGGTTTTAAGCTTGTTGATAGGGATTGATCTAGGTAGAAATGGAAGCACAGAACGCCATGGTATCGGATAATAAGCCTGGGTTTCTGTACAATAGAAAGAGAAAGCGGGCTGCGCAGCATTCAACTTATTTTCCTGGAGCTTCGCATGTGATAGTACCACAATTGCCCAACTTGAGTTTACCATCCCAGAAGCATGGAAAGCTGAGGAGATTAGAGGATCACAAAGGCAAAGTTGTTAGTTGTGCTCATCCTTCGAAAAGATCTTTGCTGCTTTGCTATTCAAATTTTAAGAAAACCGGCATTCCGAAGCGCATAATGTTCTTTGAGAAAGGTGAATGGACTGATTTTCCCAAGGATCTCATTGCTTCAATTAGGAAAGATCTCATCACAAAGAAGCCATTTATTGAGCTGGAGAAAGATGGTCAATCTTTTGTGCTTGATTTCTTGCATATGTTTCGACTGGATTGGAAAACTGGCTTGAAACAACCAATTGCTTGGATTGACGAAGCAGATGGCTGTTTCTTCCCCGAGACTTTTGCTGTAGAGGATGAGCTATATCAAGCTCATGATGAGTCTACGCATAATGAATCATATGTTCCCCCTGAGATCAAGCTACATCTTGAAATTGACATTAATGGTGATCAATCTAAGTTGAAGGAATGTAGTGGGGAGTCAAGTTCTTTTGTTAGAAATTTTGAAATTGCTCAGAATCCTGCCACCAGTCGTTGTGTCATAGAAGCTGAGGATAATTGCAACAGGGATGTTGATGCAAAACACAGCAAAATCGTTGAGGATATTCAACAAACAAGGTTAAACTTTCCTGAAAAGGAGTTTGTGGATGTAGAATTTGGAGAACAGTTGGATTCTCAAACTGTGGAGAAGATGTTCCTGTTGGGAATGAGCTCTTCAGGTGGTTCGGATATAATTGATATAAAGCCCTGCTCCAGTTCTTCAACACAATATAGATTAGAGAGTTTCCTGAAGCAGGTTCAAATTATGAAGAAGTATCGTGGTGATGCAAATGTTCAGCATGCTTGGCTTGCTTGCTCTCAGCCAGACTTGCCAACCATCATGATGCATGGGCTTGGGGATTGTGGTCTTTCCAGAATTCCACACAAATATGGCACTGGTGTTCATCTTGCCACAGTAGAATTTACCAATACCAGGTTGGAGTTATTTTTTATTAATTTTTTGCTATAAATTCTGTTGAATATGCAAGTCTTCTATTGTTTATTTTTCTGAGAAAATGATGAAAGGCTTCTACTATTATTCTTTTAATGACATGATACCTGTGAATGAAGGAAAGGACTATTGAACCGTCTCCTTGTTGCCTTTTTCTTGTACTCTTTTTTTCAAGTTTCTTGACAGGGAACATTATCAACTTCCACCTTTTTGGTTAGTGGTTTTGAGGACTGAAGTTTATCTTTTGTCTGTGCAGTGCAAACTATTGTGATGTTGACGAAAATGGAATAAAGTACATGATACTCTGTCGTGTAATAATGGGAAAGATGGAGCTTCTTCGTCCTGGAAGTGGACAGTGTTATCCTAGCAATGAAGATTTTGATAGTGGAGTGGATGATCTTCAGCATCCAAAGTACTATATCATCTGGAACATGAATATCAGCACCCACATTTATCCAGAGTTTGTAGTTAGTTTCAAGATCTCCAATGCTGAAGGTGATATATTTCTCCTTTAGAATGTTGTTTGTTTGATGAATATGTTCATTCTTTTCTTTCATCTAACATCAAATTGGAAACTCTATGTGACTCATGGAACATGGCAATTAAATTTTGATGGTTCGCAACCTAAATGTCCTCAAATGTTCTATCTCCATTTCAAACATGGATGGCAAAAGTATAAGTTTGTTAATTTAAAGAATCAAGGCTTCTTCCATGATGAGTTGATATCTCCTTTGGTGGGGGTTTTAGGTTTTTTTCATTCCAGAGATAACAGATCACTCCAACTACTGGTTCAATGAGTTATAGTTGGCTGTGTCTTCTGCAAATTCTGTATGACTATCATATGTTTCCTTTTCTGAAATATTTTCGGTTCTTTAGCTCTTGAGGTCTATGTTGTTCCCACAGGGCATTTGATTGGAAGTGAGACTAATCATGCTGTTTCAGGCGTCACTGCATCTACTCCAGGACTTCAGGGTCGTTTTCCAGTAGTATCATCTGCTGGTGAATTGGTGAGTAATATATGTGTATTATGCTTTTATTCTCTCTCTCTCATATTCAACGTCATGACGGCCTAGACCTAATGGTAAGTAGGATTATTAAAAGACTTGATCCTACTCTCTGGTGGACTGACACCGGTGCCTGACAATAGGGGTGAGCATTCGATCGAATCGAATGAAAAATTTTCGAGTTAATCGAGTTTTCGAGTCCTATTTCATCATCCTAACTTGATTTGAAATTTTACGAATCGAGTTGAGTGAGATAGAATTCGAATCAAATCGAATAAATTAAGAAAATTAATTTGGTGTTGTTTAATTTTATGTAATTTAAAAAAAAAAAAATTTATTTTAAGTTTTTAAACATGACTATACAACGAAAAATTAAAATAAATAAGTGAAAAAATTTAAATAAACAATGACAACACAACAAGATTATAATAAAAAAATAAGTAAAAGTTCAAAATACAGTAAAAATCTACACGACAACATCATTTCAAACAATGAAACAAAAAATAAAAAAAACATAACAAAAGTCAAATAAACGAACAGTAATAGCATAAAGTCATTGTAGAATAGTTTAAGTTTATTTTTTTGAGGGTTTTAATTTAGGGTTTTTTAACAAGAAAATATATTTTGAGTTTATAGAGTTAATATTTTTAATTTTTTTTCAAATAAAACTAAGTAAGTACATTTAACCATAATAAAAATAAACAAAAAGGAACAATAAATTTAGATACGAAAAAGAATTGTTTATGAGTGTTATTTATATTTGGGTTTAAAAATATTTAGATTTAGTTTGTTAATGTGTTTTAAATATTAGAGAAAAAAATTAGGCAAGATAAATAGTTTGGGTTTTGAGGGAAAATGGGTATAGTAAATTGGGCTTGGGTAATATAAATTTAAAATTAAAAATAATATAATTTTATTCGATTTATTCGAATGATTCGAATTCGAAAATTAAACGCGATTCGTTTAACTCGGATAACTTGATTCGAATAATTCGAAATTTGAATATTTTTTTGAATTTTTCGACTCGAATCGAGTTTTGCTCATCCCTACATGACAATGTACATACTGTGGTTATGTATCGTGCTATTTATGATCTTGTACAATTGGGAATAGTTTGGTTATCGTAAGGCTAAGTGTTTCAGAGTTTTGAAGCTGTCATTCATCAGTTTTATCATACAGCAACTCAAACCACCTCTGCAGTATTGATAGTTGCAGTCGGGTAACATATGGGTTTTGATAACATACGCTAATTTTTTGAAGTTTGCTAATGTTTACCGTGATCTTCTTTTGTCCTTAGGGGAGTATTAATCACCAAACCTCAGAATCAGGTGGGTCCCACGAAAATGATCCTAGCCTGGGTTCAAACACTTCAAAGACCCCTAAATCTCCTTGGATGCCTTTCCCAATGTTGTTTGCTGCTATCTCAAACAAAATTCCTCGTTCAGATATGGATGAAGTTACTAATCATTATGAACTATTCAGGGTATGTTGAATTAGATAATTTATTGTTAGTTCCCTATGTTTTAGAACAAGGTTTTTGATCCTTTTGCATTATTTGCTTTGGACTCTGTATCAGGCAAAGAAGATAAGTCGTGATGATTTTGTCAAAAAACTGAGATTGATAGTCGGAGATAGTTTATTGAGATCAACAATAACATCTCTGCAGTGCAAGGTATGGTTTGAACTTTTGGATTATTAGCTCTATAATGCAATAGCAAATACAATAGAGGTTGATTTTGATATTAAAGTTAAACTAATCAAGTTTTCTGGCGATTTGTAGTTTCCATCTAGGCATGAATTAGAGGCGGCGGCAGCAGCAAAGCAGAAGAACATGAATGGTCCTGGCGGGCTTTGAACTTGGTGATCTCAAGTTGACGGGAGTAAGTTTGGTGCTTGTTACAAAATGTGTCGACATGATGTGGATATGCTTGATTGAAGGTAAAGTAAGGCTTAGATTTGTTTCTCGTAATAATGGTGTAATTGCTAGGTGTCTCTCTAGTAGTGAGGATTTGGCTATGCTGAAGACTTGTTTTCATCGGAACTGCGTATTTTAGTTTTTTTGTGGTTCTCAATGTGGACGCGTTGCATTGTTATCGTATAATACAAATAGTTGTTGCCTGAGACTTGAAATCAAATCATCTCGTCTTCGAAGGGAAAAAAATATTGTTCATTTTTTTTTATAAGAGATGTGATAAAGCGGAAGTTTTTTGAGGTGTTTCAAAAATCCAGAGGCCTTAAAATTCGACTTTGTTAAGTCAAAGCTGAGCCAATCCACTTAAAATAGTGGTGCCATCCGGATATACATGTATAACAAAAAGATTTTGGACTGAATGAGAAAACATGCTCTTTCAGATCACATGTGATACAAAACTAATAAACCGCGAGGAACGTTGTTTTTTTCAATTCTGGCAGTGCCAGTGCCATGGATCAAAGATAAATCTTCACGGTAGATAAAAAAAAAGATGCTCTTTCAGATCACATTGTATATATGATATAAAAAGCAAAACATGTAGGTGTTTAAAATGAAAACTAATTTGGCAATGTAGGAGGTGGGGGTGCATCAGCAGCAGTTGATGGATCCCACCCCGGTGGCTTGATGTTTGGCCAATCCCCACGACATCCTAACCGTATATAAAGGCTCTTCTTACCTGCACAAAAACACGCTACTTAGCGCACTGACCCACGGCAATTTCTCCTAAATAATTGCTTGTTATTATTCAAATTAGGTGAGAAGAAATGAGGTTTAAGGTTTCTCCTTACACGATTGGCTAGTTCCTTAAAAACATAAAGCGCAAAGGGTTTGAAGGCCAAAGGTCACCACTCACTGTGTAGGAGACAGGGTTTTGGGTGGCACCAATGCGGTCTTTCCTGTCAACACCTACCGGACTGCTTTCTCACCTGGCCAAAAATATCTCCTTTTTTTTTTTTACTTAAAAGTAATTTACCATATCTGGTGCATACTTGTGTTGCACAAATATATTCCATTAAGGACTAAGGAGGTCCTATAATTTTGATGGATAGATACCTGGAAGTTTCTTGTCAGATAGAATTAAGCGTTTGAGGGCACTCAAGGATGCCTGAGCTATGCTTTTGGCATGATCAGCATCCCAACCCTGGAGCTTCACAACCACATCTGCATTCGTGTAGCCAACATTACCATCTTCAATGTGCCTTCTCGCTTCCTCCTTTGCTGAATTCTCATCTGCACAGTGACTTCATGACTTAATACAAAAACCATTCTACTCCCTACTTTTTATCCACCTTTACTTCTTCCACAAGTATTAGGGGCTAATTACAGTTACTGGTACTCATACCAGCTAAAATGAGATGCTTGGTATGCATTTTAATGCACCCAAAGCTTATAACAGGATTGTTTCATGTAAAATTCAGGTTTGACTTTCTAGGTAATCATTTATATTTTTAAAGAAAAAGATCTTGCGAAAATACAGGATTCATACTATGTCCATAAACAAATCAGTTGGTCCGAAATTGTTTGAAACAACTTGACCAGCAAGAAACAGATTGATGACTGTAGCTTCAGTCTGTGACAGATAAATAAATTGATACAAAGTAAATGCAAATTTACCTGTAGCTTCAGTCTGTGACAACCAAATGCTAAACCCTGAATAAAGATGTCTCCATTTATCGGTCCTTCCTGCAGCCCCATGAGACCCTCCTAAGGTTGCAACAACAGCCCGGACATGACTGCCAGGACAAGCAAGCCAAGGTGATGCCTTTTTTCATGTTTTTAATAATAACTGAGACATACTCCTTACCTACTTAAGCTTTCTAATATTGCACTTTCTGCTTCAGCCACAGAGTCAGAGCCTTCAGCAAGCACCCCTGCGATAGATCAAACTAATTAATAGCTGCAAGCTGCTTACGACATAGCACTCTCAGTTTCTAGAAAACTGCATATTGAAATATCATTTCAAGAAATAATAGTAAATCTCATTTTTCTTTGAGAAGTATAACTTCAAAGAAGCATTTAGCAAAGATGTATATAATCAGCGGCTAACATGATCGCGTATGAATTACATAGCTAAGTTGTGGAAAAAGGTGTGCAAGCTCTGATATAAGGATTTGTACCAACCATATTGTACAAGACAAGATGAAGAATGGCAACTACCTTTCTCATCAGTGATTTAACGAATCCACTCAACATATACATGGAGATCTAGATGTAAACATGAGTGACATAGTTAAAGACTTGTGGTGCTTCTGAAGAAAATTTTATCGACTTTTAGAACTATAGACACAGAAAGACGGAGAGGAAAACCAGGGAGACATATCCATGAACGTGTATCATTTATGTAACCATGCATGAGTGATGGAATTGAGGTCCAGCCATGTGCATATCCTTGGGACTAAGGAGCTAGGCTTAATGATTAAGCATCCCACATTTAGTGAAACAGAAAGATGTAACTCACATGAATCAACAGTTTGCTTGGCGAAAGTTTCTAATAGTTCTTTTGTAACAAGTGGCGTGTACCTGCAGTCATATAAACTTATTAAATCGTAAGGGCAGAGGACATGTGTGAAATAAATGTTTGCTCGTACTCATTTATAAGCTAATCAAGGTACAAATATAAAACATAGCTATAACGTAGTTTTTACTTTTAAAAACTAAACCTAGAGTATTACAATGCCACCCTAAGGTTATTAACTTAGTTTGAGGAACAATGACTACTTTTCATTTCATCTGCTGAAATTAGGATGACTTGCAGGAAAAGGAAGACGGTTTAATTTAAGAACACATGAAATGGAAATGTTATAAAGGAGAAGAAGCAACAAATATGTAGTAGGAAAAGTGGGATACCCGAGAGCAACAGCGAGTTCTCGGGCCACTTTTTGGTTAATTTCAGTGGAATCCCCAACAACGTAAATTGATGTTCCTTTAAGAAGTTGCATAGAACCAGCTGATAATGACTCCCATGATTCCATAATATCTGGCCATTTCAGATTCGGATCCTGCTTCTTTAAGCTAATAACAAGTTGATCATCGTCTATATACCTGCTTAAGACAAGACGGTAAATCTAAAAGCGTAATGATCTTACATTAATGAAGTTCATTCAAAACACAGCGACAAACCATATTGTTTCAGCAGGCTTTATTTTCTCAAACAGACTATTAGTATCTATAAGTGTGATGATGAACCCAGCCTGCTGGACTTTGACTGTTAGAGAACTACCATCCGCATCTACAAATACATCTTTAGCACTTAGAACATCTTGACCACCAAGTTGCAACCTTAGTTCCACTTCAGAAGACCCATCAGAGAACTGTAACATGCTCCATAGATTAAGTATGGCTAAACAACAAATCCCAAATTGTACAAATGATTGCGAAATCAAAAGAAAACATTCTCAAATTCATGAACTACGATATAGAAGGACACCCCTTGCAAGGTTTGTTATCATACATGGGCACAGTCAATCTAATGAAATGAGTTACTATACAAGTTTCATTATAGGTAAAATTCAATGGGCATAATTATTTGGTTGTACTGATAACTATACTTATAGTGATCCAAACTAGAGCTATATACAAGTTTGATTCGTTCAGATTCTACTTTGTTTGGATTATGACACCATAAGAGCCCAACAGGAGGAAAGCAGAGAGTAAAAAAACTTAGGAATAGACGAACAAAAAACAGTTCTAGCTCCTATATCATTATATCAAGCTTTAATCAAAGCAGTAGGCCTAATCAATTTAGCTTTGAGGGAAAGAAGAAAGAGGCAAAAAGGAAAATAGATTTAAAAAGGCAAACATTGTTGACCTCGTAGTGCGTAGTGTTGGTGGAGAAACAGTTGCAGGAGAAGCCACGAAGTGGACTGATGGGTGTGACTCCCGCAGAGTACCAACGAAAGGAAGGAAGTTGGGGTTTTAAGAAGTGAAACGAATGTGTTTTGGTAGAGAAATGAAGGGTTTTGGTTGGGTTCTGCAGTGACAAACAGAGCATGGAACTGGCGCTCGCAACTGCACTAGCCATTGCTGTACTTTCATCTGATAGTATGGGTAATCAAAAGGGGAGAGACAGAGTGGATAAGAACTCAGACAGGTACTGTATTTCAACTACTGGGCTGAATCCAACAGATTGAAGTTGGGTTCATGGCTTCACTTCCAACCCAAACATGCTTTGTTGTTTTTATTTTATCTTTGAGGTTAGAGGTGGGCCAACACACAAGTTGTTACGGGTTTAGTTTTTCACCGAAGTTCCAGTTTTTGATCCGATAATACACCGGAATAAGTAAATGTTCCATTATTTGTCACGTCACAGCCATCACCTCGCTTTAAATGCTCTACATTCAAGTATCTGACATCTTCCCCTTCCCCCTAAATTCCTCAACCCCATTTATTTTATCAAATTCTGAGTTTTTTTTTGGTGAATGTTCATTTGTAGTGTATTGTGTTGAGATTATTTTTTTTAATTTCACAGTAAAAATATAATTATCATATCTAATATCTAATTTTATTATTATCGTTATTTTTACATTAATTACAAATCATCTATTCAAAGAAATCCTTATTACCTTCATAAGAAAAAAACAATGTGGGCATATCATCACATTAAATGTTGTTAAAGCCATGGCATATATATATATATATATATATATCATTAATGCAATTCCAAGATAATACAATGCAATACTCTTCTTCTTTGCCTTTATATATCTAACCACTCCACCATCTTACTTTATAATATTTTCCTTTACAACATTCTTTTGGTGTCAGTAAACTAAAAAGCTTACCAAAACAGCCTTAATTAAGTTTGGACCAACATTACAATAAATGTTGTATTGTTTACATGCGTTCAATACCTATTTAATTTACACATAATCTACTAATTGATATTAAAGTTATATATATATATATTTAATTCTGCTACTTAAACTTTTTACAATTATACTTAAATTATTTTTCTCTCTCTCTTAATTCAACATTAGTTAAACAGTTAAATTTATTTATTTTTAAAAATTAATTATATATTTTCATTTGGCAAAACAAGACATTACAATTTTCTCTTTATATGTTTCTATTTCTTTTTATTTTTTTCTTTCTTTCATCTCTCTCATGTTGGGCTTCTTTTATAAGTGTGAGTATTTTGGGTTTCATGATTTTGATCAAAGTTTTTAGAATCAAGTTGATGGTGGAACCAATTAGGCCACCAGTTCCCGATTTAATCTTCGTTTTGTTTTATCAAGTGAATTATTAAAATAATTATAAAAGTAAAAAAAATAAAAAAAAATAGAGGAAATCGATTCAAATGATTTTTCAGCCCGATTCAACTCATCTATATTAATTTGTGGGTCAATTGATTCAATCCCTATCTCTAAACTAGTGCCTTGATCTTTTTTGATCCAATTGGTCGATTCAATTCTAAAACTATTGATTTTGATTAATGGAAAAATATTTTTGATCTCATCAAGTCAAGCAAATAAATCTTGAAGTTAAAAAACAAAATTCATCCCCAATGCCTCAATCTCGAGAAGGCAAATTTTTAAGAATTGTTGACATTGCCAAACATTATAAAAGAGGAACAAAGAAAAAAAATAAAGAGATGGAATAATGTAAAGGAAAATAAAAGAGTTTTAAAAAGTTTATATGGGATTTTTTAATAAATATAATATTTTGGTATAAAATGGATAATGAAAGAATAATTTAAATACCATTTGTGACAATAAAGGATTTAGGTACCAACTTCGAAAAAGGAATATAGTTTTAAGTACTAATTCGTGAGTTAAAATTTTTTTTAAAGAAAAAAAATAGACTTAATGACATGAATACGGGTTAAATTAACGGATGTGCCAATTTAAATGAAAAATAGTTTAAGTGCTAATTATAATAAAATAATATAAATAGGAAGATGAAAAGATTATTAAAGTAGGAAGATGTTAATTAAAATTACAATTAAAAAGGGGTTGCAAATTGATGGGAAAATAGAAATCAGAGAATAAGTAGGAAAAGGAGAAGGAAAAGGAAGATGGTGGTGAAAAAGATAAGAAGATTGTTGGTGGTGTTGTAAATTGTAATTATTCTATATTTAGTTTGTTTGTACGTTAGAGCCCTTATTAAGTGCCGGGCAGATAAGGACAGGACTGCCCTTAGGAAGGGGAAGAAGGGGACGTATGGTCGCCATCACACCGCCCGTCTTGCCCCTTTTTACACATATATATTACTAGTTGAATGAAACGACAGAGCTTTTGCTGCTGTTTTTCTTTTTACTTTGTTGCAGCAGCAGCTGCTTCAGCTACGCTGACAGCGCTGTCAGCGAGGCATCAATCATAAAGCAATGGATTGCAATATGATTTTTGCCTTAATTCTCGCGCCCTTTTTTTCCCTCTCCCTCCCTTCTCTCTCTTCTCTGACAGTGACCCTATGTCTTTGACCATATCCACCCCCTTGGGCTTCCACTTTCTGACACGTGTGGAATGCAATTTTTAATATTTTGCTTCTCCAATTATATTTATTACATGCCTTCTGTTTTGTTCCATAATGAAGAAGCGAAGAAGAATGGCGGGCAATGGCACCCGCGAGATTCTCGCCTTATTATTCGTCGTCTTGTAACCAAATTCACACTCTCAAAAACTAACTTCCTACATTACACTTTGAACGGGAATTAGGATGTCAGACCAGATTTCATAACGGCCCATATTCTATTCTTATATACTAATTTTTTTTATCCTCGGACACAGTTGGAAAGGTGGAGTTTTAGAATTAAATTTAATTTTGATGGAATAGCTTGAAATGGCCATACAAACACACAAAATATGGTTTTCACACAAATGTTTAGACTGCCAAACTGATTTTCTGTGGAATGATAGAAGCAAGTATATTTCTTTAGGTAGGGTTGGATAAAAATAAATGATATATGCTGGCATCCAAAGAGAAAGTTAAAATTATTTAAATTTGATAAATCCAACACATAAAGTTGGAGGTGGACCAATATGCTTTTGCATGGTACGTAATAGTAGGGTATAGTATAGCTGCAATTTTTTGAGGATTTTACTCCAAATTTTTTGTACTAATTCATTTCAGTTTTCACCATATTTACTGTTTCACTTTGTTTCTTCTTAAAAATGAATTCCTTATTCAATGCCTGGTATTAGGTTTGGACAATTTGAAAAAAATGTTCGTAGATAAAAAGAAAATAGATTGATAGACAGCATTAAAAAAAACCTCTTTGTTGGGATCTAAAATGCAAGTAATCAAAAAAGTGAGAGTAGAGCTTTTCTTTAAGCATTTGGATCAAGTTCGAGACTTGAAGTTAACGTTGTTGAAAGGGTTTTATATGAATATTAAACTGAGCTTAAACATGAATTTTTTAATAAGAGGGAATAATAGTGATGTTTTAGCACTAAACTAAAGGGGCTGGTTGACTAATAAAGGCAAATTTGATTGAGGAAGAAATAGATAGTTGAAAATAGGAAGAGGTAGCAAAGGCAAAGAAGGGAGTTGAATAATGCATGGCATCCTTTGTGTGACATTATGACTTAACATTGGGCCCTCTTTCCCTCCCACATTTTCATGCAAAAGTTCTCGAGCTACTCAATCACTGCAAAATATTTTAATTTATGAAACAAATTAAAAAAAAGGTTTGCTCATTAGATGAAAAAAAAGATCGTCAAATATATAGGTGGAGGTGACAGGGTGGGTGCAGGGAGGGGTCGCTATCCCCTTATTCAAAGAGCCCAATAAATCCGATGGCTGACACTCTCTCCACTCGTCCACATCAACCCAACTTGATGTTGATACGTGTTCAAAAGATGGTGGACAGGGAATGAATGAATGAATGATAGTGTAATGATGATAAAATTATTATTTTGACATTCTGTAGACTGTGTTTTCTGAATATATAACACTGCTGAGTGCTGCAGCTTTGGTTTATGATATGAATAATGGATGGATGAATGAATTTTTACTGGCTCTGACCCCTATAACCAAAACAAGAGTAAAAATGAACCCCACAGTACGGCCTCTCTTCCCAATACTGATGCCCCTTCCTGCTTTCATTTGTTTGAGTAGCTCAAGGCTTTTAGCCTCTGTCTCTGTCTATTGTTTTACTTGTTCCCACTGCTACTCCACTTTCTTCCTTTGCTTCTCTCTGTTTCTACTCCTCCCTCCTAAATCAGCAATTTGATTTTCGTACATCATTTTGTTCAATAATCAAGTCAAATGCCCCATACCCTCTCTTTACTCATGGCATGTGTGGATGACTGTGTGCTTCTTTTTGTTCCATCTATTTTTCTTTGAGGGCATTGGGTACTGTCATACATGCCATAGTAGGTCGAAGTGTGTGGTGCATATCTTGGTCAATTTCAAACTTATTGCCCTGCTACTCTCTCCCTATACTTAAATAGTTGAGGCCATTCAAGGTGGCACATACCATCTAGGGTTCATTAATGCAATGATACACAACTCTTGACTTCCTCTAATTAACTTTTATTAGCATTAATCAACATAATCACGACCTCAACTCTTTTTTAATTAGAATTTTGCGCCAATTTTCTAACTTTACGTAGTTAATTTCATTCCCATTTGAGTTTAAAGTTATTAAAAGTAGAATTCGTGTGATGATCAGTGTGTTCACCGTCTCAAATGTGATTGGATTCGAGTCATGTTAATCACGTTGTTATTGGTACTTTGTATTATTGTATTCACAAAAAAATTTCAAAAAAAAAAAGTTGTTAAAAGTCAACAATCATGATATGTGATAACTTAGTGCTTCATTACTGGATGAAATGTTTGAGTCGACGTTTGATAATTTAAGCATAGCATTGCCAATTCCCTTTGATTTGTCACCATAAAAGTGATTAATTACAAAATAAAGTCTTCCAATTTGTCTTTTGCATGAATTAAATTCTTCCCACTTTGCTGATTTTATGGGCTAAACATTGTAATTACACATTGCTCAAATTTCTTATCACTTAATTTCAGTAATTACATACTTCTTTTTATTATTACAAATAAATGACACTAAATGAAATTGTGTCATTTAAATACAACACAACATACTACGATGTAATTATAATATCTAATAAAATAATATGATCCATAAAAGTCAACTTTTATTAGAGGAGTGGATAAAATAACAAAATAAGTTATTATATTTTTCACAAAGTTAGAATTTAATCATTTTATTTTTATTTCTAGGCATTTAATCTTTCTACTTTTCAAATTTCAAAATTTAGTTCCAATTACAAACATTGTTAAATTTATTGATATGACAATTTGAAATAAGAAAATACTCATTTGATAGTTATGTAATTAAAAAAAATGACATTATAATGAACATAAATTTAACAAAATAATTTTAGTAGATTTAACAGTTTCGCCTGAATTTTGACACTTAAAAAGTAAAAAAAAAAAACTAAAATCTAAATAAAAATATAAAAACTAAATTTTAAATTTATAAAAAGTAGAAAGACTTATATTGTATTTAACCAATTACAAGTTATTGAAAGGTAAAGTAAAAAAAAAAAAAAGGAAATTATGATCCGGCCTAATAGTCCAACAATTCTATATAAACAATTAATTGAATTTGAAAGATGAGAAGCAAGTCTAGAAACTAGAAAGCCTATTTACACACGATGATTGGAGTTTTATTTTCAACATGATTACTTTTCAAATTAATGCAATAAATTCATTCAAACTTCTCAACTCTCTAAAATGAGGTCAACTCTATGGCTTAATCAATTATTTGGTCCTTTAATTTTATAAAAGTGTTTTTTTAATTAATTAATTATTTTTATTATTTTTAATTTTTAAATTTATATTTTTTTATCAAATCACATCAAAATAAATAAAAAAATTTAACGTTTTTTAATTTTGCTAACGTGGATTACTACATGGATGTCACATAAGCAATTAATTAATTTTTAAAATTTTAAAAATTTGAGATATATTTTTTTTAAAAATAACCAATTGCTGATGTGGTATTCACGTGGAAATTTACGTATATGCCACGTCGGTAAAAATTAACAAACTTTTTTCATCTATTTTAGAGTGATTCGACAAACAATACAAATTCAAGAAATAAATGAAATGAAAAATTAAATAAAAATTTAAAATAATTTTTTTATAAAGTTAAAAAAACTAAATAAATCATTATACTTGAAATTATCTACCTAAAACTTTTTGAAGAAATTATCTACCTAAAATTGAATGCAACTCCCTTCTCAAATTCATAAAATAAGGCACCGACTAAATAAATATTGCTTGTCATAAAACATATTGCTAATAAATATATTTGGCACACATGTAATTTTTTAGGCATAATGTAAAATTTAACTCACAATATTTATGTTTTTTGTTAATTTGATCTTTTTTTAGTTAAATTAGACCATCAAAATTTTGAAAAACAATCAAATTAATTTTTTTAACGAAAATACTAACTAAAATGTTAACTTTTTAAACATAGTAATCCACTTGACAACTTACATGTGTTTCGTGTACTTTTTATTTGAACATTTATTAACTTTTATGTTTTTTAAAAAATTTCATAATTTTAAATTTATTTGTTGACTTGACATATTAAACAAATAGTGCCATGACAACATGAAGTGCATGTTAACTGTCAAAGGGCTGAGCAATGAAAACCGAAAAATTGAAAATTGACCTAAATCGAGGTGTTTGTACAGTTTATGAAATACGAGTTTAAAAATCGCGATTATCTGAAAAAAACCGAATTTTATTTTTATTAAATTTATAATTAGTTTCATTTTTATGATATAAAAAATAAATATTTTATGCTTGAAAATAGTGAAAAATATTTTTAAAGTTCTTGAAAAAAAATTGTGGTTTAAAAATATTTATAGAAAAAGAATTTGAAAATTTATTAAATAATATTCAAAAGACATAAAATAAAAATTATTTTGTCAAAAAATAAATTTAAAAATTCAAGACAAGAAAGAGTAAAGGTGAAATTAATAAAAGAAATGTAAATATTGAAGGCATATGGGTTAAATGTGAAACAAGTGGGTGAAGCCAAGAATAGGGGTTGTGAAAGAGTAAGCAGTGAGGAGAGGGAAAAGTCAAGGTTCCTTCCCTGGACCTTGCACATAAAAGTAATACTAATTGAACTCAGCATAATTTCCATTTAAAATAAAGAAACCAAAAGATTGAAGAAATAAGGAAAAGAGGGGCAGAGGTGTAATGATGAAGGCAATAATTGCTAAAAAGCTACCATGCAGAGAGGAGTGTAATAAAACGGCAACGTGGCGGCACCACAATCATCATGTTCCTAATGAAGACAGCCGGCTCTTCCTTCGTTTCATTCTGTCCTGTCCACTTCAAAAGTTTGAAAACTCCCCGCCACTACCCTTCACGCGCCTATGGTGAGTGAGTGGGGGGTCCACTTCTCTGGTTTATATATTGTCCCATATGACTTTGAAAAAGAAAGACCGACAAATTTCTTATTTTTAAGTAAAAATAATTTCCCACCAAATATTCACTTGTCCATGCAAAAGCAAAAGATAAAGCAAAATTCCATGCTACGCAGGTATTGGCCTGCATGCACACACACACACACAAAAATACCCACTTTTTTCCTTTTGTTTTTTACTTTGATCAAAATATCAAATCATTGTTACTTTGTCCCAATTTATTTCTCATTATTTGGTCAAAATATCATTTAAATAAAATTTTAAATTTGAGTATTTATCTGAGTCCAATTCAAATTCGTATGTAATTGAAACCCACATGATTACAGAACACCAAAGATCTCGTACCCTTAAAAAGACTCCCAACACGCACTTTGGTGAGGTTTTGTAAGAATGATTACTTGTATAAGGTGGATTATAAATTTCAACTACCAAATTTAGTAGTAATAATTAAGTAGATGACTTTGATCTATAAACATACATGTCCAGCATTCAACTTGATCCAATTGTGTAGGATTTCTTCTTTCTTTACATTGTTATGTTCTAATTTTTCATTCTCAACATTAGAAGATAAATACTCACATATATACTTAATTATAGTGTTAGATATAAGGTTTCAGTGAAAAGAAGAAGGTGGTTAGAATCTTAGTAGACACATTCCCATAATTTATGTTACGCAATATCTTTTCTATGAGTTATATATAATACATTTTATTAATGGATCTGTCAACTTTCAAGTAGACAATAATTTGGAGATTTCTCTTAAGAGAGACTAAATTCTTGAAAGAATAAAAAATTAAATTTAGAAAATCCAAAGCGTATAAGGGATTGATATGATGATTGGGGTGAATGGGGGGGGGGGACATTGGGTTTACATATTGTTGGTAAAAAATTTGGATGAAATGATGTTTTATAGGTTGCACGGTTGAAAATTGATTAAATTCCTAATAGCTTTTTGGTATTGCTTTGAATTTTTTGGCCATAGCTTTATTTGATTCTTATGGGTTGTCTGGTTAAAGCTAAATCCCATTATTATCACTTTCTTCTTGCTCAGTTTGATTTTTTATTTTTCGGTTTTGTAGACTGCATTTAATACTTACTTTCATCTCTCTGCTCCATTAATATCTTCCTCACATGTATATGGCTTTCGGTGGTGTATTTCTTCTTTATTAAAATTTAATTTGATATTCATAAATAAAACATAATCCTTCTTAAAAATAAATAAATACATGTACATCACTGATTTCAATTCCCAATAAAATAGGTGTCTCGTGTGACAATGGGGCCTGTAAGCTTTAAGCCAAACCTCCCTTTGTGTAAGACCTCAGCAAAGCAAATAAAAGTTGAAAAACAAAATAAAGGAAAATAAAGGAAAAGTTATTCCTTCTTTTATTCTCGTGGATTTTAACACCAACACCCTCTTCCCCACCCCTTTATTTCCTTTTTCTTTCTTTTCATCTAATCACTTTATCTTCTCCCATATGTGCTCATGCTTAAAGTCTTCAAGCAACTCCAAAACAAATCCATTTTCCCCAAAGCTTTTATCAATTTTAACCCATTCTTCTCTTTTGCCTTCTGAAGAGACCATGCAACTTATCTCCCAAAACCCTCTTCCTCACCTACTCCTATATATATATTCTAGTAAGGAGGCATTGTATAATCCAAGTGAGGGTATAAGTTCAGGGCTTTACTTTTGAAGGAGATTAAAGAGTAATAGCATCATTTGATGTGGGGGTGGGGCGCATCGATTTTGTCTTCTTTCGTTTTGTTTTCCAAAAAAAAGGAGAAGAAAAGGAGGAGAGAAACCCTTAATTCCTCGCCACAAAATTAGCTTAATAAAGAAAGATTAGGGGCACTTTAGTCATTTCGGATGTTTGGAATTTGGGGTCCTTGATCCACGATTGTGACCGAACAACAAATATATATTGGACCCATTTTTGTGCTACCTGCTAATCATAACTTGAGCCATGCAAATGCAGATTCTAATCGAAAATTATACAAGCCTGGTTAATAATCTATATATGTAAGCCAAACGCATAAATTTTTGTGCTTATAGAAGGAAACATCTGACTACAAAACAAATATTTTTGGTAGGAATCTTTATCTGTACAGAAGACTATATGTTGTTGTTGTTGCTGCTGTCTTAATTAAAACTCCCTTTCCTTCTCTATATTTACTACTTTTTTTTTTTCAATCATTCTGTTTGATTTTTGCGTTTAAAGTAGCGTTGTGGGGTTCTTCACACCCTCTTGATTTCAATATTTTCGGCTTTTAGATTCCTTATTTTTTGCATAACAATCCTCCAAATTTTGACATAAAAATGAAAGAACCCTAATAGAGTAAAAATTTAAAGGGGTTCATCATTCATATCATGTTGTATAAAAATCGATTTCTTCACTAAGATTTTTTTTAGCCTTTTGCTTTTGACTGGTACTTTTTATAAACTTTGATGGATATGTGATTTTTTGAGAAAGGGAATTGAAAGCTTTTACTTTTTAAACACTCTTTCTTTTTGTATTTTACCCAAATTAATTTTAGTGTAATAATTATACCTTTATATACATATTTCCTAGCTCATATTCTTCAAAGCTTTTTAGTATTCTTTTCATTTTTCCTCACAAAGTGTAAAGCATGTGACAATGCCTAGGAATTAAGAAAATGGAGAATAATAGAAAACCCCTTTGCTCAAAAAAAGTAAAAATTCTAAAAAAAATATTTTATAGAATGTAAAGTGCTCCATTACAATTACCAAGGATCACTTCATAGCTTCAAAAGATAGTTAAAGGGTCACTCACTCACTTTTCTCTCAATTTTCCTTTTCTTCATCATCATGATCATCCTCTCTCTGTCTCAAAGTGCATAACATACAAAATCAATTAGATTGATTATATTTACTTAGTAACATAATATGTTGATTTGGATCTCTCACAGTCACAGACAGGCACAGTTGCAGCAGCAGCTGCTGCAGCTTGATAGGAAGGACGTGTGCTTTCTTTTTTCTTTTCTTTTGGTTTTTAGGGTTAATTTTTTTAACCACTCCCATTCTCTTCCTTTGTCGCTTTCTGTCTTTCTTGTCTCCTTCACTTTCTTTAGCTCTCTTTTTCTTTTCCTCTGAATATATATATTTTTTTCTGAAAGGGTACCTGATTCTCTTTCACCAGCTACTTCACATCCCTCCTCAGATCAGAGATTATAATCATTTCAAAATGAGTAGTAGTACACACACAAAGATGTAAAAAAAATATTCTTTTTTTTTTGTTATATAGATATTTCTTTTATATCAATGTGGCAGAACCCCCAAGGTAAATTCCAAATTAGGCTTCTTAGGGCTTGTCCCTGATAGGCTTGATGAGCTTCCATCTGATACTCTCTCATGGCTTAAGCACTTTGGATCCATATCCTTCTGCAACAATACAAAACAAAATCAAATAAAATAATGATGAAAACCATGAAAACAAGACAAAGAAAAGCAAAAAATTAGTAGCTAGCCTAATACTATATATGTATGCGCATTCATTGAGCAGTCGCCACAAGGCAACTGTGTTCGAGGAACTGAGGTAATGGGATAATCGAAGGACACTTTGACTCGGGAATAGATATATACATATATTTATTTTTAGGAAAAAGGAAAGCTTTAGAGGTATAGGGTACAAAATTTTGAAAGCCTGCGACAGTCCCTCTCCTGTGTGCTACTCCCAAGACTTTTTTTTTCTCCATTATTGTTATCAGTCTTTAACGTTATATTTTATGACTGTTCTGCTGCATATTATCCATCTTTTAACCATACTCACTGATCCATAACCATAAACCATGACTGTTTCAATGGGAAACCCAATGAGGTTGATGCATGGGTGAAGGCATTAGGTTTTGAGGTATAATACAAGTGCAGTGAGAGATGGATGATGCATGGAGGAAGGATTCTTTAAAGAATAGGGAAGAGCTTTTTTAGACATAATTAAAGCACCTTTTCTCTTTTCTTTTTCTGCCAAAATTACTAAATAGCCCCACCTACTAGACTTTGTATTTATATTAGAAAAATGGGTTCAACATTTGAAAACCATGGCATGTTGAAATTGTGCATGGCTCAATGAAGAAAGAAGAGCAAAAAAAGTTACTACTTACTACTACTATTATGCCTCTTTCTCACTATACCTTATTTTTTTTTTTGTGGGGGGGGGGGTTAAATTATTTGGTTCATTGCTATAAATATAAATTTGCATCAGAATGGGGAAAAAAGTTGGAAACCAAAGGTTATTAAGAAAGAAAGGGTTTGAAATTAGTACCTGGAGAGATGGTACGTTTCCAGCAGAGTCCTTGGGTTTCCGATGCAACCAAGCTTCCCTGTTTAAAATAAATAAATAAAGAGCCAGTGAGAGAATATTTCCTATCAGTGGGAAAGGAAACAATGAAGAAGAAAAAGCAAAGTGAGAAAAGAAAGCTATCTTTTACTGTCTTTGTTTATGTTATGTTAATAGTAGTATAGTTGTTCACACTTTACATTTTTATTTTATGCTGATTGAAAGAAAAGTGAAGACCCCCCCCCCCATGTGATTGCCCATTACCCATAACCACACAGCACACACAAAGAAGGTTCAAAGTGCAGGTTTATAAATATAATTCTATAGCTTTAATACCAACAAGATTTCCACTAATGGGGCCATCTTAGAGTTTAGCTTTGACACTAAGTTTTCCATTTGTAGGCCCCATTTATTAGCCCTATATATGAGCCCACAAAATCCAAAGGAAAGAGATATCTTCATTTTTTTAGGATGGATTTGTCTTTGAGGATTCTCAAGTCTTGGAATGTTATAGAGGGGAGTGGGTGCTTTCCTTTTTACCATTACCCACACCCAAACAACAATTTGTAGTAGTAGTAGTTGCATTACTATTATAATAAGTGTAACAAATGCATTTTTTTCAAGATCCTTGCCGTAAATTACTCTCTATCAAGGAGTTCCAGCCTTTTATGGTAGTCCAAAACTCGACAGACAGAACAAAGTACCCAAGTCACTTCTTCTTTTTGTGATTTTCTTGCATGCAATGTAACTATGTTTGTTGTATTTGCATGCATGTGATAGTGGAGAGAAAGAATATTAATGGCTTCTTTTTATTTTGATTTTATTACATTTCTTAATTCATCAACTAGAGAAACAAAAGATCCCTTGAAAATAGATAAGCTGTTTGTCTGTTCTTCTCAAACAAACGGACAAATCAAAACAAAACAATCTTGTCTTACTTTGCGATTAACTAGTATATGTTTTTAACCCTATATACGAGATTTAATGCAATACAAAACGATCGCAGAAAGGGAAACAAGATGATATAAACTAAACAAAGCTTGAACTGCATTAAGTGAAGTGTGAAAGACTGTATATTAGGAAGGAGGGTAGAGAGGAGATACAAACCTTGATGAATTGCTCCAAAGGCCATGGTACTCCTTGTCTTGATAAGCATTTGATGATGATGATGATCTTCCCTGCTGAACTGACACCTCAGATCTCCTTGGGGTTTGAATGTCCATCATCAAATCTTCAGAAGTATCCCCAGATGATCCATTCTCAAATGCATCTGATTGTCCTGTTTAAATTAATTAAACCAAATTAAGTTTTATTTAAAACCCAAATTTATGGAAAGAAAAAGGGACAAACTTTAGCACTATTCTCGAGACCATTGGGAACAATGGACTCAAAAGCTGCTGAATATTGGTAGCTATTAAAACTACTTGGGAAGTGTTTCAGTGTCAATGGTCTGGTCATCGAACCAAGCCCAAAAATAGCAATCCACTGGTGCCTAAAATGGAACTGTATGGTTTCTCAAAGATTGATGGCATGATGGAAGCAAGAGGCCAAGTGCAATTACAACGTGTGTTGCGAGAGGAAATGGTGGGTTCGCTGATGCATTAGCATAGACTGCCTTAGATAATGCTTATTGGTTATATAAAACTCAACACGATGAAGTAACATTGCACACTTACCAGAAGATGCAGCTGCTCTGTCTGTGGTCTTCACAGTTCGATACATCTGCAAGTAGGGAAAAAAAGGGACAATTAACTAGGAGTAAATAAGATTAATGCGTTAGGGTAGCTGAAGAGTAGGGTAATAAAATAAGACTTAATCAGCATCATTTTTATCCCTTTTTGTAGGTTATATATAAAAAAAGTAAAAACCAGAAAGTAGACCAATTATAAACGGTTCTCTATGTGTAACACAGTGCATGCAAGTACTTAATGTAAAAAAGAAATGGGATATATGTATATATAACGAGGACGGGACTGGTGGGGGGTTCTCTCCCAAAGGCTTAAAATTCTTTTTTATATTATATGAAGTTTAATTTTACATAGATAAAAGAATGGCTTCAAACTAGAAAAAAAAAAATCTTGATTGTGTTCAACATCTTCGAAGACGAGAAATGTTAAATAGGAGAGTTTAACCATGCTTAAGGAAGAGATTTACAAGAAATTTATGTGAGGAGGATATCATTGAGAAATGATTGTGCTGTTGTACTTGAATTTGTTTATATTTCCTTTTTTTATTTTCTCTCTCTTTCTTTCAGTATTTCGAGAAAAAATAGTTCTTTTTTAAAGAGAAAAAAGGGAATAGTGATGGAACTGGGGTTGAGGAAGAAGTTATAGTAAGAAAAGGAGAAAGCCAAAGTTGCAGATAGCTTAAAAGTAAATATTTGAAGATTATAGGGTAGATGGAAAGCCTGCAAGTAGATGAAACCCTGGTGAGATTATATGGGAAGCAAGGATGACAAAGTTATTTTACCTGTAGATGGGATTTAACATGTGCTAAGGTAAGATCTTTGACATCCATTAGCTCAAGAACTGACTTGGGTGTAGCTCCTAAAACCCCCACAAGAAGAAGAATACAGAATAAATATAAAATGGGAGGACCATAGTAGTTAATATAACTCAGAACTCAATTAAAATAATACCCTTCCTTTTTTCCCCAAAGATGCTTGAAAATCAAACGAAGCAATGGTGAAAGAAAAGAAGGGCTGAAAAGTGAATAGTAGAGGAAGAAAAGAAGGATAAATAAAACATACTTTCGTGACCACCCAATAACTCAACAGCATGAACAAAGCGAGCATGGAGTGTAGTCGTCCACCGCATCCTTGGAGCTCTCATGCTTCGTTTGGCTGGAAACCTTGACATGAATCTCGATCTCATCAACCCTTGAGACTGAAACGGGCTCAAGCTTGTGCTGCTGGTATTAATAGTATTACTAGCCAAAGAAGAAGGAGAGGAAGCAAAAGATGAATCCAAAGGTTGTTGAGCAAATGGAAAAGGCGGAGGAGGAGGGTTTTGGTAGACGGGAATTCCCCTTATGGGTCGCAAGAAGCCAAGCTCTTGCCCCAGCCCTTGTTGTTGCTGTTGTTGCCGCTGCTGCTGCTGCTGATACAGTAGGGGATGTTGGAGATGCTTGTGATGGTAGGGGAAGTGATTTTGGTTATAAGCGTGGAAAAGGTTACCATTGCAATTGGCGGTGCCGTTGTGGAGGAGTTGAAGGTGGTTGGAGTTGGACTCTGAAATCCTAGGATTGGACAAAGATAGGTCGAAGCAGTTATCAGGTTTAGCCATTGAAGATATGGAGTTCCTTGAGTCCAGAGGTCTCTTCCAGAAACCCAAATCCATGTCTTCCTCCCTAGTCCTACATGTGGATGTAGGTTTGGGGTTTGGAGGGCTGATCTGCAAGGATAAATCTGGGAATAGCTCCATCTTTTCTTTCTTAACACTCAAACAATCACTTCCAACTCTCCAAATCACTCCTCCTACTCTTTCCCACTGTTTGTGGTTCAACAACAAGTATTAGGTCTTTCCTTTGTATATCTATGAAGTTGAAGAGAGGTGTTAATTGGGAGATATGTCCTGGAAGAAGAAAAGGGTTTTGAAGTAAAATAGATTCAGGTGAAAAATCCTTGGGGTTTTCTTCAGATTGGGTGTGGTGATCAATGGTGTAGAAGGGGGTAGTTGCAGGGATTGGAGATAGAAAGATAGAGAAGAAATGACCAGGTATGAAGTATGAAGTGAATGGTTGTTGAAAATGACACTTGATGAGAGGGGGGGGGGGGGGTTACCATACATACATTACACCAATTTTAATAAAAATTTCAAAGAAAATAATACTAAAAAGAAAGAGAAGAGAGAAGAGGCCTACTCCTAGTATTTCCCTCCATCTTTCTTTCTTGCTTGCTTTTGTGGATGTGATGTTAAAAGGTTATTTAGGGTGAGAAAGGAAAACAACAAAGAAATTAAAGAGAAAAAGTAGTAAATACGTTTTGAGGGACTTTGATTGATTCCTTTTTACTGCTACTCTTTTCCTTCTTTTTTCCTTTCTTCTTTTCTATCTTTTCCTTCCTTTTCTTCATAAGCAAAAGTAAGTCTATATTTTTATATTTTATATTTTATTATATATTCATATACTACAATTACCAATGGTGCAGGAGGGACAAAACTACACTTCTAATTTTCCTTCTATATCTAATTCAATCCCACTCCAATTCTTATTCAACAAGTGCTAGTCTCAAAACTTAATATTCCCTTTTATATATCTCACGTTTGAATTTCCCCATCAACTCAATCATTCATATACTAACACCTTCCCTCCCAACCTTGAAATTATTTTATGGATCTTTTTCAGAATTATTTATTGACATATTATCAATAATTGTTTTCATGTCTTTCATACATAATTTTGGTAATTTTTTTATTCCGAACCCTGAAGTCCGAATTCAGAACCTTAAACCTTGACCCAAACCCAAACTCGAACCATCGGCCCTAAACCTAGGATTTGGGCTTTGAGATTCGAGTTCGGGTCAAGATTTGAGGTCTAGGGTTCGGGGTTCAATATTTGGATTTTAGTGTTTGAAGTTCAGGATTCGAGATTCAAGGTTCAAAGTTTGGAGTTTAGGGTTCAAGGTAAAAAATTATCAAAATTATGATTCAGTGACATGAAAAAATTTATTAAAATGTCATTAAATAATTAAAAAAAAGGACCATGAATAATGTGACAGAAAGAGTTCATAAAATAATTTTTCCTCCAAACCATTTGATTATTGATTATTCATAAGATAAACAAACTTTTTTTCCCATTAGTTTGATTGTATCAATTAGAAGTTTTTTTTTTAAGTATCTTTGAAATACAAGAACCTATTTGTTTCTTTTTAAATATTTTCAAAGTAGTCCAATATTTAAGTATATTGAATTAATATTTCTTTGATACAAACCATCTAGATTAAATTTAGATAGAGCTTGAAGGTAAGTTTACAATTACAAATATTGTACAGTCACAAGTACAATGCAATTACAAATGGTTAAAATATATTTTAGATTTTCATACTTTTCATATATTTGAAATTTAATCTTTTTACTTTTATTTTAAGAAATTTAAGTCTTTTACTTTTCGAATTTAAAAATATAAGTCCAATTGTTAATATCATTGAAGTTTGTTTATTTTAATATGTCATAATACTAAATTTAATTAGAAAAGTTATAATGATGCTAATCATTAGACTTGAATTTTGAGATACAAAAAATACAAAGATTAAATTCAAAATGTTTGAAGAGTACAAAAACTTGGAGATTATTTTAACCATTACAAATACTTATATAAGCGATAAAAAAATATAATCAAATCAATACAAATCACAAAATAAAATCGAAAAAAGG
Organism: Gossypioides kirkii; assembly: GCA_005610355.1. Classification (NCBI taxonomy): domain Eukaryota; kingdom Viridiplantae; phylum Streptophyta; class Magnoliopsida; order Malvales; family Malvaceae; genus Gossypioides; species Gossypioides kirkii. Next base: position 4,961,001 of record CP032254.1, on the reverse strand, counting down.
TCATATATAACAACAACAGATAGTGAGAAAGGAGATGAAAATTGCGTACAATAAAACTCAAACTTGAGTACGTAAAACCCAAAAGTTAAACCTTTTCATTTTTTTAATATAAATGAAAAAAGTTTATGATATTTCAAATTTAATAGTTAAATTGGACGGATTATATTAGTAGTAGATGTTAAAATTAATATCAAAATACTATACGTTTTTTAAATAAGTTTATGAATATACTATATACATATTTCCTTGTAAACATAAACATTAATTTATACACTCTTCTCCAAAACCAATACCCAGATTCCAACCACTCATTTGGGCATAATAAAACCCTAATCCCCACAATTTTACTTTCTATAGGTATGCAATTTCTCTTTCATTTTCTCTTCCATTAAATATCTTTTTATTATATAATAATTTTATATTTAATTTGTTAAATACAGTGAGATGGATTTTGATTTAATTTGAGTTTTGGAGTTGATTTGATCTAATATTTTTAGTTAATTATAAATTTTCATTAAATCAATTCTAAAACTTGAATTAAACATTAAAAAGTTAACAATGTTACCTTACGGTACCAAAATATATAATTTTTGTCAAATATAAGTATCACATTGGTCCAAAAAATTAACATATGTATCATATTAGAAAAAATATATTAAACCTTTATTACCATAAATTAAACAAATTAATAATTTTTTATTTATAATATTATTCATAAATCAACCGGTACACAATATTTGAAATGTGTAATCAAAATTAACGGTGAATTTATACCAGTGCAAAAAAAGAAAAAAGAAAAAAAAGTGGGTTCTAATTTTCAACTAAAATAGTATGCACTGAGTAGTACAATTGGAAGCAGTGCCAAACTCACTACGTTGATATGGGATGTTACTATTTGAGGGGGTGGTGGACGTTCTAAAAAGTCAAGTTAGTCCGGCCAATATAAAACGAAATAGGGAGATCTCTAGGGGTAAAGATATCATTTCACACGTGGACAACCTAGGCACCGGTCGCTGCCCAAATGTTCTATGGACAAACTGGTCAGTAAGTGGATTAAATAAATTTCAAAGGACAAGTCGTTTTTACACATAGTATGAATCATTCACAATGACATCTTTGGATGATTGGTCTGCCTCCCAGTTCCTTCTAAGCTTTTTAATCAAATTTAATTAAAGGCTAAATCAAATGTTTATGAAATTGTTTTTTAGTCATCCAATGGCTACAAATTAGTAGTACCACATCATTTGTATAATTTGTAGATTCCCCCCCCCCCTAAATTTATTTATTTTTACAAAACTTATAATGCCAATTAAAATGATAGATTACATGACAAAGTCACAAGTTGTCTAGTAGATGATGTGGCAATAGCATATCTACATTCTATTAATTTCTAACAATTGGGAAAACTAGGAAACATTATCAAAGGTCCATTCAAAAGCAATGATAAAAAATTCAACTCCTGTTAATCATGATTTATTTGATTCTTTAATTTTATTAAAAAAAATTATTTTAGTTTTTTATTTATTTTTTATTTTTTTATTCTTAAATTTGTATTATTTGTCAAATCATCTCAAAATAGATGAAAAAATTAACGTTTGTTAACTTTATTGACGTGACATCCACATGACAATCCACGTGTATGTCGCATTAGCGATAAATTAATTTTTTTTAAAAATGTTTTTAAATATTTTTTTTATCATTTTAATAATTTTTAAAATTGAAAATATTTTTATAATTTATTTTTATTTGTTTTGAATTTTAAAAATTAATTAATTGTACCTATTTTGAGTGATTTGATAAATATTGCAAGTTTAAAAATTAAAAGAGATAAAAATTTTAATGGAAAATTAAAACGACTTTTTTGATAATATTGGAAGGCCAAATAAATTATTATGCCTATAATCAAAATGTTTACCAACTTTAATTTTTTTAAAATGAGGCGAATATATTCAAATTATACTCCTTGAATAAGAAATTAAGTATAAATTATCGAAATAAATATTTAAGAACAACTTTTAAAAGCATTTGATGTCTTGGGTCAATGAAAAAGTTGAGATTTTAAGTTCGAGTTTAAATTTTTTTTGAATGTATTGGTGTGATTACATAGTAATATTTGTTCATACTTTTTTAACCCTTACACAACACCCAACATAGATGCTTGAGTTTAATTTTATGTAAATATGTGAATTGGTCAAATTTATTCTGACTAGATATTTAGTTATTGATTGTTAAAATTGAAATGAAAAAGAAAGGACAAGTTGAGTAGGGAGGTTGAGTGTTGATAGGGTTTTTCAATTTGCTCAAATTGTTAAAACATTGGATTTTTTTATTCCCCATTGAGACCATTAATGATGCCTTACTTTTTTAATGAAAACTCCCTGCGCTCTCTTTTCACTTCTTTCATCAATCAAACTCTAAATCCCACATTAATATTGTAAACAGTTTTTTTTAGACAAAACAATATTGTAAATAGGGGCAAATATTCAGTATTTTGATTGTGTATTATTTTTTTTATTTCATAAGCATGTTTAAAAATTTGACATGTCTTTTTTAAAAATATTTATTTTTTAATATTTTATTGTACTTTTATAAAACATATGTGTCAATCTCTAGTTTTACTTGTAAAGTCTAAAACTTCCATTAATACACCAAATAATTTTCCATAAATAAAAAAATAGTGAATAGTTAACAAAGTTATATTCCAAACCTTTGGCATGGGCTTAGAAGTCGGGATAATAATGGTGATTTAATTTATGCATGTGCATGATTTTGTATGTGTCAGGTTTGATGTGCTTCGAAATTTGAATGTATGATGCCCCAAATGCCATGTGGTTATTTAATGAAAAATGCACTCCATGCAACATTCAAAGGCACAGTTGCCCAACATACTTCAAGTTTAATATTCTTTTTTTAGGACCAACATTAACCATTTGTACTATCATTCAATTACCACCATTCTTATTTTTTATTATTTTGAACTAATAGGTACCAAGGGATTAATCGAGTGTAAATTAACAATAAAAGAACTTAAATATAATAGGATGTGATTTAAATTTCAAGATACATTATTAAAATTTATTATAAGATCTGATCATATCTGTTCTCCAACTTATAAGTAATAAGACAACGTACATACCAATCGAGAGAATATTCAATCGAAGGATTAATTGTATTTAAAGTTTATTTACCCTTCTTTATATATATACAACTGTTAAAGTGTGTTGGAAAACGTAAGACAAATGCTAAATGTCCAAGTATGTAATGAACAGACATTGCTGGGCCTAAGAAGCTCAATGAAATTATTACAGCTGAAATCTCTAAAATGCATATAATATAATCAAAGCTTACGTCAGGGTGACAAGAAAAATAATAATTAAGGAAATTAAGAGTGCAAGTTGAATGAAGCAGAAAAGAAGAGAGGATATATGATTTGCGGGTATGGGGCACAAGTTGGGTCTTCTTTTTGTCGGTAAATTGCTTTCTTTTCTCTCTCAATTAGTCAATCTACACCATGTTTTACAAACTTGAATGACATTAATTAGGTTTAGCTTCTTCCCAATTTCACATAAAGTAGCCTTTCACCTTTTACTTTATTTTCAAATCTTTATATATGCAAGACTTTTAGCTTATGAGATTATATTTGTGCGTCAATCATTAGTATCTGAATTCGATCTTAAGCTTTAAATTGATGCTTAAGATTTATATACAAGAAACAAACAAAGAATCAATAGTTTAATAACTTTAATTTTCATAAAATACAATGACCAAATTCTCATAAATCAAAATAGAAGGACACATAATCAAACCAATATCATACTATGATTTTCTGATTTTTTTTTTCAAAATTATTCTTGTAATAGTTATTCGAATGTATTTATTATAATTCTAAATTACTCTAAAAAAACTATGGTTAGGCAATTATTAATTTGAAACTACGTATGTGAGCTTTGGGTCCCTACTCCTTCGGATTCATTTGATTAGAGACAGTAAAAAACATTCAACCCACAACAAAGACATTCACGAGACCCTTTTAGTTTCTTCAACAGTTTGAGTATATCTTACTCATGCCATTATGTTGTCGTTAAATCCAACTTCAAAACTTTGTAGATTCCCATATAAATTACTTATTAATCTTAGATATTCTAGAAATGTTGTACTGTACATAAACTTTTTTTTAGTTAGGGTAACTAGGGTGTTAACCGTCGATAATAATGATTAATTTTCTCACCGCGGGTAAATGGTTGACCATGAAATGTACTCTATTCCCATGAGCAGGGGTTGAACTCCTAACCACATGATTAAGAATAACCACCACATCGCACTTCATAAAAATAAAAATATTCAAATATTGTTTTATTTAATTAAAACCCGAAATAAACATAAAGATTTTCCACGTTTGGTGAAGAAGGGCTATTTAAAAGGATTTGAAATTAGAAAGAAATAAAATATAGAGGCATTGGATTGTGGTGTTTACTCTTGTTCATTTAATTCAAGATGGGGCATCTCCTTGTTTCAAGCCATTCTCATTAATTAAAATGCCAATAAATCCTACCTTGAGATCAACAAGATACCATAGGTGGGACTGATTTCCATTGAAAAAGACATTTCCATCTTAAAATTCTTATCCATTGAAAATTGAGAAATAATAATGTCACCCCAACTGGCTCCTCCTATCCCATCGTTGGATCAAGCAGCAGATTCATAATTATATGTCTTCCATGTAAAAAAAAAAAAAAAAGATGTTAAAAATACAAAATATTATAACCTAGGGTTCCCGACAGCATTGGAAACAATGTACTAAACACACATTTTATATGTAGGGGGTGTGTGTTTTTTAATAATATGTTGTAGCTACCGACACCGAGAACAGAAATAGAAGACTGACAATTTTGTTTTGTGTAGCAAATAAATTCATCAAATATGGATGCATTATGCATAAATCATTAAGGAGAGGATTAAAATAATGGGATGAATGTCAACCTTTTCCTTGGGAATGTGAAATAAAGTTTGAAAAACATACGTGTTTTGAGGAGTTGTTTGTAAAGGGATTCCTATGCGTGGAAGCATCTATCTTGGTCAGGGAAACTATATTCCTATTCTTTACTAATCTTCATCTTACCTACAACTTCACAGGTCAAGGAGATGGAATCTTACATCAATACCTCCATTTCTTTTTTGTCTTCCCTCCTAACTATGCTTATTTATCTTTCCTATTCTCATTTCATTGTATAATTTAATTTTTGAAATTTATCCTTTATTATCAGTTTCATCTTTTCTTTAAACAATTATTCACGTTAATAATAGAGTGTACATGGATTATCATGCAAGTCGTTACTCAATATCATTAAAATATAACAATTCAATAAGATTTTTTATTAAAAAAATATTTTAGCTAGATTTTAAAGGATAGATCCCCTTTACATAAACTTCTTATTGCGAGTCTGAAATAAAAAAAATACACTCACACTGGATCACTTCAGCTTGTCTTTACTTAGCTTGACTTTTTCTTTCTTTAATTAATCACAAAATTTGTCGCATGAAATCCCTAAGCGAGCTGCACATAATTATAATTAAAATAGATAAGTCTTAATTCAATAGCTAAACAAGTTGTGCATGTATGAAAACTTTTAAGATACATATAAAGATTAAAAAAAAAAAGTACATAATTTTTTATAAAATCATCCCACAGTTTTCGGTGACAAAGATTGAAATAAATTTTCACAAAATCAACCCACATCTTCATATGATAAGGAAAACCCACATCATGATCAGACCACTAATATGATCATCAAATTTAATCATTCTAACATTACAACTAATAATACAATTTTTTGAATTATAAGATCTTCACGCCAAATTAATATCGAAAAACAAAAACTAAGTGACATAAAAACCGAGACTTGAAGTATGAATCACTTTCCTTCAAGTTTTCCTTTTGACACAATGTATGTTTTTCCATAGATAATTACGTTTTTCACTTTGGAACTTTTTAGGAAAAAAAAATTTATTTCAAACATTTCGGAAAATAAAATAATTATTCCAAAACCACTAAACCCAAATGATAAGCCCACTTTCTTAGTGAGTTAGGCACCTAACTCTATTTATAAAAAATTGACATTTATATTCTTTATATTATATATCTCTTTACGGTGTGAGATTACTAACAAACACATCAAATAAAAGGCTTAACAACATGTGATGCAAACATATATATTCATGTTAACTAGGTATTTGACCAACACACCAAGACTTGAACCTCCCACATATGTATATTGGAGAAAGATTGGGTTTAAATACTTGGATGAAAGCAACACCTATCTACCCTTAACATATATGTATTATGTTGGATATTCATTGTCAAGCTCAAAACACAGCAGGAATGCATGCATGCATCTTGATTTGCAGCATGTCTCAGGATCTTCAAACCCAATGGATGAAATTATGTATGGGCCATTCATTGAATTGTTGAAGTGGGATCAACTGATTGTTTCTCCTAAAGTCAATATAATATATGCAGCAAGTTCAATGGAATTTGGTTTAAAAATCCATCACTCAAAAGAAAGAAAACACAAGTTATTGTGCCCAATATTGACTTATCGATTAAAATGTGTAAAGATCACGTGATCTCTAGTTAATGATTCATAGAATGTGATGAATTTGATTGTGACCAATGGGACTTGACGAATAGTTTTGATTAATCATAGAGGCCAGAGGGAGAGGAGAGTGAAATTTAATCATACCGACAATATATATATATACACACATCTACACTTTATGGATAAATTTGTCATTGAGAAAATGGCAAAAGGGTCAACATGTTTCCTTTTGAGTCCTAAAAATTTTAAAGGGAAAATCCCAAGTGTTTAAAGGAAATTGGCTGATGCTTGTGAACGGCAGGAAACAATTATAATCTAATTCACTGTTTATAAATTAATTAAATCCTCTTTGACTAAGATATCATGTCACTTTTCTTCGGTTTTTAATATTTTTTATTAAAAATTGAAATTAAAATAAGATAATCATATTAAATTATGGAGAGGATTGTTTAGATTAGGCGACTCTAGCTGTAATCAACTCACGTAATGTTGATAGATTAGATATGCAAACAAGTCAAGCAAAGATCGGTGTTAGGTCATGACAGTAGGAATTGACTGAATGTTACTGTGAAGACACAGTCTTACAACCAGAGGAGGCCACTGAAAGCAACCTAACCCTATTATTACATAATGACAGGGATATTAACAAGGGGAGACAATCTAAATCCAGCCTCAACGATTACACCATATATCTGCTGAAAGAACAGCAGCACATACATACTTCTTACCTTAGCCTTAGGGTCAAATGTTTTTGTATGGATCCTCTTTGTATAATTGCATTAATGCAGCAGGTTAGAGAAGTAGGCAAATAATATCACACAGAAACAAGAAGCGAGTGATGCTATGGTCAAATATTCATCCGACAAAGTGACATTCTTCATTCTCTTGCATAAACATTCTTATGAAAGGAGATGGGTCAGGATGGGTTAATTACTTGATACAAACCTAAAAGCTAACAGAATAAATGGTGTAATTAATACTAGAAGATTTTGTTCCAATATTTAGTCAAGGAAGTGGAGTTCTCCACTAGCATATGTTCCTACTTAAAACATAAATATGACCAAAATGGGAAACTTGAATGAAGAGTAAAATAGCAGCCAACTTTGTAAGGTGCAAGGTAAATTATAATCAGCTATTGCTTAGAATCTTACTCTATCTCTTTATTATTTTATTGTTGCTTATTTATTTTGGGTTAGATATGAGGAAAAAGCACTTGTTCCACATCAAGATTTTGTTCTTCATTAACAGCTAGAGACCATTTTTAGATTCTATTTTGAATCAACATTACTCCTTTTAATTTATTCATTATTAATCCATCTCATACCACTTCAATATTGAGCAAATTATATTGGTTTTCTCTGAAAAAATTCTGAACAATTTAATTTCTGTCAATTTCAAAAACGAGCAACTAAAGCCAATTAATAGCGACGTTAATGTTTTCCTTTAATTGTACATATTTTTGGTTGGTATAATAATAAATTTAGCCATCAAAGTTTACAAATTCTATCAATTTGTTCATGATTCTAAAAAATTCAACAATTTTGATCTAAACATTTACACATTCTATTGATTTGGTCGTGATTCTAAGAAAATTGTAAAAGCGTAAAAATTTTTAAAAAAAATCAATTTATGCATTTTTTTAGATGATTTTTTCGGAATCACAGTCAAATTAATAGAATGTGTAAATGTCGAGGCTAAATTTGTTGAACCTTTTAAAATCGTGACCAAATTGACTGAATATGTAAACATCGAGGGCTTAATTTGTTATTGTACTAATCAAAATTGTGTACAATTGACGGAAAACATTAACGCCATAATTAATTGTCTTTAGTTGCTCACTTTCAAAATTGATTAGGATTGAATTGTTCCGATTTTTTTAAGAGGAACCAATTTGCTCAATATCAAAATTGAAAGGGAGATTAGAGAAGTGTTTTTATCCAAAAATTTCACCAAAATATCGTTTGGAATTTCAAATTAGCAAAGGTATCCTATTTCAATATGTAATTTTATTGTTTTATTGAAAATTAAATTAATAAATATCTAAAAATAGAATTCATATGACGATATTAATATACTTTTAAATCTGAATCTGTTCCTAATTTATTTAAATTTAAAATCTAAATTTTTATTTAAGTATGTAATTTTATTAATTTATTTACATTTTCCGAACCATAATTTATTTACATTTAAATGGATTAATTTATAAAAATAAAAATAAAAATGGTTAATTAAATTAAAATATAATGGGTTAACCTATAATTAAGCCATTAAGAGACCCAGAAGTCTCTAACTTTGGAAAGGCCATTAAGAGAAAGGTTAGAGCTCTCATATTTTGCTTCTGACATGGATTTTTTTCCGTACGAAATATATATATATATTATTCTTAATATTTATATATTTTACAATTAAATTTAAAAAAATTAAAATTTTATTTAATTTGGGTCTGAGGGCAAAAAGATCTTTACCCAAACCCGACCTGAGGGCAAAAAAGTTATTTAATTTTGCCATCCATTGATTTGGACGAAAACAGTTCATAATAGTATATTATTCGTCGAAATTTTTAAATTTATTTAATTTATTAAAATTAATTTTTTAAATTTTATGTCCTGAAAATTTTCAGTATATTCTAATTTTAAAATGATATTAGTTTATTTTAATTTTTATATTATATAAATAAAAAAGTACATATATTTTTATTGAACTGTTATATATTTTAATATATTTTAATTTTTGAATCTCGTGTATTAATTTGATAATCAAGAGTATTCACTGTTTCAAACATGATCTGGATTCGAGTTGCACTAATCGTGGTTTGTAATTCAAAAAAAATATTCTAATTTTTATTTCATTTTCATTGATTCGATAATTGAAGATGAAGACAAAAGTGTTGGGGGATTAGCTCATGCTTTATATATTAAAAATTATACTAACCCTTTGTGTAAATAAAGTCCAAAAAAAGAAAAAGAAAAACTAAGAGAAAAAAATAGAAAGATATAAAATATTTTTTTAAATATTTAGAAATTAAATGGATGAATAAATAAAGTCCGTGTTTTATGTGAATAAATAAATTAGTAGGTTGAGTTTTAGTTTGATTGGTATGAATATTGTTGTTTGCAGGAGGATGTGGGTTCAAGTGTGTTGAAGTGCATTACCCTCTTATTTATGGATTGCGGAGAGATTATAGGTAATTTTAAATATTGTGTAAAAAAAATATAATTAGAACCTATAATAAAATTGTTAAAAAAAATTATGTGCTCTTAGGTGAAGCTAATACATGATTATGTTCTACTTGAAATTGAGTAATAACCCATCCTTTTTTTTATTGATATTCTTCCAACAATGTCATCTCTAATATTCAAATTTGGGTCCATGTTTGGGATTCGTGATTGCCCCTTTCGATAGTGTCCTCTCTAAGGTTCAAATTTAGGTCTTTCCCTTGAAAGTGAAATGCGTCTTACCATTACATCCAACCACTTACTAATTATTTGAATCATTATCTCACAACCTTCTTTGGTTCATCCTATGTTGCATTAACTCTATCTCTTCTCTTAAAGGTTTTTTTTTGAATCCATAAACATGTTTAACGAAGAGGATTGGATAAGTTATTAGAGCAAGGTTTTTGAGATGATAGAGATAGAAAGTATAATGAGTGGAAGGGTTGAATAATGAAAATACCCGATGGCTAATAATTAAAAAGGAGAAAAGGATGGTGGGTTCTTTTCCATGATAAGAAAGACCAATATTCTTAAGGAACTTGACCACACTTTTAAAAGAAGAAGATTATCCCTTTAATCAAACCCACAAAACAAGACTTAAAGTGGTAAGGGACTCCTTTTTGTATTAGGGTTAGAAGGTAGCAAGAGGTGTCTGTGTGTATATAGGATCATATTTACAAACAATAATTAAAGGAAAAGTGGAAACATTTTGAATCTTTTCCAACGACTTGGAGCAAAAGGGAAGCTTAGATAAGTGCCCTACAAATCTAGAGAGACGAGTGATTGAAAGAAATTTTGCAGATTTTGACAGCAACCTGTAATATATCTATATTTATTTTGATATTGTTCCTTCCATATGAAAATATTGCCCTTTGGTTTCCACAATTTTATTCTCTTCATATAAAGGTGGGAATGATTAATATGGGCATTGGTCCCACAATCCTTAAGCCACACTCCAAATCCAATCACCTCTTTCATTTCCTACTCCCCAATTATTAAATTTTATTTCTTTGCATTTCGATAGTAATAGCATCCTTGCTAATTGAATTTCCTAACTTCTCATCGTAGGAAAAATCACCAAGCTCTATAGCAGTATTAAACATCAGTTGGGTGCATAGAAGCTGATCATAGACATCTATGGTCAGTAAGGCACACACAATTGGCAGTGGGATCATCTATCCCACGATTCCTCTCACGTCTCACCACAATAACTGCATGCTCAAATCCATAATAAACTCCCGGAACCTCTACCACTTCTTTTCTTCTTTAGAATAGGGCTATGGTAGAGCGGAGTCAAATCCATCTACCACTCATTCTTAGTTTTCAACTCCATTAACTTCATATGTATTCAAGTTGAAGCTTAGTTTCACAATTAAGTTTAGGGTCAATAATATATTTTAAGGGTATAAAAATATTTAAAATATACCTAAAAAATAAAAAGTTTAATAAAACTCACGAATCGTTCAAATCGAGTATTATTTTGGGGGAAGCCAAGAATTTTTCTAGGAGAGCCAAGATTATGCTATATGTTTTATGGGAGTTAAAGTACAGTGTAATCATTACATATTGATTTATGTTTTTACAGTTTTTTGAAAGATTAAATCAAAATTTATTAATTTCTGGAGGGCCAAACTATAGTGTTACCATGTATTAACTTATGAATGTATAGATTTTGGGAGGTGTACAATAAAATTTTCAATTTTTTAAGGGGATAGGTAGGCCCTAGTATCACTAAACTCGATTTCGATTCAACGATTACCAAATCAAATTCAAATATTTTTCGAGTCAAAATTTAAATAATTTACTATCTCATTTATCTACCTAAAAATTGATAATAGAGCAAATTAAATACCGTAAAATGTTATTTGGACCTAATAATTAGCATCTAATCGATACACCTTATTTGTAATAATTAATATCCAGATTTTTAGGATGGATTTGGATGGGCGGTGAGGTGTGATGCGGTATGTTTAACTTATTTTTGTTTCACATTACGGTATCTAGTCTCACTGCCACCACTATTTTTACACTAACCGCTGATAAATACACCGTCCATCCAAACCCACCCTTAGAGAACTTTCACATTTTGTTTTAATTTGTTGTTATTGAAGCTTCCGAGTTTGTTGTTATACTTTTGGAACAAAAGAAGTGAATTACATAATGGTAAAAGCTGTATTCCCTCTTACATGAATCCCGATTGGAGTAAAAGAATATTCCAACACTGAAAGAAATTGGATAGAGGGAATTGGGCTCTAAATTCCACGGCTTCGCTGAACTCGGTGATGGTGTGGGTTAGGTAGCAGGGCCCATTTTTGTTAAGGGTTGCTGTCATCACAATACAAACAAAATGTAAAAAAAGGTGATTTCTTGTTCAAGGGTTGGCCCTGAATCTCTTTGGATTTAGTTGAGTAAACGACACTGATGTTCACAAGATTCATCCCCTTTTTTGTTCTGTGTTTTCCTTTTTTATTCCTTTGGGTACAAAATCATTTTTTTCCTTCTTCTTGTGATAAAGATAATGGACAGTAGAAAATAAAGTAGGATGTAGCATTTTCAAATATCCAAGAATAGCCCAAGCCACCGTCACTATGGCCCGTCCATCTCATTCTTCCTAAGGCGGACAAAATCCAAGCATGCATTCACTTCAATCAAACATATGGTTTTAAACCATGTCAGTAATGCTGCATATTGATGCTGGTATAGTTTGTGTATTATTGATTAAATTTTAAAAATATATTTATATGATTATATTTTAGTTTTAAATGCAATCATAAAGAAAATAAAATTTTTATTAACTGATTCAAGACCGTACGTTCTGATATGACGGACCAAAATTTACATCGAATCAAAATCTAATTTTTTTTTGTCTCGATTGATTGTTACATTTCTGACCTATCTGAATGATATCAATACGGAATTGACTTATTTAAACCCCCCAACAACAATAACACGTAGCTGATTGTAAAAAACCATGGACTTTGCGGGCTGGCATTGAAACAACAAAAAATCGTACATAATGAAAGGAAATTTCACATTTAAAAAAAAATAGAAACATTGGAAATGAAAAACAAGATTACAAATCTCAACATCAGCAAACAAGGAATGGAACAAACAATATGGTTACGTCGTTTGCGCTTCTGAATAGAATTAAAAAGGATGTGGCAACCATGGACTTGTCTCGACTTGTTAGAAATGTGCTACTTATGGCAACAAGACAGTGGTCCATACAGCATTGACATAATTACTTCAACGCAGAGGAGACCCATTTCTAGACCCCATGAAAACTAACAATACACTCCTCCCAAACCACCAGAGCAAGCAAAAATAGGTCGTTGCTGGCTTGTGCACCCAAAGCTAAAAAAACCCTAACATTGCAGTCCCACCCAACATTGCCAACTGCCACATGGGGTTAAGTCAATTTCCAATCTGGAGTTGGCCCCACAATCTTATAATCCAGGACAAAGATCATTAAGGCGAGGAAACATCTACGACTGGACCCATAACACAACATGGTTCACACAGATAGGATTTGCAATACACATTTCATTCGCATTTAGTTACTACCAAAAAGTAATGGAGAACAATGGAATAAAGACGATGTTAAGGCCGCATCACTCTGCATTTTATTTAAGCAGTGTACAACATTGCTACAGAAAAAGAATAAAGAACCTAGTAGGGGAAGCAGCAGACTTCTAAAAATTAGAGGTTGTGGAATGCCCAATTTCCTCAGTAAGAATAAAGATTTGAGTGGCGAACAAATTTACAAACGTAAACTTTACTAACCCGAATTCTACTTTCAGCTTTTGCTGCATAAGGTTGGTTCTCCAGCCATAGAAGGAAATACACCCCGGGCCTGAGCGAGAACCATAAGAATCACTAATAGGACGTGCAATTTGCCCCACGGTTTTGGAGGCCTGAACAAAGAATAAAAATATTAATGTCCTAAGCTTGGTTAATCTTCCGCTGCTATCCTTTAGTTGAATCGGTCATTTGAAATTTTATTGTTAGAACCCCCATTTAGAAGGAATGAAGTTAGCCCAGTCAAGCTCCAGAGTCAGGACCCAATCACCAGCCATCAGTTTCTGCAACCACTCTGCTTTCTGAACCTAGATGTATTGGGCTTGGGCCTCTCACTTTAAGGCGCTTTGGACGTATCTCTGAAGGAGAATCCCTCTTGCTCTTTCCTAACTCCTGCTGGAACCTATCATTTCTGTGGTGATCTCGCCTCCTGCTACTCATTCCTGCCTCACTGCCCATCTTCTTATATTTTATAGAAATGGGAATTGGAAGGGTGCCTCTTCCAAGTCTGTCCTTCACAGCATTCTCCAGAGCTTCTTTAGAATAAGAACTACAATTTGTATTGCGGTTTGGTTCGTCGTTTCTACAGCATTCAGATTCATGTGCCACTGGTCGCCCACATCTTCCTTCATGTTGAAGTTTCTTTAATCGTTTGAACCCCTGCCATATGAATAAAAGGCATGAGGACAAGATAACTGAAGTCCCATTAAAGTGAATAAGCAAGGTAAGAACTGATTAAGCAAAATACAAAAAGCGATTTCAGAAGAGACAAAATTGAAGACAATCGCTAAAAATTAGTGGGAAAATAACTAACAGCTAAAACTAATTTAGTGGTCATTCAAAAGCTTGTCATCCTCTAACAAACCATCAAAAAACTTCCCTGGAAGGCAACAGCAAATAAGTGATGAGATGCTTTCTCTAAAGTAAATCTATTATAGGGGCCAATCTACAAATGACAATTACCAACAGAAAGAAACCGGCCAGTGACAAAGTAAAGACTACAATTTCTTTTTTTTTAATTTTATGCACACTACAATTTTCCGATCAACAAAAAGGGCAAATTTAAACTTCTTTTTTCTTTTTTAATTGTATGCACAAAGACTACAATTTTCCAATCAACAAAAAGGGCAAACTTAAACAACAACAACAAAATGTGAAATCCCACTCAGTTGCTCTTATTGTCTACCCCCCCCCCCCCCACCCCCCAATTTTATTTTTCTAAAATGAAAAAACAAATATCATGATGGTCACAACCCCATATAAGTCCAACTCTTTCATCATTAAAAATGTTGTTAAGTCAAAACATTTACCAAAAAGGCCCTAGCATAGGGCCTTTTTGGATTGAATCTTTAGTCCATCAATGGTGCGAAGCAGTTTTGCCCTTCCAAGAAGGGGAGTGAAAGTTTATGCCTTAAAAAGTAAGCGAACAGCAGTTCTACTCAAGTGTGGCATTTCCCCTGGACTTGCCTAACGTCTAATAATTGCACCTTAAATTTCCATGGCCCAGTGATAACAGACAAAATATAACTAAGGGAAGCTAAAACTATACCTGGTGTTCTGAGTTCTTTGATGATATGGTATCATTCCCAAATCTTTCCTCAAACTTCGAAAAAGGACGTTTAACCCTAAATATTGGTGAATCGGAACTATCACTGTTTTCATCCACTATAGACCTGCTCACTGGGTCATGAACATTATCCTGATGGATACTTTGATGATCTTCACGTGACAAACAGGAATCAGACAAGTCATATGTATTCTCTGAGATTTCTTCAGGGAATCTTTCACCATTAACACTTACTTGGTTAGCTACCCTCTGTACCTGCTTTGAGTACATACCAATTGCACACTTAGTGCAGGAGCAGAAGATTCATGTTCAGATTAAGAAACTCAGCAGGCAGAGAGCTAGACTTACAGTTTTTGGTGACGATCTGACTTGCTCCAAATTAGTACAAAGACTTGATGTGGCAAAAGTAGAGAAAGCATCAATCAATTCAGGTTGAAATTTTCCATGGTTCATAGACGACATATGTTCTAGTGGTTGACCCATTGTATTTATTGCGGCAATATCAGGACCCAAAACAACATTAATCTCACAGTATGGAAAGTATCCATCCTCTACATCAGTCTGCAACTTATTTGACAGTGGATACAAATACAAGTCATCACCATTTTCAACTTGTTGCTCAATTTCTTTTGATATGGCATCATCTTGCTCAAACTTCTTTGCAGCGGCCTCCATCTCTGAAACATCATCCCTCAAGAAAAGATCACGATAGCTCCCACATGGGAAGTGTAGTGACCTGATATCTGCAGAAGGTAATCAGCTCATCATAAGACAAAATTATATATCAAAGGGAAAACTACCAAAGCAAGGCAGGATCTGGGAAAGACTACCATGTCGCAGGCAAACAGGATGACCATTACAGCTGCAGTTAATGAAAGCAACATAACAATCGCGTTTGCATAAAGTGCAGACAATAGTTCTATAATAGTTTGGGGATATACTAGAACATGCCCTTGATTTCATGACAGACCAACGAGCCCGGTGCAGGAAACGCATCAGTTTTACAAATGAAACCTTGATGCAATGATTAGCAGCCAAGCCTGCCAGTGAATAATCCAAATCTTCCAGTTCTAAACTTGTATAGAGAAGCATTGCTTCTTTGCACAGAAGTTCCTCATGAGGAAGGAGAGGCGCCCTGTTGAGATGTGCATAACGCAAGCTTGCTATAGCCCCTAAAGGAAACCAATCACCAATAGCAAAGTTCACAGCCTCACCACAGTTGAAACCTAAACGATTAAAGTTAGGAACATATTCATTAATTCTGTGGGAGCAAATATGAACAAATTAAGTAAAACATGCCTTACCATGACTAAATCCAGCATGATATGCCCTTGGAAAGGTAATTACAAACTCTCCCGGCTTCTGCACAGCCTTGTAGACAGAGACATCATGTTTCAACAAAATACTTGGAGGGAATAATGTCGTTTTACCCAAAAGCACATCAAAAGCTCCATCTTCACCATCCGCAGATAGGATATCATTAGTGTACACATGTTCCTTGACAACCTTCTCAAATTTTGAAGCAGCATGACCAGGTATACCATACCAAGTTTTCGAAGCCCCGCAGTGATGATAATTAATGCTGCCACAAAAGAATAGGAGACTGATTAGTTAAAGGATTAGTTAAAAGAAAACTGTAAAGGAACTTAATGTTTGATAACATTTTACCTATACAAATAATGATCCTCCACGTGCCAAGCAAACATACTAAATAGCATTCCTATGTAAAGCATAGGGTCAGTTACACCCTGAAACAAAGACCAGTTCAATTAAACAAGAGTATACATGTGAGAAGATCAATTATCTGTATGTATAGAGTGCCAAATTGAGATTACAATCATTTTGATACCGGAATTGCTGTTTCAAGGAGACGCAAGGTGGACTTTGGCAGCCGTGAGAGTCGCTGAAATCAAACAAAAGGAAGCATATAAGAAACAATTGAACCAGAATCCAGAACATGGATAGAGCAAATCATGATAGGATTAGTATCAAATTGCTTCCTCAATTCAAATTGACCTTGAAATTAATAAAATTCAAGAGAACTCTGAGAATCATACAACATTACTTTATCTGAATAATGTCAATAAGTAATAACATAAATAACCACTTTCCCACTTATAACAGACCTTGGCAACTTGGGGATGGAATAGAGAGGTATCAACTCTGTTGGACCCTCCTGGAACCAATTTGCAACAGGAAACATTTAAGATATTACCAAACAGATACTGACAGGTTGACTTATCAAACTAGCATAGTGGTTGTTAAAGCTGCTATATCTATCTCCTTAGGACAATATATTAAGTCATAGTATCAATCTTAGTTGACATTGTCTCCTAGAATTAAATTTTGAGACCACATCTATACTTCAGTTCATTCTGGACAGTCCACTAAATGACCAGTTGACAAACTTTTTTGGCAGGAAAAGAGATTGTGGTTCCTTGTTTACAAACAAGTATAACTTATAGCCAAACTAGCATTGGAGCTTTGAGTTTACAAACAAGTATAACTTATAGCCAAACTAGCATTGGAGCTTTGAGTTTACAAACAAGTATAACTTATAGCCAAACCAGCATTGGAGCTTTGATTTCAATCAAACACATATGAACATCTAAACTTGTTACACTTTATAAAGCAGAGCAATAGGAAAGGATCAAAGAGACAAAACAAGATCAGTCTATCAAGCATAATCTACAAAAAAAAAAAAAAAAAGTTACATGAATATCCAATAACATGACCCAAGAATGGGGTTGATCAGCTATGCAAAATAATAGCCATAGTACTTTTCTAGAATTTCACTATCATGGTAAATTTAAGCAAACAAAGCCCTACAAGAAGCATTCAAGGAGGAAAAAAAACTGAAAAGATGATAGTACTGAAATCAACACCTCCAAATTCCATTTGCTACTTCCAAGTGGGTCACTGGGAGAAGAAGAAAAGGCACTACCCTCAACATCACAAGCATATTCAACACTTTCTGTCTTCCCATAAGCAATTTCATGCCAAAATTGTTTTTCCAAGTAAGTTGCAGAAAGACAACCAGCACTATAATATCTACGACCAAACACCTTGTTCGCCATTTTCTCGAAATCACGAAATGTATAATTTCTGAAAAGTCATGCTCACATTCAAAACCAGAAAAAATACTCAAGGCACAAAATAACATCTGTTTCAATAGAGTGAGCTCACATTCCACTCATGAAAAAGGTGACTTTGTCATTAGTATCCCACTCAGCAAGACGAAAAGGCTGTACTCTAGTTGTGAACTTGAATCCTACTTTCTCCTTCATCAATACAACTCCAGCAGGAACAGTAGCAACTAGAGGGGAAACAATCTTGCAAATACCTAAGAAGCATAAGCTCAAAATGCTTCAGTGTTTATCATTAAAAATCTAGAGGCAATTTATACAAAATTTCCTTCAAAACCAATTGATAGAGAGAGGAAGGATATCAAAAGTGTTGAAGATAGAGACTAAAAGCAGAGAAGGTGTTACCATATCTCGAAGCTTCAGGAGCTATCTTCTGCAAATAGACCAAAGGATCTTCAAACTCTTCCTTTGTAGGGCAGTACACAGGACATTCTGGAATTTTCTCAGTCCATTCTAGATCACTCGTGTCAAACTTATCAACCTTGTGCTTAGAAAAGACATCATTCTCACATGAAGCATCAGTTGACCTGGAAAATGATCCTGCATTCCCCTGTAACCTTATTCCACATGATGCTGAAATGCTCAGAGCATCTCCTCCACTTCTAGCCATGATATTTATGAGATCGGATGTCCCAGAAGAAGATTCTGATTTTATTCGTTGAAGCCTTTTATGCTTCAAAAACTCTAACCCATTTTTTACCTCCTTTGACAAACGCACCCTTCCTTCCACCTATAAAAGTAAGCAGATAATTACATTTAATATATATATATATATCAGTATATAGAAGCATACTTGAGAAACATGTAGCAAGAATACAAAACTCGCCTCAATATTTATTATATACAAAGTTAAATTACACTTTTCAATAGTGTCGGCACCTAATTGCCATCCAAGTGACCACAATGCATGTCCATGCAGCAACAATATTTATAACACACTAAACACACACAGTCGACACCATTACTTTATAAGTTATAGATAATTAGCTATATTAGTTCAAACTCTGCAGCAGATTAACCATATCAGCTCGACCAATGCAAAGCATAGATTTCAAAAGAGCTCTTAACAAACAAATATAATCTGATACTTCGGTAATTTGTTCGCGTCATTCTCTTGACAAAAATAAATGGAAAAAAAAAACCCTTTCTGGCCACACAATCAAAGATTGGGTACAAAGGTGCAAAGGCCCAATCCAGTCCATGCATATAAGAAAAGCTCAATAAATGTTAATGAAAGAGCACCCATAGCTGTATTTCAATCACTGTCACTAGACTAGACTATCCACTAATTAACCGAAAAAGGGAACCTCAGAAGAATAACTTTGAAAACATGCATAACCATTTGTACCGAAATCTGAGAACAAGAAACCAAAAATCCGACGCCAATCTGAACCGGGATAATTTCTAAGGCACACAGAAGATGGATGGTTGGCTGAATGGAAATCAAATCAAAGCCCGATAATAGATTAAATTTATATCACCAAAATTTCCCATTAAAATCGTGCGTCAAAGTTTACAACCAGTTGAATTCATTATGCAAAAATATGCCAAAAGCATAAAGTCAAAATATGAGTAATTACATATACCCAATAAAAAGCTGGAGAATTTAAACAATAATACACGGTATTACCAGATCAGGATTTTAAATAACAATAAAATTACTTGAATAACTAGAATTTTATCCACAAAATTAAAAGACGCAGTGAAAATAAAGCCCTATTTTAAGAATAAATTCAACAAATACACACGTGAATTCTCTTACTAACTGAAAAGTAATTCATGATAGAAATATAGAAGATAAAGTCTGTAAAATTTTACTAATGAAAGATAAAAAAAAATTAAGGAAAACCTGTCCGATCCAAAATGCAAGAATCACATTATGAAATTTTCATCGAAGAAGATTAACTTTCTAGATTTCAAATTTGAATTCCTATAATTTTCTAAAGATGTAGAAAAAATGTAGGAAGCGAGAAAAGTTATGGAAAAGCTAAGAAACGGTTTCAGAATTAAAACAATGTCTACAACGACAAAGTAAATAGAACCCAGGAAAATTCATTAAAAATACAAAAGAAAAGAAAATTTGAAAGAACCCAACAGAAAAAATTAGCGTACCATCTCATGCCGCAATGGTTGTTCGCGCGCCACCGTTTTGCCGCGATTCACCGAAACAAACAATTCAATGGAAAATGAAAACAAGAAGAAGCCGCAAATACCAAACGTTAGGTCACGATCTTCGTCATTTGCTATCAAAACAAAGTATCAAACGTCAACCAAACTCGCCACATTCGCACAACGAGCCGCGTATACAACCGGACCTGGTCAAATTCGGAGATCCAAATCCGAGTCACGAAAAGGAACGGCCAAAATATACGCGAAATTATCGAAAGTTGAAAGATGCTTTCCGGCAAATTAGACTTCCTTCGTCGGATATAGCTGTTTCCTGGTGGAGAGAAGCGGTTTTCCGGCAAAGGCAAGAGAGAAACAATAAATGAGTAACGGTGGGAGGAAAAAGGAAAAGGGTAAGGCTTGGAAAAGCTGAAAAGAACCGCAAGAGGATGATTTATAACATTTTATACCCAAAAAATTAATGCTTTATCCTTTAGATTAGCTTTAATAAATTTATTAATTAAATGAAATAAAAATAAAATTTAAGAAACTCTAAAAGAAATGTAAAGAGGTGGAGTTGTGAAAGGCTGGAAAAGTTGTTGTGTTACTTGTTAGGTGTTTCAACCAAACGCCTTACTTGCCGGCCAAAACGCGCTTTTTTGGCTTGGAGCGTTTATAATGGAAGGTTCCTTTTTTGTCTCTTTTTACCTCATTACCCCTTTGAATTATTTTACGTATGTTTTTAGTTAGGGCTTTTTTGTCAATCCAAAGGGACGGTGTAATCAAAGGCTTCTGTGTGGTCCTCCGTTTGGGCCAGAAAGAAAAAAGTGTGTGGAAGAATTGACATCATCACCTGTACCCAACCCCAGAAGCTAAATAGTAAGTTTGCATCTCAATTGAATCTCGCCATCAATTGAATTTAATCAAATGGACGCTCAACGGTCAAAAAGAAAGAAAAGTAACGAACTCCATAGATCCGGCACAAATAGCTGGCGTGTACTTGTTAATTTGAACAGCTGAGTTGTACAGTAACAGCTTCAACTACCTTCTAGTTAGGCTACCATTGGATAAGGGTGCCCTTCCCGTACGCAAAAGGAGGGTATTTTCGACTTCCTGTAATCATTAAAGTCACCAGACGCGACTCCACAAATAAGTCTGAACTCGAAACGTGGCCCAATCAAAGCGACTGATAAGACACGTTACAGTAAGATGTGTTGTCGGGTTCCGCCGCTCATGCTTTGTGCTACTGTTCCGGATCAATTTTTAACAATTATTACGATTATCTTATAATATTATTTAAAAATAAAAGTTAAATCAAAACTAACCAAATCAAACCGATTTGATTTTATCTGATGAAATGATTTTGATCATCAATTTTTGATTTTTTAAAATAACTTTATTTTATAATTTCAAATTTTCTATAAAGTTATTTATTTTATATCATAAAATTAAATAAAAAATAATTTCGACTAAAATAATTATAATTTTTAATTTATATAAAATAAAATGAATATTCGAACCAGTTAAAAACCTTAATATAAGGACAAAGCCAACATCATTTGCCGTTTTCTGGTCAGATATTTTGCTGCTTCGGTTTTTTTTTTTTTTAGAGAGAAAGAGAGGTGTTACACTAAGATTGGCAGAATGATTTAATTTAACCAATAACCAATTAGCAGAAGCTAAAGTTTGGCGGCTCTAATTATCAAAAAAGGGAACATTTTGGCGGCTACTTTTACACTCAGATGGACAATGTTAGTCTTAAGCTCGCCGGCTTAGATTCTTAATAAGTTGGTGTTAAATATGTTAACCATCATCGGTAAATTTTTCAACATTAATAAGAATGAACTATAATTAACGAAAAGACAAATATATTATAAATTCGTATTTTGATTATGAAATAAAAAATGCGTAAAATTAACCACTTATTGTTTGACAGGAAATGACAAAACATCCCTTTCTTTTTATTATTTCAAGTAACTGCCACAATAAAAGTACAACCATACCAACCACTCTGCTTCGGGTCTACGCTTTATGTGACAGCTGTCAAATTACTGTAAGTTAATAAGATTACGATTCTAGAAGGTTCAATAATTGACGAAAATGCCTGCGTGAACAGTGCGAAATCACTTCAATGCCCCTCTCACAGTTTCACTTTTTGCATGTTTGGTGAGTTTTTCTTTAATGTTTTAGGAGTATGATATAATTCGAGTTGCAGGGCCACCTAAGAGCTTCTTATTAATAATATAATGCAATACATGTTGATAGAGTAACTTACATTTTGGCGATTTCTTCTCTCTTGGGTGATGAGATAAATTTGCCTGGAAAAAGGTAATATAGGGCAGGCCACGGCTCACAAGCAAGGCATGGGGACCCATGGTTAGTTAAAAGTTGGATGAGACTTCAGTCTCGGGTAGGCCATAAATTGGCATATAGTAGATACTTGTAGCATACAATCTTTTCATAGATTTTATGACACTACCTTTAATTACCACCGTCAATTGTTATTGTTAACCAGCAAAAGTGCCCAATACCAATCCAATTTGGGTAATTTTCCCAGAAGTCCATTTCTAGGGGAAACCAACCTTAAAAATTCACACCAAAGCCTCAAAACAACATTTGCTTAATTGCTATCCTTTTCCTTTTTTTTGTGTCGCATTCTCGATGGCTGACCCTTTAAGGGATTTTTTTTTACTATATTCTTTTTAATAGTGTCAAAAAATATAGTTTTGAAACTCAATTTCGCAAATCGAGTTAGTGAAATTATGAATAAGAGAAATTACGTGCTTAAATTGAAAATATATTAATGGACGGTCAAGAAATTAAATCAAGAAAATCGTTAATTATATTACAAGGACTAAATTATAAGAGTGCAATCACTATTAAATTTTAATTTAGAAAATGCTTGAGGACCTAATTAACAATTGACCAAAGGACCTAATGGTTATTTAACCATTAAACGCTAAGAGTTAGTGGACTTTGATCTTCATCCACTTAGTTTTAATTAAGAAAGGTTCAATAATTAATTAAACATGATCTAAAGTTAAACTTAAAGTTAATTAACATTCATCTTTTCTCCTTCATTGTGCCGTCCAATTGAGGAAAAGAAAAGACAAAAAAGAAACAATTTGGTCCAAAATCTCTGAAGTACTTAAGTTACTTCAGCAACGAATGTGATAATTCATATCTCGAATCTAACGATCGGATCGAAAGTAGGGTATTACATGGTGATACTACCACGATTTATTTCAAAAATAAATTTGGTTCACCTTTTTCCTTTTGCAAATAAACAAAGAGTGGTGAATGGCAATTGCCTCAGAATCCTCTATAGTTGCGACATTGATATTCTCAGCCAAACCATCAATCACCAAGCCATAATGGTCTCGAAAGGCACATCCAATGCCAAATCTGCTAGACATCAAATTGAAGGAGGCATCACAATTACCTTTAACAAAGGTAGGAGGAGGTAAAACCATTAGGGGCAGATTGCATTTCAATACTAATTCTCATGTCGCATCATCTTCTCCCCAATTCCCCCTACAATAGCCCTGCATGTCGTCGAGATAGAGAAATCACCATTTTGAGACCACTCTGTGCTAATGTATCCTCGCTTGCATCCTTTAATAGTGACAACATGCCAACAATTTTCGTTACAATGTTTTCAGGTAAAACCATTCCTAATTTTTGCCAAGACCAATCCCCATTTGTCTCTGCCATATCCTTTAACACATAATCCTCTCTTAATGGTTCACTTCCTACATGTAGGTGCTTAAGCAACCCTATTCCCTTTCCCCAACACTCATTACAAAAATTAATAATTTCATCATTTTACCTACTATTCGTTCTATAATTCCATCCTCCTTACTTATAAATATTAAAAATAAAAAAGTTTTTTTTTCCAATTTAGCAACAAAAAACCACTAAATTAATTAAGGAATCTTATGGACAAAATTCAATACCCTTTACATGAATTAACTGAATCCTATAGTGCAAAATTCAATGTCCCCACCAATCAAAGTCATGAAAGGGAAGCAAAGTAAGTAGATTATGGAAGGAAATGGTAGACCATCCAAATTATGTTACATCAAATGTGAATAAGTGGTGTGTGTATCCATCCCCTAAATATAAGATGTTATGGGTCCTATCGTGTCTCTTTAGGTAGGGGCAAGATCATATTGAACAATCTTTGATTCGAAATTGATGAATAAAACTTACGATTTTAAAACAAGATCGTAATAAAACAAGAAAGGAATATCATAATAGCGAATGATAAAAAATTATAAAAATCAATTTAATTGAATTTTAAAGTGAAAAGACATTAAAATTTGATGTTATGATTATGGCTTGAAAAAAAGTCAATGGTTTAACTAAACAATTAAAGCTTAAAGGGAATCAATCCTTTTGCATATTATAATCGATTGCGTCCATGTACCTACATTGATAGCAACCTTTAACTTGGGATCCTCCTATGCATAATCATGATAATTTTAAACTTAAAATATTACAAGAGGGCATAAGATATTGTAATACCACGTGCTTGTTAACAAAATTAGGAACAAAAATAAATAGAAAAATAATAATTATTATTATTATTTGGAAAACCATATTCTCAAAAGAGAGAGCTACACGTTATAATTATATGTCGAATATAAACGACATAAAAATATTTATAAAAGAAAATCCAAATAATATTCTAATTAATAGTAGGATAAGTTATTGTAATATTTGATCATAAATGTAGTTACTTAAAAGAAGCACAAGAAAAATATAGTATTTTATACTGCTATTTTGACCTAATGACTTGAACCAACTTTGATTTGTTTATTCGCCTAAATTTCAGGTTGCGAAAGCCTTTTATTTATTTATTAAGGATAAAAGAAAGCTCCACGTTGCACACTCTTTCCAAACTCCAATTGCAAAGGGAAAACGAAAGCAAATGGCAACTCTTTTTATATACACATAAAAATTGTTAAGAGAGAGCTGGCCCCGTGATTCTGTGCCACGTCTTTATTTGATTTTCTCGCCTTTACTGTTTTTGTGATTAGGCACAAAATGAGAGGCCCAATTTGGGTTTGGTCTACATTCTCCATTTCTCTTTCACTTCTTTTATTTATTTATTTATTTATTTATTTTCTCTTAAAATCCTTCACACAGGCAAAGTTTTAACAGCAATCTCATTGACGTGATTCAAATTAAAGTTACACTTTAAGCGATGAACACATCGATCATTGAACCGACACATAAGATTTGTTTAATTTAAATTAATACGGTTAAATTAATTCAATTCATTTCTTTTTATAGAATCAAATAGAAAGCTCTTCAAGGTACTTACACCTCAACAAGCTCTTCTCTATATATAATATTAGATTTGATGATCCATTATCTTTTTTGCGTAGCAATACACAATCTTTACTTTTAGATTTGGATGTCGCATCTTTCTATTAATGGGTCCATTTTTAAAAAGTATTTAGACATCAATTTTAACCTCGATGAATAAAAAAAAGAAATGGCCATCCCCCCTCCTCTCTCTCTCTCTGTCTCTACCTTTTTAAAATTAATTTCCATTAGATGAAGCCATCAAAAGTTGTCGCTGTTGTTATAGATATGGTCATGGTAGTGAGTCACCTTTATCAACTTCAAAACAAGAATGGGTCACATAAGTTTAAAGATTAGAGATAAGAATCTCGTGTGTTGGCCTGATATTCAAGGTGTTTACCATTTTAAATGTGATCTGAGTTTAAGTCACGTTAGTCGCGTTGTTGTTAGGATTTACCTTCTTCTTATAATTAAAATAAAAATAAAGATAAGATAAATAACAGACATCCAATTCCTTCACCCTAAAACACATATCCAGAACTTTTGGAAGTGAGTTGCGATGTTTTGACAAGGACCAATATTTAGATGTAAAAGCTAAATGGAACCTGCAGCGTTAATCCCTCAAGGCTCACAACATCAGAGAATGAGGCCATTGAGTTGGCCTAATTTATGATCCTCACATCCTCCTATTCTTTTGGAGGTGAGTTTGGTACGAATTTATGATATTATTTAAAATATAATTAATATAATTTTATGATATTATTTAAAATACAAATAAATAATATTTTTTAAATATATTCATAAATATTGCATAGTAGGAAAAGTAATTAATATTAATTTTTATGTTAAATTATAAAGTGAAATAAATTTATAAAAACATTAATTTAATATAAAATATTTTAATATTATAATTATATATGTATAATAAATATATAAAATTAAACTTTAATGATAATATAATAACATATTATATAATTATTACCGAAATCAAAACTAATTACACTTTAAATTGATATACTAAATTAGCATATTACTAATACATAAAATAATATTATAATGTACAACTATTACTAAAAATATTAATACATATATAATAATTAGTATTATTATATAGATTGTAATAAAAGATATAAACTATTAATATATTATATACTACATTATATTATATAGCAATATATAATACACTTTCAAATGTAGAAAAATATAAAAATTTAGAGCATATTTCAATTAGTATAATAAACAATAATATATGATAATAATTAATATATATGCATTATTCTATTATTATAGTATGCAATATAATATTGTATAATGAAATAACATATTTTATAAGTATTAATATAATAAATATTATTTTGCTCTAGACAATAAATTTTGTTCCGCTTATTAGTTTGGTAATAAATATCTGCATTTTGACTTTGTTGTGATCGATTTGACTGTTGATTGAGAGAATATATTTATAGAGATTTGTGGTTTGTTATGAAACATGAACGACAAGCAAATGGTTGAACTACGAGAAATATTTCCTTCATTTTATAGGAGCAACGTTGGTAGCTTAACGCAGCTCGAACTAGGTTCACTTTTGCGGTCCTTGAGGCTAAACCTCAACTCAGACCAAGTGGAAGCCCTGATACAACAGATTGATTCAAACAAAAATGGGCTGGTCGAGTTCTCGGAATTCGCAATTATAGGGTGAGTATTCGATCGAGTTGAGTCGAATCGAATCAAAAAATTTCAAGTCGAGTTAACGAATCCTATTATTTATGCTCAATATTATGTTTATATAGACCGATTATTTAATTAGTAGACGAAGTACAAAAATATTTAACTACATAAACAATACAATAGTTTTGACTTTTAACTTAATTGGTAAACATTTATTAAAACTACATAGATAATGTAACTTTTTTTATTTGGATTTTTAGATAACTTGAATTGTAAAATTCATATTCAAGTTATTCAAGTTAAACCAAAAAATTGATTTTTTATTCTAGTTGATCCGAATAACTCGATTAACTTGAATAATTCATACTATTTAATTCAAAATTTGAATTTTCAAATTGAATCGGATTTTGTTCACCCTTAACTATGATAGCACCGGAGCTTCTGTCGGAGAAGTCACCCTACAGTGAAGAGCAACTGAGGTGGCTGTTTAAGACGTTTGATACGGATGGCAATGGCTTCATCACAGCTGCTGAGTTGGCACATTCCATGGCCAAACTTGGAAATGCACTGACGGTGGAGGATGTCTGAGATGATCAAGGAAGCCGATACAGACGGGGACGGTAGGATGAGTTTAGAAGAATTCTCCCATGCCATTATTTCCGCTGCTTTTGAATTTTGATAATTCTTGGGGTTTTGTGGTGTCCAAGCTTTCATAACTGAAACTATCTCTATAAATGTTGATCAACCATTAAATATTATTAATGGCTGAAGGACATTATTAAATTGATTGGGATTAGATGGTTTTAGAAATCAGAATAAACTTAAAATTGAATGTCGATTTGTGTTTGTTGGCTTTTGATCTCTAATCAGATAGAAGTATATAAAAATTTATAAAACAAAACCACCACCAACGATGAAACGTTAGTTCAATTCACTCAACACTGCCCAAGAATATAGTTTAATTATATACTAATATGCTATAATGGACCATTCCCACACCCGAAATACAAATGCGAGAGAAACTACTAAGAGTCGACAGAGTTCAATTCCAAAGGTATTAACAGCAGCAGCAGCTCAAAGGATCAGCCCTTGAGCAGGTGCAGGCTTAGAGGGATTATGTTGTTCGTTTGGTGCAGAAGCTTTAGGTGACTCAGATAGATGAATCTGTGCAAAGTCATCCACCACTTTTCTTTTTCGTTCTTCTTCAGCCACTCCCACTTTCTCCTTAGTTTTCTGGCCAACATCCCCTGCTGCTTTTGCAACCTTGTTGAAAGCACCAGTCACCCATGAAGCTCCGGTGAATACGTACCTGTTCTTCATTATGGCAGATCCAGCACTGCTCACCTTTTGCTCGGCCGCAGTGAATGCTGATTTGGTTTTCTCTGAAACCTGAAATTTTTTATCCACTTCCCGTACTTTCCCACTCACCGCACTAGTACCAGCACTTACCTTCTCGGTGAACCCAATTTTCTTGTCAAAAGATGCTACCTTGGATGAGGCTGTTGATGTTAGCTGGTGGTTCTCATCAAAGCTCTTTGCCTTGTTGACTGCATCTTTGCCCAATATAAAGCCCTTAGCAAGCATGCCGGTAACAACATCCTCTGCCTTTCGCATTGCCGAATCAGCACCAGCAGGAGTTTGATTTTGTATTGGCTGCATAAAATAGAATTGTAAGCTTTGTTCTAGCGTTTAAACTAACCATAGAGTGTGATGTGACACTTACAGGAGGCGGTGCAAAAGCAGCAGGAGGCAATTTGTAGTCTGGAGCTAAAGAAATGCTGACAGACAGACTCGCTATCGTTGCTCCCTGAAACACAAGTACTCACTCAAGCAATCCTTTATTAACATCTTAGTAGCTATTTATAGAGATTAATAACTCATGAAACCACAAAGAAAGATAAAAGAAAGTACAAAAATAACAACAAATTTGAAATAAAAGATAAGATAAAGTAAGTTTAAAAGAAGATAACAGCAAATAAATTAAAAGAGAATAGTTGTTGTTGTGGACTAAGTCAATGGTTGTTATTACTGTTTACTGTTTAGTCATAAAAGCTACCCATGTTGTCCATGGATCGAAGATTTTTCAATATTTGCACGGTCTGGCAAGACAAGAATCGCACTGCAAATTTCTTTTACTATGATCATGATCAAAGAAACCAGAAGCAACCATTTCCACGAAAAAGGTCACGTATTATAGCGTATTTATTAATAGTATGCAGTTGAATTACCGAAAGAAGAATAGCAGTCTCTGCTCCTTGTGAATCCTTGAAGGTAACATAGGCAATTTGAGACCGTTCATTGTCACTGCATAACCATATAATAAGCTTTACACCCATCGAAAAGTAAGAACAAAAGATGCTAGGAAGGAACTAATGTAAAAGGTGCAACCAACCTCTGCATTTCTACATATTCTATATCACCAGAAAAGGAAAAGAACTCATTGATGTCTCGCTCAGTAGCTTGTAAAGAAACATTGCTGACCTTAATGGTTTTAATCTGCAATGGCAACAAAAAATTAACAATCTTCACTAATACAATCTTCACGGTAACTATCAAAAAAGAAAATCACTGTAAATATATGCAAATTAACAACCCTAAAATAACCATTTCTCATTAGTTTTATACTATATCTACAAGTCATAACCTATGAACTCCAATGACTTATCATGTAAGCACTAAGCAAAACTCAACCTCAACAAGCTTACAAGTAGAAAGAAACGAAGCAATCTGGGAAAGAAAATCAGAAAAAAATAAACGGGAGATCTAGAATGATTCAATTAAGCAAAAACACCATCAAATGCATAAGGCAATCTCAACACAAGAATTATAACCCATTAAGTCCTGCACCTCTTCCCGTAGAGTCCTTTGAAATACAAACTGCATTATGCACAAAGTTACAGTAATTGTTGAATCAACAAACATATATATCAAAAGAGGAATAGATTCAAATATTGGAACGAAGAAACAGCAAGTGTGGAAACCAACTTCGGATTGCAAAGAGAGAATCGACAAAAGGAAAACAAAGTTAACATTCATGAATAAAAAACAAAAGCTAATCGAAGAAGGAGAAATCAAAGGAAAGGAAAAAGAAGAACTAACCGACGACATAGTCAAAGAGAGATGAGAACTTTGCAGCCAATTAATGAAGCCTTTGTGACTTTGTCTTAAGGAAGGAAGAAAAATAAATGAGGATACCGAGGTTAGCGAAATAAGACTATAAGAGGTTTTGGACACACGTGCGAGGGTTGGGGTGGTGGACAAAATTGGAAGTGCCTAGCACGTGCGAGAGAGAGAGAGAGAGAGAGAAACGGGAAGGAGTTTTCTTGGGGCCAAACCGGCAAAGCGCGAATTTGTTTCAAGGGAATAATTACAAGTTCCGTTTCTTTAATCTTAATTGCTTGGTTTAGGCCCACCTCACACGTTATCCCGACAAACAAAATCAATTTAATTATATAAAATAATACAAAAGTTAATAGTAACAGTCACTTCTGCCTCCTAATAATATCACCTACCAACTGAATCTTGAATCACTTAAAATATTATTAAAATTTCTTTTATATAAAGTATGAAATATTATTTTTAAAATATTTGTGTTTTTTTATATTTTAGTAATTAAAAAATTATAATAATATAATAAAAATAATAAAACTTAAAACTCCAAACATCATAAGTTTTATTAACTTAGCCTTAGCATCAATCAAATTCATCATAGTAATTAATTATGTGGTTATGTATTACACAAGAATAAAAATAGGGATGATATATTATATAAAAAATAATAGTTTAATATGGTATTTTATCCCATAATAATAGTTTATATTAAATTATATGAAAAAAATTTCATTAACAAATATTAGGTGCAATTATAAGACATATTATATTTTAACAGGATAATCATATATAATTAATTTTATCCTATTTTGATACCTAAATTATTTCTCTCTTATGGAATTGGGAATTGATCGGCATTAATTGGCATTAACTAGTCGTTAATTGGTGTTTAGCTTGATCAAATGTTAATATATATATATATATATATATTAAATAGAAATTTTATTTTTTTAATTATTTTTATTTTATATGATGTTTTATACTTTTTATTTTACATAGTTGGTATACTAAAAAAAATCTTTTTAATTTAATATTTTTATAAATTCTATAATTTATACATTTTTGAAATTTTATATTTATATCATTTATATTTTTATTTTTAAAATCTAGTAATTTTTTTAATTTTATATTCTCTAAATTTTATATATTTTATATATGATGCATTCTCATTGATGGAATGTGTGGCCTATTTTTTAAAATATCTTTTAATGTTTTGAACTAAAAGCTATATCAAAATAATAGTTTAGGAATTAAAATTGGACAAAAATTTTATGTACCGAAATAAAAAACAAATATAGTTTATGAATTTATGGATTAAATTCTGACATAAGCTTATAAATTTACGCCTTAAGCCATGGGTCGATATGAT
The DNA here is from genome assembly GCA_005610355.1 of Gossypioides kirkii. Classification (NCBI taxonomy): domain Eukaryota; kingdom Viridiplantae; phylum Streptophyta; class Magnoliopsida; order Malvales; family Malvaceae; genus Gossypioides; species Gossypioides kirkii. The sequence continues at coordinate 4,929,115 of CP032254.1, read as the reverse complement.
AATGTTGAATCTATTATTTTATAAGCTTCATTTGTTTGTCCGTATCATACAAGTAATATATAACGAAACTTTCACATTTGATCGACACGTCTTCAGTTCGACTATACTTATTTTATGGGCTAAGGTTTTAAATTTCATTGATTTTTGTTGAGTATTTTTGTGTATTTTAAATAGATGGAGTTGTATTTTTATATAATATGATTATTGTTCATCGATGTGATATCATAGGTACGTTTTATGTCTACACATACTTTAATCTAAGTTTAATACGTGTTTATACGATGTGAGTTCACTTATGTGATGGTGTGCGAACTTATGTCGTGCAATCTCATAGAAGAGTACGAGTACTTTATATGCAATCTCATAAAAGAATATGAATACTTATAATATCAAACGAATATAATGTGAAACCATGTAGATCGATTCGGATTCAATCAGGTTATAGATTGATAATAATGAATATATTAAAAAATTGAAATAAAAACTTTAAATAAATTGATATATTAATTGATTGATTTATTTTCAAGTTTTTTATTAGAAAATAATAAATTAAATGTAAAAAGTCATTTTCTGTTGTTTGGATTTGTATCCACTCAAAAAATTTTAAATTATATTCTTTTAATTCAATTAATAATAAAACCAGTGAGCCCATTCGCTGACAAACTCACCTTCTCCTCTATGCATCAGCCACGTCTCCCCTTCCCGTCCACAACACTTTGCCGTACCCACCAAAAAAGAACCCGAATAATAATATTAATTAACAACCAAATAGATATAATTATTATTCTTTTTCCATTTCTGATATTTAAATCATTCACGCGCCAACTAAGAAAGGAAATACCTAAACGAACCGCTTGGCACGATACTTATGAATTATCAAATCTATTATTGTTATTCGCTTTATTATTATTATTTTTTTAAAAACGTCAAATTCGTTTCTCCTTCCTACCTGTCGCGATTCCTCAATTCTCTCCTGTTCTTAGATTCCGTTTTTTCCCCTTTTACTCCAACTGCAACTGAACAGCCTGCTCGGCTCGCATGTTATTTTCATTTTCCCAAGATCTTTTTCTCAAGAAAATTTATTTTTCTCGAGAAAGTTAGGGGTTATATCAATATACTTGTAGAGAAGAAGCGATCATGAGCTTTCAAGATCTGGAAGCTGGACGGTCATTAGCGTCTCGGCAAAACCTGAACAACGGCAAGCAAGATGCCACCCAAGCAGTAGCTTCTGGCATTTTCCAGATCAACACCGCCGTTTCCACCTTCCAGCGACTCGTCAATACCCTCGGCACTCCTAAGGACACGCCTGAGCTCCGAGAAAAGCTGTGAGTCTTTGCCCACTTCATTTGTTTAGATCGCTGTTGTAACTGATCACCGGATATAAATCTGACCGTGTTGTGATTTTGAATCAAAGTACATAACATTGTTGGTTTAATTTTGTTCAATTTCTTTAATTTATATTCCATCTTTTTTTAATTGGGAAAGACAAATAATGCATTTAGTCGTGTTCAATTTGACTTTCCGCTTGGAAAGTTCAGCGAGTTATCATTTTCGTTTCGATGAATGTCAGAATTATCTAAGTATATATCTTTCTTGATATTAAATGTTATACAATCTATCTTCCTTCTGGTTACATCATCGAATTGCATGAGAAACGAGTTGTTATCTTTGGCATTTCTTGAGTTATTTAGACTATATGGTAATTAGATTTATGAGTGGAGAGCATACCTGACAAATCTCACTCGGCAGGCATAAAACGAGGCTACATATTGGGCAATTAGTGAAGGACACTTCGGCCAAACTTAAACAAGCTAGTGAATCAGATCACCGTGCTGAAGTTAGTGTAAGTTTTTTTTCTGGTTATGATTTTGGTTTTCGCCCAAGATGCCTTATTTTTTTTTAAACAAAGAGGGGATGATGAATGTACTGGTTGTTATTCACAATGTTCCTCTTGATCTATATTTTAATCTCATTTGTAAACCACTCAACCCCCCCCCCCCTCTCTCCCCTTTCCCCTCTGGAAGTACTTGATGCTCTTTAGTTTCTTGTTTTTGTAGGCAAGCAAGAAGGTAACTGATGCTAAACTTGCGAAAGACTTTCAAGCAGTTTTGAAAGAGTTTCAGAAGGCTCAACGGCTTGCAGCTGAAAGAGAAACAGCATACGCTCCTTTTGTTCCCCAAGCAGTTCCTACTTCAAGGTATTTACCACAGGAGGGTTTATATGTACATAGATGTGTAAGAGAGTGACGTCAATGCATTTGTGTTCATGGCATACATGGAAAATTTAGTTATTAGAAAGATGGTTTTGAAAATCTTTTATATAACATCCATATTGATAACTGAACTTTGTGCCATTTACTGGTAGTAAATGCAAATTTTTTATAGTTGTCCTAGTGTTATGTTTCAAATCTGCCTAGGCTTTTCACATGTTACTTTTATCCTTACACTGGAGGTTTCTTCCTGTTTTATGTAGCTACACAGCTGGTGAGGTTGACACAAGATCAGACAAAAGGGCTGAACAACAGGGCCTTCTTGTGGAATCCAGAAGGTAAGTTCTGCTTTACAAATTCTATCCATTTCATATGCTGCACACTTACCCTTTTTTGAATTTAAACATGAATTTTCTTTGTTGTTGTTCCTCTGTGGTGCTGATTCATGTTCATCGCTTGGGTAAGTTTTTTAATTAGATTCTGGAATTGGTCTGCATGCCAGTTTTTCCTTGTATTATGGGTGTGTCTCTTAGTGCGCACTTGTCTGTTTTTGTATTTGCATGTATTAGATTGGAGTGTCATCATACTAATGAAAACGATCCCCAGCGATACCCTGTAATACTAAATTGTAGATTCAAAATCTGGAAGGACGATTGATCATATTTATTGCCCCAAGCCACATGTTTGTACAAGATATACTGTCTATTTTTCTGTTCCCAGAAACTTTGAATCAAAGGTTTAGCTAATCCTTGGATACTATTTGTTTTATAGACTGTTTATATATTGCATTATTGTATTGTTGATTTTTATGAATTTGGTTATCAAACTACAGCCTTTAGCATTTGGGTGTTGTTTCTTCTTGCAGACAGGAGGTATTGCTGTTGGATAATGAGATTGCATTTAATGAGGCTATCATTGAAGAAAGAGAACAAGGAATTCAGGAAATTCAGCAGCAAATTGGTGAGGTGAATGAGATCTTCAAAGATTTAGCCGTGCTAGTTCATGAACAAGGAACTATGATTGGTAAAAAATTTCATCATTTGTATTGAGTTCGCTATGATTGTTCTGACCTTCTGGGTCATGTTAAAAAGAACTCAAAGTCAATCTATGCTGCAGATGACATTGGAACCCATATTGAAAATTCTCGGGCTGCAACTGTACAGGCAAAATCCCATCTTGTGAAAGCTGCAAAGACTCAGAAATCAAATTCTTCCCTGGTAAACATATATTCTTCTGTTTTAATTTTATTAATTATACACAATCATGCACCAGACGTAAAGTACTATCTTGAGAGAGTGACACATTTTCTTTATCCCTCTTTGATTGGGGTCATGGGACATCGTATGGGGCTTCCTTTGGTGGGTCTAGGAATCATGATTGATTGTACACTTAAAATGACCAATGAACTGCCTATTTAAAACTGCCTTGTATAGTTATTTTCACCAGTGAAAGATACCATCCACTATCCTTCCAAGGAATTAATGTCGTTACTCTTTTGGACAGACCTGTTTGCTACTGGTGATATTTGCAATTGTGATTCTGATCGTGATCATAGTACTGGCAGCCTGATAAACAAGCTCATCCAATGTGATCGAAGAACCAGTTAGGTAGTATTTGGAAAGTCACCTAGTTGGGTATAATTGTTTGTAATTACGCAAGGATGATATGGTTGGGTAACCATTGTAATTGATAGGTCCCACCAAATTGGATGACCTTAAAGATCCTTTGGATTTTCTCAAGAAGAGGAGGGTGAACTTTTTGGTAATGCATTTGATCATGTTGTTTTGTGAGGCATGATGTCTGACTGTAGTTCCACTAAAATTCTTAGTATATAGCATGCAATAATCGGTCATTCATTATGATGTTTTGGTTTGTTGAGGTTGTGTTGCAGCTTTCTTGCGTTACGTGCTACCTTTTGTTTTCTTGAAATTTCGTGTAATAACAGTTATAATTCTTTGTTTCTCAATATACATGCATTTTGCATAGTGCCTTCTGTTAATGCAATTCTGACTCTGGGCTTCTACTATTCTAGATTGATTTATTTCAAGTATTGTTGGGTTAAGCTAACATATAATTTTCTCAATGACTTAAATACCATTGACGTGGAGACGTTATTGAACTCAGATGAAAAGGGGTCAAAATCTTTAAGAACAAATGTGCAAAATCTGTCTCATAATAACAAAGTTTATGATGGAGAAATTGGTTGCTTCAAGTTGACCAAAACATAGATGCGTATACAATTGAGAGAGTTGATAACAAGGCTGTAACAAAGGTTATAACAGATACAAATCCAGCATGTGCCTTCATTCCAGCAGGTATTTTCCATGTTACAGTTGCGCTTGTGGATTTAGCCTTGTCATTGGGTGGTGACATAAACAAACAACTCTGCTTATGTTGCTTTCCTTCCACACTGCATCTCATCAACATATCAGGTTCACCAATTTCAACAATAGAATAGCCACTTTCATCAAGGGGCTGCAAACATGGTAAAAAGAAAACGTCTGAACTTTCTAATCGACACTCCCTATACAAGTGCATTTTGCTAAGTGAAGGGAAAAGATCAGTAACATATATTACGAAGTAACTGAAACACAATCGTATTGAAAGGTGATTTTCCTCTCACCTGATATCGAGCATGTAGTGGAAGCAGTAAGTTGAATTCCGTTCCATTATTCTGCATAAACAAAATGTTGGATCCAGCATCAATGTGGAATTCAACAGCAGATCGATTGGACCGAAATGAAGGCAATTCTAAGTTGGTGTCTCCAAAAACAGCTATATCTCTAAATGCTGCAACAAGTAGAATTGCATATATCAAAAGGTTTGTGTTGTATCATATGGGAAATCAATAGCTGGTTTACCCTTGTGCTTGTGAGGATTTTGTAGCTCAAACGGGTCAGCAAATACTCCAAGGGGTAGTCTTTGTATGACTACAACTTCACATATATGAGCAGGCAATTTAGGAATGGAAGCTGCTCCGATCTGCAATCTGATAGACGAAGATAAATGACGATGAGAACCTTCACCGACCAGAGAGAGCTCTCTAACTGATAATCTCACACCAACATTCCGGTTATCAGGAATCCCTTGACACAAACTAGAAGAAAGTTGATGTGCCATAAAATCTTCAAAACTTGAATCATGCAGGCTCTCATAATCTTCAAAATAAGATTTCATTATAAATTTCCCAGCATCTGAGTTCGTTTCAACCTGAAAACTAAGAATGTCAAATTCTTCGAAACTTGGCACAAGCAAGGCAAATTTCATGCGTAGGACATGGTTATTCCTAGCAAAATGAAGAGTTCGAGTAACATACATGATGTCAACTAACCTCAGTTGTGGATGCGAAGACATGTATGCAAAAGACAGCACTAGAAAAGAACATCCACAAGATTGCCAGTTTCAGATGAAAGCATAATCGATTACATTGTGGGGTTGACATCGAGTAACTGAATGGAAGAAACAAAGTGGATGAGAAATTACATGAAAATCTCATGATAAGAAATTTTCCATGTTAAATTAAACGCTTTATATAAACAGGAATGGGTTCTGGAAAGGTTGAAGCATAATTTAACAAATCTATCGATCTTGCAATAAATAAGGATAAGTTCGTTTAAAAATGTTTCTCTTTGTGAACAAGAACAATGATCCAAAAAACAAATTTCAGTTCTCTATTAACTACATCAACACCCCAATTCAAAACTTTATCAAAAGCTTACACACGGAGAGAGATTTGAATTACATAAAAAGAAGATGCAGACGCAAAGCATACAATCAGATTATTTATAACGAAAATAAACATGAGAGACGAAAGGACAGAGCTGACCTAAATTTTTCCTTTTATTTCCCCCCTCAAAAAGCAATCAATCGCCACGCTTTTAGTGACTTAACTCGATCAATCTAGGAAGAGGAAGAGCAACCCAGATTACAGGACCAGGAAGGAAACAATTTTTTATTTTAAAAAAGAAGAAGATCTATATCAAATAGCATAGCTTTGGGCTAAAATAAGACCCATATGCTCCATAGCCCAGAACCCAGAACCCAGAACCCATAAACAAGGAAAAGCCGGAAAATTCAATTTACTATTTTAAATGTTGCAAATAAGACCCAAAAACCCAAATCAACACCTTCCGAGTTCCAAACATCTGAACAGAGTTTGAGAACTGAACTGTAAATCTAGCATTCCAGAAAGGTAGTTTCTTTTTTCCTTTTTCATCCAAAAGAAGGTAAAAACAAGAAAAATGAATAGTTCATCACCAGCGAATTCATCAATATCAACTACAGCAATCGTTGGAGGAGGAGGAGGAGCAAGTGGTGGTACTAATGCTGCTTTGGAGGATTCACATTTCCCTTCTGATCTTATATCCATTCAAGACCGCAAAGAGGAGGTCATGCTCGGTCTGTTTCTTTCTTCCCTTTTGGTTTTCTTTCTTTCTCTTCGGAGTTGGAATAATATGCATTTATTAGTGTATAGTTTGTGCTTTTTAGTCATTAGGCTGATTTTATTTCTGCATTAACACTTAGGGTTTAATTATATTTGTGGGTTTTTTTTCCGGGTTTTATTGTATGTCTTTAGTATTGGAAGATTGTGGTCTTGTTGTATGAGGCTTTGGGTGGATAAATTTGGGTTTTTGACATCAAAATAATGAAATATATGATAATAAAGTTGATGTCTTCTTTTCACTTTCATTATTCTTACAGCCATTATACTCAATGGGTTGATTTATTTGGTTTATGCTTGTAATTTCTTGAGATTGTATTGGAGGATTACTTTGAAAACTTATTAAGTTGTTTTCAGGTTTGATTTTAATTGTTTTTAACATTAATTTTGCTTTGATAATCCCTAACACAATGGAAAGAATGTAAGGTCCTTCATCTTTATGCTTTCTATATGTGCAAATTAACTTGCCAAGTTACTGTTACAGCCTACTGCTTATTCTCAGTGAAAAATCTTATTGCTTCTGCATTGCAGTTTTAAAATCTGATTTGATGGCTGCACTCAATGAAGAGGTTAAATCATTGGATGAAGATAACTGGAAGTTTGAAGGTCCTCGTTCCCGCATCCACCTGATATCAAGACCAGGTTAATCCTTCAATTCATTTCACACCAATTTGCGTTCTCACTTTTGTTACATCCTGTATATCAAATATAAGTCCTATAATGCGAGCCCTGTAAACTTCAAGTTCACTTAATGCGTGGATCGTTTGATTCATTTTCCAGATGTGGTTTCCCTCTTTCAAAGACCGGCATTAACCTGACCATACCTTACCTTTACCTACAGCTCCATCGTTCTCATTATTTGCCTTTCTTCTATTCTTTGTTGTAGATCAGATCCAGTTTGCCAGTAAAAAGGAAGTGATAAAAGGAACTAAAATGTGTTGAAAAAATAGTTATTTGTCCACATCTCTTTTGCTACTTGTCTTTGACATACCAAACTCTTCTTGGTTTCAATATGTATGTCTTCCTAGCTTCCTGTATATTTGTGGAGACATATTTATTGATTCGATGTTATGGATTTCACCAGGTGGATTTCTGCAGAAGTTTACAAAAAACTGCAGCACAGCCCCGAAAAAATGATTTCAGATTTCTTGAGACTGGACTTCACAGCTAAGAGATTGGCTTAACTCAGACAACTTTATTATATCTGTACATTGCTGAACGTCACTATGAAATCATGCACATATGTGAAGAATTACAAGTATTTACTTTTGACTGTTATTGATAAACAAGACAGTTTTGCCTTTCCATTTTTGACATTTGAATACTCCTTATATGATCATGTACGTAGCACAGTCCATTGCAGTGTGGAATTCAATTCAGTTTCTAAGTTAAAGTAAAGAAAAGGAGGATCAATCTTCCATTAGGATATTGCCAAGGAAGCTTATAATGCGTAAAGCTCAGGGTTGTGCAGCTTTGACCTTTCTTACAGAAAGGCCTTATTTTAGAGCTCTGCAAGGTTTTACTATTCGTGGTGCTCATCGTTACAGGCAGCAGGGTGGAAATCGGCAATTACAATGTGGCCAATTCTTTAATAACCCGGTACAATTACTGGGATTTTTACATTGGAACCGCATGCAACTGGTGATATCAAGGGTTAATCAGAGTTGAGTTTTGTTTGTTTGTTTTTAAATCTAGCAAACATTTCACCATTTTCCACCATCTCGCTGCTTAATTTCACCCTTCACTCATTTCCAACAAAATGGAAATATGTTTGTTTGTTTTTTAATTCTCTGCACATGATTTACCACCCATTTCCAACAATGGCAAACTTCACATGCTTGGAAACCCAGAAAGGTCACATTATGAAGGAGAAAAACTAAAACTGAAAACAAAGTTTTTGTTTTTCTAGCAAAATTGAAGAAGGAACTCAATGGTGCAAATGCAAAGCAAAATCCATTTGAGTCCTTGCTTGATTAGAATCAAGAGCCACCTCAGAAAATCCTGTTCACAAAAGGGTGATCAAGAAGCTCATCCACCGACCCTCTTTTTCTCCAATCTTTCTCCAAACACCTCCTCGCAAAGCTTCTAAAATCCGGCGAAGCCGTCTCCGGTATCTCCAACCTCTCTTCCAAGCATATGGCACATACCAAAGCTGCCCAATCAGGCTTTTCCCCGAGACCAATCAACGGATAATGGCCAACCAAACATTCTAATAGGACCACACCTAGCGACCAAACATCACCGGAGAAACCATCGGCGTTGCCCCCATTCCACCTCTCTGGATCAACCCTTTCAGGACTCATGTAAGCACACGTACCCATGCACGCCTCACACGCGTTACGCGTCCCAACAACAATCTTACTCACTCCAAAATCTGCAATCTTCACCTCTCCTTTCCCGTTTATCAACAGATTTGATGGTTTTATATCGCCATGAACGATTTGCATTCCATGCAAATACTGCAACCCTCGTACAACTCTTTGGGCAATCCCCGAAACAACATCCTCAGGCAATTTCACCCTCACTCGGAGCTCGTCGTACAAGGATCCTCTCTCCATGTGCTCCATAACGAAACACAGGTCTCCTCCTATAGTATCAAACACTGCGAGGCATTTCACAACGAATTGTGAATCGACCCTTTTCAGGATTTCAGCTTCACATGCCACCTGGTGCCGTATTACAGCCGCGTTTTGATCGAAACGGAGGACCTTTAACGCGTAAACCGACGAGCTTTTACGGTTCCGGACTTTGTAGACAGTGCCACCATTGCCATGGCCAATAACGGTGAGTTTCTCGAGGTCGGTGAGGCTTTCGATGTCTGGGGATGTTGGACCAATGGCTGAGAGCAACGCTGCATAATGGGACCGTTGCCGGAAATCAGCTGCCGCTAATGGTGGCGGTAGGGATAAACGGAGTCCCTGTTGGTGCCTTCTCTCCCTAACTAGTGTCATTTACACATTTTCTATTTTTGTTTTGTTACCTCTGCCTTCTGCTTTTATCTACTACTCACCATATTTTATATATTTTTTCAAAGAACCCCACAAATTTTAATTAATTTTCTTATCTTTTAAAATGCAATTTTGATGCTCGAAGTTGCGAAGTATATAGTTGAGATAGCAAATAATAGATTAATCTGACAGCTATTAACCCATAAGTTAGGATTACAGAATCTCAATATTTAAAAATTCTTTTTCAGTTAAAAATATCATTTTAATGTATTTTCTTTCAGGTAACAGAACACCCATTTTTGAGGGACTAATCCTTAAAAATGTGCTTCTAAAATTACGATATCAATTGCAAAATGAATCCCTCAGTTTTGATGAATCTATGATGATGATAATAATAAAACCGCTAGTAGTAGTAGAGAAGCAATTGGGTTGAAGAAAAGGGCGTGGATATCAACAAGTCGAATTATTAGGATCACAATGCGAAATGGAAGGTCGAGCCATGCATCATGTAACAACTTACATTTTACTTCCCTTTAATCATAAACAAATCAATGGCATAAATCATTCTTAAGTCCAAGGAAACAAATAAATATATGCTGCTTTCATGTTTTCTTTTTGATATATCTGTTCTGTTTTTTTAGATACATAGTATCCTCAGGTTGAAGAATGAAGAGAAGAGTCTCTTTTTTTTTTTTTAGCAGTTCAAAACCCCCAAATAATGAAGATGAATTCCTTTTTTAATACTTGGATCATGGGTATATCGGGTCGGATCCTGAATCAAATATCGCGTCAGATTATTTTTATAATAATTATATATAACAAAGTGATTTGAGTCAAATTTTTCTCGCACTTTAAAATTGTGCCTAGAAATTTCGAGGGTAATTTAGGAATTTTAGCTTATATGTACTCGGAATTTCGTAAGTTTGGTCACCGATAATATTTTCGACAATGGCTATTAGGAAATTAAATCAATTTCTGAAAATTAATTTTAAATACCTTTAATTTTGAAACTAGGACTGATTTGTCAAAGAGTCAAAATTGAGAATTTTTATGAAGGAATTTGACCAAACTTTAAATTTCAAGATAAAAACCCCTTTTCTCCGTATTTTTCACGTCAAAAACTCCTCCCCTTGACCCTTAAATACCCATTAAAACTGAGAAAAACAACCAAAAACTTCATCAGCTTCTTCAAATGTGAGTTTTTTTCGAATTAGTGTCATAGCTCGTTTTTCTTCAAATAAAGGTAATCATTCGAGTTTTTATGAATTTTAAATGATATCTAGTCCCTTAAATTGAGTTTTTAGCCATTGAAACACGTGTTTCAAATAAAAGCCAAAAATCGGGTCATTAATGGTGAATTTTGGGTTTGTGGATAAAATCTTGGTTTTAAAGTACTTTTCAATTAGTTTTAACATGACTAGAAAGTTTTTAAAGTTATTTTGAAATTCATTAAAGATTTCTTTAGTTTTAATGAATTTTCGTTTTTATAGCTATTGAACGTCGAAAAATTTCGATACCTTAAAACATTTAGTTTTGTGTAATGAATATATAAATGAGCAAAATTCGTTTTGTGCGAAAAGATTAAATGTAGACCGAAATATTAGAATTTTAAGTTTTCTATATTAAAATTTTTGGTTAAAAGAGAACATATCTATGATTATCCATGCTTTAAATTCCGAATGTAAGTGATCTCGTACCTATGATTATTTTCATATGTGTGCTTGTGCAATTTTGAAAATATGAACATATATGAGATGTTATGATATGTGTTATGAACTTGTGATGACTGTTATGACTGTAAATATGTGGGTATGTTATCCATGCCATGTGACAGTAAATATGTGGGTATGTTATTCATGCCATGTGACAGTGAATATATTGTGCTAATCATGTGAATATGCAGTGATGATGTGCAGAAAATCAATAAGTAAATGTGTGATAATAACATGAATATTTTGGCCTTATGACCTTATGAGATCATTGGACATAGTTGACATGCCATAGGATTGTGAGTACTCACTATATGTATATGTGATTTGGGTATTGAAGCCTTGGGACATGTTTGGAGTGATAAAGGAATGTGAGCTAAGCTCCATTCAACGGGACATGTGAGGGGAAATAATGAGAGTGTTAGTTTTATAGTTCGCTTTGGGATATATTCGACTCTATGAGTCATATTTGGTGTGTTTGGAGAGTATTAGCTATATGCTTCACTTATGAGACATGTTCGACTCTACGAGTCATATTTGGCGTGTTTGGAGATCCGTTTATTCGATGTGTGGTGATAAAGTCCACTTTATTTTTCATAATCTCAAGAGCCAAACTATCATTAAACGTAATTTGACTAAATGTGATTAATATGTGATATGACAAATGCTGAAATATTCATGTGATTAAATGTGACTAAATGTGATGTGATAAATGTTGAAATATTCATGTGATTAAATGTGACTAAATGTGATTAATATGTGATATGATAAATGATGAAATATTCATATGATTAAGTGTGATTATGTAGTGGTTATTCTGAACATTTACTGAGCTTGTTTAAGCTCACCCACTCCTTTTAAACCATTGCAAATAATTAGTACCGGTATAAGCGGTGTAGCCTTCGAGGGGTGATTCAAGCTGAAAAACTTTAGCATTTTAGTAGGTGTTATTTGTTTATTTTTATTTGGGGATTAAGGCAATATGGTATATTTAGTATTGGTTTGTTATGAAGTTTTTAGTTGTTTGCATGCTTATTATACTTGGAATTTGTGAACTTTAAATATGATGCTTAAGATTATTATTTGAGAAATTTAGCTAAATGGCCCAATTGCATGTTTGATTATTATTTTCAATACACTTAAAACATGTATGACATGTTTTAATGGTAAGTAATATGTATGACTTACAAATTGTATGAATGCTATAAAAATAAAAGAAAAAAAAATGATGCATGTTTATTAATGTGACAATTTATGAGAAAAACGAGATAAGACGATGGTGTAACGTCCTGTTACTCGGACTCAACAACCTGACAGGATATAAAGTGTTACAATTTCTCATCATATTTATCATCTGATTCAAAAGGGAAATAATATGCCTACTTGCTTGCTGCTTAATTGAATAATTAGAACTATCTTACTGATCACAAAAGGAGAATAATGTCCCATAAGATAAACCGAATTTCCCAGTTATGAACATTCATGATTAAACTGCTATCCGCCCCGTTGTCGGTATAGTATCATCTCACCCGTCACCAACCTTATATCTCTTGCTTGTTTCACTGTATAGTCGGCCAATAGATGTTGGTGCCCTAAAACTAGAAGGCAGGAGCAACATATGACCGTCTCCGAACCACTTCATTTCAAATATCAATGTTCACTAACCACCAATTACCAAACTCACAAAATGATGGAGTGCAAGAAAATTTCCAGTTAGGATGAACAATACCCAAAACAAAACCAGAAATTTTAGGTCTAGACATATGAAGACATTACTCGTTTTCCAATGACCAAAATAAAAGTAAAAAAATACAACTTTCAGGTTCACCTCAAATAAATGGAAATAAAAGATTAGATCCCCTTGTTTTCTGATCTAAGAAGACCCATCTGTTCTGTGAGCTTATCCATATGCTGAGATTTGTCCCATCCATCATCCATCGCCTGCCCTTCATTTTCTTTGCTTTTACCCTCCATTGAGGTTGACTCAATTTCCTCACATACTGGACTTGGAAAAAGGTCATGAAAAAAAGGAGAGTTAACCAGTAAGGCATCTATGTCAGGATCAGAACCAATGTCATCAAGATCTATGGATAACAAACCATTTACAGCCAATGTATCGGGATCAATCAATCCATCATTCCCCGTTTCAGTAAATATATCAACAATGCTTTCTGGGACCATTTCCGATATTTGACTAAGATCAGGCATAATTATATCTGTCTGTGTAACAGACATGGATGGTGGCTTTTCTGCTCCAATCAGTGCGCTCACATCTGGAAGCTCTGCTGTTGTAATCCTTTCAGACATGGATGTTGTACATGGGGAAGATTGTATTTCAGATATGGCAGCTGAGGGGCAATGCCCTGAGATACCTGAAGTTGTTGGTACAAATGTTGACTGCCCTGAAGTTGGTGAGACCTCTTGAAGAGTCACCCCTGATACACGGCTTGAACTGTTCCCACCATCCAATCCACTAGATGATGTTGAACCGTCACCTATCAGGATATGTTCATTACCGTTGTTAAAGGAGTCTAGTTTGGGAGAAGCATCCCCTTTCATCATCTGCATGAGCATTGCTTTTGCGTCATTCATCAAAGGTTGATATTTAACAATCTGCCCATCAGAGGCAGTTGAATGGTCTTCATCAATGATGCCATCCTGCTTTAGCCTCCTTTTCTTGTTGGTTTCACTTATGCGCCTACTGCTCTCATTTTGCTGATGCACAAATTGAGCAAAAAAGCCAGGGCTCTGCACAGCCTTTGCCAAGAATGACATCATCTGCTGCTGCCGCTGCTCCATCCCCTGAAGACGTTGCACCATGTTCTGCAGCTGGTTATCAGTAGTCTGTTGCTGCTGCCTTAACCTAACAAGTTCCTGCATAAGGACATTTTTGTCTCTCTTGAGCCTCTCAATCTTTTCCTCAAGCCCGAATTTCCCAACCTCAACACAGGCACCCATAGATGAACTCTGTCCATGTGTTTGTTGTGTCTGTTGATGTCCATGGCCATGAGCAGGCTTTCGCCGGATGATGTTCCGAAGAAAGTGTTTCTGACCTCTTAAAAACCCCTCATTTGCAAATTCCCAACGGTCTGGATCAACCTTTCGGAAACCCTGTTAAAATACAGGCAAGAACAAAAAATATGGAGAAAACAGATAATTCAGCAGAATTGCTACTGACAAAATAAAAAAATTAAATAAATATCGGTCCCAAGGGAATGACAAAATAAAATTCATGCGTAATCACTAACAAGCAGTGCTTGGAACTAATTTAAATAAAAAAAATTCAAGCTGTTCTTTCAGCTTGTTTGGAAAATGAACCAAGACTGAGCAAAATGCGCCCCACCTCTGATCCCTAGTCAAGGACAAAGCTTATCACTGGTCTAAACTCTGAAGGCAAAAAGTAACAAATAACGAGCTCAAATTGAGCTCAGAAATTTGACTGGAATAGAAAACCTCAATAGAAACTAATACAGGGAAACTCAAGTAAAATATGGCAGATTGAGTCAACTAAGCCTTGAAATTTTAATTAGAAAAAGTTCCAATATTCCGATAACCATCACATTCGAAATTCCGATTTTTACTGAAGGCTGTAGAACTAAGTTAAAATTAGACACCATCCTAGGCTTTTCTAGCTGCTAAAGATCAATATATTTATGTTACACAAATCATAAATTCAAGCCATTGTTCAACGATCATACTTGAGGGGACATGGATTTGATGAGAGATACCTACTTCTTGGAACATCTTATAATCTTGTTAAGAACACTACTAACTAGTAAAAAAGCTTACTTAAATGCACATTGATATAATGTTAAAAGAATATATAATGAAGAAAATGATTAAATGCAATGCTCAATCTACTAAGACGCCAACGTAACATATATCTCAGTCCAAAGGAAACCTGTGGAGGATCATTCAATAAACATAATGCGACACCCATGGTACTAAGATGCCAAAATAATATATAGCCCAACTCCCAAGGAAATCTGTAGAGGAGCATGACATAAATTAGAATCAGATCTAAACAATACTATAAGATTTGAGATGAACATTTCCCGAACTACAGCATAAAAAGTACCATAAGATTTCAGATGAGCATTTTCCAAACTATAGTGTAAACAGAACTAAAAGATTTCAGATGAATATTTTCCAAACTACTGTCTACAACAAGCACCATTTTCTAGATCTCTTGCTTTACAACAATGATAAAAACTACTCCAAACTATAGTGTAAAAAGAACTAAAAGATTTCAGATGAATATTTTCCAAACTACTGTCTACAACAAGCACCATTTTCTAGATCTCTTGCTTTACAACAATGATAAAAACTGCTCCAAAGTAGCTCTCACATAATGAGAAAAACATAAATATATCTGAATTCTGAATCTCATATTGGTAGAATGACAACCAAAGCCAAAAACCTAGGATCATGCATGAACAGAATAGAGTATGTATTTATGAAGCACCTTTTTCGAGGGTTGCATGTATAGCAGAAACAAAAATTTAATACACACATTTCACTTATTGGCTAGCTCTTCCATTTTTAAAGAGTGATGGTAGAATGATCACTAAAAGAAAATTGAACTAAGATCTTAGAATATTGAAGACGTCGTTTTCCTGAAAGAGATTTGTTTTTGCAAGTACTAAATGCTAGCCTCAGTCAAGTGAACACTAGATTCGTGGTTTGGCATTAGTCTATGATTGCTTATCAGGATTGAACTACTATCTGATTGCACAACTTTCACCTGAAATATGCAAATGATTTCCATATTGAACAAGTTATCTAACGAGCACAATGTAAAAAGACTAATTTTAAATCTTTCCCTCGCATCACAAATACAAAAATCTTACTCTTTGGTTACTCATTCCTGCAACCAAGTTCATTCTTTTTAGTCCTTTATTGACCTTAATATCACAAACTAAATTCCATGTCAGTCCAAAAGACAAAATTTACCTCTACATTTGAAGACCTAAATCCACAGTGATCAAAGCCTAATCCCAGAGAAAAGACTAGCAAACATATTTCATAAAATCTGTCTAGCTTAAACTAATACAAGAGAAGTCTGAAAACTTGGATAAAATGACTTTGCAATAAGCATGTTTTTCACCCAACATTGAAGAACATATCCAATCTTATGTTGGAATACCAGGATCTGAACAGTTAATTATTTAAGTGACACATTCTATGCACCACACTCTCCACATCTAATATTAAATGTTCTTTACGTATGAGTCATTTAAACTAGCAGCAACAAACAAATAGAAATAAAAGTAACTATCCATTGATGACCTTGAAACCACGTGTCATGAACAACAAGGATCTGCTTTCTTTTTCCAATTTCCCCATTGTGCTCCATTTAGTTGCTGAGAAAATCCAGGAAGAAGCACAATTAAAACCTTAAATCACACAATCCCAGGACATGGGAAACAATGACAAAGCTATCAACTCCCCAGTATAAACATCACAATTAGTTGAGACAGGATCCTGAGCCTGTTTTTTTGAAACCAAAGCAACCAAAATGATAATATAGCTTAGCATATATGTTCCTCGATTCTTCACAAACATCTTATAACCAAATCCTAAAGCCTTAGTGAGAGTTTAACTGATAACTTCGAAACCCTAGCTGGATAAAACCCTCACCTAGAAATAGCCTAACATAGAACAGTGATTTGCTGCTACCACGCAATCCTATATTCCTAAACTTGTTCCTCTAAATTTAATTTCACATAAAAGATTCCTAAAACTTATCCTCTACGATAGTTGCTTTCCTAAACCTTCTCAGCAATGGCTTTAGAGCCGACCACTTCCAGAGCATTTAACTCGATTACGAGCAATTTCAAATCCAAAATAGAACCTTATCATCAAGGAAATCAAGTATTTCATAAGTCAAACTAAAAGAGACAATATCAATTAAAATTTCCTACATTTTTTTCTGATAAAGGTAAGTTCAAAACACTAAGTAAGAGTTAACTACTAAGGCGTACATAGGTGTTTAGTTGCCTAACAAAGCTCGAGAAGTTGTTGTGCTTAAAATACTTGGGCAAAAGATCCCGAGCGAACTCCGGCGGGTTCCAAACAACAAAGCTATTGTTGGTTGAGCTCCAAGAAACGATGGCATCGGTGGCAGGATCATCTACCATATCGTAAGTCTTGCTAAGGAAAGGCGGTGGTCCGTTTGCACTATGCCCCGCCACCGGCTGGGGCATTGGCTGAGGTTGTGTTGCTGTTTGGGTTCCTCCGCCGCTCGTCGATGCATCGGTTTGGTTGTTGCTACTGCTACTCACTCCATCCATTCCACGTCACAAAATCAAAGAAATGATAGTAATAATTGAAGTATCAAATAAAACCGAGAAGAAGAAGAAAAAAAAAAGGGGGGGACTCTAGGGTTTAGAGGCAGGGTAAATTTGCGGTATTAGATATTTGCGAAATTGGAAAAATAAAAGAGGATTGATATGAGAAGAAAACAGAGAGGAGGGAACTTAGAAACAGACAACGGGCGGCTTAACGGCCGAAAGAGAGAGAGGCGTTTAAAGGGAAAGGGGAGCCTGCACGAGGCGCTTTCCTTTTCGTGATTCGGCTTTTCTGGGGAGGCGTGGCGTGGGGTTTCGGTGGAAGCCTGACGTCGAAATTAGCTTCCCCATTTTCAGTTTTATTGTCATTTGTTGTGTTGCTTTTAATTCACTGAAAATATTTTATCATAAAAAATATGTACCAGATAATATATTAAATCGAAAAACCTTAAAAAATAAAGTAAATCGAAATATACTATTTATTCAATTAATTTTATTTTCTGAATATGATAATTAGTACATGGTTATAAATCGGATGATTATTTGGAAATATACCATTACAGTTTAAGTAATTGCTCTTTTCATTTGTTTTTTATTAACTTTTGATTTATATTTTGTTTATATCAAAATATAAAATTAATATTTTCATATATATAATCAAATAAGATTTAAACTTTTTAGAAAATTCTCAAATAAGAAAAATTCAAAGCTTCAAAGTATATTTTATTTTATTTTATTCAAGTAACATTTGATTTAATTACCATGAATTCTATTCTAAATACATTGATATGCATTTAATTTTGTATTACAATGGTGAAATATATAAAAAAAAACTCTTATTTAAGCATTTTAAAAAAAATTATAATATTTATTTTATTTCCTTAAGAGATAACATTTTGTTTTGGGTCATAATAGTCTAATGAAGACTCAAATATATACGACTACAAATAAATAAAATCTTCGATAAATTATTTGTGAATCATTTGTATGATATTTGTTTATTAAATTAAATAAATGATCACAAATAAAAAAAATTATGTTCATATATTAAATGAGTGAATTTAAACAAAAGTGCATCGTAGTCGTTTATGTTCACAAATAAATTCGTTTACTAATTTTCTTATAAATTTGTTTATAGATTATTTGTTTAAAAATGATAGTTTTCTTGTAACATGTTTTATTTTGATCAAACTCGCAACTTACTTTTAGTTTTTTTTTTTTATGGTATTACAAATGCTTCCTTCAACTTTAGAAATAAAAAAAAATTGATGATTGTTGAAATGTTAGTTCAATTTAATTGATTTAACATCTGCAAACATATAAATGAATATATCTACGAACGTTAATCTAATATGTTTGCGAAGCGCTTCAAATGTTCCATTGATTTATGAGGATAGGAATCAACAGAGGTGACTAGATTTTCTTTCGGTTTTACTTTGGTTGTGGGTAGAATGTAGTAGTTGTTATCTTTTTCTTGTTTAGGTTTTTTTTTTTGGTGTTCTACTTGCAATTTGTTTGTATCTTTATCATAGGCTAACCTAAGGAGTTGGCAAGTGCCCTAACCTTCTAAAATAGAAAATTTTCATTTATATCTTTTAAAATCTTAAATTTTTAAAGATAAAATTGTACTTTGACCCCCAAAAAATAAAAAAAAATTTGATTTAATCCTTTAAATTTTATAAAGATATAGACTATTAAAATGGTAAAATTATATTTTTACTATCGTAAAAATATACTATTTTAATTTTGCCCCCTCCTCCTCAAAAATTTTTTGGGTTCGCCTCTTGTCTTTATATGATACATTATTGTTTTCATTAATAAATAATCTCAACTTTTATTCAAAAAAATTGAAAAGAGCTCAAACATACCAAATAATAAACGAATTGAGTTTGAACATGATGTTAAAATCTTAAACAAACATGAATCTAACACAAACAGCTTAAAGAATAAACAAATTATATAAACAAAACATTGTTCATTTTAACTTGTTTCAGTTACACCTCTACAAATATGTAATTAAAATTTACCTAGGTAGTAATAAAAGGTAAGCGTAGTGTAAGCTTTGTTTGGCTCTTTAGTTATATGAACCCTAACTTTTAATATATCAAAGTATATGAATCATGTACGTATGGTCAGTCACTTACTTAATATTAAGATAATTCATATTATAAATGTCACAAGTAAATTATTCCATAAATGGATTAATTCAACTTGGGTTTTATTTGATGTATTATCAATTTAGACAACAACATCTATGTCTTTATCTTTTAGGAGTCAAATACCCTAATATCCAAGATAATATATCTCCTTATTAGACTTGGTAGATGGCATAATAATCCTTTAATTGATTTACTCAATTTCAATTTATCATACTATGGACCTTTTAAATTACAAGAGAAATTCAAATACTACTCAATTATTGAAAACTTGATTCCTCTATTTCATGATCTTGAATTGGACCATAGTCTATATTTTTTGTTAATGACTTCGTATCGTTCATGATCGAATCCTTTTTTCCAACTATTTTTTCCCTTTAAAATGACAACTATTCATTAATTTTATTTAGAGATAGTTAAATGTCATTCATCTTTTGAGATTGTTAAATACGGTGTGAAAACATACATTAATTTTATTTAAAGATTGTTGAGAAGAATAGTTAAAACTTCGGTCATAAAAAAATATAAAAATAACCAAATAACATTGCAGACAAGTTTTTTCACCAAACTTACTTGAGATCAACGATGATTGGATTTACAATTGAGAAAATGAAATTTGATTTTCTCAATAATATGATTCAATTCTGATTTTTGGCAACAAATTATGGGATTAAAAATTTGTAAAAGAAACCTTAATTTCAAAATTATATAAATTATTTATGAATGTTTTTCTTATTGTAATTACTTATGTTTTGAAATAATTTAATTAGAGTTAGAGACTAGATTAAATATATTAAGGTATATAATTATATTTTTATATCTTTAAAATAGGATGAAGTGGCTAAATTTACATACAAATAAAAAATATATTTTTATAAGATGACTATTTCATCAATAATTATAATTATTAATAATATTATGAACTAGAAAAAAAATATATTCAAAAAGAAAATTTATTTATCATTAGAAAGCTAAAGCAATAACTTGGAAAAATCTGATTGTATGAACTACCGTCACCGACCATTACCTCTACAAGAAAGCACCGCCAAACCACGCTGCCTGGCAAATTCAGCCTCCAGCATGAGAAGAGCAAGAAGAGGATCAAGGGGAAGCCACCACCACAACAACGATACCTGGTCCGTCAAGCCTCATTGCGATACTCCACAACAACCACCGCACGATCCCCAAGAACAGCAACAGGAATCCAATCTTAATTCTCCTTCAACCTCCTCTACTTCTAATCAACAACATTTCCCTAATTCTACCCAAGAATCCCATAAAACGCATCGAAATACCAGCTGGAAATACCGACGTGGGCACGTGGTGAAAACCCAGTTCGTTAAAAGATCCGACCTCGCTTCTTCCAAACACGAGCTTAGCTCTGAGGATAATAACGCGAGTTTAGGTGTAGCTGAAGACGTGAATGTGAATCAAAATAAAAATAAAGGAAGAGAGGTTTTGGAGTCAAAGATTGAAGAGGACGGAGAGAAAATTGAAGGAGATGAATCACATGACGGCGCAGATGATTTAGTGAATAGGTTGGAGGAGCTGCGGTTAAGGGGGGATGAACCCGAGTTGCTGGAGGAACAACTGAGCATCAATGAACAGTTGCAGGAGGACGAGGTAATTCTTCGATTTTTTTTTATTTCTACTACTTTCCCTCCTTTTTTCTCAACCAATTATGTTGCGTTCTCTAAATTCGTGCACTTCTTTTATTCTGTTATTATTATTGTAGCCATTATAATCTTGGTCCGAATAATTATGATCTTGAGTTTAGCTTAGCTTCTTGAATTCATATGCTTTAAAACTATGTCGTGTGACCTAAAATTTACATCAGTGATGATGTTAAAGTTGGTTCTTCCCCCTCTCAATTTCCTGACCATAAAAAAGGGTTCATTTTCATCTATATCCAATTCTCCTCATCTGATTTATCTCTCTCTCTCTCTCTCTCTCTCTCTCTCTTTTCTGGTAGCTACTTGTGATACAGTCTATTTATGGAGACAATGTCTTCATCTTCGAGGAACAGATGGGCTTACGGTCCTTGAAGGTTATGTATTTGCTCTATAACTTCATGTCTTAGCTAGTAGCTACAACCAAGAGATTACTGACTAAGATGATACCTTTGTGTTATTTTACAGATTCATATTCATCTTGAAGGCTGTGGAGAGAAAATTATAACAACAAAATTTAATTCATCTAATGTTATTGGTGCAAAAAGTGAGTCTTCGGATGACTTTTCATACTCATTCAAAGTCCAGCATCTTCCACCGATTGTGTTGACTTGTTTACTGCCTAAATCGTACCCGAGTCATCTTCCTCCTTATTTCACCCTCTCTGTTCAGTGGTTGCATCCTGCTAGAATCTCCGATCTTTGTGGTCAGCTTCACTCATTATGGAAGGAGCAAGAAGGGCAAGAAGTTATGTACCAATGGGCAGAATGGTTACAGAATTTCTCTCTTTCTTATCTTGGGTTTGATAAAGAAATAATGCTTGGTCCTTATGGTATTGAGAACACTGGAGATAGACGCGCAATTTCTGGAAGTGTCTCCCCAGATGTTGATGTTCCATTTATTAGGAGTTACAATGAAGATAAATTGCATGAGAACTTCCTAAAAGGCTTGCATGAATGTTCAATCTGTCTTAGTGAGCATGCAGGTAATTTTACATTGATCAATTGTAAAAGTTTTGCTATTGTCTGCATTTCCTCCTGAGAACATTTTAGGGCTTATCCTTTGTGCTTTTCCAGTGAAGAGCATGACTTGAAAAGAAGCTAAGGGTTTGTAATATCTTGATGTTTTAAGTGTGTCATCTTTGGATGATTTTATTTGTTATGCTAAGGTTAATTAACATTGTGGATCCGAAGTATCAGTAATATCATTTTCAGTTAAGAAAATTTCCACTATAATAAGTTGGAGAACTTGCATTAACCATTCTGGGAACTTGTGACTTTTGGGGGGCTGGATTTGAGTATGGATGGCCATTAAGCATATGTCATGTGCATTTAATAAAAAATTAAAATAAACTATATTTGGCTTTAATATGACGAAAATATTGTGCATGCTATTGTGACATTTTTGGTCCTATGTTGAATATTGCTCTTTTGTTTTTTCTTCTTTCACCAGGTATTGACTTTGTCAGGCTGCCATGCAAGCATTTCTTCTGCTGGAAATGCATGGAAACTTATTCTAATATGCATATCTCTGAAGCCACCATAACCAAGCTGCAATGCCCTGAAGTTAAATGTGCCGGTATGGTCCCTCCTGCTTTATTGAAACGGTTGCTTGGCAATGAAGGGTATGAACTTTGGGAATCCCTTATGCTACAGAAAACACTTGAATCAATGTCAGATGTTGCATGTTGCCCAAGATGTGAAACACCTTGTATAGAGGATGAAGAGCAACATGCACAATGCTCCAAGTGCTTCTTTAGCTTTTGTACCCTTTGTAGGGAGCGCCGTCATGTTGGCATAGCTTGTATGACACCTGAAATTAAGCTTCGTGTCCTGCAGGTATTAGCTATATCATTTTCTTCAGTGGTGTTTTTCTCTTCATGTCTAATTGGACAAGCTTACCATTTCTTTTGCAGTAATTTTTCATCAGCATTTGCTCTCATGTTTTCCTTGTAAATTGTAGAAATTGGCTTTTAAAGGTTAATTGGATAGTTTATAGCTTTAGCTTGGACTTCTTGGAATAATATAGATCAATGTTTTCTGATGTCTTCTTCTTGGCTGTTCTCCTTTCCCTTCACTGCTTTCAGATATTTTAGCATTTTCCTTGACCTGTGATCATTTACTTATATTATAGAAACTTTTCTCATCACTCATGGAATTAATATTGTTGACAGGAACGCCAAAGTTCATCCCAATTGGACCATGAGCAAAAGCGCAGGGAGCGTGAGATGATCAATGAACTTCTCAGCATTAAGGAAATAATGCGTGATGCCAAACAATGTCCATCTTGTAAGATGGCAATCTCAAGGACTGAGGGATGTAACAAGATCGTATGTGAGAACTGTGGGCAGTATTTCTGCTACCGTTGTAACAGTGCGATTAGTGGATATGATCATTTCAGGTACACAAGCACGTACAATATTTCCAGATCAAGTCTTATCATTGTCTTGGTTCAACTTGTGAATACTTGATTGGTCAGTATTTAACTAACAAGGTTTTTCCTCTTATTGGAGGGATGGGGCATGTGAATTGTTCCCACAAGAAATGAGACGGGAGTGGGAGGAAAGGGTGAATGTACGCCAGGCATTAGGTCAAGTTCACGCTCAACTATTTGCTGACCATGGGCTGCCGTGCCCTAACTGTCGTCAGTTCAATGCAAAGGTGAGAAAATTTGTTCGGTTTGTTGGAGATTTTCTCCTCCTATATGTACCTTTTGTCTCCTAATGTTTTCTAGTGGAAACTAACTGATATGTCACAGAAGTATGAATGTCATGTTATATAGCATTCATCCCGATTTAAAATAACAATCCCAGTCAACAGTACTTTTATCTCAAATTACCGATATATGTGTTGTAGTCGAAAACATAACAAAAAGTTGCTTCGATAGGTGAACTGGAATATTTTGAGATTGTTAGATTGATTTATTGATATGTAAATAGAGGGTCTAGTTTAATGTTTTGATTGTACACATTAACAGGTAGGCAACAACAATCACATATTCTGCTGGGCATGCCAAATGCACTACTGTTACTTGTGCAAAAAGATTGTAAGGCGCGGCTCTCAACACTATGGACCCAAGGGTTGCAAGCAGCACACAGAGGGATAGCAGCAAATACCATCGATCAACCTTATTGATAGATGAGTGGTGAAGGAATAGAACCCCCCTGCCCGTCGTCTTCCAAGGGAAAGGATATATTTGTGTTTCCTATTTTTCCTCAAAAGACATTTTTCTCGTGTGTTGTAAATTACTAAAATTTTGTTCTTGGTATCATCATCCCCGTCCAGGTAATTGCTTTGAAATAATTTCAGTTTCCAAATTGGATGCTGCTTCTGGACGTAAATTCGAGATCAGTCTTTCTTTCAACTGAATTGTAGCAAATAAATAGGAATTTTTTTTTGGAACCTATCCATAGACAGAGATGTCATTATGGATTATTATTTTTATATACTGTCAGTAGTAAAAACTCTGCAAGAGTATAATAAAATAATGATAAATTTTTTGGATTAACGTGACTTTTGTCAATTAGATTTTTTATACGAGTGATCCAACTATTACAGCATCTTCTTCATTCAGCAAACTCCATCCAGGTATGAGTTTTCCTGCTTGTCTGATCAGACAGCTAGGGTCATATATTTTGTGTTGGAGCCAAAGCTTGCAGGCCAAGTAAGGGCTTCACTATTTGTCTCTCCCTTGTACTCTTTAGATCTATTTGAACACCATTTGTAAAGAGGAGTTGGTCTGGAATCGGGGTGAGGTTGATTGTGGGGCAAATTACCTGCATTAATTTCCAAGTCAACACTATTATTTGTTACGGCAAATGGGAGTTCTCACCATTATCTTTCTTGGTACTTGAAGTAGAGTGAGTGAGGTGTTTTTTTCCACCCTGTTCAGATCAACTTTCTCAAAAACAACAACTGTTGGCTCAGCTTCAACCTTACTTGCTGCAGGCTTTTGACCTCTTGCTTGAGGATGACACTCATCAGACACGTCAATCGAAGCAACCAAGCTCTTGGACCTACCCTTTTTTTATACTCCTAATGGCTGATAAGCCAGTCTGAACAGCTTGAGCAGAAAACTATTTAGTTCATTATCCATCTTTTAATTTGTTTTCATTTTCATCACTTAAAAATATTTTTTAAGTATTGATTAAAGTGGAAAAAAATTATTAATTAAAATAAAAAAATAAAACAATCATATATAAAAATTTTAATATAAAAGTAAATAATTACGAATAGATAAATATAAATCTAAAATAAAATATATAAATAAAGTAATAATAAATTGAACAATTATAATTAAATAATAATTAGTTTTCAAATATTAAATAAAATAAAATGTTATAAAGTAATAAATATTTGAATTTTCTCAAGTTTTAGTTTCTTTTTAATTATTTACTAATAAAAGTATTATTGGACATAAATATAATTGTAATTATTTATTAATTTTAAAAATTTTAAATAATCTATATTTTTTATTATATATAATTTTTAATCAAATTTCCTTAATGGTTAGTTTATCTTTTCATTATAATTTATTTTATCGTGACCGTAATTATTGTATCCAAACACGTTTTTAAAAAAATTTATGCTTATTTATCAAAGGTGTTTTTTAAATTAAAAAAAAAAATCTCAGAAGCCAAACAAAGCGGTAAGTTCTTTAAGAAAAATAGACACCGCCTTTATCAGTGTCCGAGATAAATTTCTCCTTCACCTCCTCTTCTCAACTATCTGGATGGTTGATTTTGAAGTAGACACCAAACTTGCGAGTTTAACCCAAACACGAACTTAAATCTGTCTTCATCTAACTTACCCCCCATTGTTAGATCATCACCCAACTTCAACTGTGCCTTCTCCTCATTACAGTCTTTCTTCTCACCATTCCAATATGTTCTTTGGCTTTATTTCTCTATTTTTTGTTTGCAATGACGTACCCAAGGGGGGCTGGTAGGGTAGCCTAACTCCTCAGCATCTATTACTTGAAAAGGGGATATTCCTATGTTTGGCCCCTCCAAAATTTCATGCTCTTTGACTACTTTTTAGCATGCATAATAACAGGACTATTTCTATGTTTGGACCCTTAAGTTTTTATAAATTTCTTTAATATACCCTTTAATTAAATGTGTCTATGGGTCGAGCCAAGACCGTAATCTGAAATATTTTTCAAGCTCAGGCCCATTTTCGAGTTAGCCAGGCTCACCCAAAAAACTCGTTTTGCTATTAAAATATATTTTTCATTGTTATTTTATAATTAATATTTAATTAAAAATATATATTTTTTATTTTTTAAATTGAATTCAGGACGAGTCAACTCAAAGCACAAAAATCTTTGTTCAATTTTGACCAAAGTGATTGAATTTATCGGGTCAGGTGGTTACGTAACCCTTGGCATTAATGCCTATAAAAATTATGTTGAGGTAACAAATCCCAAAACCAAGGAGCAAGGTACATTTCCCTTTGGGAAACAGTCCTCCCAAAAAGCACAATATAAGAGTTCTATCAGGCTTCAAATTTACAATGTATGATTGAACAATCTGTTTCTTTGGGTCTGCTTTGCCAAAACTAGCCTCTACAGGCTTGCCTCTAAATGGGTCTTATTTGGCTTTGCCAATTTAGGCTTATCTCTACTACCTTCTTAAGTTGAACAAGACTCACTCAAGGGTCGCCTCCATCACACCCTAACGAAGCCTTCCATGCCTCTGCAATCACTCTATGCAATAGGCATCATTCGAGGGGATTCACGTCAAGCTACCCCCCTCCCCTTTTATATAAGACTCTCTCCATCATCAAAAGAGAGAGGCCGAAGATATAATAAAATCCGCCCGTTCTCTCCTAAGTTCCCAACCACTTGAAAACCTCTCTAACGACTTTTGGCAGTATCACAATCTGAACCATTTGCAATCTCCACTACTAAATCTTGCATCATCAACAACCTTTCTCATTAAATTATTTCAAGGATATGACATAGTCTTTTTTTTTAAATATTTTAAAAAGGTTTAATCCTTTAGTTTAATATCACAAATAACAAAAAATAAAAAGAAAATGATTATTTTAGTCTTATGGTTAAGCTTTTAGTTATGACTATGCCGAATACTCGGAGGACTTTAGAAAAGGAATAAATTTTAAAATTATACATGAACTATGATTTTGTATAATTTTATACATAAAATTTTGATTTGATCCAATTCTTGTAAACTGTTAACACAATTATTGATATAATATTATTTTATATTTATATATTGCATACATAAATAATTATATTTATCCAATAAATTAATGTATTTATTTCTTGAAATATGTATGATTAAATCAAAATTAAAGTTTAAAGTACACATTTGAAGCACAATTAAAATTTCACCTGTATAATTACATATCAGATTAAAATTCATATATAATTTTGAGATTTATCTCTTTAGAAAACGAGTAAAATAGTTGGGATAAGGTGGTCCGACCATTAATTGTTTATTACCTCTGGAAAAGTTGAATGAGAATTGTGCTGCTTCAGAAAAGGACATTAAAGACAGCATTGCAAGAGTTGGGAGAAGCAATGCTTTTATTATCAATTGGGAAATTGAAAAGCCATTGGACATCGTCTGAAGTGGGTGAAATGAATGAGTGATAGTACTAGGTCTTCACCTCAACATCCCATTCAATCGCCTGGATCAATTCATGAAATAAAACTCCCATTCTCACATTTCCTACAATGTTGTCCCTCCTTCCTTCCCTACCAAAATAGTATCAATGACATACATTAAAAAAAAAAAAAAAATAGTAACCCTTGACCTAATGTATGGTAAATGGTTAGATGAATGACATGGGCGCGCGATATTAATTGAGAGCATGATCCATATCAACTGCCCTCGACCATGGAATGGGTTGGAAATTCAACCTTTTACGACGCATTTGTTGCATTCCAATCCAAAATTTGACCAGCTCCTTGGAATTAATTCAACAATCATTGATCATATCCATCCTTTTTAATGCTATACCAGCTGTGATTCACACTCCTCCTTGGCTGACTAAAAGCATTGAATTTACTCCTTAAAAAAAAGACACAAATGACGTGGTGTCACTGTTTCATTCAATCTTTTTTCCTCCTTATAATATATCCATACCCCGATGAAATTGGAAATATATGTATTAAAAGGTGTTGGATAAAACATATATTGTATTTTTAAAGGAAAACGTAAGTTTAAATTTTAGTTATTATAAAAACAATCATAAGGTTAGTGCTTGGTTTTATAATTTAAGATTGCATGCAAAAACTGTGATGTCTCAACCCCCTGTTTCTTCCTAATAATTAATGTCTTGGAATGCAATATTTATTATCTTCACGAGGCGGGTATAATTTTCTTAGGGTTTCTTTCCTCCTTTATTTTAATTTCTCTCAGGATACATCTACATCGATATAAAATTGATATGATTTTATATTTTATTATAATTTTTTTTACAATTGATATTTTAACAATTTAATCGTCTTTTATATTACATTAATATAAATCATGTTGCATGTCAAGTTTGAAGTAAAGAACAATTTTTTAATTATTAGTTTTATTTAAAAGAAACTTTTATTCATTTACTATATATTAATATAAACCATATTTTGTATCGATATGGTAGAGATATCGGATTGATTCGAATTTTACATGTATATATGCATGATAAATATACTTATATTGATAATTCAATGGTTGAATTGTTAAAATATTAATAGTAACAAAATTATGAAAAACTATATTAGTTTTACACTAGTATTAATAGATCTCTCCCATATATATATTTTAAATTTAAAACTATTACCTTGAAAATAGTTACAATTGACTATTAATTGCTAATTTAATTTCCCAATTTAGTTTTCGCTCACGACATTTAATATAGTGGAGAAATTATTTGAAACTAATATTGTAGAGTTTAGAATTCTTTTTCTACTACTTAGATGTAAGTCTTAAGGCCCATTTAAGATTTTACAAAATCTTTATTTTTCCTTATTGTTTTATGTTATTACAATCAACCTCACTCAGATTTTGAAAGGTTCAAACTTGCCATATATTATATAATAATCTTTTTAGTCTAGCGGTAAAGGATTAAGTTGTAAGACATGAGAATTTGAGTTCAATAAAATTTATTCTTACAATTCGAATTAATAAAAAAATTGTTTCCATATGCATTATATTTGTAATGTTTTAGTCAAGTTTAAATTGGATAATGTTTACATTTTTTGTTATTCTGACCTTTTATTTATGTTAATTTTGACCTTTAATTTTTTAAAAATAGTTAAATCGTATTTTAAAATGAAAATGCTGATTAAAACATAAATTTATTTTTCAAAAAATAAAATTTCAAATAATTTTTTTGTAATATTATTTTTTCGAAAAATTATTCCAATTTGAATAAAATAATTTGAAAAAAAAATATTTTTCGAAAAATAAATAAAATTATTTTCAATTGGAATCAGATGATTTTTGTTAGAAATTTTTTTAGACTAATCAGTAATAAGCATTTCTATTTTTGGTGTTGAAGAAGATAGTGGTGAACCCAGCAAGGGCTTGCCCCCTAAAATTAAAAATATCCATTTAAGTCATTTAAATTTTTAATGGTAAAATTGTACTTCGGTCCTCAGATATGATACGAATTTGATTTAATCTTTTAAAAATTATAAAGACATATACTATTAAAATGAAAAATTGTATTTTTACTATTATAAAAATATACAATTTAATTTTGATCTCCTCAAAAAAATTTTGATTTCGCTCTTGAAAAGAGAATAAAAAATAATAAATAAAAAGAAGTTACAAAACAATGTACTTTTTTTTTTTAAGTTCGAAGCTACACTATAAAGTTGTTTTGTCAATTAAAATAAAAAATTTACATATTAAATTCCTAAATATTTTAAGTCATCACATTTCAGTCTGATACCGTTAATTTTTCAGGCGACATCGACACATAACACTGTAATAAATATACCATTTTAATAAATAATCTCATAGACTTATATTCAAATTATTAATTTTTTTTATATTATTGAGATAAAAAAAGCCAAAAATATTCTAGGGTACATAACTATATATTTATGACAAAAACAACCAAGATTAGGTTATGCGTCATTGTTACAATAAAAATAATATACCAAAAACTCAAATACTAAAAATACCGATTCGAATATCTCAATTCTCGAAAGAATTAAGTAGTATTAAATTTTTCAAGCTCAGCTGTGCTTTTATAAGATTTTTTTCTTTCGTCATCACTTCCAACTGTTGAAAAAAGTTGACTTAAATAGATTTTACGGCCATAGGTTAAGTCTGCAATAAAAGGTCTCATCTACTTCACATAACCCATCTTTTCTTTCTCTTCACTTCTTAAACCTCCTCTTTCACTGTATTCCATTCATCTTCTTCGAATTTGTTTTTGGTCTCCAAAATGATACCTTCTGGTTCATTTAACCAAGATATTGATGATGATGACACAAAGAAGAAAGAAGGAAAGAAGAAGAAGGATGACAAAGTTCCATTGTTGAAGTTGTTTTCATTTGCAGACATTTACGACTATGTGCTAATGGGTTTGGGTTCCATTGGTGCATGCGTGCATGGTGCATCGGTTCCTGTTTTCTTCATCTTCTTTGGGAAGTTGATAAACGTTGCTGGAATGGCTTATCTCTTCCCTAAAGAAGCTTCTCACAAAGTCGCAAAGGTAAACTATCCCAAACACTACCAACAACAAGGGTTTTCGAAACAACAAACTAAAGGTTTTGTTTTTTGCAGTACTCATTGGATTTTGTATATCTCAGTGTGGCTATTTTATTTTCCTCATGGATAGGTTAGCGACAATCTCTCCCCCTCACGTAAAAACCTTCCTTAATTTATCAAAAGCTTTACTTTTTTTTGTTGATGATACATAGAGGTGGCTTGTTGGATGCATACCGGAGAGCGACAGGCAGCAAAAATGAGGATGGCATATCTCAAATCTATGCTAAATCAAGACATAAGCTTATTTGACACTGAAGCTTCAACAGGACAAGTCATTTCCGCCATTACAAGTGACATTATTCTTGTTCAAGATGCTCTTTCTGAGAAGGTATTTCATTTTTTCATCCGCTCCTTCTTTTTGTTTCTCAGTCTCATAGGAGAATAATATGAAAACATTTTTCGACTGGTCTTGGGATTTTATTGACTTTAACTTAAAAAAGACAATTAAGACAGAAAAACGATAAAACTGTAGATAATCAAAGTAAAAAAAATGAACAAATTGAAGAAGAAAAAGAAAGAAGTAACGGTGTGGATGAGCCGACAATCCCCAAGAGACTTACTATAATCTGACGCCGCTTTTATGTATCTGCCTCTGCAACTTTAAACTTAATTGTGACAAATGAATGAAAAAGAGAAGTGGTTGTAAAGTATACCCTTTATTCACTAGCATTTATTAGTCGGTTGGCTTGCTCGGTGTATTTTTCTGGGTTTTAAGCATCCCCAGATATTTGTCAGCTGCTGTTTCTATTTTTTGATGTCAAAATTGGCCATATCCTTCTTATAAATGGTTCAAAGTTGTATGAAACTATTTTGCCCTAATCCCTCTGAATTTAACTTCCTTTGTACTTAAAATTAAAATCAAGATTTAAATCTTAATTGTAAAGATGAAATGATAATAGATATAATAATTAAAGACATTTTTTCATATTAATATTTATATATAATATATAATTAAAATGATATATTAATTAATAACATAAAATTTACACATTATTTATATTATGTGATTACTTGTTTTAAGTGATCATCTTAATTATATTATAAGAATAAATCACACTTTATTAGTTTATAATGTAATAAAATTATTTATAAAATTAAGATTATTTTCTTTTTAAATAAAATATACCGTAAAAGGAAACAACAATTCATAAGAAGAGAAAAAAAAGAAAAGAAAAACTCTCTAATTGGAGAATCTAAACAAATTTAAATTGGATCGATAAATTTCCATTAATTAGATTTTGTAACCTTTTAAAATAAAAAAATTACTCACGTCATAAATTTAAAACTATGTTAAAACCCTACCAGCAAAAAGAAGAAAAATGCTGATTTTTACTCTAATGTTCTAAAAAGAATTTGAAGAACTAGACAACCCTAATTTTGGAATTGGAATCCTCACAAATTTAGATTTATTAATTATTAATTTGTTTATTTGACATTTTATATATGTACATTAGCAGTTTTTTTACCTAAAAGAGTAAAATAATTTAATTTAATGAACTTCATAATGAAATTTATGACTAAATTTTAAAAGTGGGATTAATATAAAAAATAAAAGCATAAATATATAAAATATTTTTGCTATAATGGATAAGTTTGAGAGGCAGTATGCCGGATTGAATTGAAATTAAATCTGACAATTCATAAGTACATGACGTATAACTATATTAAAATAAAAATTATTGGTATGATAATTAATGAGAAATGAGGTGAATGATGGCAGGTGGGGAATTTCATGCATTACATAAGCAGGTTTATAGTAGGTTTCTGCATTGGATTTGCGAGAGTATGGCAAATCAGTTTGGTAACACTGTCAATTGTCCCCTTGATTGCCATTGCCGGTGGGCTTTATGCTTACGTAGCCACGGGGCTTATTGCTAGAGTTCGAAACTCCTATGTCAAGGCCGGTGAAATTGCGGAAGAGGTCAGTTCATTTCGATCTCCCATGCATGCATAATAACACAATTTACGTAAAGAGATTATCGGACAGATTTTGTGACTTGTCTTTCAGGTGATTGGGAATGTTAGAACAGTCCAAGCATTTGCAGGGGAAGAAAGGGCAGTGAAATCATATAAAGAAGCATTGATGAACACATACAAGTATGGCAGAAGAGCTGGCTTAGCCAAGGGCCTCGGACTGGGCTCTATGCATTGCGTGCTTTTTGTTTCCTGGGCGTTGCTCGTTTGGTTCACTAGTATAGTTGTTCACAAGGACATTGCCAATGGTGGGGATTCTTTCACTACCATGCTTAATGTTGTCATCTCCGGCCTGTAAGCTTAGAATTCTTATTCATCATCTATTCAACCGTTAATATTTATATAGATATTTACATGGTTTTGTTGTGCTGCAGTTCACTAGGACTGGCAGCACCCGACATCTCAGCGTTTATTCGAGCAAGGGTGGCTGCGTATCCGATATTTGAGATGATAGAGAGGAATACAGTTAGCAAAACCAGCTCCAAGACAGGCCACAAACTAGGCAAAGTGGAGGGTCACATTGAATTCAAGGACGTGTCATTCAATTACCCGTCTCGCCCAGATGTAGTAATCTTCAATAGGTTCAGCCTCAACATACCTGCTGGCAAGATTGTAGCTCTTGTGGGAGGAAGTGGCTCTGGGAAGAGCACGGTCATATCATTGATTGAAAGATTTTATGAGCCCCTTGCAGGGGAAGTTTTGTTGGATGGGAATAATGTTAGGGACCTTGATCTCAAATGGCTTAGACAGCAAATTGGTTTGGTTAATCAGGAGCCAGCACTTTTCGCAACAACGATTAGGGAGAATATCCTTTACGGGAAATATGATGCTACAATTGCAGAGATAGCACGTGCTGCGAAACTTTCAGGGGCCATTACGTTTATTAATAATCTCCCTGATAGATTTGAGACTCAGGTATCCATTTACCATTATTATTCTAGTCACCTTAACATGAGTTTGTTTACAATTAACATGGATGATCACTTCGGAACTGTAAGTGTTTGGTTTGGTTTTGCAGGTTGGTGAAAGAGGAATACAACTATCAGGTGGACAGAAGCAAAGAATTGCGATATCTCGAGCCATAGTGAAGAATCCATCCATCCTTTTACTTGATGAAGCAACAAGTGCACTTGATGCGGAGTCTGAGAAGAGTGTGCAGGAGGCACTTGACCGTGTGATGGTGGGACGAACCACAGTCGTTGTAGCTCATCGACTTTCTACTATTAGGAATGCAGACGTGATAGCTGTTGTTCAAGGCGGGAAGATAGTAGAAACTGGCAGCCATGATGAGCTCATTTCAAATCCTAACAGTGCCTACTCTTCACTCGTTCAGCTTCAAGAGACGGCATCACTTCAACGATACCCCTCGCAGAGTCCTGCAATGAGTACACCACGCAGGTGTGTAAAACAATACAGTTGATTTGCATCAGGCATTATATCATGTTTTCTGCATGCTAGTCTAGTAAGAATTCATTAATCAGAATTGTTTGTTTTCCTCACTTTATAGCTTGAGTTATTCACGAGAATTATCCCGAACAAGGACAAGCTTTGGTGCAAGTTTTCGTTCCGACAAGGACTCTGTATTTAGCCGTTTAGGTGCTGAAGGAATAGATACTGGGAAGCCTGTTTCACCAAGAAGACTATATTCTATGATAGGACCTGACTGGTATTATGGGGTCTTTGGAACCATTGCTGCATTAATTGCTGGAGCTCAGATGCCTCTCTTTGCTGTAGGGGTTTCTCAAGCTCTAGTAGCCTATTACATGGACTGGGAAACAACATGCAATGAAGTGAAGAAGATTGCCACCCTGTTTTGCTGTGCTGCAGTTATAACTGTCATTGTTCATGCAATTGAGCACCTATGTTTCGGTATTATGGGAGAGCGACTCACTCTCCGTGTGCGGGAAGTGATGTTTTCTGGTAAAATACTTGATGCAGTCCTCGCAATCATTTGTCTTTTCCTAACCACCTGTAACATTCATGTGCTTGTGACTTAATTTTGCAGCCATTTTGAGGAACGAAATTGGATGGTTTGACGACCCAAACAACGCAAGTTCCATGCTAGCATCGCATCTAGAGAGTGATGCAACATTTCTAAAAGGTGTAGTTGTCGATCGGACATCTATTCTCATCCAGAATCTAGGCTTGGTCGTTGCTGCCTTCATTATTGCATTCATCTTAAACTGGAGAATCACACTTGTTATCTTGGCCACTTTCCCATTGATCATAAGTGGTCATATTAGCGAGGTTTGCACCCTTCCTGACATTAATTTATATAAGCTCAAAACTTAAATTATAGTGACAGTCTTTGCTATCATTCAGAAACTATTCATGCAAGGCTTTGGAGGTGACTTGAGCAAAGCATATCTAAAAGCAAACATGCTCGCTGGTGAGGCTGTCAGCAATATTAGAACTGTTGCTGCATTTTGTGCTGAGGAGAAGATCTTTGATCTTTATTCCCGTGAGCTGGTAGAGCCTTCAAAGCGTTCGTTCAACCGTGGTCAAATTGCAGGGATATTCTACGGCATTTCCCAGTTCTTCATCTTCTCATCTTATGGCCTTGCCTTATGGTATGAAAGTTAACTAATGAGCATTCACAAATCACAACAGTCTTTGTGCATTGCAATACTTAGTAAATTGTTAGTATCAAATGAATTGCAGTGCTCAAACATGAGCTGTTAATTTGTGTAGGTATGGTTCTGTTTTAATGGGGAAGGAGCTAGCTAGCTTTAAATCCGTCATGAAGTCATTTATGGTTTTGATTATAACGGCATTAGCCATGGGAGAAACTCTGGCATTGATTCCAGACCTTTTAAAAGGGAACCAAATGGTGGCATCCGTGTTCGAGATTATGGACCGAAAGACTCAAGTTGTTGGGGATGTTGGAGAAGAAGTAACAAATGTGGAAGGTACAATTGAGCTAAGGGGTGTTCACTTTAGTTATCCATCTAGGCCAGACGTAGTCATTTTCAAGGACTTTGATCTAAAAGTGCGTTCAGGCAAGAGTATGGCACTGGTGGGGCAAAGCGGATCCGGTAAAAGTTCGGTTCTTGTTCTTATACTTCGATTCTATGATCCAACAGCTGGGAAAGTGATGATTGATGGTAAGTTTTTCCCGAGAAAATCTTGAAATCCTCCTGGTAAAACACCTTATTTCAACCAAGTCTCATTTGTCAAATCCTTACAGGCAGAGATATCAGGAAACTGAAGCTGAAATCCCTTCGGAAACACATTGGTCTAGTGCAACAAGAACCAGCTCTTTTTGCCACATCCATTTATGAAAACATCCTTTATGGCAAAGAAGGAGCTTCAGAATCAGAAATAATAGAAGCAGCAAAGCTTGCCAATGCACATGGTTTCATAAGTTCCCTCCCTGAGGGTTACTCAACAAAAGTTGGGGAACGAGGAGTGCAACTCTCGGGTGGTCAGAAACAGAGAATAGCCATTGCTCGAGCTGTTCTGAAGAACCCAGAAATCTTGCTGCTTGATGAAGCCACCAGTGCTCTAGACGTGGAGTCAGAGCGTGTGGTGCAACAAGCTCTCGACAGGTTAATGAGGAACCGAACAACAGTTATGGTGGCACATAGGCTGTCAACTATTAAAAATGCAGATCAAATCTCGGTTATACAAGGAGGAAGAATAATAGAGAAAGGGAGTCATTCTAGTCTCATAGAAAACAAAGAAGGGCCGTATTTTAAGTTAATCAACCTTCAGCAGCAACAGCATATCAGCTAGAGCAATAATGTCACAATGTCGATGACACAATAACTACATTGTCGATAAAACAAATTACCAAGACAAATTATGCAAGGTGCTTTGTTCCATATTTCACCCTTGTCCTTTCTTTTTTCCGACTAAATGTGAATTTATATCTTCAATAGAGCCATTGTTTCCATGTGAAGAAAATAAATGTAACATATTGAAGAATGCTGTACAAGGCGTTTTTTACCAAACTCCGTTCTTAGATAAAATGGATGGATGCAAAGAGAAATTTCTTTCTTTTACCGTTTCAAATGTTTAGTTCAAATCAGGGGGTGAAGCGGCTTGCAGAGAAATTTCAACTTCAACTAAACAGTTCATAGTAATAAAATTATCTATTACTGAAAACCCAGTTATGCCTTATATTTTGACACTAAAAGTTGTAGCTGAAAATTCAAATAAGAAAATCGCATGACAAACTTAACATTGGACAAATAAAACAACAGTTAAAATTGTACAATACTTCTATTGGGTTGGAGCTTTTTAATCAAAGCATGATACAATATCTGTCTTCTGTTCCTACCTAAACATTTTGCCTTTCTTCCTCTTATGGGAGCCACTCCCTGGACTGAAGCTGTCCAGCTTGCGTTTTACACCTGTTTGTTTGGGCACACTACCATCCTTGTGTGCGTTTGCCTTGGCCTTTCTAGCAGCAACAGCTGGTCTTTTGGTCGAGCGTTCTTTCGACTTATCCGTTCTTTGAGCTTTAAATTTCATTTTTACAGGGCCAATAGTTCCCTTTGTACTAACTTTCTTCTTCTCAACACCTGATTTGCTAGCACGCAAGCCCTGGTACGAAAAAGAAGCTTTTGTATCTGATTTGTTGCCATTAGTTGAGGGAGTCCTTGAAGCAATGGCAAACTTCTTGGCTGGGGTACTATCTGTCCCTGAAGATGATTGGTTCTTTCTCTTAGATGAGGTAGCATCAGATTTGGCATGAGAAAGCCTTAGCTCTCTATCTCTAAGTTTCAATGTTCGCTTTCTAACAACCACATTTGCCGCTTCCTGCATAAACAATGCACAACAGTGACTTGTAAGACAAGTATAAGTTACCTGTGCCCTGTCTTTCTAACACAACACCTACAAGTTGCCCAATCTAGAGAACCTCCTCTCCTCTTTCCCTCACCAAAGACAGAAAATTTTAGACCAGACACTTTATGAACACAGCTAATCAAACTGTTATACTACCGAAACTAGATTGGATTGCACTGAAGTTATACAGCAATACGAGCGTGATTCCCTGGTTCACGTCTAAGGTGCAATAGACAGCAACAAGCAGGAGTGTAAACGAGCCGAGCCCAAATAGTGTTAATTAATTAATTAACCTAACAACACTACTGCCACTAGGTTTCAAGACTTAAGGAAGTACACCATTTTTTAAACAAGAAATAAAATGTTTCACATTTCATTTGATAAATGAAGGCTTGAAAGAAATTTAAGAAAAGAGTCGACATACCCTTGTTTTGAACAAGACATAAGCAATACCCTTGCCAACACCAAATTGAGGATCTCTAATAACCCGAACAGCTTCAATGCTAGACTCCAGATTATTGATACCACAAAAAAGCTGATAAATTTCTTCATCCTGCAACAAGTTTTAACCTTATTTTCAGATCATAGAACCATTGGCAGGAAACATTGATCTCACATAGGAACCAAGATCCAAATATCAGGCAGGAGTGATCACCTTCACATCAAATGGGAGATTACCAACAAAAACAGTCCTCCTGTTATCATAGAGAGGAGCATTCTCTGCTTTCAACTTTTTCCTCGGAGGGCATGCCCTATCAACACGAATGTGATTCCCTGCAATCTATCCATGAACACAACAATATAATCAATATACAGTATCTTCACCCTATGCATTACAATTGCTCACCCAGCACTAACAAAAGAAACATACCACAGCCATGTTATTGGCTAAAGATGCCTCGGCAGATTGCTCAGTTTTGAAAACAATGTACGCATGAACGCTGCAAAAAGCCAACACTATAGTCAACAATATATGGGAGCCGACTTTACAAAAAGAGAGGGGGACGGAAAGCATTTTGACAGAAAATTGCTTACATCAAAATATAGTTTTTAACAGGAATTATGTCAAGAATTCACATTTCATGGGAAAACAATGCAAAAAATATTATAGCTCCTTAATTTTCTTTAACATACCTATCAGCATTCTCATTAATTTGCTTTAACATTATAGCTCCTTTTCTCGGCTTCTTAGTCTAAACAGGAAAGAAAGCAATTAGAAACATAATTTACAATAATAATAAAAAGACCCAAAAGAGCAGAAAGAATTACAGAAAACTCACATCATTTAGAGGAACAGATCGAATTCTAACAGACTCAATCTCTCCAAACTTACTGAACTCCTTTAACAAGACTTTCTTCTTCGCTTTAATATGCAAATTTCCTACAAAAACAGTCCTCATAAGCTTACTATCATCATCAAACCCCTCCTTTGGAGCCAAAGCAACTACCCCAACGTCCTCTGGCTTCTTCCTCTTCTGCCCCACAACAACCCCCTCCTCTGCATCTGACGCCACCGCCACCGTCCCATATTTTCTTTCCTCGTACTCTTTCTCCACTTCATCCCTCTTCCTTTTCTTTCTTTTTGCATCAAGACCTGAACTTTCAACATTGCCATCTAAAGAACCCAAATTTAGGTTTTCCGGGTTCCTCCCTTTCTTTGATTTCTGAGTCTCTGTAGCTTCTTCGCTAGAACCCAAGGTAAGATTTTCAGCTTTCTCTTTCTCCTTCCGTTTCTTATGCTTCAATTCCACTATATCTGAATCCAATGAATGAACTTTTTCAGGGTTTTCGACGGTTTCTTCGGGTTTTCTTTTGAATGGATTGTCATCGGAAAAAAGGGAAGAAGCAGCGGCATTTGGCTCAGTAATGTCACCGAAGATGGTTTTGAAGATATCAGATTGAGATGAAACGGTGTCTGGCCCGGCCACGGTTACTGGTGCTTTAGACTTCTTCTTTCCCATGATTGGGGCGAGCAAATGAAGATTGGGACAGATATAAAAACCCTAGAACTAATTTTATGTACGAAAAGACAATAATTTCAGTGTATCTTCTTGGGTCGGGCCGAAAGGAACAAGTTTGCAAGGCCGAGATTCTTAGCTCTAAAATTGCCCTACACTACACAGCTTGGTTCTTTGTTAAGAATAAAAAAAAAGCACCGGCCTTGAAATCTCAGCCTAAAAGCCTTTCTATAAATTGATAAAAAGGGAAATTCTTAGGGAAAATTCTACTGTTCCTCTGTTTACATATGACTCTATAAAACAAACCATGTTCATCACAATTAACCAAAATGAAACAAATAAACAACTAAAAATAAACATATTTACCACAACAAATCATTATCTAAATTAATTAAACTAGACATCAAAGTAAACAACTAAATTTTCCACTAAAAGGGGTAGGAAGGAAGTTGCACTAATTTTTCACAACATGCATCTTGGAAGTGGTTAACCAAAAAATATATATTTGCAAGTACATTTTTAAGAATGAAGTTTGAAAATGAATATAACTTATTTTTAGATCTCTATTATTGTTGAGTTCATCTTTTAAGAAGGCTAATTTTTTGTTTTATTTATATGATACGGTCTTTAAATGTGACGTTTTAGATAGGAATCATGTATGTCAACACGTACCATATTTTAAAACTAACACGTATAAATTCATGTAAGTGAGCTATACAAATTATCACTATTGAAGTAAAAAAGATCGGGTCGATCCTAATCAGGTAATCGAATAGCGGATTGATGATGACTAACACTATAACAATTATTATTATTTATTATGCCCCGAAGATCTATGCTTTTACTGCTTGGAAAAAAAATTGATTGAATAGAAGTATTGTTATTTATTATGCCCCAAAGATCTATGCTTTTACTACTTAGAAAAAAAATTGATTGAATAGAAGAATAACGTTTGATCTTCAAGATCTATTACATGTCAAATATAATTCTTAAAAAAAAGAATTCAGTTCGGTTTGGTCGGGTTTTATAATTTTTTAAATCATTCATCATCATTCGGTTTAGATTTTAGTTTTTTATATTATTTTTTCGTTTTGATTTTTTAATTTTATTTTGATAAAATGAGTTTTATTTTATAATTTTTTGAATATTATTTGACTTTTTATAAATATTTTTACTTTTAAATCATTTTTAATATTTTAAATATAAAATATTTTTTATATAATAAAAAATTAAAACTAATCATATATTAAATAAAAAAATTCAATTCAATTTCGAGTAATTAAGATTTTTTAACTTACATCTCCTAAACCGACTAAATATCTCGGTTTAGGACCTGAGGTCGATTTTCTGTTTATCAGATATTTTTCAGCCCTACAAAAATAAAATTAATTTGAAATAATTAAAAAAAAAAAAAAGCAGGCTATAAAAGGTAGAACAAACTATAAGTTTACGCATGGCCTCGTTAACGGTTTACCTCTTCTTCCAACTTCTCTGCTGATTGCAGAGAGTTTAACCATTTTCTTTTCCAGAAAAACAAGTGATGAAACTCTTTCTTTGCTTTTGTTGATTTCTTCTCATTGTGGTCTATAAACGAAATCTATCTCTAATTTATTCCCATACGTGGAAAAAAATTATATATCTACGTTGACATGTTTATTATCCTGATAAATTATATATCCTTTTCCAACATTTCATGATTTTTTTTAAAAAAAATAATATCTTATGGTATTTTAATGTTATAGATCTAACAACAAATCTTTAAATGGATTTTTCTTTTATTGTTTCTTCATTTCTGTCTTTGCCTGATCTGTCGTAATTTATATCTTTCTTCTTGTTGTCTTCAGATTTTCTGTTAAATTTTAGTGTCTTTAGATGCGTAATCAAATTCCCATTTCTCAAATCATTAAAATCTCACAGTTTAACTTCGAAATCATCCAGTTGATGTAATTTTAGCTTCTGGGTACATCTACATCATGTTTTCTTACTAAAATTAAAGTTTTCTCTTCTTTTTTTCACAAAAAAACTCCTTTTTGATAATCTTTTGTGAAAACCAACATGGATTACAGTAGAGAGAATGTAGTTCATGTAATTCCAAATTTGATAGACCCTTCAGTTTGGGCAACAGAAGAAGATTACCGTGCTTGGAACAATGAAGAAACCTTTAACGATACACCTTCTAATTTCAGCTACGACCAAAGACAACCTCAATCGCGGTCCAATTCAGACATGCCACCGAACAAGAAACCAAGAAATTCCCAGGATTTAAATTCTAGGTCCAAAGCCATAGGCAAGATGTTTTTCAAGACCAAGCTTTGTTGCAAGTTCAGGGCTGGCACTTGCCCATACATTAAAAACTGTAACTTTGCACATAGCATTGAAGAGCTTCGACGCCCACCTCCTAATTGGCAAGAAATAGTGGCTGCTCATGAAGAAGAGAAAGGGATTTTGGCAGAGCCAAGAGAGGAATTCCACATTCCTTCTTTGGGGTCTAATAGTTTTTCAGGGGAAACACAGAGGTCATGTAAGGGAAGGCATTGCAAGAAGTTTTATACTGAGGAAGGGTGTCCTTATGGTGATAATTGCACATTTTTGCATGACAAGCAGTCAAAGAATCGAGAGAGTGTGACTATAAGTTTGGGACCTGGAGGATATGGTGGTGGCGGGGGAGGGGAGGAGGAGGAGGTGGCGCTGCTAGTGGCGGTTGTGGGAGTGGATCGAATATTAAACCATCTAATTGGAAGACCAGGATTTGTAATAAGTGGGAACTTACTGGGTACTGCCCATTTGGAAATAAATGTCATTTTGCTCATGGAGTTGTCGGTACGGTTTATTGATTGTTTAACCC
This sequence comes from Gossypioides kirkii, assembly GCA_005610355.1. Lineage (NCBI taxonomy): Eukaryota > Viridiplantae > Streptophyta > Magnoliopsida > Malvales > Malvaceae > Gossypioides > Gossypioides kirkii. The sequence continues at coordinate 4,886,385 of CP032254.1, read as the reverse complement.
TTTTCCTTTTTATCTCTTTTTGGTTTAGATACGGGAAAGTAGATGTAAATTTTAAATTCCCTTGAGCATGATGGAATTTTCTGCCATTGTCTTTAAGTGGCTAGAAATCCAATAAAACAAACGATGATATAGTTTACTAATCATTGATGAGTATCAGGCGAGTTGGATGCAAGTTACTGCTGGAATGTTATCATGGTAGAACGCACTGGTTAAGTGAGATCATGAACTTATTACAGGCACATGCTTGTACTCTTAATTGGGGAGTTGTTTTGGTATACTTTTGCTGTAGGGATGAATATTTGTTGTTTATGCAGAGCTACACAGACATGGAGGTGCCCTCGGGGATACAGAAGCCAAGGATTCTTTTGTTACCCCTTTCGATTCAAAGCAAGCGGGAGGAGCGGCTTTAAAGACGCCTGCAGATACTATGGGTGCATCAATCCCTTCAGTTCCACTTCCAGATGTTTATCATCTTGGAGTTCCTTCACAGCGAACATCTATTGTACTCCAGAAGCCGGGACAAACAAGTCCCCACAATTGGAAAGGTCCAGATAAAATCAGTCGGATATATGGAGACTGGATCGATGATTTTGAATAAACTCTCTGTTGTTATAGCAAACGAGAGATGAGAGCTGAAATTCCTTGCAAGTGAATACTTCAGATATTCCCAGGACAGTTGTGTCCTTTACCCTTTAGCTTATGTGATGTGGGAAAATTTTTTCATTGCTCACTTTTAGCTTTCGAATTGAAATGTCCACCTACTTGACATTTTTTTATGAATAATTACTTTTGGACATCAATTTTATTGATTTTAGTATTTTATAAATAATTTTTTATATGAGTATAATATTTTCTAGTTAAGGTATGGACTAAAATGAAAATTTTGCATGTAGAGCACAAAATTCTTCAACATTAGGATTATTCTTATAATTTAATTAGGAACTAGATTTACCTTGAAGCACAAGAAACGACTTATATATTTCATTCTAGGGTTTAGTAGCTTTTAAATTATTATTATTATTATTATTAATTTAGTATTTGAACGGTGAGACTTTGAAATCATAAGAATATTTAGTTAATTCTCCAATTTAGGAGATAGACTCAATCGTCTCGTAATGTCGTTTTAGCATTAAAGTCGAGTTGGGCCCTTTGATTCGGTGTTGGACGGCATATAGTTGGTGAACTAGCGTGATTCGTAATTATTGTGTTTGGTTTACAAAAGAATAAATCGACACGACCAAATGAGTGAGTGGTTGGATCCATCAAAGGAGTTAACAATCAGATTTAAATGACTAGTGCAGTTGAGACCTTTGATTTGAGTCGGATTTTTCTAGTTCGCAATACTATAGAGGAATCAGATCGTGGAAGTTGATTTCAAGGTTATTCACTTGGGAAGGGTTACCTGTCGAACTGTTCTTGCAGCTAATTTACATACAGAAAAACCGGTGGTTTAAACATGTTCGAAGTCAGAGTCAAAAATCTTTCCTAAAGTTGAAACTTTTATTATATCAGTTTGCTCAAATTCTTGATCATAAAAAAATTTGATTAATCTAATTTTTGGGATTATCCGATTTACTATACTGCAAATTAATTTAATTTTAGTTAAAACGTATAGATTCGACGATGATTACACATTTTAAAAAATCCCTAGCTATTGACATCTCGGTTGTATAACATACATAGTCCCTGGGAATAAAAAATTTGTATGATTGCCGTAGGTTTCGCCCTTGGTATCAAATATTATTAACAGATGACCCTTTTTAATTTGAAAAAAAAAAAAAGAACAGAACTTGTACGTACACTGTTAAAGTTACCATTTTTAAGGAAACCTTTGTTTTAACTACAAGTTCAAATCTTCTTAACCTTCAGATTTACTAAATAATCAACTAAATGGATGGAATGGGTGTTAGTGCATGTAGATGAAGTTTGAGATGAAGCAACCAAATACTAAATAGGGAATGTTGTAGTTTGCCATGGTGTGGTTTCAATAATGTCATTGGTTGGCAACAATAGTAAACAGAGCAAAGTCACACAAAGGACTCGCTCAATAGCCATAAATATACTGCTTACCGAGCATCCATCACCTTTCAAATTACTTAATTGTACATCCATATGCCACCTAATTAACCCCTTCACACCAACAAACAAACATCCCATTCCTTTTCATTTCTCATCAATCCAAATTTACGAGGCCGGAATGACCGACATTCTGGTCGTTGCTTCCTTTATTATTTCAATGTCACCGTCATTTTGTTATGCCAGACCCCCCTCATCAGACTTTAGCTTGCCAGCACCTGTAACCGTTGCAATAATTTTCTTCGTTTCATTCGTCTTCGGCTTTTTAACATTGTACTTTTGTAGGTGTATCCTAGAAAGTCTTGCAAGTATTTGGAATAATCAGCGTAGCCCTTCACCTCCGGTTGATGTAGCTCCGGCAGCAGGTGAAAATATTAGTAATGGCCTTGATCCTGAACTAATACAAGCATTTCCAACATTCTATTATTCCACTGTCAAAGGGTTTGGTCGTGAAGAGTATGGCCTAGAATGTGCTATTTGCTTGGGAGAGTTCAAGGACGAGGATATGCTTCGACTTTTGACAATTTGTTGCCATGTTTTTCATAAAGAGTGTGTTGATCTTTGGCTTGAATCTCATAAAACTTGTCCAGTTTGTCGAGGAGATTTAGATTTGCTTAGTAAGAAATCCCCTTTACTTATTCGTAGCAATTCCATGCATGAAATTTCAACAAATGCTGAAAGTTCAGCAAATCCAAGTCCAGTACAAGATTCCGTTTGCATTGATATTAAAGATGATAAGGATGAGAAAGTTGACGGAGAAGATAAAGTACAAGTCTCCTCAAATACAAAAGAACAACAATCTAGAGAAAACGAAAGAATGGAAAAATTTTCTAGGTCTCATTCTACGGGACACTCCATACGTAGAGCTAAAGAAGATAGATATACCCTCAGATTGCCCGAGCACATTAAAATAAAAATTGTCAGGGGACATCATGCTGCAAGAAGTTGTATTATGTTTGGTGAATTTACGAGCCCCTCGAACGACAGACACAGAAGTTCTGGTGAACCGTCAGAGACTCGCATAGGAGATTGAAATCGATAAACAAAAACTGGATTTTCACGATACCCTAGGAAAATTCTGAATGTTTTAAACTAATAGGACTTAAATATTCCTTGAACCGATAATTTGAGAAAAGGACGAGGGGATCATTCAATTATAAAAGTGCTCATTGGGATCAATCTGCAGAATTGAAACTTGGTTCTCCCAGTTATTTGCTGAGCGTTTCAAGAGTTTGATTCTTCATGCTCTAAAATATGAGCAAAGATCAGCAATGTGGGATACCATTGAACAACAATCCAAAAGGTTCAGCCAGGGACTTTCAGCATTACCTTCTGTTGCTGCAACTGAAAGTCGAGACATCTTTGGTGAAATGGGTTTCAATATAGCAACTTAATTACGTCAAACTTTTCATACTTTTATAGCTCAGACGAAACAAAGAGGTAAATTTTGGAGGTCTGCAATGGAGTCAGATTTTACATCAAGTATAAGATTTCCTGTTGTATAACTTGACTTGCATATCTACCTAAATACTGCTGGTAGGGCATTTTATTGAAAGCTCTTAAAGATGGTTATACCATCCACCATTGATGAACTGGAAATACTTAAAAAGATGCTAGGTGTCATGATTGATTGGCCAGAAAAAGCAAAAAGAAAATGAAAGCAAAAAAATAGCCGTTTTCAAATATTAAGGTTTCTTATGTCTCTCTCAAATGTCCAATATGCTTAAAAAATAAGATTGAAGTTTTTAATATAAGTAATAAATTGATATTCTTTTAAAAATATAATTTCAGAGTTAAAATTAAATTACTATATAAATTATACGAAGTATAGTATGTGTCAAGAAACAATACAAATACAACACTAGAAAATCATAATATATATATATATATAGCAAGGTTTTAGAGTACATATGGAAATTGTCTTTGTTGGCTTAGTTTACAATTAGTTTGTATTCTTCGATTATAAATATTAAATTTATAATATTAGTTTTTGTTTAAAATTTTTAATGATTTTTTAAAATAAATCATTAATAAATTAAAAAAATAATGTAATTAAAAATTAGTTATATTAATGATATTTAATGAATTTTTTCTACTAGCCTTATCTATCCTTTTTCCTTCCACCACCAAATTTCCCCTCCCTCTTCCTGTTGGACTACCACTATCAACCATGGTACTAATCTAAAGATTAGTCCTAACACACAAAAACATAGTCCAACAAAACCTTGAACCACAAAATTCTTCTTCAAATCTTTTCTCCAAAGATGCAGATGCCAAAAATTCTCTACAAAATCCCTAAGGCACCTTATTTATAAATATAGAAATTTTCAAGGGAGTATTTAAAATGGCACATCACATGTCTTATACTATAAATTATAAACTCGTCCATCCACTAACCAATAATGGTTGGACACATGTTTTTCTTATTAGCTAACGAAGATTTAAACGACAGCCTTTCAAAATTCAAAACATACTCTTCAAAAGTTTTATCTACGCAACATGTGCTATCTCTTTACCGATTGTATATTAGACACGCATTCATTACCACAAACTAAATATATAGGTAAGGTCACTTTATATCCTCCCTTTGATTGGAAGGAGCAACTGTTATAAGTACCTCACTCACCCAAGCTTCACCACCTTTACCTCGTTGTGGCACAACTTTACCATCCATTACCTCACCAAGAACAACATTTCACCAAGGCTGGGCTTTATAGACATGCATACGCATGACACGAGAAACTCTTATGATATACCTCACCAAAGACAGGTGTTAGGTCTTTTCTTGAATGGCTTACATGCGAGACTTTGGTTGATCATCTCCATCCCATTGTTACCTATTTAGAATGTTATTGTGTGACTCAAATAAACAATCATAATGAGACATGCGTCGTACACGTGTCAAGACCCAAAATCTAAGAGAAGGTTACTCTCACCTAATTTGCCATGCATCAACAAAATCTACAAGCAATTAATCTGGTTTTGTTGTGCACATCGAAACAAATTGTCTCCAAAAGCTTCAATGTGACCACACAATTATTTTGTTATTGTTCTAACATTAATGCTTATCATTTCTTCTATTAGTATGCAGATAACTTGCAATAACTCTTTTTGTTTTCTTCTCATAATAAGGAGCATGCCCATGTAAATGCACATGCATATGTATATGTATATGTTATGTTGTGCATATGATATGGCTGTTATTTAGCACATCTTGTACAAGCTATGACTCGTGGTATGGATGGGCTATTGATAATCGTATGTAGTTTTGGAGTTTATGAGGTGTAAGATATTAACGTTTATTTGTACAAAAGAATTAAAAACAATAGCAGAGAGGAAAAACTAGGAAAAGTCTAGATTATGGAAGGTAAAAGCTGAAAAAAGAAAAGGTAAGAGATTAGATTATGGAAGATTGAAAAACTTTTGTGGTACTTTGTAAGTGTAGGAAGCTGACGGTCACATGGATTACCCTGCAATGTGTCTGACAAATTGGTCCCTGCATGGTCCACCTCCATCAGTACTTAAAAGGGCATAAGGCCACCCTTTCTGTGTTTCTTGTCTCTCTCTCTCCCTCTCCTTCACTCGCGCATGTGCCAACCAATGCATACATATCTGTAGTATATCATTGTGTATACGTATATATACGAATTTGTTTTTATGTTTTCCATCATATTTTCAGATATATAAAACTAAACTACAGGTAGCAAATGGCTATGGCTCGAGTCTCGACGTCTTCCTTGTGCTATTTTAGGAAGCACTGCTACGTTATTGCCATGAGTACTACTGTGAATATATAATAATTTAAAAAAAGAAAAAGAAAATTGAAGATTAATAATTGGGTTTCGATTGTTGTAATAAATCAACATTGTAATCATTAAGGAAGGCGTTCTTGTACTAAAGTCTAAAACCATACTAATTGCTTTCATGTTCTGTTAATATGTACTATGATGACTAGCATTTTTTTAGAAAAGAGAGGAAGCCAAGAAAAAATGGTTTTCATCAGCTTGTTTTGATGTTTCATGCAAAGCAACAATTCCGCTAACACTAATCTATAATGACAGTATATATTAAGTAAAGTTTCGGCACATTAGCTATCATTAATTTATGAATGTCTGTTTGCAATTTTTGGCTGATTTTACTTCTTTCGTGCCTTTCCCATTTTTTTTCATATCGAATTTTCCTTTATACAAATTTTGGCTGATCTTACAGTTTTGTATAAGATGATTTAAGTACTAATATTTCAAAATCAATTCTAGTACAAAGTCACATAAAATGGTGCAACTAAGCAAAAGAGGGGGAAGGGATGCACGAGAGGCTAAATGGCTAGTCCAGGGTGCAGCTTCCATTTCATGGATTTCTGATCACAAAAGCTGGGTCTATGATTGACATCACGGTTGGGGTTGATGATCATGATTCATGCAAAATGCTGAAAAATCACTTTAATAACTCAAATAGGTCTTTTTAACCTAAGCCTTAGCCTACAGCATCATGGAGTCTCACATTTTGATATGTGTTCTTTGCATTTTCCAATCAATATAAAGTCGAATGAGAAACGGCCTAGGTAGAATCCAATTTCCATGAAACCAAACAAGGAAATTCATGAAAAAAAAACTTTCCCAATCATACTGCAGAGAATGGGTTGTCATTTGTCAAGCATATGATAAGTAAGTAAAGTAGTGTGTATTGAGAATCTAGAGTGCGTGAGGCAGTCATTTTTTTTCCCCTCTGCACATTACAACACAGATTTGAATGTTGAAAGAGTAGCTTTTAACCAGCTGCTTGTTGTGTTGTTGGTATGCATATTTCTATATAGATTTGGGTCCCCCCACCACACTCTCCATTGCAGAGACTTCGCCAGTGTTGACAGCATCTATGAAAATCGGGAAGACAAACCCAAATCTAAAACAGGGCTGAGTGAAGACCTTTCTTTCTCTCTCATTTCATGCTATCACAAAATAAAACCTTATTTTTTCCTGCCCCTCTCACGTGCATCATATCCTTCTGACTTTCTCTCCATACATAACATAACATAACATAACATAAGATTACCCCCAATGCCCCCTCCCTAACTTCGTTTAACCTCTTGGATATAAATAAATCTACCTTTCAAAAAAAATAAAACAAAAAACACCTTCATTTTAACCTCTCTGTAGAGCTGGGGGGTTTATGCTAGAAAGTGGTTTAGTCTTTAGAGAAACTAGAATTTCAAGTTATATTGTTTGGAGGTGTAGGTTGGGCTTCAGCAGAGAAATGACACTTGAAACCCTTTCTTCCAACGACCTCTTGAACTTCGTTATCTATGATACTATATCTGCAACCCCATACAGCAGCAATGACTCTTTCGTGACTACTTTCTCAATGGAAGAACAATCTACTAGTACTGCTTTGAATTGCTTTCCAATGGTGACTCCTCCACAATGCTGCCGCTCAACAGCAGCGGAAGTTGTGGAGCGGAGGCCGAATTTGGCCGTTCAAGGGAGGAAAAAGAGAAGGAGAAAGCCAAGGGTTTGCAAGAACAAAGAAGAGGCCGAGACTCAAAGAATGACTCACATTGCTGTTGAGCGAAACAGGCGAAAGCAAATGAATGAGCATCTAGCTGTTTTACGCTCCCTCATGCCTGAGTCTTATGTCCAAAGGGTTTGTCTTCTCCATCCTTTCTCTTTTTATCTTCCTCTCCTCAAACAGACATTTCTTCAATTCTATATTGGGATGCCCTAATGATGATGATTAACTGTCTAACAGAAGAGTGGGGCTTAGTTTATAATATATATATATATATATATATATATATATATTGGATTTGGAATTAAATGTTGTGTATATATCTATATTATTCTGGGTTGTTGAAACCTGTATAGTTAAGTTCATGGCTTTAGAATTTTATAAGTATTACCATATTTTATTATTCATCAATTACCAAGTTCTTTACTTTTAGAGAAATCCTTCAAAGTTTAACTAATTGATATACTTAAGAGAAATGCAATTCTGATGTCATTCAGTACAGTTCTGAAAAGCTGGACTGATTGAGGGTCTAAAGTTCAATAATAGTTCCGACTTGAAAAAAGGTTGGCATAATGTTGCGGCAAAATTGTATCAGAAAGGTAAAAAAGTTCAGCTACAATTGGCAAATATTAAAAAAAATCTATTATTGCCTTTTGCTTTTCTTTGGATTATTCTTTTGTTTACTAGTCATGCAAAAGCTGAATTAATAGAACAAAAAGCTGTTCCTCTAAATTATCGAAATAGTAATAAAAAGGATATATCAAAAGAGCTTTTTCATTTGTTAAATTATTATTTAAATAGAAATTCAGCAGAATCATGATCGAAAGCTCATGGTTAATCTCATTCGCTGCTTGAATATATATATCTACATTTTTATCCCAAATCAAAGCAAGTTTTAAGATAAATTTATGATTTTTGCATGTGTAGGGTGATCAAGCATCCATTGTTGGTGGTGCCATAGAGTTTGTGAAGGAGCTTGAGCATCTTCTGCAGACCCTTGAAGCTGAAAAGTTTAGGATACTGCAACAAGTAACACCAGCTGCCGCTGCTGCTGTCAATGAAGAAACCACCAACACCAACTCCAAAATGCTATCATCACCACCATTTGCACAATTTCTTATGCAGCCTCAGTACACCTGGTCTCAGATCCCTAACAAATATATATCAAAAACTAAGGCATCAACAGCCGATATTGAGGTGACATTGATTGAAACTCACGCTAATCTTCGAATTCTCTTGCGAAAAGGTCCCACTCAGCTTTCCAAGCTTGTTGCTGGTTTTCAATCGCTTTACCTTTCCATCCTCCACCTCAATGTCACAACCCTGGATCCATTTGTTCTCTACTCTATCAGTGCCAAGGTAATATTATAACAATCCAATTTTGCATATAAATATATAAGCTGCACTCTATAAGAAACTGAAAAAGTAATATACTAAGAAGAGTCAATGAAAATTTTGAGTTCATTAATTTTATGTTTTCATAGAATAGTAGAAAACAATGATGGATGGGGTAGCGTTTCTTCGGACATTCTACGACTATTAAGAGATGGTCCTCTTCAATTATTGTCATATGGGGGAGTGGGCATATACCGTCTTTTGCTCTCATATACTTTTGTTTTTCTCCTTGAAAGGGAAAAAAAACGTCATTGTCCATTATTTTAGACGACCTTCGCTTAGTTATTTCCTTTTTCTCTCTATAATTCAAGAAAACCATAGGACTTTTGGGCTAAAATTTGAAACATTCTGAATGCAGGTTGAAGAAGGATGCCGGCTCAGTTCCGTAGATGACATAGCAAGGGCAGTTCACCACATGATCAGAATAATTGAGCAAGATGCCACTGCCTTATGTTGATCTATCCAAATCACCAAAATGCCACCCACTTTTTTTTTTTTTTTTTGTGTTTCAGCATGTTTTTTTTTTTTACTGTTCTTGTATGTATGCAGCTTGAATCAATGAAAAAAATAGTGTGTTATGAGTTTCTCGTAGGCTTGGCTTTTCAGGTCGGTATGTAATATATACAAACTTTATTACTACGTATTGTTTTTCCTTTAAATTCCAAAGAGATCGTTGCTTAGGTCTCATGCATGCATCGGCAGATGATATCAGTAGCTGGTTTTTCACTAAAATCTTAAAAAGATATTAGCTACTAAACGTGAATATGACATTGATTCAGTGGTTTATAGTTGTGTATCTCTATTTTAAGAATCTCAGTACATAACTTAATTATTACTATACATATAAATTGATATTTCACGAAAAGCCATATGTGGTACAGTAAATAAAAGAGTGTCAAACCCTGTTTTCATGATTTAGGGTTTAAATACATGTAGGAAAATCCAAGAAGGTACAAGCAGGTGATTGGCAGGCTTGTAATGAAACTCATGTCTCTCTTTCTCTAATAATAGAGGAGACAAATTTTGGCATCAGCGGGTTTAGATGATCAAGAAAATGGGAAAGTTGACATTGCAGAAGTTGGTGCAAGGACCGGGACGGGTATTGGAAAAAGTGATTTGGTTTTTTTCTAGTTTTTACAAGCTTGAGGGGTCTTAGAGAGGGTTTTCTATTTATTTTTAATTTTGATTCTAATTTTATTTTGGGGATTCGATCCATTCTATCTCTCTCATTTCAGCCTTCATTTTTGTTTCTTTATGTAAGCATGAAACTGTACCTTAATTAAGACTTATGTCTTCTTGTGTAAACCAGACAGTGACGTTGGATCAATCTTTACCGTCTCCTCTATTTGCTTTTTTTTTTTTTTTGTTTTAAGAAGGAAACATAAAAAGAGAAGTGTATACATATTCTTCCATTTTTTTAATTTTCAATTTTTGTACTTTCAAGTTTAAATCCATTTTTCCATGAATTCCATCAATTTTTTTTTTCTTAAAAAATGTAATGTATGTTATATTGGTATATACGTTTTGATATTTTTGTATAATTAGATAAATATTATATATTTTTTCCTTTTTGATTTTTTTAATACATCAAATTATTTATTCACAACAATAAAAAGAAAAAAAAAAAGAAAGAGAGGAAGGTTTTAGGTAAATGGAAAAATATAAGAATAAAAAATAAAATTATGGGAGAAGAAGGAAGTGAAAAATCCTAGATTTAATGGAAAAGAAAAAGAGAAAGAAAAAAAAATTGCCGGGGGAGAGTAGAAGTGAAAAAGAAACAAAGGAAAAAGACATGAAAAAAAAACATGGGTGGTTTGAAGAAAAAGATGACGAAGAAGAAGAGTGGTGAAGAGAGAGAATGAAAATAAAAATAATTTAATTGTAATATATATTTTTATTTCATGTAAATGATTATGTAGATAAAAAAAATGACATGTGGTGATTTTTTATTGGTTGAAGTGGTTTTTTTAGTGAAAATAATGGTAAGAGCCATAATGATTATGAAATTATAGTTTAAGAATTGATTCGGCCAAAAAAAATAGTTGAAGTACCTAACTAAAAAATTCGATATAGCTTGAGGGTTGCTTATTCAATTAAGCTTAATCAATAATATCAATATTTTTTCCACCATTTCATAAATGTTACAAAATAAAGAATAGAAGAACAATAGGAGTGTAAAAGAGAGCGTATGAATGATATTGATCGATAGAGATGTATATAATGTTTTTTTAAAATCTATATTTATATATATAAGAAGTCAATTTAATCTCTTTGTCTAGATCAATATACCAATCAATTTTCGTTCCAATCGATCGGTTCGATCCAATTCCAACAGCACTACGTTGAAGTGTAATGCCTTTGTTGATTTCACTGTACATGCTTTATATATATATCGCAGATAAAATTTTTAGTGGATCAAAATTATTAAAAATTATCTTCATCAATAAAATTCTTAGATTATTTAAACGTGATTAGTAAAATAACATATAATTTATTTTAAAATATAAAATATATGTCCTAAAATTAAATTTCATCGAGCTCGAAATTTGAAAAAAATTTTAAATTTATTTTTTGGATTAGATCAAACATGGACAAACATAAATTATGTTACTATTATGTCTAGGCTTAACACTGGGATAATGAACACCACTGCATTTTGCATGTAATAAACAAATATCTAGGTGGGAAGAAAATATCTGTGTCCGAGCAAATAATTTAGATGATCCCAAAATTGAAACGTACAGGGGAAGAAATATAATTTGGGCCTTTTATGACCACTTTGGGGTCTAAATTTGTTCCACTAGGAAATGGTGAGCCTAAAAGTTTAGTCCAAAAGAGCCCATTCATTGGTTATAATTTTAATGGAAATAGAAGACTGTAGAGGATACCCATCAATTGAGTACATTTATAATTGTAGGTCCATTTATAATTTTCTTCACGTTTTGAGTTTAATGTACATTAAATAGATAAAATGTGGATGCAAATTGTAACCCTGGGAATTGAGGCAATTGGGAGAAAAAAGAAATGGGGAAGTTCTAAAACATTGAAATAATTTTTGGCTTTCACAAGTTGTCTCACTTGGACCGTCTTTACCAATTACGGACATAGCTATTAGACAGTCGCACAATCACTCTTATCATTTTCATGAATCATGATTATACAACTAGGAATACATATAAATATATATATATATATATATATATTAAAGAGGAATAGATGGATCTCTTGCTCTTCCCTGCCTAGTAAGAAAGAATCTACCGCTGGAAAAGGATCTCTTCATTGCAGCAGGGTTGATTACACGGTGCAACACACTCATTCTATTGCTAACTTTACTGCCTTCTGCTGATTGTTTTGATGATCCAGCCATACCTAATGAGAAATGGTACCCTTCACCTCTGCTGTGATCTCCCTCTTGATTCCTATGCAAAATGTCTGCAACTGAAAGTTGGGGTTGACAGAAATGATCCATCGACACTGATCTTCTCATTTGTTGATAACCTTCTTCCCTGATATGAATCACCGCATCTCCTCCTTGCACGTTCCCTAGATCACTCAAAGTACGACATGGAATCTTTGGAATGAAAACCCTTTCTGAATGTCTTTCATCAGCTGGATTTTCATTTCTGGATGGTTGCCTATCCTGCAAGGATTCATTGACTGAAGTTGTTTCTGTCAGTAGTGGAGGTGGCATTGGAGGTGTTGGTGAAGCAGTAATAAAGATTATATTAGCACGACACAAAGGGCAATTTGAGTGAGACCTAAGCCAGGTATCAATGCAGTGGACATGGAATGCATGGCTACATTTAGGCAACAGCCTCAAACTCTCATCTTCTTGGAACTCGTTCAGGCAGACTGAACAATCCGCTCCTTCCATCAAGCCATCCCCCTTTTTGTATTTGAAAACCGCAATGGACTTGATCAAAGCCTCGTCCAGTCCGGTAGTTGAAGTCTGCCATGGCTCATGCACAGATGGGTTGTCATTGTGTTCCATTACTTCATCAGTTTCATGATTCTCTCTTCTACTAGAGGAGTCCGAGTTCCCACAATATTTAGATATTATTGTGTAGTAACTTACTAGAAGAAAAGCACTGGCCAGAATACCAATGATCGCAATCACAAGAGGGGAGAAATTCGGGCCTGAAGGATTAACCGTGAATTCTATTGGAGGTGGTGGAGGATAGATGATGTAGCACCATTGTGGACAATACAAGCTACAAAAACCTTGAGAACAGTCTTTGGTAGTCATGTACGGCAACCAGGTTTTTGTATTACCAGCAGACCCCATAGCAAGTCGATAAAAACTCTTAAAACAATTTAACTTACTATCACTTCCGACATAATCTCTCTTCTTCCTATGTAGGAATAGCCCTTTAGACACTAGAGAAATAATAAAGATCAGAAGGAGTACCTTATGAATACTGCAAACAGGATGGCATAATTAAGCATATAGCAAGAACCGAAAGAGAAAAATTATAATGCACTGCAATTGAACAATACATATGCAAAAGGACAGTGTAAGCCTGAGAAGCGAATTTGTTGAAGAGACTAAGAAGAGGTGGAAAAGTAGGCTAAGCCCAAAGAGGGTTTACATGAAAAGCAAAGCAAAGACAGGAAAGAAACAAGAGAGGTACTAATGGGTTTCTCTTTCTCTTCTTTTTCTTTAGCTATCTTTTTGAATGTGAGGATAATGATATGTTGACTAGGTGCTAGGGGGTGATGTAATGATGTTGGTTGAGAATTCATAAAATAATCAATGCTTTTATTATTGTCTATGACAGTAGCAGTTGAAGTGAATAATACAGCATACAGCATATGTGTAATCTTCTAAGATAGGTGGAACTGTGGAAGATTGTGATGGTTTTCTTCTACTCCCTAATCTAACCCAAAGTCTTAAATTCTGGAATGAACCGTCAGGTTAGGTATACGGTATACCGGATAAGTTCAAGCTTGCATTTTGTAGTGACAGAAATTCTACCTCACAATGTGCCAAGGTAGTCTTTCTTTGCATTCTCTGAACCTCATGGCATGATTTAATATCCCTTTCATTGCTTCATCATAATGAAAAAGGGGCAGAGAAAAAAAAAGGGTGGGAATATTTCTTGAGACACTAGACAAAATTATCCCCAGCAATATAAAACTCAATATGCTCCATTGTGACTTACAAATTCATCAAATTGTAGCTGTGGGGCCTAAGAAAATTGTATGAAAATTCGAGTTGAGATAAGCATATATTCCCCCACACCCTCTTTTCCTTGCCATTGAAGCAAAGGGACTTTGATTTCCTTACTATAAGAGTAAAGAGGAACTTTAGCAACACCAAGAATGTTGACACAAACAACTATTTTCCAGGCGCATTCTTAGACATGAAATGACTTTCTTTACAACGTAAAGTTATTGTTCAACCTGAAAGAAAATGAATGAAGTAGGCAGTGTTTTTAGTCAATAAAGAAGCTTTGTTTAGTCCAAGTGTGGTGACCAAGACACCCTTTTCTCTCTACCCCCTTAGTGTTGGCTTAACTTTTCTCTTCTTTTCATTTGTAGCTTTTTCTAGTGCTCTGTGTCAAGAGTCACTGTCGTTGAGAAAATAAGACAATGTGGGTCACTGTTCTTACGAGTAGGTGTTGCCCCCTTTGAAGGCCATTACACACCCACTGTGCAAAAAATTCCACTAATCTGCTCGAATCATTTTTAATGGAACCTAAGAAAAGAAAGTTGACATAACAGAGATATGAGATGGTCCATATGGAATATCTGCAAAAGTGCTAACTGAAGTCTAAGCCACTATGCCTCAGCCCGTAAAACCACCCAGCAAAGGATGTAAATTAATTAATATATATATATATAGCATAAGATTCCGATTAACAAGTATTTAAATTAATCATATGGCATCAGCAAAATTTGAAAAGCATAATATCATTATTCTGATTCTCTTAATTGTAATGAAAGTTGAGCAATAAAATTTGAGAAACCGATCGAGATAGAATTTATAACAAAAAAACAATGAATGTAAATACAGGAAACTCAAATACAAATGAATTGGCTGATGATCTATTAGTCGAGTGTTTATCTTATTTTTCAAAACTAACCTATCATCATGGTTATACCAAAAAATAGTATTTTGGCCCTAATAAATCCGTAATGCATTAAAGTTTTTAGAAATTTAGAAAGCCCTTATTTCATCTTTAATGGCACCAACCTCATTGTTCATGCCTTCTCAACAACCTCACTCATTTGGATTTCCTTATTAATGCATAAGGCCACTTGACCTTGAATTAACGACAACTATATATACCCACATTAATGTGAAATTAATATAATTTTGTATATTTTTATATTTTGAACAATTAATATTTTAATAATACTATATAATTATAGATTTAATTACTTATGTATGGTTTAAATTATGTTTAACTTTAAATAATTACAATATAATCATTAACATTATCGATTTGTTATATTTAGTTACTGAAATCACTAACCATCGTTTTTTTTTGGGTAATAAAAATAGCCTTAAATTTAAGTATAGAAGGCTAAGTAGACTCCCCTCGAGAGCTTAAGGCATGTTGAAGGTCGTTGTCTAGTAGTCGCTTTACGTTCCATGGAGGATCCGCATGTAAAATCAGTTGTTGAAAATCACCCCTCGTTTCTTTTGCAAGGCAATCAACAACTGTGTTACTCTCTTGTGGTATATGTTGAAGTTTCACCTCTCATTTCTTCATACACCAATTTAATTGTACCCATTACGTGCCATGCAAATAAATAAAAAAATCAAAAGTTAGTTGCAAGAATTTGCAATCTAAAAGTAAATAAGCTCGTTATCATTCAAGCTATAAAGCAATAACCCATGAAATTAGCAAACTTTTCTTGATCATACCACCCCGAATTGAACAGCACTATATACAATTAGTCGGCGCCGGCAAAAACATGAGACCTGCTTGCAATGTTTCCATGCTGTGGGTTTTAATTTTTGACTTCATTCAAACTTGCAATGTCGACAATAATTTGATTACCACCAAAATTTAGAATGTAGGAAAACAAGTTTAGCTGCATTTTCAATTAATCACATGAAAAATAGTTTTATAAAATGAGAACCGGGCTTTGGAGAAATTAAACTAACTGAAGGAATTGAGTGAGCGTAGTGTCTTCAACAAAACCTTCACCTTGTTGGGTTTTAAGATATCGAAAATGAGAGCAAGCCTGTTTTGGGTCTTGGTTGTTGGCTTAACCATCGTTTTACTTTCTTGTTTCAGTCGATCGCATAGCCTTTGGAAGTCTCTCAAGCATTCTCCTTTTCGTTTGATGTTTCCCATCCTAGCTTTCACCTGTTTAAGTTGGACCCTCTTGTAATAATGGCAAATGTTATGAAACGGAGAAGAGAGAACAAAAAAAATGGCTAATTTAAAATTTACCTCTAATTTTGACACCCAAATTAGAAATTTTAGACAATGATTACCCAAAACTTGTGCAAAATTATTCTAATTTTAGAGGATTTTAGTTAAATTGGGTAGTAAATAGAAAGTGATATTTTCATTGAAGGACTGTAGATATTGTAAAATATCTGTTCAAGGTCCCTCCCTCTAATTGTCTCAGTTCGTACCAACATCCGTTGGCTTCTCTTAATTTTGTCTTAATAATATCATCGACTATTAATTATTATCTTGGGTTAATGCAGTGAAAATGACTGTTTCCGTTGAGAAACCCAATGGTATTTGCTCTGATTTTGATTTTGATTCAATGATGATGAATTGTTCTAATGGTTTTATCTAGTTTTCAGTCACTCAAGCCAAGAGTGCCAAGCAGGCGCAGCCTGACGCAAATAAATCGGTATCAAATCACCAAGTTACAGTGCCTCAAACAATGCTTTTGGAAACACATTTAGGTAAATTATTTCTCAAAACACATTTCTGAATGTTGTCTTCATATGATACTGAAAGTTTGGTGAAATTTATGGCAGGGATTATGAAGTAGGTGCAAGGACTGACAAAGTAGAGCAACACTACAAAGCTAGCCATATTAACCAAACATATAATTTCTTAAGGGAAATCATTCTGGTAGTTTATTACTTTTACGATTTGATTCATGTTTAATACATGTTAATGCGAATAATGTAGGTGAAGAAGATCAGGGAAGAATACAGGAAGCTTAGTAAGGCAGAAATGGGAATTTGGGAATGCTGTGAGCTCCTCAATGAGGTTGTTGATGACAGTGATCCCGACTTGGATGAACCCCAAATTCAGCATTTGTTGCAGAGTGCTGAAGCAATCAGAAAAGACTATCCTAATGAAGACTGGTTGCATTTGACAGCACTCATTCATGGTAAAAAAAAAAAAAAAACCCCTTACGGTTTCCTTTTCTCTACTTTTTTGAGTAAATGTTCCAATGCATTTTAGATCTTGGAAAGATCCTTGTTCTTCCAAATTTTGGTGAGCTACCTCAATGGGCTGTTGTTGGTAAGTGTAGTATTTGTTCTGAATTTACTTAAGTTCCTTTTTATACTTTTAATTGACAAATTTAATTTCAATATAACAGGTGACACATTCCCTGTTGGATGTGCATATGATGAGTTCAATGTCCATTACAAGGTTTCTAAATATTTGCTTTGATATATGTTTTTATGGTGTTATTATGATGGGACCCAAGATTAATTTGTAGTTCTCACAAACTCTGTGGTGCAGTGTTTTAAGGAGAACCCTGACTTCAAAAACACCAAATACAACACCAATAATGGGGTTTACTCTGAAGGATGTGGACTGGACAATCTGCTTATGTCATGGGTACATGATGATTACATGTACATGCTATACATTTCGACTCCTTCAGTGGATCCTTTGATGTAATTAGGCTAATACCATAATATTGTAATGTATGTCATAACTTTGATTAGGTGGCCAAGGAAAATGGGACCACATTGCCACAGGCAGGATTGTTCATCATCAGATACCATTCCTTCTACTCATTGCACAAGCATGGAGCTTATGCCCAGTTCATGAATGAGGAGGATAAAAAAACCAATGAACAAGAATTCTCCTAGATTGCACAAGCATGGAGCTTATGCCCAGTCCATCACAAGCAGCACGAATTCAATGGACAAGAGAATTCTAATCAAGTTTGTCTCTATCACTAAGCTAAAAGAATGAAATTTGAGAAAAATCAAAAATCGATTTGAGAGAGCAAAATTGATTGTTTTTCAGTTGTGTGAAAAATAAGTAGAGAAGCAACCTATTTATAGTGGGAGAATAGCTGAACGTTTTAGGTAAAATAACAATGTAGGATATGTGATCAACACTTTCAACAATGTGGAATATAAGATTTTAAGCACTATTTTTTCAAAACAATTATTTTTCATGGAGCTTAATTTGAGCATCAATTTCTCATTAATTACTCAACCATTTTGAGCATATTATATACTGTTTTAAAGGTTAAAATATAAATAATAAAATTTGTTATTCAAATATCAAATTTTAACCATAAATAATATGCCTCAAAGTTCCCTAGTTAACCATTATTTTCCCTTTTCCCAACAAGAAGAACATGAAATAGCTTCATGTTTTCAACAAATATGACTTGTGCAGCGAGAGCAAAGTTCACGTTGATGTTGAAAAGGTCAAGCCATATTATGAATCCCTCATTGCCAAGTATTTCCCAGCAAAGCTGAAATGGAGAAAGTTCCCAAATGCATAAACCATGGCTAATAGTCCTGATTCTTTGTAGAAATAGACAGAAGTCGACTATAATGTGTACAGATATGAAGCAATTAGTAAAGCAACACAACACTCTGTATATTCTTTTGATTCAAACCCGAAATGCAATCTATTTGCCAGCACAAACCTCACCTCTGGGATGACCCAAAGCTATATATTTAACTGGATCTCACTCGAGCCCAATATAAGCTGAATCTTGGGAACCTTTTCTATTAAGGTCTTAATTGTACCAACTTGATGGACTTGACTCGGTTTGTTCGGTTCTAGTCAGAGCGCACAACACAAGCAAAAGGGAAATTCCCTCACCACAACTTGCACTTCACACCCGACTGTTTTAAACTGGTCAGTAAAATAGACTCGAATTTTTAAGGCTTTCTTTAAGTTAGAAAGTCAAAAACGATGGGTGAAGGAGAATCATGAGTTTCATCAATGAAATGAACAAGCTAGTTGACTTTTTTTTTTTTTTTTTAAATTATTGCCCCACTTCGTTACGTACAAATTTCAGTTCCACTACAAATGTGGCTGTAAAAAGCTGAACACCAATGAGAGGATACGAAGTTTCCATGCCTCAACCCTATAAAAACCCAATAAAGGCATTGCCAACAACTTGTTATCTGGTCCTTCATAACACTATTTAAGAGGGAGTTTGTGGAACTTTCTCGAATTCCAGCTTTTGACTCTAGATAAAAACCATAATTATTTTTAAAGTCGGAATTGAGATTAACTTCATTTGGGATGCCCATGCAGAATGATGTCAAAGTGAACTGATTTCAAATCATTCCTAGCCACACATGTCAACAACAGATTATGTTTAGAAAAGAATGTTAAGCATCAAATAATCCAGGCATAATCCTTGAGATTGACCCCACTTAATTACTTCAAGTGGGACACTACTTTATGGCATGGGGATGGCTCTTTCGACATCCTTTTGGTCAGATAAACCTAAACCCTATCAAAATAATACCCCAACTGCCTGAAAGGCAAAAGCCATCCAAATCCAAAGAATCAACCACAAATGACATCCCAAAGGAGTTCTTGCATTTACAGGTGAGGTCCCTCCAAGTTGGGTTCCATTACTGATGATTGAATAAAAATGTGACCCCAATGCCAGACCGTGGGGTTGCATCACAAATTTCTTTAACTCGTTTGGCATTTCGTGAAGGGATCGAACACCAGGATTGTCTAGCTAGCAGCCGTTCTTATCCACTTTACTCCAAAACACTACATAAAAAAAAAAAAACTGTGCTTGGTCCATCTTTTACATTGATGGGCACCCATAATCTCGTTCACAAATATCTTCCACCAATCATTGTTTTCTAATGGTATTTAACCATCGCATTCAACACTGACTTTGATTGAGTTCGACTAATATGGAATCTCCAGTAAAATTAAATGAAACATTTTCACTTGGCATCATATATATTTAGTACGTAAATGGAAAGTTTAAAGTGACAAGCACCTAACCATGGAGGACAAGAGGAAAGCTAATAGTAACCCAACCTTTCTGCAGTGCAATATTGCCCCGACTTGTGTGTGTGGGTTGGATCCTCCTTTCGTCTCTTATTGTTTTTTTCTTGTAAAAAAGTTTGGCAACTTGTTAATTTATTATTTTTGAGGGATGGAAAAAAAAAAAGAAAGAAAGAGAGAGAGTGATGGGCATTTGATTTCATATCAAAAGCAGCAAATGAAACAACTCAAAAAGGAAGGTGGACTGCCATCCCCGTTGCCCACTTTGTTATGATCTTTCTTCCTCTTTTTCCTTAATGTGATATCCTACAAGTTCACCACACATACCCACTCAAATGCACACATAACATATATAAATATTATTTACTATAATTTTAAAATTAAAATTAAAAGGTTGAAATCCTGACCTTGTAAATTCAGGTTCGAGTGGGTTATTTTAATTGTAAATATATTTTCTTCTTCACTCGCAATAATTTTTTTCTTTGGGTAATAAATTTTGGGCTCTTTAAAAATAAAATTTGGTTAATGAAGTTTTAATATAAAACAAAAAAAATTAAAAATGTTAAACCATTTAGTTTTAAATTTAATTATTGAAGATCTGATATCTTGGAAGGAATCACATTGTTATTAAGACATGAATTATGAGGTTGGATTCTATGTTCCACTATGTAGAGAAGTCCCCACTCCCACTGGGAACAGAACACATGTTTTATGTGTAAAGACAGCAATTTTGCAATGCATGTGGTTTTATTAGGTCACATGCTCTCAACCTACAGAAATCCTGATTGAGGTGGAGCAAACCGCAAATGAAGCAGCCATTCAAGTGCTCACTATGCCCAATTGCCCCTCCAAATTGCACCATCTTTCCATTATTATCTGCCCAGTGCTGCAAAACTTTGGAAGCCGAGTTTACATTTCTTGAATATTACGTTACAGACTCCTTATCCGTATTCCACATTGTTCGCATTTTTGTCATCATGGATGATGTTTTATGTTTAGTTTACACCTCTTTTCTATGTTTATAAAAGAATGGGGTTGCCAGGCTTGCAAGTAGTGAATTCACACGTGGAACATGATGTTTTGATACGTGGACGGTTCACCAACACTTGCTTAGCGCTTCTATCCACAAATATATTCTTTAATCTTCCGACGCTGAAAGACCTATCCTTATAAAACGACACGTCAAAAATTTACGTGTTGCTTCAATTTCATTTGATTTTGTTGTATCCTATTTTAACGCATCTTTCATTTGAGTTAGGCTCATCTTCCTTCTATTTTATTTTTATTCCATAAAAACCAAGTAAAAGAATGGCCAGTGCTAAGTGACTTTTTCTTTTTTTAATTTAACTTTAATTCGATTTTCATTTGTTTAAGTATGCGACTTCACATAAAGGGCAAACTCATGACATCAATTGTTAAATCTATAAAATTATCGTTTACTACACTCTTACCTTTTATTTCTCAAAAAGATCCAAAACGAAGGGCGGTCCTTTTTTATATTTTACAATCATTTCTCTTGTATAATTAGGATCCTTTTGCGCCAAAAAGGAAAATGTAATTCAGAAACTTCTGGTAACCTCTAAAAAGAAAGGAAAAAAGTGTGCAAGGAAATGGTGTGGAAAACGTGGGTTAATTGATTGGGGTTTAATTAATGGGCGGGGATAAAGAATTAAAAATTAAGAGTGAATTTAAATGAGTGGCATATTTTATTTATTTCTTTATCTCATATTATAATATTATTACGGTATTTAATTTTTTCGTTATCATTATTTCACATTAACTACGTATAAATATATCGTTCATCCAGACCCATAATAATAAGTATATCCACAATAAGGAGGTTAAAATCAACATCATGGGAAGTGAAAAATCAGTGAAGGGTGCACGTACCTAAGGCCAGGTGCATCGCATGGCAAAGTCACGTGTTTACTTGGTTTTTAATTTTTATGTTTTAACCGCGCAAATTTTATGACACATTTACACCCATTTTTCTAAATAAATAAATAAATTTGAATTGAATGAAAACGTAAATTCATATATGTGAAATATAATAATGCAACCTTATAAAACATTTCTGAACCGTATCTTTCATTTTACATTTGGTTATTACATTTTTAAATCATTTTAATTACATTTTAAATTATTGAAATTATATCAATTAAACTTTTTCATTATAAAAAATGAAAATTTAAAATAAAATAAATATTTTAAAAAAATCTTAGTTTTGATATTTCAAAGCTTTTACGGAAGCTTAGAAGCTTTATTTATTACTCTTTTTGTTTCTAATTTTTCCTTTTAAAAGCTAACGATATTTTATTTATTTTAAATTTAATTATATGTTATTTGATAATTAAATAAATAATTTTAATCATCAAAAAGACCTAATTAATATAACAAAAATAATTTAAACATAGAATTAGTAGATATCAAAATAAAAAAACTAATTCAAAATAGACTAAAAAAACATTTCTTACCTTTATTACAATGATTCAATTCGTCCAGAGCGCATTGTTCGTACTTAGGCAATTGCAGGATCCAAGGGTCAAAATGTCATCACAGTTTTGAGGGTCCCATGATTGAAAAGATAAAAATTTTAGGAAAAAAGAAAAAGGTGTGCTTGGGGCAACGGGGCGGCTGACCTAACCGTTGAACATTTGACGCGTGCGAAACACAAAATTTCGATCATACCCCAAAGCCACACGCACACCATAGACTTGGAGGGCCCTGCAAGGAAGGAAGTTGATCACCGCCGTTGATAACCCAACCAACCAAAATCGAACAACCTTCTAAAAAGGGGAAGCAATGAACCAAATCATATACAACACAGCAACTAAAACCTTACTATTATTTCAATTCCATAACAAGAAGACCCCGAATATTAATGTATGTAACATAAACATACCTCAGCACTACACAGTAAGTGCCTTTCCTTTCCCCCTATTTACACATTTGATTTCCCCATCATTATTTGCTAAACCGACCAACCAACCTATTGTATAAGATCCCAAAACTCTAAACATCAAACCAATGCTCTCAACCTAATCTTCAACTTGTAAATCACTAAAACCAAAGCTTCATTTGGGGCCCTTATTTTTGCCATCCTTCTCTGCTGCTGCTGATGTTTATATACACGAGACCAGAGAGAGGTGGCGGCTCTAAACATTAGGGGGCATTGTGTGTGTCTGTGGGGCAAATGCTATTAGGATAAATATATTTCAACTCGAGGACAAAAAGGATGAGCCCTATGGGTATGGGTATGGCTTAATACTGTATGATTAGTCCTCCCATTGGGGCTCTATGGGGAATCCCCTTTCTTCGTTTGGCTGTTCGGTAATTAACCGAAGTTGGAGGGGGTGTTGAAGGACGAAAGCTCTGCACTTTGTTGTTGAGCTTTCCATGGCCACTGCTGCTGTATGAATCTTCAGAGTCTGAGGCCATGGCGGCCATATGTCTCTTCTTCTTCTGGAAATCCTTTGATGTACCCACAATCTGAATATTTAAAAAAGTAAAACATATTAGAATTAACATTTCACATAGCTCAATGGGAATGGAGTTTGAGATTATAATGTCCTTTAGAAAAGTCAACATAGTTTCACCAAACAAAATTTAAACAGATTTTGACCATTCTGGTTTTTGCTTGGAAAACTACAACCTTTACTTTATCATACAATTTCTCAGCAACCAAACAATACCGTTGACCAAAAAAGGAAACAGCGGATTTACCTTGCAACCAAGAGAGCAAAAGCGGAAGGAGTCGACCAGGCTACGGTCACAGACCTCACAGGTGTTGGTGACACCTTTTCCAGGCCTTGGCTGAGGCCTCTCATTGATGAACACAACCTTAGCGCTGTTAATAACATAGGTTTGAACACCAGATATATCCAGGTATTTCTGTATCTCAGATACCCTTATCACATCATGGTATGAGGACCTCCTAATCTGTCATATAACCAAAAACAGAAAGCAGAGCAAATCAGATTAGCAAATCGAAATAACTGTACAACTTTTTGTGGCGAATTACAAGTAACAGTCAAATCCAATGAGAATTTTGTGAGTTTAAGACTTTAAGTCCTATCTGCCAGATACTGCAAAATAAGATCAGCTGACACCCATTTTCACGAGAAAAGCATTTGGCTTTCTTGTTGGAAACTGGGGACGAATTAACGAGTTTCTGTGAGATTAGTTATTAGATCGGAAAACCACCATTGTTTTGAATGACAAGGAGTAGTGGTTTTTTTCTTTATGCAGAGAAAGGGCTTTTAGAAAACAGATAAGAGACCTTGAAAATTGAATCATTGCCTGCTTGGATGGTGGGAAAATGTGAGGTGGCTAACTAGAAAAAAGAAAGTACGAACACCTGGACTGGACTGGGATGAAAGTTCAAATCTTTTTTAGTACATCACGAAAAACAGAGCAAGAACAAGTGAAACCTGGAGTAGAAATTCAAAGAAATGTGCTTAAGTCAAAATCGGAAACAAACTCGATTAAGAAAGTACAGAGAACGGAATCCCAGAATTGGAAACATGAATGCCGAAAAGGGGATTGAATAGCGGGATTCCTCATATCCCCATAAGAGGAAATGAGACAAATTTCAAAAGAAAAACCGATAAAAAAAATTAAAGAAGAAGAGGAAATGCGATTTTAAAGGGAAATAATATTGAACCTGAATATAACGATGATCCTTGTGATGAGCAAGGCAGAGAGAGCAGAGAGCGCCATTCATACAATCTAAGCAGTACATATTGCATTCACTCTTGTGAGAATCAGCATGAAGCTTGCATTGAACGAAGAAATGTTCTCTTAACAAAGGTTTCAACCATGGCGGCCACCTATTGTCTTCTTCATCAGGTCCACCAGCACCCTATCAAAACACCAAAAATAACATTAGAACCCATTTCATTAAAACACATTTATAATCAATACCCAAAGTAAAGAAACCAAGAAAAAAAAACTGAATTAAAAAAGTCCAAAAGTGAAAGAAACAGAAGAATGAGGAGCAAAAAAAAAAAGTAGTTTTTTTGGAGGAAAGAAGATACCATGATTCTTCTGTTCTTAGGCTTAATTTCACGGACAGTGGATTCTTGATTTTCGATCGCCAGCTTGAAGTCTTGAACTCAAAAGGGTAATGCTCTGTTTGATGAGGCTGAGTGAGATGAGAGAGAGAGAGAGAGAGAAGTGAAGGCGGCGAGCAGAGACAGAAGAGGGAGAGAGAGAGATGAAAATAAAAATGAGAATAAAGAAAAGAAGGAATGGTTCTTGTTGTGTATTATAGACAGAGCCGAAGCTAAGCTCTCGAAGGTCGATGGGAGATGCGTTGGGTGCAAGGAACCCTTCTTTCGTTTTTATTTCCCTTTCATTTTCACATTCACATCTCTTTCTTTCTCTCTCTTGAGTCTTATCGTTATTTATTTATTTTTCATAAATTTCTTCTCTCTTTTCATTTCTTTAAAGTATGTGATTATTTTAATGTGTTGATTGTCTGAGGTAATTAATTTGAATAATGCTGTTTCTTTAATGTGATGAACATATTTGGTATAAATTAATAGAATTTTCAAAGTTGGAATTCGGGTTATAGAATTAAAACTCTTAGTTCAAACTTTTGCTTATTACAAAAATGATTATTTATATATTTTTAATTTAAATTAATTATTTGTGACGTTAGGTTTGTCTAATTTTCTTTTATTGATTATATTAAGACCATTTAAAAAAAAACAACAACAAAATGAAAGGGAAGGGAAGAGATACATAAAATAAATAGGAAAATGAAGACAAATTAATTAGGGGAAAAGCCTAATACATGAAGTTTAGGTAATATAGAATAGGGATGAAACAGGTTTATACCAAAGTTGGCCCTAATAATATCTTGGAGTTTGGTTTTGGTCGGCCAAACCCTTGGTTACGAAACGTATACACATTTTCTACATCTTGAGAATTATTATTGCATAATATTATCACCAAAAAGTTAAACTTGGACAACAAAATCTAATTCCATTTTATAGATGAATGATGATTCAACTCATGCAAATTATGGGTTTTGGTGGGGTCATATTAAATATGATTACACATTCAAGTCTAAAGATTCGTCTGAAATTTAGAATGATTTGAATAAGAATATTCAACTCGAAAAATAAGTCAACACACAAGGAAGAACTTTTGTTAGTGCTGGTTATATTATCCAAATACAACTCTAATTGCATCCGAAAGATAATGTAACTTCTCATATTTGATCAACATTTTTAAACCAAGAAACCTTGGACTACTAAAGCACATCTTTGAGGATTTTTTTAGCAATACTTTATTAAAGTTAAAACAGGGTGAAAACAAAAGGTTAACGAAAGGTTGAGGAGGCAAGGTAACAAAGAGTAAGTGCTTCAAGGCTCCAAAAGATCCTTTTCTCATTGTTGGAAAAGATATTTATAAGAGAGGTTCTCTTATGTGCTAGTGTGACGTAACAGATCATTACATAGGAGGTTATCATCACAACGTACATAGGGGGTGTGCATAATGGGGCCCATGGCAGTACGAGGTTATGATGCGTAGGTGAGCCCAATGGCCTATAGAGAGTAAACGATGCCTGTCAAGTGGGTGGACTATCCACAAAAGCAAGAGGTCTGTGTTTTTTAGAAGGAAGCAGGTGGCATAGGTCTCTTGTTCAGATCGGGAGTTAGAGGGAGACAAGAGAATTGGGAGGATTAATTATCAAGACGACAAGGTGGAAGAGATTGGATAATTGGAAAGTTAAGAGTGTTGATTGCGGGCATTTTTGAGATAGCTTGTTATGTTGACACGTGCCTAAATTCACAGGAGATATAATAAAGACTTTATCAAATTAAATTTAAGGAGACAGATGTTGCAATTTTGCAAGCCATTATATGTTTATTTAACAGAAAATTTGTCTGTTATTCATGCACGAGATTGAGATCACTTATCATGTTCATCTAAGGAACTCATTTTATCAACACAAGGACAACAACTTCAATCATTGAGATCTAGATCGACTACTCAAAAAATGATACTTCGAATAGTTTCTGTTAGAGAGTTGAACCAACTTTTTATTGTGTTTTTATGTTAAAACATTCATTCTTGGGGTATGGTTTTCAAAACCTATCTATGCAAGAAGAAGGTGTTGAATGTGATATATATAAAAAATACTTTAAAATAATTGTTAATCATGTAAGGTTTTATAGTACTTGGATAAATACCTAAATTCTTGTTTTAAAGGTTGCGGGGGTCCACAAGAGAACACCCATGCTTATAGATAATCGAAAAGAGACAATGACTGGACAATTTCAACTTTGGTCTTAAATGCTACAATATATAAAAGGTCTATTATAAAATGTGAAAATGGGAATTTTGATTTGAAAAGATCATGCCATTATTTCATATGGTAAAATAACACAAACGAGATGAAAGTGGCACATATGCTTTCCGATGGGTGGAGTTTTTAGAGATGGTTGTGCCAATTGGTTATATAGTTCTGCTATGAGATCGAGAAAGGAGTCGATCTTCAAATTTGAAGTAAGAACTATTCTAAAAGGACTTAAGTTGGTATGGAAATTGGGTTTAAGGTAATTGAAAGTGGAAAGTGATAATGTTTAAGTGGTGGAAATGTTGTTATCTGACAATTATCCGACAAATCTATCTAATACACGAGTGAAGTGACAAAAAATTATATTAAGTTTGATACTGAAATATTCCCTATCCATTCCCTTATTAAAATAAAAAATATACAATATTTTATTTATCATTACAAATATATTAAATGTGAAATTAAAGAATAGCATGAAAAACAAGATTTAAGAGTTGAAAAGGTGGTGCCACTATAAAGATGAAGTCACTAAGTAATAGCATGCCATAATCTCATATATATATATATATAAGGAGGCAGTAAAAGATGATTAATGAGAATCACCAAACTAAGCCTAGAAGAAGAAGAGATTTGAGAATCAATGAGGATGATTATTACATATACCTAATTCAGATTTTGGTGTACATATGGGATTTTTCTGGGAAAAGATATTATTATTTTTTTCTAAAGTTGCCCATATTTTTCTTTTATAAAATATTTTTTTTTACTTTGTTTTGTTGGCAGACTGTTGCAGTGAAATTTCTTTGAACATACCCATGTATGTATATGCTATGATGAACCTGATATGTCCATATCATGACATGAAATATAATTGAAGTAATTAAGTTTCTTTGCATTTCTTTAGGTTCAAGCTAGAAAGAAGCTTCTTTGTTCTTACTAGTGAAAAACTAGAGAAGAAAATTGGGTTTTGTTTGTGTAGATAAGAAGTTTAACTCCTATTCTCAATTGTAAATAAGAACCTGAGCAAGTTCCTGTTTGATTTACACACTAGAAACAACAATCAACCTTTCTTTTCATATTAAATATATATATATATATATATATCATAATTTCAAATATCTTCCTCAGATTTCATTAAAGCTATCATTTATCATCAACATACCC
Organism: Gossypioides kirkii; assembly: GCA_005610355.1. Lineage (NCBI taxonomy): Eukaryota > Viridiplantae > Streptophyta > Magnoliopsida > Malvales > Malvaceae > Gossypioides > Gossypioides kirkii. The sequence goes on along the minus strand of CP032254.1, from coordinate 4,857,771 downwards.
TATATATATTACAATACAATTAAGTCACACAACCAATTTAACAAAAAAACGGTTGAATGACAAGCTCACCAATCAAAAGAGGACAAGTGGCATAAAAAATCAACTTTATTTACATCTACCTCTTATCCCGTCTCCACTTTCTCCTCTCCAACTCTCTACAATTCCTCTGCTAACTTCTCTTCCATTCATTATCCTCTATTCTTTTAGTGAACCGTTATTTTCACCTTCATATAAATTTATCTCTCAACAAATTTTTTTTTTCAATCAATAGAGTTTCTAAATAAAATTTAAGTATACATAATTTATTTTATTTCGAGTATTGTTAATATCGTGAAATCAAGTTTCTAAAGAAGACTTAGTTTACGGAATAGAAGAATTGGGGATTAAACCTTCTTGCAAGCTTCATCTTGCTCTCCAAAATCCCTGGACAAGTAATGAAGAGGCTAATTTAGTATTGATTGTACATACCAAACTCAATTCTTTAGCATTCCCACCCAAACAATAAAATGCCATAAATATTTTAATATAATAAATTTGTATATTATTGTTTACAATTTTACCCAAAAATAATGGCAAAGTAAACATCAATTATTGCTATATTATGTGAACAAAACAAGTAGCTCTCAATACTTACATATATGAAATAAGTGAAGCAATAGGTGAATACAACAAACCAAGTACCTTCTTCTCCTTTATTCATCCAAGTTAAACAATTTAATCGCCATCAAAATTTTATCACCAAAAACCCATTTATTTTATATATATATATATTATCGTACAATTGATTGGGTTGATTTGAATATGCAATGGGGGCACACAAGGTTTGAACCCACCAAAAGATTGGTGCTGTTAGATGCTACGTCGTTTTTCACACCGTGTGGTTTGGGTGTGGGTCGGCTTTCCATTATTGCTACTGCGACTGCCCCCTTCTCATTTCCCACATCTTCGTCGGTTTAGCCTCCTGGCCATGTCATCAAGTCAAGATTTTGACTTTGACTATTCTTCCTCCTCCTTTTTTTTTTTTTGCTGCGTACCTTTGCCGTCGTTTTATTTTGTTTGAATTTTCTCAAATTTAAGGGCCTTAATATTTTTGTTTCTTACTTTTGGCTCTATTTGTTTAGATATGTGATTTGAAAAAAAAAATAATAGAGAATTTTTCTTTTGATGTATATTACTCTTATAATATAATATTTCATAAATTTTTTAATTTTAATTTTAGTTTTTGTTTTATTATAAATTACAACACCTTTTATATTTAAATAAAAATTGAAAAAAAAATCATAGCATCATTTATACGAATAATTACACTTATTCAAGAGTGGAGCAATTCAATCAAGTTCAAAGTCTTGCTCAATATTTGAAAGAGTTTAACAAAAATATTAAGCTCGAAAAATAAATTTGGGCAAAACTCATTTAAAATATGAGTCAAGCTTGTATTTCAACATTCAAGGTCTTAACTTAATTCGGCTTGACTCGTTTTTAATATTATAATATTATCTTTTATTTTTATATATATTATGTAAATTATATCACATAAATACAAATATATAATATTATAAAATAAAATTAATATATATGTTAATTTGTATATGTTTAAAATTAAAAACAAAAACAAAATGTTAAATTAAAAAAAAGTATAATTTATTTTAAAAAAATTTAAAAATAAGAGGGGAAAAATCTTTGTTGTATTCTTAAAAATTGGAAGGCTAAAAACTCATGAATTGATTCAACCTATTAGTGGATTAAATAAGAAGATTTCTTAATTGAAATTATTGGTCAAATTCTAGAATGTTGACTTGGTAAATGATAAGAATTTTATAATAAAATTTTGTCACACACATTCCATCCGTGTGAGCAAAGATTCTAAAATTTCTAGGAAGGTAATATTGTATGAACCATAAGTCTTAATAAAAACAAAGCTGCTTTATAAAGATTTGATAATGTAAGAAAACAAGAAAAAAGAGAGAGGATGTTTTAGGGTTGGAGGGGTGGAGCAAGTTGCAAAGAAGGTGGCATGATTTTCATTGCCACGAGAGCAGCCCAATCAAGTTGTTTCCATCTCTTTGTCATTTCCCATCTTTCATTATCACAGCTACGTCAACTTCGCTGTGTTTATACCAAAATTACATTAAATACCATGCCCTTTGATAGCCCAAGCTTGGAAGTTTCTTAGCGGTTTCCCACTATATACATATATGAACTGAACATATGTGAAAGAGAGTGGAGCTTACTTGTGATGATCCAAGAAAATACTGATAGCCTGAAGAAAAGTGATTGCTTTGCCTTTTACATAATTATTGTACACTAAAGTATATTCACTTCGAATTTTGATTAATATGAAATTCATCCACTCATTCACCCACCCCCACCCACCATTTATATATGATCCCTGAGACTAAATAATAATGTGGGGTAGTGCATGCTTCTCCAATTTCTCTCCCTTTTGGGTTGTCTTTATTCTTCATCCAATCTCTTTACAAGTAATTCTAGAGATTATACTGATATCATACATTTATGATCTTGCTATATAATTGGAGTGTCTAGTAATGCAGGCAATTTCAGTTTCTTTTCGTAAAAGTTGCACTTAGCTTAGATGATAAAGAATCCAAATGCTATTTCTCTTGCAAGTATTTGGATCTTGTCTTCAACAAGGAGTGGGAGAGTCAATAATTATGGAAATGGATAGATCATGATAAGAGAAAGAAAGAGACAAAAAAGAGTAAAAGAGTTGTTCATTTATATAATCACTACTAGTATAAAGAAATGAAGCTACTGGAAAGAATATGTGCCTAAAAGCAAACCTCATGGGGAGGGGGGGGGGGTTCAGAAAAAGGAGAAATAAATAATAAAAGAAATTGGAATTAGAGGTGAAAGCTCATTGGAGGGGAAAGAGAGGTAGAAGAACCTTACCAAACCCATTAAAAGGAGGACTATGGGGAAAAAAGTATTGGTCTGGTCTTCCAAGTTCCAACAAGTACGAAGGAAACTATTCCTTTTGGGTGTACTTTTTAACTAGTATTTTGTTTTATTAATTTAAAAAAGAAAAAGCATAAGCATTATGCACAGGCAATGGAATGATGGTCGATCAATAGCAATGGCCTATATGCTTTGTTCCCATATCTTTTTTTTGTGACTAGGGTTACCCTTACCCATCCTTTTTTGTTTACTTTAGCTGGGTTTGCCGATATTTATTCTCATGGGAATCTGATAATGACAGCCAAAATCATATGGGAAAACCATCCATTTTATGCATTACTGGACTTTTAAAAGGTTTGATGGCTTTAGATGATTGCTTGGGGGAGGGGGAGGGGGAGGGGCAGAGCAGTATCCCAAGAGACAAATATGTGACGATGCTTAAGAAACACGTAGAGATAAGTAAGATGTTTGTTTTGGAAACGTATGAAGTGGGTAGTGACTTGGTCATTAAGCTATTATGTATATGTAAGAAAAGAGAGAGCATTATTATTTCTTTATTTGAATGAGAAAGGGAAAGAAAATTGCAAAATTTATTGACGTAAGGCTATTAACATATTCGTCTTACATCCATGGAAAGAAAATAACATGGATACACAGGTAATGAAATGCCATTTTGGCAGAGCTTTGAATTTTGATTTTCGTTGTTTCAGGTCCCCAATACACACACACCATCCGCTCTGTGCTGAATACCAGCCCCTTCGTGAATCTGGAGGTTTTTGACCATCTGTCAACCCCACTTTTGCTCTTCATTCACTACAAAAACTAGTATATATATTCAGACCCAAAACACTACATTACAGGGCTCTATCCTGGAAGTCCGACATAAATGTCGATGCAAATGAGCTAAGTCTCTTTCCAGTCTCCCCTGCAATGTTCTTGAGGTTCGACATATCGTGTTGTGCCTGCAAGTAAAATTTTATACATAATAAATGAATAAATACTCCAACTTCATGAAATAAAGCAAAACAAAGGGAAAAGAACATTAGCCCGCAGACCTGGAAAGAGAATCGGTTGATGAGGTCACTAGCGGTGAGGTCATGATCTGCGCCCTTACCAAATAGATCAGCACTGGAGATGGATGTTGATCGCTGCAAAAAAGAAGAACAGGATGGCTATTCATAAGCTCTCACAGCCACTGAACTGATAATTGGATTACCAACTACTTCCAGTCATGCCTATATAATTTAGTTGAAGATGATTCAACAAAGCATTTTACAAGAATTAGTGTTTTCTTTTGCTACCTTACCATAAATAAGTGATGCTAGTACGGTTATATACTAAAATCGAAAACAAAAAATTATGATCACCGTTCTTCTAGGAATCTACTTTGTTTACAGCCGACTGTCAAACCATAAAACTAAGGGAAAGGATAACATGCAATGGTACTAAAATTTGTGATAGAGTAATACAGTCTTTTGAGCACTTAAAAAAGATATCTTTCAAGAAAGGAATAGCCGCTGCACATACTGAGAATTTCTGCAAACTGACTTGAGCGTCATTGTCTGCTACTGCTCTGGTCTGATCACCAAAAAATTGGGCTGATGAAATGGATTTCGCATTCAGGAACTTTCTTCTAGCTTCATCTGTTTCCTGAACCTGGGATTAAAAAGAAGCAATAAGAAAAACAGCAAAAAAGCAGAAATAGTTTAAAAAAGAAATAATAACTAAGATTGACCACTTCCAGGGGCACTTATAAAACATAATCACACAAAACTTCCTACCCATCAAATTCTCCAACCTTGTATTACATGGACATGTGCAATATAGGAGCATTTTCCTTTCAGATTCATGTTTTTTAATTTGATTTTCAAAGAAAATTTTAACTTCACTATAGCTAAAACCATAACCAGAATAATATACTGAGTTCAATCCCTTGATGTCAAGCATCCTCATTATGAAAGTGGTAAAAGTCTATAGCAGTACAAGTTTGTGATATGAAGAATCAAACAGAAGATCCATATGTTCTAAAACCAAAAGGAGGCCTTCCATTAAACCATCAGCCACTTGTACAAAATATTAAGCTTTTGGTCATCGAGGAGATATATTACTTACTTGCACTTTTGGGGAATTTGGGATTGAATTCTTCTGAAACCCCCTGTCCATTCCAAAATCAGCAAAGAAGCTTGATGATTTTGGAGGAACAATATGGCTAACCACTTGTGGACCTCCAGAATTAAATTCAGAAGATTGACCATTTTCTACATACTCAAAACGCAATGGAAAAGATGAGGCAATGGGCACAGTGTTTTTAGTTGAGGAAGTAACAGGGGCTACTGGTTCTTCGGGCTTCTGGTCATAGAGGTTTCCACTTGGCTGAAATTAAAATGCACTATGTTATAAAGAGAAAAGGACCTTATAGTAACTCCAAAAATAAGTAATTGTTCTAATCAAGATATCCCTATGATCATTCTGCTGTAACTGCATAGCTCACAATAGTCTACGCGAATACCTTTGAAGTAAGCTTCCGGGCACCAAGCCCCCCAGTTTTCCCAGTCTTCTTTGCACCAAGAGGCTTCTTGACAGTGCTTGTAACAACCGTATGAGAAGCCTTTTGTGCAGCAGAAACTTCCGGTTTTCCTAACACTTCTAAAGAACTTTCTTTAGGAGCTTCATTAATCTTGCTATAAAAAAACCCATTGGATGCTTTCGATGACTGAGAAGCAACAGGGGACAATGGCATACCCACCTCTTCTGCCATGCTTTTAGTGACTTCTTTTGCTAGTAGTTGCCTATATAACTCGGCAGCTCTTGAAGTATATTTGGCCTCAATTTTGCCACCATCAGTCCATCCATGCTGCTTAAAGAAAACTTGTGCACGGTTGTTTCCTCCATAGATCATCATTTTCAACTGTTCAGGAGACCATGAATCTAAATTTGTAGACCTGCAAAAATAAAAGTACTTTTAAGAACGAGGACAGAAACACAGAGGTTCAAGAATATACCCAATAGCTGGTACATTGACTGATGGTATGTATTAACACCATAAGATTCTCAAAGTCACAAGTCTTTACTAATGAACATGTTTCACAGTAGACAAAATATCTGAAAGCTCTTGCTGTTTTGGCTAGTAAGTAGGACACTCTAGGAAAGGTGCCTTTTCAGCCAGTAAGGAGGAAATTCTTGAGAAGGTTAAGTGATTATGTACCTCCAATTTTGGCTAAACATGAGCATCAACAACCTTAATACCCAGAAAATAGCGCAACAGGAAGTAATTTTCATGCTACATTGTTTACGCACAAAAACTTGCAGACATGTTAAGTATGATAGCATATTAATCTCTACAAAAAAGGTTTCAACTATCAAACCATTAAAAGAAATTCAATCCTCTCTGAGTAGTTTTTGGAAATATATCAAAGAACAAATACTAACATAGTAGCAGCTTATCTCATATGCATGATAAATCAGACAGTGAATTTATCACATTCATTACAAAAACACAAAAGAAGATAATTTCATATAAGGATTCAGGTCCAATGCAAGCCACCTATAGAAATATGAACGGAATTTTCACACAGACAAAAAATACAAAATGCGGGGAGTCATCTTTGAAAACAAAATATAGACCGCTTAGAAACAATATAGAACAAATCATAATTCAGCTGTGGTGGTTGTAGAAAAGAATATAACTATAAAAGGAACCAAATTTTCTAAAAAGCATTCATTTGGAAATTCCATTTCCTGGAGAACCCCACCAGGCACCAATAGAACATAATCTGCTTAATCAAACCTTCCCTATATTAAATTTATAAATGTCAACACCAGATAGTCCAGTTTCCTTACGAAAAGATTAAACAGAAGGGGAAACAAAGCCATTTTCTTCCCTCGTATAATTTAAGAAAATATATCCAACTTCTTCACGTATAATTGGAAATTTGGATCACAAAATTAAAACACATCAATTAATTCAAAAAACATAAATAAAAAAACGGAAGCCGTATTTATATATTCATATATATGCTAGTACCTGACAAAGCTGACATGGACACCAAGACTCCGATGAACGGCAGAACAATCGATGCAAAGAAAGATCCCATACGTCACCGACGTCCACGTCGGGTTCTTTGCATTACAATCGAAACACATCTACAAAATTTAAAAAACAATAAGAAAAACCAGAGATCGAGTAACGGAATTTTCTAGAGCGGAATCAGATCTAAAGAAAAACAAAAGAAACAAACCTTGTTATCGGATTTTGTTTTCAGCTTTCTGAAAACAGCGTTCTTGCCGCTCAAGTTATCAGAGGACGCCATTGGTGCGTTAGTTTTCAATTATTTTATTTAGAATTTCGGAAAGAAATATTGGGGAGACTTGGCTTGAAGAAGAGAAGATTTGTAGGGAAGAGGAGGATATGTAACACCTCTCCTCGCCTCTCTTCTCTTCTCCACGGGCAGGCAGGCAGGCAGGCTTTCGAATTTGGCGACAACAATGTATTAGCAAACACTATTTATTTATTTACAGAATGACGAAAGTAGCCCTTTTGGTACGTACAGAATGAAGAGATGGTGGCGGGAAAAGAGGTGGAGGGGCTTCCTTTTATTTCCTGCGTGGAGGTGGCCAAGTGGCGGTTTTATTACCAACCCCCCTAATTCGATGTTTATACCTCAACTAACTAACTACAAATTTCGTCCACCTCATCTTTTTTGGTATTCTTAGCGCTTTCCTTATTTCCTTTTTTCCATTTCATTTTTTAAGCTATTACTCAACCACTCCTTTTTTCAATTAAGATTTCTAAGTTACTATATCTTGTTTATCTTAGTTTAGTCATATTATTTGGCAAATGTACCAGAAAAAAAAAATTTAGAAGTTGAAATTAAATTGTAATTTTTACAATAATAAAAATATAATTTTATCATTTTAATAATTTATATATTTATAATTTTTTAAAAATTAAATTAATTTCTATCATTTATAGAAAAAATCAAAATACAATTTTACTTTTATTAATTTAAAATTTTAAAAACTCTAAATAAATTCTTTTTCATTTTAAGGGACGCGCTGTCATCCCCTTAACTACACACTGTTAACATATACACTTCATAGTTAATTAGATTATAGCATATTTATGTAAAATATTTATATAAGTTATTTATAAAATGATGGATAAATGACTTATGAGAATCATATATATGTATCTATGTATTTTTCTAAATTTAAAAAATACATAAATTTAATTTTAAAAATATATAAAAAATTTAAAATTGTATTTACTACTTTATAAATATAAAAAAGAATAAAAATTTGAAATAATTGAGACTTTTACAAGTTCAATCAAGGTTTACTCCTTAGCCAATATTTGGTTTTATGGGGGTTGAATTTAAAACTTAGTTGTAAGCCCATATTTTGGATTTGCGTGCATTCAAACATTAAAGCCCGTATAAGGTTAATTTTTTTCCCTGCCACCCATTCAATTACTAGGTTTTTTAGTCAATATATTAGGAAAGTTACAGAACGATTATTTGATTATTCGATTTTTTTTTAATCATTTTTTGTTAAACAGTTAATGAAAAGATGATGTGATAATTTTTAAAATTAGTACAATATTTATACAATGTATCAATTTAATCTTAATTTTTAAAAATTTAGCACTTAATATTTATACATTATCTAATTTTATCCTTTTTTACATGAAAAATATCAATTGATACGCTGTGTGTAATTTAGAAATAAAAAATATTTTTTTTTAAAAAAATTTGTTCATTATTAAACTAGGCAATCCTCAAATACATTGTTTTCCTTATATTTCAAAAGATAGATAAGTCAATATCTATAAATGATAATTAATTCTTTTTTTTTAGCTTGAGCCGATCACAATTGATGAAGCAAATCAAAGTTTAATTTTTTTAAGATGTTAAGCTTACAGTTGGGTTAAATTAATGAAGCAAGTTTTATTTTATTTTAAGCAATTGAATTGGCTACTGATGAGGGAGATTGACCCCTTTGGGAGAAATCTCTGAAGTTTTATCCGTCAGGCATTCAATACAACCCTCAACAATCATAGGTATTATCTCGGAACCCAAGTTTTTCTCCCGACTTCGTGGAGAGCCCTGAGAGTTCACAGAGTGGGAGTGCCTCGGTTGTTAGAAAGAGCACATACCTGAAGGACGCGTAGATAATTAATCGGTGAAGTCGCACGTAATGTGGATCGAACCACCAACCGATTAATTATCCCACTTGCACGCGACTTCACCGATTAATTATCTACACATCCTTTAATAGAGTATTAGTTGTAATGATTTAGTTGTTAGTTATAGTCTGTTAGGGTTAGTTAATAACAATTAACTTACTCTGACAGTCTATATATACTAAGGTTCTATTGATGTATCAACAATTCAAGTTCAATAAAGATTTGCTGAATACAGTTTGTTTTCTTTCTTTGTTGTATAGTCGAACATGGTATCAGAGGTATCATGTTGAGATCGTGGCAATGACCACGTCATCTGTAACTTCAACTAATGTGCATGTGATGGCGTCTGGTGCAAGTGATAGTGTTGCTGATAGCAGGTTCTTTTCTTCCAAGAAAATTAATTTGTTGCTTGATGATTCCAATTATCTTTTGTGGAAGCAGCAGGTGCTTCTTGCCATCAAAACTTACAAGTTACAGAAGTTTCTTGATGGTCATGCTGTTCCTCCATCAACAGTTACAAATGCTGAAAGGGTTGTTCAAGAAAACCCTGATTTTATTCTTTATGAACAGCAAGACAGTGCCATTGCGTCATGGTTGCTCTCATCTATAAGTTAAAGTGTTTTGCCACATTTAATTGGTTTGGACTCTAGTGCTCAAATCTATAGTATGTTGTCTAACATATATGGTAGCAAGACAACTTCTCGTCTTATGTGTTATAGGCGAGCACTTCATTTACAGAAAAAAGGTGATCTCTTTATAAAGGAATTCTTGATGAAAGTTAAGAGGTTTTATGATAGTCTTGCTAGTTGTGGTGAAGTCATAAGTGAGCATGAACATGTAACAGCTATTTTGAACGGGTTACATACTAATTTTGAGTCTGTTATTACGGTTATAACTGCTAGTCAAGTTCCCTACTAAGTGCAGGCCATTACCGCGATGCTTCTTGATGTTGAAACAAGAATGCATGTTACTGTAGGTGACGTTCCCATTGCTGCTAATATGGTAACTCATAATTCCGAACCTGTTATGCCTTCTTACCGCCCTTCGTCTTCTATAGGTAATCAACGTGGTAGGGGTCGAGGGCATTTTTCTAATATTCGTATTCAATGTCAATTGTGTGGTAGGACTAGGCACTTGGTGGACAAGTGTTATCATCGTTTCGATGCTTCATATAAAAGTGCTAGTTATAGACCATCTCAAGTGAATCTTTGTGTAGTTGGTAATGGGTCTCAAGGTGTACCTTGGGTGTTACCTTTCTTGGTTCCTAACACTGGATGTTGGAATCCAAATCTGCAACAATGCCTTGGTCGAACCCGTTTCTGTCTGTTGGATTATTGCAAGTGCCTAATCATCCATCTCAAGCCTTAGTAGCAACACCAGAAACAATGGGAGATAATGTATGGTACTTTGACTCACGTGCAACGCATCATCTCACGCATAATGCTGCATCTTTTGGAGATATTATTGTTTATGGAGGGCCAGGTAAGGTTTATGTTGGTAATGGTAGTGCATTATCTATTCTTAAGTGTGGCCAATCATCTTTGCTTACAAGGTCTCGACCTTTACTTATGAAATCGCTACTGTTTGTTCCTGGTATAACTAAAAATCTTCTTTGTGTCAAAATTTACTTAGGATAACAAGGTGCAGTTTGAATTTGCTCCCTCACAGTGTTGTGTTCGTGATCTGATGACTCGTGAGATGCTACTTCAAGGTTCAATGAAAAATGGTCTTTATCAGCTTCATCTAGACGCTTCTAATGGTGCTGCTACTGCTTCAACTTAGTGTTTGACAGTCACTAGCTTAGTTTCTCTACCTATTTGGTACTCTAGACTAGGCCATCCATGTACTGTTGTGTTTAAGAAAGCTTTGCAACATTGTAATATTGCTTTTTCAAATAAAGGAGCTATTGATTGCGTCGCTTGTCATTTAGGAAAAGAGAACAAACTACCTTTTTCTGCTTCTGTGACTCAATATAGTGCTCCATTGCAGTTAGTGGTTGCTAATGTCTAGGGACCTGCTCCAGTGTCTTCAAATGGATTTCTTTATTATGTGGCTTTCACTGATGCCTACACAAAGTACACGTGGGTGTATTTTCTTAAGAAGAAGTCTGATATTGCAATTATTTTTTCACAATTTCTTGTTTAGGCAGAAAGGATTCTTGGCACTAAACTGCAGATGTTTCAGACGGATGGAGGTGGAGAATTTTTGGCCTTGAAAGGTTATTTGGAAAAATTGGGTGTGGTTCATATATTAACATGCCTTTTCACTTCTGAGCAGAACGGATTGGTAGAAAGAAAGCATAGAAGAGTTGTTGAATGTGGCTTGTCCATGCTTACGCATGCTGCTTTACCTTTGTCGTACTGGAATGATACCTTCAGCAGTGCTGTGTTTTTTATCAACAGGTTGCCATCACAACCCTTAGGTAATCTCTCACCTTATGAGTGTCTTTTTAAACAAAAGCCTGACTACAGCTTTATAAGAACATTTGGGTGTCTTTATTTTCTCAATCTTAGGCCTTATAATAAAAATAAACTTCAATTTAGGTTCATGCTATGTGTCTTTCTAGGACATTCTCCACAATATAAAGGTTATAGATGTAAAGACAAAGCTGGTAGGGTCTATTTCTCTTGGCACGTGTCTTTTAATGAGTCTGTCTTCCCCTTTCGAAACATGTCAACCCAACCACTATCCACGTTACCTTTTCATGCACATTCTCATGCATGTAGTTCTAAACTGTTAGTGCTCCCATCACTTCACGCGTCAAACAATCATGTTTTATCCACTATGCCCACTATGCGTTCAACAACGTCTACCAGCTGTCAAGCATTGCCATTTCCATCAGCCTGTGATTCATTTTCAACCCTCGTCTATCCATCATTGTCTAATACTGTACCAAATTCATCAACTCCGTCAACAAAAAATTTTAGTACCTCACCTACTGTACCAAACTCTAGAGTCTCGTCTAGTTCGTATTCCTTTGTTGATCAAAATCCAGTTTAAATTCAGTCTGCCCCACCACCACCAGTTTGCAACAGTCATCCTATAGTAACACACAGCAAGGGAGGAACGTTCAAACCCAAGGTGTTTTTGACTAAGGCAATTGGAGATTCAAATTCCACACCTACTGATGTTCATGAAGCAATGTTGTCGCCTCACTGGAGTGAAGCTATGCGCAGTGAGCTAAGTGCCTTACTTTGAAACAATACATGGAGTTTGTGTGAATTGCTGCCCTCTCGAAAGCATGTTGGTTGCAAGTGGCTCTTCAAGGTCAAAAAGAAGCTAGATGGTTCAGTAGACAGGTACAAGGCTCGTCTGGTTGCAAAGGGATTTTCTCAGCATGCAGAGTCAGATTTTAGTGACACGTTCAGCCTTGTGGTTCGAGCTACTACTGTTCAAGTGGTTCTTGCTGTTGTTATCATGAATGGTTGGAAGTTGAGACAAGTGGACGTGAATAATGCTTTTCTCAATGGTGCCTTACAAGAAGAAATTTATGTGGACCAGCCACTTGGATTTGAAGCTCAAAGCAGTACTGGGTATAAGTTGGTGTGTAAGTTACATAAGGCACTTTATGGGTTACGACAGGCGCCTAGAGCTTGGTTCTATACCTTGCGAAAACATTTGATAGAGAAGCTTGGTTTTTGTTCTTCAAAGGCAGATTCATCACTCTTTATTCGAAGGAGGTCAAGTAGTATGGTTTTTCTTATAGGTTATGTTAATGATAAAATAATAACAAGCCCTTCAGAGGCAGAGGTAGACAATGTAGTTCAACAGCTTCATAAGCAGTTTTCTTTAAAGGATATGAGAAGTCTTCATTTTTTCCTGGGGATAGAGGTGCAATGTTCTGCTCATGGTATGTATCTTACACGGAAAAATATGTGTCTGATCTACTTGCTAAAGTTGGTTTAACAGATTCTTCCAGTACGCCTACACCTATGGTTGGTACTCCCAAGCTTACGGCAATAGGAGGTGAGTTACTCACGGATGTTCAACTGTATAGAAGTATTATTGGCACTCTTCAATATGTCTTTATAATTAGACCTGACATTGTCTTCTCTGTAAATAAGTTAAGTCAATACATGAATGCTCCATATGATATTCATTAGAAGGCTGTGAAAAGAGTCCTCAGGTATCTAAAAGGTACTCTGGACTATGGTTTGTATTTTACGAGGAGGCAGACTGGGCTAGTTGGATACTCAGATGCGGATTGGGCATCAGCGGTTGAAGATAGACGTTCAATAATAGGCTATTGTGTATATGTTGGTCCTAACCTTGTGTCTTTATGCTCCAAGAAGCAACCAGTAATGTCTCGATCATCAGCTGAGGCTGAGTACCGAAGCTTAGCAAATTGTGTATCAGAGTTGCTCAGTGTTAAGCAGTTACTGGTTGAGTTAGGAGTCAAGTTACAGCAGGTTCCTGTGGTCTGGTGTGACAACACTTCTACAGTATCTATGGCAGCAAATCCTACGCATCATGCAAAGGTGAAACATGTTAAAATCGATCATCACTTTGTAAGGGAAAAAGTGGTGAATGGTGAGCTGCAAGTCAACTTTGTTCCTTCAGAAAGTCAGGTGGCAGATGTTCTAACAAAGCCACTGACACCTAAGCAATTTGTTCCATTTCGAAGTGCATTAAGAGTGTTGTCTCCAGTTGTTTCAACAAGTTAAAAAAACTGAGAGAGTAATAGAGTATTAGTTATAATGAGTTAGTTGTTAGTTATAGTCTGTTAGGTTTAGTTAATAACAGTTAACTTACTCTGACAGTCTATATATACTAAGGTTCTACTGATGTATCAGCAATTCAAGTTCAATAAAGATTTGTTGAATACAGTTTGTTTTCTTTCTTTGTTGTATTGTCGAACATCCTTCAAGTACGTACTCTCTCCACCAATTGAGACGCTCCCACTCCGTAAACTCTCGAGGCTCTCCACGAAGTCAAGAGACAAAACTCGAGTCCTAAGACAATACCTATAATTGTTGGGGGATGTATTGACTGCTCGACAGACAACATTTCGGAGACTTCTCCGAAAGGGGTCGATCCTCCTCAACAACTATTTTTCAATTTTTGAGTCGTTTCATTTCTTCTTGTTCATTTTTTAATTTGGGACAATATATAAATGTTGAAGGTTAAAATTGTTATTATACCGATTTTAAAAGCTATCACATCAACTTTCCTTTAGTCATATAATGGCTAGTGACAAAAAAAATGAATAGTTGAATGATTATTCGAAACTTTATATAATTAATAACCAAAAAAAAAAACTTTGCTGACAATTGAATAACTACCAATTTAGTTTATACTTAATAATGATTCAATTCGATAAAAAATTAAACCCACAGTTTGAATACTCTTACTATGAAGTGTACTAAGTAAGGGCGAATCTAGAAGGGGTGGCAAGGGCTTCAACCTCTTTAAAATGAAAAAAAAAAATTCATTTAAGTTCTTATTTTTAAAAAAAAATTAAATTAATAAAAATAAAAATATATTTTAACCTCTCTAAAATATAAAATTTCAATTTAATTCTTTTAAAATTATATTTTTACTATCACAAAAATTATAATTTAACCTCCACCCTTTTAAAAAAAAAAATTGAGTTTCGCTTCTTTGTAAGGAATGGAAAGCAAAGTATCTAAGAGAAAAGTGGATTCCAAATTAAAGCTATGAAGATATTTTTTTAATTAAAAATATGTTTGGGAAATATAAATGAAAGTTTATTTTTAATTAAAAAAGTATAAAAATATTTGATACGGCTTTTTTTTATAATAAAAGCATGAAATAAAAAACTCTACATTTATTCAACAATGGTAAAAGATTTTGATCTTAAAAATTATTGAGAAAAATATATTTTTTCATTAATATGAATTTAAAACCTAGGAATATATTAGTAAAATTCAATTTTTAAAATGTCTTTTTTAGTTATAAAAGAGTTTTTTTATGAAAATAATTTATTTAACGTATTTTTAATTTTTTTAGAAGAAAAAAAAAGTTAACCACGATTTTCATTTTCTAGAAAAATAAAAACGAAAGGCTTATAACGTAGCAGGCCCGCGAGGCGACACGTTTTTAAAATTATATATTCAATAACGACATGAAGAGAGGGGCCCACGTGTCCAATCTGTCAATGTCAGTATGGTTGAAAGTTGTAGGGAAAAGACGCCAATGTTTGGTGATTTTGGATTGACGATTAAGGGAAAACCGCTGACCCTTCTCTAATTTGGTCCTATCATTAATTAATTAAAGGGCTAATTTGTAGACTGAGTACACTTCCTCCATAACTTTTTTTATACAATTTTCTGTATATTATATATTTAAGCATGTTTGAATTTACATTATTACTGCACCAACGACAATATTACAAGCTCTATTTGAGAAAAAAGGGAAAAAAATTCAAAAGATTTGTGTTTGGTCTTCATGCAATGAACGAGTAGTACTTTATAAAGCTAATGCCAGCTTAAGTTATCACTTTTTCCTATCATGGTTGGCGCGAGTTAGGTTATAAACTTTTACCATATTGTCAGTGGTTGAAATCATACAAAAATTGCTATTTATAGTAAGTAGTAAACCTTAAGATGGGAGTCAGTTTGAAAATACGAACTTTACAACACTTTTTCTTATAATCATCTCTTTCCATCACCTTTTTCATGTTGTAACTTTTCTTTTATTTCGAAATAATTTCCCAAAATTCTTAATTATTACCTATATCATTGAGGCTGATTCAATTTGAGGCAAATACGTAACAATTTTCATCGAGATTTTTTCTTTTTGCGTTACATTTGACTATCCATCACCTCATACATAAATCAAAATGAATTATTTAAGTAAATTTTCTTATTTACACCAAAGATGTGATAATAGAATAGTTCACATTGCAAATATGGCAACTCCTGTCAACAAGGAAAGAAATAAAATAAAATAAAATAAGAGAAAGTTATAGTGTTAAGGAAAATCAGTTTACCTAAATAAGCAGAGAGTGAAAGAAAGCAGGTATGACAAAAAAGTTTAGAGGGTCAAGTAATGAGAGAATTTAAGGTTATTAAAAGACTAAAGGTTCGATCCCTCTCTTTCATCACAGAACATGGTATTTATAAGGAAAGAGGTCTCGTGCTTAGTGAGGCTATATCATCAACAAATCCGAGACATGGTAGGTGTAATCAGTTAGGTGATAAGATTGTTGTATGTGGGTTGTCTTCATGTATGGTACTACTTTGACATTTTCTTGGTTAAGGTAACTCTAGTGATTCCTTGACGGTTCCCTCTTTGGAGGTGAATGTCCACCCATTAAAAGTGAGTGGCCTAGAGGATGAGGTGTTTGAGTGGTTGGTTACCCAATAACCAACCGAGCGATAGAGAACTACCCTGACACTTAAGTGGAGAATATGCCAAGTGTTGTAAGCCAAGAGATAAGCAGAAGGTTGTCCACAGGTTCTCTCAGGTGTTTTCTCACGGTGTCACATGTCGTGACAGGTGGAGGTATAACACATATAAATTGTATGGTCTAATTTGTCTCTAATCCTTGTACCCTTTCAACTTTTAATTTTAAGAATTTAATTACTTTACTTTTTTATCCAACAATTAAAATCTAATTAATAACACTTTTAACTGAATTCTATTAAATTTAAATATGTATTACCGATTCAATTTTAAATTAAAATATTGTATATTCAAATTTAACAAAAATACGAATATAAAAGACTATATACAAATTTAAACCAAATTATATTCACTATAGATATTTTTCTTCCTTTGTTTTCTTTCCTCCTCTTTGCGAATATTGAAAAGGAGGAAGTAGATGAAGTAGGGCAGGGTCCTACTAGCTGTCTCGATCAACTAGTCACAAATTAAGATTGGATTGTTATGAATATTATTAAATGGATGTTTAACCTTTCATCTCCCTTGACCTTTAACCTTTCATCTTCTTTAACCTTTCATATTTTTGTAATTATTTTTTCCTATTTATGTATTAGAATATAAAGAGTTGAATCTACCTATATATATAAAAAAGGAGTATGCTACTTGTAAATTAAAGAAAGATATAAAATGCAATACAAATTCTCATATTCTCATATCCATCATTTATCTATTATTTTTGTTTATAACAGGGATTCCATTTTTACAATATATTATTATATTTTATAGGGATTCCATTATTTTATTATTAATATTTAAGCATTAATCATTATCATCTATTTAAGTGGTTTTTGAATTGTTGGGAGTGCTTTATATAATATTATTTTAGGTTCAAATAGGATTAAATTGAAACTATTAATGAATAAGAATACTTACGGTTATATAAAAAAAATCAGATTAATAGTTTAATTTGTCACATTCAATTTCTCTATATTTTTCGTAATCGAGAAACTTAGGGTTTTTCTCTCCTCCAAATCGAAATTATTTCAACCTTTTCTTCCCCCAATATTCGATTGTTCAAATTTTTTTTAGGGATTTGTCGTATCCTTTAAAGCCACTTGTCGTTTACAATATTTTATATTTATTTAAATTTGTGACTTTTAAATAACGGTGGAAAAAAGTTCTGACATGATAGAACCCATCGAGTGATTTTAGTGGATGAGTTTAAGTAGTGTTAGATTTGTGTGTTTTGTAAAAAACTTAAGAAAATATAAATAAATATTATTATGTAATCACATCAACATATTAAAAGAATCTGACAAGTCATTATGAAATAACAATTGAATGATATTTTGAATAATTTTTTTTAAATTAACAAAAGAAATTTAATAACCAAAATAAGAAAAATACTTTTTTAAGGTGACTAGATAATTTACCTTATATGTATATATATTATTATTTAGATTTTACTTTAGGAATAAAGAAAGGGGGCAGAAAAAAAGGTTTGATTGGACAAGTCGGGGATTGGAACTCTAATTGAGTAAATTGTCCAGCCACATAATGTTTCATAAGAGTGATGTATACTTTCTTTTCTTCCACTTTGGTACTCCCATTCCTATACATATCTGATTTCTTTTTTTCCTATAAAAATGCTATTATTGATTTTTTTTTTTACCTCAATCAATGAGCTCATTCATTCCGCGATGAGAACAAATATCTCACTTCTCAATACATAACACCTCACCCTCACCAAAAGATATATCTACTATCAGTTGACAAGGAATTTAGGGATGATAAAAAATATAAAATTAATAAATTTCGAATCAATTATTTAATTCATAAATGGATTGGATTAAATTAAAATAGTTTTAAAAATGAATGGATCAGATTTAGAGTGAATTATTTGTATACATAAAGAGAACGAAAATCATAAATTACATAAAGATAAATTTAATTTTTAATATTTATATAATTATTGTCGATTCTTTTTTTAAAATTAAATTTGAAGATTAGTGATACGAATAAAAATTCTTTAACAATTAAATTGGATTAAAATCAAATTTAATTTTAAAAAATAATAAGAATCAAATTGATAAAAATATAAATATTAAAAACTAAAATTTACATTATGTCAAAATAAAAAATCATAAACTGAAGTCAAAGTATGGGGGCGAGTGAGTGAGTGGTGGCGATTAAATGGAAAACTGCGGCTGATATTTATGGAAGCAGTCGAAAGATGAAGAAATCGTCAGGTGTGAAGGCGTAGTAGGATATTTGATCGCATCACACACTGTTAGAACGTTCACGATGACGTTGCGACGTTATTGGACAGCATCGGCTGCGCTCACCCGTTTATGTTAACGATGAGGTTGCAATTTTAAAGCATGATCGGGTTAACAATTTGTATATAATAAAATATTTAAAATATTTTTAATCACATCTATTAAATTAATTAAGTTTATTTTTACTCACAATTTATTTAAAATAAATTATTTTAATGTAATTTCGTACATATTGTATATATAATATTATTATTAGTTTCGAATTATATGCTTTATTTTTTTTATTGAAAGTTATTCTAAATGTATATTCGTGTTCTATATATGCAATGTCCATATGCATACGCTAGTGATAAAATTATTAATATAAATAATATTATTGATTGAGCTTATTCACAAGTTAACTTGATATTGAAATTTTTGTAATTAAATTTTTTATATTTAAAATTTTCTTTCATTAACATGATATCTGTTTGATGTGCTATAGAAAAATAACAATACTATGATAAATAATTGGAGTGCATTTATTGTTATTAATATTATATATTTACTTATTTAATTTATTTTTACTCACAATCTAAATTATTTTTGTAACATTCGCGTTTTTGAACCGGAGTTGAAACGGTATAGGGAACGAGTCAAGAATTAGAATATGTAGCTAAAATAAGAAGATTAGGAAAATTTAAGGATTAATTAGTAATTGTGAGAAAGGAGGAAGGACTAAATAGCAATTTATCCAAATTAAATTATGAGTCATCATGGAAATTAGATTGATTAAGGAGGGGCAAAAGAGTAATTTGGTGGAAGATATTTTTGGAGGCAAAGTTTTGGGCCAAAGTGTAAAGTTAGAAGGCCCAGGGACTAAAAGTGGAATTTTACCATTTTTATTAAAGAGAGATGTTTTTGAAGAAAAGTCTAGAGAAATTGAGAGATGAAAAATCAAGTAAAAGATGAGAATATCATCTTTTCTTCTCATAACCAATCTCCCATTTCCAACTTTTGCTTTTATTCCAATTTAGTCCCTTCACCATTGTTAAGCCCTCCAAGCTTCAAAATCCTCCCTTTTCCCTTTTCTTTGAAATTTCCTAAATAAAGGCATAGTTATAGAGTCCACTTTGAAGTGTTAAAGTGGATAGGGATTGAATTAGAATTTTGAAAATTCAAGAACGAAGGTAAGAGATGATTCAATTTTCATGACATACATGTATATTTATATAATCTAGCATGAAAAAGTATTGAATTCTAGTCTTAAGCTTATATGTGTTTGTATGAAATTGAAGAAAGAGGGAAGAAGGAGAAGGACCAAATTGAAGAAAAAGGAAAGGAGAAAGCTAAGGTGTGAGAAGAAATTATCTACAAGTGAGGTAAGTAGTACAAGTATTAAAAGACTTAGTAACAATTAAGTTAAAGTGTTTATAATTTTAATATATATGATTAATCATGATGAAAATAAGATGTTTAATTATAAGTATGATAATTATGTGTGATTGAATGAAATTTAGTATAAAGAAGCATGAGAAAGGAATTAATCTCATTGAAACAGTTTGGACAGAACAGATGACTAACTTCGAAAATTCACCAAAAATTGTATAAAAAGAGTTAAGAGTTGAATTAAATATGTAATTAAATATTATTGAGTTTAGTTTCATATGGAAGAAACAGTGAAATAAAAAGAATTGTATATTTCGAGATATACTAGTTTTAGTGTAATAAGGTCAGAGTATATTTGGGTTCCCCTGTTCTGACTTTGAAAAATCATAGAAAAATGTAGAAAAATTATTAGAGACTGAAATTTATATGGTAGAATCCTTAATGAGTCTATTTTCAAAAGAAATAGACGGGAACATTATTGGATTCATTTACTAAAAGATAAATAATTTTTAGTGAAGAAAGGTCGAAACTGTCAGGTAGCAGAGAAGGGGTAAATTAGAAGAATTTATTGTACAAATTGGCTAAAGCAAAAATTCTAAAATTTTTATGGTAAAAATATATGTAAGTCTAATTTCAGAAACATCAAGCAGATATTAATTTCGAATTCTGTAGCTCAAGATATAAATAATTTAGTGACTATGACGCAAGTGGATAACTTTGAAAATTAATGTGAAAATAAAAGTAAGAGGTATATGATGATGAATATGTGAGAAAAATATATATGTGAAATATTATGTGGTTAATTATAAAGATTGATTCTGTGATTAATTGGTGAAATTGTGGATTTATTTGAGGAAACAAATGTGAGAAATACATGAATATGTATATTTGAATTGAATTTGAATGATTTGTGATCAAAATTGAAAGTGAAAGTGAAATTGGAATTGAAAGTGATATGAATTGTAAATTGAAAATCCCTATTAACTAGTCGGGCTGAGTCGGATATAGTTGGCATGTCATAGGATTGGAAGAGTTCAGGGATACTTCGACCTTGAGTCGATGAGACACTAGGTGTCATTATTTTACTTCGGATAGATTCGATGAGGTACTGGGTACCACTTTACTTCGGCTAGGCCGATGAGACACTGAGTGTCATTTTATTGCTTCAAACTATCCGATGAGCCACTGGGTGTCATTCTGGTGTGCTTGGTTGGATCCGTGTATCCGCTAAGGTTCAAGTCTTATTAATAGGGTAAACAATGTGAAAAAGAAAGAATGTGCAAATTGTGACATTGAGGTAAGTGAAATGATAATCACATAAAAGGTAAGTATAATATATGTATAAGAAATCAAAGAATGATAAAACTAAGTAAGCTAAGAGATTGGAATGGCTAAAATGTGAAATGAGGAAGAATATGTGAATTCATAACACTACTGTAAGTTAAATGTTACACACATAAAAGGTATGTATTTTACATGAATTAATGATTATATGAATGAGTTTGAAATGTGTGATTAAAAGATGAATGATTAATAACTTTTGTAGTACTTACTAAGCCTTCACCGGCTTAACGCGTTTATTTCAACGCGTAGGTATAAGACCTCCGAGAAGTTAAGATTGGATTAGGTGCCTCTCATCAAATCACATAAACATCAAAAGATTGCAAGACATGATATATTTATTTTGTGTGAAATGGCATGTACAAATGGTATACCTATGTGTCTCTAATGAATGAGTTACTAATATTGTTTTAATAATTTACATGAATTGAAAGAAAAATTTTATTATACTCGTTTTTAATTCTCTGACACTGTATGTAATACTCTTATACCGAGTTTATACATGTGAACAAGGTGTAAGGGTGTTACATTTATTGGTATCAGAGTAAGGGTTTTCTGATGTTTGGGATCGGGAATGAGTCCACGTGTACATGCCATTTTACATGTTGATGTGATGAGAGGATGTTTAATTATTTAATTGTGAATATTGTAGAAAGAAGAATGTCGAATAGGGCTCGTGATGAGTCTAGAGATGAAGTAGAAAGTAGGGCTCCAAATCTTATTAGAGAATCAGTATATTCGGATGATCATAGGGAGCATATGTTCGAAGAAAGAACTCAACCCTCTAATGAGTTGATATTATCTCGAGAAGAAATCCCGATTGTGATTCTATTGCAAACGATGAATCAATTGTTACAACAAGTTGTGAGGGCTAATAATGTCTCAAATATTCCTTTACCTGGTGCTCCTCAACCATAACTGTCTACTTTTAGCTATCGATTTTCTCCAAAAAAAATTGAGAAAAATATGGTGCTGAAAAGATTAAAGGTAAAAAGGATGATGATCCAGCTGAGGCTGAGGAATGGTTAGAAAATAGTTAAAGGATGATAGAAGAGCTACAGTGTACTGAGAGAAAAAATTGAAATATGTGGTATCATTGTTGAAAGGTGAAGCGTATCAGTAGTGGATTACAGTGTTGAATATCCATCCCGTTGAGAAAATTCCATTGGAGAAAATGTCAGTTGAACAGTAGAGGTTGTCGATGGATCAGAAGTCCGTAGACCTCGAACTTCTGTCATTAGAACAAAGAGAAGAAAAGGACGTTCTTGATGAGAATACCGATAAATATTCTTTTTGTGATTTTTATATAAATTGTGTTAATGAACACATTCGTATATATATGCATGTCAGAAGTGAAAGAGAGAGGGAATTAGCGGTAGAACCTAATAAGTACGAGATAGTTATTACTAATCCTTTAGGACAAAATGAAAGAATTAATAAAGTATGCAAGAGGTGTACCTTAAAGATTCAAGGTTATGAGTTTCTAATAGATCTTATGACCTTTATATTTTACGAGTTAGATGTGATAGTGGGAATAGATTAGCTGTTAAAAACGTGGGGTCATGGTTGAGTGTAGAAGAAAAAGAATTTCTTTAAGAATTTCGGATAGCAAAGAAATGATTATAATTGATGAAGATAAGTGAATAATATACTGATAAAAAGTTTAAGTTTTAAAATGAAATGTGAATAAGTTTAAATTCATAGAATAACTAAAGCGAAGTTTAAAATACTAGAGTTGTGACTAATTAGTTCATTCAATGAAAGAATGGAAAAATCTAGGGACGTGAATGTTTGAAGGAAGATCTCTAATCGCTAATAGTTACCTCGAGATTTTATTGACGCTGTAGAGCCAATAAAACTAGAGGGAAGGACCAGGAGACGTCACTCCTGTCCGAACTATACAGGGATCTGAGGATTCCTCTAAAACATTCATTGATCCTATCATTTTTCCTAAATGGTATAAATGAAAATAGTGATGGAAGTAGTCTAATAAGTAAAAGGGGAGTGTTCTTTAAGAATGAAAGGATATGAGATAATGATAAGATTTACGATGCGAATAAGAAGTAAAGAAATTTATATGTTAGTAATTAATCTAGTATAGAGATTCGAGAGATAATTAGTCACTTTCGAGTTATGAAAGAAATAATAGAAGAAAGATAGAATTTGAATGCATGGAAGAATTACGAGAATGAAAATAGAGTCATATTTATGTTATAAAAGGATGAAAGAAAATACAAGGAGTTCTTTAAGTATTGATATAAGAAGATGAAAAACAATTGTATAATTTCAATGGTAATCAATGAGTTATGATGTTATATGTTTGAAGCTATGAAATAACATAGTAAGTTATATATTAGTGAAGTGATGTGAAATAAAGGAAGTGTATATTTAGATTAAATAATGAAAGGTTAAGATTTAAGTTATAAGTGAGGGAAGTGTGAACTTTTTTGATTAATTAACTAAGTTCACTCACTTTCATCCAGTCAGAACCGATTTCTCCTTGTATAAGTATGCTCAGTTGTTTATAGATGAAAGAGTAAGATTTCATGATATGCCTATATTCATTATTTCTGATCGAAATCCATAATTTACATCAAAGTTTTGGAGAAAATGTAGGACTCCAGTATGTTGAATGGAGTTAAGTAAGAACAAATTATTGAATCTTGACTTGATTTAGGAAAATAGAAGAGAAAGTAAAGTTGATAAAAAGGTGTTTGAAGGCTGTTTCGGAAAGACTAAGTCCTATGCTGATTTGAAAAGAAAAGATAATGAATTTAATGTGGATGGAAAAGTTTTCTTGAAGGTATCTCAATGAAGAAAGATTATTTGATTTAGGAAAAAGGGGAAGTTCAATCCAAGATTCATTGAACCATATAAGATATTGAAATCAATTGTATATCGATTAACACTCCTTTCAAAGTTGGACAAGATTCATAGTGTTTTCTATGTATCTATGTTACGAAGATATTAGTCTGATGTATCTCATGTGATTATTTCGAAAGTTATTGAAATACAATCGGATTTGATTCATAAAGAAGAACCGATTAAGATACTTGCCTGAGAGGTAAAAGAATTGAGAAACAAATGTGTCCCCCTTGATAAAGGTTTTATGAAAGCATCATAATTTAAAAGAAGCAATATGGGAAAGAGAAGAAAATATGATACAACAATATTCAAAATTATTCGTTACAGGTAAATTTCGAGGACGAAATTTTTTTACGGGGGAAGAATTGTAACATCCGCGTTTTTGAACCGGAGTTGGAACAATATAGGGAAGGAGTCAAGAATTAGAATATGTAGCTAAAATAAGAAGATTAGGAAAAATTAAGGATTAGTTAGTAATTGTGAGAAATGAGGAAGGACTAAATAGCAATTTATCCAAATTGAATTATGAGTCATCATGGGAATTAGATTGATTAAGGAGGGGCAAAAGAGTAATTTGGTGGAAGATATTTTTGGAGGCAAAGTTTTGGGCCAAAGTGTAAAGTTGGAATGCCTAGGGACTAAAAGTGCAATTTTACCATTTTTATTAAAGAGAGATGTTTTTGAAGAAAAGTCTAGAGAAATTAAGAGATGAAAAATCAATTAAAAGATGAGAATATCATCTTTTCTTCTCATAACCAATCCCCCATTTCCAACTTTTGCTTTTTTTCTAATTGTCCCTTCACCATTGTTAAGCCCTCCAAGCTTAAAAATCCTCCCTTTTCTTTGAAATTTCCTTAATAAAGGCATAGAGGGAAGTTAGTAGGCACCTTAATTTTTTTATAGAGTCCACTTTGAAGTGTTAAAATGGATAGGGATTGAATTAGAATTTTGAAAATTCAAGAACGAAGGTAAGAGATGATTCAATTTTCATGACATACATGTATATTTACGTAATCTAGCATGAAAAAGTATTGAATTCTAGTCTTAAGCTTATATGTGGTTGTATGAAATTAAAGAAAGAGGGAAGAAGGAGAAGGACCAAATTGAAAAAAAAGGAAAGGAGAAAGCTAAGGTGTGAGAAGAAATTATCTATAAGTGAGGTAAGTACTACAAATATTAAAAGACTTAGTAACAATTAAGTTAAATTGTTTATAATTTTAATATATATGATTAGTCATGATGAAAATAAGATGTTTAATTATAAGTATGATAATTATGTGTGATTGAATGAAATTTAGTATAAAGAAGCATGAGAAAGGAATTAATCTCATTGTATCAGTTTGGATAGAACAGATGACTAACTTCGAAAATTCACCAAAAATTGTATAAAAAGAGTTAAGAGTTGAATTAAATATTTAATTAAATCTTATTGAGTTTAGTTTCATATGAAAGAAACAGTGAAATAAAAGGAATTATATATTTCGAGATATACTAGTTTTAGTGTAATAAGGTCAGAGTAGATTTGGATTCCCCTGTTCTGACTTTGAAAAATCATAGAAAAATGTAGAAAAATTATTAGAGACTGAAATTTATATGGTAGAATCCTTAATGAGTCTATTTTCAAAAAAAATAGACGGGAACATTATTGGATTCATTTACTAAAAGATAAATAATTTTTAGTGAAGAAAGGTCGAAACTGTCAGGTAGCAGAGAAAGGGTAAATTAGAAGAATTTACTGTACAAATTGGCTAAAGTAAAAATTCTGAAATTTTTATGGTAAAAATATATGTGAGTCTAATTTCAGAAACATCAAGCGGATATTAATTTCGAATTCTGTAGCTCAAGATATAAATAATTTAGTGACAATGACGCAAGTGGATAACTTTGAAAATTAATGTGAAAATAAAAGTAAGAGGTATATGATGATGAATATGTGAGAAAAATATATTTGTGAGATATTATGTGGTTAATTATAAAGATTGATTGTGTGATTAATTGGTGAAATTATGGATTTATTTAAGGAAACAAATGTGAGAAATACATGAATATGTATATTTGAATTGAATTTGAATGATTTGTGATCAAAATTGAAAGTGAAAGTGAAAGTGAAATTGGAATTGAAAGTGATATGAATTGTAAATTGAAAATCTCTATTAACTAGTCGGGCTGAGTCGGATATAATTGGCATGCCATAGGATTGGAAGAGTTCAGGGATACTTCGACCTTTAGTCGATGAGACACTGGGTGTCATTATTTTACTTCGGATAGATTCGATGAGGTACTGGGTACCACTTTACTTCGGCTAGGCCGATGAGACACTGGATGTCACTTTATTGTTTCGAACTATCCGATGAGGCATTGGGTGTCATTCTGGTGTGTTTGGTTGGATCTATGTATCCACTAAGGTCCGAGTCTTGTTAATAGGGTAAACAATGTGAAAAAGAAAGAATGTGCAAATTGTGACATTGAGGTAAATGAAATGATAATCACATGAAAGGTAAGTACAATATATGTATAAGAAATCAAAAAATGATAAAACTAAGTAAACTAAAAGATTGGTGTGGCTAAAATGTGAAATGAGGAAGAATATGTGAATTCATAACACTACTGTAAGTTAAATGTTATACACATAAAAGGTATGTATTTTACATGAATTAATAATTATATGAATGAGTTTGAAATGTGTGATTATTAAAAGATGAATGATTAATAACTCTTGTAGTACTTAATAAGCCTTCATCAGCTTAACGCGTTTATTTCAACGCGTAGGTATAAGACCTCTGAGAAGTTAAGATTGGATTAGGTGCCTCTTGTCAAATCACATCAACATCGGAAGATTGCAAGACAAGATATATTTATTTTGTGTGAAATGGCATGTACAAATGGTATACCTATGTGTCTCTAATGAATGAGTTACTAATATTGTTTTAATAATTTACATGAATTGAAAGAAAAATTTCATTATACTCGTTTTTAATTCTCTGACACTGTATGTAATACTCTTATATCAGGTTTATACATGTGAACCGGGTGTAGGGGTGTTACAATTTTTTAATTTCATACATATTTTATATGTCTATTATTCTTATTTTTAATATACTGGTGTGATTACATGGGAATATATGTTCATACTTTTTTAACCCTTTGAGAAGGCACACGTATCTTACACACACAGGTGCTCGAACCCTAGACCTCTGAGATGAATAACATCCTTTTTTCTACTGAAATCACACGTTGGGTTCATATGTCTATTATCTTAATTTTGAAGAATACATACATATGTGAAAGAATTTCTAGTATTAAATGTGAATAGATTATTTTACTTGTTTATATGTGAGGAAATTACTGTTTGTGTCACTTAAGATACTAAATGTGTGAATTTTGTATTTTTTTATTTTTAAAGATTTTTAAGGTTCTTAAATGATGATGTCATAGTAATATTATAGTATGACATGGTAGCACATAATCTGTTGAATATTTCAACCGTTTTTTTTAACATCTAAAGGATTAAATTGAAAACGTTTGATAATATTAAGGATTAAATTAAAAATGTCTGATAATATTAAGAACGGAAGTGAGAAAAAAGCTTAGGATAAAAATAAGCTAAATATTTCAGAGAGTGAAGTTTGCTGTTGAAAATGAGAATTGGGACGGTAGATATTTTGCGATTTAATCGGCTGTCAATCGTAGCTGCCCTTCGTAGAACCCCCCTTTTGTCTATTTCCCCTCCAAAAGGAAAAATCAGTTTTGCCCCAAAATGAAATATCAACCCAAACGCAACCCCAAATAAAATAATATTTTATTATATTTTATCCCCCATTCCCATTTCCCACCATCCCTACATTCTTCATCTTCTACCCAGCCACAAGAATCTACTTCCTTTGATTAAAAAGGAAAAGAATTTCACAATCCGGTGAAATCTTAGGTTATGACTGATTATCGATTTGCGTCGACGATAAATCTTTGGACGGACGATAACGCATCGGTTATGGAAGCTTTTATGAACTCTGATCTTTCTGCTTTATGGCAGCCTCCGCCGCAATCCTCTGCATCCACTTCCACACCTGCTGTTGTTGCTTCTTCTGCTGCTGCTGCTGCTGCCAGTGGTGCTCCCGACCTTTTAAAGTCCTCTGTGGCTCCCCAATCTCACCCTTCCGTTGCTCTTTTCAACCAAGAAACTCTCCAGCAGCGTCTCCAAGCTCTTATCGAAGGCGCCCACGAGTGTTGGACTTACGCTATTTTCTGGCAGTCCTCCTACGATTACTCTGGCTCCGCTGTACTTGGATGGGGCGATGGGTATTACAAGGGCGAAGAAGATAAAGGGAAAAGGAAGTTGAAAACTTCGTCTGCAGTTGCGGAACAAGAGCACCGTAAAAAAGTGCTTAGAGATCTTAACTCTTTGATTTCCGGTTCCACAGCCCCCACCGATGATGCTGTCGACGAAGAAGTCACCGATACCGAGTGGTTCTTTTTAGTTTCGATGACGCAGTCTTTCGTCAACGGCGGCGGGCTGCCGGGACAGGCTTTTTTCAATTCTACTCCGGTTTGGGTTGTTGGGTCGGAAAGATTAGCTAGTTCGACGTGCGAGCGAGTGAGGCAAGGGCAGGTTTTTGGTTTGCAAACCATGGTCTGCATACCGTCTGCAAACGGGGTGGTTGAACTGGGCTCAACGGAACTTATCATGCAAAGCTCAGGTCTGATGAATAAGGTTCGGGTTTTATTTAATTTCAATAATGGAATTGAAGCTGGTTATTTGTCTATGTGTAATAATATTGCTGATGAAGGCGAAAATGATCCATCTTCGCTTTGGATCAGTGATCCAAATAGCGGGGTCGACTATAAGGAAAGCCATAACAATAATCAAAACCAGCAGATTGAAAAGTCAATTCAGTTCCATGACAATCCGAGTTCCAGTAGTTTAACCGAGAATCCCAGCTCCATTCAACAGCAGCAGAGTCAGAACTTCGGCTTGACTTTCTCCGATTATGGTTTTGATGGGAGTAACAGTGTGAGGAATGGGAATTCTTCTCACCTGTTCAAACCAGAATCCGAGGAGACATTGAATTTTGGTGAGAGTAAGAGGAGTGGGAATGTGGTGGAGGAGAATAAGAAGAAGACATCACCCTCTTCCTTTTCTTCTGCTGTAGTCTTGCCTTCTTCTGGTATGATGAAATCCCGTGGAGGTGCTGGAGATTCAGATAACTCTGATATTGAAGCTTCCGTCGTTAAAGAAGCTGATTGTGTCAAGCCTTTGGAGCCTGAAAAGAAGCCTAGGAAACGAGGGAGAAAGCCGGCTAATGGTAGAGAAGAACCTCTGAATCACGTCGAAGCCGAGCGTCAAAGAAGGGAGAAGCTTAACCAGAGGTTTTACGCCTTGCGTGCCGTGGTACCTAATGTGTCCAAGATGGATAAAGCATCACTCCTCGGTGATGCTATTTCGTATATTAACGAGCTTAGCACAAAGGTACAAAATGCCGATTCAGAGAAACAAGAGTTGCAGAAACAATTAGAAGCAATGAAGAAAGAGCTGGCAAAGAAAGATTCATCACCACGAAACCCCAAGACATCAAACCACCTCGGCAATAGACTGATAGAATTGGAAACCGAAGTGAAGATTATCGGGTGGGACGCAATGATTCGAATCCAATGCAAGAGAAAGAACCATCCAGCAGCAAGGCTAATGGCTGCTTTAAAGGAATTAAACCTCGATGTGCAGCACGCTAGCGTGACAGTAGTGAATGACTTGATGATCCAACAAGCCACCGTAAAGATGGGGAACCCATTTTACACACAGGAGCAGCTCAGGGTGGCTCTAATATCCAAAATCGGAAGTGAGATATAGAGCATGAAGCAGAGCTTGATGTCACAGAGGATTGAGCGGAGCTATAATAAGCAATGGCGATAGAGATTGATCGGAGATAAATAGGACTGCAGTTTGATTGATAAAAATGGCTGCAGGGCTCCGGGACATTTTAAGGATCCTGGTAGCACACAACACAACCCAACCCTAGCTCTGTAAACACTGTTTCATTTTGTTCTTGGTACTGTTAGAATATTTAATCTGAGGAGCTTAACTAGTTTGTAGGTTGGTTTAGTTGTCAACTGAAGTAGCCCCCTTCTTTCGTGTGTGTAATCTCGGCATGTATATAGGCTGTTATAAATTGGAACCTGAATCAAGATCTGGGTTTATTTAATTTTTGTGGTGGGACATGAAGTAATGCATGATACACCTTTTCATTGGGATGTATTGGACTGGACAATAACATCTTAACGTTTGGAGCTCTCTGTCCCTGATTTTGTTTGTTTCTTTGTATCTCTGTTCCTACAATCACATGCACTCCTTTTTGTATTTTAATTGTTTTCGACCATTTAATAGCCAATGCTTCGTCATACCAAAACTGCTGGGCCACATAGTAATTCATCACGTGCCAAATATGCACCGGCATTTTCTGATACTATCCCCTCTGAAACTATGGCTGCAGAATCCCAGATTTTTATGAATGCTTCACTTTCACTAATTTTAAACATGTATTTTTGTTCATCAATCATTTTTATAAAATTTACCTTCTTTTGTCTGTTTGTTTGTTTGTGCGTCGATTAGATTGCAGCTCTGAACATGTGGCTATGGGCTGTAGGTACGTCCCTTTTCAACATATTGGAAAGTTATGTTTGTTGGTCGCATTACAAACCAAATTCTAATTTCCATCCAGTCTCTTATTATTATGATATTCACTATTATCGACTCAACGACTCGCTAATTCGTTGAGTTTTGATCTGCACTTTGTATGGGTTGGCACGAGTGAACCCAAGATGGGAATGAGTAATACGTAATATGGATTCGTCTATACATGGTGCGGATCCACTTTGAGTATACACATGTTAACCCTAAGATAAGATACGTATCATTATGCATGGAGACCTACTTAGTATATCACATCTATGAATAATAATTGTATCATATAAATACACAAAATTAATCCATCTAAGAGAACACACAGGAAAAACATTCAACACAACTCAATCATGGTGTTGCCGGTACTGCAATTTTAATGGCATTGTCATAGTAAAAGAAGGCTCGGAACGTTTAACGGATGACAAGCAACTTAACCAGGAATACATCAGCCAAATTTGAAACGGAATTGTTGAATACTATTCCACTTCCACACAAAGAAACGAAGCTCCAATTCACATCAGCCTATTAAGTCCAAACGCTGATAGTTGATGAGTTATTTCCATTCAAGGCATAAATTGCTGGATCATGCCAGATATGGAATTTTAATGGTATTCTTCAGAGCCCCTTTTTCTTATTCAACGTTAGCTGTTAAATGAATGTAGGCGTAATAAAGTAGGGGCGGCGATTCCAGTACTGTAATCATTGAATGTTTGAAAGATAAAAGACACCGTAGCTGGCAAGGAAGATGCTATCAAGTTTCTGTCTCATTCTACTCCTTTTAAAACACAGAAAACCTAATGGAATGTCTTTAAGAGAGACTGGTTTTTTATGGCGCAACGGTTCCTTCTTGTCGGATTTGGAATAAAATAAAAAGATTCCAATGTTAAATATGATTCCATTCACGGAATTGATGAAAAATATTAAATATTCTTTGGTTATTATGGAATCTTTCATAGGGTTTTCGATCAGCTTTATTTTGCCAACAATCACGTTTATATATGTATATAATTCACTAAATTCGATAATAAATAAATAAGCATAATGAAATTTGCATGAAAAGATGAAAGAAATGAATAGGGTTTAAATTTAATTAAAATAAATTTGCAGAGGCATGCATGGGATATCTGTCAACCTACACTCTCTCTTTTCTCATCTTTTCATCCCTTCCTCCTCTTAAATCCTCGAAGCTCCAATCCCTTCTCATCCCACAGCTCCTCACCAGCCTTGGTTGGGCTTCCTCTTCATAACCTTTAGATTCATTGATGGTATGAATGGTATTTAAGCGGCGATGACCCTTCTTTATCTTCTTTGGATCACCAGTCACCGACATTGCCTCACTCCTGATTTGCTCATAATTCCCGGACCATGTTCTACTTACACAACAAAATGTCACTTTCTCTGGTTCACCAAATTGGTCCTTCTCATTGATCGAGTCGTTTTTTTCCAGAACCTGAAAAGTCAAGCAGTTGAAACTCATAGCCTTTTATTCCTCCAAATGTTTAATATTCGGAAAAGCAATGGAGGGTATTGAAGAAAGATGTTTTTACATTCAGGCATTAATATATAGCTTTAGAGGTGATGATCAGAAAAAAGAAAGAAAGAGATAACAGGTTGGAATTTACAGATAAGTTTCTAATTTGGTAATTTATACAGCTTTGGGTATTCAATTAAAACCAATAAATTGTTCTTCTCTCTTTTCTATATTTGGTTATTAAAGATTTTGACATTACAGCTACGAACAACTAATAGATCGATGAAAGAAAAACCAAGTAAGCAGTTTTGTGTAACTCACCAATGATAAGATACTCAGATAGATTTAGTAATCTAATCTTTTATAATAAACTCATATAAGCTACCATTTCATCACCTTTCCTGTTCTGTTAGTACTAATTCTGAATTTGACTGTCGTATTATTCATTGAAGTCGAACAAACTGCTTTAATAAAATAATATCCTTTAATACATATTTTAGTAAATAATAAGCAACTCGGGGGTGGTGGCGCAGTTGGCTAGCGCGTAGGTCTCATAGCTTGTTTGAGTGATCCTGAGGTCGAGAGTTCGAGCCTCTCTCACCCCAAATTTATTTTTTAATTTTTGTTATCGCTTTCGCTCGTTTGATTTTCATGCCTTCCATTCCGATTTCCACCTAAATTTGTCTTTTATCCAAAATTTTTAGGCACTTACTAACCTTTCACGAATGTAACGCGTGTTTTAAAACCGTAAGTGGAAGATTGAATTAAGTTCTAGATTTATGTTAGGTTTTTAACATATTTTACTTAGGTTTGTTAATGAATCGAGCTTAAATAAATAAATAAATTTCTGTTCGTTTTTTTAAAATTTTTGAAGTTGTTCATGTTCGTTAAGAATTTCAAATTTTTTGTTTATGCTCGTTTATTAAATGTTCACGAACATGTTCGTTTAACTTAATCGAACATGTTCGTTTAACTTAATCGAACATGTTCGTTTAACTTAATCGAACATGTTCACGAACAATATTAATGAATAATAAACAAATAAATAATAAATAAATACATACATACATACACACAAATATTATTTTAAAATTTTTATAAGAAAATATCATTAATAAATAAATGGATCAATAAACGAGTTTTTAAACGAGCTTGTTCGTGAATATAAACGAACCGAACATACATCTGCTCGTGTTCTTTCGTTTATTAAACGAACATAGAAATTTTGTTCATACTCGTTTATTTAGCTTAATAAGCGAACATAAACAAACATTATGTAAATTGTTTACGAACAATTCATCGAACGTTTTGTTCATTTACACCCCTAATCTCATCTCATCACTAAGTTATTGATATAATTTGAGTTTTATAGTGATTAATTGATGTAAAATTACCAAAATTGCTTTGGCAACGAATGTAACATCCCGGTGCTTTGACACGATGTTCGGGTCGGTATGGGGGTGTTACAGGTTATTACGCCAGCATCGTTAAAAAAATTAATGTTTTAGTTAGCATTTTCGTTAAAAAAATAATTTGACTCTTTTTAAAAGGTTGAGGTCAAATTTATCTAAAAATGAATAAAATTGAAAAAAAAAAAAACGTTGAAAGCTAAATTTATCATTATACCTATTATATATTTAATAGTTTTAAAAGTTTATAGTTAAAATATTATGTTTTTATAGATATTTATAAATTAAAGTAAAATATATAAAAAAAAAAGTAATAAAATGAAAAGAAGGATATTTTGTAAAAGATTTAGGTAGGAGGGTGCGGTTTAAATCTAAACCCGTCCTTAATGAAATTAATTGAAAATCCACCTGCATCTACTCCCTCAACTCTATCTCTAAAACAAATCCATCTTGGAATTATATGTGACTCACGGATTATCTGGTCCCAACAATTCATCCATACTCTATTTATATTAGAGGTGTTTATGGATCAGATCCATGTCGGGTTTAAACATAATATTAACATATTATATGTTTGTTCATATCCGATCCAGTTTAAAATATCGACTTAAAATTTTATCTAAATCTGCTCATATTTGTAAAAAATTAACTCTAACCCATTTTAGACTCGCTCATATCATTTTTTAAAAAATAATATTTTTATTTTATTCTAATATTTAGTAAATTTATAAAATTTTATTTATTTCAAATTTTTTATATAATCATCTTAACATTATTTCATGTTTATATTAAAATAGTATTTTTTTTAACGTGCCTAAATTACATTATATAAAATATTATAAAACTTAAAAATGGGTCGAGTCAGACCGTGCTTGAGCCTTGAATGTTCAAGCCTGAGCTTGACTCATGTTTTAAACGGACCTAATTTTTTTGCCCAAACTTATTTTTTAGATCTAATATTTTTACCCAAACCTTTTCAAATTTCGAGTGAACCTTCAAAACTTAGCGTATAACCGATCTTTGAACATATCTAAATTATACAAACTAATAATATTACAATAACTGAGTTACTAAATTATATAAAAGGTTAAAGTATAAATATGGAATCTTATAAGATAGGGATGAATGTAATCTAATCTAAATAGAAGGTAAAAATGTTATGTATTTGGATAAGATTAAAGAATCCATTTCCAATTCTTAAAAATTTATGTATATTTTAATTAGAATAATATATTTAAATTAATAAATAATATTATAAAAATATAATATTAATGATATTAAAAAGTAAAATATAAATAAATATTGAAAAAAAAGGGTATATTTGATTCATATTAAAATATATATAAACATATTAATTGAGTTTTAAATCGATTAATATAAACATTATATTAAAAATAAATATATGAACGTTCTTTTTAAATACGGCATCGATTATTTATTGATAAGTAATCAAGAATATAAAATATATAGATAAATCAACCGACCTATCTATGATTTTCTAACCCGAAATTAAATGCATCAATATCTCTCTATTCCCAATAGATGATGGCGATGTCCACGTCATAACGGTTTTTCTTTAATTTTACCCCTAAAAAGGTAAAACCATCGTTTCATTCCTTTTGACCAAATTCATTTTCTAAAATTATAATGCTGAGTCATTGAATTAAAATATAATTATTAAGATAATAAATATATTTTCTTGTAATTATAAATAATTGTAGTTTATTAGATATATTTGATTAATAAGATGTAATTACATCATAATTTTATATATTTTTATAATACAAATTGTAATTACATGATTACATAATTTATAATTTTAAAAAAGATTAATTAGTGTGATAAAAATAATATCTAAATAAATAATAAAAACTAAAATCAAATCATCATATGCATTATTAAAAAAATAGTTAATAATACGATTATTAATAAAAATAACAAAACAAAAAAAATTAAGCATCATATGCAAGTTTCTCTAATTGTTTCATCGTTTGTTTGTTGGGCTATGTTTTCTTTAATATTTAATTCAAGTCGTGAAATATACAATAAGTTAGTACGATCCAACCTTCTTATGATATACTAAGGTAATATTAATATGAGAAATTTTTTTTAGAACAACAAAGATCTTCTCAACCACATTTTGAAGCATTGAATGTTTCAAATAAGAGAGTTCTCGAGTTATTTATAGTGCTTGTGTCTAACACAATTTTCGCAAATGGTATCATACCTTATGATATGGTGCAACAAAACTTTTTTCTATTAGCATAATTAGTATCAACATTATAATATTTAGATTCATAATCCAAATTGTTTGTAGCTTTAATTATAAAAATTTGTACAAACTTAATTTGAATAAAAACTTATAATAAGTTCTATCCCATAAATTAAGTAAAAAAACAATATAAAAATTATAATATATAACATTTATAAAAAAAAGGCTTTATAAATTGTCCAAAAATTTATAACACTTCTTATAAATATAATTTTTGTCATAATTTTAGGGGGCAATTTTATAAATAAATTGTGATAAAAAAAATTATAACGTTTTTTTTATGAATAATTATATTATTTTATAATATATAGCACGAACAAATATATAAGATATGACTAATATATATTATAACACTTTTATAACATGAAAATTATTTTTTATAATAAAATTTCTGGTCATAACATTAGAAAGTTTTTAGCATTTAATTAATATTTTTTTATTCTGACTCTATAAAAGACATAAATTTTGTTAATATTTATAATAAAAGATTTTTTTACCATAGTCATCTCAAACATTCATACGTATTCATATTTATAATATAAATTTTATAACTGATATAAAAATATTTTTTTAAAATTAAATTTGAGAGTGATTGCCTGCATAATTATTTTAATAAAAAATTAATTTACTCAAAATCGAGAGAAAATTGAAGCTGTTAAGGTAATATTAATATGAAAAATATTTTTTTTAGAACAATAAATATATTCTCAATCATATTTTGAAGCCTTAATGTTATATATTTTATCAATTTATTATTATACCAATTAAAATTATATACAATTAATGGAAGATATTAAGATTGTGATGGATTATCCTTTAGTTATTTATTTTCAAAATTAATAAAAATTAATTTAATTTAATTTACTCAAAATGGGGAGAAACTGAAGTTGTTTTAGCGATAAAAAGGAAAGGAAGTAAAACAGACAATCACTGATGTTTTAGGGTCTGAAGATGGTGTTGTAAGTATACGTAAACTAATAAATACGGCATTAATTAACAAACCGACCTTTAAGTAGTCACCCCTACGCTCACTAATCAATCACAAAAATCCATTGAAGGAGATGTAACATCCAGATATTAAAGGACCGCTTTGAATATTAGAAAAATGCTTAAAATATGTCATAAGTCTCTATACTTTTAGTAAATTTAGAATTTGGTTTTTTTTATTTTTATTTTTTGAAATTTAGTTCATTTAAGACTTCAAAGGTCCAATTGTTAACATGCTCAAATATTTTTTTTATAAATTTGTTAGACGTTTTGAAATAATAATAAAAAAAACTCATTTTGTATATTTGTAATTAAAAAATATTATAATAAATTTGAATTTAATAAAAAAAAGTTTAACAATATTAATAATTGAATTTGTGTTTTTAAATCCGAAAAGTATAAAAACTAAATTCCTTGAAGTAAAAGTATATAGATTAAATTTTAAAAAATAAAAAGAGAAAAGAGACTTAAAGCATAAATAAACCTTAGAAAATATTTTAAATAGTTAAGTGAAATAAAAAGAAACCAGTTGAGGGCAGAGATTGATTCGTGATTGTACCAGATTAGGTGGAGTTTAGGTGCCGCCAATTGAATACAGTAACACAGAGCTGATTTCAGTTCAACTCTAACTTCATTATTGATCATTGGAGT
This sequence comes from Gossypioides kirkii, assembly GCA_005610355.1. Lineage (NCBI taxonomy): Eukaryota > Viridiplantae > Streptophyta > Magnoliopsida > Malvales > Malvaceae > Gossypioides > Gossypioides kirkii. The sequence continues at coordinate 4,820,008 of CP032254.1, read as the reverse complement.
CAATTCCTTCCCTTTCTTCTCTTGTTTTAAAAAAAAAAAACTCTTTCCATCAATTAAAAAATAGACTTAATTTGGTTGATTTGAAAAAAAACATAGTTACGTGTTAATTAAATTTTTTCTAATATATTGGTGTGATTATATGTTTATATTTTTTTGATCCTTTGATAACATACACATACTTTGTATATACTAGAACTTGAACCCTAGTCTCTTAGAATGAACAACATTCTCTTAACTACTGGAACCACTCGTTGGATTCACGTGTTAATTAAATCTTAATTTGATTAGCATTGGTATTATTATTAGAGTAAGAAAAATGGATTCATTGAAGCTTGTTCTTTTTTTTATTTAAGGGTGAAAAAAGATTATGGATTTATTGTATAAAAAAATAGTTACATGTCGATTGAGTTTTAACTCGATTAGCGTTGACATTATTATGAGAGTAAGAGAACGTGAATTGACTAAAACGTATTTATCCTTCTATTTAAGAGTAAAAAAAGTTTATGGATGATTTCATAAAATACATTCACATAATTTATTACTGATAAATCCCAACCAATGAAAATTGAAATTCAGCAACAACATGGAGGCGATGACAGTGTTGGTTAAATAGACATAGCCCATATACAAAATATAATGAACAAATGCACATGCATGTAAAAAGGCATGGATCACAGCAGAAACCCCACCCATGACCATGAAACATAATGGATTGTGCATGACTCTGATCCGACGGTTAGCAATATCATTTCAAGGAATAATGTAGGGTCAAATGCAACCTTTTATTATATAGCTTAAAATAGAATATGTGGCTGTACTTTTTCTGTATTTTTCAACCTTGCACCCTACTTTACCTGCCTTCCCTAACTGTTCTATTACAACATCATACATTGTTATCCACTTTTCTCAACCTTTTTTGACATATTTTAACTCTACCTTCTTCTTCGGTATTTTCATTTTTTTTGGGTGACCCGTTGATACATTGAATTAACGAATATAAAGTTGGAAGAAAAAAATGAGAAAAGAAATTCAAAAAAAAGTTTGAATCATCCTCGCTCAAAAAGATCTTTAAGATTGTATTTTAAAAAAATTCGAATCAATTTTTGAGATAAAATTTTAGATCAAACTTTAAATCGAATTATTTTTATTATAATTATATAACGAGAGTGGATTTGAGTGTAGGGAGGTGACGTATATAACAACACAGCCCTTGTCTTAATTCATAAAACTAACAAAACTCAAGAGGAGATTCTTAGCCAACCATTGCTTATTTAATCCCCACTTTAGTGCAACATTTAATACTTATAATTGAAAATTGAAGACAAGACTCGAAAGTCAGAATTGCTATGAATTGTCCTCACTTGTACTAAAATTAAATATACCGGTAAGTCGTTATTTAAGAAAATACGTTGATTTTGAAAGTTTAATTTTAACGTGTCAAAAAGCACTTTCAGAAAAATACTTGATATCAAATGTTGGGATTTGAAGAATGCTAATATTTAATTAACGGGCAAAAGGAGACAAACTGTTGGACAAATATTCGAAAGCATTTTTTAGAAACTGCTTAAATCACTAATTTTACTAAATATATATGAAATAAGACAAGTCATTCTTGTAAAAAAAAAAAAAACTTATTATATAAATAATACATTAACCAACCCAAACACCCTTACAAATGATCCAAATTCAGAAAAATTGGAGAAATGAAACAAAAGAAAAGACAACTTATTTATTAACTTAAATCACTCACAAAAACTCACCGAAAAAGGAAAAGAGACAAAGTTTCATTTTAATATGTTACTTATATATTTCCCTCGTGTTTTTTATTTTTTTTAACGTCAAAACTATGAATTATTACCGTCATTATCATCATCACGCGCTAACCCTTCGGTAACAGACGCTAGCTTTTGCAAGTTCAACTTCACAACCGTATCGGCGAACAGCCGCGTGTCTTCCTCCGTATTACCTTCCGGAACATCCACAACGTAAGATTCCAAAACGACGGTCCAGATCCTCCCGTTACGATTGAAACCGTGTACAGTCGTCACCGACCGGTAATTCCTCAACCGGTGCTCCCCTCCAATGATACTAAACCCGGTGACCCGTCTTTCGTCGTCTAAAATATCGAGTCTCTCGGTGCTGGTGTCAGCAGGTAAGCCGGAGATCACGTTGACCTCACGCGTGCAGCCCACCACCATTTGCGAACCTTGTTCAACGGCACAGCTTCGGATGAAATGTTTGTATGCTTGGGGTTTGTCGAAACGGCGGACGATGGACCAGACAAGGTTGTGTGGGGCGCTGATACGTTTGGCTAATAAGGAAGAGCATTTGCCGGGACCAACTGAGTAGGTGTGGAACTGAGTTATGGAAGGGATTAAGTCGTGGAAGTCGTCGTGGGATATGCCGGGGGGAAGGGTGAGGTGGTGAGTGGTGGTTTGGGAGAAGGAAGAGAAAGGAGCGGGCTTTGAGACTGCCATTGAAAAGGGGAGAGGAAGATAAGGGGTGGGGTTTATAACGGAATCGGTGGAGGCAGTTAAAGAGAGGGGTGGCAGTGATAGCGCCAAGCAGGCAGGTGAAGGGGGGGTTTCATGTTGGTTGCAACACGAGAGTTCAAAATCATGTGGGTCCTGTAACTATATACACCAATACATCTTAAAATTACGTATTCTTTTTTATTTAATATGTAATTTTATTTATTATTTTTAATTAATTTAAAATTTTAATTTACTGTTATCATTATTGATATATCATAAATTTATATTTATATATTATATATACAAATGATTATATTTATCTAATAGAAAAATAAATTGATACATATTTTCTTTTTAGATATAACAATTGAATTAAAATCAAAATTTTATAGATACATTTGAATCAGAATAAAAATTTCATATGTATAACTGTATCAAACGAAAGTTTATATATTAAATTATCAATAGTAATTGAGTACAACGGTAAGAAACATTATACTCTTATAGGGAAAAATCAGGTTTGAACCATGAAAACGATATTATTGAGGGAGTAATCATGAACCTCGAACATAGATCGAAAAATAGATGTAAAAAATACCAAAAAAAAAAATTATATATCAAATTGCAATCAAAATTTATGTGTAATTTTAAGATTTACTCCTATTTTTAAAATATAAATACAAAGCTCACATTTCCCCCTGAAAAGATTAAAATTTACTAATATTTTTAATAATGAATTTTTTAAGGTTTGATACCTTGCATTATCCATTTTATTGAAATTAAGGCTCCCTGCAATCACATTTTCGATGCGAGGAAAGAACTTTAAAATGTAGTTCAAAGCTTGGGAGAATTTTTATTTCGAACAAATTTATAGACTTTTTCGATTCAAATATATTTAAGTAAATTTAATTTTAATAAAGTGAAAATTTTCGCAAAATTTTTTTAAAACATAAAAAACATAAAGAAAAAGCAATTTAAAAATAAAAAAAAACCTCAAAAAATAAAATAATTACAAAAAACAAAGCACGTCAATTATTTAAGTAAATACTTTAAATATATTCTTTAACCTAAATAATAAGATACAATGAATTATTACAAATAAGGAGAAGTCTTGTATTTATAATTTGAGCTCTTTCAAATCCAACGTTTCAACTAGCTTTACATTAACGGACGAGGTCGAAGCATATATATAATTAAGTGATTTAGATAATCTCGAAGATTATAAAACCAAATCTTATTAGATTACAAATCTTTTAAGATTATTTTCCCTAATAGATTACAGAGTAACTTTAATTTACCGCTTTATTAGGCCATCAATGTTTCAAGTAGATGAACTTTGTCATTTTTTATTCGAATCGGATCGGTTCAAGTAGATAAAATGAATCACATTTAATAAATTGACATCGATAGAATATTTTTTTTAAGCAATAGTTATGGACTTTTAACTACGACCAGTAACTCAAAGATAGAGATACTTAATTTTTCCATAAACTATATAAATACTTATATGTGGTTGCAGTTAAATTTAACTACAGATTTTAGTATTCAATTTTATTATTGCGGTTATTTTGAATCTTACTGAAACCTCAACAGAAAGGAAATTAAATTTTTTAAATGGAAAAAAAGTAAATTACTTGTTAAAACACGTGCGTCCAATTAAAATTTAAATGAGAAGAGAGAGAAGCGATGGGGATGTAGAGTGGAAGAATGCAGAAGTTATAAGAGGGAGCATTTGTTTGTTTTTGGCAGAGCAATGGACATAGTTTCCATAGACATCAAAGCATCCAATCAGACTTTCCTCCCATGACTAGTTGTTTCCCCTTTTCAACATTTTATTTTACAGACTCGCCCAAGTGACTGTCGTTTGAGAAGTTGAAGGGAGCATGTGAGATGAGACATTGATGTTGATTCTTTCCATTACTCACTTAAATTATTTGTTTCTTCTTTTTGATGGAATTTAGGGTTTGTAAAATAAAGTAGGTTTTGTTGATTGGAATTAACTATTGTGCCAATTGCTCAGTAATTTGTCTTTTTCTTTTTTATCCTTTTACTTTCCTCTATTCGTCATCGAGGTCTGCTCGGTCAACCAGCAGGCAACAGGTCCTCCGTCGCTCTCTTCTCCTTTTCTGAATCTAATCATTTTTTCTTCAGAATCATAAATCCCCTCGAGTCTGTAGCGGCTCAAGTTTTCTCTGACTTTCAATCAAACATTCAGATCACTTAATGTGTAAACTTTTTGGTATTTATTTCCAAAGTGGCGGGGCTTTTGTGCTCCTTTCCTTTAAACTTTACTTATCAATGAATTTCTTTGTTGAAAAAGAAAAACTCATCTCTCTTTCCTTCTAAAAACTGAATTTTCATTTGAGATGCTTGAACTTTGCTTTTGATCCTGTTTTCATTCGACATAATTATTTATCTGCAAAATCTCTTGATGAAAAACAGAAATATGGGCATTTGATGAAACAAAAATATTTTTCTTCCATACATCCAATCAAATGGAAGTTACAGCAATCTTGAAGAATGGAGACCCTGTCGTCGGCTGTCGTCATATTGCCAAAACTTCATTCAAACATCATGATTAATCGACACATAAAATGGCTTCGATAAAAACAACAGTAAACTTTTAATCGGAATCAGAGTGCAACAGCAATTGATTTAGCCCAAAGCAGACCTCGCCACTTCGAATGCCAAGAAACATGCTGCATTTGCGGGCACGCTTCGTGCCATGGCAGGGCTGAACCCTTTGAATAGGCCTTTCACCCCTTCTGAGGCTAATATCCTGTTAAATGCATTCATGGAGCCACTGTACCTGGGGTTTTTGTAGTCATCCACCTGGACCACACTCTTTACGACATCAACTGGGTAAACAAAGATCCAGAATGAAGCTCCGGCCAAGCCTCCTGCCACGATTAAAGACCCTCTTCCTAATTTACTAGTGTCTGGTCCTCCTGCCATGTACTGCTTCAGTGCTTCATACACACCAAACATAGCCGCATTTCCTGGAACCTCACGAGCCAAGGTGGGAACCAATCCCTTGAAGAGACCCCTTACTCCACCCTCTGTTCTGAGAACATGCCTAGCTACATCCATTGGCCCTCCATACTTCACTGCCACACTAGCTGAGCCAGAATGTGCCAATGCACTCTGGGCCTGTAATCTGCTTTCACCATAAGATCCAAGAAGTAAATATTATGTCCAAAGAATTTATGAGTTGACAGTTATCCCATTCAAATGACAGTGAGAAAATTATTTAAAAAAACACATCGGCACTTTATACATCCACATTGTGCACACTGGTTAAGCGACAAAATTGGTACTATAGCTATAATTTGATAGGAAAACGAATATGAAAAGCCATGATGCCAACCTGCATTTGATCAACTCAGTGGGGCAAGCTAAGAATGAAACAGCAACTCCAGCCCCAGCCCCTGCTACTATCTGCTGGTTAACTGTGAGGGAGGCACCAGGCTCTGATCTCAACAATGCCTCCATTTGCCCTCTCACCATAAAGAGGACGGCATTAAGGCCTGCAACAGTAGCCAGTGGAGCCCCCATACCCTTATACAATCCCCTTGGACCTTCTGCGGCTAAAGTCTGCCTGACAGCATCCATAGCACCAGCATATTTCGGTGGCTGCCCAGGGAGTGGAGTAGACTGGCTTTGAAGCTTAACCTTGATGGTATCAAAAGGGTGCCCAACTATCAACTGTGATGCTCCTCCAACAGTTCCAGAAATTAGGTCCTTAGCTACGTCTCCCATCTGCAGAAGTTAAGTGTGTAGTTAAACAATTAATTTACTGAAGCAGCATTGGATAAATTAAATGGAAAGCTGTTCCTCCCTGAGAATGAATACAAAACATATTTCTGATATCAATCTTATATCTGCACAGGCGAGAATGCATTAATGCATGGTCTTTACTCGCAACCGTTTTTACTGTAACTGCAGCCATCGCTTATAATACAACAACATATATGCTTTGGTTCTCATTGGCAGATATAATAAAGCCAAAGCACAAACCGGTATGCATGTATATGGTAACAAAATCAGGTTACTCTACCACGAGGGTCCAAAGGAGGTAGATCCAAACATTAGTAGTACATGAACTTTTTTAAGTGAAACGGAGATAAGGGCAAATGAACAATTAGCAGCTACTCAACAGCTTATGCTAGGAAATTAACCCATAACTGATATTCAGTGGGCATTCTCTTTCTTAAAAATGCAATTAGCCTTGAAACTTTGTGCATAAATCACTTTGGCTTCAGAAAGAGAGCAAAGAACTGATTTGAGCTAAGATTTGACAACAGATGATAGTATAGGAAACATTAAACATGGCTTCTACTTGAAGAAAACAAAGGCAGTGAGATAAAATAGCCACAACTAGTTGGTTTAAATTTATAAATGGTGTAAGCTTCTAATATTGTGGTTCAATAATTCGATTGCAAGAATAGTTCAATGTAGAAGACAGTATTGAACAAAGATATTAACATTATAAAATAATAAGAAAATGTAAAGAACCTCAAAGCATAATTGAAGAACTAAAAACCACAAACAAAGCATTGAAATCTAAAGCTCTAAACTGCAAAATGATAATTTAAGAAGGAAAAAAAACATAACACAATATCAAATTTAGGAAGCAATAAGAAAAGGAAAGGAGAGTCAGGCAAGATATCAGTTATGTAACACCCCATACCAGGTCCAGTCGTCAGACCCGAGCCACAGGATGTTACAACAGGAAACAGAATCAATCATGTACAAATTTCTCTATATTATTCAATAAATCAGTATTAATGAATTAAGCCCATCATTAACATGCATTACAAACAAAACCGAGTCTTAATCTAGTTTACTAAAACTCTTAAGTCAAATCAGAACAAAACTATTTCCAAATTAAGGAAATCATGAGGGTGTCGGCGACAAGTTAAATCCAGAATAAATCATGAAAGTAAGTATCTGTGTTCATCGGAAAGAAAATAGAATCAAATATAGATCCTCAGAGCACATCCTTTTGAACAAAATGCACCAAACAATCACAGGGTTCTAGGAGAAGCCCAAAGTGCAATCTTTTACGCCATTTTAGACCTGGGTTTTATATAAAAACATAAGATCACGCACTTCAATTGAAGCAACCAACCCCAAAATATTGGAACTTGAAAAAGAACATGACAAATAGATGGTTTACAGACACAATTGAGTTGAACAAGTATAGGGAAAAAAAATTGAATACTAAAACAGGGTCCCATGAGAAATCCAAATGACTGATACATTTACATTCGACATGAAAAAGGAATCTTACCTTGAAAACACAACACAATGGAAAAGAGCCAAATCCGGGAGAGAGTTCAAGTCCCAAACCAACTGATCAAATCTGATGGAAAAATAATAAGAAACTCATTAATCAGATTCAAGAACATTTCTGTAAGGTTGAGAAATGATCCAAAAAAAAAAAAAAGAAACAGAGGGAAATACCATCATAAAGTGACAGAGCATTCCCTAAAAAGTTTTTCTTTTCGGGTTTGATTTGAATGGAGTTTGGAGAGGTGAGAGATTGATGAGAGAATCTAGGAATAGGAGGAAAACGCGAAACGGATCATTGGGTAGTATTGAATTGAGATCCAGTGGTTGGGGTTAGGGACTTACAGAGAAGGATGAACTGGGACAACAAAGTGATATTGCTTATTTTGGCCGTGGATGACCAACCGCCTATGCGTATACTTTTTTTTGTTTTGGAAAGCGACTCAATAACCGGCTATTTGACTGATTGGCTTTTTTTTTTTGGGTTTTATATTGTCCAGGTCGATTTTGCCGTTTATGTTCGGGTACATGATTACCTTTTTTTTTTCAATAATATTATTTTTAAAAATAGAAGTTAATTTTTTTTTCAAAACTACTATATATTTTACCAACACATCTAATCATGTGTATAAATCAATATTATCATATTTACATAACTTTTTATAATTAATTACTTAAATAGAATAATTATTATTACTTCCAAATTTTATATCTTGAAATAGAGATAAATATTAAATCTATATAAAATTCAATATGTAATTTAATACATAAAATTCGATTTTAATTTAACTATATATATTTGAAGAAATAAATAAATATATTTATTTTTATATTGAATTAATATAATCATTCGTGCATGCAATATATCAACATAAAATAAACTTAATTCGATAATGCTATCAATGAATTATGAAAATTGAATCAAATTAATTTTTATTATATGAAATTATACAAAATCAAAATTAACTTATAACATTACACATTGAATAAAAATTATATTTTAAATATTTATGTTGAAAGAGATTCACGTGAGTTTTTTTATTCATCCAATCCGCACATATATAAACAGTTTTTTTGAGATTTTGGGTGGATGGAAATTGGAAAACATGAATACAGATTGGTAAATTCATAATTTAATTGAATGTAACTATTTATTAATATAAGTGGTGAGAAAGTCTTCTTCTGTGTATGTTTTTCATATTATATAGAAAGTTTGGAAACTATCATAAAACTGTCCTGAGACCTCTATTTACAAACACCCATAACTGTATACCTAAGACTCTGAAGAGCCACCAAAAAGCGACAGTGTAGTGCTCACCTCTTGGCACTTGGGTAACTTCATTTCTGAAGCATGTTTTAATGTTGTGCCGCTGCCGCTGCCACCCGCCTTAGGACAAGGCAATGCAAGGGAAAGAGCAAGTGAAGGATTAGTGTCGGAGATCTCGTCTCGTGGATCCCCATTGCTCATCAGCATAAAAGATGGGGTCATATTTCTGTGAGCTGAAGGACTCCTTTCAACCCCAAGGGCAAGCTCAAGATTTGAAACACTTGAATTTCCCTGTTTCCCACTGTCATTTGAAAGAACATGCTGCTGCTGCAACAAGTGCTCCCAGCTATACTTATTACCTACTGTATCTGATTCCGGAGGAACTATCGACATATCATACACGTCATTGCCGAAGATGCTAGGGCCTCTGCCATTTACAGGAAGGGAACATCTATCATTTATTATATCTTTTATCCTATTCCTATCTACATCCATTCCACCAAAACAACTCTTTAATCTCTTGCAGTCATTAGTATCATCAGCCTCCACATGATCTGCAAAATATTCTTCTTTTTCTTGAAGAGAACAGTTGAGATCAATTTCAGGTCTTTTTCTTGACTCTCTTTCTTCTCTCTGCATGAAACACTATATCAGTCATTAAAACAAATATTAATTGGTATGGTAGGAACCAAAACAGCAAAAGTAAGATGCCCCGACAATCTTTCATCAATGACAGATCAACAAGCTAACCAATTTTTCCTCTTTTAATGGACACTATCAGCAAAACAACTAGAAACTAAAAAATTTACCTGAGATGAGTCGGTTATGCCCACTTGCTGACTACTTATTTGTACATCTGGGGCATACATCTTCTGTTCCGAAGAAGATGCTTTGGTTTCACAAACCTCAGCAGTTTTTCCAGAAGCAACTGTCATTGAGTCGGGGAAAGTGTTGGAGTTCAATGCAGATAAACTTTCACTTGACTTTCCAGGAGGGAACAATTTCTCAGATGCAGACACGGCTGAAATTTGTTCTGTGCACTGAACCCTCTTTCCTCTAAATACACCCCATAAAAACAGCATGTTGTTCCAACCTGCAATGTTCAAACTTTGTAAGACTTAGTCCAACAATGAAAAAGCAAATTTCATTTTGTTTGCATGGATGCATGTGAAATGTAACTATCAAACTCTTACGCTGAGATTTTTCTGGAAGTAGGTTTGAGGAGAATATTAAAAGCTCAAACCCGCCAAAGTTCCCTTTGAGGCTAAAATCATACTTAATCATCCTATCCAACAAGTTCTTATAGCTTCTTTCATAACTGCACAAGAAGCATGTAAAATAACCTCAGTTATCTGAAAGAAAATTAGCTCTTCTACACAGAAACATTTCCACAAACCTGTCAAGTTCTTTTGCAAAAAAGTAGAGCGCAATATTATCTTCGGTGGCATGGCTTTTCATGAACTGAGTGGGCCACATGCTCAATCGAGGTGCTTCCTCCAACGACAGTTTTAGAGGCAGTGTCTGCACTACTTCAAGAACTTTATGTGAGGCATAAGTTGACAAGTGTGCTTGCAGTCCATCACAAGTAAATGGAAGTACACCACTCCTTTGAATTTCAAACTTGCCTCTGCAGAACATGTCAAAAGGTATGTATAAGACACCGTAATGATGAGCAGTTAAGAAGGTAGGGGTCATTGACAAATTTCAAAATGAACAATAAGAAAGGCAATAAAAGCCATACTGCCATATAGAATCAAGCTGTGGAACAACAGAAATCCAAGAAGGCACATGTACTCCAGAAGCAAAAATAGAAGAATCTCTCAGGCAAGGCCGTTCAGACTGCACAGAAGCACTCGAATGCTTTTTACTGATAGCAGGTACTACTGTAGAGCACTCAACACGGTGCCTGACATTAAGAACTCTCTTTTTCTCTTCAGTCAGAAAACTTCTTTGTGCAGAATTACTAGATGTTTTTAAGGAAATATCTGATGTTTCATGACCTTTCACATCCACTAAATCATGACACAAGGAACTGGAAGGGCATGCCAAACCATTGTTGACAGAAGCAGTTATTTTATCAGCCCACACAAGTGCATCACTGTTGGATAATTTCAGTTTCTTTTCTGTCTCAATTGGACACTGTCCTTTTGGATGCCTTGATCTCTTCAAGCCCTCAACGCGAGAAGAGTTGGGAAGTAATTTAGTGTCGTGATTACTATTATTCACAGTATAGATCATATTCTTCAATGACATAGATTTAGACATCGTTTGAATTCTCCTCTCACTCTCACTAGCAGCAGTTCCTTTAGCCAAGCCTTCATTGCCAAAACAGCCTTCCTTCAGCAGTTGGACATCTTCATTTAAGCTCCTAGCAGAGAATGATTTGGACTTGGAAAGTAACCCTGCATCACCAGAATAAAAAATAATTCAGTTAGTAAGTGTGCTAGGTTGACATTATAATTAATAAAGCACAGCTTCTGCCATTAAGGTGTATGTGAAATATACCCTTTGACACTTGATATTGTGATGGCAATTTAAGTAATTTACTCCTTAATTCGGTAGGCGAGTGCACAGCTTTTGGAGTAGTGCTAGATGAGTGGCCTCCAGATTGATGCATCGAAACTTTACTGGTGGAACTCGATGCGGTAGGTGATTTCAAATCTGTTCCAAAAGCCTTATTTCTCACTGCTTGTAAACTGCCAGAAGGTCTCTTCGAAGTAAACGAAGGAGTTGAACTAACTTTATGTGCTTCACTTTCCTCAACCTCCAAAGGTTTGGTTTCTGATTCTGAAGCATATGTTTTTTCTAAAATCTTAACTCCTCCCTCCAGTTTGTCTTGCTTTCGCCTCTCGGTTTCTTTACTGAGCACACATTCCTCACACATCCAATCACCTTTGGGAACACTGTCCATCTTCACACGCATACAATAACTGGTTCATGGAAATGGAATGTCAACATTTAAGTGTCCCGTGATAAAAGGAAGGAGCTATAAATACACAAACACCATACATTTCAACTAGTAAAAAATATGAAGAAAAGGCAAGCATGCATGCATGAGACACGCAGAAATGCAAGACCTACATGTGTTCCGCTCCATCACTGCAGTTGCTACAAACAGCAAGCAACTCCTCTCGACCTATGTCACCGCATATATCACAAACTTTGACCTGATTATCCAGATACAATAATTAATAACAGAAGGCCAACTCTTTTGAGCAGCAAAAGTAAAGCAAGAAAGAAAATGAAGTTCATCATTTGCAAGGGTCTTGTGCCTGTAAAGATAATTGGAAGCCAAGAAAAGAGAACCAACATTTAGAAGGTACCACCATTATAATTAATGGACAGTAAGAAACTCATGAAAATTTTCCTCACGCTGCCACGCAGCTATTCTTAAAATGAGATATATGTATCCAAGTGGCAACATTAAAATATATTCTATCTCATGCTTTGTCGAGCCAAAATAAACCTGTTGTCAATATACAAAGCTTTTTCATCATCTTTTCAGACCATCAAGAAGATTTAATAGTAGATTTAGTCATGCAAAGGTCTATTGTAAGCATGCCTAACATAAGAATTTAACTGGAATAGCATTTTACGTACTTCATACTCAATGCTGTCCGGTGCATCACTACATGCAGCAGACTGTGATCCAATATTAGTTTCCTCCATATTAATCTCCTTAGCCACTGTAGTGGACTTTAGTTCAGCTGTTTGCTCTCTTTCATTTGTTCTATTATCAACTTCCATAGATTCAGCATAGTTATGTCCATCACCAATCTGACTGCCAACCTGTACGGCACCTGTTCTGGCAAAAGATGATTGGACTTGTTCCTCAGAACACTCGGAATGTTCTCTCTGGAAATGAAGATTTAATTTTTAGTTTCTAGTTCCAAGCAGATGATAAAAATATACATAAGCATTAATAAATTTCACCACATAAAAAGTAGGAGTTTCAAGAATACCTTTGCTGAGCTGGCACCAGCACATGAATCTCGTAAAGATGAAATTTCTGAAAGATCTGACTTGTTTGAACAATACAAAATCTCCTGGGAAGATTCAATGGACGATCTATTTGATCTCCTTGGATGATTATCATCTACATCACCACAAGGACTACCAACTAAAAAACAAGCAGGTTGACCGTTAACTTCCTTTTCAGTCACAGGGAAACTATCAACTGAAGCTGAGTTGTAAGATGCATTTTTATTGTCTGCATCACTAGTATGGTCAGCAGCCCTTGTTTTTGCATAGTCTGATACACACACAAAGGAAATATTATCTCCAAGGCATTCTGACTCTTGTTTCTCAAACTTATTGGGGACAAATTTATCATGAAAGCTTGGTGCTTTCAGTGGATCAATATTATTTGCACAAGCTGAAGGCAGGTTTGTTTTTGTAATCATCTTGATGCTCTCATAGGTGTTACAATCCCTCAACGTTTCTTCACTCTCTACAACATCAGAGAAGGATTCGCGACTCAAGCAAACACTGAGAGGATGACTTGACTCACTGCTTGTATGATGTCTATCATTGCATGCTCTATTCATCCGAGGAGATGAAAAATCAGCATCGTTAAAAGAGTAATGGTTACTATCCTTTTTTTGACAGGCTTTCCCTAAAAACTCATTCGTCTTTGTTGCTGTCGATGCCATTTGTTGGGAATGCACACATGGTGAGAATGAAGAAACACACACATTGCATGTTCCGGATTCTTCTTTTAAGCCTAGTTCCCTGCTTGACAATTGGGTGCCGCCAAAACCATTTTCAGCATTAAATGATCCCTGATAGGCAATACAGAATCACAACCAAGACAGAAAAAAAAAATGCAATAAGAAAATAGAATGAGGAAAAAACCTGACATGTATGAAGCACAACAGAAAGAGCTTTATATTAACAAGAATCACACAAAACAAAGTAATATCAAAGTCACACAGGAATTAAATATAGGCAAAACTAATGAAGTTTTTTACTTTTTCAACGTGTTCTCTATAGGTATATATTTAAAAAAAAATTGATATCTCTTCATGGGTTAACAAATTTAGTACAAATGGAAACCACATATCATGTGTTTCTTCATTGTCAGTATATTAAATATTAATGCAAGGGAAAAATAAATGTCATGATAAAATTGATTGCAAACTCTATTTAGAATATAGAATACAGATAGTTCATCGCTTTTCAATAGTCTCCATGCATCGTAATAAAGATCCGGAAGAAGAAACTTCAAATCCATATAACTCTCCCTTCTTAGCAAAGGGAAAATAAATACCATGATAAAACCGATGGCAACACCTCTCAGAAAATGGAAGAGATTCTTCATTAATTTTCAAAGAGCCCATGCATCACAAATGGAGCTCAAGAAAGATGACATCAAATCTACTAAATTCATAGATGTTATCAAAGTACCACTATTGCTATGCTCCTTCTTAAGACACAATCCTAATGACAGAGGCCGCAAAACAATGTAATGTCTCCATGTTATTTGCTTGATTCTATTTCTTCTACTCTACCAAATAAACATTCAACTTAATACAAGACAACTAAAAACTGCAGGCAGAGCTAAACTTTTATCAGATAAACTTTGAAACAAGCATTAAAGATAAGCAATGCATTTAATCTGCATGGAGAATTTTGTTCACTGAATCATAGTAATGAGAAAACTAAAAGAAATCAATAAACATGCTGCACAACTAAGAATTTTCTTACCATATTCAACGCGGCAGAACAGTCGGCTTCATCAGGAAGCCCTTCTGAACACAAACTTCCTATCACCACTGATGAGACCTGTACAGATATCAAACAATAAAATAACACGAAGATCTATTCACTAAGTAAAATTACAATGCTAAAGCTACAAAGTTAACATATTACACGAAGACAGCAAATACAATATACTTTGACAAGCACTGAATTGATTAATGAGAAAGCACGAGGTAAGAACAGAAGAGAAAGAAAAAACAAAGGGCAAAAAATATCTCTTGATCACTTCAATTTAGCCAATCTTTTAGGTCTCAATAAAACTAATGCAACACAAACTAAACCACCAAACACTTCTAATATATATCTTTACATCATAAACTGAATATTTCATATTTGAAGAAGAAATATGGTTTACTTGATCTTTGCCACCAATTTTGACACTTTGCTAGAGACAACAATAAATAAAAGTGAACCCCCCCCCTAAAAAAAACTTTCAGTGATACGAAATTGTCAACAAGCATTTATAACAAACCAAAGAAAAGCAATACATCGGCGGAAAAAATCCCAAACCCAATAATCCTAACCTAAAAAGCCTTAAAATTATCAATAATTAGCCTTGATCACTAATTCTACTATCCAAGAACAATGAATCAACAAACAAAAGAACAAGTAAAAAGGAATTCCATGCCTTAGGCTTTAAAATCTCAGTTTCACTTCCACCAGAGAGTTCCTTCACAATCTTAAACTTGGGTTTTCTCATATCCCAAACGAAAAATCAAGAAAAAACAAAATAAAAAGTACAAGAGTCAGGCAGATGAAACAACCTTAAGTCATCAAATAAAAAGAACACAAGTACATGAAAATTTGGAGATAAATGAAAGTAATTTTATAACAGCCCAGATTATCAAATCGAAAAAATTAACTCCAAAAATACCTCTTTTTCTCTCCTTTGCCTTCCTTTTATAGATATCCTCCCCTTTTTGCAACGTTTTCTCTGCTCTCTTCTTCAGTCTCTATGAAGGAGAAAAAAAAGAGAGTATATAATACAATTACAATTTTCTTTATTAGCTTACCTTTAAAATAAGGAGAAGGTTAGATTTTTTTAATAAAAAAATTATTTGGTGCTAATGTCGGTGTATTACTAGGCCCTACTTGCTCTTAGGTTTTTAACGCCGTTGATCTCATCTAATCAGAATTTTCTAGAATTAGCGCTTCCGGGTTATGCCACGTGTCAACCATTTTACGAATTTAGCCACGTAGAGAGAAAAGAGTGGTGAATGGACATAACAGTGCCCGCATTTGATCGCAGCTGAGTTAACGGGAAAGTCCGGGACGTCACGCGTGGGGCCGACGGGACGCTAACGTGCACCGTGTGCATTGTTTTACTATAAGGAAGGGGGGCAGATATTATTTTACAAGGAGGCAACGAAAAAGTGACACGTGTCTCAAGTTATGCTCCGTAAATGATACACCAAACGCCCAACTTGACTTCCTTTTCCCTGGAAGACCCCAACTTGACCTCTTTTATTTCTAACATTTACGTTTAATATTAATTTCTTTTTAGAAAATATTAAAATTTTTATGCCTTACATGATTTTTTTCATCCATTATGATTTAGGTATATATTTGCATATTGTCATCAGATAAAAACTGTAGTTATATTGAAAATATATAAATAATTTTATTTATTATTAATAGTATATTTGACACTAATGACTTCTTTGGATGTGTATTTACTTTCAGTACGAAACATTTTATTTTTTTATGTCTCACATTATAGTATCAGTACAATATCTAATTTCATCGTCACCGTTATTTTTACACTAACCGCATATAAACACATTGTCCATCTAAAGAGATCCTAAATTATGAATTTTTAATATTCAACTACTTTAATAAAAAATACATTTAATTTTTTATATCAATTTTTTTATAATTTATTATATAATTTTTTAATGGCATTGTAGTTGTGTTATATTCTAATATATATTGTATTAATAGATTAAAATATAATATTTTTCCTATCTTGTTTTGCTTTAAGTATTAAATTATAGTATTATTGCTTTTCTAGTTTTAAAAATTGAATAGAAAGATTAGGAATGGACTATTATTGGTATTTAAAAAATATTAAAGAGAGAGATATTCCGAAAAGGGACGGGAATGAATTGTTTTGCGTGAGAGGGTAACGGTGGGGCACTGGGATTATTAATATTACATATGAGATTATGTCACCCAAGATATTTTAGTAACAGGGTAATTATTGGGAAGTCAAACTAAAAAAATTCAATTTATATTTACTAAACAAAAATAGGACCTAAACTTGCAATACATCTTTTTTTATCTTTGGATTTGTTTTATACATCATATATATGATATAGATGAAAGCAAACCTTTTAAATAAATTTTTAAAAATTTTATTTAATGATGATTATAAGATATTAATATTATTAATCATGTCTTCAATATTTGAATATATGATTTTTAACTGATTTAATTAAATTTTATTTAAAAATATGAAAACACGGTCATAATAATATCAATTATCATTTAAATAAAATTATATAAATTAATATTTTCTTAAGTAAATCGTTTTTCATTAACCCGTAACATCAATTTAATCAAAAATTTTATAATAAATAGTATAAATTATTGTTTATTGTTAAAGTTTATGTATATTTTCTTATTAGAATTGTGGATTTCGTGCCTTAAAATTATTACTTAAATTTAAAAATTAAGAAAAATACATATATTAAGATTTAATTATCATTAAAAATTGTTGATTAAGTTTTAACTCAATTGGTATAAATATTATTGTTGATACAAGAAAAAATAAATTCGAGTACGTTAAAACACTTTATTCAGATATGATCAAAATTCATGATTTGATTAATAGGTTTACTCTTATTTTTTTCTTTTCAATGTATAAATAATCTCAATACGTGGCTTGTTTTGTAGCACTTGTTTGCCACACTACTAAATAAATTTAGTATATTTCTATATTATTTTACTAGTTAGAATTTTAACATTATTTATGACTTTATGTGCATTATCCATATCATTTAAAAATAATATGATTGATGTGTGGGAATTTTGACGTGAAGATTGTGATGAATCTTTACACGATGATGCAATTTTCAAGAAGATAAGAGGTCTCTAATGGCTACTTCTAAATATTAATATACACATCAATCCCACCATATAGGGTTCAACTAACAAAATTTTAATACTCAAATATTAAAGCAATGTTATGTATTAAAATCATTAATATTCGAATTCGAGTCTTTTAAAACGAAAAATAATTTTTTTCATTAGAGTTACTTGTTAGGTTCTAATTATTAATATTCTTAAAAAAATTTTCTACACATAATATCATGTATTAAAAAAAACACATTACTTTGATTAAAAAAAAAACACATTACCAAGTGTTTGACAAAATTTGTATGTAGTTACTACTGTAATTTAAATTTTACCTTTTATAAACGATTTTGCTTTACAACTAATTTAGTAACTTTGTAATAAATTACAATGACATAATTTTGACAGACTAGCCCATAATTTTCTCAATGGTAATGAATATAGACATAATTTATAAACAATAGTAATTTAGGTCAAACATTTTAAAACCCTAAATACAACATAAAAAAATTTGTAAATCTTTAAAATTTTATAAATTTGAAATACTATTTAAAAATAATTTTGTAAATTTTTAAAATTTAAAATATTTTTTATAAATTTTCATAATAAAAGGTTTTAAAAAATAAATTATAAAAATTTGAATAAATTACACAAATTTAAAGAATTTTTTTACGACACTATTAAATATTATAATTTATTTAAATAATAACAATTTATGTATAATACATGCATCACATGAGATAAAAAAATAATTAATAAATAATTTTACAACATCAAAGAGATAAATATTAAGATATGGAGATAAGTACGGAAGGAAAAACATTAGGGAGATTGAAATTACAAATATTTGAAGAGAGTGATTGATGGATAGGTAATGGCTTCCCAAAATAATAGCCATAAATGTATGGATTTGGCGATAGAAAAAAGCAGTGAGATACATGTGATTTAATACACGCATTAAATCACGGTACAAACTTAGGAACCTCAGCATCCATTTCTCACCATACATCTCTTTACTTTTATTTTTTATTTTTATCAAATTTATATTTTCTTCTTTCCTACTATCCATAAACTTAAATACCATCCACTAATTCCGAAAATTATAATGATAATAAATTTTATCTTTTATCTTTATATTTTTATTAATTCGATTATTATTTTAATTATTTAAAAAAATTAAATTTAATCATTAATTTCTTAAAAAGAGAAGAATCGTGATTTTTATAATAAGAATATTGCTTAAAATGTTAAAATTTTAAATTTCACATAGTGATTCGTGTGTACTTCATACTAATTTTTTAAAATTTTGAATTTTGTATATTATTAAATTATTTATTGATATAGCATATTAGACAACTTGCGATCACGTCAACATGAAACGCATGTGGACTATCACGTAGGTTGTCACACCAATACTGTTAAAAATCAATGTCTTAATCAATATTTTTGTTTTTAAAAAAAGCGATTTGACTACTTTTTAAAAGATTAATGATTAAATTTAGTTAAAAAAATGATCGAATTAGACTTGTTCAATGATCGGATAGCCCACTTTGATGCAAATTCAATTTAAATAATAAAAATATATTTTTTATTTTTAATTTAATTATAAAAATGTATAAAATATTAATTAAAAATATTTTTAATATTTTATTAATCTTAAATAGTGAAATAAATTTTTTAGACAAGGTGAGTCGACTCGAAAATGAACTTGAGTTTAAAAAATTTGAATCAAACTTGGACCTGATTCGATTCATGAACACTTTTAAATCAAATTGAAAAAAAAAATATAAGTTATTATGCCTAAATAATAACTATTAAAAAATAGTAAAATGAATAGAGTATGTAGGTATGTGATAAAATTTAGTGAAAGTTTGTAAGGAATCACTCTAATATCACAAAG
Organism: Gossypioides kirkii; assembly: GCA_005610355.1. Lineage (NCBI taxonomy): Eukaryota > Viridiplantae > Streptophyta > Magnoliopsida > Malvales > Malvaceae > Gossypioides > Gossypioides kirkii. The sequence continues at coordinate 4,800,240 of CP032254.1, read as the reverse complement.
TGAGCAAAGAAATCCTTTTACTAAAAATTGGATCAATCAAGTGGTTAATTATTAGAAGTAACTTGGAAAATTTGACAATGTTACCCGTAATCATCTGGAATTTTGACATGGCATACGTATGTTAGCGCAAATGTAGCATGACATTGACGATGATGTCTAGGATATTATAAAATATTCATTTATAATAATTATTTTTATTTTTTAAATTATAAAAGAAAGGTAAAAAAATAATTACAATATTTCCAATTTAAATTATATCTAACGATGAATAAAATTAGAAAAAAAAAATAGTAAAACATAAACAACATTACACTGAAGAAAAAGTTGATTCCATTAAAAACAAAGAAAGAACCTAATTAATCATATAAATAGAATGGAATTTCAGCCAGACTTTTCTTTTAAATTGTTTTTCACAATATTGTTTTTAGTTTTATTAATTAAAATTAATTATATCAATATATTATCAGGGGTTTATTTGGTATATTGGTAATATATTTTTTTAAGTTTACAAATAAAATTATTTTACTTGTCTCATTTTTTTATATATTTATTTTTTTAATATTATATTATATTATATTGGATACTTGTAACCACCTTAATCTTATTTATGAAATTTACAAATTCAATTAATAGTGTACCAATATATTTTTTGTATTAATATTTTTTTTAAATGAATTTTATAATAAATGAATAATTCTCACGTATACAACGTTGTTTTTAATTAAAATATATAATCATCATTTTATTATATCCTAGTCATCATCATCATCAATGCGACGCTAGTATTTTGGATCCAACTTGCTTTCATTTTTAAAAAATATAAAGACTCGATTTGTATTTTTTAATAGAAAAACTTATTTGCTTATTTATTGATATTAGAGGAATTAGTCAAGTAATTTTCATATAAAAGGGTAGTAAAGTAAGGTAATGTTGGTAATTTCCTACGTTTTCTTCAGCTCCTTCTGTGATTACAATAATTAATTAGTTTCGCTTAATGTTAAGTAAAACCCAATAAAATATGCAACTTTACAGCTCATGTTCACGTAAACAGCTTTTTACTTAATATTAATTAGAATTTTAGTCTGACAAATCACATCGTTTTAGATAATTTTTTATTTTAAAATTTATCTAAATCAAATAAACTCTCGAAAAATAACAAGTCGGAAGGAAAATTTTTAATGCATCAGAATAAAGTGAAAGCAACATGAAAATAATATACTCTATGTGTATTTTTTATGGACTTTGATCCGCGGTCTATAATAAAAATATGTAAATACATATTAAAAATGGAAAATTTAAGTTTGAAGCATGTTACATTCTCATGCTATATATATATATATAATTTTCCACACATTTTATTTCATTAAAAATAAACATTTGAAGGATTAAACACTGGTAAAAAAAGATTTGAAAGTCGTTTACTCCATGAGCACTCCATCTCTAGAAGTAATTATCAATTAATATTAAAAAGAAAAGTAGGTAATATATTCTTAAGAGGCAAGTAATTAAAGAGATTAATAATTATATATATAGAAAAGCAAATTGGTAATGATAAAGAAAATGTGAATATGAAGGATGTTGGAGTTGGATTTTAGTCACTTCGCAGTGTTTCTTGCCAATGAAGCTTGGGTATTAGAAGATGGTTAACCAGAACGATAAGATAACAAATAAAGTTATATTTCATTTTCAGATGTTATTTTTTTCCAGAATTTATATTATTTTTTAACATGCTTATTTGTCACGCACCACCATTCAAAAGTCTTTGTTTTTTTGGCCATCATAAAAAAAAGTCTTTGTTGATGGTCTAATTTTCACATCACAAAACTTTGAATTAACACGTCAGTTATTAATCGAGCTCCGATCAAATCAAGTTCGATCACAGTCGGTTAATTCGATTTTAACTAAAATTTGAGCTCTCCTAATTAAATTGATATAAAATCAAATTAATGATTAATCAAAAAAATAATCAACACATCTACCGCGATACCAATAAATTAACACCGGTCTTAACTCAATTATTAAATTATTAAAATGTTCTTATTTTAATAAAGCAACAAATATTAATTTAAGAATATTTTTGTCTTTTTATATAAAATCTAGAAAGAATTTGAACCTAAAGCATACAATAATCTAACAATACCATTCCAACTAAAGCATACAATAATCAAACTCTACCATTCCAACTAAAACAACATTTAACTTTTATACAAGTTCTTAATAAATATATCATATAATTATTTTCACCTACATCGTGAGTATGCTATAATTTTATTGATGATTTCATCGATTAATACCAACTCAAGAAAATTTACAATGCTATGATAAACAATTGAAATACATTTAACATTCTTAATATGATGTATTTATCCATTTAAATTATTTTTTATTTTTATTTTTTTACATATTGTATATGTATTAATATTAACTTCAAATCTTACATTCAATTATTTATATACACACCTATACGTTTTAAATACATAATTTTTACATAGGATTTTATTTTAATGTGGTTTTATTGGGCTACCAATTGTTCCAACCCAATTGTTATTCAGCCGACAATTACTCCCCATTAATTTATTATAGTCAGACGGTGTGTGTTTTTGGTCTATGCAAAAATGGGAATAATGACGAAATTAAATATTATAACGATATTATTATATAAGATAAAAAATAAGTTAAACACATTGCATCAATCATTTAAAAAATGTTATTTTAAGTAGTGAATTGAAAGATAATGCGTTTCAACAGATTCAAATTTACGTCCTCTTACACTAACAATAATGTTGATGCCAACTGAGCTAAGATTCGATTGACAATTACACTAGCAACAATGTCGATGCCAATCCTTTTCTCTTTATTTATTTTTTAAATCATTCAATTTACATGTTTAACTTTTTTATTATCTTTTTTTATATTCTTTATGTTCATTTTGCTATCCATGTTCGAGGTTCGTGATTGTTCCTATCAACAATATCGTTTACAAGATTCGAACTTAAATCTTCCCATTAAAAGTGTAATGTGGTTACAGTTTTTATTATCTTCTTTTGGCCAAAAGATATTCGGTTACATGATAATCTTTAAGTAGTGAAATTTAAAAAAAAAAAAAAATTATTTAAATAATATATTAATCAAATACCTGAGTCACTGATTCCATCAATATTAGCAAACAAATTAATAACTCAACGCATTGCAGTAAAGGCTAATTTAAATGTTGTTGAAACACGGTGTTTCGAGCATCAAGTAGAGAGGAAAGTTTGTTGAGGTTGATTTATTTAATTTCTCTGCCATGTGAAAATAATAATATCAAGTTAGTGAGAAGCAGCCACATATCTACATGCAAAATAAATTGGACTATACATGAATGGATTAATTCCATGAAAATTCTAGACATATACAACAAATGAAACATTTTATGAATTCAGAGAGCTAGCTTATTTTATTCTCACGATCATACTTACCATCAGCAAAAATAAAATATACTGACCCAAATTTATTTTTGTCAATTAAAAATAAATAAAATTTGTTTACTCCTCTCCCGCCCCCCTTAATTTTCCTTGCGTTTTCTCCAAGAAAACACAGTATCTGCATGCATTGCAAGCGTTACCAGTCTTTCACTCAAACCATAATCTTATGCTTCTAAAAATTTACTAATAATTCCCTCTCTTTTTTCTTTCTTTCACTTTACATTTACGTTTTACTTCTTTATTTTTCTTGGAATTTATTTTCTCCTCGGTATTCCACCTTCATACATATTTAGGAAATGAAGATCTTACATAAGCATTGAAAAAATAGAAATAAAAATCTCACACACCAGGATATCGAAACTAGACTGTTATTTTATACGCACTCTTTCTTCCTCAAATTGATATATATATATTGGACACTCACTCTCTTTGAATTTTTGGATCAAGATGTTGTTGGTGGATGCCCTAGCCGAAGCTCTAGATCAAGCTCTTCAATGGATGTTTCCCTGAAGCTGATGCCGCCAGTATTGCTCCCACCATTAAGATTACTGTAATAGAGAGAAGAAGAATTACTGAACCTGGGAGGCATTACCGGAGGGGGATATGGTGAAATAGAGAGAAGGGTGGAAGGTGAACCGATGGAGCATGCATTCAAAGCCATAGGTTGAGAAGTGGGAACCCCATCATGGTGGTAGAGGAGACAGAAGCCGGTATTCTGGGGGAAATGTTGGGTCGGGATTAAGAGGGTAGACGAGGAAATAGCAGTAGCAGATAATATTGATGAAGTTTCAGGATCCATTAATGCAGCAGTTGCAGGGTACGTTTGGTGAAGGCGAGCCCTGTCACGGCGGTGCACGTTCATGTGACCTCCAAGGGCTTGAGCCGAACGGAATTCCCTTGTGCAGAAGGAGCAAGTATAAGACCTTGGCGGCCAAGTTGTGCCCAAGACATTACCTATGTCCTCTGCAAAGGCCCTAACCTCCCAGGAATCATCGTCTGCAGCTTGAGGTTGAGCCTTAGGGTTCCACATGCAAGAGGCAGGCATTAAGTTAGGGTTAGGCAGACTATGATTTTATGGAGGTTGAACTGACTTTTAAGACAGCAGCCATGGCACTAGGCTAGACACATGTAAGACAGTTGATATAGAGAGTTGAAATGCGAAATTGGGTTAAATATATGGGTAGGGTGTGGGCTCAAACTAAGAGGGAAACCCTAACACCAGGCATATACATCAGCCAAAGTCTCGCATCCATGAGTGACTAGATTAATGTTGTTCCTATCGAACCGCAAGGATTTTCTTAACGACATTAACTTAATTTCACACCTCTTTTGTTAAGTATGCATGGTTTCAACTTTCAAGTAGGACAAGATCAGTAGCCTCGAAGAAAAAGATAAAAGGAAGAAGGGAAGTGTTAATTCATCTTTGTATACATCAAAACAAAGTACCAACAAGTAATTTAAAGAGGTGGGAGTTGACTTCTTCCTTCAAATCTACAAGTCAATATAATAATAAGGGTTTTACCTGATTATTACTCGACTTGAACAAAACTAAGCTGAGATAGTAAAATAAATGAATTGTATTCAGAAAGATGTTAGTTCCATTAAAAAATTTGATCCAGGAATTTATCTGAATTTATTTACATAATAAAATACACAATTGGCGAGACTCTTTCCTCCTGACTTGCACAGATGCAAGCAATGGGTAAGTTGCTTACTGGTGTTGCTATATTTCAAGATTTCACATAATATATTTAAATATAAAAATTATTAACTTATATGGACCGGATACCATAATCATAAAAAATAAAATAAGCATTGAGAAGATAGAGAGAATGATATAGCATGTCATTTTCAGTGATCCATTTTCAATTTGGGCCATTCTTTAAGGTGTTGCAGGCTATGGATCATAAGAATTTGGATGAGATTGGTGTGAATAACAAGGCCCAGTACTTGATGCCTAGGTTCTTCAATGGTAAAAGTAGAGATGATTTGAACTATATATAAAAAAAAAAAGACAATATTAAATCATATCCGAATAACAATGGCAATGGAGAGCGACCGAAAATTATTTTAGTTGATGATATGGTAATATAATATTATGATATTATTCTTAAAATTTTTCTACAAGTTGATTATATTGTATGAAGTACTTTTATAGGTTTGTTTTGAAAAGAAAATCAAATTTCTAACAATTATTTTTCAATCATTATTATTAAATATGTTTATTAATTTTGGCGTAAATATATCTTTTGTATTTACCATTAACTATTATTATAATTGTTGTATGTTGCTTTATCTAGTTTTACTTTTTTTTCAATTTAATATTATTTTTTACTTTTTTATACAGTTCCAATTTTGTACATTATTTAAAAACTAAGAAAAATTATCACTATCAATGATAGGTAACAATAAATAATTAAAATTACGTATTTGAAATTAATTAAAAATTAAACATGTAAAAACACATGCAACAAAACAAAACATTTTATATTTTAAATAAGTTATATTATTATAAAAGTGGTTTAATCTTTTTGTTAGTTAAGAAAAACAAAACAAAAATTATAAATGTTAAAATTTAAACCCATGCCCCAAACCTCTGAACAATATAAAAAATGAACATGCATAATATAAAAAGAAATGAACCCATGCCCCAAATCTCTAAAAAAAATATTTTTTTACCACTTCAACCAATTAAAGCTTTATCTTCATGTTTTTATACATTTCAATATTATTACACAAATTATTTTACCACATTATTTGTATATATTCAAAAGCTAACTCAATATCAACTCAAGAAAACTGATAATATCATGATAAACAATTGTAGTGTATTTAATATTCTTAATCCAATGTGTTTATTTATTTAAATTTATTTTTACTCACAATTTAAACTATTATTTATCTAAATTTCGAACATATTACATATGTGTTATCATTATTAATTTTAAAAATTATTATTAATTTGATGCATTTACCTATTTAAAATTTTTTTTTTTACCCACAATTTTAAAATAAATTTTTTATTTCAATATTTTGCATATTGTATCATCATTAGTTTCAAACCTTACTTTGTAATTATTAATTATATGTTATCGCTCCAAATATGTAGTTTTTGTGGTAGAATTTCTAAAAAAAAATTAAAAAAAACAAGAAAAACAATAAGAAAAAGCATAAGGATGGGTTGTTTTCGGATATTGTAGTACAAAAGCAGGCAGTATGTTTATTATTTATTGTGTTTTTGGGCTTTTTATTTTATACAGTTGAAATTTCCGTATTAGGTTAATACAAATATTGGACCCAATCCAGAAATGGACACAATCCTTTGTGTCTTCCAGAATCCAGCCAACCTGCATGCATCATGCAACCATATGTATCATACAAATTCCGATCTAACCATTTTTTTCCTTTTCTTTGAATTGAAGCCATAATTGTTGATATTTTTATTTTAACAACTACCTCTTTCTTTTTTTAGTTTGGTTGACTTAATAAAAATGTTAATGTTATTTATATATTGTAAAGGCACAGCTTCCCACTCTTTCACATACTCTCTCTCTATCCCAGGCTTTGCATTTTCCATATGCTTTCCCTCTTACATTTGGACTCTTTTGGCTCCATTCCATATGCTTTATCTCTTGTTTAATCTGTATAATTATTGGGAAACGAGTACTGTTCCATTAATCAAAAGTGTTAATTATCTTTTCGAAAAAAGTCCCACTTCAATTAAAAAGCTTTGAAAATGGGTGTCTTCATCATCAGTGGCACAATATTCTCTCCATTGGTTTTATCTTTTGGAGGTGAGGGAGGGCATGTTTTATTGTGATAAGTAATGGTTTTGAGCATTGCATGAATTTCCCATTTTAAACCTCAACTTTTCATATGTATTATATGAATGTTATGGGGAGCATCACAATATATGTGTGTGTGTGTTTGTTTGTTTTTGTACATTTTGATGGCCATGACTCGCCTAAAAGCAATGCAAACTCCAGTTGTGGTCACCGCTGTGGGGGATACTGCACAGGTTGGGAAAACCCCATCAGTCAACGATCAAAATCAGTGGAACTTGGTAAAATTAGGGTTAATAATCAGAACAGAAAGTACAAAATCTGAAACCGATGGGCAACGGCGAATGGGGAGGCCTAGCAGATCTGAACCAGCCTGCAAAAACTGGAGTCACGTGGGAGCGTGGAGTTGGGGGAAACCTTGAATGGCACATGGGAAGGCATTGATGTTTGGGCCTCTTCCATTACACGTGCCGAAGAGGCTCACATGGCAAACTTTCAGTGACGACTTTTTATGCTAATTGCCTACACTAAATGTGCTCTACTTATTCGTAAATTTTCCTTTAATATATACCTTCTGATGTTCATAAACACCATGTTGATGAATACGTTATGTTTTTGTGAATTAACATTAACGCAATTCGAATCCAAATTATATTTGAGATGATGAGCACCTTAATCAATAGATCAACACATGAAGTTTACAGATATTAAATTAATTTAATTGATTTAAAAAACCCCAATTTAATCCATATCGAAATTGAAAAAAACATAGAATCAATTAACATGGATCCATGCGATATTTCCAAATTCAAAAGCACACATGTTGTATAATTATTAATCATTATTAATTATAATATACAATCATCAACAACAAGGATTAGACGAATTGAACCAGAGGTGGAAAATAATCGAATGGCCTAACTGCTTAATTTTATGTACATTCCTTTTCAGAGGGCCAAACTACATAATTTAAGAAAAGCTGTATGTTGTCTTCAACTTTAGTCCTAAAACTGGGAAATTTAAATTAATTGGCAAAAATGGATATAAATTAATTTTGGAGGCAAGCTTGAAAAATGACAAAACCTTTTAAAAAGAAAAACATGTAAATAGGTAAAGAGAACAAATTGGAGGCGATGTGTGAAGAGATAAATAAAGATATAAACATCATGTGAAGACCCTAATCGCCTGTTCGTGTATTCATTAATAATTAACTATTCTTCTTCTAACCCCCAACCCCCTCATCTGCAACATTATTTGCTGTGTCTCTTAGTTAGGACCCTAATAAAGGTATGTCCTCTCAAGAAGCTGACAGGGCGCAGGTCATTATCCACTCAAAAGGAAAGGTTTCTTAATAATTAAAATTAGGGTTTTCTCCTTTGTTAATGACCATATTATATTATGGTCCAGTACGAGCAGATAAGCAGCGTATGAAAAGTAGTGTGAGATTGTAGCCTTCACCAGTCCCCACTGCACCCAGAATGATAATAAAACGACAATGAAATCTTAATCATCCATGTGGTTCCCTCGTTATCATACCCATTCTTTTACCTTTCTCTTTTTTGATTCATTATATAACCTTTGAAACAAGGTGGAATATTTGTGTGGATGTGTTCGCATAAGCAATTAGGGTTTGTTTATTCAAGTGTGGGGTCGTTTTGAAAGTTTTTCAAATAAGATGGGTTGGATGTGCTATATTGTGTCAATATGATGGTACAAGTTTTCTAAGTCTTTCCAAAGCAATATAGCTAATATGATTCTATATCTTCGCTGGCTTTGCTCTATATTATCTGGAATTCTGGATTCTTTATTATTATTTTTTTAAACATTTGAATTCTAACATGTGTAATCATGGTTAAAATATGCTGTTAGTTTATGTACTATACATGAGTTGTGGATTTAGTTTATGTACTCTAATTTGATTACTTTTATGTCTTGTAATTTTAAAATTTTAGTTCTGAACAAATGATATCCGTTAAATTCATTAAGTTATTAAGTTATGTTCTTTTCAAAATCAGATACAACAAACATGTTTTTACATGTGTAATGCCCATGTCAATTTGTTATTTTAACATATTACTCACAAAAAAACCAATTCACCGATTTTTAAGGGCTGCCGTTTAATTTGGGTCATGATTAAAATTTCAAAATCTGAACAAGTATACGGCCTAATAATGATTTAGGTGAAGAACATTGACTAAATCTACAACTTTATGTATAGTACAAGACTAATAACTGAATTTAACCAAAAAAATTTAACTGCCACTATTTGGGTCAATACTGAAATTTTAAAATTCAACAAGTAAAAACATTGATATTGACTAATTTAAAAAAGTATAGGAACTAAAATCGATCAAATTAAAGTATAAAGATTAAATCCATAACTTTTGTATAATACAAATACTAATAGTAAAATTTGACCTATAATCAAATATGTGTTGTACCATTCTCCAAACTTATAAAAATTAAATCTGTACCATTAATTGTCGATTGAGTTTTAACTCGATTGACATCGATATTATTGCTAATGCAGAATGACGTGAGTTTAAATGCATTAAAACATATTATCTTCTTATTTAAAGATTAAGGAAGAATTATAAATAATTTTAAACATTATATAAAAAACAGATATGATAAAAATCTATAAAAATTAATATTAAAAAAATTGTACCGTATTATGTTTAAATGCTTAGTTTGGGCCTAAGCTTTACTTGGGAGGATCTTTTTGAAGTGCTTTCTATTACAAATATCTATCGAAGATTTAATGAGATCTAACATGTTTTTTTTTTTTTTTTTTGCTTAAAAATTCATTTTTCAGTCTGATAATATTGCATAAAAACCACCTTTTTCTGGAAACTTGTGGCATAATTTAATATTTGACAAAAATTTCTAATAATTAATAATCTTTTCGTTATTCAAAGTTAATAGTATAGGTAACCAATGAGGCTATCCCTTTTGTAAGTGGTGGACCCTTAATTGCTTATTTTATATATTTATAGTATTTTTTTATATGGAGAAGTAAAATAATATATACATATATATATATATATAGTAACTGTATTAATATAAACTTATAATAATTTAATAAGAAAAAAAGAGAATGTTACTTTGCTGATCATCTCAATCTTTCCTAATCATTATTTTTTTTTCTAAAAAATAATATATATTTTTGGTACATATATATAATAAAAGAATGTAGTCAAATATTTTTCCTTTTAAAATATCTTAATTGTTGAATTCGATTGGCATCGATAAAAATGTTCGAATCTAAGATCTCTCACATGAACAATGATATTTATATCAATCGAATTTTAGATATAATAAAAATATTTGAAAAAACTATGTTAAACAGTAGAGACAATTAATCATAATAATTTTTTATTTTATTAACAAATATAATGTAGTTAAAAATGTTGTAAGATAGTGATAATGTATAATATTATTTTTTAGGATTATTATAAGGTGCATCATCATTGAAAAATAAAATTTTCACAAACAAGATTAAAGTGATGACATGTGTTCAATTTATCTCATTTTTAGTTTAAAAATTATATAAAATAAAAAATATAAATATAAATAATTCAAAAAAAAGGAAACAATTCTAATTATAAATTTTACAATATATTCAAACAGTCAACAGCGAATGACCGTTCAACACTTGATCAACTTCAATAATGGTCCAAGGTCACATTAAAAAAGACAAACAAGTGACATGTTTTTATTAGTTAAAAGTTTCACTTATTATTTTTTTAATATGGTTAATTATTTGGAAAAAGATATAAAAAAATAGTTTAGGTATAAAATGAAAATAAAAAACTTTTAAATTCTAAATGAGAAATTGAGTATAATTGAAGGGTGAAATTATAATTTTATAAAAATGTATTTATTGCAAGCTTAGAAAGTTTACCCCAATTAATGGGCACTCCATCGTGTTAATTATTTACTTGTATTGTATATGTTAATTCTAAATTATAATTTATTTTCTAAAATTTTTCTAAATTATTATTTCATTAAAAAATAAATTTTAGTGCATTAATAATTTAAAAATAAAAAATAAATTCACTTATTTGTATAAGTTTATCATGATAGGAATTGTTGATGTGCATTGATTTTGTTAGAGCCCTGTGAGTTTTGTTTCTCAATTATATTGAAAGTTTAGTAAGTTTATAAATAGAGAGTGTTTTGAAGTGTCGAAACAGGTGAAATCATGCGTAGACATAATTTAACTTATGATCCTCTGATATATGAAATGTAAGTTATCTATGACGAAATATGCTACCACCTGGGATGTTATAGGTCATAGGTGAAGTCAAACCATGTACATGATTTAGCTTGTTCAGCCATTTTGAAGCTTTCACTCTTTGATCCTATCAAAACTCTCGACAAAGTCGAATAATAAAATTTTAATTGAAAAAAATACCAAACTTATTAATATACCTCTCAATTTATGAATTTGTATAACTTTTGACAAAATGAAAAGATAACAATTTACCTAGATTTAGTAACTTTATTGTAATACCCTTTTTATTTCTTTTGCTGGACATATATTTACATGCATATTCATGCTGGCGAAATAATTAATTAATAAAAGTTTTCAACGACAACCGTGATAATTGAATTCGTCTGATTAATTATTACACGTTTAACTTGTCATTAAAAACTATTTATACTACTTTTGAAGACTAAATCCACAATGATTTTTTTATGTAAAAGCTGCCGACATTAATACGTAAAATAATAAATTTATTTTTTAATATTTACACATATTAATTTGATTTTATTTTTAAATTAAATTTAACTTTAATTTGTTAAATAAAAATCGAATTTTTTTAAACAAAAATATTAACTAATTTTTATTCACGTTATAATATTTCATATATTTTAAATTTCGAAAACACTCGTTCAAATAATTTACACCACCCCTTTTCTTTTTTCTTTTTTTTTTACATACAAAGAAACAAAATGATAGTCAAAGTTTCCCCTTTTTAGAAAAAGAAAAGAAAAACGTTTATCAAAAAAAGGGAATTAAGATAGTCAATGTTCCACTTTTACATTGGTAAATTTTAACGATCCTTAAGGTTTGAACTGAAAATTTTCTTTGAAATTTGAATTTAATAATAAGAAGATGTACTTGCTTCAAAATAAGAAGTTCCTTGGGTTTTTTACTAAAATAATATTAAAAAAAATTATATATCAAAATGTTATATTTTCTCTGTTAATTACCAAAATAGTACACTTAAGGGAGTGGTGCCTACCTGATAGGCGGCACCACTGTGCATTCTGACATGCAATAATTTTTTATTTATTTAATATTAATAAAATTATTTAAATAATATTTTTTTTAAAAAAAATATTGATACGGGTTTAGATCAAACCCGATACATAAATACAGGTTTGGTATTTTTTGGGTGGTGCCTGTCTGTTAGGCGGCATCAATGGTGCCTACCTACCAGGCAGCACCTCAGTCACCTCTCCCCTGTCGCGCATGCTGCCCCTGCTGCAAGTTGCCGTGCCTTCCCTTGTATTGTCCTGCTACCTGCATGGAAAAAAAAAAGGTAAGATATATGGGGACCTTAAAATGGTCCCCAAACACACAACACACACAACACTTGAAGCAAAGAAAGAAAAGAAGAAGAAGAAGGAGGGAAGGAGGGTGGAACGGCAGCAACAAAGAGAGAAGGGAAGGAGAGAAAAGAAGAAAAAAAAAGAAGGTATGTTGGATGATTTTAAATAGAAATTTTACTTGTTGGATGATTTTAAAAAGAAGAAAACGAAATTTTCTTTTATAAAAATGACTTAAAATAAATTTTAAATAGAAATTGCTTCAAATTTAAGAGTGATTTTAAAAATGACTTAAAATTATCAAGACATGATCCAATAATTATATTTATAGTATATTGGATGAGGTAACCATGTATTATATTTCTATGATTTCACATATTATTATTTTCTAAAATACATATTTTGCCTTTCTTTATCATATATATTATATATGTATGTATGAACCCCTTGTAAATAATATTTTGTTAAAATATTTTAACAAACATCAATTGATATAAAAAATATAGATTCATCAAAATATGGGTAAAAAATAAATTTATTCATATTATATTAAATTATGACATACATGAAAAAATGTATGTAAAAGTATACTTATTAAAATTTTATATAAAAGTTAAATGAAATTTAATTGAGTTGATAAAGTTAAAATTTTAAATCCATTTTATTGATTTTATATAAAATTTAAAAAATACACTAATAATAATCTAATGGTTTCAATTATTTTACTTAGTATGCAAGTGTCACAGGTTGAGATTTTAACTCCGATCACGTGTGGCCTTAGGGTTGGTTCCTATAACAAGAGGCCGAATTCAACTTTCGATCTTTGCTTGAGAATACTTAAGTCATGGCAAGCACAAGAAAGCACAAGAAAGAAAAAAAGAGTTTATATTTGAGATTATTTTATTTAATTCATTTGATATATTTAAATATTTTATATATTAAATATTTTTTAAAAATATTTTTTAAATGAAAAATTAAAGAAAAAAATAAAAAAACATTAGTAATTATTTTAATATATTTAAAAAAGAAACATTAAAATGTGGTTAATTGCCCTTCGTGATAATTAATTTTTAAAAAGTAAAAAAGAAAGAAGCATAAATGTAGTAAATATTTTAATTTTTTTTATCAAACAAACGATATATTTTAATAAATTACAAAATAATTTTTTAATATAAATTTAATACTTTACCTGCAAAATGTAAGAGTAAATTCAATACTTAAAATTTTAATTTATCAAAGTAATCAATATATAATTATTTGTTTTTATATATATCAAGAATTTTAATTAATTCTAGTTAAAAATTGTATTAATTACTTCTGACAGATTGATAATCTTAATTTTTTTATTGCAGATATAAATATAGATTCTTTAATTAATGATGATAACCATATATCGGCATCTATACATATACAGGTAATAAATTGTTAGTTGTTAAAGTATAAAAAGTTCATTTAATTTACGATATTAAACTAAGTTATATTAACTATATCGATAATTTAATAGTCTCAGGATGTGTACCGGAAATTAAGAGGTCGCGTAAATGGGATAAATTATGAACCGGACGAACGTATCATGCCATACTTGATTGCAGCTGGATTTGGAGCTGCTTCACTGATCCGGACATTTGATTTGCGTTATGACTTAATTTCCGCTTTGGTCGAGCGGTGGCGGCCAGAGACCCACACGTTTCACTTACCATGTGGCGAGTGCACTATCACACTAGAGGATGCTGCACTGCAGCTTGGACTTCCAATCAACGGGATGCCCGTTACGGGGTCATCGACGATATCTGACCCGACGGCCCTTTGTGAAAGCTTATTGGGAGTCTCACCCGGTGATGGTGAATCGAGATTCACGGGATTGAAGTTCACATGGTTGAGGGAAAGATTTCACCAACTACCAGCTGATGCCACCGAATTTGATGTGATGTGTGCCGCTCGGGCTTATATATTACACCTTATAGGGGATGTATTGATGCCGACGGCAAATGAAAATAGAGTGCACATCACGTACTTGCCCCTATTGATCGATTTTAATGAAGTGGGTCAATATAGTTGGGGCTCGACAGTACTAGCGATGTTGTATCGTGAGCTTTGTCGATGCACAAAGCCTGCTGCTGTTGACATTTACGGGTGTCTAATATTGTTACAATCGTGGGCCCTATATCGGATGCCTTTCTTGGCTAATATCAGACAACTGCCATACGTTTTCCCACTCGTGAACAGGTGATAACATCTAATCTTTGTCCACAATTATTTGATTTTTTTATATGTAAATTTGATGTAATAAGTTATTTTTTGTAGATGGCGTGGGAATCCGAATATCGGAAGGTCATTCACGGTTCCGATATATCGACAGATGATCGAGACACATGCGGGGGAGATGGTAAGTTATTCGTGGCATGCAATTACATGAATCTTCATTTATTAATATTAATTGAGTCGTCTTACTATAACAATGTTATTTAAATTTACAGTTCCTTTGGATGCCCTATTCGGTCCCTGAGGTGGCGACTATTATTCCCGATTTTGCCTACAACCACTCGTACTTGTGGTGCCTTGACGCACCAGTTATATGCTTTCAGACAGTCGAGTGGTACCACGGGGATCGAGTACTTCGACAATTCGGGTACATACAAACCATTCCGAGAGATCCAGTTGATTTAGGAAATATTCATGGTATCGATAAGAAGGGGAGACAGGGAATGGACTGGGGGCAAGTGCACAAAAGATACGTTACCGTATGGGCGAGATGGGCGGAGCGGATATCTCAACGTGACATAGATCACGGTTTCACTTTTGAGGTACCTGTAGAGTATAGACAGTGGTATTTTTAGACGGGGAAACCATATATATTTGGTGGGCAAACAATGTTTGTCCCCCCGTTCATGCTACCACGTGGGCACCACTTTCAGCCGGCTGAGCCTGAGCCTGAGCCTGAGCCTGAGCCGCAGCACTATTCGAAGCCTGCGCTCGAGTCGGAGCGTAACACCGAGCCAATACCGGAGTCGTATCATCCAGGGTGGTCAAGAAATGCATATAATACGAGTTGGTCAGCGCATGAGTATCATTCAGACTTTCTCGAGTCCAGCACCGATGAGCAGGATCCGAGATCATCTTTGATGTTTGATATCTTCAGCCCAATACCACCACAGTTCTCTATTCCTTTCAGCCCATTACAGTACTCTACTCCTCCTCGCCCATTACCGCAACAGAACTTTAGCCATGGCTCATCATCATCAATGACACCCGAAAGTGCGGAAGACGATGATGTTGAACTTCGTGAGCACCCGCAACGTGATCGTCGACCACCACAACGTTTACTCCTAGAACCACACCATCGAACCATCAAATGCGATTAGATGGGCCATTAAATATGTTTATGTTTATGTTTATGTTCTTATTTATGTTTATGTATGCAAATATTTTGTATTTCCCTTTTCTACAAAACAACTACTTATGATCGTTTAATGTCATTTGCTAAACCTAATTAAATAAATTCAAACATAAAAATTATTAAATAAATTCAAATTTAAATAGAATTAATTCCAAATTCAATCATAAACTTAATTAATTCCAATAGAAAAATGACCAATAATAATAGCTTAAGTCGGGCCCGATCTAAATGACTGGCCAATATGGTAGGTTCATTGGGGGCAGTTACGTCGAGTATGTCTAGCTAGTCTACAAATTCCACACAGCTTGCTGCCGTCTATTCTTTCCATAATGTCCATTTCGTTGCGAATTCTGGAAACATTCAGACGACCTTTCGGATTCATTCGCAAACCTCTGTTCGGTATAAGCTCGAAAGTCATCGGAGGCACCTCCCATGTGGACAAATCAGGCAAGACGGGGAACTCATTTTCCCAAATACGTAACGTGCGCTGGAGAGTGTAAACGGGGTCGATGAACTGTTCAACATTGAGCGACACTTTAGCACAAGCTGCAACGACATGTGCACATGGATAACGGAGTGTATCGAACCTCCTGCAATCGCAGTGCCTGTTCTCCAAATCAACCCCGTATGACTTAGGTGGGATACCAGGTTTTCGCCCAATTGTCTCTGTAACTTGAAATCGTTGAAATTATCGTGAGTATATTTCAACGTTCATCGTACTCGCTCTCTGACGGTTTGCATCCATTGCATTCCTGACAATTTCGACAAAAACGTGTCCGGCGTTAATCTGGTCGATTTGTCGCGTCCCCATCACTGGCATCAAAGTAGCCAGCCTGTAGAACGTAGCCGAGAACACGGATGAAATCGGTAGATATCGTATTCTCTTGAACACGTCATTAACCGACTCTGCCAGGTTGGTCGTCATTTGACCATATCGATACCCGTCATCAAAACTTTGAGCCCATTGCCACGGCTCTATGGTACCCAACCACTCTCGTAACGGCTTGTTCGTTTCACCTTCCATGTCACGCTCAAGTCTGGTCATTTTTTATCGAAATCGGTGTGGCTCTAACTCGTACGCTGTTGGAATATTAAGAAAACATAAGTTATGCTCTCGAATTAAAACATAAAAAAATATAACTTAAAACAAAATTTCTTTACCAATTCTCACAAGTCGTCTTCGCCAGTCTGCATTCTTATATTCTTTTTGAAAGTTTACCGTAATGTGTCGGCTACAATAAACCGATCTCCATGGTACACCGGTACATCTAATGGTCGCAATAATCCCCTTTCCTCTATCGGAGATGATGCAAATATTATCGTTATGAACAACGTACCTCCGCAGGTTCGTCAAAAAGAATTCTCATGATTCCATATCTTCTTTGTCCACAATAGTAAATGCTATCGGGAGCACGTTCTGGTTCCCGTCTTGAGCCACCGCAATTAATAGAATCTGCGTATATTTTTTGTATAGCCAGGTCCTATCTACCTGGATAAATGGCTTGCAGTGAGGAAATGCTCTAACACAGGGATCAAACATCCAAAATATATATTGGAAAATTCTTCTTCCCGATTGTAAGTTGTTATCCAGACCATAATAAGGTCGTGTCACCAACTTAATCGCAATTCCGGGCACGTATTGTCGCATTGCGGCTATCCACCCTTGCAGCTCATTGTACGATGAATTCCAATCACCGAACAACTGTTCCATTGCCATCTGTTTCGCAATCCATGCTTTTCGATATGAAACTCGATAATGGAATCGTACTTGCATCTCGACAATCAGTGTAGAAACTTTGATGGTCGGATCGTCCTTCACCATTGGCATGATATGTGTGCAGATAGTTCTGGAATCGAGTTTTCGATGATCTTTTGACAAACGTGTTGAATGCATGTGTGAGGCCCAACAAATTTTCTTATCTCCCACTTTTGCGACTTCTGGATAAATGCAGCTCGTACCCGCCAATTGCAGCCTTCTGTCGAACACTCTCCAATATATAATATCGGTTTAGACACAACGACTTTGTAGTCCACTGACAAATTCGTGCTATATCGCTTAATGGCAAATACGCACTCTTCCTTCGAGTCAAACATTTGACCCACGAACAACTGTTCAGGTTCTGGTGTAAGCGCCAATCGGTGAGCAGGCATTATATCAGGGTACTCTTCAAAATCGACTGCATATGCCGCATCAGGGTCTATAAGTGACATGTGTGCCCCAGCAGGATAATTGTGCATCACAATACGTCGACCATCCGGGACCTCGTCATTTAGGCCTTCCTCATCGATATCATCTGGGACCTCGTCCATGTCGGGATCATTAGCAATATAGTCCTCGTGATCAGAAGGATCACTACTATCATCTCCATCATCACCATCCGTATCATTATCGGGTGCAACATTAATATCGATATTAATCCCACTGATCCCGCGAGCTACAGATTGATTATCAACGTAGGATGTCGGAGCCATCACACTTAATGGAGTGGGATCTTCAGCTCTCTCAACATCAGTTAGCTCAGCAAATAACTGAATCGGTGCATTTTCATTACTCTGATTCCCACAATAAAGAGCGATCATTGTCTCAACATCTTCATTATCTACGAGTTCCATCTCGATAAATTTGATAGGATCTGTTGAAACTGGAAACTTATAGAAAAGTTTTGAAATCCTTCTCCCACAACGTCTAGCAATTCTTTCACTAATCTTTGCCTTCATATTATCCACCGAGACATTTTTACTAAATCTCATTGCTAGTTGTTGACGACATTCAAATACACATCCAATTGTTGTTGTTAAAATTTTCCCATCGAAAAAAACGCATACGAAAAATTGATTTTCCATCTGTTAAAAGAAATAAATAACATTTTTTACACAAATAATATAAAAAATTATTTATTCTAAATAAATAAAATTATAGTTAAAATTTTCTGCTAACCTTCTGTTTCCTTTTTTTCTTCAAAACTTTTGCTTCCTTTCCTTCTTCAAAAATTTACTGTTATTCCTTCTTCAAAAATTTGCTGTTAAACAGATCTGATGGGGTTTAAATAGCATTGACAAAGGCATCACTAGTGCCGCCTACCCAGTAGGCACCACTTGTCAAATTTTAATTTTATTTAATTTAATTTTTTTTAATTTAAAAATATATAAAAGTGTATTATTTTTTATATTTAAATTTTTTCTTATATTATTATTGTAAAAATTTGGAGATTATTATTATTTTGATAAATAAATATTTTTTTATATTATTTATTTAAAAATATTGAGTTATTCTTATTTAATATTTAATTTAATTTTTTTAATTTTATAATATTTTTTTCTACAATTCTTATAAAAATATTTTTTTACTTTTTTAATTTTTTATAATTTGAATGGATTAAAAAATATATATATTTATATTATTTAAGTTATTAATTTTTTTGTATTATATTTTGGTGTATAATTTTTTTTGTATTAGTTTTGTAATAAAAATACGAGTTGGTGCCACTTGACAGAAAGGCACCATTGGTGCCGCCTGACAGGTAGGCACCACTAGTGCCGCCTGTCAGGTACGCACCACTGGTGCCGCCTGTCAGGTAGGCACCACCCACTTATACTACTTTCGTATTTTTGTATCGGGTTTATACTTACCGGGTATTTTTTTAATAATAAATTATTATTTTTTTCAGAGTGCACAGTGGTGCCGCCTACCAGATAGGCACCACTCCCCCAAGTGTACCATTTTGGTAATTAACAGGGAGAATATATTATTTTGATATATATTATTTTTTTGTATTATTTTAGAAAAAAATCCGAAGTTTTTTGCTTGCCTCTCAATAGTTGATTGGATTATATACATGTTTCTCACATGCAGTTGATGTGTAATCAACACTTCCTTAAAAATAAGATCCCTCTCTTGTGAATCCTTTTTGACTTCCGTATTTTTTTTTTCTTTTAAAATAAACTTCACCTTATGTTCCAAATTTTAATTTCTTTTTTTTTGGTACATAAATATATTACAAATAGTACCATATTGATATTATAATTTTATATGATATAAAAATAATAATAATGTTGATTGACTTTATACACAACAAGTTCCGGTACAAATTGTCATTTGTTAAATCATAAATTATATATATTTCTTTCCCCTCGTGTTTTTGTTATATATACATGTTGCGTGATCAAATCTTAATTCGATTGGTATGAATATTATTGTCAATATGGAAGGATGTAGGTTCAAGTGCGCTGAAGTGCATTATCCTCTTATTTATGGGTTGAGGAAAGACTATGAGTAGTTCTAGACCTTATGTTAAAAAATTGTTAATTATGTTTTATTTATTGAACAGCTTAAATTAATGAATTAATTAATTAAGATGCTTATCTATTAGCTAGTTATTTAATATATATTACATTTGATAATTTAGTTTTGTAGTGAATTTTATTATAAGGTATAAATTAATAGTTGAACACGTGGTGAAGGTATCCAATGTAGATATCAGATTTAAATAAACTTTGTTAATAAACATTGATTTTATTTTATGATATACAAATACATATGATTTTGCAAACATTTTAAAATGTTTTTGTATGTTTTATTCGGAAATAAACTAAGAGTTAACACCAGTCATTTCTAAATTATGTTTCTCATTTTATATTAGTAAGGTTATTCTAATTGCTATTTTATTATTTTATGATTAATCAAATCTCGTATGACGTAATTTAAAATAAAAATTAAAAAACAAAACGTTGTCACATAATTTTTAAAAGTAAAAATTATAAATAAAGAGGAAAAAAGAAATTATGTGTTTGATAAAACTTTTATAAAAGTCTTGAAAACTTCAATACCAAGAATTTTACCTCATTCATTTTAGTAATATGCATTTTTTTTAATTTTTATTTTGTATTATGCCATAAAATCTGACGTCTCAATATTTAACACTTCTATTAATAATTTTAGTAATGGAATGATCTTATTAATATAATATCGATATTTAAGGATATAATTAGAATATTTTAAAGTTTAAGAAATAATTTAGAAAGAAAATAATAGTTTAAGGATGTTTAACGTAATTAATTTATATAATTAAATTTGATTAAGTTTAGGTAGGGCAGTAACGGGTGAAAGGGTTAGATGAGAGGGCCAACCACGACCAGGGTGGGATCGGAGAGGAGGCGTGAAGAGTGGGAGGCACGCGCAGCCGCGCCATTGCCCAGTTGCCTTGGAGAGAGATCAAAATCGTTGGACTTCCGTTGTCAACTTACAATTTTTATTATTTCAACTGTAATTAAGTCATTGAAATATATGAGCCACTAATTTTCTATTATCTTTTCTAAATCAAACTCGCCCAAATTTGTGGAGTATAAGTGAGGGGTAAGTGTTTTATTTTTCCACTTTTTCTTTTTTAACTTAAAAATATTATTTTAGTTATTCATTTAATTTTTCGTTACTTTATCTTTGAATTTGTATTTTTTTGTCAAATCACCCAAAAATAAATAGAAAAAAATTAATGTTTATTAATTTTTGCTGACGTAATATACACATGAACGTGGATGACATGTCAACATTTAAATAATTTTTATATTTTTTAAATAATTTTAATGATTTTTAATTTTGGAAAAAAATAATTTTTATATTTCTTGAATTTTTAAAAATTAAAAAATTAATTAAATGTTGATATGTCATCCACATGACGGTTCATGTGTATGCCATGTCAGCAAATTTTAAAAATATTAAGTTTTTCATTAATTTTGAGATGATTTGGCAAAAATACAAATTCAAGAATTAAAAAAGATGAAAAATTAAATAGAGAGTTAAAGTAACTTTTTTCCAAAATAGAAGACTAAAAAATTATTATATATTTTTTTAAACTACATGAGAAATTAAAGTCCAAACCCTATCACTAATAGAAAAGGGATTGAGTTGAATATTAATTTTTTAAAAATAATATACAAATTTAACTAAATCCAATTATTAAATGATTTTTCAAACACTGTCTAAATTATTTATATATACAATCAAATTTGTCTAATCTAAATCCATATATTTTATTTGTATTTACATTGAATTGGCAATGAATATTAATTAATTTCAAAATGAAATATAAATATTATTCGAGATCTCAGAATTCATAAAAATCATACATAGATGTATCTGTCATCTAACCCAACCCACAGAATATTAATTATAATGCATACAATCCGTATCCTTATCCTCCCTCAGGTAAAACGTTTTAATCATTAAATCACAGTAACATAAGGAACAGCAAACAACCTTCGACTCCTGCATTTCCATCTTTCTAGATCAAAACCAACCTTCCGTGTTTTTTCTGATGGCTGTAGGGATGACATGGTGAGTTTGGGAGTTTGCTGTCGAGAGGGGAAGAGGTGAACAGTAACGTGGCAATCAACGTGAGTCTACATCAACTAACGCCGGGATGACCTTTCTGTAAAACCCAAAAAGTTAGTGATAATTACGTAAATTTCAAAAGTTTGATGACCGGAATGAAAATTCAAACAAAGTTAAAGTACAATTGATGTAGTTTACCGTTTATAGTTATATAGTAATCGACGAATTGGGGTTGGGTGGCATCCACCAGCTTCTTGTCTCAAAAGTACAAGGGAATCAGACAACATTAAAAATTTTCTCAACCAATTACCAGTATTATTTTATGTTGTATAAATAATATTAAATTGAGCCTTTGTGGGGTGAGAAATAGCTATGTCATTAATTTTTTAGACTCTCTCCTTTCTTCTCCTCCTTCTTCAATCGCCATTCCCTTTCTTCTTCTTTTTCTTCTTCTTGTTCCTCTTGTTCTTAATTCCATCAAAAAAAAAGAAAGAAAGAAAGAAAGAAAACCCTTTCTCTTCCTAAGCTATCGAAATCATATATATATATTTTACTTTGTTCGAGTCTCCTTTCCTTTTGTTTATAATTTTTCTTAATCAATTCCCTTAAAATAAACCTAACCCACTCTAAACAGTTTTTAATCTAAGCCCATAATTTTTAATTTTTTTTATATTTTCTTTTTGGTTACTTTTAATCCTTTGTTTTTCCTTGTTTTCTGTTGACCTTTGATGCTGGTATGGCCGGTCTTGATTTAGGCACTGCTTCTCGCTACGTTCATCAACTTCAAAGACCGGACCTTCACCTCCAACACCAACCTGAACCCGAAGACCAGGAAGGTTCAAACAACCGTGGAGGTCACTATGGCTCAGCTGCCCATAACCAAGATGATGACTCTCACCACCAGGGCTTAGACCTAGTCAACGCAGCCAACTCAGGTGAGCTTGGAGCCCGTAGGCCAAGGGGCCGTCCTCCAGGTTCCAAGAACAAACCAAAGCCTCCTGTCATCATCACACGGGAGAGTGCAAACACCCTCCGAGCTCACATTCTTGAAGTTGGGAACGGCTGTGATGTGTTTGATTGTATTGCCACCTATGCCCGGAGAAGGCAAAGAGGAATCTGTATATTGAGTGGGAGTGGTACGGTGACCAACGTCAGCATTAGGCAACCATCTGCTGCTGGAGCTGTGGTTAATCTTCATGGCAGATTTGAGATACTATCACTTTCAGGTTCTTTCTTGCCACCACCAGCTCCGCCAGGTGCCACCAGTTTGACAATCTTCTTGGCAGGCGGGCAAGGCCAGGTTGTAGGAGGAAGTGTGGTTGGGGAACTCATGACAGCTGGACCTGTTATTGTCATAGCCTCATCGTTCACAAATGTTGCCTATGAAAGGCTGCCCTTGGAAGAGGATGACCAACTGCAGGTGCAAAGTGGCGGTGCTGGGAATAACATGTTTGCTGATTCGGGAGCCGGTCCTGGGGGTTTGCCTTTCTTAAACTTGCCACTTAATATGCAGCCTAATGTTCAGTTACCGTTTTGAGAAATTTGGGTCAAAATCTTGATGAGGAAATTCAAGCTGAAACATGATTCTTGCATATAAAGGTCAGGAAAATTCATGGAATCATCATGCTTCTTCTTCTTCCTCCTCTGATATTAATGTTAATTTAGGTTTTTCTCTTCTTCTTTTAAACTTTGTTTTAGTAGTTATTATCTTCTTCTTTATTTTCGGATGTATGGGATCTAAGATTTCTGGAAATAGTTCTTCATTGCTCATGGTGGTACAAGTAATTTCTTTTTCTATTTAATCCTTTACTGTTGTATAAACCTTTTGTTGATGATATCATTCTGAGACTGGATCTCAGTGTTACTAACAGATCAACTAGGGTTTTCCTCTGTCCACTTTTTTAGTCTATTAATTTTACATGAAATTAAAACAAAGCCGTGCACAGATACAAGGAAAGGGCTTCTGAAGTAAACCTTTGCAGGATATGGAAACATGGAAATTGTGTTTTCATTGCATTGTTTTCAGGTGATAATGAAGAAGTAAAAAAAGCATAATTAAGAGGCAAGGGTCTCCTAAAAATTTCATTACCGAGGGATTCTTGTTGTTGGGATGGTGTCTGTCATAAAATTTTGCATCGAGTTTCAAACTAAGTACTTTTGTTGATACATATCCAGCTCTCTTGGGGAATCATAAGCTTCTTTCTACATTTCTTATTACATGACATCCCTATCTTCTAAATCTTTCTCAGCTACACAAAAAACTTGTTGCTCAACTCCATTAATCTCCATTTGCAGAAGAATTTTTCTGATAGAAATCTTATTATTAATTAGCTCAGCTGAATATCCAATTATCTAGCTAAAGTGATCCATTAATGTAAACAGGTAGAGTTGACCAAAAGTCATATATATATATATATATATATATATATACACACACACATATATATTCGGCTTGCAACCA
Organism: Gossypioides kirkii; assembly: GCA_005610355.1. Classification (NCBI taxonomy): domain Eukaryota; kingdom Viridiplantae; phylum Streptophyta; class Magnoliopsida; order Malvales; family Malvaceae; genus Gossypioides; species Gossypioides kirkii. The sequence goes on along the minus strand of CP032254.1, from coordinate 4,775,249 downwards.
AAAATGTTTTGTGGCTATCTACTCCGACTCCAGTACAGTTGTTTCTGATAATTTAATTTTAGATGCCCGTTGCTCCTTAATTTTTCAACACCATGCATCCTTCAAATTCCCATGAACCCTAAAATTAGTTACTTTATACTACTATAATCCCTTCCAACCTCAAACCCTACTAATTGTTATAATAACAATGGTGTAAATTGAACTAAAACTTAATCGGTTATAAAATGATTTTTTTTCTTGTAGTTTTCTGGCCTGATGGTTGTTTAATATCTCCACCTTCTGTTGATTGATATACCACCTGATGAGCATATATATATAATATATCGGCAAGAAAATTAGGGCTTAATGTAAAGCTTGTGCTGTTATAACTTTTGATCATTTAGTATGGTATTAATTGTTTATCCACCTTGGCCCTGATTTTCTAGTTACATCCTTTTTCAAAAATTCATTTTATTTGGAATCTCAAATTATGGTTTATTGATTTCTCAAAAATAATTTGAATTCGAATTATAATTATGGAAGAATTTTTTTTCATTTAATAGACTTCGATTTTGGTTATTTGATTTAGTTTCAAAAGGTGGAGGTATAATATGCTAATACTAATGAAATGATGGAATGTGAATCACTGCAAAATTATAAGTAGAAAATAATAATTCTTTGATTTGTACATGAAATCATTCTTAAAAAAGTCATATTCATCTGGTTTGTGTTGGGTACAAATCTCAATATTTGTACCAGTTCTTTAATCTCTAAATTTCAACTATTATATATATATATATATATATAGAAAGGTATGGATGATGAATATGATTATGTTGTTAAGCTTCATCAATTGTAATTTTTTTAAAACATCAATTGAGGAATTTTAGATGGTTTGAATGCTTTGCTAAGTAGAAGGTTTGATAGAGTCTTGATTTAGATCGATAGTATGAAAGTTATGAAGGCTATTCAAATGTTCACCAAGACATCTTCGAATTCTGCATTGATCAGACGGATTCATCGGCTATTGGTGAAAGTTGGGAATTGATTTTTACAGTATGTGTCTAGAGATAGCAACAAAGACGATTGTATAACTAAAATGAGTTTTGATAATTAAAGAAGAAGGCTTGATTATCTCCAAGAGGATATCCCATATCTTAAGTTAATATAATTTTACCTATTTTTTTTTATTTAAAAAAGAACTAATATAAGTATTCTATTTTTTAATTCGCACAAGGAACCGTCGGTTTCTATTTAGTTGAATTTAAGATTGATTAGGGGTAATTGACCTCATAATTAAGAAAGACTAGGCAATATTAAATTGAGTATAAGAAAACAATTAAGGAGGCTGACAACAAACGTACCACGGAGTCACCTTTCTTGACCACAAATTCGGTTCTATTTTACTATCGAATCACATAAAAAGTAATCATCAAATCTAATTCATGATTAAATATGCTATTAAATGCAATTGTCATGAAAATGATTTTATGATTGAATGCTATGACAACTTATCAATAGTCTTCATGGGTTTCAAAGCACATCATAATTACTATTAATTACCCAAAGTTTTTTAAATAAATAAATAATAATAAAGCATATCGCTTTCTAGGGCCCAATCCACCCTTGTTTCTGTTGGCAACCGAGTTGGGACAAATACTTGGGCTGATAAAAAACTCAATGAGCTGAATAAAAGATGTCGTAGCTGAGGCCCAGAAAGGACTGAAAGATTGGGTAATTAGCACATAAAAATGACACCTCCTTTGGTGATTGTAGGCTGAGCACTGTGCTTTTGTTTCCTTTTCCCTAAGGATGGTAAACTGGTTAAATTTTGTGAATTCAAACTTCACCAAGTTTGATTTGATGAATCCCCACAACTCAATATGCAAACTATTAACAGTGGGTGATTTTATTATATAGGATCCTAATATAGTGTTTTGGAAAGGATGGAGAAGAATGGTATGCGGATTATACATTGAGAATTGAATAAGATAAGGTTAGTTATTCAACTAAATAAAATCAAATTTAGAAAAAGAGAAAAAAAAACCGATGACTTAAAACTAATTAAGGAACACTTGGTTAAGCTCGTATCATTAATATGCTCTTCTCAAGTTTCGGGTTGTGATCAAAAAACACACCTATCTTGAAAAGTTTATGAACAAAGGCAAGTTGGGGTAAGGCCTTTGTGAGTGTATCAACTACTTGATCGGTTGCACAAATGTTATTGATCTCGAAAGTTTTTCGTCCAACATGATTTTGTATAGAGTGAAGATCGATTTCGTTAGAATTGTGTGACCCGAATCCCATCATTTGTTAAAGAAATAAAATATAGTGACAAAATAAGAGGATCTATGAGGGCGAGGGATCGAGGATCATGCCGGACAAGTAGAATCCGTATAAAATTACATTTATTCTATTTTACATTGATTAGAATAAGGTTTTTCAACTCAAGATGTAGTCGAAATTCTTATTGTATAATCTAATTTTCAACATTAACGAATTTTTCTCTCTTTTACCCGTAATTTTTTCTAAAAAAATTTTCCATGTAAAATCTGTGTGTTCTTAATTTTTTTTCTTTTCTTATTGCTTTGCGATTGTTCTATTACTATTATCGACTTTTATTATAACAGTAAGTTGTGATTTCTAATTCGAAAAGTTGGAGCTACCGTGAAGCTTAAGAGATAATAGAGAGGTTGGATTGAAGTGGACAATTTGAATTGTTGTAAGAGTAGTGGTGGTGGTGGAAGTAATTATCGATAGGGATGAGTTATTGATAGTCATTACAAAAAAAATTGGACTGGGCTGGGAAGAAAGTTGGACTTGACTCTGTATACCATGAAAGATTTTAGAAAGGGTAGAGAAGAATGTGATTGATTATACATTGAACCCCATGTGATAGCATGATAGTTAGGTTGTTCATTGACTCAAGTGTGACTTGTATTAGAGTCGCACTAATCGCGTTTGTTGTTCATATTTTACCTTGTTATGATAATTAACCAAAAAATGGTTAGTGTGAACGATTTCATTGTGATTTGCCAGATATAAAAAGAAAGTTTATGAACTTAATCTTCCTGAGCTAAGCAATTAATGTAATGAATAAAACTAAGAATTGAAAGGTTCAAAGTATGGTTAAGAGAAGTTAAAACTGACAGGTTATGGTCTTTTGCGCTTACGTGATCGGTATTCAACTGCATAGAACTTGCACTAATCCCATGATTAATATTAAGAAGGAAAAAGGGAAAAACAGAAAGGTAAAGAAGAAGAATAAGATAAAATTTGCAGTACTGTTATGGCTTGTATGTGTTTACAATAGAAAAGGTTATATATGAGGTAAAATTAGTAAAAACGAAATCAAAGTTCTAGTAATCTTGAGCATAGAAGTCTATAATATCGTGGAGATCAAGTTGAAACAAAGAAGAAGAGTCATTGTTCATCAACCACAGCATGTGCTCAAACAAGATAGCATCCACGTCCACAAATATCGCTTTCTTTTTCTTCTCCCTTGTTGCATGGCTGCCGTTCCCTTTCTTCAATGTTTCCATCAAAACCCGGAATGGACTCTCCTCTAACACCAAAGGGTCCACCCAAAATTCTCGTTTCTCTTTCCCTACCACCACCCTCACTTGTGTTTCCAACTCGCCTGTTAGACGCCGGTAGCCTAGCCGTGATCCCATGCTGCGCTTTCCCAATAAGCAAACAGGCAATACCAAGCAATCCATGAGTTATTTATATGGATGTGAAGAAGTGGGTGTTTTGGGGTTAAGAAAGTTGTGGGAATTGAGAGTGAAAATGAAGGAGGAAAAATTGTGATTGACAAGTTTTTGTTGGGATTGAATGGGCCAAGCAACGGCTAGAGAGAGGAAGGGGGGTATCATTTATAAGCAAAGGCATATGCTGGCCTTGGTCTGGCCAAAAGAGCCGTTGGCATGTGGAACAAGCATTTATTTATGGTTGGAATAAGACATGCCGGATTCAGCAAATGTCACATTCAGTATATTATTAGGATAACTTCTGCTACTCTACTATTCGAATCGCACGGTGAAAACTTTATTAGTATTTTATCGATAGTTTCATTGGAAATCATGTTTGGTATTTGTGCCGTAAGTGTTTGGCACTGGCTTTGGTGCTAAGCATTTGACACAGGGAGGCGCGTTACCTCACCAAACATCAACGTGACATCTGTGACTGTGTAGGCTCCGCGTAAAGGGTTGTCTTTGAAGAATTGGGAGTTATGGTCTAAATTGTTGTCAGTCCCTGTACCTTTATAAATTTGGAGATTTAATCCCTATAATTCAAATGATAAAAATTAAATCCTCTTAAATGAGCCGCCCAGTGGCATAAGACGCGGTTTTATGTGCCGTGTTTCAACGCAAGTAGGGATGCGGTGGCCTCAATAATAATTCTCTGCCTCTTGAAATAGACGTTTTTTGAAAGCGGAAACAAACAAATGTATCCGTCCAAGCTACTCAACCTCATCATCTTATTGTCAGCTTTAGCATGCTAAGTGAGGGGACACATTGACATTTGAACAGTCACCAAATACTCGAAACCAAGACTGTTCAACAGCCTACATCTGTCATCTAACAAATTAATTCTCAAGCAATACATTGTCTAATTGTGGCTCCCCAAAATGGCAGTGCTGAAGGAGGAGGTAGGTCAATGGTAACAAGCAATTCCACTCAAAACTATCGAGGACTGCCCCATATATCACTATTCTTTGAATTGAGGTTTATATCTGATACCTAACAAGAGTAACCACTACTGAAACAATACTCTGAATAAGTAAATTTTAGATTCTAAGAAACTGGTGGAATGTTCTCAGCTATCAGCAACAGGCCATGTTTTCCCAGTGAGGTGAAGATATATCTTGACAACTACTTGAACTGAACCGATAACTTGATCTACAAGAAAATTGATTCTCTACCATTCCTATTCTTTAATGCATCTTAGCATTTGGAATTTGATCCATAGCTTGTCATGCCCCCTCTGATCTACTGTTTAATTCAGAAGCGTCTTCATTGTTGAGTGTGGTCAGTCCAAAGTTGGTACATTTGCATATTGTTATTATGAATAGACGGAGCAGAATTACCATAGAACCCAGACCCCCGATTAAGAGGGCTACCACCATTCTCATCAGACGACTCACTTGAGCCACCTTGCGAAGGAGGGCTCCCTGTCATCCCTGGAGCTCCGAAATTTAGCATACTCGACGTTAGCATGGATGAAGGCCCTGTTTTGGAAACATCTTGGCTCTGTTTTTTCCCATCAGCAATAAAGCTGCCAACGATTACCTGGAAGTAGAAAGAAAACAAGAATAAAATACAATAGCACCTTTTTTCATGACCTGACAAGTCAACTTCCTTGATGCCCAGATGGTTATCCAGGAAACACAAATTAAGGATTCTGAGATGTGCATGTAGCAAAATTTTCAGCATACTGTTTTGGCGGTAATTCGTAATCACACATGCGTGCATGGCTATCACAAACACAAATTAGCAACAGAGAGATACCTGAACTGGTGATGCTGCGCATAGCATCCCTGCAACTCCACCACCTAATACTCGACCATCAGATCCAGCCAGGGAGACACTTAAACCACCACTCCTGCTGCAACTACCGTTATTTTCAGAAAGCAAGAAGGAACCTGATAAAGAAATAATTTCAAAGCGGCCCTGCAATTAAAATAACATTGCCATATTTAATTTATCTATAAATGACAAGGTAAAAACAAGCCAAACAGCTACAATTAAGCGGACTATTTTGGTTTAAAAAAAATAGTCTTTATAACCATGTAAATATGAGATTTCAGCTTGACTTTTTTTTTGAGAAGATGGGTTAGCAAAAAAAGCTATCATACCTTTGGGTTAAATTCTATGCTACTTGGATTCAAATGTGAGTTAGATAAAGCGATGTGACAGACATTGAGCATGTTCAGTTTTTTGTAAGTTTTTTCCATGTATTTAGTGGGTCCTTGAAGGGTCTCATCTTAGTACTCTTGTTCGAATATGTATCAAATACGGGTTCAGACATGGTTACTTATTCCACTATCATTAAGTCATTTCACTTATCAAATTTGAACTACGGGTTCACTTCAAACCCTTCCTCTAACACAGGTACCACAATCAACAATTACCTGGTCCAAGAGATGAACAGCACTATCCCCTCAGATCAATATTCACATAAAATTTCCACATTAATGAATTTTATTTTTTGCTTGAACTAGGATGCTAACATGCAACAAGAAACAAGAAACTTGTAATAAGTTAAAAAAGCATTCTTTTCAAAATAAAATGCAAAAATTAACTATTCCAAGAGAGAAAGGCATCATCTGAAGTTTGTGAGCATAATGTAAGCATGCACACATAAAATCAAAACATATTTTCCTGTCCAAAGGGAAGTCCATAAAGTTTATACTTCAGCAGCCATGGAAACATGGAGCAATCCTACTCCTATCTAACATATGGTGCAGAGCAGATGCACCTGATTCAAGCTTAAGCTTAGTTTATCAGATGGATCTTATACATCGATATTGAAAGTACCTCATATGTCACTGTACCACCAGACATTGCAGGTTGGCGGAGTGTAACATTAGAGATGGCACCATTTGCAGAGAGAATACAGACTGTGCGTGGTCCTTGCTGTGAAAAAGCCATAACCTTTGATGCTATGTCCTGCAAATGAAAAAGCCACGCATTTAATCACTTTGTAAATAAGGTCTGATAGGTTAGAACATGTGAAAAGAGGATAGTCTTGCAAATTTGTTCGCGTGCAGTACTTTTTAAGGCAGATCCACCTTTGATGGAAGGTTATTGACTGGAAGAGGCAATCTATTACACTTAAATAATCAATGAATCCTTGTCCTTTGACAGCAACAGAAAAGGGGAAGGGAAAAAAAATGTTAACATTTCAGGACTCAAGCTACTTTCTGCATGCACAATTTATATCTCCCCAACTCAGCATTTGGAGAATGCAGAAATATAATTAGAGCTAAAGATAATCAATTAACAAAGCATAATTCTAGAGTTATCAACAATGGATTGAAAATATTCTTTCATGCTGCTAATACACAAAATGGATGACTCCACCAACATAGATGTCTTAAAACAATTGAAATTTCAATCTATTAATAGTATTTCTCATTTCCATCTGAAAGGACAACCATTAGAACCTCATATATTACTTATAATGGAACCTCACCTCGCCGGCTTCGACGGTGATCACATGAGGAGTAAACCCCACTCCTCCAACTCCTCCTGCTCACAAAACAACCAAATAAAATAAACTTAGAAAACGTTAGTACATAATAAGTAAAAACACTAACTTCTTTTTTATTGCAACTATTAGTTACCTAATGCATCCATCTGTCTTTTGCTAGAACCCGGTGGCCTTCCACGGTTCCTTTTAGCCGGCGGTTCCGACACAGCACCACCACCAGCAACGCCACTATTACTTCCCAAACCGACAGAATCACCATCGCCATGATTCGCGGAGTTAGAAGCAATTGGAGTGGTCGGTGCCAATTGTAAAAGTGCAATGTTACCATCAGGAGCATACTTTCTAGGCCTACCTCGCTTCTTCTTCATGGCCGCCGGTTCCGTGTTGTACCGAAACTGCGGCGATCCATCAAAGCCAACGGAATTCAAAGAATCCAACGGTTTTGGCTGCTGTTGCTGTTGTTGTTGTTGTTGTTGTTGCTGCTGCTGCTGGTGACGCTGCAGTGGCACCGGCGAAGACAGTGAGTTGAAAGGGAAACAAGGAGTGGAAGGAGGGATATTGGTAGCCGGTGGATTAGAACTGATTAAGCCGGAGTTCGAAGGATACGACGAAGATGTGTGTCCCATTAACATCTGTTGAGGTTGTTGTACCTGTAATCCTCCTGCCGGACTTTGTACTTCTCTCGGTTCCATCTCTGAAAACGTGAGAGAGAGAGAGAGAACAGAGTTTTTTAAGTTCAAAGAGTTCGTGAGTTAACTACTTCTGCGAAATGGGGAAAATCAAATGGATCTTAAACAACAAGAAGACAAGAGTAGAAATGAAATTACACAACTGGGAAATGAACAAAACTGCCCATTTCAGTTTTGGTTAAAACAAAAATGTAATTATACACCCTCCAACCTCCAAGCCCAACTAGGGTTCTTTCTTGCTAGTGTGCACTTTATTGTCCTGGTGGAGTTGTTTCAATGTTTACGCTACGTGGCAGTTTCTGCAAGAGTTTGGGATTTTTTTTAAGTAATATTATCATTATTCCACTTCAAATTGCTTGGTGTAGTGGATACCTAATTATTATTATATGTCATAAAAAATATTAAAATTTTAATTGAGTTGATATTGAGAGAATATATGGTAATTTAGCGGTGTCTGTGCGTCCAAGCACGTGATACAATGTCATGTAAGAAAAGAAAAACCAAAGACTGTAATTATTGCTAAAGGATACCAAAAACGGTGGCAAATTGAAATTGGAGTAGGCCTGGGCATTGGCGTGTTGTAGATATAGTGTTTGTATCAACTTTGACAGACAAAAACAAGACTACATCAATCTCATAGTAATTGACGGATGCTTGCCTTCCTCATATACACATGTAACTGCCATATCATGCTAATAGCTGCTGCTATATTTTCATACCACGACTTACTTTTGCATACTTTCAGAAAGTCATAATCTACATCTAAATGGGAAAACAGCCCAACAATCACCAAAATTTAAAATGTCAGTTTTCAATTGTCCGGATCCACACCTCACCACAGCATTAACCCAATTTCATTTCTTGGAATTTTTCTATTACAATCCCCTTTTTTTCATATTTTATATGTATATTTTGGTACATATTTGAATATTATATTTTAAAAATTATTCGAATAATATTTATAAGAGAATAGGAGGCAATGGTTTAAATGGGGTTTTTCACTAAAATAGTATTAAAAAAAATTATCTATCAAAATAGTAATTCAATCCCATTATTTATTAAAATGATATGTTTAATTAGGTGAAAGGTTATCAAATGGTGATACTAGCGGATTTTTCTGACACGATTTTTTTTTTTATATTTATATATTAAAAAAATAAAAAAAATGATATTATATTAGTGGAGTGTTATCAAATGGCGGCACTACAGAGAAAAATAAAAAAATAATATTATATTAATGGAGGGTTATCAAATGGTAGCACTACAGGAAAAAAAATAAAAAATAATATTATATTAGTGAGGGAGTTATCAAATGCAGGCACCACAGGGAAAAAAAATATTATATTAGTGGAGAATTATCAAATGGTGACACTACAGGGAAAAATTATACAAAATACACCAAAAAAATACCTGAACATTGAAAAATTATACAAAATACACGAAAAATTAAATAACAAATCAATTAAAAATAACTTAAAAATTAAATAAAAAATAAAAATATTAAATAACAAATCAATTAAAGATTAAATTTACTCAACTAAATAAAAACATTAAATAACAAATCAATTAAAAATTAAATAACAAATAAAAACACTAAATAACAAATCAATTAAAAATAACTTAAAAATTAAATAACAAATCAATTAAAAATTAAATTAAACAAAACAAATAACTTAAAACAATAAATACTAAACAAAATATAACTTTCAATTACCAATAAAATATTTGCGTTTATTTTTATTTTAACCTTTTACTCTTTTAATCAACTTACTAAACAAATAAAATTATAATGATAAATCAATCACATTAAACAATAAAATTAAAATTACTACTATTAATTAACAAATTAAATAATTTTAAAAATAAATTTCACAATAAACACAAAACCAAATTACTACCTTTCTCTCCTTCTTCGTTATTTTTTTCGTGTATTTTGTATAATTTTTCAGTGTTCAAGTATTTTTTTTCGTGTATTTTGTGTAATTTTCCCTGTAGTGCCGCCATTTGATAACCCTCTATTAATATAATATTATTTTTTTAATTTTTTAATATATAAATATAAAAAAAATTATGTCAGAAAACCCCGAAATGCCGCCATTTGATAACCCTTTACTAATATAATATTATTTTTATTTTTTAATATATAAATATAAAAAAATAAAAAAAAATTGTGTCAGAAAAATCCACTAGTGCCGCCATTTGATAACCTTTCACCTAACTAAACATACCATTTTGGTAAATAATGGGATTGGAGTATTATTTTGGTTAATAAATTTTTTTAATACTATTTTAGTAAAAAACCCGTTTAAATATGTTAGAATTATATAACCTGAATCCTTGTTAAAGAAATATAGTGGCAAAATTAGATGATTATTGTTTAAGTAGGTAATCCTTGTTAAATAAATATAGTCACTTCTTATAATTAAGTTTGAGCATTGTTTGGATTTAATTGGTGTTCGTTGTTGAAAAATATCTTAAGAGATTTCATGAAAGAGATAGAAAACTTGTTCGTTGAAAATTCGTGTCAAAGTGGAAATTGTTAGAGTTACATGACTCAAATCTTTGTTAAAAAAAAATACGGACCATGTTGCATAAATAGAATCCGTATAGAACTACATTTCTCCTATTTGACATTGATTAGAATAAGTTTTTTCACCATTTAAATAGATGTAGTCGAAACTTATATTGTATCATTTGATTTTCAATATTAATGATTTTTTTTTCTCTATCACTGATTTTTCCCACAAAGATTTTTCAAGTAAAATTCGTGTGTTTTATTTTTTCTTTTCTTATTGTTTCGCGATATAAAACACAAAACTAAAAACCAAAATTTGTGCCTGAAATCTCCCAGAAACGTGGATAATTGAGCAAAGATTCGGAAGGAACGAAACGATGCTTTAAAATGGTATGCCTTATAGCCCCTTCATTGCTGTACAGCACCATAAAAACAACTTTTCCCGAATTTTGAAAACAAAGGAAAAGCAAAAGCAAAAGCACAAATGGAAAAGAAAATTTATCATCTCAGGTCAAACGAAAATCTTGCATCGTAACATTTCAAAATACACGACAATATTATTGGCGGGCTTAAAAACATCAGTTTAGAAAATAGAATGAAAATATTGTATTGAATGCAATTACCGACTGTCAGGTGAATCTAATTCCAAAATCTAAACTTCCAGGTTCCAGCTATCCCGACTTCTAAACGACAAGTTAAGTGCCAGTATAGGCAAGGTGAAAAACATGGGATATGTCCCTGTCATATGCTCATTTCCTTCAAGCAAGAATCACTTTTCTACTTTGTTGATATCGGCAGGTAAGAATTCTTATCACTGTTCACTTGCTTTGATACAATCTAAAAGTGAATCCCTTTTTTTATTTTTGTACCTGATCTCATATAGCGACCACTCAACCGTGTTATACCAACTAATCTCCCCCAACTGCAAATGAAAAAATGTACCTTGTAAAGTTGCATTTGGTACAGGCTTTTATGAAGGCTATTGATTTATTGCACAAAGAAAATAAAAAAAAATGGTTATTTACAATGCAACTCTACATATATCTGCCATATGAGTCTTGCCAACATGCATTAAACCTCAAATAAAAAATGGGGACCACAGTCCTTCCTGAGAAATGTAAAGCTTTAAAATTGCAGGGTGGGTAGCCAAAGTCCATGATTTCTGCAATGTCAATAAACAATTATTCCAACTTTTAATGATTCGAATAACATTTGAGGCCAGGTTAAAATGATTTTCTACACCCTTTCTATAGATCAAATGCCTCGAATAAAATTCCTAGTACCGAAGTTAAGATGCAACCTGAGAGACAACTGATCTGCAGAGTCTACTAGTAACATTGAAATCTTTAAGTGGCTACCAGCTTATCACAAATAACTAGTGAATGCAAAAACATAGCACTGGAATATTAGAATATGATGACTCAAGCCGAAAAAATGGGCAAAGGAAAGGGTGAAGAAGAAACATTCAACTGTCCTACAATACATACCAACCAGAAACTCATAAACCAGAACAAATTTATTATGAATAGCATCTTCATTAAAGGCACCACCGAAATAAGATTTGAACCATCCAGCAGCCTGCAAAAGGAGCAAAAATGCCACTACCAGTTATGATAGAAAAACGAATTGCATATTCCCTAGTAGAATGTAGGGCAAATCTGTTGTATATAGGAAGTAGAGAAATGAAATCTATGACTACCTCAACAACGAACTTGAAAGCACAAGCTACATTTGCATTAGCGTTGCTTCTAATGATTATTGATGTAAACATTACTGAATCTCGTGTAAATGAAAGAGCAACCTCCAATCTATCGAACGGGACATGTAGGCTGTAGCGAGTTCTTTTGTTCGCGTGATTTGCATTCGGAAAGCGTGCACCATGTCTCTACTAAATGAGAGATTATACGAATCAAACATACACTAAAACACTTAGGAGATTATGGTAAACCAAACTCTAGCCTCGCTGTTTCACGGAAAAGAAAAAAGAAAACTAGCTATTAGGAGGAACCGAGACGCATTCACGCCGAACTCAGCGAAATTAATTCTCTTCATATATACAAATTTCTATTAGCTCGAATTGGAAGGAAAAAGAGAGAGTGAGTGACCTGAAACCGTCGCCGTAGAGACGATTGATGAGGACATTACCTTGGAGATTCAAGAAGTAGATGGCGGATGCGGCCACTGGCATCTTCCTCGCTCCATTGGCTCGCGTCCGAAGTTCAATGACATGAAATCAGTTGGCGAGATGATTGGATTGGCCATGGCTGAAACCATTGGCGGAATCTGGAGAAATAGAAGGCGTCGGCGTTCGATTTTGGATCGGTGATCATAGCATGTGTGAAGAAGATAATCGAAAAGCATTAGCAAATGTTTTCGCAAGAAAGAAAAGAATATGCTAATATATGAATTTAGCCCTTACCATTTATTTTATTTGTGATTTTGGCTCTAAATTTTTTTCCCTTTGTCCCTTATCCTAAAATTTTTAATTAAATCAGAAATTATATGATAACCCGTCACTGCGTATTTAATAAAATTAAAAAAAACATAAAAATTAATAAAAAGGTTCAAATATTTTAAAAACAAATTCATAATGTTTTTTTTGAAGAAATTCAGATTGGGTTTATATTATTAGAAATGATCCACATAGCAAAAATACAATAGGGATTAAAAGGAGAGCAAAGGTCATATCCGAACCATACCAAAAAGCAAAAATAAAGACCACAGAAATAATAAATAAACTATGTGTCACCGACAAAACCACCCAATCAGAGAAGACTTGAAACCCTGGATAAAATAATGGCCTTTTAGCTGATACAATATAGGGGTGAGCAAAACTTGATTCGAATCGAAAAATTTGAAAAAATATTTGAATTTTGAATTATTCGAATCGAGTTATTCGAGTTAAACGAATCAAGTTGAATTTTTTTTTCGAATTTCGAGTTTGAATCGAGTTTAATTTTCGAATTCGAATAATTTGAATAAACCAAATAAAATTTTATTATTTTTAATTTTAAATTTATATTACCCAAACCCAATGCCCAGACCCAATTGACTATACCCATTTTCTCTCAAAACTCAAACCATTTATCTTACCTAATTTTTTCCCCTAATATTTAAAACCCATCAACAAACTAAACCCAAATATTTTTAAACCCAAATATAATTTCATTTTTCAAAAACACTCATAAAACTAAACCCAAATATAATTTTATTCTTAAATAACACTCATAAACAATTCTTTTTCGTGTCTAAATTTATTATTCTTTTTTGTTTATTATTATTATAATTAGGTGTACTTATTTAATTTTTATTTGAAAAAAAATTAAAAATATTAACTTTGTAAACTCAAAATCTATTTTTTCTTCCTAAAAAAACCCTAAATTAAAACCCTCAAAAGAATAAGTTTAAGTTATTCTACAATGGTTTTGTGTTATTATTATTGTTCGTTTATTTGACTTTTATTGTGTTGTTTTTATTTTTTATTTTGTTGTTTGGAATGGTGTTGTCGTGTGGGTTTTTACTGTATTTTGAACTTTTGCTTATGTTTTTTTTATAATCTTATTGTGTATTGTTGTTATTTGGACTTATGTTGTTTACTTGAACTTTTACTTATTTTTTTTATTATAATCTTGTTGTGTTGTCATTGTTTACTTAGATTTTTTCACTTATTTATTTTAATTTTTCGTTGTATAGTCATGTTTAAAAACTTTAAATAAAAATATATTTTTTTAAAATAACATAAAATTAAACAACACCAAATTAATTTTCTTAATTTAACTCGAACAAATATATTCGATTCGATTCGAATTCTATCTCACTCGACTCGATTCGTAAAAATTTCAAATCGAGTTAAGATGATGAAATAAGACTCGAAAACTCGATTAATTTGAAAATTTTTCATTCGATTCGATTCGATTGAATGCTCACTCCTAATACCAGATGTTTCTTCAATGCCTGCGAAAAACCAAGAAATCTTCAAGCAAACTTAATCGATAGATCCACAAAAACTCAAAAACATTCAATCCGGCTCTTTGTATTTCTCCATTTCGAAGCAGTCTCGCGCAAAGGAAGGAACCTGCCCAACAAGGTAAATCTCTTCTCCGTTCTTTAAGCCAACAGTTGCACAAATATGAGCTAATTTGTTAGCAGATCTAGGGATTTGTTTGAAACATACACAAATGAAAGACTGTTTCAGCACTTGTATATCTGAAATATGAACACCCACCATTGATTTATCTCTCTCTTGTGACTGACATTTCTTGATAATGGATCTCGCATCCCCTTCTATCTCGATGTTGAGCCACCCTTGTCTCGCTGCCAACAGTGTTGCTTGATAACAAGCTACAGCCTCCGCTGCGAAAGGTGTTGCAACACCATCATGAAAAACCACCTTGGAAATCAAGATTTCCCCTCTGTCGTTTCGAGCTACCATAGCTGATGCATGAAGTTTACTGAAGGCAGAGTCAAAATTAATTTTGATGAAGTTTGCTTTTGGTAATTTCCAACAAATCCCAGGTTGTGCTCAGGTTAGTTTCTTCTTTTCCAAGCCATCTAGTTCCCGAATATAACTATTAACAAAATGGGCAATTTGTGTTCCAGATTGACTTGTCTTTGAATGAACAGTATTGTTGCGATCATACCAAATGGACCATAAGGCACAACAAATTAATCGCCTTTGCCCAGTGGTACTCTCTTCAAACATCATGGTAAGCCATTGGTTGAAATCAATATCTGGATAATTTAAAACATGAGAGAGATTAAGTGCTAACCACATATCTGTTGAAATTGGGCAGACGCGAAACACATGATCAATATCCTCCTCGTGGCCTTGACACCGTGGACATAAAGCATCCTGAGTCAGATGCTTGTATTTTAAATTAGCAAGAGTAGGAATGTAGTTCCAAGTACACCTCCAAATTGTAATTAAGATTTTTTTGGGGAGGTTGGTATTCCACAGTTTGTGAAAAAATTCCTTAGATCCAATTTGCAATGCATAAGCATTAGGGTCTAAATGTTGAGTCTGTAACATTCTATAAGCACTGCGCACGGAGTAGTCACCAGAACCTTCTACTCCCCACACCAACAAGTCATCAAGGGACTCCTTAGCCAACGGGATCGACAGAATCTTCCGAGCATCATCCACCGAAAAGGTATTGTTGACTACATCCCTTCTCCATATGCGTTGATTACTATCAATTAACTCTGACACTTTAGTAATCTGCAAATTTGTAATATTTGAAGTCACCATGTAATTAACACTATCTGGAATCCACGCATCCTCCTTTATGGAAATATTGTCGCCCGTTCCCACACGCCAGCAACTCCCCATTTTAAGAACCCCCCTTGTACCCAAAGACTCTTCCACGTGTAAGATGGATTATGACCTAAGGAAGCCTGTAAAAAATCCACATTAGGAAAATATTTATTCTTCAAAACTCTAGCCAACAAAGACTCCGGATTAGTCAAAATGCGCATCCTTGTTTGGCTAGCATAGCCAGATTAAATTTGGACATTTCCCTAAAACCCGTACCACCCAAATCTTTCATTTGACATATCTCTCTAAACACACCAATGTATTCCTTTACGACCCTTTCCAATTTTCCACCAATAATTCGCCAATATGCTTTCAATCTCGGTACAAAACGTTTTAGGCATCAAAAAACATGCCATCGCATATGTAGGAGGAATAGCTTGTATTACAGGTTTCAAAAAAAACTTATTGAATTATATAATATATAAAAATAATATAATATAATATATTATAAATGTAGAAAACAGTTGGATTCGAGTCTTGAATATTCGAGTTTGAGTATAATTTATATTTTAAACGGGTTTAATTTTTTTTGTCGAAGTTCGTTTTTCAAGTTTTCCGGTTGAAATCAAAGTATTCATTGCCGGCAATAATGACTAATTCACTCGTTGTGGGTGCTTTTCAAAAAGATAAACGTCTGATGATGAGGCCAATGTATTCCTTTACGACCCTTTCCATTTTTTCACCAATAATTCGCCAATATGCTTTCAATCTCGGTACAAAACGTTTTAAGCATCAAGAAACACACCATCACATAATGTTTTTTTTTAAATATCCACATTAGTAATAAAATACATGTAAACTTCCACATCAATTGTCTTGTTAAAATTTTAATAATTTGTTCATTTTCTCGGTAATATAACAATTTGATTAATATTTGAAAATTAATAACAAATGTGACAAAAGAGGTAAATATTACGCATTAGATTTAATATTATGCTTATATATTATCATAAAAGTTTGTTTTCAGATTTTTATTATTTTGAAAAAAATAAAAAATAAAGAGCATAAAATTTTTAATTTTTTAAAAATGATTATATTATTTTTAATTCAATATTTAATATTTTTATATTTTTATTTATTAAATTTTTATATACATACATTTTAATTTTTTAATATTTATATTATAAGATTATATATTATTATAGATTTAGTCTTTATTTGTTATGAATTATATAATATATAAAAATAATATTGTAAATATAGAAAACAGGTTGGACTTGAGCCTTGAATATTCGAGCTTGAGCATAGTTCATATTTTAAGCGAGTTTAATTTTTTTGGCAAAGTTCGTTTTTCAAGTTTTTCGGTCGAAATCAAGGTATCCACTATCAACAGTAATGACTAATCCACTCGCTGCGGGTGTTCTCCAAAGAGATAAACGTCTGGCCATGAGATGTGCTTTCCAAAGTTGGTTTTTCAAGTTTAATATTTTTGCTTAAATCCTCTTAAATTTAAGACAAGTCTTTAGAATTGGACGAATAATCCGATCCATGAATAAGTTTAACTGCAAATTACTTGCATTTATCATAGATTTTAGGGTAAATTATAAAAATAGTCAATTTTGTTTGCCTTAGGTTATATTTTAGTAATTTATGTTTGAAATGTTATATTTTAGTCACTTATGTTAGTATTTTGTTACGAAGTGATCACTGTGTCATTAAGTTCCGTTATCTCCCTAACGGTAATCTTTCGTGGTAGTTTAACTAAATTTTAAGTGCTAACTTGGATTTCCAAATGGAATGAGAATAAATTTTTAATTAAATAAATTTAATTAATTAAAAATTTTAAACTCTAAGCTCATTTCCACACACCTCTCTTCTTCTTCTTCATCTTCTTCCTTTTTGATTTCAATATTTTTAGTTACAAATCTATTTCAAAGTTTGAATATTTGAAACCTATTAACCCAAAAAAACTTAAACTTAACAGGAAGAAGATATTGGAATCAAAGATATTGAATCTTTAGGTTAATGGGTTTTAAAGATTCAAGTTTTGAGACAGATTTGTAACTAAAAATATTGAAATCAAAAGGGAATAAGATGAAGATGAAGAAGAGAGGTGTGTGGAAATGCGTTTAGGTGTGTAAATAGGTTTAGGGTTTTTTCAATTAAGGTTTAGGGTTTAAAAATTTTAATTAATTAAATTTATTTAATTAAAGATTTATTTTTATTTAATTCGGAAATTCAAGTTGGCACTTAAAATCTAGTTGGACTGTCACATAGGATTACCGTTAGGGAGATAACGGCATAGTGATCACTTTGTAACAAAATATTAACATAAGTGATTAAAACGTAACATTTCAAACATAAGTGACTAAAATGTAACCTGAGGCAAACAAAAGTGACTATTTTTACACTTTATCCTAGATTTTAAGTTGAAATATGTACAACCACATTCCTTACCTCTTAATAAAATAAATAGGTAAACTACACCTAAGGTTACTAAACTATTAGTAAGTTTACACTTTGATCACTTTATTTCAAAAAGTTACAAATGACCATTTAATTATTTGAAAGTTTTCATTTAAATTATTGGACTATTAAAATTGTCATCATATGGCTTTCTTCATTCACATTGTCGACATCAATTGAAAGCTTTTATTCCCTCTTCTATAGTTTAGCTTTTTCATGAGTTGACTTTGAACATCTTGATTTTGGGAATCCAATTCGAATGGTTTTTTTTTCTTCTTATTCTTCGATACCAACCGTTAAATCGACTTAGACCTAAGATATATATTTTTTATTCGTCAATACGTATTGTTCTACTGTACGAATTGTTGAATCATCACTTGGAGTTTGCAGGCCGGACTTATAAAAGAAAAGACTTAATCTTTGTGCCTTAAATGAAACTTTCAAATATTTCAATAATTATTTTGTAATTTTTTGAAGTTAAGTGGCTAAAGTGTAATCCTACTAATAGTTTAGTGGTATTAGGTGAATTTACCCAAAATAAATAAATAAAACAAATGTAATTCTTAATATTCCATAAAAAGGAAAAGGGTAATCTACAAAGATGGTCACTAAATTTTGCTGGAAAATTGTTTTTGCCACTAAACTGTGACAAATTACATTTTTGGTCATTAAAATTAGCGATTTATAACGTTTTGTTCACTCGCCGTTAATGATCGCTACAACCTTAAGGAAAAAGTGAGGTGTAACATTAGTTCAAGGATTAATATCCAATTTGATCCTTGAACTATAGTTAAAACATTCAATTTGGTATTTTTACAATATTTGTAACCATAGTTTTGGAAATTTTATTTAAAACATCTAAAATTATCAAAAAAATTCTTAAAAAATTTCTGAAAATTCATTATTATATTTTGAAATCATAAAAATATTTTGTGAAATATAATTACTTAAAAAATTATAAAAATTATATAATAAACAAGATATTTTTTAAAATTATATAATATTTTTACAAATGAATAATTTTTTAAGGTGACCATCAATGGCTTCCTATGCGTGCATCTTACATAGAAACGCATATTTTTTAATTTGTAAATACGTGTTTTGTTTATTATATAATTTTTAGAATATTTTTATAATTTTAAAATTAAAAAATGAATTTTCAGAAATTTTAATATTTTTAAATTTTAATATTTTTTTTCAGATTTATTGTTAAAAGTGTTGTAAAATTATCAAATTAAATATTTTAACTATAATTTAGATATCAAATTAGATATTAACCGTGACAATTCACTTTTACCATTAAGACTATAATTATTAATGGATAAGTGGCCAAAATTTATAACTGATAATTTCAGTAATTAAAATTTTCATAGTTGAATAAAAAAATTTCATCAAAATTCAATGATGTTGTTGTTTACTCAAAGAAAAATGTAATTCGAAATATCACATCCAACGGTGGAAAATACAGTTTTAAATAAATTCCCGTACTAAGGAAAGTAGGATATGTAACCCCTCTTTCTTTTAATTGTTTTATCTCCTGGTGACCAATAACTGATTAGATTATGAAACCGGTATCAATGGAACTTGTGGTTCCCTGCAATTCCTGCACTTCACTCCACCGGAAACCGCCTCTTCACCCGCGAGTCTCATCTCCGAAACGCAGTGCTTTTTCCTTGAAATGCCGACGCACAACTATATCAGAGCTCCAGTCTCCGGTAAGCGTTACCAGCCGGGACGGTAGTATTTCCCCTTCCATTCCTACTCATAAAGTCACCGTCCACGACAGATTTCGAGGTGTCGTTCACGAATTTGTTGTTCCTGAGGTACGGCGTTTCACTCCGTTTGTTTCCTGAGAAAATGCCGAAGAAACGCTTGATCTATATTATGATTGGATTAGACTAACTAATTTTCTATTAGGAAAAAGGGGAGTTGCAGTTTATTCATCAGAAGAACTTATTAAATAATTGACTAGAGACTAATATAGGGATATTTGATTGAAATTGCAGGACCAATACATATTACATACGGCTGAATCTCAAAACATTACGCTTCCATTTGCATGCAGGCACGGTATTGTTCTTTAAATTTTGAGTAACTTTTATTTCTAAATGTCGCGAAGGGTGTCACTTTTTCTGATGATTCAAGTTTTTCGTGATCATTAAGTTACTCTAATCGAGCTTAACTTACCTATTGGACTTAAGGCTGTTTTCATTGTTTTGAATGATGAGTTCCTTTACATGGCAGGTTGTTGTACTAGCTGTGCCGTCCGTATAAAGTCTGGACAAATAAGACAGCCTGAAGCTCTTGGGATATCTGCTGAATTGAAAGATAAGGCATGACTTCTATGTTTCAGATTTATGGAATATGAATTCATTTGCTTGTTTGTTTTGCTTATTATTTGGCATTTTAGTTTTAACTCAAATCTTCAACTCTTTCATTGTATACAAGCCTTCTATTCCGTTTTATCTTATTTTCATGTCTAGTCATCATTTTTATTATACCTTAGGTTTCTATATGAAGTCAGTGCAACTCTAGACATTTAACTAACAGTAGAGGCATCAAAAGATAAAGAAATGTTGTATAGACGCACAAGGAATGTAAATGTAAACAGAAGAAGATTCATAACATGGGTTTGATTGTGCAGATTAACCAAATTAAGAGTATTACTGGCTTAATTCGGAAGAGATGTAAACTTCTTCACATTGATGTTGAATTTTGCTGAAATTTCTGTAGATCAAAACTGAATAGATGCCATACCACTATTTTAGTGTCCATTTGAGCTTTAATCTTCCTAGCTTCTTATTGGTCTTCCTAACCAATAATCGTGAGTGATGAATGTACCAAATCAGAGATGGAGAGGGGGAGAGAACACCGTTATCATTTAGCATTCATTAAATAAACTACATGTGCTCAAATATATTATACTACTTCATTTGAAACTTCTTTCATGATTGTTCCATTAACTTAGTGTTTTGAGTACACCTTAAATTTATTTTCTTCTTATTTTGGGGGCTTAAATGCAGGGATATGCACTTCTTTGTGTGGGGTTTCCATCGTCTGATGTTGAAGTGGAAACACAAGATGAAGATGAGGTAATGTGCACAACTCTAACCGTCTATTTTTGAGAACCACTAATTGCCCTTTGTATGTTAAGCAAATGTATTGCCAACAAGTCAAGGGCTGATTGCTACATCATGTGCCTCAAATTTCTCGTGATAGGAGCATCCAAATGTGTCTTCAACCACATTTATCTGAATTTGGTTTTCTTCTGTATCTGTAAACCTTTATTTATATGAATAAAAAATAATCTGAATTTGCTGGCATGTGCAGGTGTATTGGCTTCAATTCGGAAGATATTTTGCTCGAGGACCAATTGTAAGCCCACAGCTTCTGAAAATTTTGTAAACATTAATATGTGACAAGTAGTTGTTGAAGACAAAGGATAGTTGAAAAGGAGATAAAGCTGATGCACAGCTATTGCCTCTTTCAGGATTTTAATACTTAATTACCTCAACTTTCTTGAAATGGTCTTAACACTGATTTATTTAATTTTTACTATGGCAGGAAAGGGACGACTATGCGTTGGAGCTAGCCCTGGGTGATGAATAAGCTACTTACATTACATTAGTGAAAGTTGAGCATAAACCATGTAAAGCCTGCAGCGGATTCTGTGTCTTTTCATTTTTATTGTACCCCAGCTGAAGCACTGTGATTATGACGCAGTGAATTTGACATTGTTGACATCTTTAAGTTACATGTTTTAACTTCTTCAATGTATGTTTCCCTTGTGCCAATTTCGCATTTTCAGCTGTTTTTGTTGCCATACTATGACTGCGTATATCTGTAATAGATAGTTTGCATGTACAGTGTCTCTGGATGAAATAGTTCTTGTTACGTTAGCTACCATCTTCAAAGTGAGCTTCATCATGTTTATATAGAAAATGATGAATCGAGGATAAGACAGTGAGTGAGAAAATGAGAGGATGTCCAAATGCTCACTGAAGCTTTAAATTGAAGAGGTTTCAACGGCGAACTCAGCTTTTTGTATAAGATTATACAGCATAGAGTTCACAACCTGCCTTGTATCGAAAAATCAAGGTCTGGTGTGGTGGGAAAGGTTCTGTTTCTTCTAGAAAGTAGTTGATTTAGAATACGAAATAATTTATAAACGTAATCTTGACAGAGACTAGGATGAAGAGGAAAACAATTTATACATGCATGGAGTTGTGAACTTTTTTTTTTCTTTGCTTGGACTGAACGACATGGATGTAGAAGACCTCCCACTTGTAGTGAGTCCTCGATCAATGATGAAGGCGGAATTCATTGTAAGCATGCAGTGTAGCGCTTTCATTGTGTTTCCATTAAAATGATTTTTGCCCCTCTTAATTCCTTAGATTCTCTCTTTAGGATCAATAAAGTCTTCTTATGAACAACAACCTGGTCGCATTGCTGTTTCTGGCCCCTTAATTTAAACCTTACTGGTTCACATTATTATTATTATCCTTTGTCCAAAAGGTGGAGTAGGGGAAGTGACTGATCTGTCTATTCAAAATCGACCACTTCTATTTTCCAGTTTCTAGACCCGACCATACTGTTTGGTTATCATATTTCTCTGTACGTAAAGTCAATTTCTTCATGTCTGAAAAATGTTTTTAGACATCTTAGGGTTTCAATTGCTTTCTTGGATTCTTAACCTTTGGGGTATAAATTGGTAGCGTCTTGCTACATAGCCACTTAGCCCGACATAATCTGTTTTGAGACTTGCATCTTAGCCAAAAATGAGGGGCAACAAAAGTTTACCTTTTTCTTATATCGCAAGTAGTTTGAATTCTGCAACAAAACTCTCCGGTTATTTAGAGCTGATGAATCCATGTTAAGGTTAATTGTTGCCTCTTGAAACTTTGTTGACCTCTGTTTCTTAAATCAAGTTTGCAACCCTTGTGTCATTCACGAAGGTCCTCGTATATCTGCTACTTTTGTCTGCAAAGAACTTAACTTCGTGTATCTTTGTCTGTATGAATGTGCTTGAATGAAATCTTATGCTAATTGCCAAAGCTGTTGCCTTCTTGATCATGAGTTCATGGCCATTAATTTAATCTTTATTCTCTTTCATGTGTTAGCTCGAGATAGCATTTCATACTGTAGTAAGTGTGCTTAACTCTTCGGTGTGGTTGGAGAGTTATTCAACTTGTATTGAAATACCTCATATTTCTATCCTAGTCTTTGCATCCACTTTCATATTTCAATGTTTAGACTGGCATGGACATGTCTTATTCTAATCAGTTTGGCAAAACAAGTGAAAGGACGAAAACTCCAAACGGAGAGAGGTTAGTGATATCTTTATCTTTTTCAAAGATTCATATATAGAGACGAGCATGAATTGCAGAAAACAATAGAATTCCGTTATAATAGTTTATAACTTCCTTATTCCTGTAATTTTTCCATGCCTGGAACTGACTTTATCATGTAGCTAAGCACCACTGGATAAGATCAAAGAAATGGTTAAATTCAGGTCTACTTGCCTTTTGTTCCTGGTTCCTGCTGTAAAAATTTTGGACCATGTATATTAGGAGATAGGTTCTATAAAGGACCACCTGATAGGGAATTTGAACAATTAAAAAATATCCTATAGCTAATAATAGCTAAGTGGAAATCAGCAGCAAAGCTGAAAAGGGCTTGCTTCGAGTGATAGTTTGCGAATATCAATTAATTGAGATAGGAATCTTAAGTCCATAATGCTAATCTTTAGGTACCAGACCCAAAAGGGACACAGATAAGGATTGAAGTTAACAGTTGAAACAGAATATATTACAGAACAAAAGCAGTGGACTCGAGTCATTATCGACCGGCTCTACTTGTCAAAATGCATAACCGCTCTTCACATCACACATTAAGCTTTTTAGTAGTAATCCACACTGCAACATTTCACTTCCTGGTAATCCAAGAAGGAGGGAAAAGAACTTACCGTCAGGAATGTTAATATAGCTTTACAACCTGTCTTCCCTTATGAAAATGTGAAAGTGCTGTGGGCCTATACCTGAGTCATATGGACCATCTACCAATAAATATTGAGCCTCTACTGTCCTTGTTCTAAGTCCCCACTTAAGTGATGATAGGTCTATGAACCTCACCACCACTGGCATCGGTCTGATGGGCATAATTTTCTGAGAGAAAGTCATGGTCGGTAGACCCAAAACTTAGTTGCTTTTACCTCTGCAGATAACATGACCTTTGGCCTCTGAAATGTGTGTCTCAACTTTATTAGATAGAGAATATGCCTCTCGGATAATAGTTTGATCCATGAGATCTGAAAGCGACATTATCAAGCTGTTTCTGAGAACCTAAACATCGGCATGTAAAACTGCAAAAAACATTGACTTGGGAAATCTTTTCCAGATATATGATGTCTTTTAGAAAATAAACATTATATGCAAAGACTTCATCATAATGTCTGAAGATAGACATGAAGAAAGAGATGTTCCATGTTCAGGTCCAGCTGATTGTATTCCGTGCTCACCGACAGTTTAATATCAACTAGGCAGCCTTAGACTAAATGCTAGTTGTGATATTCTTTTCTTATCTGTACTGGGAATCTGGTTTCAGTCGAACTTGACCCTGGTGTGTAATATGACCAACTCGTTCACTTTAAGCGGATTTAACCAGAAATATACTCTTTAGTCATCAGTATTCTTGCTGAAGTTTGTAGTCTGAACTATGAAGAAGTTATTGATTGATTTCAGGTCACACTGACATCATCAACTATGTAATCAGCTAGATTCTCTAAAATCTACACCTCAATATTTTCTATAAAAATCTATATGGTCCCCAATGTAATTTTCTTGGGCCAATATATGTTGTATAATGAGTGACTATGAAACAGTTGTCTTAACTTAGACCGTTGGTAATTAAAATTGAAGAGGAAGAAAAGTATCAGAGATGAACTTTATGCCCTGTATTTATTGCCACTCATATTCATAGCAAATCAAAAGAAAACAAAGTTTATCTTATCGGGATTCGGAAGATAACCGATTGTTCAAACTGTTAAAAAACGTCTTCTCTGATGGAATTACGTATAATGCACCCAACCAGCTACCCAAAACCGCTTATTTCATATGTCACGCAAGGAAAAATAACTCAATACAAAGCGAGGAGGAGGGAGTTTCCTCCATTTGCCGATGGGACGCAACCTCGGTGGAAGATATTTATAATGTGCAAAAGCAAACTTGTTGCTTCTAATATTTGACTTGGGGTCTAATATAGTCTCAGCTGTTGAACTTCTGTTCAGCAGCACTTGCTGAGCCCTGCATCAATCAATGGCACAACACAAACAGTGAAAACAATGCTAAACAAAAGAAACCATTCATAGGAATATGAAAAACAGCTCAGGATGACACTATTATATTGCCCCCAAAGAGGTAAGATTAACAAGTATAATCTTTAAATGACTTTTCTTGAGATAGTTACATTTGCAAGAAAAACTCAGATGTCATTCTTGTACTTTATTTTTTGCTGCAATAATTTCAGAATACTAGTATATATTGTCCATCTTTTATTTGCAGTGTAAGCAAAATCGAACTCTGTAATCCGATATTTTGATAAAGTATTATGGTTTCTTGCCTGAATTTTTTACTTGAAAGCCAATAAGAAAATGGTGTATATAAATCAGTTAGCAAGTGAGAACAAACTGTGAACTAACCCCAACTGATGTCACAAAATTGCAAACTGCACATTTTACGGATCTAGCTCCATACTGGTACATTAGTAACATCCTGCAGTTCCCACAATTTACATGTGCCACCTGATTTGCTGTCAGAAGTGAAGGAAAATTTGAAGCTTTGACAAAAAATAATAGGAGTTCAATTGACAACCCTTTGAATCTCTATAATGTTTCAAGAAAAAGAAAAACATTACTGTAGTTGTGAAACATCATAATCTGTTGAGCATACCTTCCAAGGCCAGATTGACAGTGTGACAACACGAACATTGAACGCTTGTTGCTCCACGGATGTACATTAATAAGGTATGGCAGCCTCCGCAAACCAACTGAGCCATTTCTGTGCCTGTATTTTTCAGAAGTTTGACTTACAATTTATACACAGGCCTTCCAAAGAGAAGATTCAATCAAGTAAATAGCAGATGATGTACCGGGAGGCGGCACCGCTGTTACTGCATTGCAAACAGCACAACACACAGAGGTTGCTCCAACCGGATAGAGCAATAAATTTCGACAGCCGGAACACACAAGTTGGCTTTGAGCACCTGGTTAGCATAGGTTTGGCCACTAGATCAGTTGTCAATGGAAAGTAAAAAAAAAAAAGAGTAGAAATACAGGAACTTTTGTAGATGCAAAAGGTTAATGACTTAATTCATAAATTCTCCTGTCTTTGACCAATTTGTTGATGAGGCCAAGCTTGTTAGAAGCCAAACTAGACTTGTAATATTGCTACTTTACATCCATAACAACCTGTGTATCTTAATGCCAAAGCAATACCCTTGCACAACATGAACATCAGAAAAAAAAAAAAAAGAAAGCAAAAGGGGGCAAAACAAAATTGAAGCAGACGCCCTGAATCAGATATCAGAAATTCTATTTGGATTTGCTAATCATATATGTAGTTACAATGAGACTTAACTCTTTTCTGAATGATAAAAAGGCTAATGAAAGAGGTCCTTCAACTAAATAGCAATGAATTCACACTGTTTAAAGAAAATCTGTTGCAGAACAGATAGAAAAGAACAAGATACCATTGGCAGCAGGAGGAGTGTATGGTGCTGGAGGTGTGGGATATGGCGCAAGGGGAACTGGCATTGTAAAGTCAGACAGACTAAACTCTCCTTTCAATAGTTCACTGCCTAGAACCAGAGAGCATCAAGCTTTCTCCCATACTTTACCATGTCAGACAAGAATAACACAAGCAAAACTCAGAAAACAGCAGAAATATTGCAACCATGGTAACTCAAGAGAGTGACCAAAAATGAAAACAGAATCGACTATGATTAAAAATTATACCAGTTCAACTGTGAGACACAAGGGAAGTGATGGGGGGAGAAAGAGTCTGAGTTGCACAACCAACAAAAACAATGAAAAATACCCAATTCCCAATTTGGAAACTTTCTTAGATAGCCATACAATATGGTAGTTTCTTTAATGGATATATAAAAAGGAGAAAAAGAAAAAGAAAACAGAAGCTTCAGGACAATTGATAAACAAAGAAATTCAGTTGAATCATTATGAAGTGGGGCAAACATATATACCTGCTCAATATGCAGATGAAGTGGAGAGAAATAGAGAGAGAAAAGAGAGGATTAAGTTTAGAATAAAGTAGTTGTTATTGTAATGATTTCCCTTTTTTTACCATGTGCCTTATCAGTTCATCTTAGGGAGTTAATGTCAACTGAAAGCTTTCATTTTTATCCTTACCAAAAGAGAGAGAAAGATAGAAGCTTTCATTTTCCTTTTGGCGAATATGTATGCATTATGCAATGTGAAAATTTTGACTTTCTCCCCCCCCCCCCCCCTTTCTTTTTTTTCATTCTTATTTTTACCTGTTTGCAATCCTCATAGAATGTTGATTTGTATCTCCATTTTGGTGGTATATCAAGATCAACTTTGGGGCTGAAAACTCTGGACCCCATACCCTTTCCTTGTCTCACTGTCAATGGAGCTTTGCATTTATTGTTAAAAAAGAATTGCATGGAGGTGAGTGTGTTGTAATAACCCCACAGTCTCCTTTCTCCCTCATGGGAGAAATGGAGGGGCTAACTAAACCACTGAGCCACATCTCATGGCCAAAAGCAAGTCAGGGACCATCTGTTAAAATTATCACTATGGGGGCAAAACATACAACTTTACAAATATTAAGTTGGGATTCTCTTATACTCAAATTACCAAGAAAAAAAATCACAACTTTTTTGGTGCTGTGACTGTTATGGGTGAACTTTGGAGGGTGAATGTGACAGAATCCTGTAATCCTGGGGTATCCATATCATCATTTTCAGCTACATTGGTTGATTTGAACCATTTTTATTATCTATTTCTGGGCCTATGGAAAGCTTAAATCCTGTCTCACAAATCATCTTTGTGATTCCTTTTTTGTTAGCTAAGGTCTTTAATATAGTTAGGTTATATCATAGGTCAAATCACCATCAAAACCACATAAATGAAGAAACCAATAAAAAGAAAAAGAGAAAAAAAAAATGGGAAACTCATGAAAGTGAGTCAATGTCATTTCTTCTATTTTGCAAACAGATCATCTCAGCTTCTATTTTCAATTATTATTGCCTGCAGCTAACGAATCAATAATGCATGAACAAAGAACAATAATTGTATTGAGAAAAAAAGAGGACTGGAAATATATATATATATATATAAAAAGAAAATGTTGAAGGAACAAAGGGAGAGACAAAAAGGCTTAATTGTTGGAAGAAAGGTATATAGTTTCGTCAAGTATGGGCAGGGAGTTCTTACAAGAACTTTGATGACGGTCTCCATAACAGGTCCATAGACAGCATGCCATGCAAAGACACATGGGGACCGCCTCTGTATGTACTTTTGTTAGCTTTTCTTCGCATTCTAGACTGGATATTCTTGTCTTTTCCTTTTGTTAACTACTAATTCAACCAATAATTTAAAACTCTGAAACTAGCTACCCTTGCTTTCCTATCGTATGCCCAATAACTCAATTGTTTGCTCTCCAATCCAACTTCTAGAAACCCACGTCTGTCATCAGCTACGTAAGTTTTTTCTAGAAGGGTGTATTTTCGTGTATCCGATACTCACCTAACTAAATTTGGAGATAAGTTGGGTTGGATTCTAAGCGAAGGGTAAAGCTCTCCCGACATCGTTTTCTCCCTCAACAAATTTGAATATAAAACCTTAAAGAACATGAAACACCGTACTACTTAACTGAATAGATATAAATGAAAAATGGAGGGTAAATTTCTCGCAGATTCAGACAGGAGTGTCATTAAATGGTCTGATTGAATGCTTGACCTGCTTTCAATGTTGCCCTACAAATTAATCAAGCATAGCATATTGCTAAGTTTCAACAACAACAATAATAATAAAAGATACAGTGTATGAGCTTCATCAAGGCGTCACTTATACGTCAAACAAGAGATTTGATCTTATCTTGGAAAATCAGGCAGCCATTGTTTGAGCCATTTTAATTTGGTAATAAGGAGAGGACAAAAAAGGTCTAGATCATTTGATGTAGGAAAACAACACGCCCACAATACCAGTCAAGCAAATTGAAATCCGAGAAAGGATTTGGTATCTAATCTTATCTATTATAGATTAATGGTAATCGATTAATCTGTTCAAGCAAATTGAAATCCGAGAAAGGATTTGGTATCTAATCTTATCTATTATAGATTAAGGATAATCCTAAATTTTGGAACTCATCCATGTATGGAAAACAGGCCACAAATCCTTCCTATTACACTGGATAAATCTTATAGCCTTTCTTTTTCAGAGCCTTATCTCTAAATATTGGAGTGAAATATAATTAATTATATGATAAAAACAATCAAAGCCAACATAAATATTTGTTTTAGGAGAGCTAAAAATGTCATTACAGGACAAGAAACAGAAATGTAAAACACTTTTGTCCAAATTTATAGCCCCATAACATCAGATGCTGACATTTCAATCCATGGCTAGCCTGCATATCTAACACCATTCCAAAAGTTCAGCCATTCGAATTTTAAACCACATTTCTGGGGGTTTTTGCATGAAAGGGAAGAGAGGGTGGCATTTTATGGATGACATCAAATATTTGCCAAAAGAATCATAAGTCCAATTTCAGACACCGACAAATCTGGGTCTGGACTAACATAAAAGAGAGGCAATTATTTAACAAGACTTGCCCCAACTGCATTTCAGCTACTTCCTGTGGCAAAATATGGGATATAATGTACTAAAAGAAAAAAAAGAAAAAAAAATTGATGTGGTACATAGCAAGACCACAATCCATGAATATAAAATTAAATTTCCAAAATTATCGAAGCAAAAGGAATTGCCTGACTTACACAAAATCTGTACAACGAAACGTATATGCTTATAGCCATACCATTCCATGAAAACGCATGTCATTTTAGCATAAGGTATAATGGCAGCATCCAGAAGAAAATTGCCAGATATTAGTCATTATACAATCAATACATAGCCTGAGGCAGCCGCTGTTCGTCTTATACAAACAATACTACGGTTCAGACATGCAGGTTCCACATGTTTAAACTCTGGTTTTATGTACAAAAAATAAAAAATTAATGGTTTAGTCATCATCATTTTCTGAATCAGGGTTTCCATACACAATAGAGAAATAGAAACCTACTGTTCTAAGTGTGAGGCCTGGAAACCTGTGAGAACTATTGGGCCGCAGGTCTACCTTGATAAAAGGCCAATTCATGGCTTGTGCAGCCTCGCATTCTTCCCATCCATCTCCAATTGCACAAAAGCGGGTATTCCGATTGTCAAAACGTTCATTGATCCACTGGAAACATTGTAGTTTCCCCACATCCCATGAACTGTAAACTGGAGAATAAATGTTTTGTAAGTATTAAGTCATTTGCTTTTTCTTTCTTCTCTTCACGATGAATAATGAGTTCACTTAAGAAGAACAGTATGCATGCAAACTAGTGACAACAATAAATATGACCACCGCCTGAACTCTTGAAACTACATGGAATAAAAAATAATGTCCTTATAGAGAGAATGGGAAAAAAAAAGGTATTCTAAATGAACTTGATACACTGTAGGTATCTTCTATGTGAAATCGAATCCTAGGCAATTCATCTCTTCCATTTAAAAGCTTTCTTCAACTGAAAATTTCCACATTAAAAAAAGATAAAATATTAAATTCCTGAGTCATGGCTAACAAGAGATATCTTTACTGGAAGATCAATTTAGGATAAGAATTTTTTTCAAAATGATGTGCGTTTAACCATCAATTACACTACCCTTGATTACTTCAACATTCATAAGCTGCACAAAACATGAGGGACCTTCATAATTATCCTCTTAACATGAGTATGGCTAACTTAGCTGGAAAGGTCCATTGGTTTTTGTGTCAAGGACCTGAAATCAAATATTGAACTTGCCATGGACAGAAGTGGGGCACCCCTTGTTCAGTAACTAGGCACTGGAAGAAAAAAGTTTACTGTGTGGCATTTATTATGAAGATACCACTTGCTATGAGGATATATTACAAGAGAAAGTAAGCATAGGCGGGCAGAATACAGTAATTATGCCAATTAAAGTAGAGGATGGTGCTAACAGTTTTTATATGTACTATGAAAAAAAACATAGTTTACTTCAAGAGAATACAAGATTACTCACCATTTTCATGCGATATCAAATTGTCGAGTCGAAAGAGTAGACATTTAACAAGGCTAGGAATCAAAGACCCAGAAGTCACCAAAACGTTTATGTGCCGGGACCCTGTAGCATCAGATCTGACAACCCCACCAGCAACGGTATCACAAATAGTAGGATCTTCATTCCCAGCTAAACACTGCTCCAATAGTGCCCGTGCTATATTTAGAAAATAAAGAATAAATACTAAGCAAAGCAAGTGATTTAAGAGAAAACATGAGAACTTTAGCTCAAGTTCCAATAAAATTCTTAATTTTTTATGGTAAAGCTAAACCTCAAGCTTCAAATTAATGCAGATTCAGTGAGAAGGATATCTCTAAGCTTTTGAAAGACCCTTAAGAGGTAACAACTTTAGTGAGTTTTGAGCCCCATTTTAGAATACCACAAAAACACATAGAATATGGTCTATAAGTAAAAACCTACGGCACACATCAATTGATCTGCTTCACATACCCCAATATACATAGCAGCTATAACCTTTATCCAAAATACGCAAGAAGTTAATCTTTGACATTGAACTAAATCAAGAAAAAAGAATTCATAACACTCAATGAAAACGTGCAGTGACCACATCTAATTAAAAAAAAACAGATTCAATATTAAGTAGAATACTAGAACTGTCAACAACTCTAGTTCAGCACTAAACTAAAGGCAGCTGGAAAAAAAAAAAAACTGAATGCATCAGTAGCCATATCATAGTCGGAACATACCAGAGGAAAGCCACCCATCTGTATACTCATCGGTCATTTTGTACAATGCATCCCAGAGATCCATCATCTCCTGGTTCAAAATATTGTGTAAACCCTGAAAATGATAGAGAACTTTCTATAAAAGAACGCAGTTATGTTTCTATATCTAAGAAGCATTTGCAATTGCCTTTCTTATCTATATACATAGCCTTTGAAGAGAAATATAAAAGAAAACACAATTAGAGGTTACTGTCAGTAAACAAAGGTATATATGAGGAAATACAAAAGATGAAGCTTTAAACTGAAAAATAAAGATTAATTTGCCTGTGTCGTGCAAGGAAGTGCTTTCGAGCACCAAATCCCTACGATATAAGCACAATTTTTCCATTTACATGAATATTAAATCCCAGAAAAGGACCCAGCAGTTAGTAAGTACCTCTATGAGATATCTATGTACCATTGATATTCCCTCGTTGCTAAACCATAAGGTATTATCTTATATAAATTACGTGATTCAGATTAAGCTATATTAGATTTTCTGTGACAATTCCCCTCAAAATTCCAACTAACGGTGGTTACTTTTGCTAAATCTTGACTTCATCAACATATGTGGCTAGGGGTGAGTACTCGATCGAGTTGAGTCGAATCGAGCCAAGTTGAGTTAACAAATCCTATTATTTATACTTAATGTTGCATTTACATGAACCGATTATTTAACTATTAAACGAAGTACAAGATTATTTAACTATATAAGAAATATAATGGTTTTGTCTTTTAACTTAATGAGTAAACATTTATCAAAACAACATAGTTTTACCTTTTCTTATTTGGATTTTCAGATAACTCGAATTGTGTAATTCATATTCGAGTTAATCCAAAAAATTTGATTTTTTAATTCGAGTTGATCCGAATAACTCGATTAACTTGAACTATTTATTCAAAATTTGGATTTTTTATCGAGTTGTTCGAAACGAATCGGATTTTGCTAACCCCTATGCATGACAATAACTATGACAAGCAAATACAAACAGTAATTGGTGAAGCATGCAATGCAAAATGCTTAAAAATTTCAATACATTGGAAACAACACAACTAATAAGAAGCACAATTTTATATTAGGCTTGAAAGGCATCAGATGGAATACTTGTTTATACTTGTTGGCTATGATTCGATGCCTGTATGCTAGTTTCCTTTTGTTGAGATCATCATGTGGAGGACTAAAACCATCTTGATTAAAATCATAATCGGACAGATCCTGCCCATCATCATATTTGCTCAAGGCCTCAAGGAAAGGCTTATTGCAGTTTTCAATCTGCAGCACATTCAATATATATAACCATAAATTCAGCATATATAGTTGCAAAAAAAGAACATAAAAAGGGAAAAAAAAGGTAAATGAAAAGAAGAACCTCAAGACATACTTGCTCGTAGAAGAAAAAATCATCAGAAATTTGAAGAATATGTTTCTCCCACATCTTTCCAATTTCAACACCTTTCTGAGCATCTTTTAAACCGGCGAAAGCCTCAGCATAAGAACCATTCAACAAAGACTTGAGCAATATAAGGGTTTCATCCATGTCCCATATGTATACATTTGTTATCTGATTATTCATATCTATTAACCAAAACAAAGACAACACAAAAATCAAAATACCCAACTGCATCAGCCCATAATAAAAAAATAATATCATATAGCTATGTTCATGGTCTAAATCGATTTGCCTAAGCTATTCAGTTTTCATCAGGGGAGAAAGAAAAAAGCCAAAAAGGTCAACTTTGATAAACGTCACTAGATATCACGCAAAATAAAAGGGTAATGAGGATTTGAAGTTTACCTTTCTGGGTTAATGAGTTCAATGGCAAAGATGGAGCAGAATGAGTGAGCTGAGCGTTGCTATTGAAAGAACAGTATTTGCAGTTCGAATAAATTTTCTCAGAGAATATATAAACCCGAAAAGAGAAACACCAAATAACAATGGTGTCGTGTATGATCCGCAATGACCATGCTATGTTGAAATGGGTTTGGTCGATTAGCCTTGAAATTCATGAAAGATAACCCAACACTTTAGATTTATTCTATTGGTCCAACAAGATAAAAACAGATCCTCTTAGAAAGAACAAGAATTCAACAGCAAAGAACGCTACAAATACCACATCATTGGGTTCTTTGTTTACACCCCGAAAGGCAAAAATGGCCTAAAAATTTTGGCCCAAACCTTTCTTCAGGAAGGACACACATTTACCCGATTTTTGGACAGGTCCTCACATGACACAACAACACAGCGCCAGAAATCACTGATATTGCCTCCCACGTTCTCACCCCTTTATGAAACTACCATATATTACTGCTACTAATAAATAATAAGCTGAATATTTTCCCAGCTCTCCCTTCTCTAACCTCTCTATGTCACCCCTTCAACACTGAAACAAAAGAACCCATATTCACCTAAATCTCGTAAGTGTTCCTTATTTGTATCTCTTAACATACCCTTTTGATTCTTGTATTTCTCTTTGTTGTTATTTTGATCTGCATGTCATATTTTCTTGCAGTTTTTTTTTTATAAATTCTTTTGAATCTTGATTTATTTTGATTGTATTGAGAAAAAAAAAGGGGAAAAAACACAAACAGATGGGTTGCACTAGAGACAAGCATATACGGTCGGCCCGAAGGACCCGATCGGTGAAACACGAAATCGATCCTTGCTGTCTTCTTGACAAAGCTTCGATATCCAAATCCATACTTGAATCGGGTATCAAACCCTTGAGTTACCATTTGGGTGTAAATGATTCGACCCAAAGCCCTAATCTTAACCCTAATAACAACGCCAATGCAAATTTTAATGATCATGGTTGGGGTTATTGCACTGAGGAAGAATTGGAGGAAATTTTGTTGAAAAACCTGGAATTTTTGTACAATGAAGCGATAACTAAGCTTATATCGTTAGGTTACGATGAGGATGTTGCATTAAAGGCTATTTTGAGAAATGGGCATTGCTATGGTGGAATGGATGTTTTGACTAATATTTTGCACAATTCATTGGCTTATTTGAACAGTAGTTGTGATAATTGTCATGGGAGTAATTCGGAGGAATCCGAGTCTGGTTTTCCAGATTTGAGGCAATTGGAGGAATATTCGCTTGCTGGTATGATTTGTTTGTTGCAGCAAGTTAGGCCGCATTTGAGTAAAGGTGATGCTATGTGGTGTTTACTTATGAGTGATCTTCATGTAGGTAGGGCTAGTACGATGGAGATTCCATCACTTCCTTCTCCTAATGCGTGCAGTCCTGTTTCAAATAACCTAGAGAGTGTTGATAATAATGGGGTTGGTGTTGTTTCACCGGCACTGTGTAGATTTCATGGTGGTTGGGGGTTTGGGAATGGAGGTGACTTTGCGGTGAATGGGTTGTTTTCCTGTGGTGCTGAAATGACTTTGCAGAGGGATATTGAGTGTCCTAAGAGGTTCAACCTTTCACCTTCAATGAAGTCTCTGTTGAAAAAGAACGTTGCTATCTTTGCTGCAAGTTTTCGAGCCAATTCAAAACAAATGCAGATACAAAATCAGGCATGTGTGGGCACATTGTCCAGTGGGGGTGCCCCTCTGGCTGTTGCTGGGGGTGAGGTTTCTGCTGAGAAATCAGAGGAGTCACAGAATTTGATGAGCCAGGATGGGGTTAATTCAGTATTGAGTAAATTTCGTGATTTGAATATTGATGAGAATTTAGAGCATGCTGGGGAAGATCAGAAAAGTGAGATGATAATTTCTCTGCTTCATCAAATTAAGGATCTTGAGAAGCAAGTGAAAGAGAGGAAGGACTGGGCTCACCAAAAGGCAATGCAGGCTGCAAGAAAGCTTAGTAGTGATCTAACAGAGCTTAAAATGTTGAGGATGGAAAGAGAAGAGATGCAGCGGATGAAGAAAGGGAAACACACAATAGAGGACTCAACCATGAAAAGGTTGTCAGAGATGGAGAATGCCCTGAGGAAGGCTAGTGGACAGGTGGATCGGGCAAATGCAGCTGTGAGAAGGCTTGAGACTGAGAATGCAGAAATCCGAGCTGAGATGGAGGCATCTAAATTAAGTGCATCAGAATCAGTCACAACATGTCTGGAGGTTGCAAAAAGAGAGAAAAAGTGCCTGAAGAAGCTTTTGGCTTGGGAGAAACAGAAAGCTAAGTTACAGGATGAGATTGCTGATGAAAAGGATAAGATTAAAGATCTGCAACGATGCTTAGCTCGAGTAGAGCAGGATCAGAAAGAAACAGAGGTATATCATCTTTATATATTGACACATATGCTTACATGCATAAGATATCTACTCCATCTCTTTAGGTCTAGTATGATTGTTATATTAGTTTGAAATAGTGGGAGATCTATTCAGCATTGTCAATGTCCATTGGGAATGCTTCTTTTGTACCATAAATAATTTACCGACTTAGAGACCCCTTATACATAAGCTGTCTTGTCTAGTTCATCTTAAGGTCTTATGTTAGAGAAGCAGTGATCCTATAAGAAGCTGGAATTCACATTCTGGATTTATGTATCGTTAACTTATAAGTGTAATGTGAATCTGTTGGAAAGGGCAAGACTCGTTATTTTGGGTGTAAAATGGCCAGCCTAGGGAGGTGCCTTCTCTGAGCAGCAGCCAAAGAAAGCTTAGTACACAGAGGGACTCTTGTATGTATGATTGTGGACTTGCTTAGATTTGTTCTGTGAACAGTAACTCTCAACTCTTGCTCGTGTAGTTCAACGCCCCCTTTTTCTTTTTGTGGATGAGGGCTGATTGTTTCCCTGGTTTCCCTTCTTTTAGTAATCTATGAGTGTGCATTTGTTCCAGTTGATATTTATATATCTGATTTATATTTTATTTTGTCCCTGTTTTTGGAGGTTTTAGTTATTTATTTGTATGATTGACCCTTTTATGTTCATTTTCTCTCCCATGCTTTTGAGTATTCTTAGATCTCCCAATTTCAAGAGTTTAGAAATTATACTGTGTAATTTTCTTCGTTTACAGTTAAAATGGAGAGAGGAGTTAAAGTCCAAAGAACTTGCCTTGGCTCAAGTTGAGGAGGAACGATGCTCCAAGGAAGCAGCTGAGGCAAGCAATAAAAGGAAGCTTGAAGCTTTGCGCTTGAAGATAGAGATTGACTTTCAGCGTCATAGGGATGATCACCAACGACTTGAGCAGGAGCTTTCCCGTCTGAAACTATCTGCTCAATCTACTGAGTTGAATCATCAGTCTAATAATTTACTCACAGGGAAGTCAGAAGGTGCAAAACCCCAGGGAGAAACAATTGCTAAGTTGCTTAATGAATTAGATAAGCTAGAGGATTCTTCTGAGAAAGAAGTTAACGGTGATAGAGAATGCATAATATGTTCAAAAGATGAAGTCTCTATTGTATTCCTGCCTTGTGCGCACCAGGTTCTATGTGCTAATTGCAATGACAGTTATGGGAAGAAGGGTAAAGCTACTTGTCCATGCTGTCAGGTGCCGATTGAACAGAGGATTCGTGTTTTTGGTGCTAGTTCGTAGTCGCATTTTTGGTTTAAGAAAATACTATGCAACCAAAGTTTCATACTTGGTATTATGCAGTTTTCTTATCCTTGCGCCAGTGGGACTGCTGGCTTTTGCATATACTAAACATGCTGATACTTTAGCATGATGAGTTTGTATGTAAATAATTGCCGATGTTCTCTAAGGCTTATGCTTTAAGCCTTAAAATAAGATGAAACCCGTGCTTGTTTTGTTGCCATCAGGTTGAGAATCTGAATTGAGCAACTCTCATAAGTTCTATTCATGACAATGCCAATCCCATAGCATTCAATGGATATAATGCATTATTGGCCTAAAGGATTTCGTGCTGAGTTCTTAGCCCTTGCATAATGAAAACCCATTTTCATCTTCTTTTCCTGTTCCATGGCTGCAATAGACAACTGCTGAACCATGAATGTCATCATTTATCAAGCACCAATCACCTCAAAACTAGGTGGTTTTGTAACTTTTAAGATATTTCAAGATAGTTTCAGCAAAAATAAGCAGAAAAGAAAATAGGGTTTTCTAGATATATCTAGCCATAACAATACCAGAAGAGAAGTTTATTTTCTATTTATGGTAATTAAGAAGGATTCTTCCAATTTGAACACTCTTTTAGGACTTCTTTTAAAGAGTTTTTATGGGATAATTATTTAAAAAAAACGATCTTGATAAGTGAGATGCATTTAAGTCTAGTTACCAAAATTAAAAATCATTTTAAGTCCTAATAAATGAGATGTATTTTATACCCACTTTTAATAGTTTGAGAGAGATTTATGCACACGAAACCTTTTAAAACATCTGGTGTAGAAAAGAAAAAAGGTTGAGAAAGCAAGCAATAGTAGACAACCAAATGGGAGGAAAGCAAAGGAACCAAACGGCAAAAGCAGAGCTTCATATGGAAAGGTTGAGAAAGCACGAGAAAGAAGGTTGGCAGTGGGAACAGCTGTTGGAGAGCAACCGACGCAGTCGCCCCATGAAAATGGTCACACTGTGGCTATGGCTATGGCAATGGGATGTTGATGTTAGGTTATCAAACAATCAGATATTAAAAGCCTTAGCCATTTCGTTATTCCTTTTCTTTCAAGTTACTATTTGCTCAGTAAGTCCGTGACCATCCCTCCCCATATTTCATAGGCAAATAAACTTCCCTTTTTGGTCAACCAGCTGTCCAAATCCAACCACAATTTTATGTGTCAAGTAGAGACCGAGAGAGAGAAGGGTGCAGGTTGGACAATGACTTTGGGATCCTGGCCAGCTCTATGTTTTAATTGGTTCAACTCAATTTTGACCAATGTGTTCCAATTCTTGGGAGTTCATTAATGTAGTTTATACGGTAGTTGAGATTTGAGAATCCCATCACGGTCTTAATTTAGGTTTAACTCAAATTTGATTAAAGGGATGTTTAGAGATAATGGTAAGGAGTATTATCAGATAAACTCTTAGCTATACATACGATACTGCAGCTAATATAGGCTCCATATAGTCTGCTGATTCAGTTCTGTGGAGTTTGCCAACAATCTATCCTATATACATACATTATTGTACCAAAGAATTATAATATTAGTTCACCATTAATATATAATGAAAAAAATCTACTTAATTAATTATATTGGGTAATTAAAAAATTTCTTGATGTTTCCCCTTTTTGTTGACTTTAGCCGCTGTGAAAATGACAAAGGTTTCAATATCTTTGCACACTTTATAAATGGACGGCATGTGATTATGGAAATAAGGTCGCCTCTCTCCATCCCTCTTCATATAAAGTAACATTGCCTCCTCTCAAGAGAGTTGGAGTTGCTCGCAAATAATCCAATAACTCCCCCCACAAAATATATAACACCATTTTTGTACTCTTCCATGCTCCTTTCTGGTCTGTATCTTCACAATTTCTTTAACTAGGTACGTGCCCAACAATTGCTCCACCATTTGTCACATACCTTGTTTGTCTCAAAAATATGGCTACCAAAGTGCATGTGGGAATGGAAACGGAAATGAACGGAAATGGTGTACCTGAAACGTTTAAGAACAACTGGAAGAAACGCCTTGTTGAATTTTCCGGGAAAATGAAGAGGTCTCCAGGTTGGTTGTGGCGAACCATTTGGAAAATCGGTCGAGAAGATCCTAGAAGGATGATTCATGCTTTCAAGGTTGGTTTGTCTTTGACGCTAGTCTCCCTCTTGTATCTGATGGAGCCATTGTTCAAAGGGATTGGAACAAATGCCATTTGGGCCGTCATGACTGTGGTTGTCGTGCTGGAATTCACTGCAGGTTTGGTTTTCTTGTTGAAATTTTCATGGCCTGCATTAGTTTAATTTCGTGATGAACAAACAAAATGTATTGAACCTTTTTTTTTTTTTGAAAGGTGCAACTTTATGCAAAGGCTTGAATAGGGGATTAGGGACTGTATTGGCCGGATCATTAGCATTTCTCATTGAGTTTATTGCAACAAAATCCGGAAAGGTTTTCCGAGCTGTGTTCATCGGAGCTGCGGTTTTTCTGATAGGTAAATACTTAAAAAACTTGTATGGAAATTTCCCTTTTTCTTTATATCTTTCGATGACTGTCAAATTCATTTCTCAATCAACAGGAACTACTGCCACATACATGAGATTCTTTCCCTATATAAAGAAGAACTATGACTATGGTGTTGTGATATTCCTCTTGACATTCAATTTGATCACTGTGTCAAGCTACCGAGTTGAAAAC
The DNA here is from genome assembly GCA_005610355.1 of Gossypioides kirkii. Classification (NCBI taxonomy): domain Eukaryota; kingdom Viridiplantae; phylum Streptophyta; class Magnoliopsida; order Malvales; family Malvaceae; genus Gossypioides; species Gossypioides kirkii. The sequence goes on along the minus strand of CP032254.1, from coordinate 4,734,828 downwards.
GTGTTAAAGATCGCACATGATCGGTTCTACACCATTGTCATCGGCTGTGGCATTTGTCTTTTCATGAGCCTTCTGTTATTTCCAATTTGGTCAGGTGAAGACCTCCATAATTCCACTGTTGGCAAGCTTGAAGGGCTAGCTAAATCTATAGAAGGTATATATCATTGAATAGACCTAACTGCAATAAATGCCTTGAGTGCTCTTGTGTAACAATGATAATGAAATTTTACTGCAAATGGATGCAGCTTGTGTTAATGAGTACTTCAATGATTCTGAGCTAAAAGAAAACCAAGAAAAATCTTCAGAGGACCCCATCTACAAAGGTTACAAGGCAGTTTTGGATTCCAAATCTACTGATGAAACTCTGGTAAGATCTTTTACTTATATGTACTTTTTTCTAAGCTAACCCTTCTAGATTGCATATGGCTAATGTAAAGAAATGCTTTTTGGTTGTTGCAGGCACTATATGCAAGTTGGGAACCGAGGCATTCAAGGCACTGTTACAGATTTCCATGGCAACAATATGTGAAAGTGGGAGCTGTTCTTCGCCAATTTGGATATACAGTCGTTGCTTTGCATGGGTGCTTGCTAACTGAAATTCAGGTAATCTTGGAATACAACTTGTCCTTGTTAGGAAATAACAAAAATAATTACATGATTTGGCAAAGCTATGTTGCAGACTGTTCAATGTGGTCCCATTAATGGAATAAATAATTCACTACCAAACAGGAAGCTACATCATAAAGCAGGATCTAGCTTTCCTCAATGGCTTCTACTCTTTGTTATTAATAGACCAATAATTTCTTATGATACCAACATAAGTAGTCACTTTCATTGCAATTTTTTTTTAGACCCCACGATCTGTCCGAGCTCTCTTCAAAGACCCTTGTATTCGACTAGCTGGAGAAGTAACCAAAGCATTAATGGAACTTGCAAACAGCATCAGAAACCGTCGCCATTGCTCCCCTGAAATACTCTCCGATCATCTTCACGAAGCCTTACAAGACCTTAATACTGCCATAAAATCCCAACCAAGGCTCTTCTTAGGATCCAACAATAACCAGGCCAACAACATGCTAGCATTAGCAGCTGCACATGCTGCTCGTCATAATAAGCCAGAGAAGGACAGCCATGGAGTTTCATTATCAAGTGTAAAAACAGACTCGTCCGCATTGATGGAATGGAAAACAAAAAGGGCTAATGAACAAGCTAAAGAGAATGAAAGGAAGGTATTGAGACCGCAGTTGAGCAAAATTGCAATAACTAGCCTGGAGTTCTCGGAAGCACTCCCTTTTGCAGCTTTTGCATCATTGCTAGTGGAGATTGTGGCAAGGCTTGATAATGTGATTGAAGAAGTTGAAGAATTGGGGAGGATAGCTTGCTACAAGGAATACAATCCTGAGGATGATGAAATCATTGTGAAATGTGAAAAACCACCGGTGGATGTTACTAAGAATCAGCTGCCAACCCATGCATCAGATTAAAAGGGAGACAGGCCTTTTAGGAGTTCAGTTTCTTGAGAATATGGCTGGTTAATTTTGTCTTTCAGAGAAAAAAAGATCATTACCGTGTTTTTTAGATGGATTTTCGTTTACAATTTTAGAGGATATGATGCAAGTTATAGCCATTGATCTTTATGGGTGTGAATTTTTACTTGGTTGGCTCCAATAAAGCATGTAGCTTCATAGATACTTTCTCCACCAGAACGACATTCTTGATATTCTCATTACATTTAGATTTTTTTTCCCTCTTGAGAAGATGAAGAACAAAACATATATGGTTAAAATATGCTGTTGGTGTTTGCATTTTTGATAAGAATTGAGATTTAGTCCTTATACTTAAAAAGTTATAATCAAGTCCAATTTTTTTAATTTAAAAATCTCACTCCCATCATTAAAATCAAAAATATTTTCTATCAAAATTTGTCAACTTGAAAGTTTCATCCAGCCATTTTCATATAAGGTGACATATGATTGATAAGAAATAAAAATGATGAATTGACAAATTTTAATAAAAATTACAATGATTAGAGTAGAATTTTTAAATTAAAGTAATAGGAGATTAATTTTTTAACTTTTTAAAATAAAAAAAATTATTTTAATCTAGGAATTATATTCAGCTTATGCCACTTAAGAGGTTGTTGGCTGATATGATAAGATGATTTGCTGAAATAGCGACAAAGAGCACAAATAATAACAAAAAAAAAACCCAAATAAAGGTGATAAAATAAGGTTACAAATTAATTAATAAATTCAGGCATTGAAGAGTTGAGGGAAGCCAAGTCTAGACAGAGATTATCATATGCCAAGAAAATGTACACTCCTTAATGTGCTATACAACTATCTCAGATTGTGGAAAACCTTCCATAGGAGGAAAAGGATATCTTAATTGTTACTTTGTTAAAAGTTCACCACCACTTGAACTCTGGTGGAGTTCTTTTTTGGGACTTCATTTTCAACACTTTGTAGTGGAACTTACTCTTTGTAATGTTTAAAAAAGAAAAAGAGAATCCTCATGAACCACGAAATGAAGTGTTCATTTGGTGAGGGAACTTGGGAAGAGCCCACACGCTTACCTAAGGGCCGAGGGTCAACATATGCAATATAGGGAGGGGGGGGGGGGGCGAAAGAATCTAATTTTAGAAGAATATTTACCTTTTGATGCATGAAAAGAGATATAAGGCCTTTCAATATTGCATTGTTAAAATGTAAATTATATTATTGGTTTTGGCTTTAGTGCCCCCATAATGTTTGTTTTACTTTGAGGATTCACTCACAAATTTCATTTCAGGTTGAGAAGGTACTTTCCTAGCTATTAGTACATTCCATATGTAACAAATGTAAATATTGCAGCTATCAATGGTTCACAAAAGCAAAAGTTATATGTTCTTGTTTTGTTCTGACCAAATCATCATTAGGGTGAGTTCTGCAAACTTCAAAAACAGGAAAAAAATTGAAGGTCAAACGATGGCCCTTGGCAATCGGTAGAGATAACTTGTTTCGACTGCATTAGTGCTTCAAATAGATACTTGGAAGACAATCATTGAATGAACAATGCTTTGGGAAATTGCAGTAATGGAATGTAAAAGGCAATTGAGCCGATAGTGACTCTTCTTGACTTCCTTTCAGAATATGCCAAAGCCAACCCTGAAGTACAAAAAGATAATGTAGATAGCAGTGGCATCAACTGGTGTGAGTCACATTCTTATTGAGTTGGTATGTTTTGGGAAAAGTTCGAAGGATATTGAGTTATCAACTCGCTGATAAAGCTTCCAAAATGTGAATATGTAAATGATACAATGGAACAACTCAGTGTAGTAGGTCAAGTACACCCCCATTGAATTGATATAATGCCGACCAAAAGTTGAAAGTGTTTTGTCTGAAGTTAACAGAAATGGCATACGACATATGACTGAACTTTAAAAAATCTCTACCGAATATTGCATTTTTTTTCAAAAGCTTCAAGCAATTTGGTAGCAAAAGGGTGAAGTTGACAACTCTGCTTCGTGATTAAAGTTGAAAATATATATATTAAAAAGGTCAACTCTCGTCAGTTCAAACATTCGCCTGATTTTTTCTGGTTTAAGATTCATTAGTGTACATATTCAGATAGAAAAAGATAGAGAATTTTACTAGACAATCAATAATTTCCGTAAAAAGAAAGCTTATTTTATTTTCGTAGGCAACATAGATAGTTCATTTGTCATCAAACCAGCTCCGGATGCAATCGTTAAAAATGGTTACCCCAAGAGATCATTTTAACATGAACCAGGAACTGATAGAAACAAAACACTTAGCGGCTAGCTAGCATTGCAGTTCCCAGTACAAAAATACAACAAACACACAACAACCTTAATGGAATCTGACAGCGGTGAAGGGGTTGTTTTTATTGTTTATTACTCTGAGAACAAACGTTAAAAGGCGTCGTCTTAGAGATCCCTTCGAGACAAACTTGGCATTGTCATAATTTCATTCATTAGTCATACCAGTAGGGACCATCCTACATCACAATCAAGAAATTCCCATCTCCACTAGCTCCCCTGCAAATTGGAGTTTGGACTAAAGTTTCATGCCCTTCACTGAAAAAGAAGAGCTACCATGATCTTCCTTCCTTTTTCTCAGAAAGGGTTCATGTAGTTGAATAAACCAGTCTGGTCATTGCCTTCATTGCCATAGAAGTCCATGTAATTTGCATGCCCAGAGTAAGGTGACATGTAGCCAATGCGACTGAGATCATCATGTTCGATTTCCCCGAAATGTGAGTAGGGTGAACTAGGGGAGAAGTCAGTCTGTTCATATTGCTGCCACGGTGTCAGTGAGCTTGGAAACTCATACTGTGGGAAGTATTGGGCTGTTGATTCACATGTTTGCGGATAGTCCTGCTATGAGCCAATGGAGGAATTGTTAGAGAAACCAAAATAAACACTAACAAGTAACTGAATCTTCAAGTTCCATTTTTCTTTCTTCAGAACAAGTTATATACCTTTGAAGAATCAAGAATTAGTTCAGGTGAGACCCAAACACCGCGTGGATCGGTATTGACAGAAACAGGCTTAAATGGTGGCACTTGCATGACTTCACTAGAAGTATAATGGCTCTCTTTGTTAGGGTAACTTGCTTGACAAGAAATGTCACCAGATTTGCTCAATGGCTCGTTGCAGGTCCTTGTTACAGGAGGTTCGACTTTGGTCGAACTGCTTCCGACCCTCGTGGCTTTTGGTTCTCCTCGAGCATCACTTGCTTTTGGCTCATTCCTTTTCACAACACGGCACAAGGCAAAAGCACCCTGAAGAGTAAACAATCAGTCTTATAACTGTTTTCAGTGAATCAAAGTGCAAGGACAGAAAAATGAAGAATCACATTCATATATGCTTATATGTTTTCACCTGATTAGTTGATCCTTGAGAAGGCTCATCGGAGAGGCGATACTCATGCATGATCCAATCCGTTCGATCCCCTAAAGGGGCACGTCCACGGTAGAAAACTAGGGTCTTCCGGTAACCAGTCACATCAGATTGACACACCACTTTCCTGTCTTTCCCGGTAGCTTTCCAGTAGCCAGCTTTGGTGGCTCGGTTCGTTCTCGAACCATTCGGGTACTTTCGATCCCTGGGACAAAAAAAGAACCATTCCAAATCTCGTTTTGGAAGGAACGACTTCTCTGCAAAAGCAATTCAGCTTCACTTTTAAGTCCTCGGTAAAAAAGCAGTGAACATGAAAGTGAAAACGACAAGAATCAATTGCAAAAGAAACAACACCAAGCTACAAAAAAGTGCTTTTCCAGAAACCCATGTTCAGATTAATCACAAAGACAAGAATATTTCGCTGTTATGTTTTCTGAATAATCAAGGTTTAATACCTGGTAAGTCCCAGGGATCAAACTTGTACAAATCGATCACAGGAATCACTTCAAGCTCAATTTCAAGTCCTTCAGTTTTTCTTTTCAAGTAATAACCTATCAGTTCCTCGTTAGTGGGATGGAACCGAAACCTGGTGGCAGTGAAGCCCCTCCCATTATCTCAGTCCCCGGTTTAGAAATTTAAGGAAATGAAATAATAAATTTTTTTTTTTTAAAAGGTGAAAATAGAACAAAAAAACAGAGCCAAAAGTTCTGAGAAATCTGCCGCTAAGTGCCGAGGCTGTATGTATTAAAAATCTGGAAAATCCAAAAATAAAAGCTTTTATCAACACTAGATTTTTTATCAAGAACCGAGCACAATTTCCACAGAATGCACCCGCCGAATGGCAGAATCATTGTCTTTGAAATAATAAAAGTTGTTTTTTTCCAGTGAAGGTAGGACGCCCTTTACCCACCCCCTCAGTTTTTTATCCCACAATAAAATTCGATCGAATTGAACAAAGAACTTTGACTCTATAAACTATACCCAGAAACAGAAACAGATTCAACTCTGCAATCAATTGGACCAAAAAAATAAGTATTAAAAAATGTTATGACAAGTTTTGGATTGGGAAAAGAGGCTTAGAAGAAAAGATTTAAGTATGTGTTAGTATGAAATGAGCAAAAGTTGAGTAGAGAGCGAAGCTAAGGTAGGAGTAAAAATGGAGATTTGTGGGGTGTCTAATATATAGTGGCTGGCCAAGCCTCAAGTTCAAAAAAACACACCGAAAGTGGCGGAGATTGCTTGTCTCAACCTTACCACAAAATTCCATTAGCCTTTGGCCCCACCTACTTCGACTCTTTCACACCTATCTAGTTCCTACCCGCCAATTTTCTTTTTTTACCGTTACCATCATTTTTTCTTCCATTCTTTTCTTTAAAATAAAATGGAAAATATTTCATTCACGATGATATAATTAATTTTTTTTAAATATATATATATACACACATAAATTACACCGTGTACCAAATAAAATAGGGATAAGTTCAAGTCCTGACAAACCATTCTCATTCCAATTTTTTTTTCTAATTAATACTTTATTTCGTTTTTTTAAATACACGAATTACGCATTATTTTTGTTTTTATATTTGGTTATAGAATTTGAAACTTTATTAGACATCAAAGGGGAGGCTAACAATTCAGGTATAACCAAAAGTGTATTTTCAATGATTTATTGGGATGAGGTACAAACAAGAAATAATGATTTACCCAAATCTGTGCCGTAGTTGATATTTGACGTGATTTACAGTGACGAAATAACTTAAAATAAAAAAAATCATATGATTTTTTTTTAATTTTTAAAATTTAAATTATTAAGAATAAAATTATATTTTAATTTCGTTACAAATATAAAAATTTGATTTAATTTTTTAAAAATTATAAAAATATAATCGATTAGAATATTAAAATTATATTTATTTTATCGTAAAAATTATAATTTAATTTCAATTTTTTTTAAAAATTTGTTTCACCCCTGATTATTTACCAACTTATCCATCATACGAGCCGAGGTTGCTGGAAAACTTCTGTGTGGTAACATTAAAGAAGAAGAAGAAGAAAAATACAGCTTAAGCAAATAAGTGGCGCAACTCTGATGCTGAAGGTAGTCAAAGAAAAGAATGCTACTTTCATGTCATCTTGTGTCGGACAGATCACTTTCTTTTTCCTTTCTCTTTTTTTTTTTTTTTTTTTGCGCAACAAAATTATATGATATGATATGATATAAATATAATATAAATTGATTTTAATATTATTTGGAAATAACACGTATATTACCGATCAAATCCGTAACGCAATAATAAAAAAACTGTGTTGAAATTAAGTTGTGATTGCTATCGGGAGAGAAGTCAAAAATATTTTTAGTATGGGTTGAAATTTAATTATAATTTTTTTAAAAATTAAAATATAAATTTATTATGTATTAATTTATAATTTTATTATTTATTTATAAGAGATTAAAATATATCATTTGTTATATTTCAAGAAATAAAATTAAAATTTTAAATATGATAATTATATTATGTATGAAAATATAATATTTAAAAAATTAAGTTTATTTAAATTTAATTAAAAAGGAATAAATAATATAAAATATATGAATTAAGACACCGCACAAAAGCAACATGAAAAATTAATTAAAATACAAATTGACACAAAATTAACATGAGCGGAATACAATACATGAAGGTATCAACATGTATACCTAATTATTAATGTTTAAAATATAAATGTAATAATACTTTGAGCACATAAAGATAACATTAACATGTCACAATACATTTTTTTTCTAAACTAAATTACTATAAAAGAATTAAGAAAATTCTCTCAATGACACACTATACAAAATATAAAATAATTAAATTTATGATGGTACGAAAACAATTAACATAAACTCACACTATACAAAATATAAATTAAATTAAATTTACGATGATACGAAAACAATTAACATAAACCCAATATGAATACATAAATGCATTAAAATATATATAATTTATAATACGTTAAATAAATAACATCACAAAGATTTTCTTTTCTTTTTTTTCTTAAACCTACCCTTCATTTTTCCTTTTTTAATTTTTTTTTCTCTATTTTATTCTAAAAAGAAAAGGCTAAAATACCTAAGCTAACTTTTTAAACATATTTTTAATCAAAACCTTTTACACATTTGTAATGCCTTAGCTTACTTGTTTTAATCCAAGAGAGTCCAAACCTTGTAAGGGTTTTATAAATTATTTATAAGTTCTGATAATATCAATTTTTTTATAAAAAAATTACTTAATAATCCCTCTCAAACTTATAAATAGAAGGATAATGTGTTTCAGCATATTTGAATCTAAGTCTTTTTACATTGACAACAATACTTACGTCAATCGAACTAAAATTCAATCATTATACTTAAGATAAAAGATATTGGATGTGAAATTAAGATTTTAATAAATTTGTAAAAAGCATTAAGTTAAAATTCCCAGTTTAGTGGGAGCCATCTAATTAAATATTAAGCAAAGCAAGTGGGGTGACGGAAACTACTACATCATTCTAAATTGAAAAACCAAAGGAAAAAGAAAAAAGAAAAGACACATTAAAGCCTTGCTTTAAGCAATTTTATGGTTATCCTCTATATGGGAACTATTTAGTGTGACTTTTTGGCTTTTCACATTCAAGGAAAAGGGTTCCAATAACTGAAAAGAGAAGAAGCTCAGTTCATACAAATTTTTTTTTTTTACTTTTTGTACTTCAACAAGTGTTCATTCATTCATTTATTTATTGGAGATGGTTTTTTGTTTGTTTGTTTGTAAGTTAGGTTATTTGAATTTTAAATATGTAGGGGTAGCATTACAATTTATCTTTTTGGTTTGGTAAAATTACTTATTTAAGTTTTTACATATTGATAAATTTTAATTAATGAAAGAGTAAATTTTTATTTTGGCTCCTAAAATTATTTAATTATATTGATACATTGTATCAACAGATGTGAAAATGGAGGGGACAGAATTTTGGTCTAGTAGTATAGAAGAACTTTTTTTCTCTTATGGGATGTTTGATACATTGGGTCAACAGATATGAAGATGAAAGGAGGAATTATGGTCCAACAATAGAAAATGATTTTCTCCTATAGAATATCTTTAAAACTTTATTATATAGGGTCGAACCTCGAACATGAACAATTTCTTAGCATCACCTGTGGAACGAGATTAAAGGTGGGAAATTCTCACCATTACTGGTGGAATGAGATTTCTTACCTCATGATTTTTAATTCAAAATGGATATATGTATGTATTGTAAAGTCAAGCAGACAATTGGCCTGTTGTAGACTCCATCAGCCCCAATAATGGAGAAGTGACAGTGTGTGTTCCCCGTAGAAGTGGGGATGAAATTGTGGGAAATCTGAGTCATGGAAAAGTTTCATCCTTTAACACTTCACCCACCCTATTATGGAGTCTGTGTAAGCCATTGGAAATGTGATGTGGAACTAGTTTGGATGCATCCATGGCCTGCCTTTTCTGTAACCTTGTTTTCCTCAACATAAAACTTGAATGTAAATATCACAACCCAACTCTTCGTAAATTGTAAGTAAAGGATTCTTCAAAGTAATGTCTTTAGAAATTTGAACTCGCATCACAACACACAAATGAGTGCAATTTATTAAATCAATTCGTATTCATTTTATGAAGTGTGCTTATTTTTGTATTATTGTGTGAGCTGAAATCTTAAAGGTAAACACGAGAATGATTAAAAGCGCATTTGAAAGCCATAAAACTTTGAAAACTCATGAATATTCAATAATTCTAACATATACTTTCACGATGCGACCATACCCAATAAATTGGGCTGGGTCGTGATAATAAATATCACAATTTTAATTTCATATTCATTAAGTATTATTTTTTAAGAATAATGAATGTACCTAGTAGGTATTTTTATTACATGGATTAATATAATCCATAGTTTATTAAAAAGAATTAAGTAAGTTTAATTTTAATAGAGCTAACATTTACTGTTTTAAAAAATGTCATTACTATTAAGAGAATTAATATTTTGAAAATTATTTATGGTTTTACAAATAAAATCTTTTATTTGGATTTGAACTGCAAATGAAAAAAAAAATATTTTTCATATCTTTTTTAACGGTAGATGTTAACTTTGTTACAATTTGACCTTATTTGATTCTTTTTAATAGTATAAGAATTAAACTGATGGATTCAATAGTAAAAGGATTAATTTGATTCAGTCCATATAAAAGAGGGACTTGACAGGAATTTTCACCTTTTAAGATCAATTATACGGACTGTACATGCGTCTTGTAAGAATTAGAAGTTGAGGAACGTAAGAATGCATTGTAAAGATTCCGATATAAGATTATTAAATTTTGTAATTAATAATTTGGTGTATTTGGAAAATAAAAAAATGTGCAGCCACCAAGCACTATTCACCAATTAGCCAAATAAGACAACGAAGCCAACTTTTGAGCTCTTTTCCAAAATAAATAAATAAAAACATAGTCTCTCACAATTATCAAAAATGTCTCCTTTAATCAACATTCTTTATGTTAGAGATATCCATGAAAAGAAAAAAGGACATAAGGATTCATGTACCAAACATGTTCCAGCATGAAAGCAGCAATACAACTTACGGACAAATGGTTTAAGGTTGGACTAATTTAATCCACTTCAAATCTTCAACATTAGATAAATGTAAGAAGATTTGCTTTACAATTGAGTGTTCATTTTCTTAGTCAACAAAATGATATTGGAGGCAAGGTTTGTTTTGGTCAAATATAGAAAGATTTTTAACAGGTTTTGAGCAGACAAGATTATATATTTTATATTTGTCTAAAGATTTTATGTTGAAATTTCCCCTCTTCATGTCTGAATTAAGTTTAAGAATATTTCTCCCTCGTGATTTCTGCTGCCCAAGTTTAGGAATATTAGTCATTAGGGCTGAGGTTATTACCAGGCTGCCATTGATTGTCTTGTCCAAATGTAAATGTATGTATCATGTTCATTGTTAAAGAATCCGCTTGAACTTGAATCCAAAAGAAAATTAATATAACATTCTTTTTTCAGCTTGATTAATTAAATTAGCTCATTAACAAAAATAATTCACTAAATAAGAATATTGTAATATGGACAAAGCAAGAACAGCGGAAACACTGCCTAAGGTGGATCTGGTGGCCGGAGTTAATAGTGCCGATTCTAACATTGGGATTGGCAGGGCGACTAAGAAAGTCCGTACTCGAACAGATCTGTTTTTTGATTTTGATGATCCGACAGTGGACAGCAATAGTCAAAAAATCCTATCTGCCGGTTCAAAGCTTTCTTACAAGTCAACGTTACTTGGAGCCTAGACGGAAAGCAATCAGTCGGATTTACCAGAGGAGAGTTTCTCCTTACTTGAAGGCGATGCAATCACGGAAATGATCGATGGAGTGCCTTTCATTACATTTTCAGATCGAGTGCAAGAATACATAAAACGAAGAATGGCCAGAACCATCATTGTTAAACTGCTTGGGGGAAAAATTGGATTCAACGCTTTACTCAACAAACTTTCTCTGATCTGGAATCCTTCTGGTAAGTTTCAATTAATGGATTTGGAAAATGATTTCTATTTAATTCGATTTCAGGAAGAATCAGATTACAACTATGCCTTGACCGAAGGTCCATGGGTCGTCTTCGGGAAGTACTCAGTCAGACCATGGACTTCTGACTTTTCAACAAATCAAAGTAGCATTGATTCACAGGTTGTTTGGATCTGTTTACCTGGGTTACCTGAGGGTTACTATTCAGAATGTCTTCTGCGTGTGATTGGGCAAGCGATGGGTCCGGTGGTCAAGCTTGATGCCCATACAAATGGTGGTAGGTGTGGCCGTTTTGCTCGATTGGCTGTGTGCGTTGATCTGCACAAGCCCTTGATTTCAAAGATATGGATCAATGGTAAACTCCAACGTGTGGAATACGAGGGACTGCCGAACATTTGCTTCCGGTGCGGGATGGTTGGCCATGGCTCTGACATTTGTGCGGGGGTTCCGATGGTGACAACTATGGACACCACGAAAGGTGAAGCTCCGATTAAGAAACCCTCGGGTCTTGAGAAACAAGTGGCGGAGGAGGCTTTCGATACTTGGATGGTGGTGGATCACCGGAGGAGGAAAGGTCGACCATCCAAAGGGGAGAACGGCGGTGACAATGGTGGATTTGCTGGAGGTTCAAGATTTGCGGCATTGAACGTGGTGGAGGATTTGGAGAATGACGTGATTGGTGGAGTTAATAAGGGCATAGTTGATGGCAATATTGGGGGGAAGGATTCGGTTGAAGGAAATATTTTGGAAATTATGGGAAATAAATCTGGTGTGGATTTAAGGTTGAAGGGAGATAGTTCCAAGGGTAAAAATAAGCAGACCATTAAGTCAACAAGAAAAAAGGGAATTGTTATTAATGGGCCTAATCCCACCTTGAAAATTTTAAAAGCTAATGAGGGAAGATTGGGCTTTCAACAAAATAAAAATCAGCCACATAAGGATTTAATTTCAGGTGCAGGTTCTCTAAACAGTGGAGCAATTATGGATTTTGAGCAAATTCCAATCTCGGGTAATTTACGAAATGGGTCCCATGTTGCAGTAAAATTCATGGAGAAGGATAAGATAGTGTTAAATACTAATAAGGATAATGCCATATTTCTTTTTGGAAATTCGAGTAGTAAAAAGGAACAAACAAAGGAAATTAATTCCAATAAGTTTGGAAAACCTCCTGACTCAAATTTGGATCCTCAAACTCATAATTTATTGGACATTGGGATTGCAATGGAAGGGATTGTAAATGCTTCGGAGAAGGATTCGATTGCTCCAAATTTAATTGGAAATTCTCAAGGAGAGAATGTTGTTTCGATAGTGGAGGATGTAGACGACCCAATACCCTCGCATTAGTGTAGTATCCAGGTTTGGTTCCCCCTTTTATTTTAATAATTTTTTTTATGGATTTTAATATTATATATTGGAATTGTCAGGGAGCGGGTCATCCTCGCTTTCATAACTTTGTTAAAGAGTATAGGAAAGAATTTGTGCCAAGTTTATTTTGTTTCTTAGAACCTCGGATCAGTGGTCCTCGGGCAGATGGTATCATTGCCAAAATGGGTTTCTCGAATTCATTTAGTGTTGAGGCTAATGGCTTTGCTGGTGGAATATGGCTTTGCTGGAATGATGATACTCGGGTAGAAGTTCTGAATTTCCATACTCAAGTGGTTCATGTTCGGTTGGGCACTACTCAGAATTCGAAACAATTTTTGTGTTCCATTGTCTATGCGAGTCCACAAGCAACGATCAGAAAAGAACTTTGGTCGGTTCTTTGCTCGTTGGCGACATCGGTAAAAGAGCCATGGATTTTAGCTGGTGATGAGCGATCTGGTGGTGTGGCTTTATTGCATATTGGTTGTAAACGGTTCCACCAATTTTTGTTTGATAATGGTTTAAGGGATATGGAAGCATCGGGAGCTCGGTTTACTTGGTATCATGGAGGACTCTCACAAAGATTAGACAGGTCCTTATGTAATTTGTATTGGGAATTTTTTGCTCCGGAGAGCTCCGTAAGGAATCTTCACAGGTTAAAATCTGATCACAGACCTATTTATATTTCTTTACAACCGAGAAAGAATAAAGGTGATAGACCTTTTCACTGTCTGGCTAGTTGGTTTTGCCATGCGGATTTCAAGAATGTAGTGAGGAATAATTGGATTAATGATACACCTATTGTGGAAAAATTAGAAAATTTTAAGGGTGTCCTTACTGAATGGAATAAAAAGGTTTATGGTAATATTTTTGAAAGGAAAAAAAAAGTGATTGTGGAATTGAAAAGAATCCAAAAGGTTCTTGATTACAAGTTTTCTCAGAAGCTTCATGATAGAGAAACCAGGTTAAAGGTTGAGCTCGAGGAAGGAAGTACTTTCACATGAGGAATTGTTGTGGTTTCAAAAGTCCAGGGTTGAATGGTTAAGATACGGGGATAAAAATACTTCACACTTCCACAATCGTACTCTGATTAGACGTAAGAAAAATAGGATTGAGGGACTAGTAATTGGCGATGATTGGTGTTTTAAGGAGGAGGTTCTAAGGGGTCATGTGAGGGATTTTTTTATGAACCTTTACAACATGGATTATCAAGTTAATGTAAAGTTTACTTGTAGGCATAGTTTTCCCTTACTTCCTACTACTGAGATGGATGCATTGCTTCATGTGGCTACAAATGAGGAAATCCGTAGGGTTGTTTTTAGTATGGCTCCGTTAAAGGCCCCGAGAGTGGACGATTTCCATGCTAGTTTCTACCAGTCTCAATGGAATACTGTGGGTCCTTCTGTGTGTCAATTTGTGCGGGATAGTATGGGAAGGGCTCCTTTAAACCCTATTATTAATAAAACCCTTTTAGTTCAGAATTCCTAAAGTTCCGAGCCCAGAAAGGATTAATCAATTTCGACCTATTAGTCTGTGCTCTGTGCTCTATAAAATCCTTACCAAAACGATTGTGAATAGGATGAGGAATTACATGAAGAGGTTGGTTAGTCAGAACCAGTCGAGTTTTATTCCTGGTAGAGATATTGCTGATAATATTGTTGTGGCCCAAGAAGTTGTTCATTCTCTTAAAGGCTTCAGGGGTGGTAGAACTGGCATGATCCTAAAAATTGATTTAGAGAAGGCGTATGACAGAATTAGTTGGGATTTCTCTCGTGATACTTTGATTGTGGCAGGATTTCCTAGACAGCTTGTGAATGTCATCATGGGATGTGTCTCTTCGACTTCGTTTCAGGTTCTTTGGAATGGGAATATGACTAATGGGTTTCGAGCCTACCGTGGTGTTAGGCAAGGTGATCTGTTATCTCCTTATCTGTTCGTCCTATGCATGGAGCGATTGGGTCATCTTATTGAAGATGCGATCGAGTTAGGTAGTTGGAAGCCTTTGTCTCTATCTAGGAGAGGTCTGATGCTTTCACACCTCTTCTTTGCGAATGATCTTATGTTGTTTTCTGAGGCTAGTATAAGTCAAGCGAATGTTGTTGGAGAAATATTGGAGTCTTTTTGTTACTTTTCAGGGCAGAAGATTAATGTCTCTAAGTCTCAAGTTTTTTTCTCCTCATCAACACCAGTGGAGGTTGCCGATCAAGTTTGTTCCAGACTTGGTTTTAGTAAAGTTGATAATCTAGGAATCTACCTTGGACTTCCTCTACTAAATGATAGAGTCACAACCAGTTCCTTTGACTTTATTGTAAGCAAAGTTCATCAAAAACTTTCAAGTTGGGAGGCAAGGAGGCTTTCTCTCGCAGGGCGTATCACTCTAGCTCGTTCAGTCCTTTTTACTATTCCTAATTATTTCATGTACACTGTTTGTATTCCTGCTTCAGTGTGTACAGAAATTGAGAAGATTGCTCGGAATTTTATATGGGGATCTACTAGTGAAACCAGAAAGTTTACGTTAATTTCTTGGGACAAGTGTTGTCAACCTATGAATAAAGGGGGATTGGGGATTCGTAGACTTAATGATTAGAATAAATTATTCCTTGTGAAACTGGGTTCCGTCTACTTTCCAATCAAGATTTATTATGGGTTCAAGTTCTCCGAAAGAAATACAATGTTCAGGAAATTCTCCCGATGACAATCAATCGTAGCAATTATTCTTTCATTTGGAAGTCTTTGATGCGAATTTGGCCTGAAGTCCTTAGCAATGTCTATTGATCGGTAGGGAATGGACGTTTCATTAACGTATGGGATGATTGTTGGCTTTCCTATTATGGAACTTTAAAGGAATATCTTATAGGTAGAGACCATCTTGATAGGTCTTTGCGGGTTTGTGACCTTGTTACGGCAAGTGGCACTTGGGATTGGAACCGAATTCGAAATATCTTGCCCTATCATACTTTACAGCACATTGCTGCTCTCATGCCCCCTTCTGATGATGCTGAACCAGATTTTTTAGCTTGGAAATGGAGTATTAATGGGAGATTCTCATTGGCTGAATCGTATAAGAACATGTATGCTCAAGGAACTGAAGGATCGACCACTTGGGATATGCTTTGGTCAGTTCAGGCTCCTCAACGTGTATGGGTATTTCTGTGGATCCTATGGCATGGTAATTTGTTGACAAATGCTGAGAGGAAGAGATGACACTTGACTGCAGATGCGGGGTGTCCTTTATGTGCGACGAGCATAGAATCGTCAATTCATGCTCTCCGAGATTGCAACTTTGAGATCAACATTTGGAGGACTATAATTCCAGCACAGGTTCATAATCTTTTCTTTTCATTATCTTTACATGATTGGTTAACTTGGAATATGCAGGATAAGGGTCAGCTCAGAGTGGCAGATATGGAATGGCCAACGCTCTTTGCTATTCTTTGTTGGCTAATTTGGAAGGCTAGGAATGAATTCATTTTCTCTAATTCGCACAGAAATTCGCAATCTGTGATTACTATGGGGTGCTCATGGGCCAGGAGTTACCATAAGTTCGATCAACAAGTGAAAGATTTGTAGGCCACAAGTGTGTTCTTGACATGGCTTCCTCCAGATACAGGTTGGATTAAACTAAACTCAGATGGAGCGGTCTCTATAGACGGGAAGCAGGCGTCAGTTGGTGGAGTTCTTCGTGATTCAAATGCTCGTTGGCTATGGGGTTATAATATGAGTATGGGAAGTGCTTCAATCTTTAAAGTAGAAGCGCAGGCTTTGCTTGAAGGCTTATTATTAGCATGGGATAAAGGTTATAAAAAAATTGAGGTCGAGAGTGATAATGCTCTTTTGATTAACCTTCTACATTCGGGTGGGGTAATAGTAGCAACTTGATAGAAGTGCGTCTCATTCATCAGGCTTTACAGAGGAATTGGCAGATTCGTTTTCGACATATTCCAAGAACTGTCAACAAAGTCGCAGATGCAATGGCAAAAAATTCAAATTCAAGGGACTTTCTTTTACATATATTTCGAGCACCTCCAGCTTCACTTTTTAGTCTTTTACAGCAAGACAGTAGTGATACTAATCTTGGCATAAACTAAAATTTCATGTAATCGCTTCTAGCTGTTTTTACCAAAAAAAAATTTAAATTAGCTTATTTGGAAAAATTAGAATCCATTATATGGTTTGGATGTCTTTTAGGAATTCAGATAAGGTTAACCAAAAATATCTATGGCATATATACGAAGGCATATCAGATTTTTCTTTTCATTGCTGCTTCACTCAGAAAAACACCTTCTCTAATGGCTGCTAGTCTCTCTACTGCTCTGGATGTCCATTTTGCAATCCCTCAATCTGATACAAAAAGACCCATTTTCTTCACCAGAAGGAAATTCACCATTTACTGTAACTCATCCAAGTCTTCCTCAAAACCTCCTCAAAACCCACCTGTTAAAAGAACCCCATCTTTATCCGAGCAACTGCAGCCTCTTTCAACAACCACGCTTCCCAAGAAGAACCAAGCTGGTCTCTTGTCAAAGCCGAAGTCCACATGGGTTAATCCCACCAAGCCTAAAAGATCTGTTCTTTCACTGCAAAGGCAAACGCGTTCTCCTTATGCATATAACCCTAAAGTCAGAGAGCTAAAGCTCTTTGCAAACAAGCTGAGTGATTGTGACAACAGTGAAGCGGCTTTCCTCAGTGTTCTCGAGGAAATCCCATTGGAGCCCACTCGAGAAAATGCGCTTTTGATACTCAACAGCTTGAAACCATGGCAAAAGACTCACCTTTTCTTCAATTGGGTGAAGACCAAGAATTTGTTTCCCATGGAAACTATATTCTACAATGTCACAATGAAGTCTTTGAGGTTTGGTAGGCAGTTTGAGCTCATTGAGGAACTTGCTAATGAAATGGTAAGCAATGAGATTCCACTTGATAACATTACGTATTCAACCATTATTACCTGTGCCAAAAGATGCAATCTCTTTGATAAAGCTGTAGAATGGTTTGAGAGAATGTATAAAACTGGTTTGATGCCTGATGAAGTCACTTATTCTGCTGTTTTAGATGTTTATGCCAAATTGGGTAAGGCTGAGGAAGTTGTTAGCTTATATGAGAGAGGGGTAGCTAGTGGTTGGAAACCAGACCCTATTGCATTCTCTGTATTGGCAAAGATGTATGGTGAAGCTGGAGACTATGATGGTATTAGGTATGTTCTGCAAGAAATGAAGTCTCTCGGTGTACGGCCTAATTTGGTTGTTTACAATACTTTGTTAGAGGCTATGGGCAAGGCAGGGAAGCCTGGTTTGGCAAGAAGCCTTTTTCAGGAATTGCTTGAGTCAGGTTTAACTCCAAATGAGAAGACTTTAACTTCCCTTGCCAAGATATATGGAAAGGCAAGGTGGGCAAAGGATGCGTTGGAACTATGGGAGGAGATGAAGTCCAAAAACTGGCCAATGGACTTTATTTTGTATAATACTTTGTTAACCATGTGTGCAGACATTGGTTTAGTTGAGGAAGCAGAGCAGCTTTTCATGGATATGAAGAAATCACAGCATTGTAGGCCAGATAGTTGGAGTTACACGGCAATGCTGAAGATATATGGAAGTGGAGGGAATGTTGGTAAGGCAATGGAGATTTTCGAAGAGATGTCGGAGGTGGGTGTTGAGCTTAATGTAATGGGAACCACTTGTTTGATTCAGTGCTTGGGGAAGGCTGGAAGAATCAGCGAGTTGGTGAAGGTATTTTCTGTATCAGTTGAACAAGGAATCAAACCGGATGATAGGCTCTGCGGATGCCTGTTGTCTGTTGTGTCGCGGTGTGAGAGCAGGGCAGATGTGGATAAAGTTTTAGCATGCCTGCATCGAGCTAATCCTCGGTTAGTTGGATTCGTGAAATTGATTGAAGAGGAGGAATATTGTCTTGACACTGTTAAAGAAGAGTTCAAGGGCATCATTAGTGACACTAAAGATGATGCCAGAAGACCATTCTGTAATTGCTTAATCGATATATGTCGAAGTGAGAATCTCAACGAGAGAGCACACGATTTGCTTTATCTCGGAACCTTATACAGATTATACCCAGGCTTACACAATAAAACCGCCGACGAGTGGAGTCTGGATGTCCGATCACTCTCAGTCGGTGCAGCACAGACGGCTCTGGAAGAGTGGATGGGGACTTTGGCCAAAACTATTAAGCATGAAGAAGCATTGCCAGTGCTATTTTCGGCCCAAACGGGTACTGGAACTCATAAATTCTCTCAAGGGCTGTCCAATTCATTCGCTTCTCATTTGAAGAAACTTGAAGCACCTTTTAGGCAAAGTGAAGAGAAGGCTGGTTGTTTTGTGGCAAAAAGGGAGGATTTAGTGCCTTGGCTGCAATCAAGGTTGCAGACATGATGAATGTGTTTGTTGTGAACTACGATAAATATCAAGTGCGAAAAGAATTGGAATCTCAAAATAACAGCAAATGTTACTTGTAGTCTGTACCAGTTTTTATAGATAGCAGATTAGCAGCAATAGCAGATATTTTCATTTATCTGTGTTCATTTAAAGGAGTTCCATAAAGGTTGGAACAATTGTTTGAAGTATTAGCACATTTTAACTCCTTGGATGCATGTTCATCTGTAATTTTAACAGATAGCTGATTAATGAGCAATACCAGATCTTTTTTTATCTGTTTCTAATAAAAGGAATACCATAAAGGCTGCAACAATTGTTTGAATGGAGCAGAAAAAGGGCTTGAAACCACAATGGCGGAAACAGACCTTCAAAAGTACAGATGCTAAACTTTGTACGAGAAAATGCTCAAAGTTCAGTAACTATATCTAATATTTGTATCCCCCACCAAATTACAGAAACTATTTTCACTTTTTTAGTCTTTTTGGCTCTAAAAAGAAACAATAAAAGAAAGAAAGAAAGAAAGAAAGAAAGGAGGAAGGGACCTTGAATTGAACCAACCTCCCGCCTATGCAAAATCCTCTAAGACAGCAAAAAGTCTTTAAATAAAGAAACTGTGAAACAAAAAAGACTTATCTCTTTCTTTTCTGTCTCTGAAGAGCATTTCCTCATAATAATCCCATCTCCAGATCTTCCCTTTCTCTTATCCTGAAACCAGATTTCAGGCATCTTCTACTCAACCCCTGATCACTACCTAACATTAGACTTTGTTCCTGCTACCCAATTGTAAGCTTATGGTGTAAGTCCCCTAAAAAAACGCTGTTTGAGAGCCATGAAAAATGGGCCAGCACCCATATTTTTCCAAGTGCTTGCAATGAACTTCACTTCAATAATTTAAACTCCTTAGTTCTGAGTCACTTGTATTATAAAAATTGCTTCTTGTGAGCCCAGCATGTGAAGAGTTTCATACATACTTTCCAGATGACTTCCAAATTCTTCCCTCCAATGATATCACCATGACAGTAACATCATCGTGATACTTTCTTCGATCTCCTTGAGGGATGTCCAGTAATTCATGGAAATCCATGCCTGCAGAAATCCCAACCAATACAAAATTCAATTCAGGAATCTACCTTATGTGTCAATCTACATTTACAAAGGGAAAAAAAAAAACGGTGTTCATGCATCATCCAGTTACGCAATCTCTCATGCTTCATCTTAACAGCTAAACCTTCAAAGAAAATATTTTAGCAACTAAAAAGTTTAACCAAATTGAAAAGCTTGAATTTGAGATTTCCAACCTTCAAAACAATATATATAGTACAAATAGTATTAAAAACCAGAAGTAGAATAGAGGTGATAAACGGAATAATATGCTATTGAAGATTATTTAATCTTAAAACACCCAAACACCAAAATGCAGTGCTAAACACCTCAATATAAATAATTGCGTAAACAAATGAACTGAACAGTAGAGAAGCTTTACTACTGAAGCAAAAGCAACAGGAATCCACATTATGTAGGGCAACAGCAGAAATAGACAAGTTAAACAGATCCCATCTAAGTGAAAATTTATCCCCATGTGGTGATCCACCACTGTCAATAAGCTCCCATTTGATCTTAGAATTACTTCTTCACATTATAGACAATGGAATAGAGAGAAGAAGCAAATTATGAAAAGAATGTTTACCAGCTTTCTTGGCAGCATGCATAAGAACCTCCTCTATCAGGCGTTGTGCAGGGTCTCCATCTGGAAACTTCTCCATGAAGCTCTCAACAAGAGAAACCACTTTCTGATTGCTCAGATATTGATATAATCCATCAGATGAAAGGATTAAAAATTGATCCCTTGGGCAAAGTCTATGGTGACGAAGAGAAGGTGAGCAGGATATATATGGTGCAGTACCAATGTACTCATTTCGAAACATCTCCAATAATGCATCATTCAATTTGGGCTGCAAGAAGTTGGGATCATGTTATTGCCTACGCTGGTTACATTCCTTAAATATTTAACATAATACGACATGTGAGACAAGTCTGTTTCCTCCTCTCCCTTAAACCCCCCCTCCCTCTCTCACATACACAAAAAAGCATGTATAATTTTTACTTCTGACATTTGAAAACAATTACATTCAAATGTTGGATAGCTGAATCCCTTTTTTTTTCTTTTTGTCTGAAAATAAATTATTTTCCCCAGAGAAGTGGCAAGTAAATTGTACTGTTCTTAACCTTCAGGGTTTCCTTTATGGCTTCGTCATGGTAACTAATTCATAAGCCACTAGATGTTTTTCTTAAACACAACATACCATAGATAAGATTTAACACTTTAATAGTGAAAAGGCATGTGAAACAACCTTTTTCAGAAATCCTGCACCAAATGCTCTGGTTACTTTAAGTCGACCTTTCACTCTGTCATTGACAATGCACTGGTTGTCATCTGGATGCTCATTCTTGATTCTTATGATTTCCTGCACAAATTAAACAGTCAAATTCAGCAAATGTAGCATACAAATTAGGAGAACTGAATACAGTTTGAACTGCAATTCTTTCTTTTATGTCTGAAACAACAAACCAAGGAAGCTGCAATTTCATGCACTTTTACTGACTGATTAAGCAATATTATCATTCATCATTAGATGCGTCTGTTACACGAGAAGGACGTCTTCAACCCAAACTAGAATCTAACATGAATCCAAACTTTGAGAATATATAGATCCGAGCAAAAAAGGAGGCATTCACAACATTGACCAATCCCAAGATTTAATGCTTATCAATATTCCATACCATCCTAGAAGATGTAGATCCATCTCTTTACATATACCTTTCCCTTGACAACCCACATGCTTTGTCGGAGCGGTGATCAGATATATTATGAAGCATAGAAGCTTGTAGTTTTTTCTTCTAACCAAAATGCTAAGTGAATGTCAATCATTCTTATAACACTTGAAAAAGCACCAGGTTTCTGATTAAGACCCTTTCTAAACTGTTTGAAAACCAATGTCAACATATTAAAATATACCAAATAGTTTTAATATGCAATAGAAAAATTTTGAAAAGCAATGTAAAAGACTTCTACAGGATTTAAATAGACTTGTCTAAGATCTATCCTTTTGTTAAATCAATGTCAAGGAAACAAAGGATGATGGGTAAGGTATCATAATAAGAGTTAGATAAGAGTTGTTTTATAAAGTGCATGATCTGCATGAGAATTCATCTAAAGAACTCTCCAAACACAAATTTGACACACATTGATACTGCACGGGTCACTCCAGAGCAAGAATTTCATCTGCTTAAAATTAGATTTCCTAAATGTTTTCCCTTGCATATAAAAAATCATAAGACAATAAAAGTAGAATTTGAAATACTTAAAATGTAAGCCATGACAATATAAAATGACTTAAGGCATAACTGAGGTAATGGAACTAATATGGCTAATTTGTTCGGAGGAAAACTATAGCATTGCCAAAGGTACAACAATCTCTACACAAAACATTCCGGTTAAGTCACTAAACCTCTCAATGAAGCTCTTAACTAAAATAATAAATAAAAGTTAGCAGTCTAGGGCTCATAACTGTTATTTTCCTAATGAAAATAGAAATCAGCCATGAAGCTAAACTTGAGTCATTTTAGTGAAAGCAGCATAAGCAAAGAAAATTGTCAAGCCACACATTTCATATTGAAGAAGGCAGAAAACAAACAATGAACTAAATTTTCAATATTCAGAACATACTTCTTCAATGCTGGTGCTATGGTCAGTTGACAGCTGCAATGCAGTCAATCTCATGGACTCAGCAGGAGCCTCAATCACTGGCTTGATTGCCTTTTCACCCGGTGCCAAAGTCTCCTCCACTATACCCTCCATGTTTGACCCATTTTCTTCATGCTTTCTTCCCTCCATGCTGGAACCAACATCCTCTGGTTCATACTGTGCAACAATTGCCCTACTATCCCCTACATTCATCACATAAACATCCTCATCCCTCATCAAAACCACCAGCAAACACGAACCCATCAATGCAAGCTCTGGATTTGTATCAAGCACCTTATCTGTCATATCCAAATATGCTAACTCGGTCTCTTCCAGAGCCCTGGACAAAGCCCTCAAAACCAATTCATGATCAACTGGACCTTCTTTCCTTCTCCTCCCAGTCTTTTGAACCCTCTCCTCCACTCTATTATCTACCTCCTCAACCTTCTCCTTATCTTCCAACCGAAACCTCCACGGAAACAACAAACTGCCCGTACCCTCTCTATGCTTTGACAGCCCCTGCCTCAATTTTGACAACAACAACCACCTCCTACTCACTGCAGACCCCTCTTTACTTAAAGTAATTGCATCATCCACCGAAAAGGCAAACCTATCAGACCCAGAGAGATCCAACCCATCTTCCGGGTCATCCTCAGCTAGAAACTCCCATAACCTCCTCCTCCTAATCTCAGTCCCCTCCTGTTCAAATGTTACCCTCCTCACTCTCTCTTGCACCACTCCACTCGATTCATTCTCCCCAGTTAAACCCTGCCCTACACTCGTAACCTCCTCAACGGAATTATTCTGATTCTCAGTTTCACTATCAGTTTTATTTAAACTACCTGTAGCTATTAAAATGTTGGATGGGTTAGTTTTATTTTCAGCTTCGTTTTCATTCTCATTTTCAGTTTTATTTTCAATTTCTTCATCAAGTTCCCAAAAAAGACCATGGAGTTCATGGAAAACAGCTCGATAGAGATTACCCATCAAGAATTCGGGTGCGTCCGGCCCATTAAAACCATCGTAAATCCCAACGAACAACCACCCTTGCTCCTCCGAAACAACGACGTGAACCCGATCCTCCCCGGCCTTCCCTAATGCCCACTGCACATCCCCGCCGGTCTTCTCATCCGCCGCTGCCGCCGCCGCCTCCGTGCCCCCGGAATTCTCCCTTCTACCTACGAAATTCAACACCGGAACCACCCAAGGCCGTTTCTTGTCGGAGAAATTTCTCAAGATCCCCGAAATGCTCTTCTTTCTCTTCTTTTTGACATAAATGCCACCCAACGGTGCCGAGAAATGTACTCTCCCTTCCGGCCCAGTGTTGGCCTCCAGTGGACCAGACACCGCCCCGCGCTCTAACGGACCCGACATGAAGTACCCACCCCGCTCAACCGGGTCATGAGCTCCGCCACGTGGCACCGGCTGCAGAGGCAAGGAACAAAACGACGACGTGCTCTCGAAGCCATTGCCGCTAACGATACTGCTCTTGACGCCGTAACCGAGGGTATTCTCAGTGGCATCGTCGTAAATGTTGTCAAGTTGGAGGACAGTTCTAGGAGTGGATGTATTAGCACTCACGGAGGCTCCGGATATGGCTTTAAACAAGGTTTCGGGTCCGGTCCGGGTTTTCGGGTCATGAGACGGGGAGAAACGCAGAGAGTGCGAAGGAGACACGAAACGATCGGAAGGAGTCGGAGAGAGGAAACGATTGGAAGATCGAACATAACAGAAGGAGTGGCCGAGGGTTTCATCCAACGGCTCTGATGCAGCAAAGATCAGGTCGGCGTGATCCTCCGGCGGCCGGTTTGACCGGTCTGCCACCGGATTAAAGCAAGGGCAGAGCGTAGAAACTCCACTTCCCATCACATTTGATTCATTCCACTCCCTTCCCCTCCTTTTCAACAATTTTTTTTATTTTTAAACAAGCTGAAAAAAAAAACAAACAGTTTCTAAATATGAAAAAAAAATAGAGAGAAAGAGAGAGAGAGAGCGAGCTGCTTTTTTGCTGCTTCTTCTCTTCTCTTGCTTCACAGCGAAAGAGAAAACCAAAACACAAAAATATGTTTTTGAAATTTCTTTTGCTTTTTG
Organism: Gossypioides kirkii; assembly: GCA_005610355.1. Taxonomy (NCBI): domain Eukaryota; kingdom Viridiplantae; phylum Streptophyta; class Magnoliopsida; order Malvales; family Malvaceae; genus Gossypioides; species Gossypioides kirkii. Next base: position 4,709,767 of record CP032254.1, on the reverse strand, counting down.
TTTTTTCTTCTTTCACTTGGTGTGTGGTTTTTGTTTTTTTTTTAATTTAAACTAGCTGAGCTGAGCTGAGCCTGAGTGGACTTTGGTATTTATTTTTTCTTTTTGATGTTTGAAATTTCTTCTTTTTTATTAATTTTAAATTCCGAGTGGTTGTTTGTTGGCCTCCGGGCTGACGGTTACATGTGGCAATTGACAAATGCATGAAGGGACACCCATGCATGCCAGATGGGATAATACCGGGTCCACATGGGTTGCCAGGTGTGCATGTGGGGTCCACCATGAATTCTTCTTTTTTGGGGGGCTTTGGCGGTTTTTGCCGGTTCATGGGGTTAAAAAAACCAATAAAAAAAAAATGAGGCAAGGACAAGGGGGAAGGGCAATGGCGTCCTTAAAGGGGAAGGGCAGAGGGGACGGCTCATGGCTTTAAGGAAAGTGGTAGGGTCAAAATGCGGGAAGGAAACCGAGGAGTGAAGGGTCGTCACTTCTAGGGATGCTTTTGTCCGTTTCGTTGTTTGGTCAAAATACTCCATTTTGGGGCTCCCCTTCAACCCCCTTATGCCCAACCTACCTGTATAACCCCCCTTTTCCTTTTCCCTTTATTGACTATATTGCCCTCTGGTATTTTTCACTTATTTTTTCCGTCCCTTTCTGAGATTCTTAATACTTCAATTCTTTACCCTTAACCTCTTACAACATCTTTTTGCATTTTCTTTTGTTTTTTTCAACAATTTTGATTTGAATTTTTGATGATTTTTAAGAAATTGTATACCTGTAAAGCATTTCTATCTGACATCTACATATCTGTAAGTTATTGTCGTGTTTTAAATGAATGCATGAAACGTTTCAAGAAAGAAATGAGTCAGTTTTAAGCTTTGAACATCTTTCGAAGTTTGATGTATATATTAAACGTTCATTGAATTTTTAAATAAATTTTTTATTTTATTTATGACTATTAAATACACACAGATATCACTTTTATTGTATTTTGTCGTGTTTTAAATTAAAGCACGAAACGTTTCGAAAAAAAATGAATTAATTTGTTTGTTGTGTTTTAAATAAAAGCACGAAATGTTTTAAGAAATATACGAGTTAATTTGAAATTTTGAATATCTTTCTAAGATTTAATAAACAAGGTTTTTGTATATGTTAACATTCATCGAAATTTTGAATAAATTTGGCAACAAAGAAATTCTACTTTTCTTATAACTATTAAAATACTCGTATATCATTTTTATTGTATTTTGCCATGTTTTAATTGAAAGCACAAAATGTTTCAAGAACGATGAGTTAATTCTAAATTTTGAATATCTTTTTAAGTTTTGATGAACAAGGTTTTTGTATATATTAACGTTGATTAAAAATTTCAATAAATTTTGCAACAAGTAGTTCATTCTTTTTATTTATAACTATTAAATACACTCAAATATTATTTTTATTGTATTTTGTTGTATTTTAAATGAAAGTACCGGACGTTTCAAGAAATATACGAGTTAATTTTAAATTTTGACTATCTTCCTAAGTTTTTATGTATATGTTAATGCTCACTAAAAATTTAAATAAATTTGACAACAAACAAATTATTCTTTTTATTTATAACAATTAAATACACACAAAAATAATTTTTATTGTATTTTGTTGTGTTTTAAATAAAAGCATGGAACGTTTCAAGAAAGATATGAGTTAATTTTAAATTTTGAACATCTTTCTAAGCTTTGATGAACAAGGCTTTTGTATATGTTAACGTTCACAGAAAATTAAAAAAAAACTGCAACAAATAGATTATTCTTTTTATTTATAACTATTAAATACACACATATATCATTTTTATTGTATTTTTCGTGTTTTATATGAAAACACATAATGTTTAAAAAAAGATATGAGTTAATTTTAAATTTTGAACATCTTCTTAAGTTTTCATGTATATATTAACGTTCATTGGAAATTTAAATAAATTTGACAACAAAAAAATTCTTCTTTTTATTTATAACTATTAAATACACACAGATATCATTTTTATTGTATTTTGTTTTGTTTTAAATGAAAACACGGAACGTTCAAGAAAAATATGAGTTAATTTTAAAATTTGAACATCTTTCTAAGCTTTAATGAACAAGACTTTTGTATATGTTAACATTCACTAAAAATTTAAATAAATTTAGCAACAAATAAATTATTCTTTTTATTTATATTCAAAAAAAATTATTCTTTTTATTTATAACTATTGAATACATTCAGATATCATTTTTATTGTATTTGTCGTGTCTTAGATGAAAGCACCGAACGTTTCAATAAATATATAAATTAATATTAAAATTTGAACATCTTCCGAAGTTTTTATGTATATGTTAACATTCATTGAAAATTTAAGGTTTAATATAACATTTGATACCTGAACTTGACACTTTTTCTTAATTTGGTATCTAAACTTTTTTTTGGTCAACTTTGGTACTCAAACTTGACATTTTTTCTTAATTTCGTACCTAAATTTGACACTTTTTTTTAAAATGATATTTAAACTTTTTGGGGTTCAATTTGATACATGAACTTAACTTTTTTTTCCTAATTTGGTGCCTAATATTTTTTTAATATTAATTCTTTATGCATAGCTCAATACCTATTTTTAACATGAATTTTCTCTAAAATTGACAATATTTTTGTAGCATAACAAAAAAAAGTTTAACACCGTTATTATTTTGCATAATTTTTATAATATTTAATAAATTTAGGTATCAAATTGAATCTAAAAAAAAGCTTAGATGTCAAATTAGGAAAAAAAATATCAAATTCAAGTACAAAATTGGGTTCAAAACAGTTTAGATACCAAAATAAAAAAATGTCAAGTTCAGGTATGAAATTTGGTCAAAAAAATTTAGGTATAAAATTAAGAAAAAGTGTCAATTTCAGATATAGAATGTTATATTAAGCCAAAATTTAAATAAATTTTGACAACAAACAAATTCTTCTTATTGTTTATAACTATTGAATACACACAAATATCATTTTTATTGTATTTTATCGTGTTTTAAATGAAAGCACAAAACCTTTCAAGGAAGATATGAGTTAATTTTAAATTTTGAACATCTTTCTAAGCTTTGATGAACAAGACTTTTGTATATCTTAAAATTCACTGAAAAAAAAAACCCTATAACAAACAAATTATTCTTTTTATTTATAACTATTAAATAGACACAAATATCATTTTTATTGTATTTTACCGTGTTTTAAATGAAAGCATCGAACGTTTCAAGAAAGATATGAGTTAATTTTAAAGTTTGAACATCTTCCTAAGTTTTTATGTATATGTTAACGTTCATTGAAAATTTAAATAAATTTGACAACAAACAAATTATTCTTTTTATTTATAACAATTAAATACACACAAATATAATTTTTATTGTATTTTGTCGTGTTTTAAATAAAAGCATGGAACGTTTCAAGAAAGATATGAGTTAATTTTAAATTTTGAAAATCTTTCTAAGCTTTGATGAACAAGGCTTTTGCATGTGTTAACGTTCACAGAAAATTAAAAAAAACTGCAACAAATAGATTATTCTTTTTATTTATAACTATTAAATACACACATATATTATTTTTGATTATATTTTGTCGTGTTTTAAATGAAAACACATGATGTTTAAAAAAAGATATGAGTTAATTTTAAATTTTGAACATCTTAAGTTTTCATGTATATATTAACGTTCACTGAAAATTTAAATAAATCTAACAACAAACAAATTCTTCTTTTTATTTATAACTATTAAATATACGCAGATATCATTTTTATTGCATTTTTTTGTGTTTTAAATAAATGCACCGAATGTTTCAAGAATGAAATGAATTGCTTTTAAATTTTGAACAATTGTTTAAGTTTTGAAGAATAAGACTTTTGTATATAATAACGTCCATTATAAAATTATATGAATTCAACAACAATCAAAACATTCATTTTATTAATAACTATTAAGTACATACAAATATTATTTTTATTACATTTTGCCGTATTTCAAAAAAGGGAAAGGGAGTTGTTTTGTAATTATTTATTTTCTATACAATATTTAATACTACTCATAACTCTCTCTAGTCTTACAAAGGAGGATAAGCATATTTTAACACACTCAAACCCTCATCATCTAATACTGGCATAAATATCAATATCAATCGGACTAAAATTCAGTCAACATTTAATTATTATTTTTATATTCAATGAATTTTTTTATAAAAATGAATTGTTTTAGCAACTCCCGTGACTTATTTTCAACAAAGAAAAAGAAAATTTTCCGTTTATTTTAAAAAGATCTTACTTTTTACAAAAGTTATTATTCATCTTGCTAATTTCAAGTTTAAATTGGAATATGCAGTAATACATCTTTCAAATTAACAGAATAGTTACATTAAGGGCAATTTCGTCTTGAAACAAATAAAACTTACGGGTCATAAATCATTTAGTAAAAAAAGGAAAATGGTAAAACCCTTAAATGAGGCCCAAACCCAAGAAAAAAGGGGAAAGGTCGCGTACATTGCAGTTTTCATGCAATCATATCGCGCCACGTCACCACATAAGAATCATAAGATCAAACTCTTGATCAAAGATTCAATGGACGGCCCTGATTCTTTTGATCCCACAAGAGAAGATAGAGAGATAGAACAAAATTTTGTTCGTATCTTTTGCATGACTTTGTCTGATTAGTCAAACGGCACGATTTCCTCTTCACTCTTCGTTTGTCGTAATCCCAACTTTTTAAACCAAAAAAAAAAAGTAAACATTATTTATTATTAAATATTATTTTATTTTTTTTGTTTTGATTTTTTAATTATGACTGAATCATATTTAACTTTTTGTTTTTGGAAGGCGGAGTGTGAGCTTTTCACACTTTAATTAATTAGGAGGCAAATAAAATAAACAAATAACAATATTTATATATTTTGGGTTTGAAAAAACATTTTTTATGATTATTGATAGAAGGGAAAAATAAAGTAATATATCTATATATATATATAAATTGCATGTGAAGGCGGGAAAATCTGATTCCCCTCCTCTTAGATTGTTTGCTCATCAAAACTGCAAGTCAAAGAGTTTGTTGGTTTTGAGAATTTTAATCAAGGCAAAACGACAAAGCGGATGTAATGTCACATGATACGTGTGAAAGCCCACATTCTCTTTTTTATTTAAATGGTTAGATTTAGATGCCCTTTTGTACTCTTTTTTTTTTTTTTCCAAGTTACTATACGTAATTTTAATATTAATTTGGTAAAAATATTGGGCTAAAAATGGGTTTGGTTAGAGCTGAGCATGGTCGTGTCGGATTCGGGCCAAGCTTCAAGAAATTTTTAGGCTCAATTGTTAGGTCTAGGTCCAACCCGACTCGAAAAATGGACCTAAAATTTTGTCCAAATTTGACCCGAATTATAAAAGTCAAACTCGAGCCCGACTTGGTCCGTCCCATTTTAATTTTTTTAGATTATTTTATTATATACAACAAATTTAAAATATATATAATATATCAAATAAACTTAAAAAATTAAAACAAACATTAAAAAAAATTTAAAATACATTAAAAATTCTTTATATTAAGATAGTTGCAAATAAAGTAGTAAAAAAATTAACAATAAAACATAAGTTCTAGAATATTCAAATAATATTAAAAAAAATAATGAAACAATAATAAAAACGCATAAAAATGACATCTAAACAATCAAAATAACAACCAAAATAGTAGCAAAAATAACAGCAAAATAATAACAAAAACAACAAAAATAGCAACAAAAACAACAACAAAAATAATAGCATCAAAACAATAAAAAAAAAGCAACCAAAATAGTAAAAAAAACCAAAACAGCAAAAATAGCAACCAAAACAGTAAAAAAAACAACACCAAAACAACAATATAAATTTTTTTATTAAAAATGGTTAATTTGTTCGAGTCGGGTAGAGCCGGGCTCGGGCCAAAAAACTCTTACCCGAGGCTCGGCCCGTTTAGAAAATGGGCCTCACTTTTTGTCCAAGTCCATTTTTCGGACCTATATTTTTGTCCAAACCCTCTCATTTTTCGGTTGGGCCTTCGAGTCGAGTCAAGTGACCCGGCCCATAATCAGGTCTAGATTTAGTAAACAATATTTAGTATCCTAATTAGTATGGTTAGACTCGTTTTCTGTGTTGTTTTATTTATTTTTATATATTATATAGTTTATATCTTGTGAAAAATAAATTATAATAATATAATGTAAACATTAAAAGATATTTAAGTTGTTAATGTTTTAAAATTTAATAAAAAACTGTATATAATTAAATATACATCGTAAAAAATAAATTAATGCTTTTCAAAAAATAAAAGTAATCAATATTAAATAAAAAAATCTATATTTTATAAAAGAATTAAAAAATAATATAAGACCCAAAGGAAAAGCAAAGGATTGCGGTTTAGGGGTTTAGATAAAATTTAAAAATCTTATGATGAGCAAAGCTAAAGATTTTGTGTTAAAAAAGATTGAGTTGAATTTTGAGTTAAAAATATAAATTTCTCATTTATTTAATAAATTAGAAGAAATTAGATTGAATTATTAATTTTAAAATGTATTAAAAATAAAATTATATTATTTAATTTACATGATTAGGGTCAGACCGTTCACAAATATGAAAAAAATTAAATAAAATTTGAATTCATATTTTAAATTTAAATCAACTTAACTAATTACTGTATAATATTGATAACATCATAATTTATTATAAAACGGATTCGATCCAATCCATAAATATCTCTCGTACCAAATATTCTCTATATACATATTTATCTCTTTTTATTCCCTTTACATAGATGAATGAAAATTTTAACATATATATGCCAACATGACTTAGAAAAAAGAAAAAGAAGAGATGTATCATTCAAAGGTATATATTTTGTAAGCTTCACCCAATTCCGCAACTTTTAAAGTGTAAAGTTTATGAACGAAGCATAGAATAGTATTCCAATTGCTAAAGTAATTTACCCAAATTGGGTATTTATTTGTATTTCTTTGTTTCCACTTTACTCGACTTAAGTAATGTTTGGAAAGCTACATTATTGCATTTGGAATAGTAAACACCCTAATCATCAGACCATCATATAGGATTCAAAAAGGTGTTGCGAGAATTGAAGTAATTACGCAAGTAATTACACTTAAATTCAATTATCCTATAACTTTTCAAGCATGTACAAATATTTTAAATTTAAAAAATAGTTTTATATAGGTTTAAGTTATTAAAAAAATTATATTATAAGTGCAAACATGTATGAGTGTTTGAGATAACTATGGTAACAAATTTCTATGGTTATATTATAAATCCAAAAAGATTATATAATAAAAAAATTATATGTATTTTATAAAGTTATAACAAAAAATTACATCATTTTAACATTGAAAATTACCTAAAAGTATTACCAAAAAGTATAAACCAGTTGCAATATAAACTCAAATATAAAGTGATAGATGTTAGTTATGCAAGTATTAAAGGTTTTCTTACATCATATCGTGGAGAGTGATATCATTTGAGTTGATGGAGTTAATCATAACATCGGGAATAACTCACGAACTCTTTAATTCGAGACATCCAAAGCTCCGAAATGTAGTTGAGAAGATATTTGTTGTTCTAAAAAAAATTCTCATATTAAAATCACCTCATTATAGTATAAAAAATTGGATCGTATTAACATTTTCCATACTTCTTTAACTTCATTCATAAGTGGAATTGAGATAATCCATACTTTGAAGAGTACATGGGAGAAGGAGATCTTGATGATTTTAACACTATAAATTCATATCGAGATAATGATAAAGAGTATATGTTAAATGTTAAAAAATGGAACAACTCAACAAATATGAAATGCTAGAGCAATTAGATAAATTGCATGTGATTTTTATTACTTTTGTTATTTTTATTAGTAATCGTATTATCGACTACTTTTTTGGACTAACATATTACATATGCTGATTTGATTTTAAATTTTGTTACTCGTTTAGAATTTTTATCGTATTAATATATTTGTAGTAATTAATATTTTTTAAAAATATAATTATGTAACAATGTAATTACATTTTGTACTACCAAACATGACATAAATAATTATGTTGTAATTAAACTTTATTAATCAAAAACGTTTAAAAAATTATAATTTTTTATAATTGTAAAAGAATAAAATAGTAATTACATTTTTATTCAATTATTCTATATGCTTAAACAAATAGGGAAATAGGGTATTAGATTTTAGTCTCTTCTCCATGCATATAGATGGAAAAAAGGAAGCCATCTTTTCTTAATTTTTTTTCATGTTTATTGCAAGAAATAAATGTTTTTGAAAAGCAAAGTCAAAACATAAAGGAAAAAGAAAATGGTTCAAATTTCTTTCCTAATTTTTCATATTAGATTAGATTAGTCTAAGTGACCACTTTAAATATCGTATCATTGGAAATATATTAATATTTAGAAATACTATAACATAATATATATATATATATTTGGTAAATATAACATAAAATATTATTACGTAAAATTATATATATATATATATATATATATATATATATATATATATTTATATAAAAAGAATAGTCAATAATGAACTAGAAAGGGGGATGGTGACAATTAGCCAATTAGAGGGGTTCGCAGTGGGGTCCATGATAAATCACTTGGTCAACGACCAAAGACAGAGTCCAGATACGTGGGGTCCACACTAGTGACTCTACCTTCGTTCTGACGTCATCTTTGTCGGATTTCTTCTTCCTTTTTCCAGTTTTTATCAACAGCTTATTTTATTTTTTTTCGCCTGAACTTTACCAATAACAATTTATTTAAATTAGTTTTTCCATATTTAGGTTGTACTTAATTTTTTTTTCTCCTACATATTTATTCAAGTATTTTTATACTTAATAGTTAATAGTACTTAATCAATCGGGAAAGTAAATTTGTAATTATATAATTTAAATAATATTACTATTCTTAACAGTAAAATGTGGTGTGAAAACAGAGGCGAATTTAAGGATGAAAGGAATTTTGGTCCTCTTAAAATAAAAAATTATTATTTAAACTATTTGAAATTTCTTAAAATTTTAAATTAATAAACGTAAAATTACACTTTTACCTCTTAAAATTATAAAATTTTGATTTAATCCTTTAAAATTTATAAAGATATAAACTATTAAAAATTAAAATTTAATTTCAACTCCTTAAAAAAATTTTCTAACTTCGCCTTAGTGTGAAAGCTTGATGCAGTTAGAATATTTCATATATTTATAGTGTTTTAATAACTATAAATGAAATAGTGTAATGGCTTTTGGTTATTGATCAAGAATTATATCACTTGATTTTTGACAAAGAATTATGACTATACAATTAATATTATTTGAATAATTATGTTCTTTTTAAAGAGTGATTATTCAGGAAAAACATTTATTGAAAGTTATGTATTTATGAAGAAATATAAAAATTCTTATAAATAGGAGTGAATTTCATTTGGAAAAAATAGTAAAAATTCTCAAAAGTTCTTTCTATCATTCTTCTATCTTTATTATTATTAGATTGTTCTATATAGAATTAATACATAAATTCTTTATAGAAATTGATTTTCTTGTTATACGCTCAGTAGTTAGTGGACTATTTTCGTCAATGCAAAATGCAAATAGCCCCCAGGCTTCATTTGCTTGAAACTCATTTGCACAACGAGTGTAAGTGGGAGCGAATAGAACCTTAAAGATAATGACTTGATACACGCATTAGAGCTTGTGTTTCGTTTGTGTGTTAAATATTTTCCTCACTAACAATTTTAAGGTTCTATTCATTTTCATGATGGCTACTACAACATATGAAAGTGGAACACTAAGGGAGTTGGTTTCCAACTTTGTCAAGCTAAATCGGTTTGATGGTTACAATTTTCGACGATGGAAAAAATGCACTTCTTACTATCAACTTTCGAGAATGCTTATGTTTTGGATACTCCAATACTAGAAGAGAATGAAAACGAATTTATTGTTGCGACACAAGAAAGGCAAAAATGGGACAATGCTGATTACATGTGCATAGGCCACATATTGGATGGTTTATTCGATGGTTTGTTTGGCACTGACCAAAATGAGGTCACCACTAAGAAACTATGTGCAATAAACAAAAGACATTACACCTTTTCATTTATAGTTATTGAAACACTATAAATATTTGAAAATGTTCCAACAGTTGAATGTAGTATTTGGATGGTAGATTGGTATGTACTGTGTGTAACTTGCATAAGATGGGTAACGAGGGTTGTATGGGTTATACGGGTCATAATGATGGTTTGGCTATGATAGTTGTTGGAGATATTGTTGCGCTATGTTGGTTTGAGGTTGCTTTAGAGTTGTTTGGGGTTGAGACTCAATTTGTGGATCTTTTTCTAATTCTTCTTCAGTTGTAGGAATTCTTGGGTTGGAATGAGTTATGTTTGTCCACACTAACCACACCAATTGTTGATACTAGAATATGGTATGAAAGCTTGAGATGGTGAATAGTTGTAAGATGGAGATGACAATTGTAAAGGAAAAGACTAGTCGAGGAGGGGAGGGAAAACTGAGGAAGGCTTGGGTTGAAGATGTTGATATCTTGAGAGAGCCCTTCTTCCTCCTTTTGATGCCATATGGTAACTCTTTATAGGTCAATAGATTAGTAATGTGATGTGAAGTGACTAAACTACAAGTTTTATAGGTGACAAGTGATATGTGTCATGTTGGAATGGTTAATTTGTTAACAAAGTTAAATAATAGAGTCATGGTGCCCATAATAAAGATGTCTCTAGTGACCAGGCTTGTAACAGCTCGATTTCTAGTGGTGTCGGAAACAGTGGTTTTGGGACCACAACTCCGATGAGTCGAGTCATAAAATTTTCATTTTAAATATTTTTGGTGATATATGCATCGTATGAATTATGATTCGAAAATATCATTGATTAGATAGTTAATTGAATAGAAAGGACTAATTTGTATAAAGGATAAAAGTATTGATGTTTAATTAGAAGGACCAAATGAGTAAATTAACCAAAGAATAATTAGTTAGTGGAATGGCATGAGTATTAAGTGAATATAGCATGATTAATAAGGTTAACAAAATGGTTAAATAAAGTTAATTATAAAATTTATAAAATTTACAAGTTTACCATTAGTATATATATGAAATTAAATTAAGAAAATGAAGAAAACCATCATAATTTCTCACCTTCTTCTTATTCATTCGGCCAAGAGGAGAAAATTAGGGTTTTTTCACTTTCAAGCGTTAAGCTTTGATTTGGGTAAGCAAACTTTAATCGTTTTTAATAATTTTTATGTTTTTGAGTCCGTATCAACTTAATCTAGCTTATGCAAGGACTAATTTGTGAATCTATCAAATGTTAGAGAACTTGCCATTGTTGAAATTGCTTGTTCTTGAAAGCTTTTGATATATTTGAGTGTTTGATACTTGGGTTAAATCTTTTTGTAAAGTGATTTTTGATGAAATTAGGGTTTAAGGACTAAAATGTTAAAATGGTAATATTGTTGTACTTGTTTTGAAATAAATGAATTTTCTTGGATGTATAAGGAGACTATGAGTATTCGGTTGGTATGGGTTGAAGAGGAAATGAGTATTTTGCATGTTTTGTGTTGTAAGGACTAAATTGAATAAAAAGAAAAGGTTAGGGGTAAAATTGTAATTTTATCAAAAAGGGGTTTGATTGTGTTAAATGAATTGATTGTATGATTAATATGAGAAATTGAATAATTTGTGAATGTAAACTACGATCGTGCCATCGATCATGGGAAGGGAAAATTAGCAGAATAGTCCTTGGAATCCATTCACAATTGCAATCCAGTCCGGTAAGTTCGTATAGTTAAATTCTAACTTAAACTGATTATTCTTATAATATGACTATTGTAGTGAGATGAAATGATAATCGAAGTTGTTGAAGACAAGTGTGAATGAACTACGGAAGACAAACGGGTTCGAGCTATAAATGAAAGGATTCGATGACAAAGTGTCATCGTGAGTAAATGAATCCTTTACGAATTTAAAGGTCCGATGACTAAGTTTCATCGTGAGTAAATGAATCCATGATGGATTAAATGTCCTATGACTCAGTGTTATCGTGAGTATTAAATGAAATGAATTCCAATGCGAACAAGGGTCCGATGACTTTGTGTCATCGTGAGAAATAAATGCGAGTGAAACTTACCCAGATTTAAACAGTGTTCCATTAAGTTAATTAGATTTTTGCAACTCTTGAAGTTTGTTAAATATATTTAACTTTATGTACTTACTAAGCCCTAATGTGCTTACCCGTGGATTTGCATTGTTTGTAGATTCACTTTTGCTGTTCGGAGATCAGATCATCTTGAAGCATCACACTATCCCGGAGTTGTTCGGTAGATTTTTACATTACTTGGTTAATGTGGCATGTACTAGGATGATGCTACTTTTTCTTTATACAATGAGTCTGTGACAAAATCATGTTATGTTTGATGAAATGTTGGATGTAGCCCTAAGTACCTTGTATTGACATAAATATTGTATTTGTGTTGTCTTGAATGCATAGATAAAAGTTATGCTTATATGGAAACAATGAACTTGTGTTTGGTACAAATTCTAGAGATTTAGCTACTTGTTTCGGTAGAATCCATGTGTGTTTCGGTAGAAGTGCAAGGTAGGAGAGAGGTTCTATACTGACTTGAGTTGTATCGGTAGTTAAATTGTGAGTATCAGTAGTTGTATGTATAAAAGCATTGGTAGTTTGCATGCTTGAATCGGTAGAAGTTACAAGATGGAAATTTAGCTCTTTGGAGTTTTTAGTATCGGTAGATGCATGACTTGTATCGGTAAAAATTTCACTTGTATCAGTAGAACTAGTACAGGTACCAGTAGAAATTTGCACTGTTTAGAATTGTTCATTGAATTAACTACTACCGATACTTGACCTTCAGGTACCAGTAGAAGTCTCCTAAATGTTGGAAATTTCTATTTTTACCCTTGACAAAATAATGTTATGTTTAGATATTGTTCTACATCGTGAGAAATGATTTTTGAATTGAATAAAAATGTGAACAATCGGATATGTGTAAAAGATGAATAGTACAATATGAATAGATGACACCGGAATCCTAACCAACGACAATACTCGAGATTTTTGGTGTTACAAGGCTCGGTCTTGAGGATCGTCTAGAAGTGCGATTGTCCAAGGCCCAAGATTAAAAGGAGCCCAAAATATTGTTTTTCAGTTTTTAAGGAGCCCAAATTTTTTACCAACTTTTAAGGACCAAAAAGTTTTTTTTTTTTTTTTAACTTTTAAGAAATCTAAAACTTCATTTTATTATTTTGCCTAGAGTCTAAAAATATCAAGAACGGACTTACTAGTGACGAGAATATTTCTAATAGGATATACGTAACAAATATTAATATTAATATTTCAAAATAAAACTATGAAGAGATTCATACAATAAAGAAGGTGTCTAAAATTCTAACAATTAATGGGGAATACCAAAATTCATTTATACCAAATTCCATTTTCCTATCTCTCAACTGATTCACAATTAAAAGAGAAAAAGAACAATTAATTTCGTTGCTGTGGTTCCTGTTTTCCTTTAAATTAAAATAAATCATTTGTGTGGAAAAAAGTGAAGCGTTGGCTCCCTCTCTTTGGCCAAAAATAAATTGGCAAGTTGTGGTCTCTTTCTGGCATTTGAATTTTTTAGTTGAATGATATTGACACTGCCATAACACGAGTTTTTCATATGGAAAATTAAATTTATTGTTATCAAAATAAACATATTTCTATATAATTAAAAAAATAAATCATTGTGATTTTATTATTTACGTCAAATTAGACTTGATAATGAAAAAACAGTCTTCTCCTATAATAAATTATACCCCCTCAACTTCAATTTTGAATATCAAACAGTCAGACTTTATCTTAATCTTAAAAACATTTGTCAATTACTTTGAATATATATATATATATAAGAAACCAAAGTTTTCAAATGGGTTGATTTTGAAACAAATTATTTTTTTATTGCAATATTTATATTAATTGAAGACACCCTTTAAACTTTACTACCAAGTAATTGACTCAAGTCCAAGAATTATTTGTTTCTTTTCTTAAAATTAAATGTATAACTTTCAAAATTACAAAGCTAATTGGCTGTTTATATTTGGTTTGTCTTTGATTTGAAGTGTAGCAAAAGGAAATATTATTATTGTATTGCTACGTTAGTTTAATTAATTCAACAAATACTTGTTTTTTGTGCGACCATTTAAAATCTTATATTATATGATTATTAAATGTTTAAAACTATTGAAAGTTTCAAGGGTTGTTGTTTACTTCACTTTCAAAATACCGTGTTAAACAAACATTTTCTTTAATGAGACGTGTTAATACTACATATTTAAATTTTAAAATATTAGAACTCCGACTATTAGTTTGATTGTCAGAGTGTTCACTGTCTCAGATATGATTTGCCCTCCTCTTATAATTCACCAAAAGAAGATTAAAATATTAACCGATTGAGTCTTAATTCAATTGACATGAATATTGTTATCGATATAGGTGGGCATAAGTTTGAATGCGCTGAAAAAATATTATCTTCCTATTTATGAATTGAAAAGAGACTATGGATAATTTTAGATATTATGTTAAAAAAACAAATATAATCCGAATTATTAAAAAAAATTAAAATACTAAAGTTCCAAATTCTATCTTTTTGTTGAATAGAAGATGTAAGACCCACCTATGCCTTGCTTTACCAAACACCTCTGTCATTGGTAAGCTATTAGATGGGTTCATAATCATAATTCAACCATTTATCAGCTTTTTTTCTTCTTCTTAAATTATCAAGTATAATTATAGTTATACATCTAAATAACTGTTAATGGGGCTTAGTTTTTTTTTTTTAAGAAACTTTTATAATGTTACCTTTCGAGTAATTGGTTGGACCCCAACAACAATGAAAAGTATTATCTCCCGATGGGAATTTTGTTCCTCAAACCTGCAGAGAACCCGGATGTTTTTAAGAGGTTCACAATGAATGTGGATTTACAGAATAAGGATCTCTTTGATTAATGAAAATATAACTTATAAGATTCATAAAATATCGAAAAAAAGTGTGACATTTAAAATCACATGATGTGTTAGAATATAAAAAAAATTCGAACCACCAACTCAAATAATTACAATTATAAATAATGCACTTAAATAATTATAATTAACATTACCATTATAATTTAATTCAAGATAAATTTAAATCAGAAAAAAAATATGAAAAGAATGAAAGTATAGAGTGAAAGTAAAGTATAGTTTTAAAGTAAGATTTGTAAAAAATAAAAATAAAAAAGTAATTGATAGGAAATGGGTGGAGGAGGATGGGATCTAGAAATAAGTGCATCCAGTGAGAAGAAGAAGAGGAAGAAGAGAAAAAAAAAGCCATTGACTTTGTCTCTATTATCACATGCCGTTGAGGTTTGGGAGTTCATTTACCGCTAATACAATTCACGTTTTTTTTAGTTCCTCGCTTTACTTTTATTCTTTTATGCATTGCACAGTAAACCCCAAATCAATGTCATTTCAATTTGAAAAAGAGGGAAAAAGAGAGAGGAAATCAGGAATTTGGGATCATACTGGAACTGAAAATTCCACCTAAAAAATTTAAGCTTTGATGAACAGTGTGTTGCTTAATTGTCAAATTGCCTACCATGTGTTTGGTTTGACCTACTGGTTTTCTTAAAAAGAAGAAAAAGAATAGATACTGAAGCATTAAGTTTGTGTTTCAAAGTATAAGGTGAAAACCTTTTCGTTTATCCCATGAAATTATAGAAAATACATTTTGGGTTATTTCTAATTCAACCCTTTGGAAGTAAGATTTAGTGTCAAAAGCTAGAGGGTAGCCACCTAACCCCCCCCCCCCTCCTCTCCTCCCTCTCAATTGTCAAATTTGTGTGTTTGTTGGTTGAATTAGGAAAGACCTTCCCAACCTCACGGTTTAGACTTTTTCCGGACTTTGCTTGCTGTAGGATCTTGATATGATCTTTTGACCTAAATTAATTACTTATATTTAATAAACTTTTACGTCTAATTCTAAATTTCATCCATTTGTTTTACAAAAATTAAGAAATTAGTCTCTTGATTTTAATTTCTCATGTTTTGATCATTGGGCTTTATAAAAACAAAGAGTATGATAAATCAAAGTAGGAGGACTAATTTTTTAGTTTTCGTATAGTAAAAGGGATGAAAATAAAAATTAAACCACTTTTTTTTTTTTTTTTTTTTTAATCATCCGCAAATTAGATTCATAAGAATCAAAAGCAAATTGAGAGACAAGGACCTCCAAAGCAAAGAGTCCATGGACCATTTTCAAACTTTAATTTAAGGCCCCTACAAAAGCAGAATCCAACATGTTTTTCACAATAATGAAGAAAAATTGGACTGGACGGTAACTGCTCTCTATGCTAGAAACCCAAAGCTTTAGAAATAAGTACAAAAAATTGTCGATAAAATCAAAAACATCGGCTCTTTATTCCAGAATCCAGGAGAAACAAAAGTCAAAGATCGTGCACCAATGGATATATAACGTGATCGCCTTTGACAAAGTGAAATCTGGTATTCGTAAGGGCATCTTAAGCAAAAATATCCGCCTTTGCATCTTCTATTTTTCCCATCTTTTTTTCACCATATCAGCAACGAGTCCCCAGGGCATCTTAGTTTTGCATATTTCTTTGGAACCATTTGTTAGGGTATCTTATTCATATGAACGTTTAGGTAGTATGTCAAGTTGAGTAGCTAATGGCATCACATCATTTGAGCATATCTTATACATCCCAAACTCTAGTAGACTAGATTATTCCTGGAAACTATACAAACCAATTTACATTTGAAGAGAATCTTGTTTTTGAAACTTGTCTTTTTGAAAGTAGCATGTAGTTTTCAAGGGTGCATCATCCATGTTTGAGCACCCTCTGAAGGAACAAATATGCAATCAATAGGACCACACATGTGCAGAGCACAACTGGAGAACTCATTGGCAACTATTGAGTATAATTTACATTTGAGCTGTATTCAGATTCCATCAGTATTGCTGTGAGATAGGTTATTGTTCTTACAGATGCCTCGATTTAGGTAGATGAGCATAGAAAGTATTAATTTTCTATTAAGGAGACAAGCAATGCTTGAAAGAAGTCTATACAATTTTGTTTCAATCATTTTGATAATCCCCCATGGTGGGATAATGGCTCAAAACTGACCTGTCCTTATATCTCTATCGATGGCATCTGCATTCAGGGTCCCAGGAAGCTCTCTAAAATCTTCATTGAAGATGGAATATGCACTGTAAATTTTGGAATGGAAAAGATAAGTCAGTCGTGGAAAGAAATGAGCAGTTCATGTTAAAAAAACTCACATTACATGGGGTTTAGAAACTAAACAAAGACCCCAAAATAACCCCTCTGTCCTATGACAATCTAAAGAGGTTCCTGCACATGAACTTCGTTAGTAATTGGTCATTGGTTCATATGCTTAAGAAATTCTCAACAACTACCTCTGAGAAAAAGTCAGAAGAAAACATAATTCAAACAAAATATTCATTCAATGGTTTGTTTGGAAGTATCAGGGGAATCAGCAACACGTATCAGAGTCATGTAACAGTTTATTTGTTATTATCTTATACATATATTATAAACTTTGGCTACCTTAGCAATTGGAGTTTAGAAGCAAGAGGATACCTGACATCACCAGGTTGCCGTCGTCCAAGGTTCAGGAAAATTGTACAAAAACCAGTTCCAAGTATCTGAGCAAATGGGGGCAAAGAAAATATGAACATATTTCATAATGGAAATGCTCTGGATAATCTAAATAAATATTTCCAGCAAAAGTGTGATAGATTGTCCATGTCTTTAAATAATCTTACTCCTCATCTCTGATTTTGCATTGTTATATATTTTATATAAAGTACATAAGATACAAAACACAACGATATGGATGATATAACATCAGAAATTATGTCTTAAATCCTTCAAAAAAATATTGATGGTAACACCACAATTATTTTTACATGTAGGCACCCACCCTAATACACTGAAAATTATCTAATCTATTATAATAAGACAACCAAAGATACCGACTCTCTAAAAGAAAGTGACATCAATAACCATCTGTTTTTCTATGGCATCAAGGAAGAAACTACAAGTTCCAATATTCCTCAATGTTGTGGAGATACAAAGAAATTGGTTAAGTGAACTCATCCATATAGCCCTAATTCCCAAAAAGTGAAAAGAGGATACATCCAACGTACATAAACAGCAGTACAGAGGAGACAAATCCAACTTACATATAATGGTCCTAGATCCCATTTATGGGCAACTTGTGCCAGTATAAACCATAAGATAACAAGAACCCATGCTTTGAGACTTAGAGAAAAAATTGCCACCAAAAGGATATCTGCAAAAAGACATACAAGGAAAGCTCAACAAGTGAACTCTTACTAGGAAAAATAACAACAGCTCAATTCAAAGTTGATTCTCACCAGGAAGCTTCAATCTATTTAGTAAAAACGAGTAAAGCTTCTTTTTCCACCGACTAGTTGACTGTGGAAGCTGAAATTTCTGTTGGAAGAATTGAGGGAAAAAAAATTAACAATGAAAATTCTTGGTTTACCAAAGTGGCATCCAAGCTCGGTTTAGTGACTGTTAATTCAGTCATACCAAATCTTCCTCATCGTCGTCAATATCGAGTCCACTTGGTGCCTTTGGTTTGACAGCAACAACGAGTGAATCTAGAAAATTGGAACACAGTCAGTGCCTGCATATCAATAGCTAAACATTAACCGGGACCACAAAAAGGAAATTTACAGAGCCCCTGGATGTTAAGAGCAAAACCAAAGGGTAGCAATAGTCAAGAAATGAGGAAGTTATTTTGAACCTAAACAACAGAAAATGATAAACGTTAAAGATTATAAATGTGAGGGAACTTCGAAAGGAGCTAGTTCCTTCCCCCACATGCTTAATGATAATTGTATGCAGTCAAAGCAAACTACTTATAAAAGAATAAAAGCCAAGATCCATACCACCATCATTGAGTTGTATGTAAATGTCATCTTCATCTTCACGGTCATGCAATACCTTCCCTTGTGAGATTAGTTTCAAATTCTCTACTGGTAAACGATTCTTTCCAGCTATCAATTTTCTCAAATCATGAACCTAGTTTTGATAAAAATACAAGCACCTCATAAATATGTGTAATGGTACTAAAAGTTCTCTACCAAGTTTGTTCTCATCATTAGGATACATGATTTTTTTTTATACCAAGACACAAGGAAAGTTCCTATGCTAAAAGAAAAAAATAAGAGAAGAAAAGATAACAACCTAAATTCTAAGTGCTTAAGAAAACTGCATTAGCCACGGTAAATGATATACTACGAAAAAGGCAAATGTGACATAAAATTCACAAATGTTTTTTTCTTTTCAATGCATAGGAAATGAAAAATTTTCATTGTAAAATGAATCAGAGAAATATCTTTAGACTCGATACCGGAAAGTTAAAATAAGATCAAATATTATTAGGCTCTATGGACCTTAATGTTCAAGGTCGACCGACAACAACCCAGAAACAATAAAAAGAAAATTGAAAATTTGACGTCCATTCTACAAGTATATGCATCTTAGTGTGCATGTCAATCTTTCAGCTAGCAAGCATTCTAAGATTCTCTCCTTTCCATTATGAGAACAGCAGTATAAAGTAATGCTTAATTTGACCCAGCAGTCCAGCACCTACATGGCTATATAATTGAATCAACCAATTCTGTTTAAGATACAATGGAAATCAAATATCAAAGGCTTCAATGCTTCTACGATAGAAATTAGACATAAAAGTCAGATTTGCAAACAAATTCAATGCCCTCAATCTTGTCCCAGCCATGGTGCTCTACATTTCATAATTGTTGTTAACAAAAAGACAATTGATAACATAAAAATACATAGAAATCAACAGAGTGAAACGTACTCTGAGGGAAGAAGGGACGTGAAGGCGAGAAGGGCGAGCAGGGCCAATGATTTTGAGAGTAATTTCCACCATCTTTTCGTGTTTTCCATCGGTTTCCTCTACAATCTCTTCCATTCTCATATCATTATCTGATCTGTGATGGGTGTCGAAGAATTTACTCTCTTTTGTCTTGAAAGAAAAAATATTCAAAGACCCAAATCTTGTCTCAAGGCACCAAGCTTTAAATTTTGCTGTTTAATGGCTTCCTCAAAGTCCTCATCTTGGGAGACTTCTCGGCTGAAAGCTTGAAACTTCCCAAAATAACGAAACTGCCCCAAGAGATTAGACCCATCCGACACTCTTCAAATAGACCGGGTTTGCAAACCCAACTCGCAAAAAACAGTTTTTTTTCTTTGGATCAACTACAAAACCGGTCACTTATATTTGGGAGTTTACATTATGGTGACCGAACTTTAAATTTACTATATGACCATTAATGTTATCAATTTATTACATTATGATCATTAAGTTATTAGTTCTCATTAAGAGTGTAGCCACAAGTTGATGCGGCACGTTAATTCAATGCTTTTTATACACATGAATTCTATGTAGATTAAACTAACCTTTAACTCATCTTGATCTCTTCAAATCTTATCAAATCAATTGCCTCTAATATATGGATATAAAAGATCATATAGTCAACTCTTATCTTCATGAATTGTAAATCTCAATATACAATCAATTATCATTAATATAAGAATACAAAATTTTATAAAATTAATTTATATCTTCATAGATTGCATATCTCAATATATAAGATAAGTAGAACACATATGAACCATTGAAAAAATAATCGAAATCTCTTCTCCAATGATAAACACGAGATTGATTGCTCAAGATCCTCAACAAGATGCAAGCAAATCAGTAAAAACATTTTGGTCAAACAAGCTAACAAATAAGACAAGTTATGTGTCTGACATAATGATATCTAAAGTGGCTACTTTCATTGGCACATAGACAACTACTCCAAAAACTTACCCTTAATGATTATACATTGACTTAAACACCATTGACTTCAAAAACTTGCCTTTAATGGTTATAAACAGTTTGGAAGCTCTAGAATACTTTATACAAGACTTGCCTAGATGATTCTAGAAATTAAGATATGACTGTATGCTTGTATTGTTTTTAGCCCTTAGATCAAAGGGGTTTAGCTTATAAATAATACCATTGACAACTGTTAAGATCAAACAACGATCATTAGACAATTCAATTTTTTTTTTTTATCTTAAACTAAAGCAATTTTTCTTCTAATATCATTGATTTATGCAACTTCTAAATCATTCTAGAGTCAGATAAGAGCATATCATTTTCTCTTCCCTTTCAATTTTAGTACTTATATTTTTAGCCTCTAATATTATCACCTTATGCAATTTTTAATATGCGGCTTAAAACACTTTTCCTTGACTTCGATTCGATACTTGTTTTATTTTTTAGCTTATATATTAAAGTAGTTTCGATACCAATTTATCACAGTTGAACTAATGACGAGTGAATATAAAGGAAAATAAAAAAAAAAGAGATTTTTAAAAAAATTAAAAAGGATGAGGATAAAAAAGATTATTACACTCATTATTTATCAACCAAGTCCATTATGCATAAATGAAACCTTCTTTCCAATATTTTATTGCAAATTTAAAATGAAAAATATTTAAGAGTAATATTATGTAAAAAATTAGTTAAAATTTAAATCAAAAAATTAAAAATAATATTATATAAAATAAAATTGAAAAAAAAATTAAGAGTAATATTGTGTAAAATATATGTACGATATAATTTATTTAGAAGCTGTTTAAAATAATTTATTAAATTAAAATTTAAAAACTCATCCAATATCATAAATTTGAATTAATTAACCAGTTATTTAATTTTGATTTTATAATTTATTTGTGTTTATTAAAAGTTATTTTTTTTATTTTTTTATTAATAATTTTGAGAGATTTTTATAAAATTTTTAAACATAATAACAAATTTAATCTCAACATTTACATCTAAAAATTTTATCTTTGAGTCAAAAATAAACAAATGCTGGAATACCACAAAAAGAATCCACATGGTAGCATGCACGATAATCCATATGTACTTCTATTTTTTTTAATTTTTATGAACTTTTAACATAAAGTAAATGTGGATTACCACACGAGTTGTCAACTAATATCGTTAAAAAATTAAAGTTTTAGTCAATATTTCTATTAAAAATGATTTAACTCTTTCTGAAATACTAATAATCAAATTTAACTAAAAATAATAATAATCAAATTGACAAAAAATACAAACATTAAAATTATCATTAAAATTTTTTACATTACAAAGATTTAAGAAACATTCAATTTTTGAAACCGTACACGATGGTTTCACTAGTTGAAATACAACAATATCTAAAAAAAACAAATTATATTCAATCACAACAATGTTTAAAATATCAAAGTATAAAATAACAAAAACATTATTTAAAAAGAACAAGAATAAATTATAAAAAAACAAAACATTATTATCAAGTTATAAAGTATCATAATAGTAGTTATCAATAAAATATTATAATCGTCATCATCGTCATTATAATCATATAATCAAATTTTATGTGAATTATAAGTCTCATATTAATCATATATAATGTTACGAAAGATATTATCTGGTCAAACACAAGTTTATGCATACAAGTTATTCTAGTGACACCAAATTAATTGAACTATTAATATTAAAACTATGAGAAATGATTGTATGAAAGAGGGATGTTATCTCTTTTCAATAAATTTATGTCACATCAATAATTTCACCCTAAATTTAAGGATTTTAATTCGAATTTGATTTTTTTAAAGATGAAAATATTGAAATTAAATATGAAAATACTAATATGACATAAAATTATTGAAAAAGGGATACAAATGACTTTGTTTTTGTTTCATTCAATCCTTTCCCTAAAACTATATATACATATAAAAGAAATAATTGTATGAAATAGAAATACAAATGATGTAATGTTACTGTTTCATATAATCATTTCCAATACAAATAAATGTACTTAATTGGTTAAACGACCCGAACTACCATTAATCGAATTAATTGATCGTTTTAAACCTTTAACCGTTAATCAATTCAATTTTTTTAAAAAAATTTAACCGAACCAAACTTTTTCAGGTTAATTTGGTCGGTTAACCAAATTAACCAAAATTTATATTTTTTTTTATTTTTGGTTAAAATAAATATAAAACATATAAAAAATGAACCGAATTAACCAACCGATTTTTGAGCCAGTACTTGTATATTATAATATTATTTATTAAGTTTGGTTAATTATGTTAACCGAACGAAAAATTATTAATCGATCCTCGACCGAAATAATTCGGTTAACTGATCGATTAACTGAATTCAATCGGTTAACCGAATTAATTCGATTTTATCCAAAATTTGTACACCCCTACATACAAAGAAAAAATTGTATGAAACAAATATACAAATAATGTGATGTCACTGTTTCATACCATCCTTTCCCGTACATATAATATAATAGTCACTATTGGCACAGCACCCTAAGCTCAATTCTTTGATTAATGAAATAAGTTTAACATAGCTTTCCGATTTGGATTATACAATAAACTGTACTAATTAATAATAAAACCTAATAAAATATATTAATATAACTAATTCAAATAAAATCAAAGAAACCGAAAGTATTAAATTAAATTTGGTTTAAAGAGGTCTTCCATCACATATTCCTGTTGTCGTGGAAGTGTAATCGGTAAGAAAGTAGGTCATCACGTTGGCAGGAATATTACTATTGTTGGAGCTTCCATTACCTGCAACTCTCAAAGTCTCCAATCTACTAAACGGGCAACTCTGTTTTTCTAATGCACCAGGTATCATGGTAAGCATCTGACAAACAGGAATAAATATACAGTTTTATATATATATATATATATAGAAGAAAGAGCAGAAGATGAAGATTATTAATTCTTATTGAGGAGATCGATTCCTTGAAAAGAAGTCTTCGAAGTATTATCCGTCAGTATTCGGAAGACTTCTCTTGAAAGGATTGACCCTTCAATAATTCTACATACCTCAATGGTTTTAGAGCAAATTTGGACAGACCGTGTGTAATTAAGCCCTTGGAACATATTGATCAAACGTGAGAAACTGAGAGTCTTACAGTTATTTGGTGAACGAATTCGAATGTCCACATTGTCCAATGCAGGAAGGTGAAGAGCAGTGAAATTGAGAGGCCTGTTTAATGTAAGGCTAAAAGATACGAGTTGTGGTGCTACAATTATAAGCTTAAATTGATCGTCAACTGCGTCTCTAGTATGAACCTTCAAATCAGTCAAAACCAAGTTGACGAGTCGAGGGCACGAAATAGTCAAAACTGCCTTCCCTGAAAAGCAACACTTATGGAGGTGCAGTTCCTTCAAATGTAGACAGTTCTCAAAAGGATTGAAAAACATGATCTGCGGGCAAAAACAACATTCACGCAAATACAAATTGGTCCATGTGGGCTTACAATCAGATTCCGATGGAAGTATATGGCACCGTGTGAGCTCTAGGGTTTTCAAAACCTGAGATCGGCTAAAACTGGCTGGGAAATCTTGGTGGTTAAAATTACATAAGTTTTGGTCGAAACTAACACGGAGACATCGTACATTGTGGGATTCCAGATGAGCTATGGTTTTTTTCAAGAAGCTTGAATGTATGCCAATCCACATGAGACGCAACTGAACTTCGTTCAGTGGATACTTATTATGATGAAGACCACGACGAGACAACGCTTCGAGCACGAATCGATGAAAATCGGGCGATCTGGTTCCATCGCGTCCGTCAAAATATAGATTTGAAAGAGAAGTCCAAAGGAGTTTCCATCTCAGCGAGAGCACACTGGTTCGGATACAATACTTGAAATCAATGAAACCAAAGATGTAATGAAGAAGGCAATCGGGTAGGTCACTCAACCTATCCTCCAATTCCACCATTGCCGTCATCACCAAAATCATTAATTCTCTAAGAAATGTATATAATTGAAAGTGAATACTAGAGACAATTTTAATAGGACTCTAACTCTGATAACACAAAAAAATGAGTAGGATATTAATTTTACTTAAATATAAATTATATTTTGAATTAAAGAGATTAATGTGATAAATACATTATTTGTAATTAATATAATGCAAATCATGAATAATGAAGAATACGTTAAAAAAAACACAGATGAACTTGCGACCCTTTAATTAATTTATTTTTGAATATATGTCCACGTGAGTTGCAACTTTAACTATTAACTTTTTTTTTTATTTAAATTTGTTGCTGTGATATTTTGAAATATAAAAAATTATTTGGTAGCTATGCAATTAAAAAAATGATTTTGTAATGAACTCGAGTTTAACAAAATAATTTCAACAGTGTTAATAGTCTTAAAAAAACTCTTAATGGTTGATTGAATCTTAACTCGATTGGTGTCAAATTATTACCATACATGAGGACGTGAATTTAAATGTGCTGAAACACATTATTTTCCTATTTAAGGGTTGATGAGGGATTATAAATAATTCTAGATATTGATATAATACGAATCTATAATGAGGTTAATGTTAAAAAAAACAACCACCTCTTAACGTGTCATCATTTGCAACCCACACTTCTTCAATACTCCAATGTTTTATATAGTTATAAATTATATGGATTATAATATATTTATAATATTTTGAATATATTATGTTGATAAATTTTGTTAAAATAAATTTTTTTTAATTTAATACTATTGCATGATTTATATTAAAATTCAACTCAAAGAAACATGTGATTTAAATTTCAATATAAAACAAAAGAAAATATAATTAATTATAAAAATATAATCAAATTAATTAAATTGTACGATAAATTGAATCTTCATGCAAGGGAGTTACCAAATAATTAAAACTATATAAAAATAAACTAAATTCAATAAATAGATTAAATTAAAATTGGGAATTAAATTACAAACTTGATAAAGTCTAAAGGACTTATCTTGGAGATATCCCAAAAATAAAACTTCGATCAAATTAAAAAGGTTAAATTTCGCTATTAGTCCCTATAATATGGAAGTTATGAATTTAGTCTCTATCCTTTAATTTAGTCAATTTTAATCCTCATATTTTTTGGATTTTGAAATTTTAGTTTTAACCAAAATAATACCAGTTAAATCTATTTGGTTAAATTTAATTACTAACATTGTAGTAAACGTATAGTTGTAGATTTAATCCATATTTTTCAACTGAGATCCTTCTAAATCACTATACTTTTCGAATTTTAAAAGTTCCAGTCTAAACACTAATGAAAGTCATCAATCCATTAATTGGATTTTTGGTGAGTAATATATAGAAATAACAACTTGACATAGTATTATATACATGATAATATATTTGTCGTGTTAGATTTTGAAAACAATAGAACTTAAGTTAATAAATTTAACAACTATCATTTGGTGAGGACTGAAATTTTAAAATTTAAAATGTACAAAAATTAAAATTGACTAAATTAAAGTATAGATATTAAATCCAAAATTTTGATAGAATAAAGAGACTATTATTCAATTAAATATGCATAAATTAATAAATAATAAAAAAAAGAAATAGCATGATGGCCTGGGTAAAAGTTAGATCATACCGATCAAATAAGGGTGAGTCCTGCACTAAATATCAGTAGCATCAAAATACAAACAAATGCAACCATGTGACTAAATAATTTTTTTTTTTTTACATCCAATCTATCTTTTCTTTTTTGAGATATATCGAATATTTTAGTACTAAATTATATCGAATAATTTAAATTTTTAAATTTTTTAAAAGACTTAAATAAATTATTTTCTATTTTAGGCGCCCGGGCCCTGCCATAAGCCATTGCTAAACACGTTTTTCTGTACATGGCGCCTCTCTTTTGTACTTATGTTCTTTTTTGGGTCTAAATACATTTAATATGATGCCGTAAGCAATTTCCAAAGCATAGAAAGCACGTTTCTATGCAAATTGTGTTACTCTTTACATTTAACCATGGCTGTCTTGACATGGGTTGTTAGGAAAACCAAAATAGGATAAGTGTTTGATCGTATTGAATTGAATTTAGTGAAAAAAAATTGAGTTAATTTTGTTGATGTGTCTTATTTTATCATTTTAATTCGATTTGAAATTTTTTCGAATCGAGTTGGGTGATATTAAATTCAAGTCGAGTCGAATCGAATTGAGTGAAATTATTCAAGTTAAATTAAAATAAATTAAACATATCAAATTAAAATTTTGTTACAATATAACTAATTTCACATCAAAGCACATACATTTGAAACCATATATATTTGAAAACTTTTCAAAGCAAAATAAGAAGAAAAAAAATACTTTAGTATGATAAATTTAAATCATTAACTAACTTATTTACCAAAAAAAATTACTTATTTAAGTTCCAAAATTATTATTTTAGAAAATTTTTAATTTTCGTTACATATTATTTTGATTTTTTTAAATATATACATTTTGAAATTTTTATAAATATTTTGAATTTTAAAAATTATTTTGAATTTTTTATAATTTTTGTTGAGAGAGAAACTAATTTGCTTATTTTTAAAATTATCAGGGACCAAAGAGGTATTTACACTAATCTGTTATTTGATAATTCAAGTTATTTGAATTGTAAAACTCAACTTGACTTTAAGTCAAAACTCAAATTAATTATTCGAGATGACTCGAAAAAATCGAACAACTCAATTCAATTAACTTAAAATTTGATTTTTTTTCGATTTTAGTGATAATTAATGGCAAATGAAATTTTACTACGGGATTTATAAGTAGAGAGAAAACATTAAACGATGTGTATAATGATAAGTTACGTAATTTTTTAATAAGAAGATTCGAACTCAAACTCTAAAAATAACATTAATGAAAAAGACAATTATATCCTTCGAAATTTTTTTTCATGAATCATAAAACAAAAATTTCTATCTTTTAATATGTTTATAAGCACGAGTAGATTGAAAGGGATAAATACGCCTCGGCCTCTCTGTTGAAATGAAAAAAAAAAAATTTTATGTTTTAAACGTTTAAAATGTTAAAAATTCAATTTAAATATTTTTAATAATTCAATTATATATATTTAATATAATTCTTTTAAATATGACCTGAAATACTATCAAATAAATACTAGATTATGCCACAATTAGGTGAAATATTTTTATTATTATAAAAAGAGAGACATATTTATAATTATATCTTTAAAAAAAAATCATCTTGAATAAAATCATACATTTGAATTGTAAGTATTAATCATCATCCATAACAAATAAATAATTATTAATTACAATAATTTTATCATTATTCAAATAAATTGGTGCTTGAGATAAAATTGAATTGAGGATAAGGTTTTGAGTGATATCCACTTGCCTAATAAACTAGAAAACAAAAATACCTCCTTCATTCCCTTCTTCATAGTTTCAGGCAAAATCTGATCCATTTACCAACCAGACCTGGCACAACAAGATCCAACACAGTCTTACTAGATAAGGACTTCAAATTTTTATTTTAAAACTTTTTTTTTTGTTTTTTTAAGAGTAATGCGCAAAGAAAAATTGATCAAATATGAGAGATAACATGAATAATGCTATTTATTTGAGTCAGATGTGTTTACGGTCAGGTCGAGTTTAAATATTATATTTAACTAAGCTTGACTTGACTCGAAATCTGAACTTAAAATTTTATCTAAATTTATTTATATTTATAAAAAATTAATTCAAGTCAATGTTAGACTCGTTCTCATTTTTTTTTTTAAAAAAATTTATTTATATTGCTTTATTTTAATACTTAATAATTTTACATATTTTTTATTTATTGAATAGTTTTATATAGTTATTTTAATATTTTTTAAATGTTTACATCAGAGTAGTATTTTTTTATCAAAATCAGAGTAGTATTATATATTTAGTATATGTTTATTTTTTTAATGTATTTTAAATTACATAATATAAAAATTTTATAAACTTAAAATGGGTCGGGCTGAACTTGAGTCTTGAATGTTCAAGCTCGAGCTTGATCTATATTTTAAAAGGGCTTATTTTTTTTCCAAAACTCATTTTTTGGACTTAATTTTTTTGCCTAAACCTTTTCAAAATTTGGGCTAGCCTTCGAGTTTAGACGGATAGTCCGGTCTATGAACAGGTCTAGTTTGAGTGCACTGAAACGTATTATTCTCCTAATTATGGATTACGGAATATTTGAGAGGAACTATGGATAGTTTTAAACATTTTGTAAAAAAACAAATATAATCTAAATTTACTATGAAATTATTAAAAAAATGAAAAATTAGCTGAAATATTACACATGGATGACTTTATATATTGAGTTGTGTTGGTTGTATATCTAATCGTAATCGAACAAGAAACATGGAAATTGAAATTCTTGCCCATAGCCATAGGCATCAGTCATCTCGTAAACGAATAAATTAGCTGAAATATTGGACTGGAAATTTCTGTTCCACAGAATCTTCTACTCTGACAAATAAAGGTCTAATTCTTGTTTCAGTCCTTTTACTCTTTCTTTTAGCTTTACTCTTTCTTTTAGCTTTTAACTCCTGGAATTGAATTCCTTTATTCATTTGATTTAATAATTAAATTTAATTGATAACACTATTGAATTATGAGACATTATTTTTATAAAAAATAATCATGGGGTCAATTTTACATCACTTTGAAGCAATGTAAGCAAAGTAAAAGTATTGCTTCTCTGAAACAAGATTGGAGAATTTTACAACTTGAATTCAAAACCTAAAGAAAATTGCACATAATATAATTAAAGAAATTTTACTTTAACAGTGTTATTAATTTGAATTTAATTACTAAATCCAAAAGGAAAAGGTAGAGGAGAAAAAAAATGGAAATAAAAGGAAAAGGACTAAATTTTAAATGTATAAAAAGTACAAGGATTAAAAGCATAATTAATCAGGTAAGTGTGAAAGCAAAAGGCTTGCCTTCCAATTCCCACCGCCCAGTTGGAGTTTTACTTTACGGACGTGGCATAACCCAAGAAAAGGACGGACCCGGCTGTTCAACTTATTTATTCTCGTTTACTTTTGACTCCCAAACCCTACGTCCAATCCTTCTCTTTTTATTCTCAACTCCTCTCTCTCACCATGAATAATGATCATTGAAATTTTTAAATCAAAATTTTTAGTCAGCGTATGAGAATTTTCGTTTCCGAATTAATTGTGGAGGTATAGTCATACTTTTATATTAAAAAAAACTCAAATTTTAAAAACAATATTATAAATATTAAATATGGATTATAAAATATAATGATCAAGAAATTATATTTTTATTGAATAATTAGTTAGGTGCATGATATTAGAGTATATATTATTTTAAGTTTATAATTAATTAATGGTTAAAATAAATTCTAAGTTAATGTATTTTTTGTGCATTTAAAATTTAATTTTTTAATTTTTATTTTTAAGAATTTAATTTTTTTGTTTTTTAAATTTAAAGATTCAAGTCCAATAATTAACATCATTAGTATTTTTCTAAAATTTATCAATGATATTTTAAAATTAAAAAAAATAATAACTCGTTACTCATATAATAAAAAAACGAAATTATAACAATTAAACTTAATTTTTAAATATAAAAAAATAAAATCATTATATCTCGATTTTGAAGTTATGAAACGTAAAAGAATTTGAAGCATATTAACCTTTATTTATTTATTTTTTTGTAATTTTACTAAATGACAGTGATGTTAACCGATTAGTCATTCTATATATAGGATAAGTTAGTATTTAAGGAAATAAAATCTACAATTAATGAAGTTACTTTATTAAGCGTGAAAATATTCAATTTATTCACTAAATCAGTAAAATAAAAATCTATTTGCATCTTGAATATTAAATATTAAATATTAAGACTCAATTCGTTGCATCTTAAATATTTTGAATAGTTTTAAAGGAAAAATTATGTGACATTTTTTCAGTAAAGACTTTAGATTCCTCAAATATGGTTTTAAGAAAATATATAATAATGTTTAATCTCTGACTTTAGTAAATTTTTTTGGCTCTTAAATTTATTTATTCTCACTGGTTTTGGAATTTGGTAATTTTTTTAATTTGATTTTTGAATTTAATTTTTTTAAGTTGTAATAATGTGACACTATTAAATTATGCTACTTAATCACTTGAAAAATAAAAAAATTTAAAAAATATAAAAAAATTGTAACAAAAATTAGGTTATGATATGGCACTCTTAGATTGTGCCATGTCATTATATTTTAAGGAAATCCAAATTTAAAGATCAAATTGAAAAAAATATTAAAATATTGATTAAAAAAAATTCAAGAATTGAAGTGAAAAAACTATAAAATTCAAGAAATAAATATTATGTTATATTAAAAATATTTTTTTGAAATGTTACAAATACCATCAAAGTATAAATATAAATACATGTCAAAATAATTGTTCCAGTAATAATATTTATAGTAAAAATAAAAATTTAAGAATTAAAAAAAAAACATATATGCCATATTTAAATATTAAAACAATATTTTTGTTTTGAGGAAAATACGCTAAGCTCAGTGTTGTTATAAGCAGGATAGAGACAAAGCGTGTAGCTCGTAGCGTGGGAATCCAAAAGTGGGGAGTAATAGAAAAAAGAACAGGGGCCGCTACACTTTCTCCACCATCTATACTATAAAATGCCACCGCATCTTTACTCCTTCATCATCTCCTTCACCACCGCTTATTTTTCTTAACCGCCGCGAATCCAGCCCTAATTGCCAGAAGAAGAATATATATACATAAATTAACAACCAAAGGAAGAATGGCTTCGTTGACGATTATTTCTCCGTGTAATTCGTCGTCGTCGTCGTCGTCGTCTTTGTCGTCCTCTTCGTCTTCACTCTTCGCCGGTTCCTCTCTCAGCCATAAAACCGTCGGTTACAATCAGTCCCGCTCTCGTACCTGTGCTTCTAACAGCTTCGTAAGCCAAATTTATTTTATTATTATAGATGTACTTTGATTTCGTTTACAGAATTTTTGGATGTCTTTAAGAATCTCAAGTGAGGTTTATTTTACTTCCCCCCCCCCTTCCCGATGTTAGCTTTCTTTTTCTTATTTTATAATTAGGTTTTATTTTCTTTTTTTAAAGCTGAATAATTGATTTTTATTAGTATTATTTTTTATATATTGCGCCGCACGTGTGGGTATATGATGAAATCGACAGTGTAACCTTTTTTTACTTGAAAAATTTGGCTTCGTTTTGATTCGTCCGCAACTATTTTCCAGTAAATGGAAGTTCTTTCAACAAAAGGCCAGTTTTGGGTAACTGGGAAAGAGAAGAAAACAAAACAAAACTATAGAACCATCTTTTGTTTAGTAGTGTTAATGTTGGACTGATATGTTTGCTTGCTTGTCTTTTTTCTTTTGAAAATACTAGAAATGTAACCTGCCTCAACCAGTGAATATTGGAAATGGGAAGCCAACGGTTCCAATCCTTAATGAAAGGACACTGCCAAAGTTCTTGGAATCGGCTCGAATGGAAACAAGTGTTAACAGAAATGGTACCAAGCTCAAAGTGTTTTCTGGGTCTGCCAATCCTGCGCTTTCTCAGGTTAATGGATTACATTTTGATTACCTTATTTCTTTCTGTCGTAGAGAGAAGAGGCCTTTTTAAAGGTATTACTTTCAATAACCTTGTCGAAATGCTAAGATTAGTAAGTTGTAGACCTTAAGGGATTGTTGCCAATGCAGCTTTTGGGTAATTGGCTGAAGGTTTGAAGGATGCTTCTAACACCGTCTCAATTCTGAAGAATATAATATATACGTTTGACAATTTGCTATAAGATTTTTGGAAAATGTCATTTGACCCAAAACAAGAGCCTTCCTGAAATAAGAAAATGTTGCTAGGCTGGTTCCTATAGTCTCTCATGATCCCTTCTAGCTTGAACCAGTCAATATGCTGCTGCCTGCTTGCATGACATTTCGACAATTTTTCCTACAAAGATGGATCTGCATCGCTATAACAGTATTTTGCAAATTCTTTTTAGAGCTATTGTACCTAGTCAAGCTTCATGTGTTTTTCATGATTTAAGTATTAGGATTACTCTTTGTCTCTGGACTTATGCAAATATGCTTTCTTATTTCTTGCAACTTGTGTTTACTTGCTATGTTATTTTATTACAGGAAATTGCATGGTACATGGGCCTGGAGCTGGGGAAGATCAATATTAAGCGATTTGCTGATGGGGAAATTTATGTTCAGCTCCAAGAGAGTGTTAGGGGATGTGATGTATATTTAGTGCAATCAACATGCCCTCCTGCAAATGAGAATCTCATGGAGCTTCTTATAATGGTAGATGCTTGTCGGAGAGCATCGGCCAAAAATATCACTGTGGTGATTCCTTATTTTGGTTATGCCAGAGCTGATAGAAAGGCAAGTTCAAGTGTCTCTATTTGGTAATGAATTGTAGGGGATGAAATTGGATTATCGACTAAGATACCTGCTGCAAATTAAATTGATTAAAATCTGACCACCTGATGTAGCCTGGTCCAGTGATATTTTGTTATTCATATTATCGTAATCAAAACAAAATATTGCCATATTGTGTTAGAGTTATGTTGATTGAATCAATGTCCTTGCTTTGCAGTTTTTATTTCCACAAGATATGAACTTCCTATGCTTGTGAAACATATTATATTTTCTATGGGATACTAAATTATATTCTCTATGTCTGTATTCTTGTTTTCAGACTCAAGGGCGTGAATCCATTGCAGCCAAACTTGTTGCAAATCTGATCACTGAAGCTGGTGCAAACCGTGTTCTTGCTTGTGACCTTCATTCTGGGCAGTCCATGGGTTACTTTGATATTCCAGTGGACCATGTCCACTGCCAGGTAATCAACTTCTAATTTATAGCTGTTGACTGTCAATGGCTAAGTGATTACTGATTCATATATGTTTTTACTGTGCTGTGGATTGTAGTCTGTGATTCTTGATTATCTTGCCAGCAAGACAATTTCTTATGATGACCTGGTGGTGGTTTCACCTGATGTCGGAGGAGTAGCAAGAGCGCGATCTTTTGCAAAAAAACTATCAGATGCACCTTTAGCCATTGTGGATAAAAGGCGTCATGGACACAACGTTGCAGAGGTAATGCTTTCTCCTCATCACTGCTCTCAGTATCTTTCTTCCACATTGATTGTGCTTTTATATTTAGTGTTATTTAAGGCGGTTTTTAGTGTTCAAGACTGGATGATGTTGTCCAGGGATATAGTAGGATATTTGGCAGCTATTATAGAGACAATCAGTTAGGAAAGTGTTGTGCCTTTTTCCCATATTTAGTTGACATTTTTGTCTACCATAAGTCAAGGTTTTCATAACCGGACCGGTGTTCGAACTGGTCAGGCCATGGTTCGGACAGTTCGATTAAATAAATCATTAAAAAATTCATAAATATAAAAAATTAAACCTGTTTTTTTGTCCGGTTCAATGGGTCTGTTCCAGTTTGCGGCTCAACCAATCTAGAGCCTTTCTCCAGACTGGTGCTTGGCTGGTTCCTGGTCTGGTTCAGATAGCTATGCCGTAAGTGGTTAAATAATTGCTGCAGTTAATAATCAATATCAAGACATTTCAGACTTGGCATTATGCTGATATCTGCTGCCAATAAGTCTTCAGAATTCACATTTTTTAGTTCTATGTCTATTATGTTATTATTGTCTCAAGGTCTATGGCTAATTTTTATGTTGCAGGTAATGAACCTTATTGGTGACGTAAAAGGAAAAGTTGCAGTTATGGTGGATGATATGATTGACACTGCTGGTGAGTGAAAGCAATGTGAAGTGAGCAAACATAAACATGTTCTCAATCACAAATACACATGTAACTTTTGCTTATCATTATGTATTCAATGGTCAAATGGTGGCAAAAAACTCGCTTGTTGCATCTTTTTGTTTTCCCTTTAAAGTAAAGTACTTTTCTTATCCTTTTGGAGAAGATACTTCCATAATGATTTTCCATGGTTTGCCTTGAAAATTGTCCTTTTTCTCCATCAGCTGTGTTATAAATTCAATTTATGTTTTACTAGGAACGATTGCAAAGGGGCAGCACTGCTACACCAAGAGGGGGCGAGGGAAGTTTATGCATGTTGTAGTCATGCAGTTTTCAGGTTTAAAATTAATTCTGTTTGGATTAGTGTGTCATATGTATCAACCTTTTCATGGATATCATTTTGCTAAAATATGTATTGTTTTTCATGGCAGCCCTCCTGCAATAGATAGGCTGTCAAGTGGCCTTTTCCAAGAAGTGATCATTACAAATACTCTTCCAGTGGCAGAGAAGAACTACTTCCCCCAGCTCACAGTTCTCTCTGTGGCTAATCTGTTGGGTGAAACCATTTGGCGTGTTCACGATGATTGTTCTGTGAGTAGCATTTTTCAGTGAAATCAGATAGGGAAGGAACTCCCAAAGGTGTTTTCTCCTTCAAAATTTTGCATGTGCAACCTAATGATGCCTTGGCTGTCTCCATTAGCAAAACTGGATATGGATGGGATAGGAATAGGTTTTAGATTCAAATCTGGCTTTAGTCCAAATGGGATGGAGAATCAACGCAATGGGTCCCAAGTCTTGTTCCTCCTTTCTCTCTGCATCTATTGCATTGGATATCT
Source organism: Gossypioides kirkii (assembly GCA_005610355.1). Lineage (NCBI taxonomy): Eukaryota > Viridiplantae > Streptophyta > Magnoliopsida > Malvales > Malvaceae > Gossypioides > Gossypioides kirkii. Next base: position 4,674,076 of record CP032254.1, on the reverse strand, counting down.
TAGTCTTTTCTTAGTTTCGCTTTTTACTTTTTGCCAAGTTATCTTCCTTTTTATTCTTCATTAAATCAACAACTTAGTTATAACTTTTTCCAATTACCGTGCATCAGTTGGATGTTCTCGACTAAAACATCAAAAAACCTGATTGGTTCTTGTGATATGAAAGCTCACCCATTTGTGTCTGGCTGGTTCAGAACTTTCAAATACAGGATTCTGGTTCTGGGAGTGTTCTTTTATACAGCAATGCTAATTGTTATTATTGTGGACAAACCAGAGTGTTCATCTAAGATATTTATTTCTCGGTATACAAGTATATCAGAATTTTTAATTTTAAAGTCTCATATGTCATACTTTTGAACAGAATCAGATTTTTTGTAAATATGAATGAAACATCTCCCCTTTGATGTGATTGAGGTTTGTTTTTTTTTTTTGAGGGGGATAGTGTATGATTGTATGTCATGGAACATTAATCTTGGTCTACTTTCCTCTGTTTTTTTTCCCTGTCTCTCTCCTTTTCTCCTTCCGCTTTTTGTAATTGAGCCTCGCTGCTCTGAGTTTAATAATTTGTGCAATTTTGTATCATCTTAGCTTTAGTTTGCCCGCAGCAATAAAATGCCTTTCACTCTGACGGCTTAATTCAAATTGTAGTTTAAGAAAATGGGAGTGATCTACTGTGTAAAATTGAAGAAGTTCTACATCTTTAGCATTTTTTGACTGAGTTTCCCTTTCCTAGGAATATATAGTTTTAAAATTCAATTAAAAAAAAGATAAATCTCAAAACTATACATGAATTATGGTTTAATGTGTAATTATATACATGAATTTTGATTGTGTAATTTTATATATAAAATTTTGATTTGATCAAATTCTTGTAAATTATTAACACAATTATTAATATAACATTATTTTATATTTATATATTGCAATAATAAATAATTATATTGATTCAATATAAAAATAAATTGATGTATCTATTTTTTTAAATGTGTATGATTAAATCAAAATTAAAGTTTCAAATATACATTTGAACCATAACTAAAGTTTCACGTATATAATTGCACCAAATTGAAGTTCATGTATACAATTATACATTAAATAAAAATTCATGTATAATTTTGAGATTTATCCCTAAAAAAAATGAAGCGAAGTTTGTATGTAGCTGGTAAACATTGAGTATAGTATATCTATATATAAGTATTTTATAAGTTGGTGTTGAGCTTATTTTACAGTAACTAATTCGGGAAATTACTTAAAAGCTTTTTTAAATAAAAAATTGAATATTAATATAACTATGGTTTCGGTTTTTTTTTTTTTTTTTTATATAAAATATTTAAAGGAAATAACTAAAATTGTACCCTAAAAATGTTAAATTTAAAGCAAGAGTTACTATTTTACTTATAACTCAATTATTGATATTTTATTCATATTGTGGGTGTAACACCAACTAATAATGAAATTACAAAAAAATATATCATATATTTATTAAATAAAGATAAAACATGTAATTTACTCTTTTTTTTAAAAAAAAACAACACTCTTAAAAAAGCCCAATACATTAATATGACCATCCACTCTTAAAAAGCCAACCCACTAAAAATATATCTTTTATTTTTTATCTCAGGAATTTTAGTATCATTTTATTTGATTTATTGAGGGGAACTTAGGAAGTTTAGTATAATTTTATTCAGGGGAAAAATGGTTTTTTTTGGTAGATTGTAAGGTTATTTAAGAATGCATTTTATAAGATTGATGGTATAATTTATTTTTATTGTTTAAAACATAAAAGTTGGTATTTTATTTAATTGATAAATAAATACATTTTTCATTTAATAAACCAAAAGTGGAAATTTATATTATTTTATTTAATTGATAGAAGAATATTTTTTAAAAATTAATTTTAATAAATCATTAAGGCTTTTCTCTTTATCTAAGTGATAGAAAAAAAAATATATAAAAAGATGTTGAAATGTTACTTGATTAACAAAGAGTTGGAGAATTATTTTCCAAAAGAAAAAGAATTGGAGAACTATATTTCTTGGGTAAATTATACAAGTTAGTAAGTTTTTTCGATAACCAAATTATGAAAATAGTAATTTAATTATTTAATTTTGACATCTTTGGTTCATTTTCGTTATTTGGGTAATAAAAAGATGACATGATATTTTTAAAGTTGGCATAATATAAATTTTAATCCTCAACGTTTACACATTACATTAATTTGATCTATTTTAAAAAAATTAGTCCTTGATATTTACACATTTTATAATTGAGTCTTAATTCTAAAAAATAAATATAATTTTAAAATTCAAACAATTATGAACAATCTAAAAAAAAAAATTCTACTTTTTTTTTTACTCACAAACATAGCCATCATCCCCTCTCCTTACTCAACCTATAATTTTGGCCTAATTTATTTAGAACTCTTAAATTCCTTTTATTTTCTTTAAACTTGAAATTTAACTCGATTTTGATATCTATATTTTTCATCCCCTATAATTGAATTTGATAATTAAATTTATTTTTATTTTTGAATTTGACAAAAGCAAAAGTGACGTGGCACTATCATAAAATTGAATGAAATCTAAGTTCAAAGACTAAAATGGGTTTAGTTGTCCAATCCAGATACTTAAGTGGACTAAAACATAAGTATAGGTATCAAAATGGAATAATTGTAAAGTTCAGAGAGTAAAAGTTATATTAATCCAAAGATTAGGGCATTTACTTTTTTTTTTTTTGAACTTTTATACTTGAAATTCGTTATTTCGCAGCACATTGTCAAGTTGCTACTAGGGTTTCACCCTGCATTATAAATATCCTTTTCGCTGCCCAGCTCCATCAACTCCTGAGCTTAGTTAAGCTGCCGTCTCTCTAAAGCTCCTTTCTTTGCTTCTAAAAATAGCGTTGATGAACATCATTTTGTGTACCAGAGGAGTTTCCGGTGATGGTCACACAATCCCTCTAAGAAGTTCTGAGCTTAATCATTCCTTATTTTTGTTTTAATTTTTTTTAATGTTAAAATAATTTTTCGTTGATTTCTTATAAAAAAAGGAGAAAGAAATAAAAAGCGATGTGATGATAGAAATTCAATGGTCTGTCAATCCACTGATCTAATTTGATGTTACATTGAAGTTCCGACAGGTTCTGATCGCTTTTTATTCCCCCTTTCTTCTAGATTTCTTTAAAAAATGATTTTAGGTTTGAACTTGGTTCTACTGAGTTTATGTTCTGGGCAGATGATGAATCTCATGATGTAATGGGTAATTTGCGTCTGAACGTATTTCTTGATGCTAAAACACCTTGGAGACCTGATGCCCACTTTTTTCAATGTGTTTGGAATCTTTGTTTTCTTTAGTGATCGAAGCCAGATCTTATGCTTGGTTCGTGGGATTCCTTTTTAACCCAAGTAATGTTTTAAATTTTGTACGATAATTCATTCAAAGCTTTGCTTTTTTAATTTGTTCGTTTATCAATTCAACCATTTTCCCTCATGTTTATGTTTTTGGGCAACTGATGAATTTCTTTATGCAATGGGTAATTTGCGTCTGATAATCTTTACTGATGCTATCGCCTTGGAGACCTGATGCCTTGTTCTTGCATTACTTTTAAAGTATTATGTGCTTTGTCTTTTCTAATTTGAATTGCTTTTTGGATTCATAATTAGCTTGTCAAGTTGGGTTCAGGTTCTATATCTTATATTTCAGCTTCATAATTTCCTAAGTGTTATTGTATTGCATGTGTCATCTCCTAACAACTATTTAGCCCCAGGTTTGTTTTAGGGGGACCTGTAATACTGAATGAAACCTTGAATGAGTTTGCTGTTTTTTTCCCCTTGAGTTCTAGTATTCTCCAATGGATTATTAACATTGTATAATATAATGTCATATTTTCAGAATTGTGTGTTATTTTTAATAACCTTAGTTTTGCTTTATGTTTCTCATGCCTTCTTCAAGACAGTCTCTGATTTTGGTCAGATATGCTGTAAATGCTTAATGGATGAGCAACCTTGGCAAGGGACTCGGAAGACTTTTTCTCTCATTAGTAATATGAAATGGCTTGATTATGATATTTTTCATTGTTTATTTGCTGAGAAGATCATCAAGTGTATAATGTTTTGAGAAATACACCAAATTGTATTTGTTCTTTATATTGCATAGCAACTAGATTTGGTGGTTCTTTACCTATTGTAACTTTTGCAATGAATCACATCCGCCCAATTTGCAGGATAACGTTCTGTAAAACTATATTGAACTTCACTGCTGCCTCTAGTTTCTAACATTTCACCGTCAAATGATGACTTATTTTGAGAAACCTAAGCGATTAATATTCCTTGGACCAAGTCGAGTATGATAATTCATTTAAGAGAAAGAGCTGATACAGTCAACTAAGAATTTAAACTAGAGCTTCAATTTCTTCACCATAAATTTCCCATCCAGCTTGCTGGTCATCTTCATTTTCATGAACTCCTCAAACGATACGGTCTTATAGAGTGCCTTGTTTGTCTTAACAAGATCTGGCAAAGGACCAATCTGTGTACTACTTTTTGGATTGTGAAATGCTGCAATTGACAGCCGCTCTTTCTCCGGATTAACCACAGCTTTGTGTTCTATGCTTTTATATTCTCCATTGCTCAAAATCTGCATGTATAACATCTTTTCGCTTAGTGGCACTTTACGTATTCAATCAGCCAAGTGTAAGGAGTTTCAAGTATTGTTATGCTCGTGTTACCTCCATCATGTCTCCAATATTGATGATAAATGCGGTAGGGATGGGTTTAACAGGCACCCATTTCTCATTTCTCTTGATTTGTAATCCTTCAACTTCATTCACTTGAAGCAAGAGCGTTAAGCCTGTAGCGTCTGAGTGTGGTGCTAAACCATATACCTTGCTTGCCTCTGCACAGGGTGGATAATAGTTCATCCTAATTCCTTGTATGCCATCCTCAAAAAAGCTTGAAAGTATCTGAGGATCAGTCCCCAGGTTCTTGGCAAATAGTTTCATGAGATAAATCATAACCTTATGCAACTCCATTGAGTACTTATCAAAACTTGCTCTGAAAACAGCGAAAGTAGCAGACAATTAATGCTATACCCTATTACGGTCATGAAGTTGAAGGGTTAAGAGGTTTTATTGATTTACCCGAATGAAGGGGGATTGGTCGGCCGGAATCTAGGATCTCTTATGGACACAGGCAGGCCAAAAAGGAAGAGCATGTCGCCCCAATCAAGCTTCTGGTCTTCTGAAAGAACGAAAGCTTGACCGTACCCTTCAAGATAATTTGGTATCTTTGCATAAGCCATCTTCTCCTCCAAAGGCAAGTTGAAGAACTCCTGTGTATCGGTCTTCATTTTCTCAATCACTTCATCTGCTACCCCATGGTTGATTAACTGTTGCACCCAACAGTAAAAATCAACTACTGAATTCATAGAGGTAAAAAAAGCAAAATTGTGTTTAGATTATGTACCTGGAAGAAACCCCAGTCTTTGCAAGCCAAATGGAGTTTTTTCTGTTCATCATCATGATCTAGTTTGCTCATGTCAATTACAGGAATCTGCTGGGATTCATCTATGGAAACTACCTCGAATTCGACCTCTGGTCTGATGTATCTGGATGGGATGTTGTTGAGGTTCTTGGATGCAAGAGCTTGGACATTCTCAACTGGTAAAGAATTTAACAGATCTGTGCTCTGCACTTTGGTTTCCATTGCTGTAAAGCTGTCTCAAGTTAAACACTACCCTCAAGTTATCGTGTTAATGCGCTAGGTAATTTCTTAAAGCGTCCTTTGCTCCTTTCCCATCATTTTCTATATTCTAAAATACAAAACACCACCAAATCTTTTTTGTCCTTTGCATGAATTATTGAAAAGTAATCCTTTTTAATTATTATTTTTGACGCCTTCACTTGGGATCAAATATTTGGAAATCTGAAACGATCCGGCACTAATGCCGACAGGCTATAAACACTGAGAAATTAAAATTGCACATCAACTGTTTCTTTGTAGTTCCTTGAAGACCCTACTTTGTCGAAGAAAACCCTACCATTCTGTTACGAGCTAATCTAAAATTACTTAGCAAAGAAAGAGAGGATAAAAAAAATATATAAAGAAGAGAATGTGTTTAAGAAATGTTACCTAAAACACGGAATGGAAACAGGAACAAAAATGGCAAAGTGTTTGGATTCTAATTCAATAGGAGTTGTTTTTTTCGGAATGAAACAGAATGTTTCTATTCTTTTAATAGGAATGAAATACGATTTATTAGAATAGAATATATTTTTTATAATTTATAATATATAATTTAATTTAATAAAGATATTTTGGTTACAATACTAAACTTAATTATTTATTATGTCATAGAATAAATTTATTTATAAAAAAATTCATTTAAAAATCTATTGAGCCTTAATTTAGCACAGGATTGATGTGAGGAAATGGGTTCAAGCACTTCTATCCTTTTATTTTGAGGGGTGAAAAAATTGGAGTTGAATTGATCCGTGATAATATAGATAGAAACACTTAAAACATATAATTTCTCCAACAATTCCGATGAATACATTTATATTTCTGTCTTAACAACAGGTTTTGCAAATGAACTGAAGAAAGCTTCTTCATTAGATGCAAAAGTTCATACGGTTGGGAACATGTCAAATAAGATAAATCGATTTTAAACATGGTTTTCACAAATTGTTGCATTTCCAGATACAACAATCCTGTTATTTCAAACATTTGAAACAAGTTGCAAAACAAGAGATTTAACATGGACGAAGAGCTGGTAAAGCCAATAAGACTTTGAACTAGAGCTTCATTTGATTCAACATACGTTTCCCTTGACCTTTCCTGCTAAGCCTCAATCTCAGGAACTCCTCAACTGACATAGTCTCCTACCGTGCTTTGTTTGTCTGAACAAGATCTGCCAATGGTCCAATCTCGGTACCTACTTTGGGATTTTGAAATGCTGCCATTGACAGCCGCTCTTTCTCCTGATTCACCACAGCTCTATGTTCTATGCTTTTGTATTCTCCATTGCTCATAATCTGCATTCATAGCATCTCTTCACTTCGAGGCACATTACATCTACAATCCATCTAGTGTAAAGTCTGTATGTAGCTTCAAATATTGTTATGTTACCTCTATTATATCTCCAATGTTGACGATTAATGCGCCAGGGATGGGTTTAACAGGCACCCATTTCTCGTCTTTCTTGATTTGTAATCCTTCAACTTCATTTACTTGAAGCAATAGTGTTAAGCCTGTGGCGTCACAGTGTGGAGATGCACCAAAAACCTTGCTTGCCTCTGCACATGGTGGATAATAGTTCATTCCTGTATCTTGTGCTCCATCCTCGAAAAGGCTTGAAAGCATCTTAGGATCAGTCCCCAAGTTCTTGGCAATCCGCTTAATGAGATAAATCGTAACCTTATGCAACTCCGTCGAGTACTTGTCAAAGGTTTCTCTGAAAACAACTCAGGTTACAGACATCCTAATACGGTCATGAAGTTGAAGGATCATTATTGTCTATTGATTTACCTGAAGGAAGGGGGATTGGTCGGCCAGAATCTCATATTTCTTAACGGTACCGGCAGGGGAAAAAGTAGGAGCATGTCGCTCCAATATAGCTTCTCGTCTGCCGACCTTACCAGGGTTTGACCATAACCTTCAATCTCATTTGGTAGCTGTGCATAAGCCATCTTCTCCTCCAATGGCAACTTGAAGAACTCTTGAGTGTCAATCTTCATTTTCTCAAGCACTTCATCTGCTATCCCATGATTGATTAACTGTTTCAACGTCAATAAAGATGAACTACTAAGTCCATTGATGTAAAAAAAAGTTATTGTTCTTTAAGAATTCTGTTTAAATTAGGTACCTCGAAGAAACCCCAGTCTTGGCAAGCCTGGTGGAGTTCTTTCTGTTCATCATCATGATCTAGTTTGCTCATGTCAATTACAGAAATCTGCTGGGATTCATCTATGGAAACTACTTCAAATTCAACCTCAGGTCTGATATATCTGGGTGGGATGTTCTTAAGGTTCTTGGATGCAAGCACTTGGACACTATCAGCAGGTAAAGAACCAGCTAAAGCTCTGCTCAACACCTTTGTGTCCATTTCGGTGAAGCTGCCTCAAGGTCTCATCTGAGAAAATTTTTATCTGTTAAGAAGCTAAATAGTTGAAGTTGGATTACATGCAACATTGAGTAGCAGAACAGAGGAAGGGCAGTCTTCAACAATAACATGTAGGCTGACTTTGTGTTTAGAGTTAACTAGACTTAGGAGCATTTTTCAATGTAATTTGCCTATACTTTGTACTGTAATAAATCTGCTTATGTAATGCAGATCAGTCTCATACCCCATTATTCTTATAACCTCTTTTGGTGATGTATTTTGGTTATAAATATAATGTTTTTATATTGAATGAGTAAGCATATCAGTTCTGTAAAGCTGATTGCTTCCTTGCTGCATGTTTGTGAGCAAGTATATTGCATTTTCTTTCTTCTTGCCTTGCTCTGCATTTTTTCTTCTCTCTTTTGCTACTGTTAAAAAAACCCAACATAAATATTACTCTTAACATGTCTCATTAATGCGTTAGGTAATTTCTTAAAGCATCTACTGCTTGTTACCCATCATTTCTAATTTCTATAATTGTAACATTTTCAATATATAGTGTTTTAATAATTAAAAATAGAAAGTTATATAAATAATTAAAAATTATATCACTATTCATAGTGATGATTTCTGTGTCTTACTACCAAAAGTTTATTACTTAATTATTAATAAAGAGATATAATTATTTAAATAAATATTTATTAAATAATCATGTTTATTGTTAAAAGATGTGATTATCAAATTTGTATAGTTATATTTTTGTGAAGAGATATGAAAACTATAAATAGAAATCAAATTTCATTTGTTTGACATACCAAAAACATAACAAAAGTTTTTTTCTATTTTTCTCTATATTTTAATATTCCATTATTCCATAAAGAATTAATGCATAAATTCTTTAAAAAATTGATATTCTTACTATGCTCCACTCAATGAACAAAATCTTTAAAAAAATATATATTGGTACACACTTTAAAACCTACGATAATTTTTAATAAATATATTTTTATCCCACAATCCAACACAGAGACATCCTACTAATTTTATACTTTATATGAACTATTGAACAATAGTTTTTGCTATTATTATATTCAAAACTTTTTGGCTCCTCTTAGGATCAAATGTTTGGAAATCTAAAATGCATGTTGCACAATTTCCATGAAGAGTAATTGCATAGCAATTGGATAATCACAAACATATAATACAATTAACTTTTTCATTAAACTAGTTCTTTGTAGGTCTCTTGAAGGCCCTGCTTTGTCATTTCTTGAAGAAACCTAAGGTCTAAGGGTTAAGAAACCTACCATTCTTTCTAATTTCATTGAGTACATTATTTCACCATCTTAACACCTGATTTCTGAACTGAACAGAAGGGAAATTCCTGATTAGATGCAAAAACCCAAACCGGCTTTTATTATCTACCCTTCATGGTCTCCTTAATGCGTTAGGTAATTTCTTAGAGCAACTTGTGCTTGTTATCCATCATTTCTAATTTCTATAATACAGACACCTCCTAAGCATTTTGTCCTTTATGTGAATTATTGAATAATATATCCTTTTTGATATTATTTCTTTGTAGGTCTCTGTAAGCCCCCTACTTTGTCATTTCTTGAAGAAACCTAAGGTCTAAAGGGTTAAGAAACCTACAATTCTTTCTAATTTCTCCTTCAATTCCATTGAGTGCATTATTTCACCATCTTAACACCTGATTTCTGAAATGAACAGAAGGAAAGTTCCTGATTAGGTGCAAAAGCCCAATCCAGCTTTTATTATCAACCCTTCATGGTCTACTGTAACTTAACACTATCAGATCATAACAATCCATTTCCTTAAAAATGTTTAACAAGGACAAAGAGCTGATACAGTGAACTAAGATTTTGAACTAGATCTTCATTGGATTCAGCAGACGTTTCCCATCAAGCTTGCTGCTCAGCTTCAGTCTCAGGAACTCCTCAACTGGTATAGTCTTATATAGTGCTTTGTTGGTCTTAACAAGATCTGGCAGAGGGCCAATCTGGGCATTCTTGTTTCCATAGTGAAGTGCTGCAATCGACAGCCGCTCTTTCTCCGGATTAACCACAGCTCTATGTTCTATGCTTTTATATTCTCCATTGCTCATAATCTGCATGTACAACATCTTTTCGCTTAGTGCACTTTACATATTCAATCAGTCAAGTGTATTGAGTTTCAAGTATTGTTATTGTTGGTGTTATGAAACAAAGATGAAACAAAGCAAAGTCTTAAGCAACAAGCTTTAATGACTTGCAGTACACAACAAAGGAATCAGGCTTTTGAACTGAAGTGAAACTGCTTGTCTTAGAACCAAAAACAAGAAGAAAAATCGCTGAAAAGTTCAACTTCTTTTGTTTAACTGAAGCTTACATCTTTAAACAAACAATCAGCTTGAGTGAAAAGAAAACAGTCACCTAATTCTTACCTAACATCACTAACATGACTTGAAATTTATAAAACAAGACTTCTACACAAAGATAAGCTGATTTAATCAAGTCAATCAGCACCTAAACACAACAACCATCCTACCGATTTAGTTCAAATCTAAGTAGCAAAACACAAGAAACAACAAAAGACAGCATGCTAACGTGCTGTAACATGTAACACAAAACAGACTTGGTTGCATGTAAGCCAATTCTTAACTGTTATGCTTATGTTACCTCCATCATGTCTCCAATATTGATGATAAATGCGGCAGGGATGGGTTTAACAGGCACCCGTTTTCCATTTCTCTTGATTTGTAATCCTTCAACTTCATTCACTTGAAGCAAGAGCGTTAGGCCTGTAGCGTCTGAGTCCGGTGCTATAACCATATACCTTGCTTGCCTTTGCACAGGGTGGATAATAGTTCATCCTTATTCCTTGTATTCCATCCTCAAAAAAGCTTGCAAGCATCTCGGGATCAGTCCCCAGGTTGTTGGCAATCAGCTTCATTAGATGAATCATAACCTTATGCAACTCCATTGAGTACTTATCAAAACTTGCTCTGAAAACAGCAAAAGTTGCAGACAATTAATGCTGTACCCTATTACGGTCATGAAGTTGAAGGGTCAAGAGGCTTTATTGGTGTACCCGAATGAAGTGGGATTGGTCGGCCGGAATCTCGGATCTCTTGTGGACACAGGCAGGCCAAAAAGGAAGAGCATGTCGCCCCAATCAAGCTTCTGGTCTTCTGAAAGAACGAAAGCTTGATCGTACCCTTTAAGGTAATTTGGTATCTTCGCATAAGCCATCTTCTCCTCCAAAGGCAAGTTGAAGAACTCCTGTGTATCGGTCTTCATTTTCTCAATCACTTCATCTGCTACCCCCTGGTTGATTAACTGTTGCACCCAACAGTAAAAATGTACTGAATCCATAGATGTAAAAAAGGTATAATTGTGTTTAGATTATGTACCTGGAAGAAACCCCAGTCTTTGCAAGCCAAATGGAGTTTTTTCTGTTCATCATCATGATCTAGTTTGCTCATGTCAACTACAGGTAATCTGCTGGGATTCATCTATGGAAACTACATCGAATTCGACTTCTGGTCTGATGCATCTGGATGGGATGTTGTTGAGGTTCTTGGATGCAAGAGCTTGGACATTCTCAACTGGTAAAGAACCAAACATATCTGTCCTCAGCACCTTTGTATATACGTTATTATTATATATTTATAAAAAAATTCATATAAAAATCAATTGATATCCATTAAGTTTTATATTGGTTGGCATGGATATTATTATTATTAATAATGTGAGAGCACATAAGTATGAGTCTAAAGGGTAGAATTAATATACGTGAGAATAGAGATAGAAATAATTAAAACACATTGTCCTTGGCCGCAACAAATTCTTTCCAATTTCTCTAATTTATATGTCCTTGTCTTAACAACAGATTTTGCAAATGAACTGAAGAAAGCTTCTTCATTAGATGCAAAAACCAAATCCAGCTTTACTATCTCCCCTTCATGGTCTACCACCATTAACAGATCATAAAGATCCATTTCCTTCAAAAATGTTAATGTTAGCTTAGACTTTAGGAGTTCATTTGGGAGTACGGGTTGAACGCTATTTAGGAGTTTCATGCAGTTGGGAACATGTCAAATAAGATTAATTAATTTTAAATATAGTTTTCACAAATTGTTGCATTTCCAGATACAACAACCCTGTTATTTCAAACATTGGAAACAAGTTGCAAAACAAGAGATTTAACATGGACGAAGAGCTGATAAAGCCAATAAGATTTTGAACTAGAGCTTCATTTGATTCAACATATGTTTCCCTTCAACTTTCCTGCTAAGCCTCAGTCTCAGGAACTCCTCAAGTGACATAGTCTTGTACTGTGCTTTGTTTGTCCGAACAAGATCTGCCAATGGTCCAATCTCGGCACCTACTTTGGGATTGTGAAATGCTGCCATTGACAGCCGCTCTTTCTCCTGATTCACCACAGCTCTATGTTCTATGCTTTTGTATTCTCCATTGCTCATAATCTGCATTCATAGTATCTCTTCACTTCGAGGCACATTACATCTACAATCCATCAAGTCTAAAGTCTGTATGTAGCTTCAAATATTGTTATGTTACCTCTATTATATCTCCAATGTTGACGATTAATGCGCCAGGGATGGGTTTAACAGGCACCCATTTCTCGTCTTTCTTGATTTGTAATCCTTCAACTTCATTTACTTGAAGCAATAGTGTTAAGCCTGTGGCGTCACAGTGTGGAGATGCACCAAAAACCTTGCTTGCCTCTGCACATGGTGGATAATAGTTCATTCTTGTAGCTTGTGCTCCATCCTCGAAAAGGCTTGAAAGCATCTTAGGATCAGTCCCCAAGTTCTTGGCAATCCGCTTAATGAGATAAATCGTAACCTTATGCAACTCCGTCGAGTACTTGTCAAAGGTTTCTCTGAAAACAACTCAAGTTACAGACATCCTAATACGGTCATGAAGTTGAAGGATCATTATTGTGTATTGATTTACCTGAAGGAAGGGGGATTAGTCGGCCAGAATCTCATATTTCTTAACGGCACAGGCAGGGGAAAAAGAAAGAGCATGTCATTCCAATCTAGCTTCTGATCTGCCGACCTTACCAGGGTTTGACCGTAACCTTCAATCTCATTTGGTAGCTGTGCATAAGCCATCTTCTCCTCCAATGGCAACTTAAAGAACTCTTGAGTGTCAATCTTCATTTTCTCAATCACTTCATCTGCTATCCCATGATTGATTAACTGTTTCAACGTCAATAAAGATGAACTACTGAGTCCATTGATATAAAAAAAGTTATTGTTCTTTAAGAATTCTGTTTAAATTAGGTACCTGGAAGAAACCCCAGTCTTTGCAAGCCGTATGGAGTTTTTTCTGTTCATCATCATGATCTAGTTTGCTCATGTCAATAACAGGAATCTGCTGGGATTCATCCATGGAAACTACAAATTCGACCTCAGGTCTGATATATCTGGATGGGATGTTCTTCAGGTTCTTGGATGCAAGCGCTTGGACACTATCAACAGGTAAAGAACCAGCAAATCCTCTGCTCACCACCTTTGTGTCCATTTCTGTGAAGCTGTCTCAAGGTCTCATCTGAGAATTTTTATCTGTTTATATGCTAAATACTACTCTAACATGTCTCGTCAATGCGTTTGGTAATTTCTTAGAGTAGCTTTTGCTTGTTATCCATCATTTCTATTTTCTATAATACACCACCTAATCATTTTGGCCTTTTTATGAATTATTGAATAATATATCCAAAGCTTTTTGAATCCTCTTGGGATCAAATCTTTGAAAATCTAAAATGCACCTTGCACAAATTCCACATGATAAAAAGGAAAGGCCATAAAGATTAATTGCGTAGCAATTGGCTAATCACAAAGATATAATACAATAAATTTTTCATTAAACTATTTCTTTGTAGGTCTCTTGAAGGCCCTACTTTGTCATTTCTTGATGAAACCTAAGGCCTAAGGGTTAGGAAACCTACAATTCTTTCTAATTTCTTCTTCAATTCCATTGAGTACATTATTTCACCATCTTAACACCTGATTTCTCAAATGAACAGAAGGAAAGTTCCTGATTAGATGCAAAAGTCCAAACCAGCTTTTATTATCAACCCTTCATGGTCTACTGTAACTTAACACTATCAGATCATAACAATCTATTTCCTTAAAAATGTTAATAAGGACAAAGAGCTGATAAAGTGAACTAAGATTTTGAACTAGATCTTCATTTGATTCAACAGACGTTTCCCATCAAGCTTGCTGCTCAGCTTCAGTCTCATGAACTCCTCAACTGGTATAGTCTTATATAGTGCTTTGTTGGTCTTAACAAGATCTGGCAAAGGGCCAATTTGGGCATTCTTTTTTCCATTGTGAAGTGCTGCAATTGACAGCCGCTCTTTCCCCAGATTAACCACAGCTCTATGTTCTATGCTTTTATATTCTCCATTGCTCATAATCTGCATGTACAACTTCTTTTCGCTTAGTGGCACTTTACATATTTAATCAGCCAAGTGTATGGAGTGTCAAGTATTGTTATGCTTATGTTACCTCCACCATGTCTCCAATATTGATGATCAATGCGGCAGGGATGGGTTTAACAGGCACCCATTTCTCATTTCTCTTGATTTGTAATCCTTCAACTTCATTCACTTGAAGCAGGAGCGTTAAGCCTGTAGATCTGGGTGTGGTGATATACCATATACCTTGTTTGCCTCTGGACAGGGTGGATAATAGTTCATCCGTATTCCTTGTGTTCCATCCTCAAAAAAGCTTGCAAGCATCTCGGGATCAGTCCCCTGGTTGTTGGCAATCAGCTTCATCAGATGAATCATAACCTTATGCAACTCCATTGAATACTCATAAAAACTTGCTCTGAAAACAGCACAAGTTGCATACGATTAATGCTATACCCTATCATGGTCATGAAGTTGAAGGATGATCACTGATTACCTGAATGAAGGGGGATTGGTCGGCCAGAATCTCGTATTTCGCAAGGGCACGGGCAAGGGAAGAAGGAAGAGCATGTCGCCCCAATCAAGCTTATGGTCTTCTGAAAGTACTAAGGCTTGACCATAGTTTGATGCAAAAAATTATAAATTGATCATTGAACTATTTGACAGTTAAATTCCTAACTGACGTTAGATGTGGAGATGAGTAAATTTACAATTTGATTACTCAACTATTAATAAGTTTACAATTTGGTCTCTCTCAACATAGTTTAATAATTTTTTCATTGAAACAATAAGTTCTTTTATGTTGTCTCAAGATCCTAGGTTTTTTTTTTTCTTTTATTGTTTCACCTTGTAAATAATCAAGAATGATAAAAGTAATGTATAGATAATTCATTGCTAAACAAGAAGGAAATTAGTCACTATGAAGAAGGGTGTTTTTTTTCATATTAATGGTTAGAATGGAATCAATCAACAAGATAAAACTTTAAAATTTAGAGCCCAAATTGTAAATAGTAAAATAAAAGCCGAAAAGGTTAGTCAGCCCCTGTTTTCTGAATTGCAGCATTCACCATTTGCTCAAGGATAAGAGGCTAATGATCAGTTTTGATAGTGAATATGGGCCATGTATTGTTTTTCATAGCAATTGGTTGATCATAACACTACTTAATACAAATATTTTTACATCAAACTGTTCCTTTGAAGGAGCTAAGGGTTAACAAACCTGCAATTCTTTCTAATTTCTCCTTCAAGTCCAGTGAGCACATTAATATTGCCCATCTTAACAATTGATTTCGCAAATGAACTGAAGAAAAGCTCTTCCTTAGCTGCGAAAGCCCAAACCAGCTTTGTTATCTCTCCTTCATGGTCTTCTGTGACCAACACATTATCAGATCCTAATAATCCATTCCCTTCAAGTATGTTAATGAAATAACGATTGTCAAACTTTGCAGGAGTTGAAAAATCGAGCGGTGCAATCGCATCATCCCTTCCTGAATCTGGGCATATGGACCGTAGGATTCTTCGGAAAGTCCGGTATCTTCTGTACTTGTCATGCTTTTCTTCCAGGTTTATGTCATAAACCCTTTGTCTGAAACTCACACATCTTGCCTTCCCAAGTGTATGGCCACCTGTTAATCACAGAATTGAGCTTTACATACATGCATACATACATACATACATACATACATGCCTACATACATACGTACATACATACATACAAGATTGAGAGAGTTACCTGACAAAGCAACCAAATCTTCTATATCGAGACCTTGTTCGTTAAAGTTGGAAATAAGAGTCTCCAGAGAGGAATTTGGGGCAGGGATGAACTGGTTTGCACCATCAAGGCTTGCTTTCATGGAGTCTCTCCTCCCTAACCAAACCTTCCATCTTGGGCCTCCTCTCTGATCAAATACACAACACTAGGTTAACTAGGATGGTATTATCATGGTTGCCTCGCATCATACATTATTAGATCATTCATATATAAATATATATATATTATACTATTTGAGAGATTTAAAAGTACCAAAGCGACAGCATCGCGAGCAACCATGGCTAGAATATCAGCACAGGAGACAGTTAGGGGACAAGCCTCTTCCAAAATGTACTTAATCTCATCAATGACTTTGAATCCACGTACAGAATTGAGGTTAGGTCCTGCTTGCTTTTCACTAATGATGTCTCCATGGTTGTCCAAAAGAATTGATGCATCACATCCCTAACACCCCAAATCACATTCATCAATTAAACCCAAAAATGAATGAAAGGTAACCAAATATGATACTGAGAAAAGAGATCTAACCATAACAAAGCAATCGTGAAAATGCAAGCGAAGGAGCGAGGCTGCCATTCGAGGATCTTTGAGCACTGCAATCTCAACATTTCTGCTAACAATCTCTTCTGCCAAGGGACATGTTTCTTTGTAGTAATCAAGATACAGAACTTCATTTTCAACACTTAATGTAATTCCAGCCATATTTAAAACCAAAACCAGTAATATGAAGAATGCTCTAATAATCTCCATTCAAGCAAATTGAAAAAATACAATATCGCTTGTAGAATTAAGGTGGCTCAAGTTGATAGATATTGCATGGCTATATCAATATATATATATGGGCACACGTTTTGACAGCTACGTTTTTCTTGTATCATTAATGCCTCTTCTGTGTTTTTCAAGCCAACTTATCTTAAAAAAAATTCCTTCGAGCTGTTTAATCAAAGTAGATACAACCAACACCTAATCTAACTGTTCTTTGTCTTTATTGTCATTTGTCACTACTAATCTTGCCACTGCTACAGTCTGAATGATCCGATTCGAAACCAAAAACAAACTTTCAACACATATATTATAATTTAAGCTCCGGTTGGTGTTATTAAAATCAATAAATTCATAGTCAAATTAAGGTTCTGTCTAACTCTTGAACCTTTCACATCAGTCAGAAATTTCAATGAACTTTTGGAAATGCCAATTTTAGTTTATAATATCACCAAAATTTGGCTCAAACTTCAAAAATTAAAGGGAAAAAAAGAAGAGAAAAGTTACAAGACATGCTGAAATTACAGCAAAATTTTTTTGGGCTGTAAGAGGAGTTTGTAGAAATATAAACTTAAAACAGTGACTATAATAAACAGAAGACAAAGAAGAAAAGAATTTTTAGTTTTCTATACTTTCAGCTCCACTAAAATGACAAGTTCTAAAGCTGTAGTTAACTCTTATATCATAATATTTTGACTCCCACCGCAAACAACTCAATATCCTACTGTCATCTCTTCAACACAGTAGCTTGCTTATTTCCTGTAATGCTATGTTATTGAATCCTCATGTGGTATCTCGGAACATGTCCCCCCAAAAAATGACACCCTGCTTTCATCTCGTCGTGTTATTTGGTATCCTGCTTCTGTAATAATACATGTAATCAGACATTGAAAGAACAATTATTATTATATATCATTGAATATCAAATTGAGATGGGCTATTTTTTTTATAATAACAACTTTGTTCAGATTCTTAGCACAGAGGGAACGGTCATCAAGACACTGGTATGCTTGGTAACTTGTTAAT
The DNA here is from genome assembly GCA_005610355.1 of Gossypioides kirkii. NCBI lineage: Eukaryota > Viridiplantae > Streptophyta > Magnoliopsida > Malvales > Malvaceae > Gossypioides > Gossypioides kirkii. The sequence goes on along the minus strand of CP032254.1, from coordinate 4,655,983 downwards.
TGTTAAGTTGTATTACCTGGTTTCTGCTAAAGCTCAGTCTTCATTTTCATTAAAGAATATGTCAGGATGAACAGCAGCAGTGCTAACATTGAGAACCCTTTGCAACTTCCGATGGTCCAAGACTTCAACTTCAAGTAAAAACATTGAACTGACAGGTCGATGATCAGAGAATCGTATTTCAGCTTGCTGGTAACAGAGTTGTTTTATGCCTTTTCCTGACCAGAGTATACGATCACACCTACAAAGGGAATGAATACACATTATAGGCAATCGGATAATGTGGCAGTTTATGAATAATCAGTGACATTGTGCCAGAAATGTTGGATTTCCAGAAATCTTTTCTAGCTTTTAAATCACATTTTTGTTTGCAACTTTACAAAAGCTATTGCATACCATGCCGGAGATCTCTTCTTCTCTCCTTCTCTAGGGATCTCACCGACATATCTATCTGAGTCCATTTCATACTTATAGGTGGGAGGAAAGTCTATTACCCCTTCTTTCCATCCATCAAATACATGACCGCTACACAGTTCATTATGAAGCTGTGGAACAGAATTGAAGCAATTAAGTTTAGTTATTAAAAAAGTCTGTACATTAAGGTAAAACTAGATCACTGTGAGACTCACCTGATCATAGTTGATTAGTTTGTCCCAGCGCTTTAAAGCAACAAGCTTTCGCACCTCGGCATCCAACAAATTGAGACGATAATTCAAATCCCCGAACCAAAATATCTGACTGTCAAGAGAATAGCCATTTACAAATTAATGTCTCATGTAGAATTCACTGAGAATATAGATGACATTGATTGACATTAGCTGTTTGTTTGCTTCAAGTTAATGCAAACTGCTCCACAAAAGCTGGCTAGCTCTTGCTTACATGAAGTGTAAACAGAATAAATAAAAATTAGATGCTGAAATTTTACTTACTCATGAGATGGAATTGTTAGGGGCTGATCTGTATCAAGGGCAGATGAGAAATGGGTACGTCGTATAATTTCATACACATCAGAGTTACGTTTTTGCTCAGCTCCGACCTTATGACCTGAAGTCAGATGAGAACACACAAAGCACAGCCTGGACTGAAAAAGTGTCATGCTAACAGAAACCGATCCCTGCAAAAACAAAACCCATTTAAGCAATCAATAATAATAATAAAGCATGCATGATCAGTGTTTGATCAGTGCTAATGGTAAATATCATCCACTTTGCAGCCGAAATAATTCACTAGAAAAGTATTTGTGGTAGCTATGAACCGTAGTTTTGGTGTCAAAGATGTCTGCAAAATGTCTAATCCGTTCCTAGAATAGAAGAATAGTCAATACCTTGTTTCCCATGTAGCCCATAAGACCAATTCCAACGGGAGAGACTTCCAAATTGTTTATATGTCTCCTCAGCCTCTTTCGTACCCATATCGATATGTATATTCCAACCATCTGTTTGCTAACTATCCTTATGTAATTTGGACGTGACGTTTCCCCATCATTGTCTTGTTGCTCCATTGGTGCTTCTAAGAAAGTATCATCCTCCTCTTCGGAAAACTCGTCAGATCTCTCAGAGAAAGAATCAACAACCTCTAGCTTTGGTTCCTCATGCACGATTGACTCTAGGTTTCCGGAGCTAAAGTGTGATCTTTTCAATCTTGTTCCTGTTAACAATGCATGATGCGGACTACACAAGATGGAGTTATCCGCCAGAGTAAAGCCAATTCTAGCTGAGCTGCTTAGTACTCTCCGCAATTTCGAATGTGAAGAGACAACTTGTGGGGTTGCATCTAACGAGTGTTCTGGCCAGTCTAACCTAGTGTCAAAATCAGCTCCATATATTCTCTTCATATTTAAAATTTGTCCAATGTCAGAAACTTTCTTCAACTCTTTTTCTTCTAATTCATAGCCATTAGCAGTCTCCAGACCACACATAATTCCCAACGGCGTGGCATCTATTTCGTCTGCTAATACATCTGCAACCGAAGAAGTCCTTAACACAGGAGAAGGTGGGGCACTATAGCATTTGTGCTTGCTTTCAGGTTCCAAAGATTTGTTCAGAGTCCTTCGAATGATTGCCTCCCATTTAGGAATCGGTCTGTTATCCTCGGCTCCGAATACATTTCCGGCATTCAAAGGGACTACCTCTTGGAAGCTGTCCAAAGCAGATCTAGTATTAAAATATTGGATGAAAAAAAAAAAAAGAAACGTCTAACAACAAAACCAATAATCAAGTAACAACCAGCATTTGAGATAAAAATATAAATAAATTGCATATGCACATGGTGCTTACTCATCCACAACAGGCAAAGATGTGGAAGATTAAACCTCAAATGGTATAAGGTCCAGTAGAGAAAGGAAATACTCACCCAATAATGTAAATATCTGCTAGCTCTTCGGTGCAAAGCCAATCATCAATATCGAGATCCTCGAATGGAAGTCTTCCAGCAACATTCCAAGTGCATATTCTCACCCTATATGCAACCACAATATGTTCCAATAAGAATTAATACACAACAACACCTTAAGGCATTCACTTTAAGCATAAGCAATTTGCGGCCAACCTCACATCCTTTAAATTGATGTATTGTGCACGCAGAGTTTCTGATTTCCCCCGCTTGTGTCTGAATCGATAACCCTTACTAGGTGAATCTGAACAATTAGACATCGAACCATACAAAACAACTTCAGACAAACAAATTATTAGATAACAACAATTTACTCAAGACCTTAGTTAGGCTCATATTTTGATCTCTATAATACAGGGGTGTGGACATTGCATATATATTTTAACAGTTTTACATATAGATCACATTCATGATTAAGAACCAAGGCCATCCGAGGGCGACCTTAATAGAAATCAATGTTTACCGCATAGCAAAAAACAGGCATGGCAGAAGGGAACAAGAAGAATCAACACAGATAAGTTTGAATATGCTCTTAAGCTGAAAGAAATTTTATTCTAACAAGGCAAAGCACAGATGTAGAAAACAAATATTGCCTGAAATTCGGCTTCTGCAGTCAGATTGCTTTCCTAGTGTCCTATTGGTGTGATCCTCATCATCGTCCAATCTCGAGTCTTTAATAGAGCAAGCTGGATGAAAATTGAAGAAAAACATCATCAAAAGAAGGAAAGTATAAGGAAAAGATAGATGGTTCAATATGACATGACATTACCATCATCTTCGCTCTCGGTTTCAGTGTCGACCTCATCTTCACTAAAATCATACACTTTTGGCTTTATGTTCAACCATTTCTTCATCACAATGGATGGCCAAAAGGCCTAAAATCAAAACAATTTGACCAAAGTTAAGCAATTCATCATCACTTGTTACCTTAATTCCAAATTTGAATAAAAGCAAAAACCAGTAAGCAGCAAAGCATACCTCAGAACGCCTTCCCCTCCTAGTTTTCATAATCTGAGAGTAGATATAAGCAGCTTCCAAAGAACAGGTTGTGGACCTTGAAAATGCAAGCAAGAACAGGAGTCTAAACTGTCTGATATTCACAGTTCTGTAAGATTAAATATATAGAGTTATAACAGACAATTACAACAAAGGACTAAAGTCAGCTTATTTGATGCCAAGCACAAGGAAGATTCATGCTAGGCACCAAACAGAGAAGACATGTTTCACAGACATATAAAACCTCAACTTGCAAAAAAAGATAAAAAGGAAAAAGAAAATTCTCTATGGTCCTCTTCTCACACGTCCAAAATTCCTCTGCTAGAAAATTGGCAAAAGCATTTCTTTTTATATATATTATAAAATATTCAATTACAACCAGAAAAATCAAAAAGTCACTTTCAATATAATATAACTACAGTCATAATTCAATTGGTAATGCAACACGCTTTCATGTCAAGCAATTCACTGGTTATGTAAAGAAAAAAAAAAAACTCCAATGAAAACCCAACAAGATTACAACTTTAACAAATGCAAACCCAAACAAAATAGCAAACTTCACCTTAAGATGGTAAACAATTAGAACCCAGATCATCAAACTAACCCCTTAAACTAACAAAAAAAATTCTCCGACCACAAATAATAACTTGGCAAAGAAAAACACTGATTAAGACAAGAACCAATAACTTTGAGGAGGGAAGAAAAAGACAAGAAATCATAAACGGGGAAGGGGAAAAAAAACCGATGATCATATACTATTCAGCAGCCAGGATTTGGTTATACCCCACCATACAATAAATATATAAAAAAAAAATGAAGCAATCCTAATAAACAAAAAGGAAAGTTGACACTGCTGGGGCACTTTAAAAATATATAAAAGTTTTTAAGTCAAATGGGTAATCAACATTCAACACAAAGTAAACCAAGAACAGCTGTAGAGCCCCATTGGCTGGACGGTTTTCATGCAAAAACATATCCTCTATAAATAGATCGTAAATATAAATTAAAATACTATAATAATAAAAGATAATAAGATTAGATGTTTGAAATTTTGACGCATGAACTGTAACACAAAAGGGACCACATAAGCTGGATCACCCGCACTATATGTGAAGGTAAATAGCTTTCTGGGTATCGATTGAAAAATCCACATCTCTTTTCTTTTACTTTTTTTTGTACATTGAAATAAAAATAAAAAAAACTTTATGGTTTTTCTTTTTTCCTTGGGGGAGCTAATTATGGGAATGCTGACTTTAAGGTTGTGGATTATGAGGAGATTTGGGGATTGGGATAATAGCCATGTAAGAAGGAATAAGAATTAACTAAGCATAAAGGCATTTCCTTTTTATCCTCTAGTTCTCATATCTAAGTAGGGGACAGGTGAAGTTGTGAACATGCGTACGGCAAGTTGTACTTAGGGTTGTCTTTGAGACAAGAAGTATATAGGTTGAAATATATATTGGATGTAAACTCAACTATTAGGCTGCAGTACTACTGTTCTTTTTTTTTGTGTGTGTGTTTTTCGAAAATTTTAGGGAATTATAATGTTAAAAAAAATTGGGTGATTACATCTTGAAAAAATTATTTTATGAACTTTTCTCACCATATCATTCATGATTTCTTTTGAGTAATTTAATGATATTTTAGTAATTTTCCTATGTTGACACATGATTTTGCAATTGTTTTCCTCTGAAACCCGAACTCCAAACTCGAATTTGAACTCTAAATTTCAATCCTCAAACCTAAACTCGAACCCCAAATTTTAAAATTCAAAGTTCAAGATTCGGAGTTTAAAATTTAAGATTTGAGGTTCGAGTTTAGGTTGAAGTTCAGGGTCTAGGGTGTAGTCTAAAAAATTATAAAAATTATGTATCAATAAAATAAAAAAAAATACTAAGATATCATTAAATAATTAAAAAAATCAATAATATATGATGAAAAAGATTCATAAAATAATTTCTCTACAAATTGTCTCCAATTTCAACTTATATTGTGGCTGTGCTTCCATTATTTTTTGTATTGAATCAGTCAAATAGTCCATTTTTTTTCTCACTTTGTATTTGGTGGATTATAATTTACTATAATTTTGTGTATTATTAATAAATCATATGATATTATTTTGTTAATAAATATATATATATTTAAAATATTGGTGATGTATAATTTTATAAATCAATAATGTAAATTTATGAAAACAAAAAAGAAAAATAAGTTTCAATGTGAAGGGAATCTATTATTATCCTATAATAGCTGGAAAACATGTCAAGCCAGCTCAGCTCCTAATAAAGAAAATCTAAGTTTCTTTCTTAAAAAATCAAAGACTATGGTCTATTTGCATTGCCAAAAATAATGAGAAATTTAATTTACATTGGCAACTTTTTAAGTAATATCTTGGTTAAAGTTTTGCGAAGGTAATGATTGGAATAAGACTATGCCTTTTCTTTCCAGTTGTTTCCTTTTTCTCTCATAGATCGTTCGCCATGTAGCACTCGGATTTTCTTAGTCGTTCATTTTTTTTTCATAAAAAAAAATCTTTAAATTAGTTATTAGTAATTTTTATGTCTATTTTATGATTCATATTTTGAGTTTGTGATTATCTTAAAATAATGTAATCTCCAATATTTAAATCTATTTATCCCATCTGAAGCATAATCTGTTTTACTATTACATCCAACACTTATTGGTTAAATTAGTAATTTTTTAATTTAGATGTATTATTAAATTTAACTCTCAACATGTACATATTTTGTTAATTTGACCATTGACCTTTTTTTTTTGAATTAATTTGATCATTAACCTTTAAAAAAGAGTCGAACTCTTGACTAAAGTTAAATTTTAAACATTGTAGTCCACACATGTACTTCATGATAATTTTTTTGAATTTTGATTAAACTTTTTTTAATTTTTAAAATTTGAAAATTATTATTATTTTGAATATTTTTATAATTTTAAATTATTTATTGACGTAACATATAAGACAAATAATGTCATGCCAACATCACTAAAAAGTTAATGTTTTAGTCCGTATTTTTATTAAAAGCAAAATTAACTTTTTTGAAAGATTAATAACCAAATTGAGAAAAAAAGAAGAAGAAAAGATTGAGATCTAAACTTGACATTATACCTTTTATTTAAGTCTTATGCTTTTTTTTGGCATAATGATAAATTTAATCGCTAACATTTGCTTTTTTTGTCACTTTGACTCTGATTCTTTTTTTTTATTACTTTGGTCCTAATTTTTTAATCACTTAACCCTCAATCTTTAAATTTTAGTTAAACTGCTTTATTGGGATGTAAAAGTTGACTGAACTATTAAAATTTTAACGATATTGACATGGCAATCCATGTAACAATTTAAATGTACATAAAATTATTTGAAAATTTCAAAACAAATGCTCATAAATTTTTTTTTTTAAAAATGTCAACAATGAAATACATGTGAACTACCACGCAAGATGTCATGTTAATATCGTTAAAATTTTAACAATTTAATCAATTTTTTATTTTAAAAAAATAACTTGACTACAATTTGAAAGGTAAAGGTCAAAATATTCCAAAAAAAAATTAGGGCTAAATTCATAAAAAATGTAAATATTAAAGCTAAATCATTATTTCTCTCTCTCTCTTTTTTTTTTTTAAATCGATTAGATCTTATTCTTAGATTTGTATTCATGAAAACAATTGATTTTAACTTAAAAATAAAAATTCTTTTAGAGAAGTCAAATACCTCAAATGGAAAAAAGGAGTTTTTTTTTAATATTTAATATATTTTATTTTATTTTATAATTTTATAATAACTTTCTATATTTAAAAATAATAATTTTTTATCAATTTTATATTTTTAGTAATTTATTTTTTGTAATGCATATAACATATTATTTTTAATATAGATTGCAATTTTAATTGTTTTATAATTTATAAAAAAAAATTCCATTTAGAATAATTTTTTATAAATTTCTATATTTGTCATGAAATGACAGATCACACTTGAAAAAGGAAAATAGATAGCTCAAAAAAGAAAAAAGGAAAAAAAAGCTGGCCCCCAAGGAAGAAATGTGTAGAAACAGGCCAACTTCAAAGTACATTTGCAGAGCTTTCTCTTTCTTTTTCCCCTTCAAAAGTCCAGCAATGCCTTGCCTTTAGTCGATGTCATTTGGTACAAACACTGCATAGATCGATCCATCCATCTTATTTTCATCCCTTCTTTTATTACGCAAGCTTAAGCCTTACTTTTTCTTTTCTCCATGGTGCCCACAAATCAAAAAATGCCATTGAAATCTCAAAAAGAAAAAGATAAAAGGATAAGAATGAAATGACATGGAAATGGAATTAGAGCTGACTATTCTTTGTACATGCCTTCATCAACATCCACTATTGTAAAGTTTCCCTATCACTCGACACAAAGTATGTATCTCTCTCTCTTTACAGCCTTCACTGGGAAGCAGCATCCATCGACACTTTATTGGCTTTATACCCTCGATTTCATGTCTCATGACATGACAGTTCAATATTTAAGCAATTGGCAAAGACAAGTTTGATGTTGCGATTTTGGAGGTTATGAATTACTTAGTTACTAATCAGACACAGATTCTCAATTGTGGAAAGAGATGGAAGAACCTTAAAACGTGAAGAGATAACTTTTCAAGTGTAAAGAAGAACTGTTAAAAAGGTGTATATTTCAATTTTATTTAGCTATGTGTCTGTTGTTTGCTTCGCTAAGAGGTTTTGACCACATATTTGTATTGCATGTTCTGATATTCTTAAATTGTAGTTTTTTTCCCAAAAGCAAATTTAATAATTAATTTTTCACTTTCGAAAATTTATTAAAAAGAAAAATATTTATTACGAATTTAAAATTTATTTTATACTTAAAACGATGATAGAACCTACGACATTAGGTAAAATAAGATATCTTTATCATCAATAAACAGACTTTTGTAGAAGATGACTAAAGCGGCAGTCAAATCCATCATGTCAATCGAAAAGCTGACATTTATACGGCTTAAATATGGCCTTTTCTATAATGCGGGCTAACATATCCTCTAAACTTCTATATATCAACTTTCCTCTCATATTTATATAGTTATTTTATTGAATAAATTAAGTAATGAACAACTTTAAAAATATTTGGTTAGTGTAACCATAGTTGAATTAGTGATTAATGTTAGGTGAAAAAATGATTTAGAAATATATAAAATAAAATTACATAACATATGCTAAAAAGAAAGCAAAAACATCATTCTAATCTCTCTCAATTTTTGTATTCAATAATATTTTTTAAATAAAAACAAATTTAATTTATGAAAATTTCAAAAGTGAGAAATATAATTAATTATAAAATTAATATTTTCTATTAATTGTATATAATTTTAATAGATATAATAACAAATTAAGCCTTCAATATTTATATATTCTCATTATTTTAAATATATATATATATATATATAAAAAATTGTATACAATTTTAAAACATCTAGAAAAAACTTCAAAAGAATATACAAAAATACTTTAGCTTCAAATATATATATAGAAAATGTATAAATTACATTGAGAGCTAATTTTGTTATTGTATAAATTGTAAAATTGATCAAATAAATTGTTCTTAGACATTTACTTTCCAAAATTGACAAATATTAAATTGTTTCGAATTTTTTGAGGAGCCAATTTGCTTAATATCAAATTTGAGAGAGACTAAAGAGATCTTTTTACATATTACAACTACTCTCCTACTTTAACTCAAAATAAATTTATATCTTTCAAATTGCGTTAAGTATCACCAAGTGAAAGCTTGTAAATGGTTTTAATTTAATTTCTTTTAGTTTTTATTTTTGATTGTCCTGATGCATCTTACCAAATGTTGCTAGATTTGTTGGGAATTGTTATTAGAAAGAATTTTCTGCAGATAGAGCAATGTGATGGTAAAAGCAAAATTGGACTTTAAGATGAAGATAAGTAGGATAGATTATTTGTTACTTAATTTTCGTGTATCATTGATGTAATAGAGCCTTTAAGAGTTTTTGACAATGACATTGATTGATCGTATTTTGTCAAAATGATTTAAAAGTGATGAAATTAAAATGTGATTATTAACAATTGATTAATGTGACATATCTCTTTAGTATCGCGATATTATTAGTTTATTTCTTTCCTCCATTCATATTTGTGTAAGAGTTTGTAGTATTTTTTAATCATGTTTTTATGTATGTATTTACTGTGATTTATGGCTGTTATTAAGAAAAAGAGTTTTACAAAGAAAAAAAAAAAGAATTGTTGGGAAATGGGTTTCCCGTCACAGTCGCACAAGAGCCTTACTGAAATTATACACCAAAAGCCCCCAAAATTGTCAGCATCCAAACACTTAAAAAGAAAAAAAACCAGAATATTAGAAAATGAGTTCACCTGATTCACGTCCCCTCAAATGGACAATTCTTTCAACATACAAAATAGTATATTTTCATCGTTTTTTTTTTTTGTGAATTGTAATAATAAGATAAAAACTCGAATAATAAACACGATTAACACAACTCGAATTCAGATCACACCTAGAATAATGAACGTTTTAACTATCAAATTTTTACATGAGATTCTTATTTTCACCGATTTTCCATCTACTTATTAAGACATATTTTTACGGTAAAATTGTTTGTTAACCTAATAAAAGCATAGCGTTTAGTTAATTATCTGAGAGGATTTTATCTCACTAATTTGTTAAATATAAATTTTATTTAGCCCATGAATAATATTGTAATGAATTAATTTAAGTACTAAAAGTTCAAAACCAGAGGCAAATTACCAGAACCTCCCCCTCTTTCTTTGGATCTGTTGATTGTTTCAAGTCATGGACCACCCCAAAGCAAAAGGTAAAATTTTTTTTATATAAGTAGTTGTAATTAGTCATTTTCTTATACAATTATCCACCATTACTGCATATACAACTCAGAAGCTGGCGGATCAAGAATAAGACTTTTGTTGTGTGTCATTCATGGCGATTTGTCATGACTCAATTAGCAAATCATCGATAGACAAAAATGGAAAGCTGTATGCATCACACACAATCCTTTATCCTCAACTTTCATCACTGCCAACTACTCCAAAAATATATTCACCCAAATGGAAATTGGATGTACATTTTGCTGGGGTGGGGGATCATCATTGGTTTGATTTGTTGAGGGTTTGGACCACATTGGAGAGTGGAGAAGGGTTTACCTTGGGGGCGTTTAAATGAAAGCTGCGACGGGGACGCTATAAAAAAGAACAGTGACAATGACTTCCACTTAAGGACGCTACTAAATTACTATCTTTTATTTAACCAACCAGCGTCCGTGCGTTGGGAAATCAACTTCGAGGGAATAGAAGATGATGGGACGTTTGTTGACTTGTATTTTGGGGCGCTCTCCCTTCAACCACTCTTTACCATTGGTTCAGACTTCAACTTCAAGACCACGAGTTTGAAAAATAGTCGGTATTATTGAAAGAGGGGGAAAAAAAAACACGGTTTATGTAAATTGATAAAATAAAAAATACAACATTTGAATATATAAATTCGAGTCTTACCATAATTATCAGCTGTGATTGTCATGTATGATTATATTCCGATCCTTCATTTGTTTATACTTTATATTGCTTTGATTCGAATTTATTTGTGAAATACTATGGAGCTTGTGAACATCCATTATAAGCTTACTTTCTTTATCATTTTATGGCGTATTACCCTTTTACTGCATGGGAAAGAAGAGATAAGTGAAAAGGCAGAGTTGTATTTGCCTCCTCACTATTATCTAATTGCCTCCTTGATGGCTGCAAAAGAATTTATAAGCCTAAACAGTTAAGCTCAGCTGCAACTTATTGTGAAACCCAACTGTAGCAGTCCAAATTTTACACACAAAAATGGTTTAAGCATTTGGAAAATGTTTGATCTCCAAAAGAGAGAAAATGGACTGGGAATACATATAAAGTGACTGAAAATTTGTGAATCCTACGCATGATCAACCAAAAGGAAAAAAAATTGAAGTTCTCATGCTATCTTTTAGGAAGCCAACCAAATCAAGATTTCTGCCAAAAACCCAGAATATCATCCTTCGTCACATAATTGTGCAACGGCTTCTTTCTTCAGCTGGTGGTGGCACCACCTGCTGGTACCTGTTTGACTCTGCGGGGTTGTATGTGAACTCAGATGTATCCAGCCCATACTGATTCAATACATAACCAGTGAAAAACAAAGTTAGAGCTACAAATTAAGCAAAAGGTTAAGAGAACAATAAGGAGAGCTAAACGTTGGGGGTTAGAGGGAGGGGTTCTCCATTCTGATAATCTAAATATGCATTTTGGCCCACCGGCAACCAAAATATGTTCAGTCCCAAATATATGCTGAGAATTGCAGAATATTTTAGAAATTTACCAAAAGAAGTTAGTAGTTTGAGATTTTTTTATTGTTAGTTACTGTCAGGTAGGATGTGTTGGCCAGAGAAAGAACATTCATTTAGCACAAGCATTTGATTCAAGATTTTAGTATAAAAATATACATAATAATCTTAAACCCTTAATGTTACCACTTATCAGATTATTAATTCAACACAAGGACCCCAGTCTCCAGAAAATCAAGTTATGATGTGAGAATTCGTGCAAGCAAAACGTTACAAGAGAAGACAATTATATGTCAATCTATCAAAGAGAAAGAAAGCACCTTTTCTCTCATTCGTGCACTCCAAGCATCATTTCTGCTGGGCCGTTGATCAAGGCTGCCAGAAACAGGTGCACCTGAAGCTGGAACTGAGGGTGGCCTGCTAATTAAAGGCTGTCTTTGTTCCCTTGGTGCAATGAACTCATCATCACTGTCATAATCAGCAGGACTATTGACAGCCCTGACCATAAGTGCTAACAAGAAAATGAAAGCCTGCAAGTTCAAGTGATTATCACACCCAATCTGTAATATTAGTGCCCACAGAAATTAAAGCAGCCTGGATTTTATTCTAGGAGACATCAGTGTCAGTTTTCAATTGATTCAAGGCTTTGTTTTGATGCATAAACAGCACCAAAGCAATAAAATTTCATTTTCTGTGCCATTATCATCAAGCACGGGAAAAAAAAGGTCACAAAGCACAACTCCCTCTGGTTTCATGCATACAGAACATACAAGGCAACTTATTAACTTACTTTTGCTTTTGATAAATATAACACAGATTTCTCCAAGTGACAGTCTCTTATAGCTGAAATAATTTCGTTTACAATCAGCTTATAATCCACACAGAAAAGAACGGAACAGAAAATGTCCCCATTAATGATAGATGATGAAGTTTTCAACTTCCCTTCATTATGATAAAATTAAATGCATTTTTGACTTTAATCTTTGATTACAGCCTTTAAATATAATCATATCTATTTGTGTATGTTGGATATATTTGCCACAGATAGACATCCAAGGCCAATCCCTATCTACTTAGTAAGAACGAGGAATCCTAGGTTATTCTGGGCATTGTCATTCCAAAGCATCCTGCCATATTTCCAAAAGCTAACTGAAAGTACAAATAAACAAACTGCAAATGCCATGAATAAAAAATGAAGTTTGCATGTTTTAAATTAATAGGAAGTCCAAGGGGAATCCTTGTGCTAGAATTAACTTCCTTCAACGTTTCTCAATCTATCAACTGAAGCACAGTATCGAGCATTAGAATGAACATGAGGGTACTTGCATGTGAAGTAATCTATAAGTCCTAGGGATTAGCAGCACAGTCACATTACTCTTACCTCTAGGACAACAATTCCGAGAGCAACCCATTTGACAATAGTCCAGTTTTCTTCCAGAAATTCATATATCATATCAAAATCTCCAGTCTTATCCGTAGGAATCTCCTAAAGAAATTATAGCACAGATTAGATAAACAAGCAGACCATCTTCAATTGAATAAGGGTGCAGGAGGGGACCAAAAAGTTAACACAAAACTTACATCTTTCCAGCTTTTGTCAAAAAAAATGAAAGCTGCACATCCCAGCTCCACCAAGATCAACAAGAATACGAGCAGCGAATACTATGTTGCCTTAAGGAAACCAATCATCGTGAAAGAGAACAAAAATGATTGGAGAAGGAGGATTAACCAATTAGCTATCCGAGCACAACTAGATTATAACTTTGCTATGATGCTACATGATATCCACGTGACATCATTTTTGCCACTTTGGAAAACATCAAATGAGTAATTAGGATACACAAGTCAAGCAACATAAATTCCTTGTTGCAGTGCCAATACAACCAAAACAGGAGATAATGAAGAGAATCACACCTACTCCAATAAATAAATATAAAAACCTGCAAAATTAGAAATTGGACGGTCAAAACTCAAGAGAACATGCAGAAAATTCTACTTAGATGAGCACTTGAAAACAAGCATATAAATAAATAACTTAGCACTATATCCTTCAATAATACACATGACCATGAGAAATCAGAGAACAAATAGTTGACAAGTCATGAACCAGAATGGTGGATACAAATTGCAGCTGCTCAAACACAACCTAGCTAGCCTTGGACTTTAAATCAAGATCAACACAATCTGAGCCCAAAATGATGAAAGCATGATTGAGTTCTTCTCTTTCTTGCATGAATCATAGATAACCAAGGGGGAAAAAAGGAAGAATAGTTAGCATTGCTATCTCACTGCCTTGGAACTGCCCTAGCTATTACCTATTTTGCAGGAATCATCAAGAGTCAAGACTAGCAAGCCTACGAGGTAACACCAAATCACATTCCAAATATTAACTGCCACCAAGCCAACGGTAACATTGTGTAAGTAAAATGACCCCACCACCAAGCATCAGGGGGATCTTGGAAGAAGAAATCGTTAAAGCAAGTATGACTGGAATTCAAGGGCAGTGAATGAAGGGCAATTTTACATATTCTGCAGCCATATTTTTGAAATAAGACAAAAAAATATCTAATTATAAGCAAATATTGTGAACTCATACCATGCTTTTGGTAGATTATCAAATATACTAGACGAAAGAGACACAGCCATGAGCATTGGCCGACCAAGCTGTATCAAGTCTTGATCACTGCCCACAGGTGACAAAAGCATGACTGTATCAGCAGCATCTTTGTACTTAACAAACAAGTAGATTCCATATCCAACCATTGCCAAACCAGCAACAGTCATCAAAAAGTTCAAGAGCTTCAGCAAGCATTCTAAGCATCCTCTACAAGCCATCCTCAATAATGATTACCTTTAAAATTACCTTTAAAAAAAAAACTCACATTTACACATTACATCTATAATCGAATTATCAAATTGGGTATCTGAAATTGTAGAAGAAAATAGAATAATGTGAACTATTACAAACTCTTTTCATTATTTTAGAACTTTTTGCAGATAAAAAAGAAAGCAGCAAAAAAAACTAGCTTCTTTCACCTACAATAGAAAAAGAATAAAAAAATTTAAGAGTGTAAATTTCTGGAGATACAGATTTTTTAACTTACAATGTTATATATACACCCACACATACATAAATATCATGTTTTTCTCCTGATTTTTATGAGGAATCAAATTGGATTTTCAGAATTCTTGGTTCCAATGAGATCCCAGAAAAAACGCTTTAATAAAATCATCTTATTTATGCAATGTAAAAAAAAAAATCAATAATAAACAAAAATTCTACCTAACTTCACAAGTAAAATAAAAATCAATACAATGCTTAATATATATAATTTCTAGTTTAAATCCCACGAAAAAAGATAAATTGATTTGAGCACTTACAGTTTTCGAGTGAGGATTCGATTACGAAAAGTATTCAAAGGTTAGGAAAAAATAAGGACAGTTTTTTTCTCAAATTTTTAGCTTATTTCTGGCATATTGATTTTTGTTTGCTCTTGTCAAAATCAAAATGCCATTATTGCCCCTCTTGTAACAATGCTGGATATTTAAATATTAAATATCAAACTATTACAAACTTCATTCTGAATAATCACAATACAAAATCAAATCATTATATCACAAATAGATTAAGAACTGATATAAAATAAAATAAACAAATTGATTGCACTAACTAGATTAAAACTCACCCATTGCAATCGCACATGACGAGATTCAAAAACCTACACATAAAATTGTACATGATAAACCTCGAATTTGGATACTTAAGACTCGAGCCTGAAATTTTGCCAATAAATATATATTAAATGAATTATATAAGTCTATCAAACATATATATCGAATGATAATTTTAAAAAAAAAGAATGGTATTTCTATTTAAGGAAAAAATTAATTTTTAAAGATGTGATTTTAAAAGAGTAAGTTAAGTAATTTTATTTTAAAATATCATATAAAATTTAAAAAATAAAAATCCACTTGTTTACTTATTTATAAAAAGGGATTTTATCAGGAATTTTGTATAAATAAATATAAATATAGATAATATTTTATAGGGCAAATGAGAGTAGAGGTCCAAACCATTAGCAAAGAAATTGCAATAATTAGTTCAATAAATAGATTGATTTACCTCTCATTTTTAATGATTAATACAGGCTTAATATGAAATTTGGTACTTGAACTTGACACTTTTTTTTAATTTGATACCTAAACTTTTTTTGATCCAATTTGGTACTCAAACTTGACACTTTTTCCTAATTTGGTACCTAAACTTGACACTTTTTTTAAGTTGGTACTTAAACTTTTTGGGTCCAATTTGGTACCTAAACTTGACTCTTTTTTCTAATTTGATACTTAATTTTTTTAAACTTTTTGGGTCCAATTTGGTACCTAAACTTGACTCTTTTTTCTAATTTGATACTTAATTTTTTTAATATTATTTCGTTAAGTATATAGCTCAATACCTATTTTTAACATGAATTTTCTCTAAAACTGATAATATTTTTGTAACATAACAAAATTTTTTTTAACACTATTATTGTTTTGCATAATTTTTATAATATATAATAAATTTAAGTAACAAATTGAATCTAAAAAAAGCTTAAGTACCAAATTAGGAAAAAAAATACCAAGTTCAGGTATCAAATTGGGTTCAAAAAAAGTTTAGGTACCAAATTAGGAAAAATGCCAAGTTCAAGTACCAAATTGAGTCAAAAAAAAGTTTAGGTACCAAATTAAAAAAATGTCAAGTTCAAGTACCAAATATTATATTAAGCCTTTAATATACTTCCATCTTTTCATTAATACTTTGTTTTTTCATTTATAATATAATTTATCACAAATTTTTTTTCCAAGAATTGTATTTTTTATTTACATTCACTAATTAATAATTAAAATTAAGTTAGAAACTAGGTATAAAAATAAAATTTCACAACATCTACTATTATAATACTTATATTTTAAAAATAATTTCAAAAGATTATTTATTTAAATTTAGTTTAATATCAATTATTATATTTTTAAAATTAAATTTATATAATTAACTTGTGCATCACACGTAAAAAAAACTAATTTTTTAATATATTTTCACTTGTTTTTGATTTATTAATTTTAAATGATAATAACATGTTCCTTAAAAAATAAGTGTGCTAAATTTTAAAATCATTAATTAAATTAATTAATTAGATCGATATCTATATATTTAAAAAAAACAAAAAAAAAACATTTTGCTTTTTAATGATAGAAAGACCCAATTGTAAAGAGACACGCGTCATAATCTAAAAAGAATTTGTTGAAATGAATACTGTGATATAAGGGCAAGAATTTTGGCGGTGAGAAATTAGAATAGAAAATAGCAATTTTAATAAAATACTTTTGCTTTTTACTTTTTGGTCCATCTTAGAACAAGAACTTTGCTTTTTAATGACGGTTTTCGTTGATATTATTTTATAATAATTATTAGAGAGGAAAGTAGGGGCAGGAGAATAATAGAATACGTTTGGAATTTGGAGGGACTGTAACGGTCGTTCAAAACTCCAACTAACGGTCCAAATTTTATTCCCAACTATATTTCTTATAAGTAATAGTATCATTAAAGCCCTATACTAAAAGTTCGAATTGTATTTTACTCTTTTTTATTAAAAAATTTCAATTTAAATTAAAGAGTTAATTAGTCATTCCGTTAAAAATTTTATCTACTTCTATTATTAAGTGATGATGTGATTAACGGAGAAAATAAACAGTGACATATAGAGTGTCATGCGTACCTCATGTGTGATGTCAATAAATAATAAAAATTTTAAAATCTTAAAATAAATATTTTTTTTAATTATTATTTGAAAAGCCACGTCCAGGATGAACCTGAACAAATAATGATTAAAAATATAAAAAATATATATATTTTAATAATTTATTATAGTTTTCATAATTTTTAATCATTTTTAAACAATTTTCTATATTAGAGTGTAGGTTGGAACTAGGCTCTAACACACAAAATTTTAAAGAGTTCTACACATTCACTACATGTCATCCACATGAAAAAAAGGAAATAAGAAAAGGTTGTTGAGTTAAACAATTATTTTACGAATGGCTTGGTGACTCAATCGGAAACTCAAGCGTGTAACATAAATTTTTTTATTGTGCCAATAGATTGGATAGTATTGACCTTTGACTTTTTTTACTTGTATGGCATGACGTCATCAACAACTTAAAAAACATCTGATGAGTGACACCATTCGAACCCATATCAATGAATGATTCTGTTACTTCTAACTTGACTTTTGACGGAAAAAAGAACCCTATAAATCAAGCGCATAATGATGGCATGGGAGCTTGAAATAGTTGAAAGTGCAACAAAGAAGGGTGGTCCAAAACTGTTGGAATTAATTCAATCTATTGGAATAAAATTTTGTTGTAACTTAAAATTAAAGAAAGATAAAAGGGTAGGAGAAAAGAAAGATGGAAATAATTGCTGGCTGATTCACACTTTTATTGAGCTGAAGTGTTGTTTAAATACATAAAAATAATAATAATAACCACTACCAAATTTTATGATCAACAATCTCCTAACATTAGCAACAATAATGAAACAAAATATCAGCAAGGTTATTTTGACTAAATCTTGCAGCAGCTGAAGCACAACTTCAACAAAAACAAACCAGTCACGTGGTGCCACGGCATGATGAATTAGGGCCATTGATGTGAGGAGGGAAGGTGGAGATGCCTTGTTTAGAGAGCTCAGCTAGCACAGTATCAGTGGAAGGAGGCTTGAGGCCTAAAGGCAATGGTAACCATGGCTTGTTTATTGCTTCTTTCACAACCTTGTCGATTACCTCCTCTGCCTGCAGTGCATTCAAACACACATTAATCACAGGGTTAAGACACAATTAGTGAAAATAAAAGTGCAATATCAGATGAAGACACATTGTAGCATACCGGCTGATGTTCAACAGAATTTTGAGGCATGCCACTTCTGTTATCCATGGTGCCAGAACAATGACATACAGATGCATTCTGCGGATTCCCAAAATATTAAAATTCATTCATATACTTATTTGCTTTTTTTTTTTTTTATTCTAAAAAGGGTCATTGTATGTATACCTGATAGCTACTCACTTGAGTGAATGCAGAACTATATCCATGAGGTGGGGGCATAACAGGGGAACCCCATGCATCGACATGCACCTGAATAAAAAAAATAATTGTATATCAAATATGTTGCTGCATTTCATATATTTGTCTATGCACAGTAACACACTGGTTAATTGAGTCAGCCAAGTAGTTAAAAGAGATGAAATTGTAGACCCTAATAAACTCACTCCTGGATATGGCTTCCAATGCCAACTTTCAGTTGGTTGCCACGAGGGGTAACCCTGTGAACCCCACATCTGGATGCTGGATGGATAAGAAGGTGCTCCCCACATGGGATAGAGTGGACCAACTGGGACAACATGATTTGAGTAATGTGGTGGGAAGGCTATGATCGGTTTATGTGGATAACAATTCCTTTGGGTTTGATCTCTTTGTGGCCACCTTCGATCATCCTCCTTCGGCAAAATGTGTTTTCTATGCATTCTATATTTCTGCTTCACAAACAAAAGGCGAATCATTTTATTCACCAGTGCTCAAGCCGAAGAGAAGAAAAAGAAAAGGGCAAAATCTAATCATACTGTTATTTAAACAAGGTAAATTTCATGTATATTGCAATTTCTTATGATTACTATCTAAGCTTAGCTAGCATAACAAAGGAAATCATTCTTTTGAAGCAAAACTGTAACCAGAACTAAATTTTGAACAGGAACAAGGCACTGTAATTATACAATCAGATTGTGTATCAGGAAGGCAAAACTGCTACCAACCTGTAGATGACTAGCAACATTATGCCTAGTCAAGCCTTCTACTTTCATCAGCTCTAGTATTCGAGAAGGGATGGCTTGATCTATACCTAGTTGGTCCACCGCTTGTACAAATTTCTTGTGGAGTTCCGGTGTCCAGTCTACCTGAAAATTCAGACCAAAAAGAATGTATTTAATATCTACAACCATATACAATTGTAT
The DNA here is from genome assembly GCA_005610355.1 of Gossypioides kirkii. Classification (NCBI taxonomy): domain Eukaryota; kingdom Viridiplantae; phylum Streptophyta; class Magnoliopsida; order Malvales; family Malvaceae; genus Gossypioides; species Gossypioides kirkii. The sequence continues at coordinate 4,636,188 of CP032254.1, read as the reverse complement.
GACAAAATTACTTAACCATAAATATTCAAAGGAAAGTAGTAATCAAGAAAAGTTTGATGGGAGCTCTTTATCCAAGTCTATGTATGCTATAACCCATCCAACCTACTTGTTTCAACTTTTTCCTTGTTTACAAGAAAGTGTTAACCCGAGGACTTGATCTTAGACCTTATATAACAATAAAGAAGAAAAAGACCACATAAGTGAACGCTATACTTCTTCCAAAACTTTGTGGTGTAGTCTGAAGAAGTGGATAATGATAGCAAATAGTGAGATGACAAAGTTGGAAGTAATGTCTTGAAATCTCAAAAGTAATCACCTAAAACTTCAGTTTTGAACAGAAACAAGATGGATTTTGGAATCAGGTGATGGTAGAATAGTGATTATCAAATACTCTCAGTAAGCATGTTTCCTTTGCCGGTATCTGATGAAAGATAGTGGCTGGACTACTGGAAAAGTGCAAGATATGCTGCAAGCTGAACGGAATGTTACCATAAGTTTGAGTAAGGTTCTATGCATTTTAGAAACTTGTTAAATGTTGCCTATAAAAGATGACAGGGAATGACTTTTTAAGCTAGATTACCTTTGACTTTTTTCGATTAGCTTTGTTCAGACAAGAACTATGAATACCAGAAACTGTACTGGGGTTTTCAGCAACAGCATGAGAATTTTTGCTATTTACTCCGTTTTCTGTTTGAGAATACGTGGTACTCTCACCCTTGGTACCATCAACTAAGTCAGCCTCCTCTGTCACCACTGTCTCCCTTGGTCCATGAGGTTGGCCAACTGGTACAGTTACTTCAGCAATTGTATTTTCACTGGTAGCTTCGACAGATTTGGATTCTCCATCCTGCTCGCTGCTCTTTTTTTCTATCGAGCAGTTAGCATGATCTTGGCAATCTCCATCGGCTGAGAACCTCCCTCCCTGTTCTAGTTGTGGTGTTGATGGAGCTGGGTACTTATCACTTCCTGTTGATGGCTCAGGGTCATTTTCATGAATCACAGATGCATCTTGGGTTTTATCCGAGTCTTTATTCTTAGGTTCCCCGTTTTCGAATTGTAAGTACAACATTGAAACCAAGGATTCTTTAACAGGCTTTACTGATTCAGAAAGGTCTGTCCCCGCAGCATTGAATGCCTGTACATGACTAATAAAATGAGAATTTCTATAACAAAGTACTTAATGGACATTTACATGTAAATTCCAATGTCATTCAAGCAGTATCCAGATCAACCTTACGAACCACGTGTTGCCATATATTCCTTAGTTTTTCCTCGGACAGTGGTTTCTTAAGAAACTCAACTGCGCCCAGCTGAAAATAAGTTGTCGAAACATGAGTTAGCGACTATGGCATGTAGCAAAGATTCAAAGAACCTAGGCACCACTATATGACTTCAGTCAAGAAGACTTGTACATGAAGGTTTAAAGTTTCTGAAACCACTGAACTTCAACCAAAAAATCCAATGTTTCTCAATGGAGAGTAGAGTAAGAAGAAGAAAAGATTACAACGATTAAGAGTCTAAAATTCTTTTGAATTGACAACTTGGACAAATACATACATGCAGAAGAAAATGCATGTAAACTGCTCGGTATATGGTAGGATGGAATAAATCTTACCGCTATGCACTTCATCATGGTGCTGATGCAATGAATGTTTGAAGTCACTGAAATAAAAATGATTTACAACATTATTAGGAACTAGAAAATATGCCCAACAACCATAATTACTATCACAGATGCCGATAAAAATTTATGATCAGGGTGCCATGTGCTATAATTTGAAGATCCACAGCAAAACTAGGCAGGTGTAGTTTCTGAACTTACTAATGGTAGGCATGTCCTTCGCAGTTTCAAGAAACTTAAAACTCCCATTCTTATTGTTTGTATTAACCTGCATCATAATGCTGTTAGTATAAAGTTGCATGCAAATGATCAAAACAGCGAAGGATTACACTATTTATCTTGATAATGAAAGGACTGAATAAATATTTATATTAAAGCTTTGGATGAAACAATTAGTACCATGTTGATAGAAATGTGGTGGCTTGCTATAATTGAATTTTTATATATAACAAAGCAAGAATAGCATATAATATAAAATTTCTAGAAAGCAACTAGTACTAGTGCCAATACAACAATCAGATAATGCCGAAGATCTGCCATGTGCCTACTACAAATCATCAACATTTGAAATATGCATTTTAACTGCTTCTCTACCCCACCCCCCAAAAAAAAGAAACTTGTTGTAAAAAACCGTCAAAGTCCATTCATTACCTCCACAATGGCTACATGGAAGCTTTCAGGACTACTTGAAACCGCAGAAAGAGCTTCATTTTCATTGCAGAAGGTATAAACTGCAAAAGGCACAATAACTTTTATTATACATTCAATGAGACATATATAGGGAGAAACAAAGAAAAAAAGATATAGAACTAAAGGCCCCAATTAAAGAAACTGCGAGATTACTATGAAGATAGAGTAAAAACATAACATTTAACCACCATTTACAAAAGGAAACTACAAAAAATACACTTGCATTTTCTTTTTATAAATTTATTTCACTGAAAACAGGAGATCTTAAGGGGGGAGAACATAACTGAACTGAAATGGGCATCCAGAACAACTTAAATCTGAAAACTGATATACCATTAAAAGAAAATTTTCTATATTTATGGGAGAGTGAAACTAATTCAACAAATTGATTCGTTGTTATAGAGCTCATGACCAACATAGTTAAGAGAAAAAGAAGAATAATGTGACGTGGATACACAAATAAACTAAAAGCTTCTAATAAAAGTAAAAAAGGGAGGATTCTAACCAATATAGTCCATTGCCTCGAGCTTTGATTTTAACTCAGCAGCAGAATTACTGTCCTCATCAAGAAGAAGGATCTTGAGACCCTTCGGAAAATCCTTCCATGCTGATAAATCATTAGTAGTGCAAATCATAGCTGGCTTGGCATCCTTTCTTAGGCAACCGACAAGTTATGCAAATTGCTGCTTATCAAAATCAGATTGTTTCTGCATAACCACAACAAATTTCCCATAAACAAAAGTCTTATCTTGATCTAATCATCAAAACTGGTTTTCATCAAAGAAAAATACAAATCCCTTTCTTTTTTCTGTGAAGCAAGATTAAAGCAGACTATACTATAATAAACTTTAAAGGCAAAAATTCAACCAAATTAAACAACTTTATCGTGTAATATAGTTAATGAGAACGTATTTTTAAGACCCTATTGCAAATGCAAAGGTTTTTAACTGAAGATTGAGTCATAGAAAGGGGTGTAGTGAACAGAAATACCTTATTTAAATTCTAATGCACGACCAGTTTACAGTTTACTATGCATGCAGTATTATATATTATTGATCATTTACCAAATCAAAACACTTCCTTGAACTGATAATTATCTTTTGTGCAATTACTAGTACTAGTATTTGAAGACAAGAAGTAGACAAAATAACCAATTTAAGATATCCTTAAATGCAGCAGAACATAGCAAAAACAACTCCCGAATTGGGAAAAAATAAACAATTTGTTATTAGAAAAAAAGGAATGGGAAACATTTGAAAGTGAAAAAACCCGAAACTAGATGAACACAACAATGTTAAAAGACCATGTCATGCATGCAAGAAGAAACATCAAATAAGCCCAATATTATTGCAAAAAGAAAAAGAAAGAAAGACCCACCTCTCTTAGCCTCTGAAAACGAAGTAGCATGCAACAAAAGACTAATATTACCAAATAGAGAGGGAAGGGAAAAAAAAAACCCAGAAAGAAGCTACTGGAGAATGACTAAGTAGTTTAGGGGATAAACAAGATTTATGGAAGATAGATAACTTTCCATTTCTCCTCTCAAGTCTTTGGTTTTTTCAACTATTACAAGCTCTTTCCTTTGGCTCCATATAATTTTTGTTTGGCCGTACTGTTAAATTTGGTACCAACTTTTTATCGGTGAAAATCAAATCTTTTAAAATAGCTAAATAAGTATCTAATTTTAGGAAAATTTGTAGGAAAATAATCAAATAATGTTAATCTTTTGAAATAAAAAGTGTTTAAATAATTTTTTTTATACGTTATGTTTTAAACACATATATGAAAAACTCTTATTTGAATCATTTCAAAAAAAGTTTACCTTTATATAATTTTTTTGCAAATCTTCAAAAATATAATTTTAAAACTTTTAATCTTCCTCGAGTAATTCTAAAAAAATGTTTTAACCTTTTTTTTCTTGTTATCGAGCATTTTAGTTGAAAGTTTAAAATTATTGTGGTGAACAAAATTTAATTTGATTTTATTCGAAGAAATTCATAAAAAATTTAAATTTCGAGTTTTTAATTTTTTTCGAGTTAACTTGAATAAATAATTTAAGTTTCGAGTTCAAGTCTGATTGCATTTTACAATTTGAATAATTCGAATAATAAATTGTTCTAAATACTCCTTTAGTCTTTATTAAAAAAATTTTCTTATTTTGTTTTGAAAAGTTTTTCAAATATATATGATTTCAAATTTGTGCTTTTAACATAAAAATAATTATTAATTATATTGTAACAAAATTTAAATTTGATATATTTTATTTTTTTAATTTAACTTAAACAATTTCATCAATTCGATTCGACTAAATTTAAATTTCATTCCACTCGATTCAATTAGAAAAAAAATCGAATTAAAATAATAAAATAAAATTCGTAAAATCAATTATCTCAAATTTTTTCACTCAATTCAATTCAACCTCACCCTTAATTAAATATTAGTCTCCGATCTCTTATTTTTATTAATTGCATCCGAACTTCAAAATGGGAGGGTTTTTTTTCTAATAAATAATAAAAATTTATTTGTATTGATATTTATATGTTTTAATAATTAAATTTAAATATTTTCTCTGACAATAAGCTCAATCATTATTATTTTTTTCTTCAGAAGTTTTCTTGTCACCACCTCAAACTAAAAAAGAAAAAGAAAACTTCAATCTTTTCTACTTTATCTAATGAACCACAAAATTGTTACCACATGCTGTGTTTCTTCTTGTCTTTTCTTATTGGAATTTTTGTTTGGTGCATGTAATCTAACATCAAATTATTACAAAGGCTTCTCACTTTCTTATGTACTCCCCACCAAATTATTGATATATATGTTGGCACCAAATTAAAGTGAATATTCATGTTTATGGGTGTTTTAAGTGTGAATCAAATCTCAATTATTAATTGAATCTATACACAAAGAAATTTCATTAATATTTAACATGCACAAATCACGTTACCCACTATGTATCCTGTTCCATCTAAATTTATTAAAAAAAAATTTGATTATATTATGTTGTTAAATTATGAGTAAATTTTTATTTTGGTCACTTAATTAAAAAAAATTGCAATTTGGTTATTGAACTATAAGAAAATTTTTATTTAAGTCATTGGATTTTTTAAAAAGTTTTATTTAAGTCATTGAGTTGTTAAGTTTTTTTTTTTTAAAGTTCTGTCAACGAGCTTCAAGCAACGGTTTGATGACCGGTACACATTGACGAGTAGAAAAATATATCTTAGATTCAAGTTTGACGATCAGTGTTAGAGATCGAAGAAAAAAATATTTGAATTTTTGTTCGTAAATTCTTAATATCCAAAATTATTTTATAAAAAATAAACTGTAAAAGAAAAGAAAAAAAAACTTTCAACTGGCGTAGATAATGTGAACAAAAAAAAATCATATAACATCGATTTTAATAATTTAATGATAAATCAAATTGTAACTTTAATGACAGAATATTGTGGGTAGGTCAGTCAAGGATTTCATTTGATGGGAATTCTTGGAATTATGGAGCTGAATAATCTGAGAAAACCTAATATTTCTTAAAAGATCAGCTAGTATCCATCAGTAAAGTGGTGAATTGCATTGTCTCTAGATGTGTCGGTTCAAGCTAGGAAAGGTCACCAAAGTTCGTAACACATATAGGAGAGAGATTGGGTGAATGGGAAACAATATATATTTGCCCAAATCCATTGCCTACTTAATTGTTCACCACACGATCGTCATTTTTCTCTTGCTATATGGGTCATTGGACACTGTTGAAGCTCGGGTGGTCTGCAAAGAGGAGCAAACTTGTGAAGAAGCCCATAGATTTAGAGGAGATGATGATGATGATGATAAAGTCTGGGTTTTAATCAAGAACACAGTTTTGATCCAAATGTCAAAGTGGAATTCATGTAAATATTGTTTACATGGTTTGTGTTTCGACACTGTTGTAGTTGTTGGGGATACTTTTTTCCTTGATGAAAGGACACAACAAAGAGTGATTTGTTAAAGTTTTTCTTAACATTAAACTTTTCTCTCTTTTTCCACTTTGTCTTGCTCATTGATCATACATAGCCGAAACAGACTTCTTTTAGATGAACATGAAGTGGCCTACCATTAGCCAATTGAGCAACAGCAGACAGTAAAAAGTGACCACCATTCACCAACTCACACTGGGATCAAAAATGGGTTATCCATTTTATGCTATTGGAGTGGTCTTGTAGCTGTCGGCCACCGGAAACTAATGGGTTGGGCCCAGTGACATAGACCAATCGGGTTATATAACTTATCTCTAATCAGGAGAAGTGGGATGTTGATTGCTCAGTACTTACCCAAGGGTAAGTAGGAAAACTTTATTTTGCTTTGCCTAGCACCATTATGAAAGTCTCTTTCAGCACCATTGAAGTTACTAGAAGCAGAAGCTGAGATCAACAAATTGATTCATACAATTATCTTTATATCGAGTGTCAAATTCAAATGAAAGCATGTGCTGAGATGTAAAATGATCATAAATAGAATTGTTTATTGTCATTCATCACTATGCTTTCTTGTATCTTGACATAATTATTTAGGCAGCTACACAAATAATGTAAAAAACACTATTTCCTCCCAAAATCACACTCAGGATTACAAGCTAACATAATTGTGTATACTCTCTACATAGTGAATAACACAATGTAGCAACTTAGGTATCTTTCTGAGGGTTGTTGACCGGAACTCTTCAGTCCCTCTGTCTGAACCAACTTCATCATCAGTTTGAGATTTTAACCTTTTCTTCTTGGTTTTACCTTGAAATACTTGACCTGTTGATGTTGGTTTATTCAGCACTGGAGGTACTGTTCCCTTTGATACCACCAACCCAATACTGTTTAACTGCAACTAGAATTTTCTCTGGCACAAGGGGACCATCCTCGTGATCATTCATCTTGGTGTCCCATCTCATGCCTCCAGCAATTTTCCTAACCTTGTTTAGGACATCAACATCATCCCGGAATATCACAGCCCCTTCAGGCCGTAAAATGCGATCCATTTCCAGGAGGATGTCTTCAAAGCTACACCTGTATAATCATTTACACATACCATACAATTGATTAGAAACTATAGATAATGGCATCCCAAGAACCCATTCAGCATACAAAGGCTTCCCTATTCCACATAATGCCATTGGAATATAACTCTTCACTTCATAAAAACTACCATTTATTATTTTTTTAATTTTAAAAAGCTTAAATGATGCAGCATGGCTACAGTGGATGTGTGTATTGAATTATATGCAGAATGACAACTTTGATTCCTAATGACACATGGCACACTGGAAAAATATGGATAAGAGACTTACTTTTCTTGATACAAGCTAAAGACACCATTAGCATGAATAAGGTCATATGTTCTTGGATACGTAGAGAAACCTTCGCACCTGTCACAATAAGAAATGAAATGTCACAAACAGTGCCAGTGGGGTTCGTTTCTGAAGTTTCTAAAGTTATATTCAATGGAAACAGGAGTCACTAAGAAATATGATATGACCAATTATTTCCAATGCCTGAAACTGTCACTAGCTCTGCACGTGCAAAGTGTTCGAGAGTGTCTTAACTAAGCTACTTCCAAGCTTCTGCTTTTGTGATAACAGTATCAATTTGAGAAAGGCCTTAATTGATGTGCATTGAGTTAAACTCTATATTAATTTATTTAACTAAAATCACATGTTCAATATCAGGATGGTACTAGTTGTTAATAAATTATGATCGGCCCGAAAAAGTGTCAAGACTTTCTAAGAGAAGTCTCATAATCAGGCTGTCTACTTTCCATTGTTTTACATACCACAAGAAATAAAATCTTTAAGGTAAACCTCCTTAATCTACTTCCCTATGATAACGGCATTGCATTTAGGATGACAAAAAAGAAAAGGAAATCCAATAATTACAGATCATAAGATTGATTGAGACATACCAGTCATGATATATTCCAATTAGACCTCTCTCAAAGATCACACCTAAGGTGTCCTTGCCAATTGTGGGCACAACATTCATCACCCAAGACTTGGGTGATTCGAGAGCTGCTGCAAAACCTCCAAGACCAGCATTCATGTCCATCACATTTCTGTATCTTGTAGTGCCAATCAATCTATTTATCCTTTTGTAAGCATTTACATGCTTCTTCCAAAGCTTATTGTCCTCTTGGTAAGATTCAACTGAGACCCCCTCAACAAGTCCTTTGGATATACGGGGAGGGACAGCAAAAAGCCTAGCTGGGAACTTCTCCAGTTCCCCTCCTGCCACTTCACTTGCACTACTTACCTTAGGGAAAGGGGTTATGCATGTTTCCATTTTCTTGTACCTAAAACATGCCAAATAAAAGAGAGTTAAAGTGACAATGCAAAAAGAAAATAAGAATAAGTTTAGAGATAGATGAGTCAGTGGAAATGAAATGAAACATAATGGTGTGCATGCAGTAAATATACACCCATAACACATTTAACCAAATACAATTTTCAAAGAGCTGATAATTTTAAGCAATGAAGAAATAGCAAAACTCTTATTGATTAGCAAATCAATATTAAATAGGAAATGCAAATATACATAAATGAAATTATCACACAAGTTAACTCACCAAACATCATCTGAATCCCTAGGTTTACACATATTGGCAGAATTCCTGCGGCAGGATTTGTCATTAACTTTTTTCCTAAAAATAGCAATATCTCCCTTCTCATATTTTTTCTCCCAGCAAAGTTTTTCAGCTAACTCTTCAATCTTTTTTTGCTCAGCCTTAAGATCTTCCTTAGTTCGCTTCCAAACTTGGTAGTAGGTCTTCCAATTAATTGGAGGGCCAGACAACACCCAGTATCCACCAGGCCTCAGGACTCTATCAACTTCCATTAAGTACATTCCATCTGAGTAAACAGGTACACATGTAGAAAGGTTATCAATTTCCTGGTAGTGTTGAAGTTCAACGTTGATTTTTGAGCATTTAATTTCAACCTCTAAATATACTTGATTAATTAATTAATTACATGTAAGCAAATTTCCACAGCTAACATGTTCATTACTACCACTTACCATTTGCAGTCCATGGTATTAGGCATCGAGAACACTGAGCCATATCAAATGCTCTTGATGGATATGGAAGATTAATGGATCCAAGAACACCAATTACAGCAGGCACACCTCTCTCCAGTGCAAACTGAACCTGTGCTTCATGATTGTCCCGAGGTGCAAAAGACATAGCCACAACATTTCTCTTCAGCATGTAGGCACCCCAACTTGCAACCTACATTAAGATTTGTTGTGTTACTGCAGGTGGCTTATATTGAATAAAAATGCCAAAATGGATGCTCTGATGATGATTGTTAGCATAAAGACATAAAAGAGTTTTGATACAGGCCGTTTTGAACAGATATCACTCCAATAGGATAAACATTATATGTGATGACTAAAACATAGCAGAAGAGGAAAGAATAAATTATAAGAGAAACGGAGAGCCATTAGAAAAAACCAATTCTGTTCCTATGGGGAGGTTTTATTAAGTGAGGAATAAGCCTTTTTTTCTTTTTCAGGTGATGAGAGTACTAAGCCAAGCTGGTTGAATATTCCATGCCTCACTATTGTATATCCAATGACTAAAAACAATGCTCAGATAAACTATTGTATGGGATTCAAATAATTAATAAGCTCACAGTTCTAAAATCAGTAACAAATAAGTAAACTACATTGTAAATTACTAAACACCTTGTAACCATCAATCCTAGAACATCCCCCCCTGGCACGCGGCACAGAAGTAAACACATGCGTAATGGCATCATAAATTCTAGAAAAAGAAAGCTGTATAACAGATTCTTGAAAATCAACTTACTCCACAACCAGTATCCAATGCTGTTCTGACGGAACCGTCTGCTATCGGGATGACAGAGGCAAGCTCGTCAATATACGCATCTGCACCTTGAGGGAACATAGTTCCTCCTCCTGGAAATTTGAACACGTTTCCTTTGAACTGTACCCAGTTCTGAACAGCCTTTTCAACTGTTAGGCTTTTGTGAGGAACATTAGCATAATGGACATAGTCACGACTCTTTGGCCATTCAAATGGTGTCATATACCCTTTGGGTGCTGGAATGAGACAGTGTAGTTTTTCTTCTTCGCGGGGACAGTGTCTTTCCCGGTAAATCATGTTATCCCTGGGAAACTTCATGGCTCGGTCTTGCTCTTGGCAAGGGGTGTAATCAGTGTATTTTACATCACACGGCTTAAACACCTGAGCTTTTGGTTTGGAAGGCTCAACAATCTCTACATCATTGTGATGTGTTTCAAAGTTCAAATTTGTGAAGATACTGCAGTCTGCCTGCTTTGTCACTTCCAATGCTATGCTATCTCCTTTCCCGAAACCACTACGCTGCCATGCTCCCAGAATGTAGAAGAAACAGCACAAACCAATAACAGCAAATATAGATAGTGGGCTCCGTCTTTTGTTGCCCGATGGATTGTGCTTGGATACCATGATTAGAGTGGAACCCAAAGTAATCTGTAATAGAAAGTAAGTACAAGTAATGCAAAGTTAGAACTGCATGTTGAAATGTGTAAGAGAAACCAATTGTGTATGTATCATTGTTAGACACAGTACACTTGCTTCAACCAATAACGACCAAAAAATGTAGAGCCAAATATGAAAAGGTGGCAGGAGATCAAATATTTTCAAAATCCTGAGTTCAGATAAATTCTAATCTCAAGCAATGACAGCTATAAGCAAAAGTCCTAAATAAAGTAATCAGAATTTCAACTTTGACACTGATAACTTTTCAAAATAACCAAAAGCAACTGAAACTAAGGGTTTCATGTGAAGCCCATCAGCAGCAGTTAGGTATCTTCAGAATAGAATGGCCTTAATATATGATCTATGATATATATAAAACCAATATATAAGTATGATTGTAATCATTTAGTAACTTTAACAAAGAGAGCTGTGAAACCTAATCTCAAGAACTTAACTATACAAAAAAAAGGGTTTTTTCTTTTCTTTTAAAGCTCTTAGACTTACCCACTGCACTTCCAACAAGCTAAAAGTTCTCTTACACTTACCGATCTACTAATGCACATTAAAAAAAATGGTCAGTTGTTTACAAATCTCCATAACATAGACACTTAGAAATCAACTAAACAACAGGCATTTTCATCTAACCGATCTTGACATCTTTCAGCTGAAAACACAGACAGAAAAAAGAAAACAGAAGATAGACTTAACGACACAGATCCATTCATTAAAAGAAACAACATTTGATAGGTCTACGCAGAACAAACAATGAAAAAGGCCATAAAAGTAGAACAAAAACTTAAAAAGCTTAGAACTTTGAAGTAAAAAAGAAGAAATTTGGATCAAAGAAAAATACCCAGTAGAAAAGAAGAAAAATCCCTTTAGGCTGAGTATGTGAATCTAGATCTCTGAAATACAGAATGAGTGTAGACTATTATAGTGAGAGAGTGTAAAGATTAATAGAAGAAGTTGGCTTTACAGTGAAGGGAGTCTTTCCTTTCCCTACCCCCAAAAAAAACAAAGGTCAAATTAAGATCTAAATTATGACTAATTTTAACCTTAACATATTCAATTACATTGGCAAATATGAAGAAAAATTAGATAAACAGTTTGGATCATAATAGTTGTAAATCTTTTCTTATGCCTTGACCATTTAAGTTTAGTCGGTGGAGACCAGTAGTATATCATGTATTTATATCTACTTATTGTGATACTATATTTTTATTTTACCAAATTTAAGTCTGATATGCATATTTATTTATTCCTTGCCGACACTCAAAAGAGTACAAGATGTATGCATACATACACAAAAAGTACAGAATTTGTGATTTATAATCTGAGATCCAGATTGAAACATTTTTCTCAGATTTTTGTTCACTAAAAAATTTATTAGGCAGTTTTGGATTGGACCCACTTTTGTCACTATGACCGACAGCTGATAATCATTAAAAATGGAAACGGTGCTTGGGGCACATGGCCGCATGGGTGACCACTTCGTCTTGGGAATCTCTACTGAAAGTAAGAAACTCTACTTTGCTTGGTTCGATCATGTTTTCAAGTATTTTGCTTCTTCTCTTTTAGTTGAAACTGAAACTTGATAGATGTCTGTTTTTTAAATTTAAAAATAGTGAATAGGATAAATTAAGTTAATTATTTATTTTAGATAGAGTTTATTTAAGTTAAAATTTTTAAAGCTATTGATTAGGATATTTAGATAAAATTTTTTCCAGTTTAATTCGTATATTCCTAAAGATAAATTAAATTTAATATAATTAATTTAAATTAAACTCTAGTGATAAGAATAAAAAGATAATTACTAGGTTTCTTTGATGGACTTTTAACTCTAATCAATTTTCTAATGAAAGAAATAATTTGAAATTTTGTAAAACAAGGGCATTTTCTTGATCAAGGATGGTTGAAAATAAGCTCAGTTCAATTTTTACAGTTTGTTACCTGTTTGATCTCAGGCCCGTGCATTGAGTGCCAGTATGGTGTTTGATGATTTGTCACGCCGAGTATGAGATTTTGATCTATGCATGTGAAGATGACGGGTGGAATGAAACATTTGCCGAGATTCTTAAATTAAATAAAATAAAGAAAGCAACGCGCGTAAGAATAATGATGTCTTTTCTCATTAGCTAAAATTGCAATAGTCACTAAAGAAGAGACTAATGTGAACACATTCGACATGCTTGCAATCGATTTTTCATCGTCAAAAGACGACACGAAACTGGGGAGCGTCGGATCCCTTGGCGGACAGAATCTCCCAGCGGCAAGGCTCTAGCTCATCGGACACGGGGCACAATCCGGCTAACGTAACCTTATCTGCAGTAGCGGCTACGGACCCGAACTCGAATACCGTAACACTCTCGGGTCGGGGAATTTCAACGGCGCCGTTCATTCCCGGAACGGGTTTCGGGGTCTCATCGGACTTGGGTGCTGTTTGGGTTTGAGGTTTGGAGTTACCTCTGAACCAAGATAGAAGACCCATGACTGTGTTGTGCGTGCTTTTCGATGGCCTGTAGGGAATTTTGGAGGAAGCGAGGATTTTATTCCAAGATGAAATTGGAAACTCCGTAAAACGCAGCGTTCTATTCTAACATCATCTTCTTATTTATTTTCATTATTTTTTGTGCATCATAAAACAGCAAAAATGCTTTTTATTAAATTTGTGTGATTAAATATTTGTTTCGATGTTTTCTATGGATTACATAATAATAAATTTAAAAAGAAATTTGTGTCATTAAATTTTATTTTGATGGTTTGTGCATGGATAATAATAAATTTAAAGTGGTAATATAATGAGTATTTTTATAATCATGTCAATTCAAGATTATAGTAACATGATAGGTCACATCAAAAATAATTATTACTCTTTATAGATTGGAGTTATTAGAAGATTCATCTTTTGGATTGACTCTTTGATAAGTAAATGCAATTTTTTAAAGAAGATAATCATTCACTTTTCGAAAGTATATCAACATTCGTTCCCTGGATATTTGATTTAGAATATGATACTTTAAGTCACTAAATTTTATGTAAATTCAATTATTTCGTACCACGATTCATAATGAATGATAATGTATTCTATCATGGATATCATTTTCACGCACTGCACAATAACGATCTGATAGTAAATATACTACGTCAATGTTACGTAACATGAAATTTCTCATATAAATAATCCCTAACGATAAAGAAGAATCGAATCAAAAATTACCACCAATTTATTCTTATGATAGAAGAATGCAAGAAATTTGTCATCTGTGGCTTAAAAATCCAAAGATGAAGTATTAAGGACAATCACAACATCATAAACATAGACATTAAACAGAAGTGCAAATTACGAAATATTTGAATACACAACATGATCATCTCATATATATGAACCCTGAACAAGAGGAAAAACAAGTAGATGGTAGCATTAAACTTTTATTCATCCAAGGAATCCAAATTCCAAGACAGGAGGATTCCAGTTTATTGATAAGCAAAACAATTGAGCTTCTACAATGGAGTTTTTTAATTACTTCATGCCCATCCAAGCACTCCCAGTTCCAGCTTCCAAGCTCTCAACCAACCCTGCAAAAGGAAACGACAATTAAAAAAAAAAGAATTGATGTATAAAAAAAGATCATTTTTCCAATTCATAACAAGGTTTTACGTACTTGGAACAATCGACATTTGGTGAAATGCTGACGGGCAAAGTGATTCCACAATTAGAAGGAAGAGCCTGAGCTAACTGGTTATTGGGTTTAATACTCTTAGCCGCCGATTTGATGCATTCACAAGCAGCCTTCTTGTCAGCAGACGACGAGGCGGCGGATGCCAGAGCGGAGGCTCCCGCACAACAATCGGACGGTGGTTTTCCGCTCCCCTTGGTAAGATAGTTCACGCAAGGCCTCAGGTCCTTTATCACAGCACTGCACGAAATGGCAGCGTTGGAAGCTGGGGCAATCAACAGCAGAAGCATAATAACACCCAGAGCTGAGATTTTGATTCTCGAACCCATCATTGTTCTTCAGAAAAAAAGAAACCTTTGGCTTTAATCAATGACTGCTACTTCTGCTTTACCTGCATTTATAGGAAGCTTTGAAGGGCTATACTCACCGATCCAAGAAAACGAGTGAAAATATTTTAAGCTAATTGTTTCTTACACCCAAGTAAGTAGGTGTGTGCGGTGCTTGATGAAAGTTTTGAAGTAAACCAAAGAAGCCTCGCCATGTCGGTTCATGCAGTCCTATACGAAATGAGCAACCAGCATTATGATTTTATATATTGTATGGTGGAGTGCGTGTTTGGTTAAGATTTAAGAATTCAAAGCTGGTGGAATTTGTACATTAATTCAAAGACAGGAAGATTACTTCCAGTACAAGAGTACAACATATTGAAAATATATGGCTAAAGTTTTGCCATGAATGAACATCTTAACCAAACTCCATATTAAATATATATAATACTAAAACTACTACCATAGAAGTTTACTTTGTTATACCAAAAAAAGTAGGATATCGATTGAGTCTTAGCTCGATTGACATAACTATTATTGCAAATGTAAGAATATATGGGTTCACATGTGTTGAAGTTCATTATACTCTTATTTATAGGTTAAAGAGGAATATGGATAATTCTAAGTATTGTGCCAAAAAAAAAAAGTAAATATAATCAAAACATGTAATGAGATTATTAAAAAAATAGAATAAATGTTCATTTCAATAGGAAGTATATGTATATATATTAATGACTCACTAACAATAAAAAGAATTTATAATTATTCACACTTTAAACGAATAATAAGAAATTTAATATTTTAAAGTTTAGAATCTCGTAATTTAAAATATTTAAAAAAACTCTTCATAAATAATGTTATTTTTATCAAATTTTTTATATAACAACATTTAAAATAAAATTTATATATCTATTCTTAAATTATTTTGTGAAAAGTTTATTGAAAATATTCTCAAAGTTTTAAAATACTCAAAAATTATTTAAAAAAATGTTTGAAATATTTCAAACATTTTAAATAGTTAAGTATCTATAAGTTGGATGAATAGCCATAGCTATTTCTAGATGTCAAAGTATCGGTACATGTCTTTGAGGTGTCAATGCTACACTGTTTTAGATTATTTTAAATATAATTTTTTAATTAAGTAATCAAGATAAGAATTTATCAATAATTCAGTGACTAATGTTACAATTTACCTTAAATTTTTAAAATAAATAAGGTTTTTTTGTAAGTGAAAGATTTACCAATAAGTTTTAGAAGTTTAAAAGCTACAATGATGTTATACTTGTAGTCTTAAAACTGTCATTTCAAGTCATTAACAACTGCTTTTCAAAATAAAGGCTAATGCGCGCCATCACTTTGTCAAAAGCCTCACATTCTCTTCTTCGCTACTATCTCATCCATGTTCGTTCCCAGCCCATTTTCTCAACCCATTTCCTCTATGTTCGTTCCTTTGAATCTAAATCCATTTTTTTCAATACTCATCACTCAAAACTCATGTTCAATGATTCACAACTCCTCCATTTACTATCCAATCACCGTCTCTGGGAAGCTCGTAACCTGCTCGACAGAATGCCCCAAAGAAGCAACCATGGCCGTGTTATTCACTTAACTTCTCTTATCTCGAAGTTCTCAAGAAATGGGTTTGTCAATGAAGCCAAAGCGCTGTTTGAAATTATGCCTGAGAGGAATATTGTTAGTTATAATGCTATGTTGTCGAGTTTTATAATCTGTGGGAGGATTGATGAAGCGAGAGGGTTTTTTGAGGAAATGCCCGAGAGGAATGTGGTTTCATGGACTTCGATGTTATGTGGGTTGCTGGAAAGTGGTAGAGTTCTTGAGGGAAAGAGATTTTTTGATAATATGCCTGAAAAGAATGTTGTGTCGTGGAATTCTATGATAGGTGGGCTGATTAAGAACGGGAATTTGGAGGAGGCAAGGTTGATTTTTGATGCAATGCCAGTCCGTAACATAATTTCATCAAACACTATGATTTATGGGTATGCTGAGAACTGTAGGATGAAAGAAGCTAGAGATTTGTTTGAGGTAATGGAGGATAGAAATGTGGTTACTTGGACTAGTTTGATAGCAGGTTATTGCAGAGCTGGTGAAGTGAATGAAGGGTATTGTTTGTTTTGTAGAATGCCTGAGAGGAATATTGTTTCTTGGACTGCCATGATTGGAGGGTTTACTTGGAATGGTTTCTATGAAGAAGCCCTGTTGCTCTTTCTTGAAATGACTAACTATGAAATAAGACCAAATACTGAGACTTTTGTATCTCTTGCTTATGCTTGTGCTGGAATGGGATTTCCTTGTCTTGGAAAGCAGTTACATGCTCAAGTAATTGTTGCTGGATTGGAGTATGATGATTATGATGGCAGGTTATCTAGGAGCCTCATTCAGATGTATTCAGTATTTGGTATCATGGACTTTGCATATTATATATTTAACAAGAACTTGAATAACTCTTCAGTTCAATCTTGTAACGCTATGATCACTGGCTATGTTCGCACTGGACAGTTGGAAAAGGCTCAATACGTGTTTGATATATCACCTATTAGAGATAAGATCTCATGGACTTCAATGATTGATGGTTATTTAAGCATTGGAAAGGTTTCTCAGGCTAGTCATTTATTTGACAACATGCCAGAAAAGGATGCAGTTGCATGGACAACAATGATTTCAGGCTATGTCCAAAATGAACTTTTTATAGAAGCTACCGCTTTATTTTTGGAGATGTGGGCACAAGGTGTTTTCCCTTTGAATGCTACATATTCTGTTCTTCTTGGAGCTGCTGGAGCAACAGCAAATCTTGATATGGGGAGACAAATCCATTGCATGCTTGAGAAAACACGATATGAATTTGATTTGATTCTTGAGAATTCCCTTATATCCATGTATGCCAAATGTGGGTTAATAGATGATGCATATAACATATTCTCAACTATGGTGTCTCGGGATCTGATTTCATGGAATTCAATGATCATGGGATTTTCTCATCATGGACTAGCAAATGAAACTCTAAAGGTTTTTGAAGCCATGCTGGAATCTGGATGTCACCCAAATTCTATTACCTTTTTGGGTATTCTATCGGCGTGTAGTCATGTAGGCCTTATCAGTAAAGCATTGGAATTATTTAAATCAATGAGTGATATTTATCGAATTCAACCTGGTTTAGAGCATTATGTTAGTATAGTCAATCTGTTGGGCAGAGCAGGGAGAGTAAAGGAAGCAGAAGAGTTTGTCAGGAGTCTACCTTTTGAACCAGATCGTGCTATTTGGGGGGCATTACTCGGCGTATGTGGGCTCAGTGAGACAGGTGCTGAGATCGCTAAACATGCTGCCAGGAAACTGCTTGAGCTGGATCCAATGAATGCACCTGCCCACGTGGTTCTCTGCAATATATACGCAGCAAGAGGTCTGCACATGGCAGAGCAGAAATTGAGAAAAGAAATGGGATTGAAAGGAGTAAGAAAAGCCCCTGGGTGTAGTTGGATACAGTTGAATGGGAGAGTTCATGTGTTCAAGTCTGGAGATAAACTTCATCAACAAGCAGATGAAGTTTTATCACTTTTATTTGGGATTTCTGACAAATCATGCAAAAGTATTTCACCCAGGCTTTGATGTTGTTTGATAGGATGATGGAAAAAGGCAATATTAGACCTAACAATGCTTCTCTTGTTAGTACCTTCACAGCATGTGCGGAACATAAAATTAAAGGTCTTTTCCTTGACTATATGGATGGTGCTGTTTTCTACAATGACTGCTTCAAGAAATTTAAATCTTTATTAAGAAACATAAAATTTAATTAGTCAAAGATTACATAAGACTTGCTAAAATTTGTCACTCCTTGACACAAAATAATAAAATATATATCCTAACCAATTAAACATAATGAAAGAACATATTTGAAGAAACCTAGAAATTTATTCTTTTAGGTGTGTTGCTAAAACAAATAAATGAATGACTCTGGTGCAGATATCTAGATATCAATTTGTACTCCTGTGTCATATGTCTCTCCAGCTTTCCAATTTTCTGGTATGTTATTAACAGGAACAATCCAAGATTCATCTCCGTCCTCTCCGCTCAATAACATCCTTAAAGACAATGGACCACTTGGTGGTGAAGTGGTTGTCCACACTGCTCCATAACTCCTATCCAAGAGCTTGCACACAAAGTTTTTTGTCTGCGGATATTAGGAGTACCCGATTTTGTAAGTATTCTATTCGCTCTATTAAATGGAAATTTATGGTCCGAAAGAGCATATTACCTCGCATAGCTGCACAGCTGTGATATCTTTATCCCCTTGTTGATACCATAGGACAAATGCTAAATAGTAAGGGTAGTTGCTGTTCTCATCTATCTTGATAGTAATATTTTTGTTGGGGTAGCTGCATGAAACACTGAATAAACAGAGTGGAGGAACGAGTAAGAGATCCATGATTTTTGCATATATGATACACTTCTAGATTATTGAGAGTAAGGTAGATTAAAAGGGGAAAAATGACATGCTCCTGAATATAGAGATGTCTTACCGCCTATATTCGATGTCAACAACTCCAAGGGCTAATAGAGATGCAGCTGCATCTTTTGTCTGAGCCATCCTACCAAAGGCTCGTCTGCTCAGGATAAAGTCAGTATTGGGGCCTGAGCCTTGATCGGTTATAACCACAGTCACACCTTTGTCTGAGCAATAGTGGCTGTTGGTGCACCTCACCTATTATAGCAATAATGGAAGAGCAGGTTAGGCACTATTTAAGCATATTAAAGGATATCTATGTTATGTTTCATGACATATCAAGGCACATCTTTCTTTAGTACCTGGTAGCAATCGCCACAGCCTACACCATTACGGTAGAGATCAGACGCTGCTGATACATCTCCACCGTTTATTGTTGCTCCAAAAGAACCAAAACCGCATGCACCCACTGCAACTCAGTAAAGAAAACAAATAAGCATGTATGTTTGTATTATGCACGAGCACAACACAAGTGCACATTCCTTGCATTCTCTTACCATCTGTTCCATGTTCATCAGAGTTTGGGTAGTAAGCTGCTCGAGAATGGATGAAAGTCGTTGCCTCTGTTGTGAGAAGCAAAGTTGTTAAAAGGATCAGAAGGGATTGAAGAGAGAGAGCCATAGAGGATTCAATGAGCAAAGATTACAATAAAAGCAAAGAAGACAAGGTGGTAGTGCATGGAACAAAGGGGTCTGCAGGCTGGTATTTATAGTGAAGCAAGCAACCAAAATATCCAAGTTTGGCAAGCCTTGTTAACTTTGACATTCTTTAAATTATTATATTGAGTGGAATTCTGTTAGTATTTTGTTTCATCTATCTTTGTACTTGTTATGTTATCATGTGAAAACATCCCTCTGACATTTCAAATTCTATGAACTTTTCCTTCCCTGAATGAAATTTCTTACAAGCATTTAGACAATAGTGTCATACAGGTAGACTTTTTTATGGCGTGAAAGATACTAGTATATACATGTACATAGTCATAAACATATATATATATATATATACATAATATTAATTAAAGTTCTCCCGAACCATCATTTGTAATGAAGATTTTGTTTAGCTTGTAATCGTCAAATAATACCCTAATATTCTCATTCACATCAAAGGAAATATTATATATAAAACTAATGTGCACATTTTGTTTGATTCTCTAAACATTTTCATGCAAAGCTTGTTTGACCATGACAGCAGGTTATTTATCTTATTGACCTTTACTTACCTAACAAAAGAAACAGGAGGTTGAAAGTTGAAAAGATAACTTTATTTACTTTGAATAAGAATATAGGAAGGAGGAGAGTTTGGTGCTTTTCCATAGTTTAAGAACCGTAGCTATTTTAGCCATTATTTTATTTCATGGGGTTCTAATTGGCTAATGACCACATGGTTTGTGATTTCTTGAAGGAGGGTGGAAGATGTAAAGCAAACACCCAATCTCTCTACGTTTTGTCTCCCAGCGTGTTGCTAAAACTATGAAGGGTTGTCTTCAAAAGAATGTAAAAGAAAATAATATAGCATATATGTATATAATATGCTTAGAAAACACACCACTAAAGTTTATTCATAATTTTATATTAGGATGAGTTTGTATAGGGGGTGCATTTACTTACGATTAGTGTAAAAGTAGCAGTGACAATAAGATTAGATTTTGCAACGACACTATAACATAAGACAAAAAGTAAATTAAACGCACTGAATCGCCCATCCAAATCCACACTTTAGTCTTTATAAATATTTTATCAAACCTTAATCTTGTAAGAGATTATACATATTTGGATTCGATTTGAGGATGATTACAGTAACTAGTTAAATAGAGGTTAAGGTTTGGATTGGTAGCTGAACTGGGTAAAATGGTAAGTCTTGTCTGAAAACGGAAGGTATATTATAATATAAAACTTGTTTTCATAGGAAGGAATGTAGGCCAAGCTGGAAATGGAAAAATGTGATGAGAGAAAGGAGGAAGAAATGATGCTGACACAGCACGCCAACATAGACCCAACGTGAAAGAAATCCATTGAACCCCCACCCACATCAGCTATGACATGTAATCCATTTTGTAAAATAAAAATCCTTAGTATAAATCAGCAATTTGTAATATATATTGCAGTTGCCTGTCATACATCATTCAATCGAAAGCTAAAACCTTACAGGTTAGCCCAACAATCTTATGTAAGGTTTCTTTAATCATATCCTAAATGTATTTTATAACTAATATTATAATAAATGTCGATAATAGAAATAGAGCGATCGCAAAACAATAAAAAAAATAAAACACAAATTTTACGTAAAAATTCTTATTTTATCATTATATTTTATTTTTAATAAATGATGAAATTCGAATCATATAATTCTAACCACTAATATTTGTAAAACCACGCTGCAATACACTGTATTGTGCGTAAATAATAGTAGCATGAAAAGTAAATAGAATATATAATCTCCCATTTGCAGGTTCGAAATTAGGGTATGATGTGATGCTGGCGAATACCGATCTTTAATTAATACAACTTAATACTTTTTGGATACTTTTCTCTTCTTTCTTTTTCTTTTAATTTATTCGGAATTGAAAGGAAACAGATTTCAGCTTTTGCATACAGTGAAAAAAATAGAGTTAAAACCTTCTGCAAATAGTTCAATGCACAAACATATAGATGTATACAGACATGCATGCATGCATAAACAAAGCTTATATATGTTGAGGTATATGTTATTTCTTTGATTCTTCCATGTTAATGAATGATTAATTATTTGTATATTTATAAAAGAATACAATGATAAAACTAAAATACAAAAAAGTTTAGTAGAGGAAAAACTAAAGCAATTGTGATTGTATTTTATTTTTTTCGAAAGTTAAATTTATTTTATAAGAAAAAGGTACAAATAAATAAAAAATAAAAGTATCGTACATAAGAAAAAGACAGGAAACTTAGGTTCCATTTGTTTGACTGAAAATGGTTTCCAGAAAATTATTTCTGGAAAATGAATTATTTTTCTGAAAAAGTTAATATTTTTTTGTGTTTGAATGAATATGTGTAAAATATTTTCTGGTATTTGGATGAATATGTGTAAAATATTTTTTATTATTTGGCAGATTTCCTGAAAATATTATAGGAAAACTGTTTTGAATGAAACAAACATACATTTGAAAATTTATTATTATTTCATTGTTTAATTGAGTTTATTTTATATCTATTAAATTTATATTTTATATTATTTTTAGATATATTACAATAATTTATTTATAAATAAATAAATCAAATTAAATACATTAATAATCATAAATTGAAAATAACCAAAGCGAATAGATGATCCTTAATTGTGTTATAAAAAAACAAATATTGAATAATAATAAACTAGCTTTCAAACCACAGTTAATATTATAAATTAATAGTACACCACATGATAACTACAAACAATATTATCCAAGTACATAATTAGTAGTACACAACATTATAACTAAAATATTGTCAAAGTGCATAACTAGTATTACACCATATAATTAGTACTACAGAACATTAAAGCATATATATCTTCAATCTTGAGAAAATTTTTGAAGCCAAATTTTTCTATGCTTCGTATTTTTTATTAAAAAAGCTTTGGCTTTCGAATCATGATTCATAAGATAATCAAACACACTACAAAAGAAGTTGTCATCAAATCCTTCCACCTGCATCGACATCACTTCTTCGTAAAGATGTGGTGTCTTATCCGCAGTAAACCGTTCCAATGCATTTCCAATCTTACCAAGTTGTTCACCCACAAATTTAATTTCTTCATCAACGGCATTTTCTTGAACATTTTTTTTTTTACGTTTAGATGTGCTAGATGAAGATACATTTGTTCTTATCTCAACCTCTTCATTGTCGCATTCTATAGACACTGAATTTTGATTACCACCATCCAAGTCTATTTCAACAAATGTTCTAGCAAAATTCTCTGTTGCCATATCTTTTCCAACAACTAAAGCCATTTCATCATAATGATCAATGCTTTTGTTCAAAAATGATTCATACTTCTTGTGTGCCTGTTGGATATTATACACAATTAGAATAACAAGTAAAGAATATAATGTTGAAATATATTTAACACATATATAAATATATTACCATCACTGCTGTATCATATGTCGATCTATCACATGTGATCATCCCATCCAAAATCACTTTCGGCCCGAATTCTGCATATAATTTGCCATTGATTTCTTACAGTCCTCAAATAATTTTCCACATTCTTAGAATCATATTGAACTTGGAATTTTTCAGAAATAACTGCAACAACTCGATTAATTGCAGCTGATTTGAAAGTGTTAGAAGGTTTATTTTTTTTTGGGCCTCCTCTGCTAGAATTTCTAAAAAAAGATGTTTCATCGGTTTTGTCCACCTGAATTACTTGGTTGTCCCTTCTTTGTTGCCATTACCCATTCTACATTAATAATTGTCATTGTCAATCATTACAAAAAATAAAAAATGAGAATTAAACAAAAAAAAAAACAACTTAACCATAAACTCAGATATTAATAGGATACTCTATTTATATCCAAACAAAATAAAAATAAAAAACCAAACAAATACATTAATATTCTATTTATACTATTTATTTTTAGCATTGCTTCTTCCAAGACTATCTTCCTAATATAAAGCAAAAGCATTTATCAAGGAAGGGTTTATACAAATTACATTAATTTGAATCCACACTTGAACTAAAATTTACATATTTTATGATTAAATAAAAATAAAATATTAATTGTAGTATTAAAATTTTAATTCGAATAGAAATATAGAACTAATTTATTTAATTGTTTTACTTGATGTATCTTTGAATTATAATGGAATAGAATTATATGGTTGATTAAGTTATGTAATTATACATATAATTATAAATAAACCCAACGCTTATATGAGTTAAATCCTCCCTCACAACCCTTCTGTAAAACTATGTAGAAACTAATCAAAAGCAGTAAAGAAATAAAAGTGAAAAAACCCAAAAGGCTTTAAATAGAGGAAAGCAAAAGCAGTAAAGCAACGCAGGTACTATAAATATCAGAGGAAAAGGCTTTACAAAGAAAAAAGCAATGGAATGATTGTTTAATTTAGGAGTCAATCAGGACTCCCTTGATTGCTAATTTGTAGGATACACAATCTCACAGCCTTAAACACAGAAAAACGAGCTGAAGAAGTATCATTAGATTCCTTCGGGTTTTCTAATTCTATACACATGCCTTAAACGCATGTCAAGCAAATAGATACTCCAACAAAAACTCGGTTTTCACATATAAAATATTTTATTTAGTTCAACAAATTCAGTTCCTTACACAGGTTCCCTTAATTATCACGTCATCTCAAAGAGCGATACAAAAATCGCTTATTAATGCATATTGCAACACAATTTCATCTTTAATACAGATACTAGCAGACATTTAAGAAAAAAAAAATTACTCAGACAGCATAATAATTTTAGAAGCTAAATCTCCAACTAGAACAATAACACATAGCCTTTCTCAACCCAAATCTATATGCAACATGTAAGTTTTCCAACAAATAGCAAACAATTTAATCATGGTTCAATAAAATATGCAAAACAGATCCAGTTAAGAGTTCATGGTTTACTGACTAAAAAACTATCTTTAATAGGCTCATTTCCTTTTCTACTCCCTAATAAGTTTTCCCATGTATCAATTCAAACAAACATAATCAAATTGAACACAGCTTCAATCTGATTGACCCTTTTTATCGTACCTCATAAAATAGCCAAATTAATTCCATTACCAACAAAAATTAGATGAAAACTACTGACATCCGTAACTTCTATGGTTATTTCTTAACTAATTGACTCCAAAAAATCAACAACAGATAAACAAAAAGAAGTTGATACTGCATTTCTCCGGTATCCAACTCGAAATTAATTTCTAACTCAAATGATTAGAAATCGCATTTTTCCAACTCCAGAAACTTCAATTATACTTTAGGGAACTAATTCTTACTTTAATTATTGTAAGATTAATAGAAATTCCAGAATTTTCGTTAAATTATAAATATAGAAAAGAAAAACCCTATATCCAACCATCAATTTGAATGGCTACTCAATTTTCTTCATTCGGACAATTCTCAGTATGCAAATAGCATTAGTAGGCTGTTCACTAGTATGAAGCAATGAATTGTAGTTCACTGCTAAAGCTTAGCCAAGGAAGCAGGCACATAATTATTAAGAAACAAAACCCAAATCTCAAATTTAAGTTAATAGAATAATATCTCAAAATAGTAATTTAGGTACTTTCAAAGTATTTCTCTTAACTTGGGAACAAAATTTACAGCAAATGATTGAAAAACAATCAAAGATAAAAATTAGCAATAATGAATGGGTGCAAAGGAATTTTCAAGAGCAAGAAGACAATTCTCACCAACCTGACAAGCAAACAATGAATGGGTTCAAAGGAATCTTGCCAAAACAAGCAAGTGGCATAGAACAAGGTGGAAATGCAAGTTTCTCCATGAATATAAACAAAGGAGAAGGAGCGGGCCCAAAGAATAATAATCAAAGACAAAAATAAAAGCAAATGAAAGAAGATGAAAGCAACTTTACAGATTTGCAACCTTGAAGCAGATGAAAGCAGGAGGAGTGATGGACTGGATCTGCAACGAGAGGGAAAGGAGAGGGATTTGAAGACTGAAAATGTTGAGATGTGGAAACTCAAAATAGATCTGAAAATGTCTTACGAAAAATAAAAGAGTAAGACATTTTCAATAAAATCAAGCATGTTTTCTCGTGTTTTGTAAAATCTTTTACATGAGAAAATTGTTTTCAGCCAACCAAACATTAGAAAATGCTGAAAAGCTTTTCTCGAAAATCTTTTACAACCAAACAAACACACCTTTAAATTTTATGACAAAAGAAAAGAGCTTTCATCACTTGAATTAGGCCTACTCTACTTAAATTGAGAATAAAGAAAAGAACCCAATAATTAATCTAAACTAAACGTAATCCTCACAAGTTTTTTGTCATTTTCTCTCATTTAATCTAAAACTTGCATTTCTTATCCCTTAAATTGCCAATATGTTTAATTTCTAGTTTGTGATTTTGTATGTTAGTTCCCAAAATGATGTAATGTGCATTTTCTAGGAAACCAAACATTAGAACAAAATGTTTTCCCCACAATATCAACACAAGTTCTAAGACCAGCGGCTTTCAGACGAAAATAGTCAAAATTTGTTAAAATTCAACTTAGCAAACAACTATTATTGAAGATTAATTACAAGGGATTTCCAGGAAAAAAGAGAAGATGAATTCAAAATTTTCTATATATTTTCTTTTCCCTTCGAAATATATGAGAAATTAAGAAAAGCCCATTCAAATCCAATCCGTCCAAAACAAAAATCAATTCAACTGTGCAGGGCCCGGTCTTAGTGTTGGCTAAAGCCCAAACCAATGGACTTTTAGTCATCTGTGAGCTTAGTTTCCTTCGTCAATTTAAGCCTAACTTTGTCAAAATTATAAAATAAAATAAAAACCATTTAACCGATCGAGTCTTAACTCGATTTGTATAGACATTGTTGTTAATGCAGGAATATGTAACTTCTTATTTATGAGTTGAGAGAGAATATGAATAATTTTAAGCATTATATTAAAAAAACAAATATGATCTTACAAATATTGAAAAGAAATATTTAAAATTTTCATTGTCATATTTTACTGTACTGACTTAATTCACCTTCAACCCTTTTCTTCTTACAATTTTGTCGGTTTCTTAATAGAATAAAATGTGAGAGGACGTAACCAATTTTGATTCCTCACACTTTTGCAAATAACTTCATCGCATGTTTTAATACTATTAACAGTATTCAATCATTTTTAAAATGGTATATTACTTTTATTCATAAAATAAATTAGTTTAATAAAAAAATTTTAATTAACAATAAATCTCAAATTATTTATACATGAATTTGGATTAACTATAATAAATTTTAAATGTGATATATTATTTTTTAATCAAAATTATACATAAATAATTATACATGAACTTTGATTTACTATAATTATACATATAAAATTTTAATTGCGATTCAAATTTTATTCAATTGCATACATCAATTTATTTTTTATATTAAATAAATATAATTATTTATATATACAATATATAAACATAAAATAATATTTTATTGATATTTGTATTAATAACTTATGAAAATTGGATCAAATCAAATAAAAATAAATTTTTATGTATAAAATTACATATTAAATAAATGTTTATGTGTAATTTTGAGATTTACCTCTTATTTTTATTAAACAAAATTACATGTTCATAAAATATAAAATAATTTTTAAATGGAAGCTAAAAATAATAGAATAAACAGAAACGTGTTAAAAAGTGAAAACAAAAAGTAATACTTATAAATAAAAAATACATATAATATGGATATGTGGCACGTGGCAAATATATAATGATGTGTGTGGTTGGCGCCCTCAGCCAAGTGGCGAGATGGTTGGTTTGATTTTGAGGATCCCAAATTTCCAGGAAAGTTCGAAAGTAATTGGTGGTGCCGATTTGCTAATTCAAACGTGACCTTTCCATCTATTCTAAGCGAAAATGAAGAACCCGAACCTGAACCTGGTGCTCTTGCCAAAATACCGAAAACACCTTCCCACTCCTTAGTTTATTCCCCTTGCCCATTTCTCGATTCCTTGGTACATTCCCCCTCTCAAATTTTCGTCTTTATATATTCATCACAACCTTCACTTCGATCTCCAACTCTAAACCCCATCTCTTCCAAAAATCTGATTCCCCCCCCCCCCCCCAACTATAACAATGATGACTGGTGGAAATTCTCTTCAGAGGTATGCAAATTCCGTTTCCTTCGTTCGCCTCTTGTTTGTGTGCTTTCATTCGATATATATATATATTGGATTTGAGATGGGTTGTTTTCAGTTTTTTGTTTTAACATTGATCCAATGTAGCAATATGGGCTCTTGTTGTTCTTTTTATTAGGCCAAAAATGATCTTTGTTTTTATTTGATTGTATGTTCTACTATTCTGATCATTTGAAATCTTATGTTTTACTACCCTGAGGTCAAGATATCTTTTTTCGATATATATTTTGATTTTTTTAATGTGTTCGTGATTGTTTATATGTGCATGCATTTTCAATAAGGTTGTCTTAATTTTTTTACTTCTTTTAAATGCAGCAATAAATCTATTCCTGATCTTGCTCCTTTGGAAGCAGTATTATTTGATGTTGATGGAACTTTATGTGATTCGGATCCTATCCACCACCATGCCTTTCAAGAAATGCTCCTAGAGGTGTTTGGTTTTTCTGTGAAGCATAGTTTCTAAACAATTTCAAGCAAGCTGTCTGATTGGACTTTTACAAACCTGAGAACTGTTTGGGTTACTTTTAGTAATTGCTATTGTGTTATAACAGATTGGTTTCAACAATGGAGTTCCGATTGATGAAGAATTCTTTATCAAAAACATTGCTGGGAGGCACAATGACGATATTGCTGCTACTCTCTTCCCTGATGATTTACAAAGAGGCAAAAAGTTCACGGAAGATAAGGAAGCCATGTTTCGGAGGTAAAATGCATTTACTTCTTCTGCGACTGTATACAAGTTTTCCAGTTTGCCACATAGCATTAGTAGTGTTAATACTTTGTGTGGATGAACAGGTTGGCCTCAGACAACTTGCCACCAATAAACGGGTTATATAAACTAACGAAATGGATTGAAGATCATGGGTTGAAGAAAGCTGCTGTTACTAATGCTCCAAGACCTAATGCTGAACTCATGATCTCAAAACTTGGACTCAAGGATTTCTTTGATGTCGTTATTGTGGGAAGCGAATGCGAGCGTGCCAAACCATACCCAGACCCTTACTTGAAGGCACTTGAACTACTCAAGGTGTCAAAGGATCACACATTTATATGTGAGGTATGCGTTCAGTTTCCCAACTATGTTGTTTTCAGTATAAAAACCTAGCAAATACTAATTCAGAATTTGAAAACATGCTCTGTTTTTTTCATCGTCCAGGACTCTGCATCAGGGATAAGAGCAGGAGTTGCAGCTGGAATGCCTGTTGTGGGGTTGACAACCAGAAATCCTGAAAATGTACTAATGGAAGCCAATCCTACTATGCTTGTAAAGGATTATGAGGATCCGAAGTTATGGTCGGCCTTGGAGGAGCTTGATAAGAAGGGAGATTCTTTGAAAACAGCAGCTTGAGCGTGAATGCCAAAGCAGTTTAGGAGCAAGAAGTTTATTTGGTCAATAATTTTGCCCCACATGTACCCAAATTATATTTGATGAACTATGTACATTGATTACTTCCGTTGCCTAAGTTCATTTCATTACTGCAATAGCATGTGTTTTTACTCGTTCATTCTTTAACACCATACTTCCAGGAAAAGGACTAAAATTTCAGATTCACTATGGAGATACTATTTACTTCACATTTCTACAAAAGGAATTAGAACGATGACTCTGGTTTAAGAAAACAGTAACCAAGCATAGACCAATCTTTTAGAAATGTTTAGGTTTGGCTGGTTGAAACAGAAGCTGCACAAGAAAATGCAACAAATGAAAGCTGAAAATTCAAGAACTTAAACCTTCTCCAGCATCTCCCTTGTTTTTTAGCTGTGATGCAAACGGTTTCTTAGCAGGCAGTCGGGTGGGTTTCATCTGGCCCACAAGACTGAATCAATCTCATCCCTCGCAGATTTGTATAACTCAAGCCTCTTGAAACACTGTTGCCTCCTTTCCATCAATGCAGGATCTTCATCCAGTAACTGTGCCAGCTGCTTGCCCTTCAAGAAAATAATGAAAACTAATCAACAACAGTTTGAAATGGAACCCGTTCCCATCAAATTACAGAGTGGATGGCACATGGACGTGTCGAAATGAATGTATGAGCATGTGAGGGAAAATGCAGGAGTAAAGATTTTTGGTACCTCCTTTTTGCCCAGTTGTATATAGAAGTGGTCAAGCAATGACTGCTTGGCCTCCCTCACTTGGCAATAAACCACAGCCTTAGGAATGGTATTTCTAAGCGTATCAGACACCATCCCCACATAAGAATAAACATTTGATCCTATTCTGCGGAAGTGACTTTCAGCATATCTATCAACAGAAGAGGAAGTTGGGTTTCCACCTTTCTCCACTTCTTGGGGGAGCTTCCGAAAGAAGTCCACTGTCAAGTATGATGACTCCATGTCCACCATCCGCAAAGTTGTCTTCTTACTCTCTTCACGAAACCTCTCCAATGCTTCACTTGCGGCCGCTGCAATTTCAGCTTGGAGAGTTGGAAAGCGCTTCAACTCCTGTTGAACTCCAAAAGATGAAATTATGTTCATTCATTATTCCTAAAGTATCACTATTTCATCCAAGAAGCTGGGAAAGTTACAAACTCCTAACCTGAGTTTCTGCAATTGACCTTCTTACAAGCTCTTTTAAAAGAAAGTGAACCTGCAACAAAGATCACCAATCAATGCAGATGAATGATGTTTTAAAGAAAGAAAATGCAAGAGATAATTAATTTTTATTTTAAATCCAGCAAACGGCATTCCATGAACCCTTGGTAAAGAGAACACCTACAAGACTGCAATACCCTCTCCATTCTACACACCTTCAAGAGACAGTGGGCACCCTATGCCAATTACAGAAAACTAGCTAAAATGACAAGAAAATGCCACCTTAAAAAGAGAACTTACAGCATCTACAGAAGCCTCTGCTGGGCCTCTGAAGTAATTAAGTGCACCATCAATGAGACGTCGATAACCTTGCTCAGGAGCAATTAAATGAGGTTGGTATCCATCTGCCTCTGAGACCACTTTCCTTATGTTTTGCAGTGACAAATGACGGTCAAATGGAAGCTTCCTTAAAGCAGCTGGCAGCTGGTGGTCAAAAACTCCATAAATGCGATCTCCACCTGGCCGCCTAGAGAAAGAATTAGAAACAGGAAGATAAAGAATTATGGTTGTATCATTTTATATCTGTAATTTGTGCTGCAATTTCTTCACCAAATGAAAGTGAAAAGAAAGGAGCTAAAATATAGTACCCGCCATCCAAATGCTCCTTGAATATTCGATCAAATGCTCGACATAACTCTAAGATGGTGTATAATTGGGCCTGATATATGATAGGAATAAAATAAAAATTGATAAACAAAACCTATGGATATCCCAATATCAAGAAATAAAACAGCAGTTTAGAGACTCATCACCCCAGCATCAACAGCAACAGATCTACCAAGATGGGACAACTCTGCTTCAAGTTCTTCGATGCTTTTGTTAATTAAAGAAGTAATGCCAGGAAGGCGGGCTCGAATTACAGATTCCAAATGCTGACACCAAAGAAATGTTCTAATAAGTGAACATACATGCTACTATATAGAAATTCAAATAGCTAGAAAACAATACCTTTGAGAGAACTTTCGCAAGATATTCTGAACCCATTTTGCTAGCTAAATGTCCATAATCAGGACTAGAGGCAAAGAACTCGCGCTCCTTCCGCCTAGAAGCAATCATGTCGACATTTTTTTTAATATCAGCTTGTGAACGGTTTACAATTCCAACCCAAGGGTGTTGAAGTGGATAAGCTCTTCCCTCAAGAACCTGCATTTAAAAAAAAAGAAGAAAAGCAAATATGTGTATCTGGTAAGGGGAAATAAGTCATGTGTATGAACCCCTATTCAATGTTTAACTAACAAGAAATATATTTAGTTAGGTTTTATGCCACAGAAGATTCCCAGTTAGGTGATGATCCTGCTATTAGTGCATACTAAAATAGGAAGAAAGCTTACATCTATTGCATTTGTTCCCTTGTCCATCAAATCAAGCTTGGTTAATACACCAAATGTCCTTTCACCTAGTACAGTTAACAATGACTTTGATAAATATATTCTTACAAGACTATCGAATTGCACTGTAACCAGTGATGATAAGCAGAGGATACCTGCTGGATCAACTTCTCTAGACAGCTTCATAGCATCAGATGTCGCTATATCTTGATTAGCTGGAGTTATGGCCAGAATGATGCAGTTTGGCTGCAATCATTGGAGAATAGAAACCCATCATTTGAATCCCCAAGGGGCTAATAAATTGTATCTTAGATAGTATAAACTGATTAGATGGATTATCACAAAGATACACTTTTAGCAATTGGGTTCTAGGGGCCCAGAAAACATCAAATACAGTCACGAGGATGATTTTATAGTTATAAATAATATTGCATTACTCTTCTAGCTGCCATCCAGCACAAATTATTGTGAAAATGGAAGATTTCCATTACCTTCTCAACATATGAGCGAACCATGCTTTCTATGTCTTGAACAATACTCTCAGGCTGTCCCTCTACCAAAAACAAAGACATCTATTACAATATAATAAATGAAAAGAAAGAGGAATGACTTTAGGACAAACCAGGAGGAAAGCAGGAGGTATACCTACGGCAACCTTCGTTAAACCAGGCAGATCTATTAATGTTAAGTTGACAACTGCAAAACCATAAACCAGAGTTGTCAGATAACAGAAAGCAATATTACAAATAGTACAAGGACACCACAGAATGAAACTAAGCATGCTGCTTTGCAACTTCTGCAACAAAAATCAAATTCTAAATGCTGTTACCATTTGGTGAGTAGATACTGAGGTGAATCGGTACAGGAGAAATCTGTTTGGATTTCCCAGTCATTCTATCAGTTTCATCTTGGATTTCCTTCCGAACCATAGCTGCATTATGAAACAAGTAAACCAGACAAATCAACTCCAGCTGGAAATTCTATTTTGAATCACGACCAATAAATGGATCATTAGTTCCTTACAAATACTTGCAAGCAAGCAGTGATAGCAAGCACATGAAGTTAAGAAATCATTGTAATAAAATTTCTAACAATGATAACCTACAACTTAAAGAACAAATTAATAGGTTGCCTGATAATTTGCATAACAGGAAACTGGCATCAAATCCAGAGAACAGTGAACAAAATACGAAAGTCAATAATGACTAGGTTTATAGAAGAAGTTACTTACAGAAGTCAGTGAATTTTTTCTTGGGCAAGTGAAGGAACTCTCCATATTCTTGTACCCCTCGTTCTGTTTTATGTAGCTGCAAAACTAGAGGTCTCCTCGTCACAATGCCTGAAATTTCAAAGGCAGACGTAAAAATATAGACAGCATTTAGCTTTTTCTCTGCTTAGAAACAAAAACAAGGGAATTATACAAAAAAAATTATTTATCCATCTCCCAAATGAAACAGAATGAAGCATGCCACACCAGTTTTGACTTAGTTTGACTTTTGTTTGAAGGATTAATTAGAAAATTTTAAATCAGTTTTTTACTTTAATTTGACTTTTTAACAAAAAATTTAAATTCCCGGTGTAGTAATCAATAACTTTAGAGACAAAATCGACACACGTAACGTGGTTCGCTTTCCATTATTTTATCATTTAAGCTTTTCTTTTCGATTTTCTCAGCCGCCAAACAGAAGTCAAAACGGACTAACGGAGAATTCAACAAACAAGAAAAGAAAAAGAACCATAACCTGATCCCCTAGGAAGGAAGTCGCGTCCTACAATGCTCTCCAACACCGATGACTTTCCAGAACTCTACATTCACAGCAAATTAATACATCAAGAGATAGGCACAGCAAAGCCACGACAAATAATACACAAGACACATTGAAAAGAAAGAGAGAGAACCTGGCCTCCGACGACGACAACAGATGGAAGAGCTTCCCAAAGAGTAGGCAAAGCAGTGTCGCCACCGTGATCACCGAGCACCGTACAAGCTCTCTGAATCCTATTCACCGTCACAATCAAGCTCTCCATTGTCGCCATTTCACTTCCTTCCTCTTCTTCTTGTTTGAAAACACTAACAGATGAAGAATTAGTATTCGATTTCGTTTTCGAACGGATGGAAATTGCTATCACAAACGAGATTGAGAGGAAACAGCAGAGGAAGTAAACGAGGAAATGAAGTAGAAAAGCTATTTTCGCTTTTTTCTTTGGAAAAATAATTAATTTGGTTATTTTGGAGTGTGGAGTTCTCTGTGGGCCTAAGATGGTATGATGGGATATTGGTTCGAGGGTATATAAATGCGCCACGTAATTATATAATTATTGGTTTTATTTTAAGTATTGTTACCGTTTCAGGAATTTGTTGGTTTCTTCGGTTGTGGGAAAACGCCACCACGCCATTTGGATGGGTAACTGAAAAGAAGAAAAACGGAAAGTGGGCCTGCATTGTAATTTGAATAATTTTGAATTTTGGCGGACTTCTCATCCATTCCACCCTAAACTCATATTGTTTTGATTATACCTTACTCCTTAGTTCGTTTGTAAGAGTCCAAAAAAATGAATTTGAATATTTTACCATCACATTTTCAAGAATGATTAAGGTGGGTTTTTATTATATTAATATTTTTTAAAAATTATTCATATGTTGTTTTGCACTAGAAATAAATTTCTTTTCTTTAATATTAGAATTGGTTTAAAGGTAAGTTCAGATTTCTCAATGCAAATCTTACGCGATTAGGAGCAAAGTCAAAAATTTTTTTTAAGAGGATCGAAATTAAATTATAATTTTTACGATAATAAAAATTTATTTTTTAAAAGATTAAATTAAAATTTTATCATCTTTAGGGAGTTAAAATGTAATTTTAATTTTACTATTTTAAAATTTTAAAAAATTTCAAAGATTTAAATGAAAAATTTTTCATTTTAGAGGGTGAAAACTCCTACTAACCCCCTGAATTTGCCCCTTTACTTGACATAATCATCGTTGAATTAATGTTTTTTTCGCTTTTTTTTTATCTCATGATTACCACTATATTTAGATTTTTAAATAAATGCCACCAACTTTCATAAAAAAAAATGAAAATTTATAATTTTATATATAAATTCATTATTTTTGTGTAATAGAGCTTCCAATAGTTGGCCAAGTTAAAAAAATTTATTACCAGGGATCATGATAAGATAATAAAAATTTAAAGAGGTTAATGTTAAAAAGAAATTATTAAAAGAGCTTAAATTGATTTTTTTTTGAGAAATAAAGTTATATGTCAAATTTTTTTAATTATTTAATTATTATTTTATTATATCATAAAAACAAATCACATCAATCCAAATTAGATTGTAAAATCTTTTTATTCTTAATCAAATGATTAAAAAGATTCAAATTGAAAGTTTTATATTAGGGAGAATTTGTTGAAATTATCCCATCAAATAAAAGGGTTAAGATCCCTATTTGCTTCATTTTGTTGTCAACTCACTTTGAATCCTCAACTTATGTGTTAGTATCGGCATGTACAAAAAGACCAACAAAATAGCTTTTGCAGTGCTTTGAATCATTCCATCCTTTTCATTTACGTCTACTGATTAAAAATATTTTTTAAGAGTACCCCCACTTAAAAAAATTTCGACGAAACTAATCTAACTTACGAGCTGAGTTACTCCACTTCTACACCAACTCTTTACCAAGACGTAAACAAAACTTTCATATCAAATTTAGTCCATATATATATATTTTCTTCTTCCTCTCAAAATTTCAATCCTTAATTTAAATCATTCCAACCATAGAGATAGAGGCTATTAAAATTCAACATACGGACAAAAAGTTTTTTATATTTAATTAATAATAATAAAGGTAATATAAATATATAATCGAAGAAGACTTGTTAACAAATAAGATAAATAAAAGAAAGAAGTGGTGATTTAGATTGTGGTTCAACTTTCAAGAAGACGAAGAGTCGTTGACTTACATAAGGAGATCTTAGAAAAAAAAAGGACAAGAAATGAAAAGAGATCTTGTAAGAGTTTGGTTAAAAAGAGATTTTTTTTTTCCTTTGCCCTTGTGAGTGTATATATATGAAGATTTTTTTTATGAAACCTATGCAATGATACCCTATTATTAATGTAAGGTTATGTGGATGCAATTGGAACATATATTTGTAACAATTGTTTCCTTTTAATTTAAAAGGAAAGTTATAAAGTGATATTATCTAAAACAAAAAATATTTACAAAATCTTTACATCATCATGTGTTAATAGTTTAAGCGATAAAATAAAATTCATAACATAAACGTGGATCTCAAACATTGTATCCTTGTAAAAATTCACAAATATTTATATAAATTTTAATAATTAATTTTTATTTAAGAATTCATGCTTCGCCAACTTATTTCCACCTCATCGACTTGTCCTAACCATAAATTCAAATATAAATGCTCCACCACTCATCCACAACTAATATGCATAGATTCACTATACTCGTAATGACAGCCACTAATATAGTATACTAACCCTCAACTATATGAGCAAATTATAAGCACCATGAGTATATATACTGCCAAGCTTCAATGGTATAAACCAAAATAAAAAGAAAATGGTGAGGCATGCACATAATAAAATTTATAACAGCTGGCCTCTTGTCATGAAAGTGTATAATAAATTTCATTGCCCATATTTTTTATATATAGAAAAATGGTGAGTTGCTTACTGATTTACAATTATGAAGAGTGGCTAATTTGTATTGGCGAAGTACGTATAGCTCGCCAAGTTTAGAAGCTTCAATGGTACCCATTAATTGTTTTATTTAATTAATCGAAACGCGCGTTTTGAGTAGTTGGAGAATGTCGTCTGTTAACGGATCATAAAAACAAAAAATGTCGTCAGTTACATCGGCGTTTTCTCCCAAGCGCGCCAACTCCGCGGCCCTTACATATACTCCCGAGCAAATTCCTTCGTCAATACAAATTTCACCTCTTTCTCTCATTCTTTCTGTTCGATTTTTTAAATTCGCCAAATGCTAGCCTCAGTTCTGAAAAATCTTCAAACTAACGATTCAGCACTGAAATTTCCTTGTATGGAATCTCAATTCGAGACGGCCTCGCAACCTGATCCTACCACTGACGCTTACACCTTCCTAGAATTCAACACCCAATCCGAGTCCGAGTATACGGACATTCCACGCGACCCTATTTGTTCTTTGCCGACACCCTCCGATGCCACCACAGCTTGACTGCCACTTAGACGCTGTTGCCTCCTATTCTCCTTTTAGCGCTTTCGAAGGCGCTAGCCGTGGCGTAATGAGTAATAAAAACAGCAATAGCGACGGTATTAGCAATAATGAGGCCATGGTTGATGCTTTAGTGACGGGGATTAGTGGATTATTTTTAGGAGACCGTTGGCGATGAGAATGGCGGTTATGAGTATGGAAAACGGGGATTTTATCGAGCATGCTTGTCGGTATTGCCGAGTTTCAAACCCGGTTTACGCGGTCCGCTGTAATGTTCCTTCGTGTAGAAAATGGTTTCGTAACTCTAGAGGGAATACAGCAGGCTCGCATATTGTAAATCATCTCGTGAGTTCTCTCCTTTGTATTCTTTAGTGATTTTTTTAACATGTCGACTAAGTTAATAAACTTTACTTTGAGATGCATTTGTATGTTATAGATTTAAGTTGAAATATGGAATGCATGTATTAGACAGATGGAGCGTTAGTTAGGAATGGTGCTTTGGTTTCAAGGGGTGAGACCTTGGGATTTTTGAACGGTTAGGTTTTCCTTCCAAGTTAGTCTATGCAGTATTGTAGGATCAAACTAGGTAATTCTGCTAGGAGTTTTGACTCAATAATGAATGCAAACTTCTTGATCAGATATTTCAGTTATGCTTGTACTGGTTCATGAAATGGTGGCATCATTGGGTGCTTCTCCTTCATCTTATTCCTAGATTAAGATAACAGAGCTTCATTTGAATGAATCGAAGCCAACTTTTGTCCTTCATTTCTTTTGAGCTTGTTAGGAAGCTATTACAGTCAGTATTACCCCTTTCTGATATTGGTACTTAGAGAAATTCTTGCTCATAAATCATAATGGAATTGGAAGTCAAGCATTCCTCTAATCTCTACTAGGTTGCATTTTTTAAGTGAACAAAAAAAGTTGTTTACTGGTTGGTTCAGTCTAGGGATAATGCTTCGAGAAAATTGGTTTAACAGAATTGGGTCTAAATTGGATGTTTGCCACTAAGTTTTCACAATCAACAATCTCTTCTGAAAGGGTCTTTCTTGTTGCATATAGACATGGTATTACTCTGTTTAAAAAGTTCCAATTTAGTTGCGTACTTGCCATGGTTCATTGCACATCTGTTTGTACGCTGAAACCACTACTGCATCTGAATTGATTATAGTATGGGGTTTGCCTTTGGATATTGTTAATTACTGAGTCCATTTTTTGTTTATTTTAGGTGCAAGCTAAACACAAGAAAGAACCTTTCTTTTTCTTCCTTCCCCATTAAATGATGTCTCTCATTTGCATTCATTGCTAGTTGTAGTTTTCTAGCTTTATAAGTTGATTATGTAAGTTATCCTCTTCTCTAACCTAATTTCAGCATCAACAAATTAATTTGATTTCCACAAGTGGATGGCTGTTGTCTCCTTCATGCTTCATGTTTCACATTTGTTGGAAAGAAGGTTAATGGATTTGCAACATAATGCAATGGTATGAATGAAGTTAGAACAAATTATGTGTAACTGTTGCTAGAAGCTAACAACTGTTAGAAACATTGCACTTCCGTTCTTATTTCTTCGAAGGTGTAGCTTATGATGCATTGATTTATATGCTGGGATTATGAATAAATATGTTTGAGCTTTTACTTGTATTTATCTGTAAATTGATGTATTTACTTATGTGTTTTTCTCAAGGTTGTAAAACTTTGTGCAAAATCAAAGGAAGCCGTTCGTTCTATTGAACATTTGACCCTGCATTATCAGGTTTGTGGTATCTTATTTTGCTATCTACATCTATTGTTGTTCATATTCACAAGAACTTCACAAAAACTCAATGCAGGTACGACATTTTGACACATCTGAGAAGAGTGAACTTCACAAGTTACAGCAATTGAAAGATGAACAAGGTTGGGATATAGTCATTGTCAGCAATGACAAACAATTAACTAAATGGAGTTTTTCCAAAAAATCTTAACAGTTAGTGCTCACTGAGTGTAGAGGGTTCTTTTGGTAAGGTGAGGAGATGTTACAATCTAGCAAAATGAGATGTCATAGAGAGATGGTGAAGAGGAAGATCGGAGTAGACTTTGGAAAACAAGTGCGGTCGCAGGTGGTGGTGATGGACACGATAAAGGGCTGAGAAAGATGAGAGCTACAATGGTTGTTATGATTGTAGAAAGAAAGTTGCAGAGAGAATTTTAAAGTGCTAAGTTTGTCAGAAGATCAAAAAGTCCCCCTAAATGAGACGTTCAAACCTCTCTTTTAGACCTTGAAAAAGGAAGTTAAAAGGGAAACAGTTAAGGAAAGGAAGTGGACTTGAATGTCCTAAAATGGTGGGTAGTGGGATTGAAAGTGGTTACTTGAACGTGAGAAAATGGAAAGTAACTTAAAAAGATAATTGGTATAATGACAGTTGCACTCACTTGAAGTATTTTAGCAACGATTGTTCATTAAAGAAATAAAGAGGAAGTACTTGCATTCCCAAAGAAAGGTTAAGAGATTCTTTAGTCTCCGTATCTGAGTCTCCAAGCCGTACTTTCCAGGACATTCGAAAAGTGGAATAATCCAGCAATCCTACCAACTTTCTAAGGTTATTCCCAAAAAGTCATTCCCAATATGATATTGTTCCCAGCATAGAGTTGTTCATGAAGGTAGTCATTCCACAACATGGAGTTGTTCCCAAAAAGTGCTCTCTACTATTTATAGAAGAGTTAGTAACAAAAAAACAAGCATCTGCATTGAGACTTTACCTGCCTGAAATTGAAAATTCTAACTTCCCCACAAATTAATCAAATGATGCAATGGCTCGTTATTGTGACCTTAAATTTACTGGTGAGTAATCAAGCAGCGATGAGAAAAAGTACAAAGCACTGAAACGTGCAACAGAGAGGGAAATATCTCAAAGTGCTGATGTCATTTGTTGCACTTGTGTCGGAGCTGGAGATCCTAGGTTTCACCAGGTTGAATACATTAGATACGTGATATTCTATGATCAGATCAGTGAACAAATGTAAGTACATTGTACTGCCCATCTTTTTTCCTTCAGGTAACTAATTAATGAGTCTACTCAGGCAACGGAGCCTGTGTATCTCATTCCTTCGGTTCTTGGAGCGAAGCAGGTAATGGACCGACAAATACCTGCTTGGTAGTTTATTGATTGGGGAGAGCATTACAGGATAAGGTTTTGTCGAAGTTGGTCATTTATCTGACACACGGGATGAATCCCATTATAGATATAGAGCAGCAG
Source organism: Gossypioides kirkii (assembly GCA_005610355.1). Classification (NCBI taxonomy): domain Eukaryota; kingdom Viridiplantae; phylum Streptophyta; class Magnoliopsida; order Malvales; family Malvaceae; genus Gossypioides; species Gossypioides kirkii. The sequence goes on along the minus strand of CP032254.1, from coordinate 4,595,628 downwards.
TTATAAGTGCAAACTTTTGTACAGCTGGGGAAAATGACTCCCACCCTTTCACCCCTTCCTCACACGTAATTGATACCCTTCAGTCTTGATAGTAGATGTCTAATAATCAAGTCCTAGATTCAAATTAGCACTGCTCCTGGCTCATATCAATCGAGTCACTGGGCATGTGCAATGTCTTTGTTTTTGTAAAAAGGAAAAGCTCTGCCCACTCTTCGCTGGCCCCAAGCAGGAACAACATTCATATTTCATCATATGCTTGGACATCTGGGACCCACCTGCTCCACAACATAAAAAGTAAGGCAGCAGGCACGGGATTAAAAAACAGTTTGAACTGTTTTTCAGTGGTCCCCGAGGAGTAAAACTAAAACACCCTGGCTTTTATCTAAAATATCAGTTTACCCTTGCATTTCTCTGCGAAGTCTTTTTGGCGGGGGATTTCATTCATAACATCACAATCAATCAGGTGGAAAAGAGGTAGCAGTTCATGAGGTAACATAGATAGAAGATACAGTCAGAGGGACATGTCCTGTCCCTTGTTTCCTTCCCTAACAACAGCATTCAACAACTGCAACCATACAACAAATGAGAAAACAAACATCGTCCACAAAAGCCACAATCTCCCATGCTGCCGGCCCAGCCCCGCAACTGTTAAAATAAAAGACCCAAAATCAGGCATAATGTAACAGTGGTGATCCTCATCCACCAACCCCATTCAGTCAGTCGATGTTTATCCATTTATATAAGTTTTTTCATTACTTAGAAATAAATTGAGTTAGATAGAATCTTTAAATGAGAATAATTTTTTCTAATATTATTCTTTTATCCATAATATTTAAACCCAAAACTTCTCTTAAGATATCCATCTAGTTATATTTTTTTTTTGAACCTCAAATATCAAACTCCTTACTAATGTTGTTGAGTTGTGATCTTCATCATAATAAATAATTATTAGTTATCAAGTAGTCTTTTTAATTCTTAAAGATCAATATGTTTGAATCTTAATTTGATTGATATGAATATTATTATCAATATCATTTAAGTTTTAATTTAATTGGCATGAATATTTTAAAAAACAACATTCATATATATACTAATAATTTATTTTTTTCCATGAATAATAATAATATACCAATGAAAATATATTACAAGCAAGATACAAGATAAGAGTCTCCTGTTAAAAAAAGCAGTCGTCACATTTTCATCTTTCGGATATATCAAGACAACGAATAAATAATAACATTTAAAATTTTATTAGCTTTATCTTGTTAGAAAAAAAATGTATGCTTAATATAATATACTTTTTTACTTTCAGTATCAAGAAGTTATAATGGTAAATTTGAAGTTGAATGAGGTCAAATTTTATTTTTCAAAATAAATTTTTAGTATTGTTTATTTTATTTACAAAATTTGAATTTAAAATTCACTTAAAAGATATCCAACTATTTATCTTTCAATCTAAAATGATTTTAATATAATTTAATTAATAGGTCGGGTAAACCCAAAGATTTTAAATATTATTACCCAAATTTAGTCTAAATTACTTGATATTATTTTTTAAAAACAATAAAATGTTAATTTTTTTTATCTATATTATTATAAATCTTCTCAATTACTTTCAAAAAAATCTAGTTAATTATGATGTGATTCAAATGTTTGATAGATCGAAAAATTAAGTGTTAAAAAATAAGTGAATGCATCTGATAAATACTTTTGTTATATATATTTGATCAAATTAATTCATCTACTATTAAATGGATCAATTTATTTTTATACTATTAAAAAGAATCAAATAATATTAAATTAGAATAGAATATACATTTATTATTTAACAGAATTAATAATTTTAATTTTTTTTATTATTCTGTAAATAATATATTTTGTTTGGAATTGAACTATAACTTTAACAATATTTTTAATAGATAGTTTGCCGCTCTTCCTCAACGTTTGGGACTAATGCCCAATCAACCTCCTTCTATAATTACTCCTTCTTCTTAAGATCAAAGGGAGTACAAGAGAATGATGGGATCCATGGTATAACCTTCATTATGTTGAAATACTATCTCTAGGTCTCTGTTCTTGGTGACTATTCCCACTATATACAGTGTAAGCTACTACCATCTTAAAAAAAATGACACATTCATTTCTGAAATATTCATATTTTTAAAAAAAATGACTTTATATTTGATTTTTCACATAATCAACTTTTATAATTTACAGAGATAAATCTGAAAATTATAAATAAATTTTAATTTAACGTGTAATTGTATATGAACTTTAATTTAATACAATTATACATGTGAAATTTTAATTGTGATTTAAATATATACTCGAAATTTTCATTTTGATTTAATCATTCACATTTAAAGAAATAAATACATCAATTATTTTTATATTAGATAAATAAAATTATTTTTATATATAATATATAAACATAAAATGATGTTATATCAATAATTGTGTTAATAATTTACAAGAATTGGATCAAATCAAAATTTCATGTATAAAATTACACAAAATTAAAGTTTATATATACAATTACATATTAAACCATAGTTTATGTATCGTTTTAAGAATTATCCCTAATTTATATACTACTAATCAAATTTTAAAATTAAACGTATAAAGTATTAATAACAATTAATATGAAATTATACTTTGTATTTTTATGAAGATGTTTTTCTAATGCTGCCTTTGAAGTTCCTTTCATGACATATAATTTATTTTATATGTTACAAGAATAATACGACACATTATCTAAATAATTTATGGGAAAAAACATTCAAATAATTAGAATAATATTTTTTTCTACTAAATTTATCAAATTTATTAATTGATTTCAATTTAAAATTACTTTTTATTGAAAAAATAATATTTATAAATATAATTTTTTAATAATGTATTTGGAATTTTTAAAAGCATGACCCCACATCACGGGTTGTAATCCTTAAATTAAAAATTTTCAACTCCACACATAATTTTAAAAAAAAATCCTATTTTTAATTGATTTTTATTTTTTAAATAAAAAAAAAAACACGTATCGATATCCTTAACGTTATTTAAAAAATCCAAAAAGAAAAGAGAGAAATGCAACTCCATAATATTTTACATCAGTTGGACTCAAATTCACAAAATCAGGCTTTCAGTTACGATATTCTTTTAAAAATAATAGAATTTTTAGTTATAAAACTGGTAATACCGAATTAAAAGAGAAAAAGTGAGGGTAAAATGGGAAGAAAGTCTGATACAGTCATAATATGAAAGGCACACGCGTACATTTTCATCGGTATTGAGGAGTCCAGCTAAGCATGAAACGTAGCTTGAAATTATATCAGAGTTTCGTCTTCCTTTTTCCATCTGCTTCACTCTTTTCTTCATTTCCAAATTTATTTACGTAATTTAATTTTGAACCTTTGAAAATGAAAAGGGCCAACTAATTAAACAAAACAAAAAAAAAACCAGAGATCATTTCTGACCTAAAAAAAGTTTCGTTAGAGAAGGAGAGAGCAATTGCGACTAACATCGAAGCTTTTACTCAAGTTTTGACTGAGAAATCTCTCCACTGTATTGCTTCTCACTTTCTCCATTGCCAAACAGTACTCTTTCTACTCTCGCTCTCTGTTTCTGCTCTTGTTTTAAAATAATTCGGAGTTCAAGTCTTTAGTGTGTGGTGTGTGTGAGACCTGTTTTTATTTAGTTTTAGTTCGATTGTTTGAGTTGTAGATGCCTGAAATGTGTAATTAGTGACTGAAACGACAGATCGCGCAAGGTTGACTTTGTTAAGTAAAAGAAAAATGGATTAACATATGTTTATTAGAAATGTTTTTATTTTATGATATTAAAAAATTGAGCTTGTGAACTGCATTGCATGATTGTTGCGTTGTTATTTTATTTTTTATTTTTTGTGAACTTGTGGATAACTTAGTGGTTGATTTTTATGGAATGGCAATGATTGTGAAAGTGAAAATTTGTTTGAACTATTGTGTCGTGAATTTGACATAATTAATAAGTAAATTTAACTGGGAAAAAGTAGTGATGCTGCTGATCAGATTTATTGCTTATTTCTTGGAAGCCGTTCAAAGAGATGCATATCTCTACTTTTGCCCAGTTCAAAGTAGTGATGTTGAATTAGGAAGAGTTCGGCATTATATTTTACCTAGAATGGGCAAAGGGAAGGGCAGTAGACAATTACTTGTATAACTGCATTACATATAAAATACAATTAAATTATTTTCTTATGAATAAGGTTCGCTGGTCTGTAAATCCTTGTTTGCCAGGAAGGAAGATAGCAGGCTAAAAATTATGTGTCAGTACAGGAAACATCTGCTTAACAGGATTTTGCTCTCTTTGTTTTCTGAGCTATCAAAGATCTTTTTAAGTTAATCTTATTTAGTCTGGTCTAGATATGTATCTTATTCTTCGTGTTGTCTATGTAATCTTTCATTATTACGTCTTTTGTGAAATCATGTCTAACTGTGTGGTCTTTCTGGCAGGATATATTGAGGCATTGTTGGCAATGCAAATTTTGGTGCTAAGAAAAGGGGATATTCTATGAAGTTGGATGAGAAGATGCTTTCAAATACATAATTTTCTACTGATAAGCATTGGATGATAAACATGTCTGGTAGAGTGAGAAGCTAAGACTTGCTTGCAGTATTACATGCATGCAACTTTATCTAATGGTCAACTACAGTGGATGGCAAAGCTTACATTGCTAATGCAGCAGTACCTCTGCTGGGGCATTCTGTTTGGGCATCTTTACACATCTGTCCTTTGTCTTGGTTTGAAACAGTCAGAGAATCTTTTCCAGAAACCTAGATTGGTTTTGAGTGATGAATCTGTAAGCGACACCTCTATCCACTTTGAGAATTCAGCTTCATTACCACTAAATGATTCTCTATCTTGTGAGGACCTGGGAGGCGTTGGATCATTCAGCTCTACTTGCTTGTTAAACTCAAACTTGTATTTGAGTTCTGATCTTTACATACAAGGTATGGGAAACTTGGAGATACTTCCCCATGTTTCAATCCAATGCCCTAAAGAAGGGTGTATGATTACCTTTAACATGTCTGGCAACGTAAATCTGGGTCAATATGTTGCTGTTGTTGCTGGTTCAGTAGTAATTTATGCTGCCAATTTGACTGTTGGTCAGAATTCTGCTATCAATACAACATCCTTGGCGGGCTCACCACCTCCTCAAACTAGTGGTACGCCTGTTGGCTTTGATGGAGCTGGTGGAGGACATGGGGGTCGGGGAGCGTCATGTTTGAAAAATTATAAGACAAGCTTTTGGGGAGGTGATGTTTATGCTTGGTCAACTTTGTCTGAACCATGGAGTTATGGGAGCAAAGGTGGTAGTAAGGTTGATAGTGCTTCTGGTGGACATAGTCTTGGAGGGGAAGGTGGAGGACGAGTTAAGCTTATTGCAGAGGACATGCTGTATTTGAATGGATCTATAACTGCTGAAGGTGGAGATGGAGGTCTAAATGGGGGAGGAGGTTCTGGTGGAAGTATCTATATAATATCTGTGAAGCTGTAAGTAATGCTCCTGAACAAACCAATTTCCATATTTTAAGTTTTCTGCATTATAAGGTGCTTGTTAGCATTTGATGCTAATGCCTATTGATTGAGCACTTGTATAAAGTATGTTGGCTGTACCTATCATTTCTGACATTCAATGCAAACTCAAATATGCTTTATCCTTCCTGCTCATGTACAAACATCATATAAAAGGGTTGTACTATAAGAATTTTTATGTTACTTCTATCAAATGCTTGTAATAATGATTCGCTAGTGAATTACTGCATTCTAGCCATTCCCCATTGTCAGTGATTTAGTGTTTCTGTTGCTGCATTTTATTGATTATAAATAAATATATTGGAAAGGGCAGTTGCATCAGCGATAGTGAGAAATTATACTAGAGTTATCTTTACAATGATAAAGTTGGTACATCAGTTGACTAAATCCTGAATTAATTTTGTAACATTTTTCATCAATAATAGTTAGGATTTTATCCAAAAAATTTTGTTCCTCTTTGTCAATTTCTATTTTGGCCAGTTATTCAAGAAGATGGGAGTCTATTATTTGTTAGAATGACATTCTGTTTGCTTGATTAGTTTACAGATAATATGGAAATATCTTATACTAAAAGCTCTAAAACCGATCACATGTAATTTACTTCTGTTTTAACTTTTTTTTTTCCTTGATTTGAAGAAACTGAGATGCTTTCTGATAGGTGCTTTTTTTCTTTTACAATGACTCTTCAAGATGCTACAATTTTTTAGTACTGAAGAAGATGCTTATGAATGACCGAACAATGGTGTCTTAGTCTGTTGGCACTTCGAGGCATTAATGTTGAACATCCTACAAATTTAAAAACAATGAATTAGATTTTAAATCTTGACTAAATGTTTGCATCCTGTTTTGTTTACATAGGAAGGGATATGGTACTATAAGTGCAGCTGGTGGGATGGGCTGGAGTGGTGGTGGTGGTGGAAGAATATCTCTGCATTGTTACAGCATACAAGAAGATGTTAAGGTTTCTGTACATGGTTTGTACTTACCACTCCCATAAAGGCTAAGAATTTAGTACGTAATTGTAAATGAAAATTTTCTGTGGTTAGATGGGCTGATTTACATGCTTCAATTTTTGGCAGGTGGTTTTAGTTTTGGCTGTCCTGGAAATTCTGGAGCAGCTGGGACATATTTCAATGCTGATTTGCTTAGTCTAAGAGTTGGCAATGATAATGTTACCACTGAAACTGAAACTCCTTTGCTTGATTTCCCTACTAGACCACTTTGGTCAAATGTTTTTGTGGAGAATAATGCGAACGTTTTGGTTCCTCTTCTTTGGTCCAGAGTTCAGGTTTTAACCTCTACTTTCTTCCATCCTATACTCCTTTTTCATAGATTTATCATTATTTTTTAATGTTTTCTTATATTTCATAGCTTACCAGTTCAATTTCTTTTGTCTATATACATTGCCTTTAGGAGCATTTGTTCTTCTAGAATAGTGGTCATATTCCAAATTTCCAAAGCCATGCTGTTTTCTTAGTATTCTTTTTTATTGTGAAGGTGAGAGGTCAAATCAGTGTATATCATGGAGGAACAATTGTCTTTGGGTTGTCTGCATACCCAATATCAGAATTTGAGCTTGTTGCAGAAGAACTTTTAATGAGTGATTCCTCAATAAAGGTATTTCACATTGGTTTTTATTATGTTTATCTGAGGGAAACTTCAAAATGTTCTATGTTAGATATTATTTTCATTTAGATAGAGCTGAACTATATAATTTAGTGGCCATATCAGGTGCTAGGTAGTTGGGTGCGAGTGTTTTTTTTAACAAGGTTGAGTATATCCGGAAGATGAGCATTTCTCATTTGACTTAGTATGAATTCATGACCAAGATTTTTGTCCCGACCTTTCCAGCAGGTTAAAGAACTGTGTGTGCATGGTGAGGGGAGTAATAATAGATTTTGCTTTGTTAACGTTTCTTTGTGCCATTCCCTTCCAAAACATGTTTTGGGACAATAACTACCTTCAAGTTTTCAGATCAGAATTTCTCCTTGTAATGCAATTGTTGTTTATAGATTTCAATTTGTTAAGGTAGTGTGATGATATTCGGATGAACTAATTTATTACTTACCTGCAATTTTCGTTTCATTTTGTTATGAGAGGTGACCACGGTTGTGTAGCCCTCTTAGTGAAGCTTGAAAGACTTATGTTTTTCATTTTATTTTTATTTTTTTTCATTTCATCATTACTCTAAATAAGTTCTTTTCAAAAATGAAGGTATTTGGTGCATTTAGGGTTTCTGTCAAAATGTTACTTATGTGGAACTCCAAAATTCTAATAGATGGTGGTGGAAATACAGTTGTCACTGCATCTATCCTTGAAGTAAGGAATCTGGTTGTTCTAAGGGTATGATGCTTGAACTTCTCATAAATTTCATTGTTATTTCTTATTCTTTTTTCTCAATCTTCACCCTGGTTGATGAAAAGCATTAGATATTTATGTGGATCCATTCTCTTTGCAGGAGAACTCTGTTATTAGTTCAAATGCAAACTTGGGTGTATATGGTCAAGGACTGCTGATGTTAACTGGTCAGGGTGATGCAATTCAAGGCCAGCGGCTTTCCTTGTCTCTGTTTTATAACATAACAGTAAGCCATTACTGTATGAATCACTGCTTTTCTGCTGTCTATACTTATTAGAGGCATGTGATAGCTTAACTGTGCTGCAATTTGTGTGTAAGTGTATCCTCAAGTATGCTTAGTTGTGTGTCTATATATATACTTGCGAATTCTGCATGGATGGCTCTAGAGAAATACTATGATATTGTGGTATTTTTGAATACATGGATGATTCAACAGCTTAATGTCTAATATTCTGTGTAATAACTGAGATTCTTTAATAGAAGCCTTTCTTCATACATGCAAGAACCTTATGCAACATCCCTAATGTTCTGTTTGACATGATTACATTCTATAAATAATCTTGTTATCCTCTCACAAAACTCTCAATGCTTACTTTAACATGTATAGTAGAATTGAGGTAATAGTTTGTGAGAATCTGTCTGGGTCAATGTTTCTGCAAAAATATATTGACCAATACTACTGCAGACAATTAAGTTTTCGCCAGGTTACACCTTTAGTCCTTTAGAATCTGATTAAGAAACTTTCTAGTATTTTACTTAGTTTTTTTAAACTATTTCCTTCTTTTTCCCCTTTCTTTTTATTTGTCTCATCCTCCCCAATTTTTCTATTATTTTCTAATATGCCTGACATCCTTTTATTTTTGTGAGCTAAATTTATCTTATTTCATCCATTTGTTATCCTCTGTTTTAAGTCCTTGCATGTTATAGGTTGGGCCAGGTTCTTTACTTCAAGCTCCAATGGGTGATGAAGCTAGCAGAAGTGTGTGAGTGTGAATTTCAATTCTTTTTAATGGTTTTTTCAGAACATTTGGTGGCAGAATTAAACATCTGAGGTTTCTTTCGTCTATCATCCTTATTTGTTTTTGTAGGGTTACAAATTCCCTTTGTGAGAGCCAAACATGCCCAATTGATTTGATAACTCCTCCAGATGATTGCCATGTTAACTATACACTGTCATTTTCTCTTCAGGTAGAAATATATTTGAATTGAAATTATTTGCTGATACCAAATTAATTTGTGTTCACTTCTTTTTCCTTGTGAGAATTGTGCTAATCTATCCCATGGATGTTGTTTTAATGAATTAATTGATATAATTCTAAAAGAGTATTAAGAAGTCTTGCTTAACAAAATAATGCACTTGAAATGCTAACTTCCATCATGTCAAGCACATATAAGTTTGAGAAAAATTAATGTGTTGAATTATTTTGGGAAAGTGACAATCTTCAGTGTTCAAGAAGAGAATGACATCAATATACAGGTAACCATGCTGTCCATAAGGGGAAAGCATATAGGTCCAGAATAATCCATCTGTTTTTCTTGTTGCAAGGTTTGAATTGATTTTGCAACAATGAGAATATATAGTAAATGAGAAGTAGCATCTTGTCATCTCACTCCAATTTATCACCAAAAGAGAAAGACATGCTTTCTTAAATGGATTGTTTTCATACGTTGGAAAAGAGGTTAGGAAGAACATGCACCATATTGTTTTATGTGTTCTTCTTCCTGGTTCACTTCGTAGCATTAGGGTGCTATTATGATGTGGCACAATTAAATTTCTAACTGGTTATATTTGATCAATTTGCAGATTTGTCGAGTTGAAGACCTTCTTGTTAATGGGATCATTAAGGGAAGTATAATTCACATTCACAGGGCAAAAACAGTTACTGTTGATGCTGATGGTTTGATTACTGCATCTGAATTAGGTAACAGAGTATAATCTGCACTGTTTATATTTATCCATTTTTGTCTATTATATTTCTCCAATTTCCATGTTTATACTCTACAAGGCAGTCATGCTAAATAATCTATTGATTTCTATGAATAATGAATCATGCTTTTCTTAACATTTCTAATTTTATGGACCCTAATTTTAGGTTGCAGCAAAGGTATAGGAAAAGGAAACTATCTTGATGGAGCTGGTAGTGGTGCTGGGCATGGGGGACGTGGGGTGCTGGATATTTGAATGGAAGAGTTAGCAATGGTGGTCATGAATATGGTGATGCTGATCTTCCTTGTGAATTGGGAAGTGGAACAGAGGGTCCAACTCATTCATTTGGACATGTATTTGGAGGAGGAATGATTGGTGAGTTTTCAGTTGAAGAATTGCCAAAATATTCTTTCTGAATAGGTTGTTCATTTAGGAATTTAACATGTAATGCGAGCTACTAATCTTTCAAGCATTAATGTGGTAGCAAATTTTATACATAATATTCTGCTCATCATTTTTAATATTCTCTGACATTGTGCATTGATTATTTGACTGACTTATTGTTGTGTCTTTGCTAGTAATGGGATCAACGCAATGGCCTCTGCTAAGACTTAGCATTTATGGCTCTTTGACAGCCGATGGCCAGAGCTTTGGTGAAGCAAGAATAAATGATAATGGCTCATTAATCGGTGGACTTGGTGGAGGTTCTGGTGGAACTGTTCTTCTATTCCTTCAAGAGCTTATACTTGCAGTAAATTCATCTTTATCAACTGCTGGGGGAAATGGTTGCCCTCTTGGTGGAGGGGGTGGGGGTGGTGGAAGAATGCATTTTGACTGGTCTATGATAGGCATTGGGGATGAGTATCTTCCAGTTGCTACTATCAGTGGTTTCATTAATAGTAGGTATGACTCTTTAGTGCAACAAATGCAATTATTTCATATAATGCTTAAGTAAATTGACCAGTAGCTAACGAATTTGTTGATTATTTAACCCTTATATGGATCAATAATACCACAAACATTTTAGGATACTCCTGATTTTCGCTATTTGCACTAGCTGTATGATATTTAGTATCAGATAAAGGAGTTAACCAACCGCTAATACCGTAGATATTAGGTGGAGTTCTTTTCCACTATGACTATATGCACTTGCTATTTATTTTGTATCATCAGATTATTAGGAAAACACTATCATATGACAGTTCTTTTCAAGTAAAGCTTTGAAAGGTTTAATACTTAATGTCTTCACTGCTGCATGGACCAATAATGGGTAGTGTCATATTTTCTGTTGTCTTAAGAAATTATTACAATTCCAACATAGAAGCCTTTCCAAAAGAAAAGTTTTTGAATACCAGCTGACTACTTCAATCATGATGGTTGACAGTGGAGGAGCTGGAGATAATGGTGGACTCTTTGGGGACAAGGGCACAGTAACTGGGAAAAAGTGTCCGAAAGGCCTCTATGGTACATTCTGCAGGGTAAGGTTTCACTTAATTTTAAAGCTGTTACACATTTTTTAAAATTTGTGTTTCAAGATGTTATGTGTTGTAGCAAAAGCCTTATGCTGTTATGCATCACACTGAGGGGTCATGTTACGGGAATACTTGCAGATAATTGTTTCAGTTTGCACTATATGCTGATTCCCTCTAAAATTTCTTTAAATCCTTGTGCTACTTTGGTCTAGCAACCTCCATCCTAACTCAAAATTTCTTTTTAAAATATTTTATGATAGTATTTCTTTGTAGGTTGCCGTTGAAGGATATTAGACTTCTACATGATAGTGATTCTTTGTAGGTTCCCGTTGAAGGATATTGGACTTCTACATGATAGTGATTCTTTGTAGGTTGCCTTTCAAGGATATTAGACTTCTACATGCTTTTTTCTTTCATTCCTAATCATTTTTCTTTCTTCTATGATGATGGACACCAAATTTGAGTTACTAGTGTTTGCTCCAAGAGAAATATTACTTCCCATACTATAATCTGATTTGTCTAATGCTACTCAGTGTACTACTAGATTTTAACGAGAAATTGGTCACCATTAATCAATTAGGGGCTTGGCTTGCTTTGCTAATTGGCTATGTTTATTCATGTAAAAATAACTTAATTTGTGCTTTCACATATTGGTTTGAACTGTTCAACTCTTCTAACTTGTTCACTTGACATCAATATAAATGCAATGCTATTGTCTTTTTCTTCTAGGTTTAGAATTTTGGTATCGGTTCCATATGTCATCTAGCTATTAACTAAGAAACTTTTGATGATTTAACTAATCCGTTTTTCCTTAAAACTATTATTCACAGGAATGCCCCATTGGCACTTATAAAGATATTGATGGCTCTGATGAAGATCTTTGCACTCCTTGCTCTCTGGAGCTTCTTCCAGATCGTGCTAATTTTATATATGTTCGAGGTACATGTTTACAGCACGATTTACATTTTATACTTCATCTCTATTTACACAGTCTTCCATATATGGTCTTCCATATGGTATGTTCTCACTTTAGGGTGTCTATTTTGTGCAGGAGGAGTCCGTGAGCCATTTTGCCCCTATAAATGCATAACTGACAAGTATAGAATGCCAAATTGCTATACCCCTCTTGAGGAGTTGATGTATATATTTGGAGGTCCTTGGCCTTTTGCACTTCTTCTGTCTGGAGTTTTGTTGCTTCTTGCTGTATTTTTAAGCACTTTAAGGATGAAATTGATTGAATCAAGCTCATATTGTGCTAATATTGAAGATCCGAGCAGCCATCATTTCCCATACCTTCTTTCCCTATCAGAGGTATATTGTTGAAAGCCATATTTCATCTTCCCGGCTTAGCTTTTTTGAGTGTGGTGAGGTCTTGAGAGGAAGAATATGCACAGCTATAATTGGATCCAGTTTCATCACTGTATGACATTGCTTTGTGGACTGTATATACTTTCTCATTCTAGGTACGGGGAACCAGAGCTGAAGAGACTCAGAGTCATGCTTACAGAATGTACTTCATGGGTCCCAATACTTTTAGAGAACCATGGCACCTTCCATACTCTCCTCCTGATACCATCATTGAGATAGTGTAAGAAAATATTTTAGTACCATAGAGATCAAATGATGGCACTTTCTTTATGCTGATGTAGTAGCATGATTCTCTATGTAAATTACATGCAAGTAGTAATGCTTTTTGGTTCATTGATCATTGCTGAACTCAAATTTTATAACCCCTTAACCCCCGCCCCCCAATAAAAAACTCCAAAAAAGTATTATGCTATTTCCGAAACTTTCATTCTTTGCACAGTAAACCAACAGTTTAACACCCTTCTGGTCACATTAGAATAGTAGCCTTTTTTATTTTTAAAGGGTTGAGTTGTGACGGTGGTAGGGGAGTTAATGTACGGAGAAGTAGAGTGCTAAAGGACCCTTAACAAATAATCCATGAGAGAATAGCAATCATCTAGCTAGTGCCATCCTGTTTTGCTCGCTGTTGATGCAAGATACACTTCATCTTGAGGCTTTCTAGTTATAGGGGTGCAATGGATATTGTCTACTTTACTAGAATCATTTATTGAACCCCATATTTTTTGTATGTTAGAATCCAGCTTTTTTCTTTTTTGGTTTGGGCCTAAATAGTATCCATAATAAACAAACCTCATCGAGCTGTAGGTATGAAGATGCTTTTAATAGATTCATTGGTGAAATCAACTCAGTTGCCGCATATGATTGGTGGGAAGGTTCAGTGCACAGTATACTGTCATTGCTTGCATATCCTTGTGCCTGGTCATGGAAACAGTGGCGGCGCAGGAAAAAAGTACATCGAATTCAAGAATATGTCAGATCGGAATATGACCATTCATGTCTCCGCTCTTGCAGATCACGTGCTCTCTACAAGGGGATGAAGGTTATGCTTCTCATATTTTATTATTTTGTAGCCATCTTAAGGATCCCAGAGTGCTAACCTTTATCTACTCAATCATTTCCTTATTGTTAATTTTAAATATAGTTCTGAAATTATTCTGATGCCATGTTTTATTACTGCCTTGATGTTGCTTATGATTTTGAAGAAGATACTTGGTTCTATATCATCAGGATTTACCTACCATAAGATGTTTACCAAGTAAAACATTTCCTTTACGCAAATTGCCTGGATAGACATCAAACCCGTGCATGCCTGCCTTGGCTTATATTTTCAGTTATATAATACATTTATATTTATATTCATATTTATATTTGAAGGACTCTGTACATTTTATCTTCTTTATCATGTCTTTATATTGGTGCCTAATTTGTGCAGGTTGGAGCAACGCCTGATTTGATGGTTGCATACATAGACTTTTCCCTTGGTGGTGATGAGAAGCAGGTGGACATGGTATCAATCATAGAAAAGAGATTCCCCATGTGTATAATATTTGGTGGGGATGGAAGCTATATGTCACCCTACAATCTTCATAGTGATACATTGTTGACTAATCTTGTTGGCCAGGTGTCTTGGATGTTTTATAAATTTTCACTAGCTTTGTCATAACTTGATTTAATATTCATCTGACTGAAAGAAATATGCTCTTCCCAGTATGTGCCACCAACTGTTTGGAATCGCTTGGTGGATGGTTTGAATGCCCAGTTGAGGACTGTGAGACATGGATCCATCCGTTCTACATTAGTTCCTGTTATGAATTGGATAGCTAGTCATGGAAATCCTCAGCTTAGATTCCATGGGGTTAAAATTGAGCTAGGCTGGTTTCAAGCAACAGCTTCTGGTTACTTTCAGCTCGGTATCTTGGTAGTGCGTCATGACTATATTTTTCAGAATTTGCACCCACCTGATTTGCCCGAAAGAAGCAATGATGAATACCCAAGGTAGCCTCAAGTAACAGTGCCTCTTAGATTTTCTATCAGTCCAAATAAAACACAAGAATCTGATAATATATTAGTTGGATCTACTTTTGGCCAGGCAATTTGCAGAGTGGTTCTAATTTATATACCCTGCCCTTCATTACCAATAATATTTTGTTGTCAGGAACTTATGTTACTGACTGAATGTATGAAGAAAATTTCCTTTTAGCACTTCAGTTAATGCCCATGATAAGGTTCCAATATTTGAATGGTTGTTTTTTGATCTCTGTAAATTATTTTTTGCTCATTGGCTGTTTGTGTGTCAATGGTTCAGGAAAGATGCTGCATCTGCAGGCAAAAGCCTCAAACATCTTCAGCAGAGTTGGCCATATCCGACTCATGCATTATCTCGTAGAAAGATCATAGGGGGAATTAATGGAGGTCTTATAAATGATGCTACCGTGAAATCTTTGGAATTTAATAGAGACTTTTTCTTCCCATTTTCTCTCTTAGTGCACAATACCATGCCTATTGGTCATCAGGTGATTTAGAGATTTTTCTTGTATAACCTCACTCATATGGCTGGCTTTATGAATTGTTCATCACCTAATGCTTGAATTTTGTGTTTCAGGACTCCCTTCAGTTCCTATTTACTACCATGCTTTTGGCAGATCTTGCCGTTACCCTTCTTACTTTGATTCAGTTCTATTGGATATCTGTTGGGGCATTCCTTGCTGTCTTACTTATTCTTCCTTTATCACTGCTTTCTCCATCCCCAGCTGGTTTGAATGCCTTGTTCAGTAAAGAGCCTCGGAGAGCTTCGCATACCCGTATATATTCCTTGTGGAATGCTACATCTCTGACAAACATCGTAAGCAGCTCTAAATTCCGGGTTTCTGTTACTTTCTTGTGGTGTGAAATATACTGATGCAAAGAACCAATGTGTAATCACCCAAAATTTTATAAAGATGGTATTTTTTTCTACAAAGCACTAAACAGTTTAGAGAGAAGGTAGATTCTTTTCCATGGTTTTTAAAATTGATACGTATTTCCAATATGGAAAAAGGAGGAATTTTGCAATTTACCATAAAGCACTGAATCTGGTATTACTTCCTAGTCAAAGAGAAAATCTGTACACCCTCAAGGTAGATTTTTCTCCGCATATTCTTAAAATGATATGCAGTAGCAATATAACAAATGGGAGGAATGCGCATTTTATGTAAGTCATAAAGCACTGAATCTTGCATTACGTTACCATGTGAATAGGACATCAATAGTTTATTTAACATATGCCTATGTTATTTTGTGCAGGCTGTGGCTTTCATCTGTGGCATGATACATTATGGAATCTCTGCTTTCCAGCCACCTGACCAGGAAAATTCTTGGAACACGAGAAGGTGAAGATTTTATCATTTTAACTCTTTTTAATCTAATAGAATTCTTGGAACCTTAACTAAATATTAGGTAACTAAAAACTGCAACTTTTTTAGAGTCCACGTTTCTTCCTAAGGAAATGGATATAAAAGATTATTTACAAGCTTAGTATATGTAGATGTTAGTGGTATACCTTGTGAAGGGATAGGATGGATAGGTTGATAAAGTCTTTTTAATATATTTATATATGGAATTTGGGAACAGGGAAGATGACAAATGGTGGCTTTTGCCAACCATACTTGTACTGTTGAAGTCAATACAAGCTCGTTTTGTTAATTGGCACATAGCTAATCTAGAAATCCAAGATTTCTCCCTCTTCTGTCCGGATCCAGATGGTTTTTGGGCCCATGAACCTATGTCTTGACTTCAAAGGAGATCACTACGCTCTCACTTGCATCAATCAGCCTGAGGCCTTTTTAACTTCAGCTGCTACGGCTCCAACAACTGCTTTCCGGTTTCCACTGTAAATTTTATTCAAAGTTGTACAGAGCATCAAGTGTAGTAGGCTTTTTTTTTTCAACTTTTTTGAGTATTGTTTCAGAAACACATTTGAGATTTTTGTGAATTAGAATTCACAGACAATTTCATTTTTTTCCCTGATATAATAAGATGCAAAAATTTTTGTGTCCCTCTGTCTCCTCTTACAAGAATTGAGTTCCAAGTTAATGTGAAACCCAACTTTAGTTGGATCAGTGATTCACCAGGAAAAAAACAAGGGTAAATTACACGAGTCACTCAACTTTGATTAGGGGAACAGTCATTTGATTTACATTTTATAACTGTTATTGAAAAGTGACAAATTAATAGCTGATTAACAGTTTTTGTTAGGGGGTTTAATGGGAATGATGTAGCAAGTTAACTAGCTGATGTGGCCAGTTAACTTGGCATGTAGATAGCCAAGTGAAGGGTCAAACGTTGGGGGGATGAAGATCTAGAACATGAGATTTGAAGAAGATGAAGATGAAAGCCATTACTGAAGAATAAAAATCTAATATCTAATATCTAATCCTAGCAAACCCTCTTGAGAGTTCAAATAAAACCCAACTAATTAAAATGGAACAGAAGGGTCAGAGCACAAAGGAACGCAATCTGAGACGCTGCAAGGACCGCCGGGGTCGGCGAGGATGGAAGCATTGACGGCTAAGGTGTAAACCATGGTGAGAAACGTTGCTATGCCAGCACGTAACTCGGTTGTGAAACTCGAGTTCCGTTCAGTGAGTTTGAAACGTTTCCCGATTCGAATGTTGGCCACGGCTGAGTTGAATCGAATTAGGAACTTTTTGGGTGAGTGAGGTTCCATGGCCGTGGAATTGAAAAATCAAAACAAAGAAACTTTGTTAAGTAGGTAAGAAGAAAAGGGTATGGTGTTATATATAAATAAATAAACAAATAAACAAATACCCAAAGAAGAAGAAATGGAAAAGGTTTGGGTTTTATTTTATTTTTTTCTGGGAACATTTTATGGCAAAATATGATTAGTTGAGAACAGGGAAGATAATGTGAGAAGAAAGATTTTAGATTTTACTTTATCAAAATGGCATCTCCATTTTCTTCTCTTTTTCTTCTTTTCTTCTTTTTACCTTTTCTCAATTCCTAAAATATGTTGATATGATTATTGTGTTAAATATAACCGGTCAACTGAATGTTTTTCACATATCACCGACATTGTCAGTTGTCACGTCATTGTTATTGACGTCTATGACGTAAAACGTAAAAAATGACTGTTTTGTCATATTTTTAAAGTTGAGTGATTGAAATGTAAATTAAGTGATTGTTTGTTTTTTCAAATCAAAGTTGAGTGACAGTGGGTGTAATTTACCAAAAAAAAATAATTGTTAAAAGTAGGGGTCAACTACAAAAATAATCACTTTTGTTTATCTCAGGTTTCATTTTAGTCACTTATGTTTGAAATGTTACGTATTAGTCAGTTATGTTAATATTTTGTTACGAAGTGATTACTGTGCTTTAAGTTCCGTTATCTCCCGAACGGTAATCCTATGTGGCAGTCCAATTAGATTTTAAATGCCAACTTGGATTTCAAAATGGAATGAGAATAAATTTTTAATTAAATAAAATTAATTAATTAAAATTTTTAAACCCTAAACCATAATTAAAAAACCCTAAACTCATTTCCACACATCTCTCTTCTTCATCTTCATCCCTTTTGATTCCAATATCTTTAGTTACAAATCTGTCTCAAAGCTTGAATCATTAAAACTCATTAACCCAAAGATTCAAAATCTTTAATTCCAATATCATCTTCTTCTCGTTAAGTTTTTTTGGGTTAATTAATTTTAAAGATTCAAGCTTTGAGACAGATTTGTAATTAAAGATATTGAAATCAAAAGGGAAGAAGATGAAGATAAATAAGAGGTGTGTGGAAATGAGTTTAGGGTTTTTTTAATTAGAGTTTAAAAAAATTAAATAATTAATTATATTTAATTAAAAAAAATTTCTTATTCCATTTGAAAATTCAAATTGGCACTTAAAATCTAGTTAGACTACCACGTAGGATTATCGTTAGGAAGATAACAAAACTTAACGGCACAATGATCACTTCGTAACAAAAATACTAACATAAATAACTAAAATATAATATTTCAAACATAAATAACTAAAATGTAACCTGAAATAAATAAAATTGACTATTTTTATAGTTTACTCTAAAAGTAAACATATATAATTTGGGATCAAAGTTATTCTTCCTCCTTCAAAGACGATTAAATTTGCAGCACACAATCATGGCATAAATAATAGTATTATAAAATGTTTTTCAATGCAAAAGCAAACAATCAGAGTGGCGCAGCGGAAGCGTGGTGGGCCCATAACCCACAGGTCCCAGGATCGAAACCTGGCTCTGATAATTCATAGTGCTTTTCTATATTTTTAAATTTGTTTTTCATTCCATTTTCAGGGTGTGGGCTGGGCCAAGAGCTCAAATTATACGGGCTTATCCATATAAATATTTATGGGCCGACTTTGTTATTGATTTACTCAATTTATCACAAGTAAATGTAATTTATTTTTAAAAAAGCAGAAAAACTCTGGCAAAGCAAAGAAGTGAACAGTAAAAAAGCCAGAAAAAACAAAATCCAAATAAACGCCCAAAACATTTCCCCAATCTCCAAACCCCCAAAAATCCATCGCCACCAAGAGGAAAAAAGCAAAAGAACCCTACCGACGATGTTCCGGCAAGCGTCACGCCTCTTGGCTCGAACCACCACCCCATGGAGGAGAAGTCGAGCATTTTCGTCAGATGTACCAGTCACACCCGCTCAAGATTCCAACTTCATCGAATCATGGTCCAAAGTCATACCCAACATAGACCCTCCCAAGACACCATCTTCCTTCATGACCCCTCGCCCCGCTACCCCTTCTGCTATCCCTTCTAAACTCACCGTTAACTTTGTTCTTCCTTATGCATCTGAGCTCTCCGCTAAAGAGGTTTATTTTCTCTTCTTTTTAGTTTAACCTAATGGGTTTTTTTTTGGTCCTCCTATCGTGATTTCGATGGATCTTCGACGTGTGATTGATGGTTGTGGGTTTGGCGTCTGGGTTTTGCACCGATTTGGATTTTATTGGATTGATTTATGGTTTCTTTTTTAATTGATTGGTCTTTTTGAAACTCTCTGTCACTTGAATTAAGGCTTTTATTGATAATGGTCATGAAAAAAATAAAGTAGTGTATCTATTTTTATTATGAATGTTTTTAGAAAGGGTAGAAGTGATGAATTTTATGCATTTACTGAGGATTTGTAGCTTCTTCAATCTGTTCTATTTTGAATGTTTAATTTGATAATTTTAGTCGATTTTATGCAAGTATATATATGATGGAAACACTGAATCAATTATCTATCAAGCGTTCTAGAGAAAACTAATAGCCTTCTGTGCTTAAGTTTCATGGGCAACAGGATTGCCTGTTATTTTGCTTGACAATTCTTTTTCAGAGACATCATATGTGTGAGAGTGTTGCAGCTCTTGACTATTGAATCATGGAATGTCTTTAGCATGGTGACTATTATTGCTTTGATTATGCGTGAAAATTATGCAGAATGATATAGTTCATTAAATTTATCAAAATGCAGCTAGAAAGTCATTTAGGCTGAAGAATGCTTATAAACCAAAGCTTTTTTAGATCCTTTATGCATAGAGTTGGGCGTTATCTTCAAAGAAATCTTATGCTGCTGAATCGTATGAAATTTTGTAATATGAGCGCTTTGAATCCATGAAACTATTATACCCTTTTATATTTTTTTCTCTTCCTTTTCAGTTTGCTAGGTAGAAGCTGGATAAAGAAGCAAACTGAATAAACCGATTGACATTATATTCTCAAGGTTCTGACTTTGTAGTGCATCTAATATTTATCAGGTTGACATGGTAATAGTTCCAGCAACAACTGGACAGATGGGTGTTTTGCCTGGACATGTCCCTACAATTGCTGAACTGAAACCTGGGATCTTGTCGGTGCATGAAGGAAATGATGTCACAAAATATTTCCTTAGCAGTGGTTTTGCTCTTATCCATGCCAACTCTGTTGCAGATATTATTGCTGTGGAAGCAGTGCCAGTCGACCGCCTTGACCCAGCCTTGGTCCAGAAGGGTCTGGCCGACTTTACCCAAAAGCTTGGCTCGGCTACAACTGATCTGGAGAAAGCTGAAGCCCAAATAGGTGTTGACGTTCACAGTGCTATGAATTCTGCTATCACAGGTTAATTATTTTCTTAATCAGCTTTGGCTCAATCCGAAGACTTTTTTTCTCATATTGCTTCCCTTTTTTGTATGTGTTCATGATCAACAAATGACTGAGATATCTCAAGATGCCTAAATTGTTGGTTTTCAGAGTTTGGAATAAAATTTTCTGAAACAAGAAGCTTGTACTTGCTATCTGTTTGCTGTTGATTGTTTTATCCGTGTCAAGTTTATTTGACTTTGATTATACAACTTAAAAATGGAGTGCTCCATTATAGTTTATACATGTACCAGAACATGTTGACTTGTTTTCAAGACATTTAAATATGCCAAACAAAGGAAATCAAAAGCACATTTTTGGACACAAATAAAGTGGAAAGGGGATACTGATGAAGAGATGTGTGGTAGGAAAGTGTGATGGATGAGTTCAGGCAGAGTAGGATCTGCAATCAAATAACAAGGTTAGAGGGGTGCTGAAGATAGTTGTTCATTGCGTGCATCTATGTTTTAAGTCAGCAAAAATCAATGGGGGTATCTTTGTTGAATATCAATCAACAAATTCTTAGAATCACAAACCAGAGGATGAAGCGGTTTACTGTTAATAGCAGCGTCAGAAATATGAGGTAGCATCCAATTGGTTTAGTAAGATCAGTGATCTGTATCTGTCTAACAAGGAGCAGGTCTCTGCTATTATGATGTTGGTAGCTTGTGACCAATGAACTTGTTTGATCCCTTTACCTGATGATGGTTCGCACACACGTCTGTCCAGGGTTACCATACCAATATAAGAACTGTTAAATGGCGTTATTAACAATGGAGTCAAAGTTGAGAGGCTGTTATTCTTAGCTATCCCTGACACGATGGTGAAAGTTGCTGCCATACTGATTTATAGTGAAAGGGCAATCACGAGATAAGACGTGTTTGATGGACAACTTGCATCCCTCCTGCTTGAACAAAGGAAGAAGGAAAGCTTGGTTATTAATTTTTAGATCGAATCCCAGCAGGTTTTGTAATTTTTGGGTCTGATTTTTCTTTTATTTCTTCACTTCTTTTTGGTCCATTTGATGATTGTGTTACGCCTTATGAACTTCAGATATCGAAGGTGAGAGAATGGCCCAAAAATAAAACCATTAGAGTACGTGTAGCCCATATCCCCTACCATTCTCTTCCATTTTATTCTTTTAAGGCAACAAACTTGAAAGCAAGAGCCGTTGTTTGGCGATCACTTCTGAAAAATTAACTTTTCAAAATAAATAATTTTTTTATTTTTTTAATTTATATTTTCCTCAGATATAACTATAATAATAAAAAATCAATAGTGTTTTATTTGAGTTCTTTTTCTTAGGCAAATCCATTTATGCTATATATTATATCACAAATGAATTGAATATTAACTCAATTAAATAATAATTGAAATATCATTACTTTATAAAATATGTTATATTATTTTGAGGATATTTTTAAAAAAATAGAAAAAAGTATTTGAACTTACCTTCTATATTAATTTTTATAAATACATTCATTGTATAATTTTGGTTTTTACCCATACCATAATTTAGAATTTTATTTTTACATTATATTTTGAGAAATTAATATAAAAAACTGCGAAAATCATTTCTACCAAGATGTGTATTTTTACATTATCTGTTTGGATGGATAGTGTGTTTACTTTCGGTGAGGTTAAAAATAACGGTGACAGTGAGATTAATTACTGTAGAGATAAAATTAGATGTTGTAACAGTAAAATTAGAAATAACGGGATGTGTGTTTGGATTTAAACACAACTGTAACGATGGGGTGAAAATAAAAAACAACTATTAAGGACACTGTATTATAAATCTATTATTTGTTCGACTTGAATAAGAACAAAGTTATAGTGGAAAATTAGCTTTCCGCTGCAGGTGCTTTTTTTTTCCCGCCGGTAGCTTTAGCTCTGGTCCAAAATGATACCATCAATGAGATGAAAATTTTTAACCGCTCCTCACCATCAGATATCCAAACATCAAAACAATGCAATGAAAATGAATATTCTCTCAACACTCCATCTCACCATGGCTTATTTTACATCCAAAAGGAGCCTAAGATTGCATCGATGGTTGTTAGCTTTTCATTTGTAGCCGCTTCTGGACTAGTTCTATGATAGTCAACAACACTTTTTTAAGAGCTTTGGTGTGGCATGGCCTTCTATCAAAGCCATTCATGCTGACAACCGAGTGTTGTATAGGTTTAGTTGGATAGTACGGTCGATGCGGTGTATTTAGTTTACTTTTTGTCTCATATTATAGCATTTAATTTTATTACCATCACTATTTTTTCATTAATCGCAAGTAAACGCATCACCCAT
The DNA here is from genome assembly GCA_005610355.1 of Gossypioides kirkii. Lineage (NCBI taxonomy): Eukaryota > Viridiplantae > Streptophyta > Magnoliopsida > Malvales > Malvaceae > Gossypioides > Gossypioides kirkii. The sequence goes on along the minus strand of CP032254.1, from coordinate 4,572,491 downwards.
CCAAATCTATTCTAAACCTCTTGCATCGCTCTCCCTCTTCTTTTGATGACAACCACGGTTGAATTTATAACTAGGATTTGTTGATGTTTAGGGCTGGGTTTTGCCCAATTTGGGACCCATGGTTTTGCCATTGAGAATTTGTAGAGACTGGTACGATTCAATTCAACATTTTGTTCGTTCGGGTTTGATTGTGTCATAGCTCTATAATTAATTCGAATTAGGTTTATCGTTGGATGAACTGCATTGCTGATATTGACCCCAAAAAAGAAACGGTAGGTACAACTAGTCCGTGAACAGCCAACCATTGCACTGTAAAAATTGGATAGGTTCGATATATGGTCATTGGGTCCTCCTAAAAAGATCTACTAAATTCATCGAGTTGTTCCAAAGAATCAAAACGGCCAGTTATTAATGGAATTTCTTGTCGGCTCTCTGTAAAATACTTGTTTGGATGAGGGCTTCCAAACACATCATAAGCTAAACCTGTGCTGACGAATAACCAACCCGCGATGAATAGGGAAGGTATAGTAATACCATGAATGACCCAGTATCGAATACTGGTAATAATATCAACAAAAGAACGTTCTCCTGTGCTTCCAGACATGTCGAGCTCCGCATATTCTTGTAGGGGATCGATTCCGTAAAAGATGGGATCAATAAACGGTGCTTTGGAAGAAGCTTGTACAGTTTGGGAAGGGATTTTGATTGATCGATCAAAAAGAAGAATCTACTTCAACCGATATGCCCTTAGGCACGGCCATACATAACATAGAAATCACACTTGGAAGGGGTGGACAATTAGCTAGAGCAGCGGGTGCTGTTGCGAAACTGATTGCAAAGGAGGGGAAATCGGCCACATTAAAATTACCTTCTGGGGAGGTCCGTTTGATATCCAAAAACTGCTCAGCAACAGTCGGACAGGTGGGGAATGTTGGGGTGAACCAGAGAAGTTTGGGTAGAGCCGAATCTAAATGTTTCCACAACTCTACCACCCAGTCCATTCCACTTAATCCCTATTTCATGACCACATATCTTTACGGCTAAGTAATGGGAAACCTTTCTCCTCTTACATGAATCCAATTTTCATTTCATCCGGGAAAAGCCATCTTTTTCTCAACAATGTCTTTGTCATTTGATCCAATAGCCTTCCGTTAGATAGGAACAGATTTGATAAATATTGATAACTCTCGGATGGAGTATTAGAACAGAAAAATCCATTAGAGAATGAGCTATTGATTCTAAGCCATCTCTGGCGATGAATCAATAATTCGAAGTGCTTTTCTTGCGTATTCTTGATAAACCAGCGTTTATATATAGATGTAGGAAGATCTGTTTGGGAAGTAAAAAGCCCCTTTGACATCTTTTCATCTGCAAAGAATTCTCGGTGTGAAGTCCTTTACTATTAAGAAAGAAAGAAAAAAAAAACAAATAGAACATGTAAATGGATAGACAAGAAAATACTTGTTATTATTTGTAAAAATGATGTTGCTGTGATAATGGCAGCAGTAAAGGTCCTCCAAAATTGGCATCCAGGCCCGAGTTTGATTTTATATAAGACTTGAGGCATTTACGTGCAGGTCAAGGTGGGTTCCAAGACATGGACCAGCTGGGTCTGTCCCACCCTACAACCATCCGTTCTTTTTCTTTGCTTCCAAACAGCCGCCTATGGATCTTGCCTTCATTTATTTATATTGTAAATAGTCAACGGCCGACCACTCTCATCACTCATCGGTATTAAAGAAATTGGGTCATGGCAGCAGCCTCTTTCCGCCAACAAAGCCTTCAATTATTTATCCTTCACTTTCTTCATATCCCATCTTACCCTTTGTCAAACCATTGTGTTTATAACTTTGAATATTATGATTGAATTTGAGATTACATCATGTTGGTGCAATATATTTTAGATTTCATATTTATATAAATAGTTACCTTTTAACAAGTCACATAATAGAGTTCAACATCTTTTTAATAATCTTATTATAGGTTTTGATCATATTTGTTCTTGTTGACATAATGACTAAAACTATCCATAATCTCTCTCTCAACTCATAAATAAGAGGATAATACACTTCAATTCACTAAAACCCACGTCATCCTACATTAACAATAATACTCATGCTAAGCAAGTTAAGACTCTGAGAATGAACCCAACTTCAAATTTTGGGATTTCAAATCCATGGGACAACAAGTTGTGTGTTTTTCTTAGGTCATGATTTGCAGTTTGTTTGGACGCAAGGGTTTAAGCCCAAACGGGGCTGATCTCATATGGGTAATGACTAGTAAGATTGAAAATGAGACCAACCAATATTTAATAATTAACCAGACGTCTCCTTTTTCATTATTTATCTTTGAATCAAAGTCAGGTTGCTTAAGATATGGCAGGAGCCTTCTAAGAAACAACCCTAATTATTATTTATCACAAATAAATCCCCCACACATGTAGATGAATATATTCTCCTTTTAACAAAAGCCATCCCACGTGTAAGTGCAGCCAAGAATCATAGGTTCGAATGTATTGCTAACACTAGATTCCATTTGAATGCCACTAGGTTTCAACTTGTGTTTGCTTTTGTCAAAGTTCCACCCCACATGCCATTCCTATTTCAACATTGTTACCAAACTTACACTTTACTCCGTCACCCATGGGTGCTTGGGGCGGAGACACTATATCAAAGGTATGGTTGGATAGTTTGAGAGAGGTGGTTCTTGGATGAACTAGTGAAGAGGACATTAAGTGTCTTGATTCTTTTCTCCGGTGTTGTGAAGAAGTTTATATACAGGGGACAAAGGAGTTTACGTATCTTGAGCTTATTGACAGTGGAGTTTTACCATTTCCCTTGCTATAGTGATAACGTGATGACCTAGGTCAAGGATATGACCTCTTAAGATAGTTGGGTAATGAATGAGTTTGAAACCACACATGAATTCAGCGAAAGTGATCTTGAAAAAGTTCATCATGACATTGATTATAATTTAAGATTCACAAATTTGTCCAACATGAACACGTATATAACATGCAATTCACTCATTGATGACACGTGAAAAAGTATAATAATACTCTATCTCAACCAAACTATCAACTACTATAGCCTTAATTGGGATTGTAGAAAAATACAAATGATTTGAGGCAGGTTTAGTCTAATGTGGTTTCAAATCAAACATTGAAACATGTTTCACATGGTTGTCAAATTATATTGAAGCAACAAAAATCCAAACAAGTGACCCAAAACTCAAACCAAATCTTATTATGATTACCCAATTTTTGTCACATGCCTTACCCCAAATAATGACCTGATTTGATGATCAACTTCTAGATTTGTTTATTTTATCATTTGTCACTTACCCTTTTCTTTTTCCCTTCATTTCTTGAAATATTTCAATTGATGAATAGGAAACAGATAAGGATTTCAATTTTATCATCAAATTTGTGTGAACCAATCAACATTTAATTAGACCTCCACTAATAAATTAACCATATTCTTATAGGGGAAAATAGCAACACATGCCAACATTTGAACTTATATGCAAAATTACCATTAGTCCAATACTTTAGTGGTACAAAAGAAGGAAAAATTTTATGGTTTTAGACATATTACATAAGAGTGTGTGGCAAAAGTAGCTGTCCACAACAAGAAGGCAGCTGAGAAATTGGGTTTTATATATATATATATATATTTCACAATTATGATTGAATTGGTAAATTCAAGATTTAGGGTCAATTCAAAAATATTTTTAGGATAAAAAATAATTTCTAAATAAAAATATTATTAAATTATGTTTTTAAACATTTCAAAAGTGTTTTTGAGACAAAAAAAAAACTTTACAAAAGCATTTTTTTTGTAATAAGCAGAAGTAAAATATTTTAATTTTTGCTTAAAAGTATTTTTTGACGCAGAAATATTTTTGAGAATAATGCTAAACTGACCTTTAAAAGATCATATTACAATCGATTCAAATTTTACTATGTATGAAATTTATTGTAAGTTTAAATTATTTTTATATTTTTATTTTATTAATACAAGGATTTTTTTAATATTTTTAATTGAATTAATATTTAATTAACTGGTGTGAAAGGTGAAGTGGTAGGAGGGATTGATGAAACTGATATAAAAGGTTGTAGTGATGGCGTAGACTTGGGAGTAGTACTATTAATGGTGATATGGGCAAAGTCACATGTGGAGCACATGATGTGCTTGATTTCAACTGTCATAATTGAATAGAAAAGAGTTGGGGCCCTTTTTAGAGGACAATTTTTATTTTAGCCTTAATTTCTGCTCTGCTATTATGGGTCGGCTAGTGATGTTGTTGCCCTAATTTTTACCTCTATTAGTTTAGCCCAACAGTTCCACCTGTGGCCCCAAATCTGCCTTCCCTTTCTCACCACTTCATCAATTTAATTTCATTTTGCTCTATAATGTAATTTAAGTGGTGGAAATTAAAGAATAATCTTCAAAATTTTGGGCACAATTGTATGGTTGAAATATTTTGGAATTCAAAGTTTTAACTTAGATGGTTATGTAATCAAATTAAATATTAAAAAAGTGATCATTAATGTGTATGGCTTCAAATCCAACACCTAAAGTCTTACCATTACTTTTAGATTATTAATTATTTTTGCCATAAAAAAAGAAAGAAGAAATGGGTGGTTGGATTAAGATAGCTAGAGATTAGATTCATCTACCCTTTATTGATGTCTGATATAGTTGAAATATCACTAACCTTGGAATTAGTATATTTTGAATTTTTAGATGTTTAAGGAAGTAAAGGAGTTGCAATGAAAATTGAAATAAAATTAAAAATAATTTTATTATAAGTTTCGATCATGTTTGTTTTTTTTTATATATAATATTTAAAACTACTTATAATCTCTTTCAACTTATAAATAAATGAATAATGCATTTAGCGCACTTGATTCCACATCTTTTTATATTGATAATAATATCCATGCCAATTGAACTAAGACTCAATCGACTTTTTTATACTATTTTAAATGTATGTGTGTATTTCCAGGTCAATTTGTGGGTGTTTCTCTCGCAATTAAACAGCCTCTTGATTAGTATTGAAATCAAGTTTTCAATGTCTGCCACTGCCACCTTTGCTCTACAATAAAGCAAGAAAAGTTTGAAGGCAATGACAGCAAATTTAATTATTAATTAATTAATTAGGATTGATTCAATTTAAATTATTCTACAAACAAACTATTCATATGTTCCAAACCACACACTTGTCTAATTCAAACACATTAAGCTGCAATAATATTTGTTATTTATTGTGTGTGGGACATAGCCAATTTTTGTTTGACAATATTGTACCTCGAAATTAAAGTAGAGAGAAAAGGAGGTTCAAAGTTTTGAGAACAGAATGGAGGATATTATGAGCTTTTAATTTTTCGTTTATTTCTGTAATGGTTTAATGCTATTTTTTTTTTTAAAGTTTGAAATTTGAACTTTAGAAAAATAATAATGATGCATGGTGCATGGTGCATGGTGCATCATGTGATGGGGAGTTGGAGCTGCCTCAGAAAACCTATAAGAAAGTTGAAACATGAGAACCCCGTTTAATTAATAACCCCTCGTGAGGCATACATATGAACAACACAAGATATTGAAAAAAGGTTCAAGTGACAAATCTATTCAAGTTTTGCTTCTTCTTTTTTCTCAGAAAATTTCTTTGGTTTGATTGTCCAATTGAAGAGATTATGATTTGAAATGGGGATATCTGCCCCCCCAAAACACAAGTGCCATAGATGAGAAGGAAAAGCACGAATCATAACATGAAAGTGACGAAGAAGGAGATCATGACGTGGAGGCAAAGGGAACAAAATACTTTAAATTATTCAACCAATTTGATAACCTCTTAAGACTTTAATACATCCATTCTTGTAAGCTATGGGAAATGGGGCGGTGGCCGGTGAGGGGAGGAGCCTTCTCTGTTTTGATGTGTGGAATTTGGCCAAACCCAAACACACCCATTGTTCTCACATCACCTCTATAATTAATTATATTGCTCATAACAAAACAACCATCTTTGTCTCCAAAAGTCTGTATGCCCACTTCCTTTTTGTTCAAAATCTTAATGAATCTATCTTTCTCCCCACCTAAGAGGGTTATATATTATAAGATTTATGGAAAGATAGAAAGTTACCATTATCTTTTCTCAATCACTCTGAGTTAGATCACCAAATTCTTACAATTATTTTCCAACTTTCTTTTACTATTGGAATGTGAGAGAGCCGTTGAGGTATTTCCCCACTTTTTCCCAAGGGGCCACACCATTAAGTGTTGCTAACCTTTTCTTTATCAATTTATACTTTCTTTAGAATATATATATATATATATATTGTGTCACTGAATATGACTCCTAATACAAAGGCCTCCATAATACTTTTATCATCCTAGCATGTAATCGTTGGGGGCAGAATATAGTATTCTACCTCTCCTCCATTTTATATTTGTCAGTGTTAGATCAAGATTTGGGAGAGGGAGAAATCAATATTGTCAATCTTCTAGAAAACTATACTAGATTCAACATTTTACACAATCTATTTAATTCGGGACATATAGAAGGAGATGTTTCCTTGCACTGCAAGAAATTTGATGATTAGCTAGCAGCAAATGTTTCATGTAATGTTGCATATATTATCAATAGTTGTGGAAAATAATATGTACCAGAACACCTAAATGTAACATAAAATTTTTATTTTGAAATTATAAAAAAAAAAAGGGGTTTTACTTGTTATAATATATATGTTACAACATTATTAGAGCTGTTGAAAAGATACCATGCATGATGTTTTACATGAATAAAATAATTTAAACCATGTATGTATGTCAAAATCTAAGCAGTCACACTCTTTTCATATTTGGTGTTTCAATGACGACACAAAGAGTATTGAGTATTGCTCCAAATGGCTCCAATCAATTCCATTTGAAGATTAGACTTGTTGTGTGTGTTTCAATGAAAATTTAGTTTCAGCTCCCATATATATAGATTAGGGTAATTAATTTGATTTAGTCAAATTTTGGGTTATCAGATTCATCACTCACACCCTTGAAAATGGAATTGGGTGTCATAAAATCATATATATAAATCAAAAGTAATTACATTAATGGAAGTTGGGTGGATGGCTTTTGCTTTTGCAAAAAGATTTAAGGAAAAAGGTTGAGATTAAAAGGAAATTGCTTCATCTTTGGGGTTTAATTATCTCCTGAAAAACCATACATATTTACTCAAATATAATTGTATACACAGAAAAGAAATATTTTCTAGAGAAAGTGACATAAACCAAACATGACACTCTTGGAGAATTACTCCAGCTTGAAAATGTCTTGAAGAATATAATATATATACCATTTTTCCCAATTAATGAAGCCAAAATCTTTGAAAGAGTCGAACAAATTAAGGCCAGAAATTAGAACCAAAGCAAAGAAAAAAAAACAAGGTGGAATTGGAGATATACATGCCCTTGTTTTATATTCCACCCACCAGCTACACCAAAAATTAATCTACTCTTTTTTTCACATGCATGCATGCATATGCTTCCCTACCGATTATTGTCATTATTTTTTGGTCAAGCTGAGTTTATTTTGTTGGTCAAGTGTATAAAATTGTAGTTGCATTATTTTCATGTGTAAGTCTGACTGCTTATATCAATCATCGAGAATGAAGAAAGTTGATAAAGATATTATAGAGATCATTATATTAAGAGTTAAATTGCGTTATCTTCTTCATTTAGGGATGAAGTCAAAAAAAAATTTAGGAAGGCGAAATTAAATTGTAATTTTTATGATTGTAAAAATACAATTTCACCATTTTAATAGATGATATCTTTGTAACTTTTAAAGGATTAAATCAATTTTTTTATAATTTTTAGGGGGCCAAAGTGAAATTTTATCTTTACTAATTTAAAATTTTAAAAACTTTAAAACGATTAAATGAAATTTTTTTCATTTTAAAAAGGATCGGGGCCCCTGCCAACCCCTAGTTACGCCTCTGCCTCCACTTAAAAAATGGATAAATTAATCTCTATATGTTAGATTAAAGAGCAAATTAATCCTTTCTGTTAAAATTTCATCAATTAGTACGGTTAAAAACTAACGTTACTGATAACATAATCAAACAATGACATGTGGTATGCCACATGTACCTCATGTTGATGTACATATATAAGTTTTTAACAATAGAATTGGAAGAAAATTTTATCAAAAACATTAATTTATTCTTTAATCTAACGTATAGTGATTAATTTATCTATTCTCTTAATAGAGAAGATAAAATGCAATATAAATTTTAATATAAAAATCTTAATAGTAATTTTACTAAAAAAGAAAGTGATAGTGGGTAAAGATCCAAACGGTGTGAGTTTGAAGACCACCGTTGCACGTCTCTCTGCTCTCATAATTCATTTCCACTCACCATTACCTTTTATTCATTTCTTCTCTCTTTACCATTTTGTTTACCAATTAATTAATTTTATATTCAATACAATAATTAGATCATTATTTTACATTTCATATAATACTAACTTTGAAAATCATCCTTAATTCATATTTTTTAATAATTTCATTATAAATTCTGATTATATTTATTATTTTTAATATAATGATTAAAACTATTCATAATCTCATCCCAATTTTTAAATTGGAAGATATTGTGATTCAATACACTCGAACTCAAATATTCTTATATTGATAATAATATTCATATCAATCGAATTAAGACCCAATCGACTATCCTTAATCACATTCGTATCGGTTTATATATATAACCAAAACTTTGGAATTAGAATTTCTGGTGGCTATATGCTGAGTTTGGGTTAATATTTAGGGCCAAATTTTGTAACTTCTATAAATTAACTTTTCAAGGAAACTTAAATCTTTATTTTTGTTTTATGGTTTAGTAAGAGAATAAAAAAAAAAAAAAAAAGGGTTCAAAGTTGATTTTATGTAGAAGAAAAGGGCAGTATGTATACATGGGAAAAGAAAGGCAGTACAAAAGAAAAAAGTAAGGCAGTACAAATGAAAATTTACTTTTATTAAATATGTACCAAGAAAAAGTACTTACAAGTACATCTTAGTTATAATTTTTCGTTTTTCTAATAGCCCATTATTTTGGGACAATTTTATAATTTTTTTTAAAAAGGAAAAAACTACTACACAATTCACTAAATGAATTTTAATTAGACTGTCATTATTCTTTTTACTCCTATACCGTTTTCATTTAGTTAAATTTTACTAATTTTTGTATTATACTACGTAAATTGTATGATTTAGTTTTTCTGTAATATTTTTAATTTTAAAATTTTAATATTAAGGTAAATAATAATTATTAAATTTTATTATTTTAAAAATATTACGTGATAAACATGTTATTTATGTTTAGTGCAACATTGAATAGTTATAAAGAGTTATGATAATTTTAATTTAATAATTTAATTATTATCATTTAAATCATTACTAAAATAAAATTTCAAAATTTAAAAAATATATTAACTAAAAATATCAAAAGAGTTAATGAAAAAGACAAAGGGGTCCAAACTTCAAACAAACAGATATAGGGGGCCGACTGAACATACAGTGATGCTACAACCAAAAAACTATATATCAAAGAAATTAAATTCACCCTTTGACGACATATTGCTCCGTAAATATTTATTTTTTTTCTAACAATTCCTTTTATGTGAATTTCCATGACATAAGGGTGATGAAATACATTGCCTTCATTTGACAATTTGCAAGGTCTTCTCTGTCTGCTGCTTCTTCGAATTTCATGTTGTAATTACAGATTTTATTAGTATATGTCACAAATCGACCAATGTGGTTTAAAATGATTATATCATCAAGAATTAGGTACCTTTATGTTCATAATTGAAAAGCACCATTCTTTCAAACAATTACATTATATATATACATAAAGAGGTATTTTTTTTTAAAAGAAAGAAAGAAAAAATATGCTACTTCAGGACAAAAATGACAAAACAATTTTTTTAGGTAAATAAAGTAGGTGATTAATTGGTGTTTTGCCTCTTGTGCTGTAATGAAAGGGCAGCTTACAAGTAGAACAAATCTGAGTTCATTTTAGTTGTCTTTGCATCATAGTCAAATGCTAAAACCCATTATTTCTTTAATTATGAGTTTGTTTACCCAAATTCGTTTTCTCTATGTATTTTACATTTGGCTTTTTTATTTATTTATTTATTTATTTAAAGAGTTAAATAATTTTATAATTACCTCTTTAGCATAAGTATTCAGAATGATTATGTTTGATGCCCAAAAATATTTATGTTGAATATAGATTTTAAATACCATGTCGGTATGGGAAATATGGACTTTATAGTTTATAATTATTTAATTTACTCCAACATAGATTATATAGTGGGAAAAGGTGTGTATGGATGGGATTAAATTTAAATAAAAATTGGATTGTAATTATGATAATGCTTAATATTTTTATTTCGATTTTTTAAAAATTTGAGTAAGTTTCATTTTTAGTTACTAAATTATTTTTTTCGATCATTTAACTAAAAAATTTACAATTTGATCATTGAACTATTCGAATTTTTTTTATATAAATCGTTGGACTATTCAAAAGTTTTTATTTAAGTCATTGAACTAAAAAAGTTCCACCACCGAGCTCCAAGAGATGATTCCACAATCAGTATGGTGGATCAGTATCCTTCGACGAGTAGAAGAACATACATTAGATCCAAGCTAATCTGACAATTAGTGTTGGAGATACAAAAACAATAGCTCGAATTTTGTTTTGCAAATTCGTGACATCTAAAGCTATTTTATGAAAAAAAAAATTGAACTATAAAATAGAAAGGGAAGTGAAACTTTCGATTACTGTAGAAAATACAAATAGAAAAAGCCATATAAAATCAATTTTAACACAGAGTGAATTAAGTAAAAAAATTAAAAATTTAATGACCAAATTGTGATTTTTTTAGTTAAGAGATGAAAACTAAAATTTACACATAATTTAATGATTAATAGTGCAATTTACCCTAAAATTTTAAATGGATAATCAGATTCATTACAAGGAAGTGACAAAATAGCTCTAAAAAGATTGCAAAAATCTTAATTGCGGTTGACTGGCAAAAACTGAAAGTGAAATGGGCTGATCCAAACCCTTCTCCGAAACCAGTAAAAGTCATTATTCCTGAAAGTTGGTCCCAAAATTCGCCCCTAAATGAGGGCTAAAGTGTCAGAGTATAGCTGCCATAAAGGAAAAGGGCAACCCAAAGCAAAAATTATATATCTGTATATATAGCCCTATGGCTATACCAATATACAGATACTGACTACTGCACAGTGAACCTCTAATATATATGATTTCGAAAATTTATTATTCTATGTTGGATTAAGGGACCACTGTTTCAGTATTTATGACTTTTGCTCTTTAACCAAACTTGCTCCACATTCATTATGGATGGTGCAACATTTTTTTTTAAATATATTGATTTTTAAAATATTGGATTGTTTTTTTTTTTAAAAGGGCTAAAACCAATATATATGTGAAAACAAATATTGTTAAAAGTGATGTAAAAAAAGAAAAAAAAAAAAGAATCGCATACGAATGGGGCCTAGAATGGATTAGATATGACACTGAAAGTGTGCCCACAATGAATGTAGAGAGCTGAAGAAGTTTGGTTTTGCAGTGAAAGTTTTGATTCTTTCGCAGCAAATGGAAAAGCCCCCACTCCTATCGTATGTTATTGCTTCCCTCATTTCCCCTTTTTTCTTGTGAGTGCCATTATACCTCCAAACAAGAGATGCCATTGTCCTTTCATCACTCTCTTAAATTATTGCACCACCTCCTTCCTAGCTACTCCCTTTATCATCATCTACAATATCCATTCTTTTTATACATCAAAATGAGAATCAAATTTCCATACCTTAGACAATAAGCCTACAATAGTTAAGTATCCCACCACAGCCCCTTTTCCTCTTCTTGTGTGGGTTTAACTTACAATCTAGTTTTGCAATCATACATAATCATTAAGGGTGAGTTTGGATGGACGGTATATTTATCTGCATTAAATGTAAAAACAACGATGACTGTGAGATCAAATATTGTAGTGTGAAATAAAAAGTAAGCTAAACGCATCGCATCCCATCACCCATCCAAACCCACCTTAAGTCTCTCTCTCTTTCCTTTACAATAATCTCATCAAGCAATTAAAGATGGGTGATCCAATTAGTTTGAGTTAGGTGGCAATTGATGACAATAAACATTAGATCACTAATCCTCCATTTCCTCTCATTGTTAGTTCATAACAAACCCATGAATAATAAGATAATATACAATATTGTTTGATTGCATGTTATGCTGATCTTGTAGCTATTGTGGTAGGTTATAGATTACTAGCACTTATTCAAAACTTTTTCATCCCTTTAATAAAGTTACATCCAATTACCCATGTTTAGAATTCAATGAAATTCATTTTACTTTTGGGGAAGGCATTAGGTTTTAAAGCAAAGCTAGATCACTAAATGAATTTAAGAGTTAAGATAGGGACATGAAAAATGAGAAATAAAATAAGGGAGATTTGTAGGATGGAATTGGGCAGTGAGTTAGATGGTGAAGAAAGGCATGGAGTAGTGGGTAAGACTGTTGGGAAGTGGTGGAGTTGATGGTGCCAAATGCCAATGTAAAAAGGAAACAATGCCCAAGGAATTATATTTGTTAAGTGCAAAGAAAGTATGGGGAAGGGAGGAAAATAAACAAGAAAACCTTTTCTTTTATTTATTTATTTAATAAAAAATATAAATTGTTTTTGTGTGGGACAAGGGGAAAATGAATGGGAATGGTTGAATCAGCATTAAAGAAAGTAAAGTTGGCATTGTCTTGAAGCCAAGAAAATGTGCCTGATTTCATGATACTTCTTGGAAATGATTATTCACATCAAACCTTGCCAAGCTTTTTCCCATGAATACCACACTACAAAAACTGCCTCCTTTTTAATATTCATAGGAGCTGTTTAAGGGTTAGATCCAAACTGTTGTTAATAGAAAATTTTGAATTTAGGTTTTTAGTTCGGGTTTCGATCGGTGGTACAGTGCGTTTAGCTTACTTTTTATTTTACGTTACAGTATTTAATTTCACCATCATTGTTTTTTTACATTAACCGCAAAGAAATACACCATCCATCCAAATCCACCCCTAATCATTTCTGTTCTATTTTAATTTAGACGATTCTACTTAATTTAGGTGGATTTGATGAAATCCTCTAGATCATTAATGAGTCAAAAAGTGTTAAAAATAAAATAAATACATATAAACATTAGGGTTTAGAGTAAAATTGAACCTACTACAACAAAACAAGGTGTGAGGTCTCAAATGATTTGGGCTGCTGCTCTAAATTGATTTAGTGACGCTACTACAATTCCATCAAAACCAACCCGGTTGACTTCGATTAAGTCTTCGGTAACCTCGAAAGCCCCATTTTATCTATAACTCTATATGTCACTCATTTCCTGCATATTCTAATACAATAATACCATGGTATGATGATGGGTATCCTATTAACTTAATTCTATATATCACTCAATATTAAAAACGAAAATCAAACCCTTGTTTTAGTATAATACTAGAGAATTTAATATTTTTAATTAAGATTTTATCGATGAAAAAATACTCCTAAACAAGAGAATTGGAAAGACAGAGAGAACAATATTGAAATTTTCATTTTTTTTAATCCTTGGCCTCCTGATTTCAATTAAATACGGAATTGAAATGGATGGAATTTAGTTTTGAAATAAATATTTTTAATATTAATAGAATATAAAATTGTGAGTGAATTTAAAAATAAGAAGGGTTTTAGTAATAGAGCAAACAAAGGTAAGAATAAAAAGAAATAGAAACCATAGGAATATTAGGATGATTGGGTGATAATGAGAAGCCGACCATCGTGACTAAGGGGACCAAAGGGCAAATACAAATATACAACATCCGAGTGATTCCCCAAGCACTCTCCTTCACACTTTCCTTTTGTAAATCCAATGCCTTCTTTTTAGCCTTTCATTGTCACTTCCTCCATCAATTAAAGTTAAAATACCCTTCTTGGTTTTGGAGAAGATCACCCATTCCACTGTATCTTTTGTTTTTACACACATTTCCATTCTTTTTCTTTTTCTTTATCATTTTACATTACCTAGGCCACTTTTTTGCTACAATAAAAATTGGGGTTATATTTCTCTTCCTAATAATGAAGATGAGTGTTTCTTTAATGAGATAGGATTAAAAAAAAATTGGTATGAAATTCTAATTTTTTGTTATCACTATTTATTTTTGATAGGAAAATGATAAATTTTTTTTTTTTTTTAGTTTTTTTTTGAAAAAATTCAAATTTAATTAAAAACGTTAAAAAAATGATTTATCATTTTTTCATTGAAAAGTGATAAAAATAACATAAAATCACTGTTTTATACTATCCTTCTCATCAGATTAATTGATATAGTATATTGAATTGACAGAGATCCCCACTAGTATATTGGGAAATTTATAATGATTTTATTGTGTTTTAAAACTATATCATAACTTGTTGGGAGACTATGACATGGCCGTGTTTAAAGAAACTCGTGATTTAACACCAACATTTTTTATCATAAGAAAATAAAGAAAACCCAACCAACACCCCCAATCAATTAGGTTAATCATCATAGATCTTCCATTTTCTTTTTGATTGGATTGATAAGCAAATAATTGAAATTAGGTGGGTTTTTCTTGAAATCGAAAATAAACCCAAAAATTTTATATTTTTTAATTAAAGTTTAAAACTCTCTCTCAAACAACAAAGAGAAGCGGAAAAATATAAAAAAAAATTGACAAGTAAAAGTTGAAAATGGGTGGGAAAATAAAAATGGAAAATGTGGAAATGTAAAAAAATTGGGGGAAAATGAAAAAGAAAGGCTGACGAAGAAACAGATGGATGGGCCATCTATAAACAAACATAACCAATCCCAGCGGCAGCGGTAGCGGTAGCGGCAGAGACCTGCAGTCCCCCCTACTGCTCTGCCCTCACCAACTTTCAACTTACTACTTAATACATATATATTATTTTCCTTTTACCAATGTTATTATTCTTCCTAATTGAATGGGTTTTAATTAAAAAATGGTATTATTAATTAGGAATAATAATAAAGGGAAAAAGAGTATTAAGTGTGAAGTTTGAAGTGTGAAATTGAAATGAAAGACAAACAGGAGAGGGTGAGAGTGAGAAGAAAAGCCAAACCCCACGCGAAGAACAAGCGAAAGCAAAGCCCACCAAAAAAACAAAAGAAAGAAAGAGCAGAATAAGGTGTCTCTCTCTTGGACTGATTCTTTTTCATTTCCATTTCCATTTCCATTTCCATTTCCATTTCCATTTCCATCTCTGCTCTTCTCCCTACATATCAAAAGAAAAGAAACCATATCAAACAAAGGCAAAGGCAAAATGTTGTTGGTGAGAAACCAAATTAAAGAAACAAGAAAATTAGAAGAAGGGTGATCTATTCTCTTGTTGTTGATCAGCTTTTATCATCCATTCTTTGATTGCTTCATTCATTCTTTCTTTCTTTCTTTCTTATCTTCTTCAAACTCGATTGTTTTCCCTTCACAATCACATTGCTGTAATGGCCGTTCAAGCTCAGTATCCTTCCAATGTCCTCCTCTTAAACAGGTTTGTCTTTTTATTTCTCTGCCTCTTCATCATGATTTCTCATCTATTTATTTATCTTTTTGGGGTATATTTTTTTTATAGAAGTGGACAAGAAGGGCATGAGTTTTCGATGCAACAGCAAGGGGGAGGGGTTTATGTTGATCAATCCCATATGTTCTTTAACAACAACAACAATAATCCAAGGAAAAGAGGAAGAGAAATGGCAGCGGTAGCAACAACAGCGCCCATGAATTCATTTTCTTTGCAGACGCAACCGCCTCAATTCATAGAGCTTTCTCAACTCCAAAGACCAAATGTAGTCTCCACTGGACTTCGCTTATCTTTTGGCGACCAACAATTGCACCAAAACCAAAGTTATGAACACCAACATCAAAACCCCGTTTCCAGCTCCACTGCTTTTCTGTCTATAATATCTGATGAATTGGCTACCCAAATCAAACGCCAGAGGGAAGAATTAGACCAATTTCTTCAAGCCCAGGTACCAGATTTTTCTTTCTTGAATTGGGTTTTTTTTCTTTATTAGGAAAAAATGTAGTGACATTTTATTTTTTGGGGGGGGCGGGGTTTCGTTTGTTATGATGGATTAAAGGGGGAGGCATTGCGGCGTACGTTAGCGGAGAAAAGGCATAGGCACTTCCGTGCGCTACTGGGGGCAGCGGAAGAATCGGTGGCGAGGAGATTAAGGGATAAAGAAGGGGAAGTTGAGAAAGCAAAGAGGCGGAACGCAGAGTTGGAGGCACGCGTGGCGCAACTTAACGTGGAGGCGCAGGTTTGGCAGGCGAAAGCCAAGGCACAGGAGGCGACGGCGGCTTCATTACAAGCGCAGCTTCAACAGGCTATAATGAGCGGAGGGGCTGCAGCCTCGATGCACGACAGCAGGAGAGGGGAGGAGGGGGTAAAGTGCGGTGAGGGAATGAAAGGGCAAGTGGCGGATGCCGAGTCGGCTTACGTGGACCCGGACAGGGTGGTGGCTTCTTGGGGTCCGGCATGCAAGGCGTGTCGGAAACGTCTGGCGTCGGTGGTGCTTCTGCCGTGTCGGCATCTTTGCTTGTGTACAGAGTGTGATCGAGTGGCGCAAGCCTGCCCGCTTTGCCTCACCGCCAGGAATTCTAGCGTCGAGGCTTTTCTTTCTTGAATTTTTTTTAAAGTCCAGATAAAAAAAAAAGGGGAAAAACAATTTGGAAAAAGAAAGAAAATCAAATAGTATAAACCTTTATTATAATAATAAGTTTTGCATTTCTCAACATTTTTAATCAAAGTTTATATTTTGTTCATAAAGAAATTTCCTATCTTAGAATAAATCAAGATAAAATTTAATAAAATAAAATAAAATAATATTAAAAATGTCAATAATCATTGCATTTCATACTTCAACTATTTTCTTTAAAAATTGCTTAGAAAAATAATTAATTTAAATATTTTTGTTTGTTGAAACAATATCTTATTATGTTTATTTTCATTATTCTTCAATAAATAATATTTAGAAAGATTATGAAGTCAAAACGCAAATGAGTAAAATGGATAAATAATAAGGATAAAATCCAAAATTAGTCCTTGTGCTATGCGTAATATGTGGATTTTATCCTTGTATTTTAATTGGTATTTTTTACTGAATTTTAAATTTTCAATCTTAATTGAACATATTATATTCATTAAATTAAGTTATTTTTTAAAATTTTATGCAACAATCAAATTATCACATTATCATGTGTAATGCAATATCGTCTTGCTATTGGGTTAAGATCTGCTTATTACTTAAAAATAAACTATAAACTAATTTAATAAACTAATTTAATGGTGGTTGTTTACATCAAGATTAAAACTTAAAAGTTCAAAAAATATAAAGATTGAGAATGATTTAATTGGAAAACAAGGACCAAATTTAGAATCTTACGCATAGCACAAACTAATGATAGAATTTAACCAAATGGATTGAGTTGCTGCTGTTTAGGTCAGCACTAATATCTAAAAATTTGAGAATATAAGAATTGAAATCGATCAATTCAAAAAATACATGGACTAACATTGATCAAATTAGAGGACACGGATTAAATTTATAATTTATGCATAGAACAGGGACTAATGACAAAATTTGACCAAACAATAACATATGATTCAAAATTGAAGCACAATCGTGGATGAAATCACTGTAGTCTGTGGGAGTGGCAAGGCATCAAATATTAAGTTCGAGTCCCACGCCAGTGCCCTTCTTCAAATTTGTTGTAATAAAAAAGGATTAAAATCTACAATTAGATCATCTACCATAAGTAATTGGTAGATTTAGTATTTATTCTTTAATATGATTAATTTTTGCCCATATATTTATTAAATTGAATTTATATTATTTTAAAATATTATGCTATAAATTTATTTTCATATATGTAATGATATTTTAAGTTGTTATTTTTGCGCTAAAAATTATTAAATTAGAGAATATCAATTAAATTTATGATTTCTATAAAGATAAATCAAGAAGTGTCGAAATTGAATTATAAAATTTTGGAAATCAAAATATAATCTTATAATGTATTAATTTATTATTCATCATTTTTTAAGGAATTAAACATTTTTTTTATTTTTAGGGGGTCAAAGTTAATTTTACTGTTAATCAATTTTTAATTTAATCATTTTATAGGAAATTTAGATAATAATTTTTCATTTCAAGAGGATCCAAGGCCCCGTATGTTTTCCTTAGATTTGCTCTTTATTTTACACATAGTACGAAACTAATAGCAGAATTTCACTTAATGAATTTAATTACTACGGTTTGAATCATGATTACAATTTTAAAACTTAAAAAATATATAAACTAAAATTGACCGAATTAAAGTTTTAGATATTAAATCTGCAAAGTAAAAACATCAACAACAAATTTTGATAGCTAATGGGGCCTTGACTCCGTTGGTAAAAACGGAAATCCTAAATCTTAAATACTCAAGTTTGATACTCATCATGTGTAATTATATACGCGGGTTTTCGAATTTTATCATATATAAGATTGTACCACTTCTTAATATGTTATTCTTTAATTATTTAACTCTTTATAATCACTTTGTATTTTACTCTAAAAAG
The DNA here is from genome assembly GCA_005610355.1 of Gossypioides kirkii. Taxonomy (NCBI): domain Eukaryota; kingdom Viridiplantae; phylum Streptophyta; class Magnoliopsida; order Malvales; family Malvaceae; genus Gossypioides; species Gossypioides kirkii. The sequence goes on along the minus strand of CP032254.1, from coordinate 4,553,758 downwards.
GATAAAAATAAAATATTGAAGCACAATGGTATGATGGGATCCAAATGAAGGAAGAGAAGGGAGTCCATGTGTTTGCTGAGCTAGCTGCTCAATGTCTCCATTACACACATCAACTACCACTATATATGGTAATGCCTTTCATTGTTGCCTTTTGGAGGCAGAACCCTCAAATCCATACATATAAATCATATTTGTGACTATTACTGTAGCTTTCTATGAAGGGGGAATTTGTGTCAAAAAAATTACTGCTGGATCGTTTAGATGAATTAAAAGTTAAAAGAGTAAATGTAATTAAACTATATGCAAAATTACGAATGCAGTCCCTTCTATTAATTTATATGACATTTTGCTACATGAAGTGTATGCCATGCAACCACAGTGCTCCAACATTAAAGGTAATGATATACATTCATTACACGAACTATATAAGATATTAACCCAAATAAAATCAGTTAACGTTATAAGTTAAGACTGATTAAGTTTCAAGCTAAACCTGTTACAATTTTTTCAAAGGAATTGGAGGGAATCAGGATTCATTTAATGTTATCTAATCTAATAATTAGGCAACACCTCCTGGAATATAATGGTTAAATTTTTACCCAAGTCCCTATACTCTTCATACATTTAAATTTTAAATCTAATTGTTAACATCGTCAAGGTTTTTTTTTTTTTTTAAATTCACTAGTATAACATTTTGAATAATATACAATACTCGCTTGGTGGGTATGTAACAAAAATAATAGCATTACAATGAACCTAAAATTTTTAACGGCGTGTTAATAATTGGATTTATATTTTTTACATTTGAAAAGTAGAGGTAGTAAATGTTTTAAAATAAAAATAGGGGTTAAATTTCAAATGTAGAATATTTTAACTGAATAAAATTCCAAGTTCATGAATGGCGAAATTCTCTCTTTTTTGCCTTTGAAATTCTTGCAGTGCAGATGCTTTCCTGCAACGTGATGAACTTATGATATTATTACCAACTGCTGCATATATATATTAGAATTATCAGTGTGAATTTGATATTTTGGAAGTAATTAAACTTTGAATATAATAATGAAGGTAAGTGCAGTTTAAGATTGGATCAGAGGCAACTTTGACTGTGTATCTAGCAAGCAGAAGATAAGCTGGAATCTGGTTGTGCCTCATCACATGACCATCACATTGCATTGTCCGATGCAAATTGCCTATATCAATGGGGGGTATTTTTCAAAGCAGTTTGAACTTTGAAGTGAATAAAAGAGAAAAGATTAATTAAGTAATTCCACTCAACTACACCAAAAAACAAGTTTCCTTTGCCTTGATTTTTCACTACTTTAAGCACCCCCTTTACTTTTTATACATATGATTCCAACTTGTTGTGAATGAAACTCAAAGGCTGTCAAATGGGGGCAAAACGTAGAGGACAACGAGAGCTGCAGCAGTGCCTTGTTAAAAGAGGGCTACATGGTCCTCACCCAACAACCACACCCCTGCAAAATGATACATACAAAGCCTAGTGAGTGACCCAGCTCATTGAAATATAGGCAGTCCATGAAAGCAACACACATTACTTGTTTTCAGTCAATTTTTATTTTTATTTATTGGAGTAGGAAAGAAGGCAAAAAATTTGTCCCTTATTCTGGACGGTTTTGATCACACTCTATATGAAATGTCATTGGCATCGTTTGTCCCGTTCTTGTTGTCATAAACCAGCACTGTCATGTTTTTGCTGTAAATATGCAAGGAAAATAAATACGAAGCTTCGTTCTTTTTACTAAAGCAACTACACGAGTACAAGCTGTATTGCTATTGGGATACGATGCTCAATGGGGATGCACAGGGACATGAAGGAACGATCCATTATGCATATTTTGGAACCCTTTATGACTAAGGATGCATGCTTTCCAGTACAGATTTTGGCACTTTACTTCAATTTTGTTAGGTGTGGCGAAACCCCATTTATGGGATTTAAACTTTTAAGACCTCACCCACAAAACCGTATGTTCACCACCCCACGTACAATGGCTCACTGACAATAAGCACACAACAGCTCAGGATAAATGTGGTTCAGCACATTAGAGGGGTTGGCAATGGCCTCAACCCCTCCCCCCCCAACAAAATGATTTTTTTTATTTAAACCCTTTTATAATGGATAAAATTTTAAGTTAGTAATGATAAATTTACCTTTTGACTCTCCTAAAAAAATAAAAAAAATTCGATTTAATTTTTTTAAAATTATAAAGATATAGAGTATTAAAATGTTAAAATTGCATTTTTATTATCATAAAAATAAATATAATTTAATTCCACCCTCCCAAACAAAATTTCTAGCTTCGCCCCTGGCTCAATATTCTCTTGCATGAATAGTGCTATTGATACCGACTGAATTAAGACTACGTCCCCAAAATTAAAAAGGGTTTAAATTACTTAAAATCTTCTATTATAGATGAGAACTCAAATTGTTCAACTATTATATATTGTATTCCCAATTTTCTTTTTGGAGTTTATGTCTAATTTTTTTCAACAATTTCATCTCCAAGAGTAAAAGCTTCATTCTTTTTTTTAACAAACAATATGTTTCACCACTGCATTCGACATTTTATTAGTAGGTAGTAAAAAGTTATAACTTTGAATATAAAAGGGTTATTAGCTAGAGCTATCCTAATTAGCCTTTGGGCCGAAAGGCTAGACCATTATGGTGAATTTGGTGCGTAGTTTTAAGAACCACTAGATTTGAAAAAAGGGCTCTTCATTAAAGAAAAGTGAATCAAAGTGGCTGTGGGCTTCACCACATGCCTAATCAAAAGCAAAAAACAACAGACTGACTTCTTCTTCTTCTTTTTGCTTTATTCTTGACTCGTTGTTATGCTTTATTGAAGAACACAAGCAAAAGCAATCTTGTTGAGTGTTTTTGTGAATTTATAAAAAGATTAATTTTTTTTTATTTATATGATGCGGTTTTTGGATGTAACATCTTAGATAGATCTTATACATATCAATACGTACTCTATTCTAAAGTTAACACAAGTTTTCTAAGTGTAGATTCACTTGTATGATGATGCAAACCCACCACGTTCGAACTCATGTAAATGAACTGTACAGACTCTTTTTATTGAAGTAAAAAGGATCGAATCAATCCCAATCAAAAAATCAAGTGATGGATCGATAATGACAAACACCATAACACACCATGCATCTAAATTCAAAACATATTTCCAAAAATATTACTTAAAATAATCAAGCTTAGTTAAAAATAAACCCTTACTTTTACATATTATATATAAGAGTCCTTAAAAAAGCAGGCCGACAAATTAAAATATTGAAAGAAAACAAAAGGCAAAAGGACTTACTTTCGGATGCCACCTTAAAGATCTACAAAAGAAAGAAAATTGAATAAATTTTGTAATATTCAATTAATTAAAACAATAAAAAGTGAAAAAGAATAGCTTCACGTTTCAGAACATGTCTGGTTCATCGGAAGCACACGTGGGACTATTATGTCGTTCCACGTGGTTAGCTCTTTGTCGTTGTTAGAGCCCAGAATCAGATCTTCTACGCTCTACAAATAATAAATTCAAAAATAGTCACTTTTATTTGTCTCTAATTATATTTTAATCATTTATATTTAAAATATTATGTTTTAGTCATTTGTGTTAGTATTTTACTACAAAGTGATCACTGTGCCGTTACGTTCCATTATCTTCTTAACAGTAATCTTACGTGGTATTCCAACTAGATTTTAAGTGTCAACTTAAAATTCTAAATGGAATGAAAATAAATCTTTAGTTAAATAAATTTAATTAATTAAAATTTTTAAACCCTAAATCTTAACTGAAAAAACCCTAAACTCATTTCCACACACCTCTCTTTTTCATCTGCTTTCTTTTTTATTTCAATATCTCTAATTATAAATTTATCTTAAAGCTTGAATCTTTAAAATCCATTAACCTAAAAAATTTAACGGAAAGAAAATATTGGAATCAAATATATTAAATCATACTCAAATATGAAGAATCACTGTTTTGTACTATGTTTATTTAATATGCAATTTTTCCTCGATTATTTGTTATCTTTCTTGAAAATAAAAAAATAAACTATTTTTAGTAATTAAGGATATTTGAATTTTATTTGTATAAAGCCATGCATTGTGAATTGAAGAAGACGTTTTACTTTTATTTTTTAGTACAAACATTATTGATTATTGACATTTCAATAATTGCTTAAATGCTTGGTATGTGACAATTGAAGTTATTGTTAATAAATAAATAAAAACCATACAAGTCAACTTTACTATTATTTTTCTCCTGAAAGAGACATTGGAAATTGATTGAGAACCACTATATTTGTCACTGATAATTATTTTCACATTAATATATGTCAAAGAATCTTCTACCCAAAAAATCATCTCATTCATATATTTAAATTTTAAATAATTTATTGTGTACTTTTAAATAAAAATAATATTATATTTGGTTGAAATATTATTTTCACTATATTTTAATACATAAATTAACAATAAATTAGTTTTAATCGATAATTTTTAACCACTCACATTATTTATTTTTAAAAAAATTATCAAATTCAAATACGTTAAACCTTAAAAAAATATATCAAATTTAAAAGTTAATCTATATATTAAACCTAAAGTAAAGGTTTTGCAGTGGGATTTTTTTTTTTGGTGAAGTTCCACGCTTGAAAATAATATAAATGACAATAATAATTTATAATAATAAATGGACAATATTTAATGCATTATTAATACGTAAATCGCACGTGTCATTAGTGGATAATAATATAATGTTTTATCATGAAATAAAATAGAAAATAATGAAGGACTTATAAATAAATATTAATATTTTATTTAAACATAATTAGATAATAATTAATTATAAATAACTATTAAAATTTTGAACTTTAAATTTTAAACCCTTAAAACTAATATTTAGAATTCGAAAGTTATTAATATTGATTTATAATAATTACAATTAATGTTTAATTGTGTTTAAATAAAACTATTATAATTTATTTACAAGTTTTTTTATATTTTTTATTTAATTTTATGATGATTTATTGTGTTATTATTCACGGATGATGCATGAGAATTATACACCAAAAGTGTATCAAGCATTATTTCATTAATACCCAAAAAATATGAAAACATAAAATCAGAAAAAGTTTTAATAGAAATAAAAATAAACTAATTCTAAAATCTTCTTCTTGTGCGACAAACTCGAGCTCTTGGGTCAAATAATTCATACAATCCGCTTGTTTTCGACATATTAGACAACATTTGTACTTACATAGAAATTGATCGATAAGTACCATATTAAGTAAAATTCATGTCCGAAAGCAATTAAAATAAATAATAAAAATGTATTGATTAAGTGCATTATCAATTATTTTTTTAAATAAAAATATAGAAATTAAATTTTAAATTTTAAATTTTAAATTTTAAATTTTAAATTTTAAATTTGAGAAAAATATAGGGATTCATTACATATTTTAACCTAAATATGCATATGAGCTCTCTTTTCAATTTAGGGCTTTCATTTATCTTCATTTTACTCTATTTGCTACCAAACTCTCGTTTTTTTTTCTCCATTACATAGTCTTTGCCCTGATTTAAGCTTGAGAAAGCGTTTTAAAACATATGTTTTTTAATAAAAAAAAAATATGTAAATAAAAATAAATACAAAAATAAATATACAAATGTTAGAAGAGCATCGAAAAAGGTCGGATGGTAGACAGTGAAAGACAGATTCGGTAAAGTTAATTAGGTGGCCCTACTCTTTGGAGGGACCCAACCCTATCAACTACAATCTTAGGGTTGCTCCAACCACACTCACAAGACACACAATCAATTCAGTGTGGGATTGAATTAGCAAAATTATGCGGTGTATTTATTTATTTTTTATTTTAAACTGTAATATTTAATTTTATAGTTATTATTATTTTAATATTAACCGTAAATAAATGTATCGTTCATTTAAACCCATTAATATATATAATATGTGATGTTTTGTTGGGTGTCTCTTTGGTTATAAAAGAAAGATATGAAAATGCAAATTGTCAAATTATCCGCTACAAGACAATTGAGATTTTGAATATATCTAGTGGGTGGGGCAAGTTTTTAACATAATTAATTTATAAAAAAAAGTAAGTGGTTTAGATAATTATTCACAATTAAAAGAAATTGATATGATGTGAAGGCGGGTTTAATTATGATGCACAAAGCTAATAAAGTTAAACAACAAAAAAACGACTCCACTTTATGAAAAAGACATTGAATTAAAATATGGGAGATTGTCATCTCAATTCAATTATCAAAATCATGTCATTAGAATCAAATCCCATTTATTGTTATTTAGTCATTTGTAGGTTTTATGCACTTAAAATAATATCTTACTTTATTGTCGCACTTACTATGATTCCATCCCATGTGAGGGTAATCTTAACAGTTTCCTATTGGCAGCAACTACGTACTGACATGCTAAGCTTCTATATAATATTATGTTTTTTAACTTTGTGTCAATAATTGAAATAAATATAAATAACCTTCAAAACTTCATCCATTATTTCAATTTACATGTCTAAGAAGTCTGTTAATATCAATTTGCAAGAAAATTAACTTATTTTATTTATTTGACTGGAATGTAAGATTCATGTGTTTAGTTGATGAAATGTAAATTTACTGGTGAAATATAAATTATCTTTATTATAGAAATTTTGTTTTTATAAGTTGAACAAAATTTAGTATTAAATTCTTCATAAAATTAAAATAGCTTAAGAAACTAAATTTTATTACATATTAATTTTATCATATGAATTCAATTCAACAACCATTAAATCTAATTATTATAATTTATTTATATGATTTATAATTGTTTATTTTAGATAATTTAGCTTTCTTTTAATGAGGAAAGAGTAGAAAAACCTAAAATTTACAATATAAACCTCTAAGTTTATAGTTTAGCCCAACATCAAAATTCAAAGTTGATAAAAAAATTATTTTCCAAGAACATGAATAAACAATTTTTTTAAATAATAATAAAATCTTAACAATTAACACGATAAACCACAAAGTAGTACGAAAAAAAAAAAACAGTTATGTCTTAAGTTTCAAATTTTGTCCAGAATATGAGACAATTTAAAAAAGAGACTATAAAGAAATTATACGGTATATTACATTTTAATACGGTTTAAAAATGTGAGATTATAAAATATCTAAAATATTAAAAATTTAAACGTCGTAATCTCATTTTAATTACAGATTATAATGAATGATTCAGTTAATAAAATGTTGCCTTAATTTCAGCAGAAATAATTTTTTTTAGAGAAAATTAAATTCATTCTGACTCTAGAAGCACATCTTTGATATTGATTCTAGATTAGTCTAACAGTGAACGTTGAAAGCTAAAATGTGAGAGAGAGAGTGAAAATTAAGGAAGATTTGAAACATTTAAGTAAAAATCAGAAGCAAGTCGTCTGAAATTGAATGCAAGGAAACCTAAAGGTATGGGAACCCTATTTCTCTTGCTGGCTTGTTTTTAATTAGAAGTCAAGTTCTGGAAACCTACCCCCCTGCTCCCTTTTCTCTTACCAAAATCTGTGCTTTCCTTGTGTCTTAAACTCACATTAAATACTCACCTCTATTTTAATTTTTAAATTTCATTTGACTCCATAAAAAACATTATTTTATAAATAAAAAAAATCAATCAACTTTTTTTTTTAATTATTCTCAAATTTCATCTTTGAATAAATGTTACCTTCGGTACCTTATAAAAGAAAACGTGAATCATATGATAATGTAACAGTAAAATCTGTGTCATGATGTCACAAAAAGTTTACTTCATCATAATTTTGAAATAATAATATTTTCTTTTCATTTAAATTTAAATATATAATATTTTAATATTTGAAGTTTTGATTTAAAAATTAAAATGGTCTAACTCAAATAAATAAATAAAATTTTAAAATTTAAATGAACTAGAAGATCAGAAAGGGCATTTATCGTTGATGCAAGCTGAACCCCGTCATGCTTTTTAGAATTCGCAAAGCGATAACATTACATTATGGCGTAGCAGATCACTGCTCTTGGCACCGTCAAAAATTGAATACTCGTCTGCCTCTGCATACTGATTACTGAGTAGGCAAAAAAGAGTTTTTGGTTGCCTATTAAGTGCCACGTGGAAGGCAAGAGGAGATGTTAGTGGTGTGGTGGTGAGAAACATAGGCCACACGTGTACAGTGCAAAATACGGGCAGGTGGCGGGCCTGACCGGAATATTCGGGCACTACCTGTGGTTGGAGAAACAAAAACCTCAGAACAAGGGCCGACGTTAAAGTAATGACCCACATCATGCATTCCTTTTCTTGTTGTTTAGCACTTTTTTTCTTGTTTTTATTATTTTCACCTTTTTTTTTGGTCGTCTACCGAACAAATTTAATAAATATTTTTCAAAGCAAACCAATAATAATAAAATTTTAAAATCTAAATTACTGCTATCATCTTCTACTTTATTTTACATTTGAAATCTGTCCTTTCCATTGAATTTATGTAATTAAATTTATCGGTGAAATTATACTTATTATGCATGAAATTTTTTGAATTGATTATATATTTTTATCATATCGATTTAAAAAAGTGCATATATGAATATGCATTAAATGATCGAAAGTTTTTTTCTAAAAAAATAAAATTAAAAAACTTTAATTTATGTTAAATTTAATATGAACGATCTATATGAATTAAATATGAAATATTTATATATTTTAATTTATACTTTTTAATTAATAACTTTTTATCTATATAAATAAAATAATAAAAGTATATTATATATTATTATGTTAAAAATATTTTTAATTAATAACTCTTTTATTTATATATAAATTAATAAATATGTAGTTATATAATGAAATTATATATTTTTAATATTTATCATTATAATGAAATAAATAACGTTTGAGTTTGACCGCTGAGATAAATTAGGGGTAAAATACCGGATAAACACCTGTCCATACTATAAGACTTTTTTAGCTTTTAAAATAATAATGGTCTATTCTTCTTTACTAAGAAAAAATATTTTCAATGTACAATTGATTGTTGAAGAAATATATATATGACTTTGTCTACGAGTGATTTGTTCTTTTTTCTTATGAAACGGTATTACATATTTTGTAAGATTTTTTTGGTTCAATCTTTGTAAAAATTGATTGGAATTGATTTTGTATTATACTGTTATATAACATAAAAAAAAAATCAACAATAATTGATTCCAAATGAAAACGAAAATGGAAAACAACTGGCTTGAAATAAAAAACAACTGGCAAATAAATAATTTATTATATTATTTAATTTAACTTTTTTTCAAATAAATAATTTGAAGGAGAGGCTCCTATCACAGTAGGACAACAAAGGCCATAAAAAACCATGGCATGGATGGCATCATTCATAATCATCATTATCAATGATAAAAAATAAAAGGAAGAGTATGGAACGCGTGGTCCCTACTTTCGATGGGTTTTTGGGGAGGTGGGTCCCCCCGTGAAGTTGGAAAGAGAAAGGGTCATGAAAACGACAAAATCATTAAGACCCAAACAATAATTTAAGTAAAAGGCCAAAGAATGACGTTATTTAGAGGTTGAGTGAAGGGAGAGGTGGTGAGGATACCGTGAAATTCCCTTCTTCTTTTTTTAGTAAAATTAGAAATTATTTAAAAAGGGAGAGTTTAGTGTGTAGTACAAAGTACAGTTGGGAGGGCTTTTTGGAAGTTAAAGACAAGTCATATTCTCATTTATGGCGCGTGGGTCTAACCAACTATAATGATTTTTTATTTATACTACTCATTACTTGCAACTTGCAATGCTTTCTTCTTCTTTTTTCTTAATGATTAGATTGTACTCTTTTAAAGTTTAGACTTTTTGATTTTGCCCCAAAAAATAAAATTGAAATGTTATGAAATTTCCCAACTTTAGTGAAAGTGGGACATGTTCTATTAATTTGGATTATTGTTGTAATGTTGCAACTAATTATGCTATGAAACAAGTTCAAAATAGTTATTGTTTAAGGGATTAAACTTGGCATACAATTACAGCATATGACATGATCAAGGCTTAAAATTAAACTAGAATATCATACCCTTTTAAGTAACCTTGGCTTGGAATCCAAAAATTGCCCTACATCCACCCCCCCCCCCAAAGATATTTTGTTTATTCACCTTTGCTCATCATATGGCATGCTTGTCCCCCTAACATAACAGGTGAGATTTATCAACAATTAATTAAAAATATTTTTCTCTCTCATTTTTTGAGCATTTTTATTGAAGTGGGACAAATAGGAAAAATTAAAACGATTTTTTGAAGTAGTGTTTGGAGAGAGAGAGCAAGCGCAATGTAGAGCAAAAGAGGAGCCGAGAATATGGCGGTGTAGCCGTTACGTTAACGCGCAGTGGACTAGCGTGGTGTCTGCCTCAGATATTGACGTAACGTTAGAATATGGAGTGTGGGGCTTTGTCTTCGAAGATTTAGTCCATAACACGAGACTACCCATTTTCTTCTTTTACCCCTCTCTTCTTCCCCAAATCACACATTTGCCATTTTGCTTCATATTTATTTCACCGCAAACTTGCACTACTATTTAAGTAAAATTTATTTTCGTGTTTGTAAAAGGATTCTTAAAATAAATTAATAATTTTCTGTTAGATAGTATTTGTAATTAAAGAAAGTGAAACTGTCCTTAAAAAAAGTGAAATTATGATTAATATTTACTATTTTATGCAATAAACCTATTTAATTATGTATTATTAAATCAAATTCTTTTAATTGGCTTTACAGGAAAATTTTAAATTATTCATAAAATATTCTCATAATTCTATGATTTATTGCAGTTGTGTATTGTTTCCCGAAGTATCTAACTATTTATAAAAATTTTCTAAGATTTTTTAAATATTTTTCTCAACCCAATGGCATCATAGTAATTATGAGTCTAAATGAATGGCAATAACCGGAAATAATCACAAACTTGGAGATGCAGGTATTTTGAGCCAATGGATTCACTTGCACGGACTCCTAAAACCTGCCGCTGTTTATAATTTTTTTTAAGGGATTCCCACCCCCCCCAAACAAAGAACAAAGCCGTCCCCCTATAAAACTCTACCCTTAATTTCTTCCCCCACTCATCTCCTTCCTTCTCTTCACTCTTCATTTTCCGATTTCCTTCAAGGATCCCTAAAGGCCAAGCCTTCATTTCTCCAACAGAGAGAAAATACAAATGGAGTTTTCAGGACCTTCAAGGAGGCCTTGTTTCATCGAAGAAGATGATGGATTGGCTTCCATTGTAGATATGGAGGCTGGATATTCAGGAAGCCACTACCAAAGGGTTAACCAAAATGGGTTTCTTTCAAGACCTCTTTGTTACTCTAGAAGGAGTAGTTTGAGGAATCTATCTTCGTTTTCTTCGTCATCTTCTTCTGGTTCAGTTTCTTCTCCGAGACCTGCTCGGTTTTATGATGCCAGATTTGAAGATGTTCATCAACCCCATTTCTTGGATGCTTGCTTTCTTTGCAAGAAGCCTCTTGGGTGTAACCGTGACATCTTCATGTACAGGTTCGTCCTTAATTTTCAGTCTCTCTGATAGAAAGATCAGAATTTTGGGAAGGTCGATTGGATCTTTCTATGCATATATGCTTAATGAATTTTCCCCTTCAGATTTTTCTTACAAGTCTAGTAGACACAGATTTGGTTTTTGCTGATTGGTGCTTGGTTGTTTTGCAGAGGGGACACGCCTTTCTGTAGTGAAGATTGCAGACAAGAACAAATCGAGATAGATGAAGCTAAAGAAAAGAACATGAATCTTTCTTCCTCAGTGAAAGCTATGAGAAAGAAGGGCCAAAGGGAGTCTACATCTCCGAATGAAGCTCAAGGTTACTCTATTCGAACTAGCACAGTTGCAGCTGCTTAAATCACACCACAAAGGAAATAAACAAAAACATATCTACCATATATATATATATATATAAATAGTTCAAAAAAAAAAAGAAGAGAAAGGTGATGGAGATCATCAATGAAGAAAAGGGCCAAGGAGAGGAGAGGAGAGGATGAAGAAATCTATATTTTGAGTGGTTTGTTATCCCCCTTTATAAAACATACTGTTATAGTTTTAGCTCTGTGAATGTTATATCTATATGAGGATATGAAATCAGCCTGCCCAGGATCTACTCTATGATATGGCTCCCTTTTTCTTTTTGGGGGTTTTTTGGGGGTTAATTACTGATTAGATTTTTTTGGGGGGTTCTTAAGAAATGTTAATGCATCAGGAAGAATGATGAGAAGAACTTTTTTTTTTCATTTCCATTTTCAGTATCTCTAATGTTTAATGAAAATGACATAAATGGACCTTACTGAAAAAGCTGTTGATTTTGTTTTTTTACTTCATTGTTAAGCTTTTTCGTTATTGCACTTGCTAGGCTTTCTTTACCTATTAAGGCATCTTAAGTTGAAAGGGTGAAGTGGGAATATGGGGAACGAAGGAAAAAGTGGGTTACATTTTTCTGGTAAAAAAGCATTGCTTCCCATATCAGAATTGGTGGGTGTCACTGCCACAGCCAGAGTTCCCACCAGGGAAACAATGGCTGAGGCTTCATCATCAATTGGAATTTCTTCTTTCTACCTTTTGGGACCATTTTTTACCTAATTGTATTGGATGTGTAAAGCACATTTTTTTACTTTTATGTTGGAATGTTGAAGAATAGGGAAATGGATCGGTGGATGGTTGAGATTTCTAGAGACCAACACCAAAGACCTGTGTGGGAATTGATGAACTAAAGGTCTGAATCGAGAGGCTAAAGGGGTGAACATAAGATTATACATTGAATATCATCGCACCGACGAGCTGAGAGAGGAATTTAGGATTGGGCTTTCCGTTTAGGAGGGTCCAAACTGAACTCTAAAGCCTTAGCTCTTACATAAAAAATAACATGGATTTTGTAGGGGCCAACCCAAGGGATTAATGATGTTATACAAGTCCATGAATCCAAATCAAACTTTTTGCCAATTTTTTGGGGCCTGCCATGATTTGCAGTTGGCTTTGGTATGAATTAGATGGATCTATACTATAATAAAGATTTTAACTAAATTTAGAATCATTTGATTAGATGACTTAATTGATTTTTCTAGACAAAGATGAATTGATAGAAAAAAAACAAAAAACTGGACAAACCGAAACAAGAATAAAAACAAGCAGATTGCCTAAATCCAAGCCATCACGCTTTAGCTCCCCTTGTGATCATCCAAACTCGACAATTTCTCAGCGTAAACAATACTAATAATTTCTCAGCAAAGCCTCCCTTGCCAAAACATGAAGAGTCTTATTAGAAGTATACCTACAAATCCAAAAGAAGAGAATTGAAAAGCATTGGCAGTAGGAATACAATCCTTTAATAATAATCCAGAATTAGAGGCATCCACATGATGACAACATTGTCCATATGCAAAGACCGGAGGCAAGAAAGGGCCTCCCTCACAACAAGAACTTCTGACAAAAATGATCAGGAGGAGTAGTGTCCATGTAACCCGAAATACATTTCACGAAGTCAGTTGCATCATTTCACACAATCGCCACCCATTATCAACAAAAGTGGGCCCCCCTCAACATTAAATTTTATCTTTGCCCTTTTCGAACTAAGGCAACAAACATCCCTCTCCACCATTGCATGCGGAATCGATTTAAAAGTATGAATCAAATATAAATATCTATTTACTTTAAAAACCTCGTGTATATATATTTCAAGAGGCATTTTTTTAATTATCACATAAGTTTATAAATATAAACACAGTTATTTCTTATCCAAATAATTGTAAATAAATAAATAAATGATACAAAGTATAATTGTGTTGCAAATAAAATATATTTTAATCTACACTAAACTAAGATAATAAAATATAATTAGATACCAACAAATCTATGATATAGTAACAAAACACATTACATTTTTAAACAAAATATAATTGATAAGAATGACGGCTCTAAAAACAAAAATAAAAAAATACTAAAAAAATGGTACACACGGTTAAGCCAATTCGTGATTGGCTTACACATGATCTCTTTTTCCTCCAACATCAATTTTTTCTTTTTATAAATGGGCTGCTGTGCTGGCATTTCTTTCTGGAAAATTATTTTGCAAAACCAATAAAAAGTAAACGTACTATCGAATGCTCTATATTAAGATTTTAGATGCATTTTGTTCATTTATTCAAAAATAATAATTAATTAATTTTTATAAATTAGATTAAAGAGCAAATTGATTGTTTATATTAAAATTTTTATTATTAAAAATCAAAATTTCTAATGAAATAACCAAACAATCATACATGATATGTCACATATACCTCATGCTGATATATAACAACTAAATTTTAACAATAGAAATAGATACTCTTTTAACAGAAAGAGTAATTTGCTATTTGATATAATGCATAGGCACTAATTTATCTATTCTTTAGTAGAGGGGATAAATTATAATCTAACTTCTAGTACAAGGGCTTCTATGAAAATTTTACCACCAATAAAATATTTACCTTGTAAAATATAAGTGGGGAAGCTGGTGAGAGATTAAGAGAAGGGTCACAAAATAAATTGTCCACAAAATAACAGTTGAAACAGTTAAGACCATCCACGTGGCATGAGGTGTATGGTGGAAACTCGTCGGCAAACTTGTAGTTTACATTACCCGCTTAAAAACGGATGTTAGAAAAAATCTTCTGCTTTCTCAGATCAGATCACATCGCTGTTTCTCATTTCCCTCGCTTCAATTATTTTGTTCACATATGGACGGACTGATCAAGGGTTTACTGGACGTCGCTATTGGCCACGAGGGAGATAATGAGTCTCAAGATGAACGCTCCAGATCCAGTTCGTCGCAGGTTAGTTTGGATTTCTTTTCCTGATCTTTTGATTTCTTATGTTATATCTTAGTTAAAAAAGAAAAAAAAATTGCTGATTGAGTTTGATAATGTTCGCAGGCGGTGTCAGGGGATGAAGATCACCAACGAGATGAACGCTCCAGATCAAGTTGGGCGCAGGTTAGTTTGGATTTCTTCCTCTGATCTTTTGATTTCTTATGTTATATCTTAGTTAAAAAAGAAAAAAAAAATTGCTGATTGAGTTTGATAATGTTCGCAGGTGGTGTCAGGGGATCAGGATCATGAAAAACAGGTTTTCGGTTTATTTTGATGAATATTGTGTCTCTTGTATCTGAAATTGGAGCACGTGAAGTGGTGGTTCACTGTTTTATTGTTAATTTGGGAATTTTATTGATTTCGTGGTGCAGAGTCAATGGCAGGTTTCGGGTTCAAGACCTTCGCGGAGACCCCACAAGGTAAATTTCGAAAATTACATGGGTACAATTCTTAAGAGCCGTATAGAATCATTTGCTCTTTGTTCTTTTGGGTTGGATATTTGAAATTTTAATCGTTACCCTAATTCTGAATGCGAACCTCTAATGCAGACCGAGTATGGGGGATATGAAAAAAATGAAGGTGATGAGCGACGACATGGTTATAACGAAAATAAGTGGAACAGAAAGGTTGCCTCTTGCTTTTGATTTACTGGTCCATACTTCTTTCTTCGTTTTAGTAAAATCTACATTTGTGTGTGCACTGACTTACCCCGAATTTCGCATACAGGAGCAAGAAGAGGAGAATAATGATGGCTGGGAAACTGTTGGCAGAAAGCCTCGAAGACGGCCACAAAAGGTGCGTCACTATTCTTTCTCTGTTTTTGATATCTCAAGTTTTAAACTGACAAAATACTAATGCAGGTGCCATCTTGGTGTTGTTTCTCTCATTTCAATTTATTTTATGGTTTTAGGTTTACATTTCTTTTAAGTTGAACGAATTGTGTTATATTTTAGTTAGAAACGTGTAGATGTTTGATGTATAACATAGCAGTAGCACAATGACATGAGATTTATTTGCATTAGGTAGGTTATTATTTACTTCATTCCTTACTAGTTTTTAGTATTTACTTCATTCCTTACTAGTTTTTCTCTCCAATATTTTTTACTATGATCAACTTTGTGAGGAAGAGCCTTGGTAGCAATGTGAACTTGATCCTTTGTAACTGGAAGGTCGTGGATCCAATTAGTGGAAAAAGCAGGGAAATGCTGCGTAAGATAACTGACTGCCCCAACTCTCACGAAGCGGGGAGCCTTGTGCACTGGGAAAAATACCCTTTTGTCAGCTATGGCATTTGTAGATGACTTCTATTTGTTTTATCTGGGGGTTCTGTGATCATTCTCTGTTTTGCTCTGTTTGAATCACCGTGTTTAATATTTTTATGAATGAAACATTTGCAGGTTAATATGGATCATTGGCAAGGGTATAAACGACCTCCTAGTGAGCAAGAATACTCTGATGAGGTTGGAACTGGTACTAGCATCGAACCTTCAGAAGAGGAACTTGCTGACTTTTCGCAAGCTTGCGACAAGCTGTGGCAACTTGATTTAAACCGCCTGGAACCTGGAAAGGATTATCAAATTGACTGTGGTGAAGGGAAGAAGGTTTTCCAGAAGGAAGATATGGCAGAAGGAAGCCTATTTTGTTATGTTGATGAGGACATTTTTAGAAAAAAACCTACATTTGCTCGTTTCTGTTCTCTCTTGGATAATTACAACCCAAATGCAGGGTGCAAGGAAGTTGTTACATCTGAGGAGAAACAAGAGCAGGCTGCATTTATAGAAGAAATCACTAGAACTGCGCCTATTAAATATCTTCACAAGTACCTGTGTCGGAAGGGCATTGTATCTGAAAACTATCAAGATTTCAAAAGAATGTTGACAAGCCTATGGTTTGATCTTTATGGCCGAGGAGGTACATCTGGTTCCTCTTCTGCTTTTGAACATGTTTTTGTTGGGGAAATCAAGCAACATAGTGAGCAAGAAGTTAGTGGCTTTCACAATTGGCTTCAGGTGTGTTAATGTATCTTTTAATCGTTTGTCAATTCAACAAGGTTACTGCAATCATTAGTTCATGGCCTGGCTTATTTTATACCATCGAGTTGTCTGGAAGCAATACTGAAATATAGTACTTTTCTTAGACAAAAATTTCATTTACATCTGATGGAGCAAAATAGAAAAGGTTCATTAAATTTTTGAAGTGTTGGTTGCAATGCGTTGGCGATAATTATATCCTCTTTACGTCTGAAGTATTTAAATATCAATTTCTACTTGCTAGTATTTTAATATGTTGCCAACCCTTGTCAGAAGCATACCTTAATACATTTTTGTTTTCAGAAGTTGATATTTAGGTGCCATGTAGTAGATGTTTATTGCTAATTCTATATTACATTTTCCAGTTTTACCTAGAAGAAGCAAAAGGATGCGTTGATTATCAGGGTTATATATTACCCCGAAGACGTGGGGAAACTGTAAGTCTCAGTTTGACTTTTTTCTGTTTCTCTCTGCATCTACTTCATTTTATGCACTCTTCTAAGTTTTGCAATACATGGAAGAAAAAGAAGAAAGTTCTTTGTAATCAAATTTGATAAAGAAATTGAAGTTCTAGATCATTGTAGTTTATAATATTAGGTTAAGCTAGAAGGGAAACGTTGTTCTCACCCACTTTCAATATTTAATATCACTCTGCATGTGTTTCTTTTGCAGCCTGACTCTGAGACACAGTTGCTTACAATTCAGTTCGAATGGAATGGGATTCTTAAATCCGTGTCAAGTACATTAGTTGGGGTGAGTCCAGAGTTTGAAATTGCTCTCTATACTCTCTGTTTCTTCGTGGGTGGAGAGGATAACCATATACAGCTGGGTCCATACTCTGTTAACATCAAGTGCTACCGGTTTGGAAATAAAATCGGTTCTGTATTTCCAATGGCAGAATGATGATTTTCAGCTCTGCGTATTATTAATTATTATTATTATTATTATTATCATCCAGAAGCTACAGAAACACTATAGACATCATGTTCATGTTCCTGTCTAACGTTAGTTTATGATATATTATAACAGATCTTTTACTTGGATCTTTGAACTTACAAAATTGATAATTATGATATGTGTAAAACTTACATGCTATGTTGATATGCATTCCCCTATAGCTTAATCTTTATGATGATTGAGGAATCAAATTGTGCATATAGTTCTGAACTAGTGAGTTTACCATGTGTTTGAGTTACTGGTTTGGAGAATTTCTACGAAAGATTTCAACGAAATTGCTTCTTTGAACAAAACAAATTTTGAGCTTGGTCTTGACAGTGTTCTACCCTTAAGCTTAGAAGTTCATGGACAAAGAACAGATTGTTGGTAAAGTGGAAATAACTAAAAGAGACTTTGGCCTCACCCTTTCACGCTCATTCGTAGTCATTAGCTGCACCTGTTTGTTTCTTCTTCTTCTTCATTCTTCTTTATTGTTGTTTTCATTTTTCATTCAAATTATTATTCTCAAATTTGTGTTGGTGAAGATTGATTAGAGAAGGGCTTTAGGGTGTTGTTTGATCAAGTTGGGGGAATTTGACTTGTGAAAATGATGACATGGATTCTTTCTGCATTCATTATATGCAGATGGAAAGATATCCTAAGCAGCCATTATCAACGTTGGTCAAAAATATCTTTTTGAGGGTTCATCAGATATTTATGAAGGAACCCCTCTTTTCCAGAGCTATGTGCTAGGAGACAATAAATAGAGCTAAGTTAAAAAGATCAAATTGCTAGCTTCTTGAGAACCCAAAACTTAAAATGGAAATATCTAACATGAACGAGAGGACAGCAACTCTCTTCTTATCACTAACATGTTCCAATGTCAATTGTCTGCTTATCATATTTCACAGGAAACTTATCCCTCTTTTTCTGTTGATATCTTGATAGTGTATGCTAAGCCACAACAGGGTATGGACCATTAGAAGAACACACACAAAGTTGCAACGATTAACACAAAATAATCACAAAAAACTTGAGAGATGAACATCAGTATGAC
Organism: Gossypioides kirkii; assembly: GCA_005610355.1. Taxonomy (NCBI): domain Eukaryota; kingdom Viridiplantae; phylum Streptophyta; class Magnoliopsida; order Malvales; family Malvaceae; genus Gossypioides; species Gossypioides kirkii. Next base: position 4,534,796 of record CP032254.1, on the reverse strand, counting down.
AATTTCAAACTGGTTTAATTTCATTAAACCATCCCTTTTGCTTTAATATGTTTCTGAAATAGTTGACTTCTGAGACATTTCAAGTCAAGATGGTTTGTTCAATGTCTTAAATCTATACCTAATAAAACTGTCCTCTACAAGGAAAGAAGAGAGTCATGTCCCTACCTGAAATTTGAAGTGTGAAAACAGTAGGGAAATGGGGTCGTTTTTTCCCTCTTTCTTTTGTCCAAAACACCCACATGTATATGTAATGAAAACTGATGCAATGCATGTTTATGATGGAGAAACAAAGATTAATGCCTACCAAAAGAAATTTATCATTCTTCTCTCGAATTACGCCTGCGATGTTAGAAAAAGATTTCTTTTTTGTTTGTTTGTGTGCATGCTCAAAATTTCAACAAAGACCAAAGTTTATTACGGGTGTTGGTGGAGGTTTTAAATTAGAAAAAAGAATAGTAAATATTGAAATTCAAATTACAAATTTATTAAATATTATATTTTAAAAGTAATTGTATGAATCAATTCGGGTCATGTTAAAGTATCCAAAACTATGGTCTCAAAGGTTGTATTGATTAATCATTCAACATTATCGGCATAGGTTGGTTAATGTTTATGTTGATGTCTTTCAACCATACAAATCGATCCTCTTTGGTTATGTTAGTTGTGGACTACTGAGAATATGAGCCATGCATGCTTCATTATTCATCATTAGTGTCCAAAAGAAGGGTAGGGGTGAGTAATCAATTTTTTTAAATACAGAATTGACTCAATCCATCAGCCTCCAACAATAATTAATTCTAGTTTTAATCCACCTACATAAATTGGCTTAACTTTAGTTGATTAACAACTTATTTTCCTTGTTTAAAGTAAATTAAAAACTATAATATTAAATTGATTAAGTCGACGAATTTTAATAATTGATACCTGATTTAATCATAACCAAATCTTGAATCGATTTATTTAATACAATCGACTTAATTAAAAGTGATAAAATCAACATTATTGGTTAAGTCAATTTTAATTGACTTTTACTTGCCTCTAATTGATAAACACCAAGAAGGAAGGTGAATTAGTGATTAAAAAGAGAAATTAAGAACCTCATGTGATGATTTGATGGTTAAGGGTGTTCATCGTTTCAAGTGTGACTTGAGTTCGAATTTCACTAGTCGCATTTGTTGTTTGGGTGTTGACTTCTTCTTGTAATTCAACAAAAAAATAAAAAAAAACAGAAATTAGAAGATTAAGAACATTTTCCCTAACTTAACTTCCTTAACTTCCCTCGATAAAGAATTTTCCCTAATTCACTAATTGGTAAAATTTAAGGAAAATTAATGATGTTTACAACTCCTTATCTTTTTCTTAGATTAAGAACATTTTCCTAATTTTTCAAAGCTTAACTAGAAACCCTTTCCCTTTTACAAAGGCAACATGATGTAAACAATAAGAACCTCTTTTAAGTAGTCGTTTACAAACTCTCACAAAATACAAATAAACCTTAAAAGAATGAATGAAAGTAAACTCAACAAGTGTTTATGTTCAAAGTATGTAAACAATAAGAACCCCTTTAAGATAGGTATTTATAAAATTAAACTCTCTTAAAATATAATTAAACACTTAAAAAGGATGGACAAAAATAAACTCAAAAAGTATTTATGTACGAAGTAATCGTATGAGAAGAATAAAAGTAAAAATAATTAAAATTGAGCTCTTGATCTTTGTACATTGTTCTTTCATCTTTTTTGAAACGTATTAAAGTTCTTTTTATATCTTTGATGGAGAAAATTTTTAACTATTTAAAACATTAATTGCATCAAAAATTTTCAACCTACACATAGAAGATGAATTCTTAATTTCAAATAAAATATAGCTGTTAGACTAAAGGATCCATCCCCTTAAAAAAAAATTTGGCTAGTGACTTAGGGGAATCAAAGGTAACAATTCCCCTACCTTTGTCTACTTGACTATTATTTCCTTACGAGGGAGAAAGTTGAAGAGATAAGATTAAGATCTAACTTCAATTTGCTCCACAAAACACACGTAAATGGTGAGCATGAGAATAAAAGAACCTGATTGGCTTAAAATAGCTAAACCTCAATAGTCAATAGTCTCCCCCCCCCCCCCCCCCATGCAAAACGCCAAACTTTTAATCTGCCATTGATGTGTCTCCGCTTTGGCACCGACAACTCTGACACCTCATTGCTTGCATTTGCATCTTCATTTGTTTCCTTCCTCAAATCTCAAACCGTTCAGCTCTTCATTCCATGCACATGGATGCTAAACCAGCTAGCCTACACGTATTGATGATATGGACGAATTTTGTTCCTATCTGCAACATTTAACATTTCTGATTCAACTGCTTGATTAAAGTACTGTTTAGCATATGGTATATTAGTATAAATCATTTGGATATATCAATGTAAATGGAAAGAAAATTCCAACCATACATTAAAGCATAAACTGCAACTACAGCCACATGCATTTCCAAATGAAAACAGATTCTCCAATGTTCTTATCCTGAACCAACCAAAGCCAATGAAAATTGAAATCCTAATAACTTTTCAGCCACTAAAATTCTCATATGCAAATTAGAGGTTAACTGGTTTGGATGTTGCTAGATCATTTGGTTGTCAACCAAGCTAATAATTTTTTTGTAAAGAGTTACCTATTATCACCAGTATGATTATTTTACATAACTGAAGAAAATATATATAAAATTCACTTCATTCCCATGAATAAGTGAATAAAAACGATTGATTAAGGCATTTTTTTATTCACCATGAGTTGTGCCATTAGACTAAGTTTTTTGGGTTCGTGGTTGTCCATTTTAATAATATCATCTTTAAAATTTAAATCTAAGTTCTCTCCTTAAGAGTACAATGTGACTTACTATTGCACCTAACACTTGTTGTTAACTATATATATATTTTATCCTAAAACAAAGAACAACCAATTTGTGGATATATATCCACTTTTTTTTGTGAAAAAAAACCTCAAAAAATTAAGTTACATGTTAAGAATTAAGACAAAATATCCTATCTTTGTCATTATTGATAGTAGCTAAAACCTCCACTGAAGGGTCTTTAATCATACTAAGCTCTTCCTTCCTCACAAAAGTTAATTTGGTGATGCAATCCACACACTGGTTCTCGTCTCTCGGGATGTGGCGAATGGTCCATATTTCTTCTTGCGATAGAATGCGACGGGTTCTTCTGATCAGGGCAAGTTGGAGATGGTTGAAGCCCCGTCGCGAATGGATTTAACGGCTTCCAGGCTATCCGACCGTATCTCAACTATGTCATGCCCTCTACGTTGGAGAATTCTCACACCTTCTAGGATGCTCCAAAGTTCTACGTCAAGGACTGTGCAGTTTCCTATATATTTCTTATAACCGATGGTCCAATCTCCGTTAGTGTCGCGAATAACTCAACCTGCAACTGCACACTCTGATGGGATATATCCACCTTTAATAAGCAAAATAATCAACAAAACCTACATCCAAAGGCATTCATTTGTTCCAAAACAGCGTATTGGTGACCTTTAAAAACTAAAAACTTTTAGGATCTTCATTTTGGGAAGTATGGACATGAAATGACCGCGTTTTAGATAAAATGACCTTTGAAAAGTTGAGGTGACTAGTTTGATCTTGTGCACTTTTTCCCCTTTAAACGGAGCCCACCAATATTGTCTCCTTCTAAAGCTCTGACCCAATGTTCCTTTTATAAATGGATGTAACTCCTGTTCATTCATTCCAATGTCTCTTTTCCCTCCCTTCATTTACCAAAAAAAAAACATGGCCTTAACATTACGTTCTTCTACTTCTTTCATCAAACTCAAAGAAACCAACAGCTTCAAAACTCCTGATGACTTCTTAGGCACCATTTCTTTTGCTCAAATGAAGCCCTCGTGCCGAATCCGAGCAAGAAATTTGATGTCGATGCAGGAAGCACCACTGGTGCATGGGAAAATCTCGACCAAGGAAACCGAGAACTTACACGGTCTAACAATTTCCCATGCAGAAAATAACTCAAAGGTGCCTGTTTATGTGATGTTGCCACTGGACACAATAACTCTAGGGGGTAGCTTGAATAAGCCACGGGCAATGAACGCCAGTTTGATGGCCTTAAAGAGTGCAGGTGTCGAAGGGGTTATGGTTGATGCTTGGTGGGGCTTAGTAGAGAAAGATGGACCTTTAAACTACAACTGGGAAGGGTATGCTGAGCTTGTGAAAATGGTTGAAAAACATGGTCTAAAGCTCCAAGTTGTCTTGTCTTTTCATCAGTGTGGCGGCAATGTTGGAGACTCTTGCAGGTATTATTTTAACATCTTGTGTTTCTGGTTTTTCTCCTACTGACAAAAATTTATGTACATAAACCTGAAATTTATCTGCTTGAATGTTTAGTATCCCATTGCCTCCATGGGTGCTTGAAGAAATCAGCAGAAACCCAGACCTCGTCTACACCGATAGATCGGGACGGAGGAATCCTGAGTACATTTCCTTGGGATGTGACTCAGTTCCTGTTCTCAGAGGAAGAACACCTATTCAAGCTTACACAGATTACATGAGGAGCTTCAGTGAGAGGTTCAGAGATTACTTGGGACGAGTTATCGTGGTATAGCATCTATAAAACTCAAACTACTACTGCTAGTTTAGCATAGGATACCTTAGTTTTATCCAAAATCTTATGAAATTCTAGTTATTATCTTTACTGGAAGATCTAGGACAGGCAAAACAGAAAATACAGATAAATTTTAAGTTTTATATGATCCAATCATACACTAAGGCAACTGTTATAAAACTGCTTGTGCGTATTCTGGGGAGAAAAAGAAAACAAGTGAACTTTGTAGCTAAATATCACAAGCAACAAGATGAATGACTATGAATGGATGTAAGGAGATAGATTTAGATTAAAGAAAATAGATACTACAAAAGCGTCGTTATCGTTTCGTATTCATGTTATTTTTCAGTGTAGAATCCATCCATATGATGGACCACAGACGCCTACCCAACATGTTTAAAATACCAAAAAATGTCAAATATAAAAGTTTTGGCACTTTTGTTTCTGTACTCAAGTGGTGGATGATGACATTCATTTTTATTTTTATTTTATTTTTTGGAAGCTCTAGAAATCTAAATGTAATTTCTATTTCAGGAAATTCAAGTGGGTATGGGACCATGTGGGGAACTGAGATACCCATCTTATCCGGAAAGTAATGGAACGTGGAAATTTCCTGGAATTGGAGAGTTTCAGTGCTATGATAAGGTAAATTTTATGAACTAAATGAAGTTTCTCTTTCATTTATGTTTTCAGATATAGCACATAACTTTAATGATCAAAACTTAGATATGGTTGATTCCTAATTCCTAAACAAGCTTAAATGTTTTAACTTACAGTATATGAGAGCTTCCCTGGAAGCAGCGGCCGAAGCCATGGGGCAGAAAGACTGGGGAAAAGGTGGTCCACATGATTCTGGTCATTACAAGCAAGTTCCTGAAGAAACTAGCTTTTTCAAAAGGGATGGAACATGGAACACTGAGTACGGACAGTTCTTCCTAGAATGGTACTCCAGGAAGCTACTCGAGCATGGAGACCGAATACTTGCGGCTGCAAAAGGAACATTTCATGGAACAGGAGCAAAACTATCGGCAAAGGTTGCTGGAATTCATTGGCATTACAGAACAAGGTCACATGCTGCTGAACTAACAGCTGGTTACTATAACACCAGACATCATGATGGTTACCTCCCAATAGCACAAATTTTCAGTAAACATGGAGTTGTTTTCAATTTCACTTGCATGGAAATGAGAGATGGTGAACAACCTGGATATGCAAACTGTTCACCCGAGGGATTAGTCCGGCAAGTAAAAATGGCAACAAAGATAGCCAGGGTCGAACTTGCCGGAGAAAATGCATTAGAGAGGTATGATGCTGGTTCATATGCACAGGTTTTGGCAACGAGTAGATCGGATTCAGGCAACGGATTGAGTGCATTTACATATTTAAGGATGAACAAAAGGTTGTTTGAAGGGGACAATTGGAGGCATTTGGTGGAATTTGTGAAGAACATGTCGGAAGGAGGTAGAAATATTTCGGAGTGTGACAGCCGAGGAACAGACCTTTACATTGGATTTATCAAAGACAAGAACGTTGAGAAAAAGGAGGTTGCTCTTGTATAGAAACTATGTACAGAGTCCATGAACAACAGTATATAATTAGTGCATCATGTATAAGCTAGAAAAAAAGGAAAAGCAAAACAGAGCAAAGATTATATCCATATACAATATAATTTTTTGCATCATATGTCAAACTAGCAGATAGGTGAAAAACATAATAGAGAATAAAGCATCTCCATAAATTATATGGAGGATTTCATTCAATTTAAATCCATGCATCCAAAATCAGTAAATGATGTCAATCATGCCATTATTAATACTTGATATTCAACTTTAAGAGGAACATATTCAATTATTGCCAGATAAATGAGTTAAATAAGGAAATCAAACCACCTCAGGCTATGGTTGCGCAAAGGAAACAAAAACAGAAAATCCTAATTAGCAGTTAATAGCTAATATATAGAATTAAAAATACATGCCTATACTGTGTCCACCTAGAAACATCCTCAAATCGGATCTCTCACCGAGAAGAAGAAGAAGAAACAAATATCAAACACGGCGAAGACTTCGATCAAGTCTCCGAGTTCTTTACGACCCGATTCTCTGCCAAACATGAATCCATATTCCATACCAGAATAAAAGTTTTCTTTTCCAAAAACAAAAAGAAGCAAATATCAAACTTTAATAGAAGAGATTCTGGAGCAAGTGAATAAAAAGAAAGGGAGAAGCAACCGATAGCAGTAACCGGCGGTGGCCATGGTTTGAACTTTGAATGAGACGTGTTTTTCTCCATTATCTATTTCTTTCCCGCGACTGTACGGGACGATGTGTTTTTCTTTTTGGCTTAATTTACTATTTAGCCCTTAAAATATGTTATTATTAATTAATTTTAAATTATATATTTCATTATATTTAAAAGCACCTTTATATTTTAAATATGTAATTTTGACGAGCATACATGTCTAGTGGCCTCCGCCTGAAACGGGGAAAACAAGTAAATTATCACTTGTTGCGCCATCATCAGCCACAAGAAAACGATTAACTAATACCATAGTGGCCGCCGCCCGAAATGTTGGATAAAAGCCCTTTTTTTTTTCGTACCAACGGAGAATCCAACCAACAAAAAAGATATCAGCACACAATGCCTTTTTGATTAACAAAGAAATTTAAATATCAATTTTTAATGCATAACAATTTATAATGGCTGCTATTATTTACAAGCATTCATTATGCTAAAAAAATTCTTCAAATGGCCAATACCTCAAGGAAGAAAAGGGCTTTCATTCACGGTGAAATATCCACGGATTCATAGTTCAAACCAGCGAAACAAAAGCAAAAGACATCTTAGTCGCTGAAACATCAGATCAGAAGTACGTTTATTTCCCCCCGTTTCTCGATGAGGGTGTAAGAGGAGGAGCCTTGTTGGCTGATGAGCTTCCTCCTTATTCTTGTATTGCTTGCTTCAAGCTCTCTACCACTTCACTCATTGTTGGTCTTTCCTTGGCATTTTTGTTTAGGCAGCTATTAGCCAACTTTCCTACCTTTTGAGCTGCACTCAAAGCGTAACTGTTACCAAGTCGAGGGTCTATTAGCGACCTGAACATTTTACTATCAGGAGGGAACCCTTTCACCCAATCTAACAGCTTCTGCTCCGATGATGGCCGGTTCCTTTCCACTGCTCGCCTCCCTGTGAGGATCTCATAAAGTACCACCCCAAAAGTCCATATATCACTTTGTATTGTGAGATGGCCTGTTTTCACATATTCCGGGGCAGCATATCCGTATGTTCCGACCACCTTTAACAAAAGAAAACAAACCATTTATTTAGTATCCTAGTGATAATGAGTGCCTAATGCGCTAAAGAGCTATGTTAGTGCTACTAATGCACCACTTAAAAGATACTGATAGCCAGTGAAAAGTGGAACAGTGGAGCCAACCAAGAAGGATGCAATGAAGATGCTTTGCAGACATTGAATTAAGTCCGAATTCAGTATCTACTTACCGCAGTGGATACGTGGGTACGATCACCGGTTGGCCCTTCCCTTGCAAGCCCAAAGTCTGAGAGCTTTGGCTTAAAACTTTCATCCAAGAGCACATTTGAGGACTTGAAATCTCGATATATCACCTTTACAAATGGCCACAAGGCAGATCAGAGATAACCATCGTTAATGAAGTGATATGGATAAAAGAGGAATGTACCTTGACTTCCAATCCCTCATGTAGATAAGCCAAGCCTTGTGCTGCACCAAGCATAATCTCTAACCTTGTTTGCCAAGATAAAGTTGGTGTCCTCTTGAAAAGATGATGATCTAAGCTCCGGTTAGCCATGTATTCGTACACCAGCAACCTATGAATCCCTCTTTCCCCGTCTATCGAACAATATCCTAAAAGTTTTACCAGGTTTGGATGGTTAACGACTCCGAGAAATTGAACCTCCGCAAGCCATTCCTTATGACCCTACATGTGGTTACCCAAAAATATCATAAGAAACAGAAACGAGTTCTCAAAATAAAGTGATATCGGAAGCTACTAGACAGACAAACAGGCAGAGAAGCATCTCATTGTCCAAAGCAAGATTGGCTGATGGTATCTTTGTCTGAGATCAAAATATTTTGGATCATTACTAGATTATTAGTAGTATCATGGTCCAATCATTACAGTGCTGAATTTTCAGACAAATTTAAAGGAAGAAAATGGTTTTGCAGCAAGTACCTGTAAACCCTGGGTGTTGAGCTTCTTGATAGCAACAACTATAGGATCACCTCGACCATTTGGAGGAGTAATACTTCCCTTATAAACACCCCCAAAACCACCCTCACCGATCTTTAACAACTTGTTGAAACCATGTGTGGCATCCCTCAACTCTTGTAAAGAGAAAACTCTCAAATTATGCTCTTTTTCTTTGTACAGCTCTGGTATGCTCCTTGGAGATGGCAAAGACCTTGATGATGTTCGAGTCTGACTCAGGGCTGAATTATCCGATTTACTTTGGTTTCTCAGTTCAGGAGCAGTTCTTGATTCTCTTTTCTTCTTCTTTGATTTGTCCTTGATGAAGATAGAAAAACACTTCATGTCTATGTTTTTATCAAAAACAAAAAACTTTTCCAGTTACGCTCAAATTGTTCTATAAAGTTGCAACCTTTCCTTCACATTTAACTTATGAACCCAAGGAGAAACTGAATTTTGAACGAGGAACGAGTAAAAGTAGGAAGAAAACAGAGAAAGAACATGGACCCAGAAAAAAGTTTTGGTGCCTAGGAGTTGAAAATGGAGAAGAAAAAGCAAAATATATAACAAATGAAGATAAAGAGATTGAATTTTAATACAACAAAGGGTAGAAACAAGCAATGGAAAGTGAAACCCAGACAAGAAACAGTAAAAAGAAACCCCGTCCGGACAAATATACACCTGAATCCTCCATTACCGTGAGGATAGATGAGAAAAATATATGAAATTAAGGCAATGAAAAGGACAGGACATGAATGACCCGAGAGAAGACACTGAAATTTAACAATGGGAACAAGAAATATAGGAAGACCCAATCAAGAAAAATACGCTAATGTTCTAAAGAACTGCTGTTTTGACATTTCTAAGATGGAAAAAAGTGGCGGTAGTAATAAAATAATCCTATTCTATCCTATCTATACCGCGTTTTGTTTGGTTTCTACGTAAATGTCGTATGGACTTATTAATTAGCATTTATTAGAAATTAAAAACAAGTGGACCATCTTCGGCTTCCCAAAAGTCTCCTGTTTACATTGTATAACCAGAGAAAACAACACTAACTTTCATTCAACTTTCCATTTATTTTCTGCTTAGGAAAGTAGGATATGATTATAATTTTGAATAAATTATCAAGATAATCACTTTTATTTAAGTAATTAATGACTGAATAATTAAAATGTTACAATATGTTAACATAAATGATTAAAATGTAATTTAAAAAAATAAAAACGATCATTTTGAGAATTTACTCTATAATTTTATATATGCAATTTTCAACAACATGTCGCATTCATTTCAACACGGGTGACGCAACTATGTCAACATGAAGATTTCACTTCCTTAGTTCTTTATTAATTTCCTCCACGTTTCAGGCTACTTTTAACATTTAGAGGCTAAAGCAATTTTCTTTTTCTTTACGGGACTGTCTTCAACCGGTGACCTTACTTCATTTTCATGCTGATTAATTAAACTGTTAAGTTTGTGGGGGATTCTAGCGTAAGATTTTGATCATGATGACACTGAGGAATCTTGGCAAAGCAAACATGCGGGCAAATGATTATGGATGCTGGTTAATTTATAGTTATCATATATGAGATTTGACCCATGGATTGTGGTCGGTGGACAACTGTCACTTTCGTATAAACAGGATTTCATGTTGTTTGAATACAATTCATTTTCATATTCTCACTTTCATCTTCCAGTCATTTCTAAACCTACCATAAGATAATAACTCGAAACTATACGGGCTTAGAGTTGTTACTCCCCCGCAGTAATAGCTTTGTTTTATATTTCTATAAATGACTAGAAATGCTTTGCTTGGTTACGTATTATTAAGAAATGCATTAATATAATTATATCAGTAATAAAAAATAATATAAGAGTGTATAAATTATAAAAACTGGTTAAAGTAGATTGTTTCACACGATAATTCTATTAAAAGCGATTTTATTATTAGAATAGTTTTCAAAACGCTTGTTACATGTTTAACTACCCGATAATCAATTTAGTCTTGAGATAAAGAATAACCTATTACATCAAAAAATACAGTTAACACAATCGAAATCATACTTGATTTAAAATCACAAGAGAATTGTTATGGTCACACCTAAAAGTAAAAATTAAACTAAAAAATACAATATTAGTTGCAAGCAAGTTAGTTCAACAATGTATCGTTGATGCCAGAAGAGAACACGGATTAGTGAAGAAGGAAGTGTACCTATGTGGCTATAAATGTCAGTATTTTTATACAGAAAATGTGACTTGGAACTTAGCATAACTCAATCAGCTAAAATCATATAAGCATATATAATCACCTATCAAGTCGGTTCTTAATATTTTAAGGTTTTAGGCAAAATAATAAATTATATCCTTTTTAAAAAATTATAAAATATAATACAATGAAAGTTAAAAAAAATTTGGGACCTTAAAAGATAAAATATTTATGGTGAAAAATTAGAAACTCTAAATATTTAATTAATTTATTTTAGACATAAATTTTTTCCCGCTTTAAAAACTGAAAAATATTTTTTTAGATACTTTTCAATTTTGAGCCCCAAACAGCTGTCCTCTCGTACAATCTCAGGACCGGGCTTGTTACCTACACGAAGCTAGCAAGACAGTTTCTTCCCCAAAGCCTTCATTAGGCCCATCAACAGATGACAAAGTATCGTTTGTTTGTTCTAAAGATTGCTTTGATGTCCGCAACACAAGAACAGCAATATCAAACCAAGCCGAATCACACATCAACTGAATGAAGCAGAACATTTAACAAATAATAATTAGTTTGGTGACAAAGTTTAGTGATTTTTAAGTTTCGCCAAATTCTATTATTAGTCTTTATATCATGTATAAGTTGTGATTTTGATTCTTTTATTTTAATTTGATGATTTTGTTCTTGTAATTTTTCAATTATGGAGTTTTAATTTTGGATAATTCTTAAATTTATTAAGTTATATTATTTACAAAATCATACACGGTAAACATATTATCGCATATGTAATATCATATTAATATAGGAATTAAAAATGGTCAAATTGGAGAACATGCATTAAATCAAGATTAATAACATAATTTAATCAAATATATTTAAGTGCTGCCATTTGAGTTAAGACTGAAATTTGAAAATACAAAAAAATACAATGACTAAAATTGACCGAATTAAAGTATAATAACTAAATCCACGTAGTGAGAGAACTAATAACAGGATTTCACCAAATTTAAAGTCATTAAACTTTATATTCACTAATTTTTATATTATTAACTTAGCTTAGTGTTATTTTTCATAATCAAGTAATTCTTAATATAGTTTGATAATGGTAAGTCATATTGCATTTTTAAGAGAAGAATACGGATTTGAATTTTAAAGACATTATTAGAAAAGACAATCACAAATAAAAAAAAAACTAATCTTCTTCATGAATCATAAAATAAATATAGAAAATACTTTGATTATAAAAAATAGGGATAAATACCAAAACTATACATGAACTATGGTTTAATGTGCAATTGTATACATGAACTTTAATTTTGTGCAATTGTATACATGAAATTTTGATTTGATTCAATTCTTGTAAATTATTAACACAATTATTGATATAACATCATTTTATATTTATATATTACATTCATAAATAATTATATTTATTCAATATAAAAATAAATTGATGCATCTATTTCTTTAAATGTGTATGATTAAATCAAAATCAAAGTTTCAAGTATACATTTGAACCACAATCAAAGTTTCACGTGTATAATTGCACCAAATTAAAATTCATGTATACAATTGCACATTAAATCAAAATTCATGTATAATTTTGAGATTTATCCCTAAAAAATAATGATTTAATAAAAATTGATATCAAATTATCTTGTATTCTCTCAAATAAAGGAAAGAATCCTACATTCCAATCAAACGTGAATTGGTTACCGAAGTTCAAACTTTGATATTTAATATCAGTATATAACAACCCAACTACACTAATTATCCATATTAGCATAATTTTTTTTAGTAATATCATTGTATGTTCTGATTATATCTATTTTTTTATCCAATGCTTAGAACTATCTGTAACTCTTTCCTTAATTTATAAATAAGAGGATAATACCTTTCAAGACACTCGAAACTCATTTTTCTACATTAACAACAATGTCCATAACAATCAAGATTCAATCAGCATTATAAAAATTAAATTATTACGAGAATACAAAAAAAATTGTGTTTTTTTAGGGTAAACTACAAAAATAGTCATTTTTGTTTGCCTCAGGTTACATTTTAGTCACTTATGTTTGAAATGTTACGTTGTAGTCACTTATGTTAGTATTTTGTTACGAAGTGATCATTGTGCCATTATGTTTCATTATCTCCCTAACGGTAATCCTACGAGACAGTCCAACTAGATTTTAAGTGTCAACTTGAATTTTCAAATGAGATAAGAATAAATTTTTAATTAAATAAATTTAATTAATTAGAATTTTTAAACCCTAAACCTTAACTGAAAAAATCCTAAACCTATTTTCACACACCTCTCATCTCCATCTTCATTTTCATCTTCTTAATTTTTTATTTCAATATCTTTAGTTATAAATCTGTCTCAAAGCTTGTATCTTTAAAACCCATTAACCCAAAGATTCAATATCTTCTTTCCGTTAAGTTTATTTGGGTTAATCAGTTTCAAATATTCAAGTTTTGAGACAGATTTGTAATTAAAGATGAAGATGAAGAAGATGAAGATGAAGAAGACAAGTGTGTGGAAATGAGTTTAAGATTTTTTCAGCTAAGATTTAGGTTTAAAAATTTTAATTAATTAAATTTATTTAATTAAAAATCTATTCTCATCCATTTAGAAATTCAAATTGGCACTTAAAATCTAATTGGACTGCCATGTAGGATTACCGTTAGGGAGATAACTGAACTTAACGGCAGAGTGATCACTTCGTAACAAAATAATAATATAAGTGACTAAAACGTAACATTTCAAACATAAATAATTAAATATAATGACTATTTTTATAATTTACTTTTTTTTAAAGGAAATAAAGTCGAGGAAAGGATAAACCACTTTGGGCCTTATTATCGTTAACATTAGAATGAGAAATGGGCCTAAAAATCAAATTCCCGTTGATTTCAAGTTTCTATAAAAACCGAGCAAGAAAAACCCTATTTTCTTCTTTGATTTTGTTGCATTCTCTCGACGAGCCGTTTCTCACTTCAGCGACCAGACAGTTAGAGGTCCTCCCAATCAACCAACAATGGTATTTCTCTACTTCCTATGTTGGGAAAAAAATTATTTCCCTTAGCTGTGTATATCTGTAAATGTGTTTGTTTCTTGAGAAAATGCTTTCCATAGAAAGTTTTATTCATTGAAGTAGTTGGTCAGCTAAAGAAGAAAAAGAAGTTAAGGATGAGAAACCTCCTTTATTAGCTAAGTAGAAATTGTGTCCTGGTTGTGTTGTTGTTGGTTGAATGGTTCAGCAATGTCGTCATGCTTTTTCTTCATATTTTCATTTAAAAAAAAAAATTATTTACTATTCCGACGGAGAAGTAGAAAGAAATCACTTGGAACTTGAACTATCGTATTACAAAAATTTGGGTAATAACTTTTGTTGATTACTCATAAAGTTACTTCAGTTTCAATTTCAACCACTTGTTCTGATCTTTACTTGTGTATTTTGATTCATTGTCAAATTTGGCTACTAAATCACTTAGGCAGTTGAACTATCCTATCATTTAGGATTGCTTTAGTTTTTAGCCTCTTACTGTGGTTGTGTGGAGAATTGAATAGGTGATGACTTTGTGTAAATTGTTTATTTTGTTGTAATTAGTTAACTCCTTTCTTTCTCTGATGCTGCAGACAAAGAGAACCAAGAAGGCTGGAATTGTTGGAAAATATGGTAGGCAAAATTTTTGAAGTTTTACTTTATTATGGTTTGTTAAAGAGAGTTTCTAAGTGAAAGCTTTCATGGAATAGGAAAGATCAGTACTAATTGGTAGCACTGTGATTTGATTTTGCTGGAACTTGTCACCATTATAATATTTTTCTGAATTAATTTCTTGTTCTTATTCATTGTAATAGACACTTCAGTTAATTGAAATAACAATGGGATTTTGCCTCTTTAAAAATTTCCAAAGTTTCTGATTTCTTTTTTTTTTTTTTGCCTTGTAATAAAGGTACTCGTTATGGTGCCAGTTTGAGGAAGCAAATTAAGAAGATGGAGGTTAGTCAACACAGCAAGTACTTCTGTGAGTTCTGCGGGAAGGTCGGTGCATTTCTTTCGGTGCATTATCCATTTGATCCTATATTTTGAGGCCCTTGCTTTTTGCCTGTCCTTTTGGTGCATTTCTTTGTTTAAACTTTGAGAAAATTTTGTATCTATTGCACTTCTTTAATTGAGTAGCATGTATTTGTTCTAATAAACTCTGCTCCCACAGTACGCAGTGAAGAGAAAAGCCGTCGGTATCTGGGGCTGCAAGGATTGCGGGAAAGTCAAAGCTGGCGGTGCTTATACTTTGAAGTAAAGATCCTTTTTTTATACCTCTTCATACTTCAATTTCATTTCTTTGGATGCCCAGGTAATTTACAAGTTGCTGCATTTGTTAATTTAACAGCACTGCTAGCGCTGTGACTGTGAGGAGTACCATCAGGAGGCTGAGGGAGCAAACTGAGAGCTGAGCCACCACTGGTGATTGATTTATATTCTACTTTCATAGGATATTGTTTTGCACGTTTTAGCGATGAGACCTTTTTTTGACAATGATGTTCGTACTATATGTTTTAATTTTTATCTGAGTCTGGTGTTGGAACTTTGTTTAAGTTCAATTAATTGCTCCATTCGACGTTATCTTCTTAACTTCACAACAAATTATGGTATTCTTGATTCTTCATCTTGCTCATATGATTTTTCACTGTATTGTTTTGAGAATGTTGCAATAGTGGCCGAACCCTCCATAAATCTCTTCAGAATTCCAGAAGTGACCCCAGCATAAATGGAGTGATGAACCTATCACCAGGTTCCAACCCGAGTTGATCTTGAGATAAGCTATTGAACTTTGGCTTGAACAACTTATGCCCCTTTTTTTTGAATAATGAACGACTTCTGTTGAATGAATTTGGGTGATCTTTTCTACATAGATACTTTTACATGTGTGTTAAGTACTGCACTTATCTTGTTCTCTTTCTTTCTATCACTTTATGTCAACTTTTACCAGTGCAGTCTCCTTAAAAGAATAGCTTCTTTATAGTTTTTGGGTTGGCGGCAGGATTGTCCTTAGTTATTATCTTTGTGTGATGTATGCGTCACACTGTGTATAAGAATAGGGGAGGCAGGCTCTCTAAATTCATCGTCATTGTAGCCAAGGTATAGTAGGTAGTTCATTATAAGCAGAAGCAGGTATCCAGTTTTGTTCCATTAAAAGCTATGGCACTCCAAAACGCAGAAGTCTCTTCACCCTCTGATTGTTCAAAAAAAATTTTCTACAGTCCTTCCCCTTCTCTGAAAAAATCAACAACCTTGCATTTTCCAAATGAGTATATCCAGGGTTCCTGATCTTAATCTTTACAAGGCTTTAGCTAAGCCTTCAACATCCTTTTTCAAATTTATTAAAACTTGCCTTAGCCCTCCTAAAATGCCCAAAGAATCTATCCAAGTCGCACAGTTTTTTCCACATCCGGTGAGATGTTTCACTCTCGACATCCCACATCAGTTTCTTCTATCAGGCTTCAGCTACAGTTATGTTCATGTCGGAGCCATTTAGCTGGCTTTAACTTCTCTTGACAGGAGTGCACCCTGTGGCCACTAGAATGGCCTTGCTTGATTCTAGATACAAAAATTATCAGCATGGTTGTTTGAGGATGGTGGAGATAACGCTCAACTCTGGAGCAGTGGTTCTGACTCTGTTCCCCACTTTCACCACGTCCATGAGAGTAAAATTGATCCACCGCCTTCCTGTTCAAATCCAGATCACCTGAGCCCTGATGGACTCAGGCCTTGTTCAAGGCACACTTTATTCTCAAATGGCTAGCAGATTCCAGTATCATGCTATCGGCTTGGGATTAGCCTCTTCTGGGGACATTCCTCTCATTCAAATTAACTCTCGAAATGAACCTACCACTGTTGCCATACTTCCAGAAGCTTGGGTTTCAAATTATGAGAGACATTAAACGGAAGAGCAAAGGAGACGTAGTAGTAATCCAATCACCACCCAAAATGCTGATGGAACTACTGCCATCAGATTTCATCGCCGAAAATGACATCCAAGCCCAATATCTTTTCCCACTCATGCTTGCTGCATCCACCTTTGATATTTGCATATTAATTCGTGTATGTATGTATTTAGCTTGGACCTGTTCAGTTCTCTTATAAGCATTCCATTGGATTGGGCCTGTAATGTGAACTGCAGATTTGGTTGAGTGGGCTAATATAATATCTTTGGATGTTCTCAGAACCTTCCCAAATACAATTGGGAGTAATTGAGGTTATTCGAAAATCAGGACCTTCCTATTGATAAACTCTTGTTATGTTCACAGCAAAAATCATTGGGAACAGCAAGCACTATGTTTTCTTGGTTTCAGTTTGCTTTTATGTCAACTTTCCCCCCAAAGCTTAAATGTTTTGACGTTTACTGTCAGTGGACTTGTCCTATCAAACAGTGTTCCATTTGTCTGTTTTATTGGGCCTACATCGAGGCTCAACTGTGTTTGTACTATCATTTTTTAGTCAGTCCTTTGTCAAAGCATATGTGCTTCTTAGGAACATAATACTTTGCACACGATTATGACGAAAAAAAACACAAAACAAGACACGTCCTTTTGTCCAAAATATGCTTCAGAAGTCGAATCACTTGTAAGCTGAGGGTTGAGTAAAAAAAAAAGAGTTGAGGGGTTTAAAACTTTGAAATGCGGCTGTTTGAACTAAGAGCCCATGAGCCACATTGATCCCTTCCTATCGCGTGTACGTGCAAAGAAATGTATGAACTAAAAAGTCTAGCAAATTGTTCCACTATGTGAATGCTGATGAATCAATCGATAAAGTACAACGGATGCCGGACGATATTAATGGTTACTCTGCCTAGAATCAATCCAAATGAATATAACCACATGAAAGGCTCTTCTGAATTAAGAATTAAACACTTGTTTGTAAATAAGCCTTGTGGTAATCCATCTAGATTTTAGAACATACAGAAAAGAGCTGTAAACTTGATTATGAAAGACTACTCAACTATACCTCATCTTACAAAACCATTACTTCCAGATAGAAGGCAAAATGCCATGAAGGAAGATTTAGTTCCAGCATTATGGCTTGTGGATCTTGTACCCAAATACTCTTGGAACATAGCTTTGAGTTGGCTTTTGTGGCTTCAATTGCCCATGTGTCATCAGCAACAGGTTTGGAAATGTTGTCCCAAAATAGGCTCCATCAATGTCTAGATAGAATAAAGGTAACTTCATTGCATATTCCAACCACAACATTTCTAGCACAAATGTTGGAAATAGAAACACTGATCCATGATGGTGTATCAGGACCTTTATGTGACATATACTACGATGTAAGAGTGATATCCACTTCATATTTATTAAAGATTGTATTTATTCCAATAGATCATATATCCTAATGAACTCATTATCATCATATGGGGTCCTTCCAATAATATTTAATAATATCATTACTTCATGGAAGTTTAAAAGATTCCTAGAGAAGGAACTTAAGACTCAATGCAGGAACAATAAGGAAATGTCCAAAATGATAAGAGGGATATCATAAATGCATAGGAGTGGTAGAAATGAAAGCCTATTCATGATATGCATGTTACCTCCCTACCAAATGCATGCAACAAGAAGTAGCAAACAAATTCAATGGCTAAAAGGATACTGCCTTGATACTTGGACCGAGGGTAGTATATATCTTCACACCTAGGGCAGTATATTTTTACGGTGCTTGCACGAGGGATATCTGATTGACCAACTGGAAGACAAGGTTGTCCACAGCAGTAAACTCTAGGGCATCTTCCAAAATCATAGTTCTTGTACTTGTCTAGCTGTAAAAGTTTAAAAAACTCCATTGTAATAAACTGCTCAATTTACATGTATAAGAAAATATGGAACTATCACAATGAATATCTTGGCAAACAACTTACCATAGCTGCCATCCCTTTGCTTGTCAATATGTATCGAGCATGAATCAAACCATAAAGCATCTCTGCCGCAGATTCAACTAATTCATTTTGCTCTTCTGTAAACATATCCCCTATCAATTTCAACCCAAGACAAATTTACCCATTGCAAGAAAAATAAAATAGACACTTGTCACGTTGCCAAATGACATAAATAACGTGCTCCCCTTAAATTTAAGTGTTATGTCAACAATATCAAATACGAAAAGAAAACTGTATTTGATTTACCACAGTTAGAATAAAACTGTATCACGAAACTAGCTGCTTCAAAGAACATAAATAGACAAATGTTAACACTTTCAATTTGTTAAGGGATGAATATTCGGAACAGAAAAATGGAACGAAGAAAGAGCATAGAGAGAAGAGAACGAGAGTTCAGAGAGAAGAAATGAAGAAGAAAACCATGTATATTTCCATAACTGCCTTTGCCAATGCTGATTGGCCAATATAAAAGAAAATAATGGTTTAGGGATGACAAGCTGTCACACGCAGCAACAGTTGTCCGATCCGCACCCTTACATGGACCATTTCACTAACATCATTACCCAAAGCACAACGTTTTGTTTTAAAGGATAACTAAACAAAGGATTAACAGAAAATTAACAGAATTTTAACATATGGCCGTTGCACTAATTGTTCCATATCACAATTCTCAAACTAATAACAGAAAAATGGCACAGAAAGACTTCAACAAGAACAAGAAGTAATGATTTGACATGAGAAGAAACGAACTGCAAGCTTACCATGGGACTCGACATCCAAAATCAAATCAAGTGCATAATCATAATAAGGAACTTGACTGCTTAGCCCACAAAGGTTAAAGTCATCTTGAATGTAGTCATCATCGACTTCACAAAAGAATTCATTTCCACGTAGGTTGCAAAACCACGAAATCCAAGATGTGTCATCCCCATCAGAACCACTAACATCTGATTCTTCACTGTCTGTTTCAGATTCATCTGCAGTCAATACAATGAAAATTTGCATCAGCATATGTCCATAACGTGAAATAGGAAACCAACGGTACCAAACACCAAAAATGTAACAACCCTCACTTAGAAAACATGGTTCACACAAAGAAACTAGATAATGCAGTCAAAAATGTAAAGGGAATCACAGAAACACCACAAGTCTTGCAATACTTTTGCAATCAAAAGAAATTCACTTGATGCATAGTCATGAATAAATAGAAATATAATTTTACAAAACAGTATATGAAGAGGTTATAAAACATAAACTACTTGATTTTGGAAAATGAAGACTTCCAAGAAAAATGGCAAAATAGGAAAAGCTAAAACCAACTTGCTTTTAGTACTGACACTTCATTTGAGTGTATAAACACGAATCTTGAGCAAAACTTGTCCATTCAAATACAGGGTCTGTCCGATATAACATATAATCTTATGGCACCAAACACCGGGAGAATCGAAAAAGAACATTGGTGTAAGAAAGTATGCCTCTTTTCTCAGTTTAAAGATAGAAAAGCACACACTGTTGAAAGTTAGGTGTCATTGTGGGAATGTCAACAGAAATCTTTGAGCTTTCTTATCATTTATTACTCTCTTTAAAATGATGGCACCAAATCACAAATACACTGAAACTTTGGAGGAAAACGTAAAATGTCCAAATTGTCCGGTGCAAAACTAGATACAAATTTAAATAAAGAAAAAAAAGATTCCATTTCTTGCAATTTCTCATACGAAAGAAGGAAAAAAAAATCCATTTTTTAAAAAATAAATGGCATCTAATTTAACTATTGAAAGAGGGAGATGTGATTATGCATATACCTTCGGAGGCCTTTGCTTTAGGTAGAGAAGCGGAGCGAGAGTCGCGATGATGATCAGGTGGATGCTTCCCCATGAGATGGGCGTTTGCAGACTTATCTTTGTCGTTGATCGCTCTCAAAGTGGACGGCGATGATCGCTCCAGTTGCTTATCATGCGTCTCGTTGATACTCTTCCGATCCACCGACCCTACCTCTCCCTTAGAGCCACCGGCCGCTCTCTCTTCTCTGTACATCTTCCCTTTTTATATATCCCTCCTTTATTTGTCGATGATAATAATCGCTTCCGTTCTCGCGAAATGACGCAAATGACCCTAGGCCCAAAAATCTAGAGTTTTTGTATTTTCTTCTTTATTATTTCAGAGAGATGGAGCTGAAGTGCTAAAATGTTTAAGCTAAACCCAATTTTATTATGGTAAACTTAAAAATAAACATTTTTATTTATTTTAGATTATATTTTAATTATTTATGTTTAAAATATTATTTTTTACTCACTTATATTATCGTTTTGTTATGAAGTGGTCACTCTGCTGTTAAGTTTCGTTACTTCTCTAACGGTAATTTTACGTGACAGTCCAAAAGAATTTTAAATGTCAACTTGAATGTTTAAATAATTTTTTCTTTTTCAATTGTAATTAATTTAAAATTTTTAATTAATTAAATTTACTTAATTAAAAATTTATTTTCATTCCAGCTGGATATTCAAGTTGACATTTAAAATTTATTTGGACTGTCACGTAGAATTGCTGTTAGAGAAGTAATGAAACTTAAAGACAGAGTGACTATTTCGTAACAAAATAATATCGTAAGTAACTAAAATATTATATTTCGAACATAAATAATTAAAATATAATCTGAATCAGACAAAAGTGATTATTTTTATAATTTATCTAATTTTATTAATTTCTAAATTTTTTCCCCAATGAGAGAGAAATGGTGGAGGGGAGTTTTTAGAGAGAGAAAAGGCTAAAATCGGGATAAACTTTATAGGTCCGGCGACATGGCCGATAAATCGGCGGGGCAGCTTACCTTAGGCTTAGCTTTGAGTTTAAAGGGTGGGGGCGGGGATTCGGTGTCTTTGCTTTTCTAATATTCTTTCAAGTGTCTGGCCTACACGTGGCATGTGATTAACTAGTTTCATGATAAAAAAATTTTATGTTATAACTAGAGTTATTGCAATAAAAGTCCCCAAACTATAATCTAAATTTCAAATTAATCTTTAAACTTCAAAGTATCAATATCGTGTTAAACTAGTCTTTCCTTAAACCTAACATCACTTTTAGTGGCGGAACCAAAAAATTTTTTTGGGGGTCGGAATTAAATTGTATATTTTTATAATAGTATAAATGTAATTTCATCATTTTAATAGCCTATATCTTTATTATTTTTAAAGGATTAAATTAAATTTTTATTATTTTTGAGGGGGTCAAAGTGAAATTTTACCATTACTAATTTAAAATTTTATAAATTATAAAAAGCTTAAATTAAAAATTTACCATTTTAAGGGGACTATATATATATATATATACAAAGGGGAAAATTACAAAAATCTTAATCCTTAGAGACCTAATTATATTTTTGAGAGAGTCATAGTGTAAATTTATAAAAGACTAAATTGAAAAAAATTAAATTTGGAGGGCATGATCCTCTAGACCTTAACATGGCTCCGTCACTGATCACTTTGGTGTTAAAATACCAACTTGAATATAATGTTAAGTATATTTAAAGTATGTAGATCCAAATTTTAAGTACAAGTACACTGTCGCATAGATAATTTGGATCGGATGTGACACTTTATACCCGACCCAGTTATTAGATCCGAATATAAAATGTCACATTTCATTGCCGAAGCAACTTGCTTTTCTATTTTAAAAAAATGGATACGTAGTGGTAAAATTATTTTATAAAAATTTCAATAGCATTTCCACCTATTTACGTAAAATCTCCCCTGTAAAATTTATATTTCACAATATAATCCCATCCAAATAATCTCCCAAATCAATTCCCAACACTTCGATTTCTCAAAACATTCCAATAAACTTGGTATCCACGTTTAACCATTTCATCAAAACATTAGTTATACTAGCAAAGAAAATATAACAAACATATTTAAATTCAATTTACGACACAGTATTATATATATAGGCCTAGGTACATGTCATAAATATTAACAAAAAAATAAATTTTTCACCAACTTTGTTTGAGCTGATCTTCGGTTCTTCGGATGTTGCTGGAATGATCTACCGAATTTAACTACCTGCTCACGAAAAAATAGACAAACCGTACGTTGAGCAATTTTTATGCTCAGTGGTGCTAATATCATATAAATTATTACATAAGTATTAAACATAAATTAGTTGATAAAAATAAATTAAAACATTATTATAAATATCATTAATACCATCACAATAAAAGAAAATTCTAATATTATTATTAAACTTTAATATTATGATATTGTCAAGTTGAATAAATAAATAAATAAAAATAATTTTTTAATCAAATTTAAAATCACATAATTAATTTAATTTGCACAATAAGAAAATTCAAATATATTCAACTTTTATTTTTGCTTTTCTTTCAATCTAAACTCCGTACTAAAGTTTAGACTTATAACCAGATACATGAATCTGTTACCTCGAGTTGTTCGACAACGATGACAATCAGAGTAATCCATAACCCTCAGGGAATTGAAATTGCCCACGATCTTTTGGGAATTGGGGCTAACAATAATAAAAACTAACTAATTTGGCCTTTTCTCCCTCGACCCTCCGAGAATTTGGGAGATATAAATTCTTTGATATAAACACTCTATAGCATGCTAACAATATCTGTTCTAGTCTAACTTAGTGTACCGGAGTAAAAATCAAGTTTCATAATCAAATTTCATTTCAATTCCATTTTCATATCATTAGTTTCATTTTATGATCAAATCGTATATTGCCTAATGTAAAATCAGGCTTCCAATTCAAAAACATATTAAACATTTTCTTGCTCGAGCATCGAAAATCATAATACTCAAATTCAAAACATAACCATGAATTTGCTAATTTAATCATTTGAAAAAACATATTACATCTAAATACATAATATTATAAGTATTAACTAAATCATTCAAACTTATTCAAAACTCATAAAAATAAAATTAATATAAGTAATGATAATAATCTAAATATTCTAAAGCTTTATATAATGAAAATAAGATATTAGCACAAACAGAAGTTTCAATAGATTTACTTCTTCTCTTCGTCTTTCTCTTTCAAGATGCTCACTTGGTTTTTAGTTACATTATGAACAATTCAATACGAAACAATATCATTTACCAATTTTAATACTAAAACTAATAAAAAAACATAAATATGCATGGTTAATCATGTTAACATATTAAGTTTCCTAATCCGAAATTATCATATCTTTTGACTCGATTATCCGTTTTCAAATCCGTCTTCATCGGAGCACTCACTGCTTCACAAGCTATCATTTAGCACTAATATTACACAAAATGGTTAATGTTCTCTACTACCCCTTCACCATGGAAAAATAAACTAAGTAAGCTTTTCATCAATTTTCATTTCTTTTTCACACTTCTAACAAGTTAGAATTCTTCTTCTAATAATTTTCTATCAAGAAAATATACCTACTTCACTTAAATTTTCTAAGCTTTCATCAATGTTTTTTAATGGTAACTTTCAAAATACTTGATGAAATAAAAAAACTATTGGTATATATATGTAAAACAAGCTTCAAATATTTAAATTCTATAAAAAAATTAAAAGAAAAACCATACTTTATGCTTGAATTTAAAAGAAAAATGATGAAAAAAATTATTTTTTTTCCCCAACTTTCGTGAAAAAAAAGGTAAAGAAAGACTTTCATCTTTCTTTTGTTTATATTATAATAGTAATTAATAAAATACTAATATTTTAAACAAAATACTAAATAATATTTATTTAATGAAAATATCACTTAAAAGCAATGATGAAATCTTTGATTTTTTTTTAAGTAATGATAAAATTACCATTAGATCCTTTCCATCAAAATAAAAATATAGTACTTGTACTTTAGTTCCTATATTTTTTCAGCTTATTCAATTTAGTTCTTAAACTTGATAACACATTTTTTAACTAACCACATGCTCCTAATAATAATACTCTATATTTTCATATCTGACAATTTCTTCTAAAAACGATCATAATTTCTTATACTACTATTTATTTATAAATCTCTTATTCAAGGACTTCTATCATATATATATATATATATATATATATATATATATATATATATATATATATAGATGTTACATTTGAAATGTCAAAAAAGGTAGACCCATTAAAATTTAGGAGGATTATTTTAGTATGTCAATAGGTATGAACTTATTTACATATGACCTATGTGTTCTAAATATGATTAACATTTAATCCGTAAATTAATGGCTAAACTGATAGAATGATCATATTGATATGATATTGATATTTTAAAGATTCAATTAAAACTTTTTTTAAGTTTATGAATAATTTAAAGTTTAAGCCATAGTTTAAGGATGTTGAATTGAATTAACCTTGATAATTATTTTTCTCTTTAATGTAGTCTTTATTTGCCAGTGTAAAGTATTTACGAATGATGTTTATTTGAATTAGACTGGATCGAGAACTAGTTGGAGTATTAATCTGAAAAATGATAGTAAACTAGTGTAATCGTGAATTAGTTAACAAATCGATTGGATCAAGGTTTTTTTAATATTTTTAATTAAACCAGTCAGACTAACAAAATCAATGACCTAATTAGTTTAACTACCAATTCGATTCTAAACATACATATTTACAAGAAAATCCAAGTATTTAAATTTTTTGTTATCGAGAACTACCCATTAAATAAAATAAATTTTACATAATTTTTAATTTATTCAAATTTCTAAAACAAATAACATTTAGCATCGAAAAGTAATTCTCATCTTATCATCTTATAAGAGGAATTAATTAAGCAAGTGAATAACAAAAAGAAAATAAGTCAATTATGTAATATTAAGTCACAATTTTATATTTTAATATTTTTATTTTTATAAATAGTCATTATCGAATAATTATATACAATTTATTAGTTTTTCGGATAGTTGATAGATTTAAAAAATAAACAGGTAAAATAATATAGTACGCACGTAAAATAAAATCTAATATACATAAACATAAAGTGATTAGATTATTTTGGATCGTTAATTATACGCTTCATAAAAAAACACACAATGAAAAAAGCAAGTCTATTTTTTCACTAAAAAAAACAAGTAGAAAATGAAGAACATAATGCTAATTGGGGCTATTATAGAAAGAATGTATCGTGCTCTGTCCGTCATACTGAAGTATGAGCTTTCATCATCGATGGTTTATGTATGTTCTAGTGGCTTGGTTTTCGAAAAATTATTAATGAAAGCGATAGTGTTTGGGGGTATCTGCTTTATTTTTTTTTCTTGTAAGTTGTAAGAAAAAGAGAGTTAAGACTCAAATTATTGAAACGGTATGAATGAACTGAATGTGTAACACCCCTACATCTGATTCACGCGTATAAACCCCATATAAGAGTATTACATACAATGTCAGAGAATTAAAAATAAATATAATAAAATTTTCTTTCAAATAATGTGTAATTGAATCGTTTTACTCAAAATATCACAAAATAATCAAGTACCATCAAAATAACATTTATAACCCATTCATTGAGGACATATAAGTACCATTTGTATATGTCATTTCACACAAAATAAATATACCTTTCCTTGCAATTTTTCAATGTTGATGTGATTTGATGAGAGGTACCTAATCCAACTTTAGCTTCTCAGAGGTTTTATACCTACGTGTTGAAATAAACGCGTTAAGCCTGTGAAGGCTTAGTAAGTACTACAAGTGTCATTAATTATTCATCTTTTAACCACTCATTTCAAACTCATTCATATAATTGTTTATTCATGTAAAATACACACCTTTTATGCATATAACATTTAACTTACAGTAGTGTTATAAATTCATATATTCTTCCTCATTTCACATTTTAGCCATTCCAATCTCTTAGCTTACTTAGTTTTATCATTCTTTGATTTATTATACATATATTGTACTTACCTCAATGTCACAATTTGCACATTCTTTTTTTTTTCACATTGTTTACCCTATTAACAAGATTCAGACTTTGGCGGATACACGGATCCAACCAAACACTCCAGAATGGCACCCAGTGCCTCATCGGATAGTTCGAAGCAATAAAGTGACACCCAGTGTCTCATCGGCCTAACCGAAGTAAAGTGGTACCCAGTACCTCATCGAATCTATCCGAAGTAAAATAATGACACCAGTGTCTCACCGACTCAAGGTCGAAGTATCCATGAACTCTTCCAATCCTATGGCATGCCAACTATATCCGACTCAGCCCGGCTAGTTAATAGGGATTTTCAATTTACAATTCATATCGCTTTCAATTCCAATTTCACTTTCACTTTCACTTTCAATTTCAATTTTGACCACAAATTATTTAAATTCAATTCAAATATACATATTCATGTATTTCTCACCTTTGTTTCCTCAAATAAATCCAAAATTTCACCAATTAATCACACAATCAATTTTTATAATTAACCACATAATATTTCACACATATTCATCATCATATACCTCTTACTTTTATTTTCACATTAATTTTCAAAGCTGTCCACTTGCGTCACAGTCACTAAATTATTTATATCTTGAGATACAGAATTTGAAATTAAAATCTGCTTGATGTTTCTGAAATTAGACTCAAATATATTTTTACCATAAAAATTTAAGAATTTTTTACTTTAGCCAATTTATACAGTAAATTCTTTCAATTTACCCCTTATCTGCTGCCTAACAGTTTCGACCTTTCTTTACTAAAAATTATTTATCTTTTAGTACAGAGATCCAATAATTTTCTTGTCTGTTTCTTTTGAAAATATACTCATTAATGATTCAACCATATAAATTTCAGCCTCTAATAATTTTTATACATTTTTCTATGATTTTTCAAAGTAAGAACAGGGGAACCCGAATCCACTCTGACCTTGTTACACTAAAACTAGTATATCTCAGAATGTAAAATTCCTTTTCTTTCTCTGTTTCTTCCATATGAAACTAAATTCAATAATATTTAATTACATATTTAATTCAACTCTTAACTATTTTTATACAGTTTTTGGTGAATTTTTGAAGTTAGTCATCTGTTCTGTCTAATCTGTTTTAATGAGATTAATTCCTTTCTTATGCTTCTTTATACTAAATTTCATTCAATCACACATAATTATCATACTTATAATTAAACATCTCATTTTCATCATGATTAATCATATATATTAAAATTATAAACACTTTAACTTAATTAATTCTAAACCTTGTAATACTTGTAATACTTACAACTCTTGTAAAAAGCTTCCTTTCCCTCTTTGATCTTGTCTTTTCCTTTCTCTTCAATTGAGTCATTCTCCTTCTTTTCTTTCTCTTCAATTCCATACAAAACACATATATTCACATTAAAATCATTCTAACATATCATAATCTATGTTTCTAAACCAAAACTAACATGTATTTAAAGAGGAGTTTAGCTTTCTTACCTTAATCACTTGTATTCAACACTAATTCCCTTTTTCTTTCTCCTCCAAGACAAGTACGGATGCATTTATTTTAACAATTGGATAGCTACTACACTTCTCTATTAATTTTATTCACTAATCTTGAAGAAATTTGGAAGAAACTAGCTTAATTGGTTTGTATTTGGTGAAAAAGGACTAATTTGTAAAAAAAGTAAAAGTTGAAATGGTGGAAAAATAGTGGCTAACGTGAAGCACCATGGCTGATGGCTTTTATAGCCTTTTCATCATTTCTTTTCTTCATTTCTCTAGATTTTTCTATCAATTTCTCTTTATAAAAATATCTTTCTTTAATAATGATAAAATTACACTTTTAGTCCTTGAGCCTTCCAACTTTACACTTTGGCCCAAAATATTGCCTCCAAAAATATCTTCCATCAAATTACTCTTTTGCCCCTCCTCAATCAGTCTAATTCCCATGATGACTCAAAATTCAATTTGGATAATTCACTATTTAGTCCCCCATATTTTCTCTCCTTTACTATTTAATCTTTAAAATTTTCTAACCTTCATCACTTCAACTAAACATTTTTAATTCTCAATTCTATTTTATCATTGTTCCAAATTCGGTTCAAGCACGCGGATGTTACAGAATGACACATGCACTTTATTTTTATCCATTGACCCACATTTTATATGGTGTGGGAAAATTAGTTATTTTCGAAGTGTCGTTTTTTAGCAATAGATTTGGAATTTGAATAGTTAAATGTTGTTTTCAGAATGTTATTTTAGTTGTGAGATTTTGTGTGTTCAGAGTCAAGGAAATGTTTTTATCATTTGTTCTCTCCCTTTAAGACCCTCTAAAGTCTTTGGGTTCAAACCTCACCAAGGTCAAATGATAATAATATTGTATTAGTGAATCCTAGATGCTCTTGATAAATTTTATAAGCTTTTTTGAACTCTACTCGGAATCGAAACACACCCCGAAAACAATACTTTGAGATTTAGGCCTATTGTTAGAGGATAACGTTCTAAAAACTTCTCCCAATAAAAAAATTGAATCCCCCAACATTATATAATATGTTTTACGGGTAAAAATCACTTAAAAATTTTAGTTCGAATCATTATCTACAATGGATTAGACTTCAACCTAAACCTATTAAAATTTGGTTTATTATAATGTTGCGATATTTAAATTTAGACATAAGTTTTCTTTTTAGGTTTTTAAAAAGTTTATATTTACTGTTCACATACGACATTGTCCAAGCATAATCCAAGGACCTTCCAACAAAATTTTTGTGTAGTCTTCCATCCAACATAACTTAACCGTATAATAATCATTATCCATATATTCATCAGTCGCATACCCAACTTTGATTTCTATAAACCGTGAATCTTGTTCAAGAGAAAGTTAAATCCAACTTTCCTCCAACAATTTGATAACTACGGTACTAATCATCCATCAGTTGTGTAATAACATCCCCTTTTAACCACTCAACATCATCATCCTTCGTGTTCCCTTCAGTAGGAGTATTTCCTTTAAAACTAAGGAGAAACATGTCCTTAAGCAAAGTCCTATCTTCTTGTAGTGAATCAAGAGCCATTCCACTTTCATTGGGAGGATTATCTTCACATAATCAAACCTTTTGTCATTGTTCTACATTTTTCATGTAAGGATCAAAGGTTGATTAGTATCTTTGTTGTCACTGAGTCAAAATTTATGATCTTTAATCTTTAAGTTATAGGTGTAATTCAGTATTTTCATATTTAAACTTCGTTTGGATGAACGATGTGATTAATTTTTGTAATAAATTAGTAATAAGATATGAATTTGAATTTAAATGAAATAATGTCAGTGAGATAAAAATAAAAATGACCATAAAGCATATTAATCAAAGGAAGTATTATTACATTGTTTTTATGTATTTTTAATAATTTAAAATTATAAAATATTTTATGTTTTAACTTTATTTAAATAGTTTACTCTAGATGTTTGGCCTCAGTGTTTGACGGCTGACTTTTTCTTTTTCACAATTTGGGGCATGTGGTGGGGTCATTATGGGAAATGAGAGTGGAATGAGAAGGAAAGGAAAGAAAAGGAAGGAGAGAGAGAGAGAGAGAGAGAGAGAATAAATGTTTTTTATTTACACATTTTCTTTTTACATATTAATGATTCATTCTATATTTAAGATATTAGTATTATTTTTATTTTATGTCATTATGTATCTCAATTTATATTATATTATACTAATTTTTATCGTTAAATTATAAAAAATATTTAAATAATATATATAAAGAAATTTATTTCATCTTTTTATTTTTAAATGATATATTTAAATTGTTGTTCCACGTATTTGACTTGCAAATTAATTTAGAACTAACAAAAAATCAACTAAAAATGTTTAAAAAAGAAAATTGTAAAAAAATTATTTTATGTTAAAATTATATATTTAAAAGGTTAAATTTGTAAACTTATTAATATAGGGTTTGTACTTTGTAATTGATTTACTTTCATTTTTTTTTGTTTATTTTTACATAATATATTTAAAAGGTTGATTAGAATGTTAAGTATTTACAGAATATACTTTTTTTTGTTTATTATTTATTTTTACATTTGACTTTAAACTCTAAATTCTTCTTCCTAAACTTTAGATTCTGGATTAAGAGTTCATGATCCAAAATTTAAGATTCAAACTAAAAAAATTATTAAAAATATATGTCAATAAAATGAAAAAATATTGAAATTAATAACATTAAATAATTGATTAAAAATATAAAACGATATGAGATCTTTATTTCATATAAATCTTTCCCGTGGATCTAAAGGGATATTTTTTTACTTCTGAAATCAAATAGATTCTATTTGTTCGTTAACTTCTACCGCACCGAGGGTGCAGCAAAATCCGGAGACACGAGTCAAACCAACCAGCCGACATGTAATTTGCAATTCCATAAAAAAGAAGAAACAATGGGAAAAGAACGCTACACACACCAAACCTAACATGCAAAACTGTGAAAAATTGGAAGTCAATGTAAAGTAATCATCAAATGTTTGAATGTGTTACCATAAACTTCCACGAAGCATCAGTGAGGAGCGAAGTTTCGTAACTTATTCCACACCTTCAATTCTTAGCAAATTTAAGTCTCAAATTTGATGGAAGAGGAGTGGGAGTGGGAGTGGGCGATTCTTCAATCAAATTTGAGAGAAGTCAATTTGTAAATGATGAAAACTGTGGTGGATAAAATCATTCGTTTAATAAATTTCGTGTATTAGTCTGATGATTAGAATATTTATCGTATTAAATATGATCTAAATTTAAATCACGCTGATCGCGTTACTGTTTAAATTTTATATTCTTTTTATAATTCATCAAATCATCCGCTCGGTTAAGGTTTTTGCCCAAAGTGAAGCTGATTTCTATTTAATAATTACAGTGAAATCTAGTTAAAATAGTGGTTATGATTAATTAATATTATAACATGGAAATTGGGAACTAGAAATTGTATCTCAATAAAAATTATTTTAAATAATAATATTTATTTAAAATAATCATATTTTGAAAGAAAGCTAAATTAAAATTAAAAAAAAGAGAGTGATAATTGTTTGTGATAATTTTTTATTAATTGAAAAATTATTTGGTATATCGTTTATAAAATTTATTACACTTCATAGTGGATTGAGAATTTGACATTTGTATTATAAAATTTAAAATAAATTTTAAAAGATTGTGACATTGATTATCCTCTCAACCTATTTATAGAATCTAAAAATTTCATCGATGTATTAAATAATTACTCTTATTAATTTAAATAAAAGAAAGAATAATTTAGTGGATAGTTTTTTCTTAAAGCTAATGACATTCTTGTCTTTGATTGCATTTACATTAAATATGTAAATATTTTCTTATATTTTTCTGAATTAATGTTTAATTAACTCATAACATATCGAATATGTGATGTTTCGCTTTACATAAATCTAAATAGGTCAGCCAATCACTAATCAACATTAAGACGAGAATGAGGTGAGAATACAAATGCAAGAATAATGGCTGCGCCTCTGTGGTGTACCAAGCAATGTGATTGCAGATTTATTTTTGGGCAAACTTTACTCCTGCAAATATAGATTAAATTTGAATTGTATTAATAATTTCTAATGTTTATCACGTGATGTTGTAATAAATGTGCCCGCATCATTATACCACAACTTACTACTACTAATTTGAATTTTCAAGTAATCTTGTCGAAACGTTTTTGAAACGTGTTTCGATTTTTATATTTTTAAAATCGAAAAATGAGAGTTGCCATCAATTTTTTATTCGGTGTAATTGGATCACCACAAAACGTTAAAATCTGTTTTGAAAATTATTTTGGTCTTCGAAAATCCAAAAAACGGGTTCGGGAGTCGGTTACGTGTAAGGAAGGATTAGCACTCTCAAACGCCCAAAATTAGTACCATATCGATTACTTTCGAGGCTTTGTGTGTTAAAACTTTAAAATCTCAAGCGAAGTTTAAAATGTGATCTTTTTACACATAATTCATTTCACATGATTTTCTAAAATTAGATTTGAAGGAAAATACCCGTGTGTTTCGAATTTCTTAGAGAATTGAAGTCGTGTCCAACACGTTAGGGCATGACGTTCTCAGAATCTCGAAATTAAGGGTCATTTGAAAAGCTTGGAAGAGGATATTTGATTGTGCAGATTATACGAAAAATCACACCTAACACATTAGGGCACGATTTTTCGAGATTTTCATACGAAAAGAATATTGCCTCTGTTTTAAAAGATTTATTTGTATGTAAAAATAATTTTGAAAACGAACGTGTAAATTAAATATGAATGGGCAGTTAATAGCAAAAATAACACGAAACAAAATAATTAAGCAGATGAATAAATGCACAAATATTAAACATAAAATTAATGAAATACAAAATACAAAAAAATGATAATTAAATTCTGTGTATGAACATTAAAGAGAAAAGAAACAAAACAAACGGGATCAAAAATGAGGTTTCGGAGAACTAGAGATGAAAATAAAATTTTAGAGAAGCTCGAGGGTCAAAATGTGATTTTGGAAAAGTTTAGGGTTCAAAATGTAATTTTGAAAAAGTTTTAGGGGTTAAAATGAAATTTTGGAAAAGTTTAGAGGTTAAAATGTAATTTTGGAAAAGTTTAGGGGTTAAAATGTAATTTTTGAAAAGTTTAGGGTTAAAATGTGATTTTGGAAAAGTTTAGGGGTCAAAATGTAATTTTAGAAAAGTTTAGGGGTTAAAATGTGATTTTAGAAAGGTTTAAAAGTTAAAATGTAATTTTAGAAAAGTTTGGGGACCTTTTGATCAATAAATCCAAAAAAGGGGTGACACGTGGCAGTTTCTTAGGCTTTCAGAAATGAAAAGACCAAATTGAAAAATTTTAAAATTATTGGGCAAATCTAAAATAAATCCAAATTTGATTTCAAGATGAAATTGAAACAAAATAAAGAAAAGGAAGGACCAATTGTAGAAATAAACCAAAAAGGACAAGTGGCGACATCCTAAGAAGTTAAACTATCGGGGGATTAAATTAAAAAGAATATAAAATTAAGGGTAATTCTAAAACAAATTTAAAAACGTGAGAAGGACGAAATTGTGCATTTTAAAAAATGCGAAAGGGTCGAGTCCGCAAATAGACCCTAAGACGGAAACGCACGAATCCTTGAAAGGAACAGGTCGAGTCTTCGGTTTTACAGGCTGAAACGGTAACGTTTTGCCCCTAAGTTTTTTAATCAAAACGGCGTCGTTTCCACAATAGTATTTAACTTCAAAAAATCTTCTACAAAACCTCATTTTTCATTTCATTTAAAAAAAAAACAGTTTATTATTATTTTTCTTCTCTGAAACTCTTCTCTTCTCCGACCCTTGCCGTGTAACATCCGCGTTTTTGAACCGGAGTTGGAACAATATAGGGAAAGAGTCAAGAATTAGAATATGTAGTTAAAATAAGAAGATTAGGAAAATTTAAGGTTTAATTAGTAGTTGTGAGAAATGAGGAAGGACTAAATAGCAATTTATCTAAATTGAATTATGAGTCATCATGAGAATTAGATTGATTAAGGAGGGGCAAAAGAGTAATTTGGTGGAAGATATTTTTGGAGGCAAAGTTTTGGGCTAAAGTGTAAAGTTGTAAGGCCTAGGGACTAAAAGTGAAATTTTACCATTTTTATTAAGTGAGATATTTTTGAAGAAAAGTCTAGAGAAATTGAGAGATGAAAAATCAATTAAAAGATGAGGATATCATATTTTCTTCTCATAACCAACCGTCCATGCATATATTCCCCATTTCCAACTTTTGCTTTTATTTCAATTAAGTCCTTCCACCATTGTTAAACCTTCCAAGCTTCAAAATCCTCCATTTTATTTGAAATTTCTTTAAGAAAGGCATAGAGGGAAGCTAGTAGAGACCTTAATTTCCTTATAGAGTCCACTTTGAAGTGTTAAAGTGGATAGAGATTGAATTAAAATTTTGGAAATTTTAGAACAAAGGTAAGAGATGATTCAATTTTCATGACATACATGTATATTTACATAATCTAGCATGAAAAAGTATTGAATTCTAGTCTTAAGCTTATATGTGTTTGTATGAAATTGAAGAAAGAGGGAGGAAGAAGAAGGACCAAATTAAAGAAAAAGGAAAGGAGAAAGCTAAGGTGTGAGAAGAAATTATCTACAAGTGAGGTAAGTACTACAAGTATTAAAAGACTTAGTAACAATTAAATTAATGTGTTTATAATTTCAATATATGATTAATGATGGTAAAAATGAGTAAAATGATATGTTTAGTTATAAGTTTGGTGATTATATGTGATTTAATGAAATTTAGTGTAAAGAGACACGAAAAAGGAAACATGTCCATTAAAACAGTTTTGACAGAACAGAGGATTAACTTTGAAAATTCACCAAAAATTGTATAAAAAGAGTTAGAGGTTAAATTAAATATGTAATTAAAGCTTATTGAGTGTAGTTTCATATGGAAGAAACAGTGAAAGAAAAGGAATTGAACATTCTGAGATATATCTGATTTTGTATAACAAGGTCAGAGTAGGTTCGAGTTCCCCTATTCTGACTTTGAAAAATCATAGAAAAATGTAGAAAAATTATTAAAGACTGAAATTTATATGGTATAATCCTTAATGAGTCTATTTTCAAAATAAATAGACAGAAATATTATTGGATTCCTGTACTAAAAGATAAATAATTTTTAGTGAAGAAAGGGGTAAATTAGAAGAATTTACTGTAAAAATTTGCTAAAGTAAAAATTCTGAAATTTTTATGGTAAAAATATATGTGAGTCTAATTTCAGAAACATTAAGCGGATATTAATTTTGAATTCTTTAGCTCAAAATATAAATAATTTAGTGACTGTGACGCAAGTGGACAGCTTTGAAAATTAATGTGAAAATAAAAGTAAGAGGTATATGATGATGAATATGTGAGAAAAATATATGTGTGAAATATTATGTGGTTAATTATAAAGATTGATTGTGTGATTAATTGGTGAAATTGTGGATTTATTTGAGGAAACAAAGGTGAGAAATACATGAATATGTATATTTGAATTGAATTTGAATGATTTGTGATCAAAATTGAAAGTGAAAGTGAAAGTGAAAGTGAAATTGGAATTGAAAGTGATATGAATTGTAAATTAAAAATCCCTATTAACTAGTCGGGCTGAGTCGGATATAGTTGGCATTCCATAGAATTGGAAGAGTTCAGGGATACTTCGACCTTGAGTCGATGAGACACTGGATGTCATTATTTTACTTCGGATAGATTCGATGAGGTACTAGGTACCACTTTACTTCGGTTAGACCGATGAGACACTGGGTGTCACTTTATTGCTTCAAACTATCTGATGAGGCACTGGGTGCCATTCTGGTGTGTTTGGTTGGATCCGTGTATCCGCCAAGGTCCGAGTCTTGTTAATAGGGTAAACAATGTGAAAAAAAAGAATGTGCAAATTGTG
The DNA here is from genome assembly GCA_005610355.1 of Gossypioides kirkii. Lineage (NCBI taxonomy): Eukaryota > Viridiplantae > Streptophyta > Magnoliopsida > Malvales > Malvaceae > Gossypioides > Gossypioides kirkii. Next base: position 4,498,423 of record CP032254.1, on the reverse strand, counting down.
ACATTGAGGTAAGTGAAATGATAATCAGATGAAAGGTAAGTATAATATATGTATAAAAAATCAAAGAATGATAAAACTAAGTAAGCTAAGAGGTTGGAATGACTGAAATGCGAAATGAGGAAGAATATATGAATTTATAACACTACTGTAAGTTAAATGTTATATACATAAAAGGTATGTATTTTACATGAATAAGCAATTATATGAATGAGTTTGAAATGAGTGATTAAAAGATGAATGATTAATGACACTTTTAGTACTTACTAAGCCTTTATCGGCTTAACGTGTTTATTTCAACGCGTAGGTATAAGACCTCAGAGAAGTTAAGATTGGATTAGGTGCCTCTCATCAAATCACATCAACATCGAAAAATTGCTACCTTCGAGATTTGACTGGTTGTCTGTTGGCTTCCTTCGATTGCTATTCGAATCTTTATGTTTGTATTTGATTTTTTGTATTAATTTCGTGTCCTTACAGATTCAAAGTAATGACTTTTATAGCCATCAAAAATTACATGTGTTACTGTTATTTTGCCCTATTCTGTTGTCCTTTGCTGTCTCTATTTGTAGGTATCACCGGAGTGGTGAACGGCCAGAGTGTCCATCGGGGTCAACGGCATTGGTGGGTGTGCCCCTTGCCATTTCAGTGCAAGGGTCGACAGAGAAGACCTTGGGCAGAGGAGTGGTCTCGGGAGTAGACGAGGGGTCACATGGCTGACGTGGCGTCGACGTGGAGCTGACGTGACATGTGATGGCTGGAGCAATAAATCCTAATTAAATTAGGGTTTCAATATTTTGAGTGAATTTGGATTTGGGTATATTTGGGTATTTGGGCCTGTAATTAGATTTTTAATTGTAAATGGACCTTTCAAAATTAAATTAAAATTTAATTTTAAAATTTGGGTTTTATTTTTGTTAGGCTTTTGGGCCGGATATATTGGGTTTCTACAATCTTATTAAGAATTTCAAATAATATTTAACAAAAAAATTGAGAATATTAAAAGATAACTGCTGGATCCATCGAAGTACTATACTCTTAGACATTATCAAATGTAATTAATAATTTGATGATATTAAGAAACATTATAATAAAAAATAAAAGTTTAAAAACTGTTACATTATCTAGGATCACTAATTCGAAATTCGGATAAGATTCGAATCGTCTATTCGCAATTTGACAAGGCCTTACTGGATGAATGTATGCGAGACATACAACGAGAGGTCAGCAAAGGTAGCTTGCGAAATCAGCTCGTGCATGTCGAGGGAGGTTTGAGGTCTCAATTCGCATATATCTAAGGAATTCGCGTGTGAGGGGCCATGAAGTCTAGCAGACAATCTAAAACAGAACATTTGTCCAGTATGTCCGAAGCCCGCTTAAAGTATCAGTCTTATGAATAGTAGAGCTAAGTCTATGAACAGTAGGAATCAAGTCATGAATAATGTTAATATATATAAATATTTGATTATCTTTTTTAATGAGATTCAACAGAAAATTACTCTACTAAAACAATAGAAACGCGGATGAAAATTTGAAAAGAAAAAAAAATCCTCAACTTGCAATGTGAATTTGCCGTAGAAGTCAAAAAACAGCCGAAAAGCATTAGACAATAAAAGGAAAAATAAAAAATTATTGTACGAGCCTAGCAGGCTAGCTACCACCAATATAGGGAATGGCTTGGTTGGCGGATGGGCTGGGGCTGGGGTTTCACGGACGCACTGTCCTGCCCGAGCTCCCCGTCGGCTATAAATATGTCCAAAGTGGGTTAGGTGATAACCATAAGTAAGGGTACATTTTCTTTTGTAGTGGAAGAAAAAACAAAGAGAAAAAAAATTATGGAGACAAAGTCATTGGCATTGGTGGTGGTGATAACTGTTTCAGTCATGTGGGGCGTTGAAATGGCCGCTGCAGAACTCAGTGCGGCTCAGTGCAAGCAAGAAAGGAACCTCGCCATTACTGCTTGCAAGCCGGTGGTTTACGGTAAGCTTCCGTCCCCAGAATGCTGCCAGCGAGTAAGGGTTACCCATCTGGAATGCGTTTGCCCCGTCATCACGCCCAAGATCGCCGCCCTTATTGACGTCAACCGTGCCATCCGCCTCATTCAAGGCTGCGGTCGAAGTGTTCCTCGCCACTACAAATGTGGAAGTAAGCTCCCTCTTTCAAAATATCAAATTTTATTACATAAAACCCCTTTTTTTTACTGCTTCGTCGACTAAATTTCTTGTTTTATTTTTGTTTGGCAGGTATCACAACTCCATGAAATTGGCACCTGAAATGAATATTGTCATACCTTCTGCTATACTACTGTTTACTTATGCTTGGAGGTGGAATCAGCTATTTTCTGAAATACATAAAATTAAACAAATAATAATGTGTTTTGAGCTATGTATAATCACTTGCTTGCATATTGGAGAAAAATATGTAAGCTATATGATATGGTATGCATTAATATATGAATGAGTTCATATAATTTCTGTTTCCGCCATCACATAAATCACTAAGTTTAGATATTGAACAACCCCCCCCCCCCTCCAAAGCTTAGATGTGAGTGATTTTCTTGCACTAAAACAATGGAAGATAGTTAATATAATATATTGATGTATGTTGAGTGTTTTGCTTTTTACTCTTAGGGAGAAAAATCGAGTATTTATAAAATATGATTACTGTTTATCGAAATGATGTCTTAGTAGGTTTCATGCATGCCAACACGTATATTGCTTTAAACTTAACACGTGTTTATCGTATCACACGCTTGACTTCGCACCCTTTACCTACAAATCCCCAGTAACATGCATGTGAACCTTGCTCGGGAGCTCTCCCTACAAACCCTTAATGTCTTTACCTTGTGGAGCTTAGATTCCTCTGTATCTATTCAGATTGTGGATCAGTAGTTCAGAATTATATCTAAATCGGTAACGGAAAGTACCATAACAATATAATATCGGCCACCATTGTATTGGGACGTGTTAATTACTTATTAAAATGAAATCTTTTTCAAAGGGAACATATGAAGACACAAGTCAAAAGAAAATAAAGAAAATCCAATTTCTTCTTCTGCTTCACTGATTAAAGCCACTTTAATTGGAAATCGACTTGCATTTGTCCCAAACTGGGAAACTCATTCACCAAGATCTTTCATAATAATCATTCAAGTTAAAACTGGTAATCCTTTGATTTAAAATTAATTTAGTAATAGTTGAAAGAGTCTTTTAACTTTTAAAAATAAAAAATAAAAATTAAGCAAATAGAAGCATAAATTGCGAGACCCAACCCCTCAAAGGTGACATAGCGAAGACCCAAGTCAAGGCGAAGAAAGAAACAAGTTTTCGTTAGTGGTTTCATAAAGCCACTTTAATCGGAAGTGGAGTTGATTGGTGATTGGTTATCTTTCCACTGTTTTAGGCTTCCAGAGATGTCAGCTCAGCTTGCTTCTATAAAGTAAAAAATTATTTGAGCAATTAACGTATGAACGGCTAAATGCAAATTGAACCAACAAATCCATAATATGAATAGCAGGATTTGGTCTTGTGGTTTGAGAACAGATTTCTTGAAACAGAAAACTCCACTTGTGTTCAGTGTTCATACAATTCACCTACAATTTTAGAGAATGCGACAAACTTGGTGTTTTTTCAGTATCCTAAATTTACAGTTATCCATGACCGAACTTTAATAAAATTTTAAGTCTGAATTTGACCCAATAAATATATCTAAATTTTTACCTAAACTCAATTCGAATAAAAATGTTAAAACTCAATTCTGATCAGACCTGTATTAATTTTTTAAAATTTATTATTTTATATAAAAATTTAAAATATATAATAAACTAAAAATATTAAAATAAATATTTTTAACAAATTAAAAATAAGTTAAAAAGTCTTTATACTTAAATAATATCGAAATAATTAACAAGTAAATACCTCCAAAATTAACAATAGAAGTGTTATACAGTATCCAAACATTAACAACAAAATAGTAACAACATAATAATAAAACAATAGCAAAACAGTGACAAAAAATGAGAAAATAACAGTAAAACATGGAAAAGCAACAAGATTTTTCTATTGAAAATTCGAACCGGATCGGGTTCAAGTCAAAAAACTTTTCTTTTTATATATATATATGAACTATTAAAAAGGTAAAAAAATATAATAACTTAATATTAAAAAAATCATATATTTTATGTTTAAATATTTAATTAACTTTAAAAATGTTAAAAAATAAAATAAAAATAGAAAATTTTTTTTGATAAAAAAAAGTAGTAAAAATTAAATTGAAGCAAAGTGGGGTAAGAAAGGGTGAAGTGAGATGAGAATGGGTGTATCTTACGTCTATAGAAGTGATAGTGATTTTTAAGATTATATATTTATAGTGGAGTGGAGCAAGTGTAGCAATATAATGTATCAAATGTGGAGGAGTAGTGAATTTAGCAATATGTATCTCACCCCACTCAATTTTCATCCTTAATCTCAAACCACAAAAATGATCCCAGAACCTGCAAACCACCTGAGAATGAGGTGTGGCTTGAACAAGGCCTGGATCCATCGGGGCTACACAATCTACACTTGAACAACAAAGGCAGTGGACCAAGTTTTATCATTCAAGGACATGATGAAATTGGCAAGTCTTGTATCTATTGGCTATGGGGAGCCCCTTGTTGTTATGAAAACGTTAAAGCCAATCTAATGGCTCCAACATGAACATGAGTGTAGTAGCCATCCGTGCGGTGGAATCTGAGTGGGGATGTTGAGATTGATAAAACGTCTCCTGTTCACCGGACAACCCCCAGTGACTCGGGTAGATTTTTTAGGTTTGTTTTGTTGGAGGATTAAGGAATGTTTATTCACAGATTTCGAGGCTGTTGATTTTTTTCAGTTTTTAAACTATTAGAGGGACAAGAGATTTATGTGTTTTGCCGTGCCAAAAGGTTCCATAATCTCTTCTCAAAATAGCTTATTTTATTTCGTATATTATACAAACAGCAATTTGTCACCCAAGGATCCGTGGCGCAATGGTAGCGCGTCTGACTCCAGATCAGAAGGTTGCGTGTTCGATTCACGTCGGGTTCAAACCCCGATCCTAAGCGGATTTAATTTTTTTTTTCTTTTCACTTTCAGACTGGAGCATAATCGCTTTGAATTCAAAGAGGTTTCCAATATACTCTGAAACTGCAAAATGCAAATTGAACCAACAAATCCATAAATATGATACTATTTGATCTTGTGTTGAGACAGATTTCTTGAAACAGAAACTCTTTCCTGTTCAGTGTTCAAACTTCACAGTATTTTAAGAGGATGCGATGCAACCAACTTGGTCTTTTTTCATGGCTCTAAACCCAGTTATCTTGTCCCGGCACAACAACTCTCTTTCAATATCTGATATCCTTCATCAATTTGTCAATAGCTAACATGACATTTACCTATGTCCCTGCACTAATCAAACACAACAACAGAACAGGCGAGTGAGTATATCTGTAAACATGGCACCCAAAATACCATACCAAGTAATGCCAGTACCACAAAACGAAGACGTTTCACTTTAATTGCTTCAACATAACTGAAACTCATTTGAATGATGTTTATAAAGCCCAAATTAAGTTCAACTTTTAATCCACTAAAAAAGCCCAAAAGATTCAGACCACTTCCGATATCCGACCAAGCAAGTGGCCAACACCTTTCGTTTTCGTGGCAGCAGCGCAACCACCATCAGTCCAAAGCGACCCCCCCTCCCCCACTTTGACAGAGAAAGTGGGCTCAGTCTCTGCCTCAGCACCTCGATTAGTTGACATTAACTACTTCATTCATATGCGTGTTTAGTGCCGGACTTATATTTCCCACACTTACAAAAAAAAAAAAAAGAAGACCTTACGTGTTTCGCTGTCGCGTGACACACTCCACCCCACACCATCCCCCTCCCGCACGATAGCCGCCTCTCGCTCATCAGGCAACCCCATTTACCCAACCAACCGCCTCTTTAATCGCTTTCATATTACCCCCCCTTTTTTGCTTTTGTTTAACCCATCCTGAAACAAATGCTCCCTTCTTTTTTCCTTATCCTACACCCACCACCACCGCCTTCTTTCTCCTTATGTCGACTACAACTTCTCCTCCTCTTCCCCAACCCTCCTCCGCCACTGCTGCACGGCGGGTTCCTCCCCCGTGCTGGACTAAAGACGAGACCCTGGCGTTGATCGAGGCTTACAAGGACAAATGGTTCGCTCTTCGACGTGGGAACCTGAAAGCATCGGACTGGGATACCGTGTCGGACGCCGTATCCTCCGCTTCTGATCCTGGAACCGTGAAATCATCCGTTCAGTGCCGGCATAAGATCGAGAAGCTGAGGAAGCGTTACCGTGCCGAGAAGCAACGGAGCCTTAAAAATTCGGGCAAGTTCTCTTCTTCTTGGGACTTGTATCCCTTGCTTGATTCAATGAATTTTGCATCCACCTCGGTTGCTGGATCTGATGATCAAGATCATACTATCGATCATAAAGTCACTGTATTCGGTGACATCTGCTTGAAATCGAACAAGCATGGAAATATTGATGGGAATTCTGGGTCTAATCTAGGTTTTGATCATGAATTTAGAGGTGGGTATAATTCAAGTTTTAATTTTGATCACAAATGGCAGGAAAATGGGGTTTTGTGGCTAAAGGAAATAAAAAATTCAAGAGTGACGGTATAATTGACGATGGTTATGGTTCTATGGTTGATTTTGATCATAGTTTTGGTCAGGATGTTGATAGTCTTGGAGAGTTTCCTCTTAAGACCTTAGGCGATAGGAGTTTTTTGAACGTGGGATTCAAATCAAAGAATTATGGTTGCCCAAATCTAAATTATGATTATGATAATGATTCAAAAGAGTATAGCATTGATGAAGAAATGGGGTTTCGAGCTAGAGATTCAGGTGCTTGGGATTCAGTGCCCCAAGGTATTCATAAAAAGAAACGTGGTAGAGTTGATATGAACTTTGAACAAGGTGGTGACTGTAGGGGTTTAAATGGAGTTGCTTCTTGTTCAAGGCCAGGGCTTGAGAGAAAGAATGCTGGTGCTGGAGTCAAGAGGGGTGTGGATCCAGTTGATGAGATGGTTTCCTCAATTAAGTTGCTGGCTGAAGGGTTTGTGAGGATGGAGAAGATGAAAATGGAAATGGTGAAGGACATTGAGAAGATGAGAATGGAGATGGAGATGAAGCATAACGAGATGATACTCAAATCACAACAAAAGATTGTGGATGCGTTTTCCAGTGCGTTGTTGGAAAAGAAGAAAAAGAAAAAGAAACCATCCTTAATGTTCCCAAACATGAACGGAAATGGGGTTGAAGAATGGGAAGAAGATGCTTTCATTGAGAAAGAAAGGTAGATATTGTTTCGCCTAATGTTTGGATAATTTAGTTTACTTGCATTTTAAGTTGGTCAAATGTTCTTAGAAACAATGCAAACTTAGATTGATTCTCTTCTTTCTAATTCAGAATTAAAGTGCAACTTAGATTGATTGCCTCTCATTATTTGCCAGTATATATATATATTCTTGATCTATGCTCTGTGAATGTGGCTTTCAATCCTTTATGACATCAAAGAACATGGTTGAATTTCTTTAACTAGAATTTACCAAATGCAGTTCATTTTCTAGTTCTAGTAATCTGTATTTGTGCCTGCCCTGTATTTCGTTTCATCTAAAAAAGGCAGCACTCAAAAAGTTTCTTTCGTGATGATTCTAACATTCATGACATTGCATCTTTTATCTTTTTCAAGCTTTTGGCTACATTCAGTGGGATAATGACACCTTTATTATAAAAAGGAAAATTTTGTAGATAAGCTGACAATGTACTCATTTTGGATGAGCTTGTCATTAAATGACAAAAGAATAAATAAATAAAATTGGCCGCTAGGCTTATACTTTTCCAAAGAGGTTCAAATATTGCAGTCATTATTACTCTATAGTGTATGTCCTAAGCCTAATCTCAATCAACCTTGGCAATACCACCCCTAAAAGTTCATGTTTTCTCCATGCTTTTTGTCATATTGCTGTTGTCTTTTGGTAATCAGAATCATGCTTAATTTATGAGTTTCATTCAAAGGAGATATCTTATAGACTTGGCTTAGCTTAAAGAGTTTTATGGAATTGTTAATCTAGTTAACTGAATTTCAGATAAAAACGAAAAAGAAAAAAAAGGCTTAGATAATAGAAAATAGGAAAGGAAATGAGAGGAAAAGCGTGATTTTTCAAATTTTAAATGAACATAAATTGTTAAACCTCTAGCTTTGTTAGTTGGATAGATGGGTTTGGCACTTCATTAACAGCCATTTCCATCTCCATCTCTTCTGCTTCAAATGTTGAGTGAACTCCATATAATACATAGAACAAAGTTATCAAAAGCGCCCATATCGCAAACCTTTGGAATGAGAGCATCTTCAGTGTGGTCATAAGGAAGACATTAAGGAAAATGGATACAGCGGCTGGCCAAGGCATGAATGGCACTGACCACTCGCTTGGCTGCTCTAGGCAAGGCACCGTGTACTGGAAGAAGGCTGTAATGACCATAATGATCCCGCCGAAAAGAGGCAAACCCCACCATTGCTGCTCAAGTTTCCATGATATCGAGAAGCCTATTGCACATGATGTAATGAAGAAGAGGAAGGAGAGCGTGGGGAAAGGTGGATTTTTGCTTGTTAGCACATATTTTCGGTAGATAAGAGCATTGGCCACCAGGTAGAACACCGACAGTGTGCCGATAGAGATGATTTCAATCACTATGTCCAAGTCAGTGAAGAGTGCTATTGATGCTGTGCAAAGCCCTGCATCATGGACACGGATTAAAATCCTCTTTTATTATTTCTTACAATCACAATGGTATTTGATTGATGTACATAAAGAATTGCACTGAAGAACATGGTGTTGCTATGCAATCAGGAAAGTCTGCCATTGTTGTTATTTTATCCATTGTAAAGTTATAGCTCTAATCGTAATTGAAAGTGACATCAAATTAATCAAGAATTTGTGGTGAATAACCCTCTCATCAAATACCACACCAACCCAAAGAAAAAGAGAGGAAAAAAACAAAATAATAGTAAAAGGGAAGTGTCTAAGAGAGGGGAGGGTTAGGATATAAAGAAGAAATTTAAACATAAACTTAGTAGTTGTCAGGCACTTCCCCATTTGACTTTATTGTTCCTATTTAATGTTTTTTCTTTTCATTTTCTTTTTTCTCTTTTTAAGTGTTAAGGAGTTAGAAGTATAACATACAATACAAGGTTAACGAAGTTAAAAAGTTGAAAAAAAAATTCACATACCCAAAAAGAGTGTGGCATTCAATGGGGTGCCTGTTGAAGGATGCACCTTAGATAACCAGGATGGCACCAACCTTGCCCTTCCTATGACACACAGGTACCTGGCTTGACCTAACATGGCCACCAAAAGAGAAGCCACTATCCCCAAGCTTGCTCCTGCCCCAACTATATTCCCTGCCCACTTCCAACCAATTTTTTGGAAAGCCATTGAATATGATGCCTTTTCAGCTATCTATACATGATGTGAAAAAACAATGTAAGAATGTGTAATTATATATCAAGACTGTGTTTCTATACTTCAGGATTTGATCAAGTTTGAGATGATTGACCTGATTGTAAGGAACCATCATGCACAAAGCCAAGGCCATGAGGCAGTAAAGTCCAGAGACAATAAAAACCGAACCGATGATCCCCACAGGAAGGGTTACCGGAGGGTTTTGGATCTCTTCAGCCAAGGTTGAGACTGAGTCATAGCCTATGTAGCTGAAGTAAACTATAGCTGCTCCATCAAGAACCCCTCTAATACCATTAGGAGCTAGCCCTGTTGGCTTCACCAAGTTTTCCACACTTCCATTGCAGAAACTCATGATTATGATGAATGCAAAGAACACAATATGAAAGGCTGTCATAATTAGGTTCAAGATTGAGCTTTCCTTTGTACTGCAAACCCAAAGATAGAAACATCCATCACTTTCAAAATCCACTAACAACAACAATGAATAAAATAATAATAAGGGTATAGTAATTGTTGGCTTGATCATAATAAAAACAAACAAAAAAAAAAGACTAAACAAAAAATAATAAATTAGAAAACTTGTTCATGAGCATAGATCCAAGGCAATGATAAACAGGTTAACAGAAATAGTAGCAAAACAATATTATTTAAGAGTTTTGAAGTGAGAAATCAAACCTATGGCATAGGCAGAAAGTGAGAATAAGAACAAGAGCAACGGCTGAGAAATCCAACTTGTTATAGCCTTGTAGCAATCCAGGAACTTCCACTCTCCAGGAATTGGGATCACTTATCCCAAAGGCTGAGCATAAATACTCTGTAAAACTTCTGGCCACGGCGGCGTTTGATAATACATACTCCATTAGTATGTTTGCTCCAGCAAAATAGCCCACAAATTCTCCTATGAAAGGGATATTGGAGAAGTTGATGATGTATATATATATGTTGCTATATTATAATCATTTGAATCAAGAAATGGAGGAAAAGAAGGGTTACAGAAAATGTAATGAATACATACCAAAAGTCACTCTCAGGTAACTGAAGGCACCACCAGCAACAGGAATCTGGACTGAAAATTCAGTGTAACACAAAGAAGAAAGAAGTGCTGATATTCCAGCAATGATGTAGGACATGAAGACTGATGGACCAGAGTGATTACGGGCTACGGGTCCAGTGGTGACGAAAACGCCAACACCAAGCATTCCACCTACACCGAGAGCTACTAAATCATACCATTTAAGTTTCCTCTTCATATCAGCACCAGACCTTAGCCTTACTTGATTAAGCTCTTGGTCTGGGGTCCATGTTGCTAGCATTCTCTTTCTAAGCCTATGAGGGGTTTGGGAAAGAGACTTGAAATAGTTGAAGAAGATAGTTTTGTTGTCTTTGGATTGAATGGTTGCCATGTTTGTGAAACAAGTTTATTGTTTTGTGGCTTTCCATGAGAAGCTTGAACCATGAGGGCAGGGTTTAAATATGCATTTAGAAGAGAGAGAAAGAGAGATATTTGATATTTGACAGATTCTTTTTTTTATAAAGTTTGATGGAGAACAAATTGGTGACCCTTAGCTTCAATGAAAAATAGCTAGTTGTCCTTTGGTGTACTACTGTATTCAGACTGACAACTCTACCCTTTAATCCCTCCCTTACAGAACAACAACCAGCTTTTTATAAACCCAAGACTCCAAAGGGGGTTCATCATGTTATAGAAGCATGCAAAGAAAAAAGAGTCTACCCATTTTGAAAAAACTATGTAAGGATAGACATTGACCTAATCTTTTGGAATTTCCACATCAGGAACTTTGAAAAGATGCGACAAGCATCCCCCATACATACAAGCAATTAAGTTTTGCATTTGCAGCTTTGCACCCACCATTCTTGGGAATAATTGAACTTGATTCCTCCATACAACATTCACAGTTTGCAGCAGCAGATACAGTATTAGTGTATAAAGTTTATGTCCCACTGAAACAAAAGATTGATGTTTGATGTGTGATAAAGTCAATGATGACATTCAAGTTTATCATGAAACTGTGTATATACATAAATATAATATTTATGAACTGTGGTGAATATTGTGGAAGGTTGTATTATGTGTAATCACCTTTTAGGTTGAAATCAGCAGGTGGATATTAGACGATGACTATCGATCATGTGTGCAGGAATAAGCAATGCAATTGCAGTTTGTAAATTATTCCTTTTTCTCATTCATGTTACTCTATATAAAATTCAATTGTCGTTCACTCTGCTCTGAAACATATTGAAAAAGCCATTCAATCCCTTTTCTTTCTACAGGCAACACATGATCAGCAGGGAATGCAGCAGCTAAAATCTCCCAAACAAAAGGAAATTGAAAAGGTAAAACATAGGAGGAAAGATATATATATGTGTGCGTGTATGTATGTATGTATTGTTTGGATTTAGAGTTGTGCGGTTTTGACTTGTGTATGTATTGTATGATATATATCATAGGTTTTGATAAATTTTTTTTGACATAATGCTTACAACGACTCATAGCTTCTTTCTAATCCATAAATAAGAACATAATGCGCTTTAGCGGACTCGAACTCATATCCTGCTGTATAACAATATTCATACAAATCGAGCTAAAACTCAATCAGCTTGAATTGATTATTTTTTAAAAAATAAATTAAAATTAATTATTTAAAAAAGAACTGTTTTCTAAAATTTTCATCTTTGAATACTTTTACCATATATATTAAGTGATTGAATGAATAAATAGTAACACTTAGACGTGCAAAAGTGAGACTTGCAACTTGAGAGTTCAAAGAGTCTAGGTTTAAATCATTAATTTCCTTCATCATAATATTCCAAAATAAGACAATAAAATCAATAGAATTGTCCGTACATTATGCTTGTTGACGCAGAAATATTGCAAGGTTTGATCATTATCTAGCTATCCTTTTTGTTAAGTGCAAAGTTGTGACAATTGGCTCAAGATTCAAACTGATCAGATGGATAATGAAGTAATTAATTAATATTTTAAGCATAATTTGCCAACCTTCTTACTTATCAAGATTTGATTTCATCTTGATCTGATCATGGGTCAGATCACTTGTTCGAAAATTGAAAAGATTTGGATAAAAATACAGGCCTAAAAAATGGACTTGAGCAAAAAAATAAGGCCCATTTTTTAAACAAAATAGAGATATTTACTGACTAAATTACACCTATATTAGTGTTAATTAAGTATGGATATTTTTTTAAAATTTATTTTTAATTTGTTGAAAAATATTTATTTTAATATTTTTAATGTATTTGATGTGTTATATTTTTTAAGTTTATTTTTATATAAATTTTAGTATCCTTTTCCAAGTCGAGTTTGAGTAAAATTTTAGATCTATTTTTAGATCAAATCAAGCTCAAATCTAAAAAATCACCTAAAATTCTATTGAGACCTGACCCAACCCATAATCACATCTAGTTTCATCTTCCTGTATGTAACTTTTTTTTTCCTTCTGCTAAATTCATATGTAGCTGAGCCTGATAGCTCTATAGACTGTATTTTTATCCTTCTTTACCATATTCCCATCTCAAAATTGTGGGAATTGGCTTAATTGCATTAAAACTTACATAGAAAAGGTTGAAATTTGATGGTAATAGAAAAACTCTATGCATCAACTTTGTATTATACTGATCTTTTGGTGTAATTAAAATTATTACCAATGTTTATTAAAATTGGATTAAAATGCAAAGACACCATTATTAAATTACCACCATCTCCAAGCAAACTTATCCAAGAGCTTTCTGCTTTTAGTTCATTTGTCCTTCTCATTTTTGGTCCTTAAGAATCATTATCAGTTAAAGGGACACATATGAAGACTATACAAAACAAAGGTATGAATAGTACAACAGGAATTAATGAATCTTCATCATCTTGATGGTGATTTCAAAAGCAGGTGCTGCTAAAGAGAAATTCATGTTGAGATTGAGCTGCCCTTGGTCCTCTACGGCTCACACTTGTCACAATGGGACACAAATTGGATATATTCGTGTGTATGCCAAGATCTACAAGGATTTTTTTATAGTTGTGGAGGCACAGCTATGAGATTACTGCACTTGGGAAGTCTGCAGAGAATTTTCAAGATTCAACTGGTTTTTGTTCAAATAGGATTGCTGGTGTGTGGGGGGATAAAACTAAATTTATAATAAATGAATGAAGGTTTCAAGGTGTGTATCAATGTCATTGGCAAATGAACTTTGAGGATACAATGAAGTCCAATGATTGTTTACATTTTGCACTGACGAAAACAGTCCACTGAGCACTGAACATAGCATTAGCAAGGATACCAATTTCTATAAAAAAATTCTGCAGTAATTATTTATAGAACAATCTAAATGAATAGTCACATATTTTAACAATAAACATGATTTTTCAATGGATGTATCCTTAAATAATCATGATTCGTTGTTAATAATAAAGTGATATAATTTTTGAATTTAAAAGACATAATTCATCACTATGAAATGTGATAACTCTTGGTTAATAATCGAGTGATATAACTTTTCATTTGCAACTATTGGAACATTATATATATTTTGAAAATATTTGATAGAAAAATAACATAATGAAACTTATTAATAAATTAGGTGCATTAATAAGACAAATTGCACTCTAAAAAAAAACTCAAATTTCAACATTAGAGATGAGTCCATTAACACCCAGTTTGCAATCATACAATTCATAACAAGAAAGCTTTTAGATTCAGTTCCCTTTTTCTCAAATTTCAAAGCTCAATCTTCAAAACAAAACCCTAGTGAAAGAGTAATGTTATTGTAAAATTCATAAAAAAAATGTATATTATATGATTATGTGCGGATGAAAGCTCTTCATTGGAATTGACTTCAAAAGCAGGAAAAGAATTTTCTCAATCTTTGTAGAAAGTCCATCTATCACAATCCTAGTTCATGTTAATTGATCCATTGATAAACTTTTTGATGCGAAAAAGGCAAAAATAAGGTTGATTTTAAGCAAGCTAAACAGGAAGAGGCTGCTGTATAAAGAGATTAAAAGAACAGGGTATTAAATTACTTCCTACTGTCCTTTAATCATTGCAGTTACTTAAAGATAGTGACGATCAATTTAGAGCATGATTAACACACGATAAAGGTGATTTTGGACGGTTGGTGAAATTGAAAATAATAGTGATGATGAATTAACTATTGTGACGGTTAGATTGATTATTGAGCGGTGACATTAAAATCAATGGTGAAATTAACTAAAGCATTTCAGCCATGTTTTTTTTTTCTGTACAAGATTACAAACTAATCAGATGGTTGAGATATTTGGTGAAGACAATAGTAAGCATATTCACACAACTAAAGTTAAAGTAAGGGAGTGGCCTTTATTTTTTCAGTGCTGTGCAAAATGATTGGTGCTTAAGTTGCACTCAGGAAGCTAGTAGGAAGTTCTTGATCCTTATGCTTCTTTCCCATTGACCTCACTCCTCACCTCTCCCATTAAGTGTTAACAAAGCACCTTTTAATTAAACATTATATCAATAGGTGAAAAGTGTGTTGTTTTTGTTATCAGAAAAGACAATTTACTAATGAAAAAGTTGGGGAAAAGAAAAGAATAGTGAGAGAGTCATTTCCAGAGAAGGCAGGTGTCCCCTTTTTTATGGAACGAATCAGCATTGCTAATACTTACAAATTTACAAGGTGCCTTTTAAACTATTCTTTAATGAAACTAGCTTTCTGGGATTCAGTAGCTAGGTTATGACCTATTAATGGTGACTTATAACTTGCCAAAGGATCATGTATCTTAATGGTATATCCTTCTTTTATTAATTATTTGAAGTTTTTCTTCTATCTCCAATCTTAACATCCAAGAATAGTTCTAGGAGCTACTAAGCTATAGGCAGAGCTTTCTGAGGATATGCATCAGACATTCTTTTAGGCCAAATGTGCTAAGGTCAGATCCATAATGGCAACCATTGATAATAAAGCATGAAGAGAAGAGACCTTCCCGTGATTCATGTTGTTATATAATATAAAGCCAAATGAAAGCAATTTGTTAGGGGAATGATATTAAACTTCATTGTCCCCATTCAATATTTTATTAGCAAAAGCCAGAATTCAAGGGTGGGAATGGATAGAAAATTGAAAAACAAAGGCCTCATATAACTCAATTCCAAAAACCAATAAAATACTTGCCATGACCATGAAAATCATGGATTAGATTAACTTCATGGAGAATCACCGGCTTGTGGTTCGAATTATATATATATATATATATATCTTTAACAGAGTCGCGGGATTTGGAGATTTTTATACAAAGAAGGCTTCAATTTAAAGACAAGAAAGAGTTACAAATGTTAAGATTCGTCTCTTTAAGGGTGACAGCATATATGAACCACTTGGGTCAAGCCCAGGTTCGGTACATGAAGCATAGTATATGGTAGCCATGAACAGCCAATCTAATTAATGGAATAATTACGTCAATCAGAATCTACAACTTTCCTATTTGAGTTCAAACTTTTATATAGTGGATTTTTTGAGACCCAACAATTAGCAGAAATCAGTATTTAATGTCAACTTTACATAATGGAAGCTCTTTATGTAATCACCTGCACAGCATACAACATAATAAATCTACTTTTTTTTTTGTCTGTTTCTTGTTTTTTTTTCCTCAGCTATCAGGGTTTCAGTTGGTTCTAAACGTTTCGAATCAACAAAGATTGAGTGCACCCTCTCCGTAAGGGAGAAGAACGTATAAAATATTAACTACGATGTGATGAAATGAAACCACTAGCAGCAGAAATGTGTTAGTTTATGGAACTACCTTTAAAAGGTGGCATCTAGCAGGTACGGGTCAAAATCCCAGCATTTGCAAACCCTTCCTCTAGCCTGTGTTTTCTAGCAAAAGAAAAAAAAAAGTGTATGAAAAAACAAATAAAAGGACTAGGAAAAAGTACAAATACAGGGAACAGGGAGCTCGAAAGTATCACCCAGAACGAAAAAAGCACTTACCGTTGTAATAAACTAAAAATTATGTAGGATATGCTAAATTGATTTCGTATAATAACAAGGTAAGATCTTGAGAATTTAATGTAGTTAATTTAGATGGTCTGCCATCACTGAAAAGAAACCTATTATTTCTACAAGCTGAACAAAAAGAAAATGGATTAAAAAAACTCTTCCATGGCCCGCGTGCAGCTGGTTTTAATATTTTCTATGTCACATGCACATCCTCGCCAATGGAAAGTGATATATATGCTTGATTTGCATGGAAAATCCACATTAAAATTAAAGAAGAGGTGGGTTGACGTTCCATGCCTTGGATGAGCCATTGATTTCTCCTTTTTCACAAGATTTTAAAGCCAAACAATATGCTAAGGAGGAGGCGGCAAAAGCAAACAAGTAAAGTGTAAAACCAAGACAAAAGTCTCTGTAAAGTTCACACAAGACATTACTTTTGGTGCTGGACACCATAAGGCTTGAACATCACCTTTATTCTGTGTCTGCAATGACTGCTTTCAGCATCCATTCACTGGAAATAAAGTCTCAATCTTCGTAGGCATCAATGTAGTTGCCACTACACTAATTAAACCAGAATGGGTTAAAATCTTTATATGCTTTCTTGCATTTATCCTTTCAATGAACACCACTAAAATAAAATATTTTCTGTCCTTATGGTAAAGTACAATTCCCTCAACTATCAATGCACTTCAGACATTTTCAATTCACAAGTCATTCCCTTATGTGTAATAGGGAATTAGGGTTCCAAATCCACAATAGTGTACAAAAGGATAAAGATAAATGTAAATGTCAGGTAGAGCAGCCAACTTTTTAGGAATCTCTTTCGAGGGAATGCAGTTGTCAAGAATTGACATTTATCATTACTCATACCAAAAAAGAAATAACATCTGAACATTCTCCCAACTTTCATTGAACCAACATCTAAAGTTGAGGTCCAACGCCGCCTAACATAATGTTTTCACAAATGATTATACACAAAGATAAGATAACCTGGTTTACTTAGATCTCTCTATATGTTCAAAGTGAAAGCATAATCACAGATATAAAATGATCTGATCCAAACATATCGATATCCAACAATCAGTAGACCGGAAGTGCTTGGGCTTCACAAAGCAATTTATTTAGCTTTTCTGAATGTGCGTATCTTTTTTACCTTCTTGTTCTTCAGAAACCAATAATATCAAAACATTGACAAGATTGATTAAATCATTACACTTCAATAATCTTTCTTTGCTTGGATAAGTGGAGTTGAAAATTAAAGTATGAAGAATACATGAATGGCTTCAATTTTTACAACTTCACAAAAATTCAATTCATCTGGAAATCCGCATCAAGTCACAAACCTTAGTGCTCTTATTTAGCAAGAAGATATTAAGAGTCTTAAATGGTTAGTGTTGTTCTATGGTGCTACTTGCTACACGTATATATGTAGAGAAACCTGTTTGACTGAATAGGATTAGCAAACAAGCTAGTGATTTCTTCTCTCAAGAATCATTTCAAATCCCCTTTTTGGGTAGAGTTACACAAGTTCTACAAGTTCTAGTTATATAAGTCTTTTACAATGGAATAGAATGTAAATGGATGGTGGCAATTCTCATTAATAGATTAAGGAAAGATTGATATAAGAAAGCTAGCTTAAGCATACATGTAACATAGAAGAGGTATTTATATTTGAGTAAAAGTGTTATATTAAACTTACTGACACACTCAATGTACGGATGGTGTCTCTTTATCCCATTGATGGTTAGGGTAGCAAGGATATGGGTAAAGCCCCTATTATTTTTCTCCTTCTTTCATTTAATACCATAAAAAGTTTCTAAAGACTATCCTGCAGAATTTCAATTAAGATAAAACAGTCATACAAGTCTCAATGGAATTTGATATTCAACTTCCCAGAAACAGGACATTAGCAAAGACAGCAATAAGCCACAAGCAACAAGCATTTGAATATGAAACAAGAAATTGCTTATGATACTTTATGCATTGCTTGGGGGAGATGAGAATAGATGTCTTTATGTTCTATGTTAACATGGAAGACAGAAAATTAAAATTTTCAATATTGCAAAAACTACATATATTCTGCAGAATCTTTGCTCACTCTTAATGGCCATTGGCATCTGTCAACAAATGCTTCTTTTTCCTGTTTAGGTCAAAAGTATTATATTTTCTATCGACATGTATGTATGTGTTGAGCATCATGTTTGTTGTTGTTTCAATTTCTCCAAACCAGACATGAAAAATTCAACTCAAGAAAACAAAGTTAATTTGATCAAGGTGTATTCATAATGATGATACCATCTTCACATAGTGACTGCAATATGACACACTGAAAGGCTAACTTTCTGACAGAAGGCCAATAGATTTATATATCAAAGGAAAAGAAGCACTAACTGAGGATAGAGAGTAGAAGTAAAGAGCCAAAGATTGAAATGGAAATCCCTCTTAATAAAAGTTTGCAGCGATAAGTTCAGGTGGCAAAGATTATGCATAACTAAAAAAGTTGGCTATTATTGTCAGTGGAGATGTTGGCTAACAGGATTTGTGCCATAAGGGATAATCCCCTTCAATACCATTGCTTACATTGATCAGATTTTTAGATTTCATGAAGACGAAATACTAACCTTTCTCGATGAAAGAAATATGAGCAAAACCTTTTATTACATAAAGGTTGTGTTTAAAAGCTAAAACATTAATATGAATATTGCTTTAGAATGAGTGTTGTCTGGACAGAGTTATTGGATGGGCATTTGATGTCCAAGAAAAGCTATATGAAAGGAGAATTTTTGACATATTAATACCACTAATGATAACTTTAAGGAAAAAGATGTTTTTAATGAAAGAGAAAGATAATAAACTTTTGTTCCACAAAAGTAGATAATGTATATCATAATATTCCTCATTTGGTAAAGCCTGATTTGAGGCATCCCACCAAAGTGTGAGAGGAAATAGAAGAAAGGAGTGGTGAAGGGAATGGGTAGGTGGCATTGTTGGTGGAGGTAATAGTGATGGTGTTTTTTATTTTATTTGTGGGACTTAATCAAAACTTTGGCTCCCAGATCCCAATAGCATCTGTCAGGAGCCATGTGGATGTTGTTGAACCAGATCAAGGATGTCTATTGGCCTTTCAAAGGTTAAACACAGATGATAACCTTGTTAATTCAAACTCAAAAGTTTTGTACAAATGATACCAAAATTCTCTTACAAGTTCAAAAAGAAAGTTATATTTAAATTAAGTTTATATTTGACTGGCTATCTAGGCATAAGTTTGGGCTTTAGCTAGTTTATTAATTAGAAGGAATATGTTAAGCTTCACAAAGGTACAAGTAATTGAGTGTATCCGATTGGCTGATTAACTGACAGACTTTAGAGTTCAAGTAGTTTCAAAGGGAATAAAATTTTCAGCATTTTATATATATAGTGGAGATAAAGTTGGATTGATAATTTACAG
Source organism: Gossypioides kirkii (assembly GCA_005610355.1). Lineage (NCBI taxonomy): Eukaryota > Viridiplantae > Streptophyta > Magnoliopsida > Malvales > Malvaceae > Gossypioides > Gossypioides kirkii. The sequence continues at coordinate 4,478,458 of CP032254.1, read as the reverse complement.
GACATGCTGCATTAAATCAAGCATTAAAAACTAATCAATCAAGAACTAGATCCCTATGGAATTTGACCACATTATTAAATTACAAATTAATATGCTAGTAGGGTCAATCTCTAAATTAGACATGATGCTATATTTGTTTCACAGTTTTATTGTTACTGTTTTGTCTTATGATTTTGTTTGCATGTTGGAAGTCAATTGCTAACAGTAATTTATAGTACCATCAGTTTACCTCAGTTAAGAGAGCTTCTATATAATTACTGATCAGGGTTACACTACTCTTCCAATGTTTTTCCACATTTTTCTAATTAATTGGCTGAGTTTTACATTATTTAGCTATCTCATAACCTGTGGCCAAAACCCACCAATCTTCCATTTCACAAGCTATTCGATCTCAGTTTAAATTCTTGGGGAAAAAAGTCCAATTCACTTCTTCCAACACTCAGAATGAGTATTAGATATGAACGAGATATGCTCAATTTTTTGGTTTTTTCATATTCAAATTCAAATATATGGGACACAAACATTTATAATAATAAAGAGTCCAAATATAGATAAGCATAGTTAGCAGTAACAAACTCTTCAAATTAGTAGGCACAACTTTCTCAGAGTCTCATGAACAACATTTATCGAAAAACAGTTAGCCTATGAACTTAAAGTTCATAGATGCATGTTTTCCACCATCTTTTTTTATTAGTAGATTCACAAAACTGCAGCTGAGTCTCACTAGTGAAATCAATTTTGGAAGACAAGATTTAGACAAAATGACGATTTCACAACCAAATATGCTTAAGATGTTGGGTAATCTAATGATGATATAAAACAATAAAAGTGGATGCTACATTTAATTTTGTTTTTACAAGCTACAAATCCGTACTCTTATTCTGTAAGCATGCTGATTGTTATTTAAACCATCTAATCAAAATTCTACCAGTAAATATATGACTACAGTGGATTCCTATTTCCATCTTTATACAGCAAATAACGTGACCGGGTTTTTCCAAGTGCAGCGTACCTGAAATGGCAGCAAAATTTATCAGTCTTCAAGCCCAAAATCAAATCTGCAGAAACTAAAGGAAGAGAACATTCTGACATCCTAGCAAGAATTTTGAGAGTTTATTTTTTCCTCACCATTGCGGCACAAAAGGTGCCATCCATATAACGTCACCAGCTTGAACTGGATACCTGTTTCACAATAGAAAACAGAGCAAAGAGATGAAAATGGGCTTTATGGCAGATACAGGTGTGAGCAATCAGATGAGAATATGAGATATATTGACTTCGGAAGGCCTTAGCATGTTACTTTCAATGTTCTATTACTTTGTTAGAACACGTCCTCTATGGTCCATGCAAGCACATTCCGTGGAAGATGGCATATGACATCATAAGAAGACATGCCAGAAAACACAATTGTTTGCAATGAAAATATAAAAAGGAGAAAATGTTCTTGTCTTCCCAATGTAGCTATTGATACTGCATGCCAAAACACTTTTGAAAATTTTATATTCCATGATAACCACAAATAGCAGATAAATGTGAGATAGCCAGAACAATCAGGTTGCTTTCTAGAGAATCTTCACACAATGGCTCCCGGATGATAAAGGCAATATCTAGATATTGTAGTATGCTTTAACAAGGTTTCAACAGTCATTTATGACTCTTACCAGCTATCACCCAAGCGATAAATACCCTGTCCCTCTAAAAGCAACAAACCATGTTGATTATAATGGACCTCCTGCAAAAAGCAAAAGGAAAACTCATCTCAAAAGATGCTCAACTATAAGGAGCACTGGGTATCACTGAAGTGTAATACAAATCAGAAGTGGATCAAAATGATTAATGAATGCACATGTTTAAGCCTAAAAATGTATCAAAAAGAAGAATTAGCAAACTTTGGCCTAATTCAGTTTACTTATAAGGTGTATTAGTCAACTTTATTTTTCCTTCTATTTTCTAGTTATGGTAATATATTTCCTAGTCTCTTTGATTATAATCAGTTCTATGATGATACATAAGTAACCAAAATGAATTTTAATACCAGCAATTATCAAATAACATCGTGTCAACCATCCAGAAACAAAGGCTTACCTTCACATTAAGGAATTCTCCCGGTTGAAAATCCATAATCTATAATAAAGGGTCCAAAGTCAAAACATCAGCTATACAAACAAGAATTTATTGTCTTTATTTCAGAAAAGAACTCTTTACCAATCCATATCATATCTAAGTAAACAAGGGAAATGATTTCCAAGTTTTACATTTATTATGGAAATAATGACAAAATAGGATTTCGTTTCAATAACTGAAAAACAACTATCAAGTAGTGAACCAAAGCAAGAATCTGAATGAAAAATAATAATCAGAAACCAGTCCACTTCTCCGTTAGTAAGAAACTGGCAATCAAGCCCAATTCATAATTTACAATTATCATTTACACTGTACACTGCATCACCCTAAGGTGATAAAACTTACTGCATCAAATGTTTTTGGCTTTAACCTTGGAAGACCTAATTTATGAAGGTTTATTATCATGTAATCCAAATTCTCTCACTGAGTGTTTTAACAAAAAATGCATGCTAGTTTAGCACTCAAAAGGGAAGTTATATGAAGCAAAAAAATGACTGCCAAATGAAACACGGGATTAAGGTTTGCAGCATGCATCCTTTATTACCATGAAGATTAATTTTCGTTTTTTAGGCATCTAACAAGAAAAAAACAAAACTTAGTTTAGCATATATCTTCTTCAATCTTAAAGCCTCAACCAAACAAAATTTGGATTTTTGTATAAGCAAATAACATAGACAACATCATACGCTAAATCAAGACAAGAAGTGAAGTTGGGAAGTGACTATAGCTTACATGGATATTGAAGTCATAAGGCATTGATGCTGGAAGAAGCTTCCTAAGTTCAAACACCTGTGAAGTAAAGAAAGGTCGTATGAGAAAAAAAATCCAGATATCATGTATATAAGTTCAGCATCAGGAATCCTTCTTAAACTTTTGTATGGAAAAACCACCTCTTAAAAAAAACAAAATCAATATAGTGCAATGTGATTGAATCACTTTACAAATGGGGAAATGGAATTATTTCCATATGTACAAATCTGGAGCCTAGAATAAATACTGACAAGAGAGCAAATAAGAAGAGGCAAAACTGTATTACCTCGCCAGGAGTTTCTAGAAGTGGCTGCTTATCTGTTGAACCAACAATATGCTCAGTGATGTGATTATCAAGAAAGGCATATCTACAAGGGGCAAGTAGAACATGCTAAGAGAATTAGATATTAATAATTAAGAATGTAGAACTAGTACATCATCCCAATAAGCTTTCCAAACGTAATTAGTCCTGCAACTAGTGACCTCTGTGTCAGAATATCTTAATAAGAGAAGTTTAACAGATACACAACATGATGTGTGATGATGTACATTCGTTCAAATACTACAAGAGTAGCAGAGCCATCACACTTCAGAGAATGATCAAAATTAGGAGGAAGATACGCATATGAATCTACCTGCATAACAGAGAGAATGACATCAAGATTTATATTTCCATTAACGTATGCATCCCCCCCCCCCCCCCCCCCCCCCGCGTCTTGTTTTTTCCTCTTCTAAATTTTTGGTATTAAGAAAAACTGGAATGGAGATACATTTGTTTATTCTTGTGAAAAAACTTGAAAGGTTCTTTTAATACAAATAACAAGGTACTGCTGATCTGAAACTACAAAATAAAACTCAAAGTAGGGAAAGATAAGCTGTTAACTTTTCAAATATTATTGGAGAAAGATACGCCCACTAGCACATGGAAAAAAATTCGAAGCCTCTACTAGAACATTGTAAAGGGGATCATGCTAATTTTATCGGTACTATTGCATTCATTACGTATTGGTTAGTAAATGTAAACGGAGCATCCTTTACCACCAATTTGCTGCTAATGCCAGATGAATTGGTGAGAGTGACAGCACCCTGAGTCACAAATATGAGCCTAAGAACAAAGATATAATGGGCATTAAAACTCAAAGCAAAAAAATAAATGGACAGTGTGATTGTTATATTTGAGTCTTATCAATTTCTGCTAAAACAAAAAAACAAACAAAAACTCCCCACCTCTCCACATCATTAGGAGGAAGCCCTGACCTCGAGTTTTCTGCAAACAGATAAACAACAGTGTATTAAATCATGCACTTTGTTCCAATAGAACTGACACTCATATAGGATCAGACCTAGCATTTTTGCCAGATACATCGCGAAATGTGAACCAATTGCCGGTGTTATTAAATATGCTCCAAGTGTATTTGTCCTGTCAAAATAACTCGAATCAATATAACCACGCCAACAAAGTCAAACATTTATAATAATAAAAAAAAACAGTTTAAATCTAAGCATGAGTGAAATACCAATCAGGCAAAGGACTGAAAACATGACTTTCTGGCGTTATTAACGCGTGGTCCCTTTTGTAAACACTACGAGTGAAACCAGGTAAGTCTGCAAAGAAACCAAATTAAACTTGGAAAGTAAACATTTGTCTTTCCCTAGTAGGCTGTAGCTGTCCAGAATTTATCAGAAGAAGCTAAAACTAACATAAACTAACCTTGGAGATGCGAAGGAGACAGAGTTGGGCTAGTGACTTTCCAGTACAAAGGTTTAGAGGAAGTATCAGTTTGGTCCAATATGGAAGGAGCGGAACAGAATCCTTCATCACCCCGTATTTGGTTGAACATACCTGAGAAAGCAAAGGAAATGCACACACACACACAACAAAAAACCCAATAAAGATCGGGATGATTGAAGTTAGTAGTGGATAGGAAATCATAGGAGGAAAGTACTTATTAGAGTGAAGGATAAAAGTAGAAGTCGAGGAAGAGAGGGATTCTGCATTTTCTTCAGCGTATTTCGTTGTCGTATAGATTATGGGAAAGGGGCAGGATTGGACTGAGTACTGATTGTGTTGTGTGGTTTAGGATTTGGAGTATGAACCTTAATTTTTTACGGGAAATTCTGAAACTCACAAAGTCGTGTTGGGGATTGAGTTGGACTCCCACTTCGGTTTTCTTTTTTTCTTTTGTCATTTAGAAAGATTAATTATTTTGGTCCAATTTTTTATTAGTCCTCATACTCTGTATACATTATGGATTTAGTCCTTATACATTAATTTGATCAAATTTAATCCTTATACTTTTCTAATTTCTAAATCTCAGCCTTAAGAAAATAACCATCGATAAATCCATAACTAACCTTTTTTATGAGTAATATATAAAAATAACAAGATGACATAGCATTATAAATGTAATTATATGTTTATCATGTCAAAATATAAAAATAAATTAACTTAATGAATTCAACAATTATTATTTGATCAGGACTAAAATTTTAAAATTAATAAAATACAAAAACTACAAATAATCAATTTAAAATATTAGGACTAAATTCATAACTTACATATAATACAAAAATTAATGATAGAACTTAACTTTTTTTTTTTACTAAGAAAGACTAATTTATGAAGTGACATAAATGCATACACTAATATAAAATTTTATGTCTTTCATAATTTTTTTATACAATTAATATTTTATATTAAAAAATAATTTAATAAATTCAATATTTGAATTATTAAAATTTAATCGTATAAAAAATTATAAAATGATGTAAAATTATAAAATGAATCAATTCCTTCATTTAATTGTTAATTTATTAAATATTTTTTATTAGTAAACCCTAATCTTATACTTATTGGTTGATAATATTTGATGATATTGACATGTTATTTATTGTTTGATTTTTTTTTTAAATAATGTTTTCATTGTATCAAGGCATGTTGCATTCTCACTTAGAGATTACAAGTTTTAATTTTGGAGATAATAATTTTATGAAATACAATTATTAACATTAAACATTAATCATAAAACATTAATAAAGAATACTGAAAATATAATGTTATTTTAATTAAATTAGACCGATTGAATCGATAATCAACTAGTTTACTAATTGAGAAGAGGATATTGAACTCCTTTTTAAACAAATCATTTGGAATCGCTTTTGAATCGAAAATCAAAATGGTTAAATTGATAAAAAAAATTCTCCAATAATGAATTGTTACATAACATATCATGATAACATTTGGAACATAATAAAATGTATAAATTGTTGAATTGTATGGTATTGAGACCTTAACAACGAATGTAGCATCCAATAACTCAAATATGATGATCGAGTCGAGTACGGAGTGTTACATTATTATTTTGATGCCTTAATTTTATTATTTTAATCAAAATCTCATTTAGATTTTATATAATGCTTTAAAAACCGAATAAGTAGTCAAATTAATCATACCACCAATTTTTGGTTTGACCTTCGATTCAATATTAATTAAATAAATAATTAAAAATTCATAAAAAAAAGTTAGTAAAAAACATAAAATGGATCAATCACCATTTTTATCCTAATTTTTGGTTTTTTTTACGTGTTCAAAGGTAGGTTCAGTCTCCTTTTATTTGAACTTTTATACCAATAGTTTCAATTAAACTGGTTAGTTCAGTTTGAATTTAATCATATTGATTTTATATTAATTTTTTATAAATATATTTGATAGATAAATTTTTTACCTAAGTGTGCTATAATATTAGATTATGTAAAAAATTTAAAAGATAAGAAGGAAAGTGTTTGTCATTAAAAAAAAAAGTTTTCATTTTCATGAGAATTTTAAAATAGTAGAGATACTAACCTATTGAATTAACGTATTTTATTAATTAAAAATAACAAGGCGGAAACGCCACCAAACTAGGGTTTATAAAATAAAAGGCGGTTTATGTCATAACAACAATTTATAGCCGTTGAGCCATTTTTTGCCCAGTTGAAGTTCTATAGAGATTGTAGGAAAAATTTAAAAAGAAAAAAAAAAAAGAGTTTCTCACTGGATGCAATGGCCGACGCCGTTATCTCTTCACTTTCAAAGAGTTTTGGACAAATTCCTCCATCGGCCATTCCACCTATGTTGGATTGTATATTGACCTCAACTGCCGTATCTCCGTCGTCACTTTTCTCTTCTCTTCTCGACGATCTCCCCAATCTCATTGAGGTAATTTTCTTCTTCTACTCTACTAAACCCTAATCGGAAAATGTAATTAGTGTTTTTCTTATTTTATGTAAAAGAAGTAAAGTCTACCATTAGTTATTTTCTTTTCCATATTTTTATAGCAATTTGTGCATTTTTGTGTGTGTGTAGAGTGCTAACAGAGATGGGAAATTGGACCCTGATCGTCGGAACAGTATTGCGTCAATGATTGGAGCGTTATGCCATCTTCTTACTAAAGCGAGTCAGTTATATTTTCCTCTTCTTTTTTCCATTTACACTTTTCAGAAGAAAAATGTAAACGTAGTCCTGCGTTTCTTTATGGTAGTTTATTTCCGTTTGTTGTTTATTTCCATCGTTTTGAAATGTTACGAAGAAAAGTTGGGTGACTCTGGCCTATCTTTTAGTGAACTTAAAGGTTCGTTTGAGGATAAGGTGAAGTTGAGTTCATGTTTACCTTGCTAAGAGACTATAGTGGCTGAATTAATTGTTACCTTGGGTGATTCTGATATTAGTAATTTAATAAATAGGTTTTATCTGTTGAGCTGAAACTAAGGAGACTTTTATCCTTGCTTTATTTACGAATCACAATTTATTTATGAAGTTCGTTACTATTGGCAATATCTAAGCAGATATTGGTCGTGAAGAGCTGCAATCTTTTTTATGGAAAGGGTTTATTCCGCTGATGAAAATGGGACATGGTTTTGACCAAGAGCTTCTTAACCAGGTAGAATAATTAATTGCTTTTATTTAGCTTATATTTACCCTTTTTGACATCTAGTTACGTGCATCATCTTCTTTTTATTTTTTATAGTCTGGTCAATGCATGATGTTTTATATTAGATTGCAGATTCATTCTTTGATGTTGTGCAAAGTATTAATGCCTGGGAAGTTCTGGAAGCAATTTTGGTGCCTTTTTCGCTAAGGTCTATTGGCTTGTCTGCTGGTATAATTCAAAATGGAGATTTGCATGGTAATGGATTGGATAGAAGCTCACTTTTCCATGTATCAAGTGACTTGATTGAGAAGTTCATAGAAAATTTGCATGTTGACAAGGATTGTAAGCTGTCTATATCTGGATATTTTCCCTTGCCACTATCATGCCATGTTTTAAGCATTACTTTGGATGCTGCGCTACGAAATTTTCAAGCTGCTCCAGTTACAGGCTCAGTTTCAGAAACTGTGTCTTCTGTTGAAAATTTCACTGCTAATTTACTTTGGAATTTGTGCAATGCAACTGAAAGATTACTCTTACAAAGTTCAGAAAGTCGGTCTTGTACAATTGGCTTTCTTCTACCTGTCATATTCAAAGCATTTGTTTCTCAAAGCTCTTTTGAAATCTCAGTTCATAGGCAGATACATATACTGTCCAGGTAGATGGTTGCTTGCAAATTGTGTTTGTTATTAAATTTCTTTTTACCTTATTTAACTTGACCTGAATCCTTACATTACTGACTAAATCTGGTTGGCTTTCAGCAATCATTTCTTTATGAGAATGTGGACTTGCTGTAGAAAATTGTTCTCTCTTGGATCATTAGAGAGGAGAGATTCATACAGGATACTTTCCCTATATTTGTCTTATCTCTCCTGTAGTGGAACTTTTCAAAACGCTAACATGAGTGATGGAGCAGAAGAGTTTGATATAAGAAGTGAAAAAGATCTTTGGAATGAAATCAAAAGAGGATTGGTATTTAACCAAACCTTTTTCCATCTTCTTGTTGATTTAAGTTTATCTAATATAGATTAACTTACTGTCCTTTTCATTATTATTTCTTTATTTGATGGTGTGTCAGGTTGACGAGGAGGGCCTAGTGAGGAAGCAGTCATTGCATATACTGAAGACACTGTTATGTATGGGTAGTGGGAACCAACATCATTCTGATATTTCAGAGAAGAAAACCCAAGGGAAGCATTCAGTTCCTCATGGTGTGACAAAGAGAGAGCTCTGGGCTTATAAAGAAGCAAAGTCACTGGGGGTAGGGAAACTCTGCAACTCAATTGATTCAGGCATGAACAGTCTGCAGCAGTGGGAGGCTTTCGTTCTCTTATTTGAAATGCTTGAAGAGTACGGTACGCACCTTGTAGAAGCTGCTTGGAATCACCAGGTGCTGATAAAATCCATTTTTATGAAATTATTGGTTCAGTTGGCTTAATTAGATAGACCTTAGATCACCTGTATGTACAATGATACAGGAGTAACAGATGATGATGGTGACAGAAAGACATTATAGAATTTTGATTTTGTTTAGTTAGCAAAAGTTAATTTATGTGATAAATAATGCAGCAAGCACATGTTCTCTATAAGGTAAAGTATGAAGAAAATAGTTACTAGGTGTTAATTTCAACCACAACACCAATGAGAACTGTAGTGCATGATGCTTGAATGAGAGAGTGTTTAGACACTTGGATGGTATAAAATGTTTGAAGAAATATGTTATATTATTGGCAAGAGATTGGAGTGCTTTCGTGGCTCTTTTGAGGAGTCTTTAATTACTTGTTTAGACACTTGGATGTGGTGGCAAATGTTTGAAGATATAAGGTTTCTGTCATTGTCCACCTGAAGTGGCTCAAGATTTCTTTGCACTGAACATATGATGAAATGTTGGTAATTGTTTGCCGTAGTTGACTATTTATTATTTCTCAGGATTATCTACACAATCAGTGAACTTAAGTTTTTTATTTATAGTTATGGTCATCTTTCCACTTGCATGGTGGCATGTCTCTAATGTATTATGTCCCAGTGTCTTGCTGTAAAATGAAGCAACCTTTATTCACTGATGCTAAAGAAGATGCCGTATGACTCTTATAATATTTTTTGTTTTTTCTGTAGGATGCGAAACTCTATTAGAACCTCAGTTCTTCTCTGCCTACCTGCCTAAGTATTTTGGTTTCTTGCAGATAACTTCGTTGCTTCAATTTTCTGTTTCACATGATAACTTTGTGAGTGCTATTAGTGGAAGCATGCATCAAACTCAGTCAGAAACTTGGGCTGAAGTCTTTAGCTGGTTATCAATTTTGTGGAAGCGAGGGTTTTGTCATGATAATCCCCAAGGTATTGATGTCTTGCTGGCATGACCTCAATTAGGGATAACTTAATTTATAGTTTATTGCAGACTTTTTCATAATGTGTTCCTTCTGTCTTTCTTTTCAAAATAATGCAGTTAGGTGCATGATCATGCAGTCATTTTTGGGAATAGAATGGAGAAAATATGGAAGTTGTGTGAAGTCAGTACCTGAGAGTTTTATTCTTGGTTCATTGATGGAAGCTTTGAATGATCCAGTTCACCACAGTGATTTTGGTTTGCCCTGAATCTGATTTACTTCCTTTCTTAATTATCTAGCATGGAATAGTTTGTATTATCATATTACCAATTGGATTTAAATAAGTAGATTTGTATGAGAGAAATCTTACAGTCTTGTCACTTTCAGGGCCTGATCTCTGTTTCTTCTTTCTCAGTTGATGTGCAACTTTACATAAACAAGCTCGAGCCCCCCATTGTTTTACCCTTTTTCTTTCTATGTTCAGGCACAAGTCATTGGCATGCAATCTGATACAAAATACTTTTTCTCCTAAACTTCCTAGTATGTTTCAATCCGCGTTTCTCATTAACTGTGATTACATAATTTGGAACTTAGGTTGAGCATCTCCATAAATGGCGTCTCCCCTTTGTTCTCTTTTCCTCTTGTTTTCTTTTCTGACCTTCTTGTTAGTTACCTAAGTAAGATACTTCCATATTAAAATTTCATGTAAAAATGCTTGAGTTTATTCATGTTTTATTCTTTGTAGTCTCGCTCTCTACATTAATTTCTGCAGTTGTTGGTTTACTCCATCTATTTTGACTGGTTAATGTTTTTTTGAATCTTCTGAGCTGAGATGAGTAACTTAGAATTCCATATTTCAATCGGCTGTTCTTTTTCTCAACTTTTAGGTGTTAAAGGAATTTACTCTTCAAAAACAATTGAGGGTGCTACTCATTTTTTGCATCACTATTCAAGCTACTTGGATGCAAGGTATGGATTATAGGTCTGATTTTTTTTATTTAATTAATTAGTTTTTTAATATTGTAGAATGCAACTTGTAGAAAACTGTAAAACTAAGTTAGCTTGGCAAGAATGATTTATGTATCATTATTCTTTTTCATTCTAATCAATGTTGTCTTTGACATGCATATTAGTTGGGAATAAACAATGAGTATTAGTTGTTCATTTGAATCTTATTGGTGAGCTTTGCTACTTAAACCCAACCGAGACTTTTTCCTTTATGCCGGACATTGTTGCCAAAGTAAGGTTTCTAGATACTCAAAGATAATGCATGAAATGTAAAGACTCCTTATGTTATGCAATCATTTTATCTTTTAGGACATATCTTACATATGTGGTAGTTGAAGAAATTGTTTTTCTTTGAACTCCATATTGCAGCCTTTCAGGAATGCTTTCTTCATTTTATTATTATTATGCTTTATGTATATAAACTCTAAATAGCTGTTTGGCTTGCAAATGCGTAAAGATTTAGAAATGTTATATCATTTAGCTTCATATTGACACTGATCAGACTTTCAGTAAGGTGTTGTTTACCCTAAATTTTATCAAATCCAAGTGTGCTGTTTTGACCTGTTATTTCCCTTTGATTTCATTTACGGTCAAATCAAAGAGAAAGTACTGGCTGTCTGGAGCATTGGAAACTTCTAAGCTGCTAAATGGGTCAAATTCTGTTATGTTTGATGCTTACATGCCTTACAAGTCCCTCCCCTTTCTTCAACCATTGGACTCCCATGAATCTATAAATTCTCTGTGAATAAGCTCTATAACGATGTTCACTAGTTGGGTATCACAGCTTCATGCCATACCTATCATTGTAGGCATACGCACATGCAAGAGAAAGTACTTAAATATCTGGAGCAGTAGAAATGTCTATAATGATTGATGGACAATAACTGTTCTGTTGGGATATCTTTGAGCCTGATATGTTATTGTTACAGGGAAGCAGTTATCTTTTTAAAAAGCTTAGCATCCCTTGCTAAAAGGAAATCTTTTAGTAGAGCCGGCTTGATGGGTCTTGCAGAATGTATTGCTGCATGTGCTTTTGGGGCTCGTAAATACAGCAACAATAAAGTAGAATCTCGTGAATTCGGTACTGTTGATGAGGTCCAACCGGAATATTCTTTGGAGAACTTTCTGTACGATAATGGGACAGAGTTGCTCGATTTTCTTAGATATGTTCTTGAGAGTAGCAAACAACATTTCAATCCTAATTACCGTTTTCGAGGTACCAATCTTCTTAAGAATTTTAATAATGTTTCTTATAGTTACACATATACTATGCAACCACTGAAGGCTTTCAGAATCCTCCCGACACTTTTCTTTTGTGTAATTGTCAGTCTGTGAAAAAGTGGTAGAGGCTGCTGCTTCTATGGTGCCAGGAAGTGATGTTTCTCTTGAGATACTTTTGCACTTCATTTCTACTTTGCCACGGGAAGTTACTGATTATGGTGGTAGGAAGAACATTATATCTTATTTTATAAACCTAGCTATTTGCTAGCTTCATTTGCTGCTGCATTATCCATAATGGCATTTATGAATTTCCATATGAATTAGGTATTCTTTATGTGTCTCTTTTTTTTTCCTATTTTGATCTCTGGTTATGATTTAAATTGGGTCGAATGATTTTCTACTGAAAAAAAAGGAGCTCAAAGCTTTATTTATTGAACTTTGTAACAACTCTCTTTTCACTGTTTCACTTCCCTGACTGAAAATATGTTTTCTCTTCACTGGAGCTAAGGGATTGGAGGTTTCAAGCATACTACCTTCAAGGGGGCTTTATATAGGAAATGACTGTTGCAAAATGTAGTAACACTTTTGGTGTTGTGTAGCTAGCTTTGAGTATGGTAAGGACTGGGTTCAGAAGATATTTGAGTTGGATGGGGACACTTTTGGTGATGTTTTTGGAAAAAAGCATCAGAGGTGGATGAGATTTATATAAAAATTTCTTATTTTGTAATGATACAGGATGTGGGGAGGATAATTAAAATATCCTTAGTCTGAAGTATGCCTCAGCTATCGAATCTTCTTTTTTTTCTCTCTGAAACTTTAGTGCTTGTTTTACTTGTCACCTTATGATCTGGATTTTTGCCTCATCTCATACTACCTTCTTATCGATCTTCATCAATCCTAATTGCATGAATTTATTTTCTGAAGTATCTTTTCTTGTCTATTTTCTCAATGGAGGAGCTTTTTTTATATGTATAAATTGGTCCATCTCTTCAGGCTTGCTACGTGTAAGAGTGCAAGACTGGCTTTTGCAAAACCATCAAGTTACTAGTTCTGGTGGTATCCAGATGCAGCTTTTGGAAAGTCTCAATGAATTTCCAGAGCGGTTCATTATTCATCATTGTTTGCTTCAAAATTTCGACGATGAAGACTTGGATGCGTGGGAATTTGAAGTGAGAAGATGGGCAAGAGTACTATTTCTTGTAATCAAGGAAGAACATCAATTAGCACCTTTAATGACGGTTTGCCCTCAATTTTCCCTTTATGCGCTCAATCTTTTTATTGACCGTTTTATTCTTTTCTCGTTGTTGATTGGTATAGATTTTAGATTATAGAATGTAACTGAAAAAAACCATTTTTTTTGCCTCAAGGTATTAATGGTAAGGCTTAAATGCAAAATTGGCCTCTATACCCCTTTTCTCATTTAGATACCTTTGTTTTTTGGTAAAAAATGATACCTAAACTATCAATTTTATCTCATTTTACCCCAAAACATGATAGGAACCAATAAGAAAGTGACACATGGTATGTTCTTATTGGACATAGTACACTTGGGTAAAATGAGACGAAGTTTATAGTATAGGTGCCACTTTTGACTAAAAACACTTTAAGTACCTAATTACAATTTTATAGTTGAGCCTAATGTTAATACTCTTTCATACCAAAGTTCTAAAATATAAGCACATACTTATGTACTCTCGTATGATGTCTCTCTGAAATATCAATGTGCAGACATCAATTTGAAAAAGAAAAGCTCAAAGATCACTTGTTTTTTAATTTGAAAAAAAGGGGATCTTTCTCCTTTCATCATGGTCCTTTGTTGGTTCTCATGTTTTCATCCATCTTATCCTGTTAGGATGCTTGTGTTATTTACTTATTCTCTTCTATAATGTCTGTGCTCTATTGAACATATGGAATCTTAGTTACTACATTTTGTCCGGTTGAAAGGTTGTACAGGCTTCTGTTTCCCATGAAAATATTCTGCAAGCTGACTGCATGAAGAATCGTTTGCATTGTATCTGTTGATTCTGGCATTCCTTTTCAAATATCATTTGATAGTTTTGCACAATAGGGGTCTGAAATTCTTTCTTTTTTTTATATTTGATTGTGCAGTTTATACAACAACATGGAACAAATATTTGTAAACAAAATAACCATTCAGAGTGGGTACCTGTGAAGTTTCTCACCCTTATATTGGGCTTAATTCAAGAGATCCAGGTAATGCAGAGAAGAAAACATGGGGCCAAAGTACAAACCAAATTTGAAATTCAGCGACTGGAGACAGAGGAGCAATCAAGTGAGGCAGAAGCTTCAAACATTTACAATATGTTCACTGATTCTTTACTTCTTATACTGGTAGTTATGCCTTCCTAAATTGTTTTATTAAACAAAGAGCATTCCTAAATCATTTTGTCAAATAATGAGCATTGTTTATAACTTGTTATTGAGAGAGCTCTACATAGATGTTCTGTTTTGCATGCAGGAGGAACTTGTATCCTTTTGCAACTTGTCTTGTTCCATATTCTCATCTGGTTCTGATATAGAGGACAAGGTTCTGCCTAGTTCTGTGAGAGGAAAACTTGGTGGTCCTAGTCAACGAAGATTATCAATTTCCTTGACAACTTGTGTGTTGCAAGCTGTACGTCCCATTATATTATTTATTCATTTCATTAATTGATTTCTTCTTTAGAACTGTAGCTTATGTTCAAGAACTTCAATATACCTCACCTT
Organism: Gossypioides kirkii; assembly: GCA_005610355.1. Taxonomy (NCBI): domain Eukaryota; kingdom Viridiplantae; phylum Streptophyta; class Magnoliopsida; order Malvales; family Malvaceae; genus Gossypioides; species Gossypioides kirkii. Next base: position 4,463,394 of record CP032254.1, on the reverse strand, counting down.
CATCCACTGCAAAGAAGATAATTTGAAACGATTGCCTTTGGTGCTCATTAATTGCTCTCTCTCTCTCTATGCATTTCTCATCTATAAATATTCTCTTTTATAGTTATCATTTGTTCCTATTTCTTTTAAGGTGAAGGCATAACATGTCTAAATTTCATATATATATATATGAACAGACAATCTCCGTTAAAGCTGTTGCATATATCTATGCCTGGTGTGCACAACAAAGAAATGGTATTCCATTAAACTCTGCCTTCACTGCTGTGTGGAAATTCTACTGTAATACTATCACATCTCCAACTTGCAACTCTGAGGTGAGTTTTTGGGCATCCTGTTGCAAAATATGACCTTACTTTAAACATTTGTGTGACCAATATGATTGCCTAAAACCAGAGTGAAGCTGAAGTACGTCTTGCTGCATATGAAGCATTAGCTCCTGCTTTGAAAGCACTTGTCTCTGTATTGGCTCCTCAAAGTTTGGCCCTTTTTATGGAAAATAGCAAGTCGTTACACCCTGCAATAGAAGGTGAACCTTGGTTAGATACCTTGGTTCTTTCTTTTCTTCAGAATATCAATAATCTTCTTGCTGTTGGGTTTATGGCACGCACTAGGCGAGCAGTTTTGCTTAATTGGAAGGTAATGCTTATTTGTTAGGCTGTTTTTGGCCATTTCTTATTTGTTAGGTTTAACATTAGTCTTCCTTCATATTTTTTTCGTTTAGTTTTGGTGTCTGAACTTATTCAGAGTTATACTGTTGATCTGATGCACTCCTAAAATTGGATGACAGATGTTAACTTGAAACTTTTGTGTATCTTTAAAAAATTGTGTATCTACAATATATATTTTTAAGATTCTTATTATGTTTTCCTTCAAATTTTGCCTTACACACATAGATAGTAACTTAATTTTTTTGGGTTTGTATCAGTATTTTTAAGATTTGTGCTCTTTTCCCTTTTAATTTGCCTTGACCATAAAAAAATATTTAAGAAAAATTTGCTGAAACTAATAAAAGATGTTTGCTTGTTAATACAGCATTTTTTCATAGCTTAATGAACAGTTCAAACTGTACTGGTGTGAGGTTTTGAATTCTAATGTGATCCAATCATTAATATGTCTTAGTTCAGATGAATTTGGAAGTTTTCCATGTTTAAATATCCTTGCTTATGTATAATGTAGCATTTAAGATTTACTTTTGTTACTATACAAGATCATGATTAGAAGTGTTTTCTTTCCAGTTATTTTAGGATTCTTGTATGAAATTATATTTGTCTGTATTGAAGTATTCTATATTAATTTTAAATCTTTATAGAGGATAAAGCTTTTTAACTAAAGTATTTTTTGACAAATGAGTTTAGCAAAAAACAATTTTGGTAAATTTTATTTTCTAAAGTGCCACAAAGTACATAATGTTAAGGTTTTGAGAGTACATTTTTCTTCTTTTTTTATGGAACTTTTATGTAGGTTCTTGAGATGTGAAACTTGTCTTAAATTTTGCTTTTTTTTTTTCGACTTTTAATTAATACATATTCAAGTTCATCTTGAAGAGTAACAAAATCATAAATCAAAATACTAACTGAATTTCGTGATTGATTCAGTGGGTTATCTTAGAATCTCTACTCTCAATTCCTTATTATAGTTTCGGGAGTAAGCTTCAACAAGAGGATGGTGGCTTTTTTTTCTCTGATGCTGCTCTCATAAACATTTTTACTGATACTGTTGAGAGGTAAAAAAATTTGCTGAGCTTAATTCTTTTATTATTTACTGGAAGAAGGTTGCTTATTCATGCAGTATTTATTTTGCATCTCTTTCCTGTGGCTTTTGAGATGCCTATGCCCATATTAACTCATATATTTCACCAGCATATTTTATCGTAAGCAAAACATGCTTCTATGTAAACACTAATTTGCCCAACACGTAATATTGCTTCATTTATTTACATGTTATATGATGGAATGTTTCAAATTGTTGTTCAATCTCAAGGTGAGTCATTTAGCAGTACTTGTTTGTTCTTTTCTAATTCTGTTCACATATTTCTTTCCCTCTTGATTATATGCCGACAAGGTGATCCTAATACTATTTGATTTCTTCCTGAATAACCTTGCAGCCTTGAGAATGCTGGGGAGGGTTCTGTTTTACCCATGTTGAGGTCCATCAGATTGGCCTTGGAGCTATTTGCTTCACGAAGGTTGTCTTTGGTTGTTTCCAGATTCACTGGTGTAGATTCTCAGGTTCACATAAATTTTCTCATTTTAAGCTTATGCATATATGATCTTTTGTCTATGCATTTTGACAGCTCCCTGCTCAGTATGGTTTATGTTTGATGCAAGGGTCGCAATTGATTAGGGAGCTGCTATTCCCTCACTGTTTTGGAATTTCAAGTTAGAGATTTCAATATTTGGTTATCATTTCTGCACTAATCATGCATCGAAAGCTATTTACTTGCACAGCATCAATTCAAGATGGTTGAATACCCCCCGGTTACACTATCATGGATCATGGTTATTCAGCACTGAGATCTTTTCTAGGGGCCAAGGATGCAGGGTTTTGTTTTGTCTTTAAATGATGATAGGGGATAATGTTACAATTCTAGACTGAATTCCTGCCTTGAATTTTATAAACACTAAAATATTTCTTTCATCAGCAATGGTGGCTGCAGAATCAATTTGACATTTTGAGGGGCAGTTCATTGTTTTAGTAATATGTGTGTCAGAAATGACAAGCAGATTAGTCATTCTGTGTCTTAATAAATGGCATTCATCTGTATTCTTTCCATCAGTTTCCTTTCCTGGCTGTGTTATTTTTCATTGTCATTTGTTTAAGGAGTGATTTTTTGTTGGGGGATACACCTTTTGAATACTGGAGTTTTCTTTCAGTAACTTAGTATATAGAATTACCTCGTGCACCGTAACTCAATGCTAATATATAGATGTTATCAATCTTTACTTTTATTTTCCCTTAATTTCTGAAGGTAACTCCTGTGTTGTCTTTTATCTTGTGTCTTTCTGTTAAATTTCACGGATCTTTTCTATAATATTGCCTTTGTAAACTGCGTTTTTATATTGCCATTTTGTTTTTGTATTTTATTTATAAATATATTAGTGTGATGCTCTGAGAAAAAAACAAATTACAAATTTATATAGGTGTGGAGGAATTAATTCAACTTAGCAATTTTAATTTACCATCTGGTCTTGTAGTATATTTGTTTGCTTGGATGAAGCTATATTCACATATTTTCTCATAATTGATGCAGATGATTTGGCGTTTGGTTCATTCTTCTTGGATATTGCATTCCAGCTGCAACAAGCGGAGAGTTGCACATATTGCTTCACTGTTATCTTCTGTCTTGCATCCATCCTTGTTTAGTGAAGGAGACATGCATGATGCTGATAATGAACCTGGGCCCCTGAAATGGGTGTGTGGTTCTTCTCTTCTGTATATGTATGAATTTATGGGTGTTGGTGTTAGTGTAAGGGTGTGCTTATTGTGCATGTGTGTTGTTTTTGTATGTTGTAGTTCTATAGGACTATCTCATTTGTTACTCCATGTCAATGGTACAGTTTGTTGAAAAGCTTCTGGAGGAGGGCACAAAAAGTCCCCGGACTATTCGTCTTGCAGCTTTACATTTGACAGGGCTCTTGCTATCAAATCCAACAACCATAAAATACTACATAAAAGAACTGAAGATGCTGACACTCTATGGCTCTGGTGTTGTCTCATTCTTTTCCACTTTTTGGGTTATATCGATGTTAACCTTATAGAATAAAATAACTTTCGAATCTGAAATTTCTCCTCCAGTTGCTTTTGATGAGGATTTTGAAGCCGAGTTATCTGAAAACGATGATGCAAGAACTGAAGTTACATTATTGACTAAAATCCAAGATTCTGAGTTGACCGAGGTAAGCTCTTCAATCTATCAATTTATTGTTTTATTATGTGTATATAATTCTATAAATTTCGGGGTATAAGAATTTAATATCGTCTTTTAGCCCAAAAATAACTTCTTGTTTTGGAATGTCATCATTTAGTATCTTATGTATTAGGGTCACTAAATAAGTTTCTATTAAAAGTTACACATTTGGTTTTGTAAAATCTAGAGACTATGTTCTGAAATTATTCATAGATTCTCTAAATCTGTGATTATCTTGGAGGAACTTTTGTCTAGACTTTTTGGAGGTTTATTGTCAATATAGTATTTTTTTTTTCTTAATGGTGATTTTCTGAATTTCCATTGCATAAAAAATCATAAATAAATTGCTTTGCTGGAATTACTCATTATATCATATTCTTCTCTTTTTAGGCATTTATAAACACAGAGTTGTATGCACGTGTGTGTGTTGCTAATCTCTTTTACAAGCTGGCTGACTTGACCAATAGGTCGGGATCATCTACCGGAGACAAAGCATCCCAGTCAGCCCTTGAATCAGGAAAATTGTTTCTGCTTGAGCTTCTGGATACTGTGGTATTGTTCTTTTTGACAACATTAATTGATTGTTATTCCACATTGTCAATGAGAATGCTATATCTAATAAGTTACTATGTTTAGTAATGCAATTAACACAAGAAGTCTGTAACGTCTTATTACAAAATTGATTGCGTTCTTGTGAAAGTAAATCGAATTTGTTGACAATGTGAAACAAGTTGGCAAAGGAAGAAATTGGTCATGTTTTACAATTAATGCTCGCATATGCTTGTGACTAATAGGTATTTGGTAAGATTGTTCTCAAGAGAGGTGTGTAGTGTATGCATTTAGAACCCTATCACAAAGAAATCATGTTATTTTTCCAATAACCATGTTATCTCACTGTTTAGCATTCACAGCATGTCCACCTTGTTTGTTATGTGGCTGCCTTAGCTAACCATTTCTATCCAAACTTGCTTAAAAAGAAAGTAAATTCTACTTTTCTGCATTTATTTATAGGAGAAAATTCTCCTCAGCAAATGTTTGGATTCTAATTCTCATGGCGTTCATTTTTTGTGCAGCTAAATGATAAGGAGCTTGCAAAAGAGTTGTATAAGAAGTATAGCGCGGTAGCTGATACTTTTCTCTTCATTCTCTTTAGGTTTCTAATTCTATGTTTCAGATTGGTCTGAATGCTTCTTATCTGTCCTATCATATTTCAACAGATCCATAGGCGAAAAATACGTGCTTGGCAAATGATATGTGTTTTGTCACAATTTGTTGATGAAGATATAGTTGAAGAAGTCACACAGTGCTTGCAAATAGCTCTCTATGTAAGTAACTGTTGCTTCTTTTAGAAAATCTGATAGTTCTTTCTTAACTTATTATGGTTCGCTTAAGTTTCATAATATGGTAAGTTTGATAAGTTGTTTAGGAGAGAATAACAAGTAATTTTTTGGTTTTGATAGAAATTTCATGAAAATCAATCTCAAATATTTTTCCTTTTCCTGAATGCCTGCTCTGTGTTCGTGTATGTAATGTTTAGTTTACTTTATACTTCCAAAACACTGAATGCTTCTATTTGGTGTCGACAGAGGTTATTGTTAGGTGGTTCCATAAATCATGCAGTGTTAACACACAAATTTTCTTATTTTGTTGCATATCCCTGGTAAATGTACTTGCTGTATGGTGCAATTTGTAGATTAATTCATTGGTTGCCATTGCTAGTTAGAAGAAACTGATAATTTTGAATGGTCTTTAATTAATTATTTTGACTTTGGATTGTGTAACATATCTCCACTAATTTCTGGTCATGTCTCTTTTGCAGAGAAACAACTTACCTTCTGTTCGCCAGTACTTGGAAACATTTGCAATTAATATTTACATGAAGTTTCCCTCTTTGGTAATGCACCGTCTTAAATTTACTTAGTAAATAAATCTTAACATTCATGCACGAGTGTGCAGAAACACACATATTCCAACAGTCTACATGCCTGAATTGTCAAATATGAATTTCAAGTGAGTGAGAGGAGCCCTGTCCAGACACCAATAAAAAAGAGGCCTCTTTAGAAGTTCACTTCGCTTATGCATGGCATCATTTGCTAAAAGCTTGAATGATGCTACTGCTATCTAGAAGGACCATCCACATTTTCTGAAATCATGTTTGAAGCTTCTATAACTTGATAGGTGTAGTGTAGTCATTCAGCTGATTTTATTGATTGTTATAATCATATCACAGGTTGCAGAGCAATTGGTTCCCTTATTACGAGATTATGACATGAGGCCTCAGGTAAAATAACCAAATAAGGATATTTGTGCTTCCTCTGGTTAATTTTTTTTATTATAGATTTTCAATTTATAAGTTGTCGTTGTTACAAGTTGCAGCATTCTTCATCCTATGTTAATTTAGTCATTCTTTTTGAGAATCTTATAAAATTCACCATTCACATGACATAGCATCTATGAAGAATGATTTATATCGGCTACATGTGTAGTTGAATAATTATAGATAGTATGCAGCATGCATACCATACTATATATATGGCAAGGAAAGCATGTACCTCACAAACATATAGACAACGACACATGCACACCTCTAACCAATTTCTTAGTCTAGTTAGATGTAGTTACTCACTACAAGAAAAAGGGGGGGGGGGTGGATATTAACTCTCTTCCACTTATTCAAATTCTGGATTTTTGTGGTGTATGCATCAAATGCAGGCACTTTCTTCCTATGTCTTCATAGCAGCTAATGTGATCCTCCATGCTTCTAAGGACATTCAACTCAGGCATTTGAATGAACTACTTCCTCCCATACTTCCGTTACTAACCTCACATCATCATAGCTTACGTGGCTTTACTCAGGTCAGTTTCTCTCAAGTAGACGAATGCCACATTCTAAATTTTTATTGCCTTTACTTTGTCAAAGCAATTTTCTTTCTGACATTTTTTTGCAGGTTTTGTTACACCAAGTACTTTGCAAATTTTTTCCTCCACTGGATTCTAAAAGTTCTGAATTCATACCTTTGGAAAAAAGGTGCTTTGAGGATTTGAAATTATACCTGGCAAAGAATTCTGATTGCATGCGGTATGGTAATCTATCTACAAATATCATATGATTGGCAACTTTGCGATTCTAAGAACTTTGTTTTAGGTTGTCAACTAAATTTCCTTTGCAATGTTAGTGCATATTTTGTTAAGTTTGTAATTTGCCATTTCGCTGCCCATGTTACAAGGGTAAATAGATTGACGGTTTAGTATAGAAAGTTCATGTTTCCAAGCATTTCAACTGTTATGGAGATATATTATGCAAAGAAAATTAGAAAAGAATAAGATTAGAGAAAGAAGAGAGTTAAAAGGGGGTGTTCCACAAATCTAATAAAATAAATAAATAAATAAAAGTGATTATACTGGGATACAAATGGTTAACTTGAAAAGGCATATTTTTCATATGTCCAATATTGAATAAGATTCATCAGTGGGAGTTGAAGTAGAGATAAGGAAAGAGATAGTGCTCTCCAATAAAGTCTAGTTACACAAGCAATACTAGATGAATAAGATGGCAGTGCAATACTTTAGGTGTCTGCATTACATGCTGCTGATGATTTTTATATTTGAACCTTGAAATGTTTATTTGATTGCCTCTCAGCTTGCGAGCTTCAATGGAAAGCTATCTGGATGCTTATAATCCCAAAACCTCTGTTACTCCTGCTGGAATTTTTGTTAGTCGGGTAGAGGTATGATATTTCATAAATGCTTTTGGCTTAGTTTTGAAATTTTAGGGAGCTAAGTGTTAGTTTCTAAATTCGTGTTATGACTTTCACAAAATTATTTCTACATGAATGAATTATCCCGCATAAATGCTCAGGCAAACTAATTATGATTATTGAGAAATCATCACTGGATAAATACTATTGGTGGACAAATTTTCTTTCTTTGGCGAGGATTCACTTATTACTGTGGTTTTGTAATTAACTTACCTGCTGACAGTCTTTTGCTTCCTGAGATTGGATTGTTATTGAAAGATCAGGGTTGCAAATTTACTTATTGCATATTGACTTTGAACTGTGAGATCAAAAAATTAACATGGTGTTGCATTTCGTCTTAACCTATATTCATGCTTCTGGAAATGCTTTTGTTCTTCTCCATTAACTCGCATTTTCCCTCTTTGGTAAAAATTGCAGGATATCGGGTTTGAATGTGTTCCAACATCTCTCATGGAACAAGTGATCAACTTTCTGAATGTAAGCAGTTGTATGCTTTATTTGTTTTTGTGATGCTTTCTTCATATCTAATTTTCTGTTACTTCAGGATGTGAGGGAAGATCTGAGGTGTTCAATGGCGAAGGATATTGTCACAATCAAGAATGAGAGTCTAAATATGGTTGCAGGTCCTGGATCGACTGAAGAAGTATCTAGTGCTTGTGAAGAGAAATTGGAGTTGCCTAAAGATGCTCATTTGGACTTCCAGAAAAAGATTACTTTCTCTAAACATGAGAAGCCAGACTTGGGTTCCAGTTCCTTATTGTGCAAAGGAGAAGTGTACAAGCAACTTCTAGGTATGTATTAAGTTTGAGAAGTAACAATTTGAATGTTAAAGCTCTCGACAGTTTACACTGTATTTGTGAAATTGCATGTTTTAGGATTGGATTATGTGATTCTATCAATTGCATTTTTAAGGAAAAGAGCTGATGACATTCATGTTTTGACCCCATCTATCTCTCTCTTCTTATGATAACCCAAAGTTTTTAATTGTTGTATTGTGTCATAATGTGCAAAACAGAAATGGAAAAGGAAGATGATCTTCTTGATCAGTTGTGGAAGTCTAGAAGCTTGGCTATGGAGAGGATAAGAGGAAACCGGCAGCATATTATCCTAGTAGCATCGTTGATTGATCGCATACCCAACCTTGCTGGATTGGCACGTACCTGTGAGGTATGCTGGTTATTAAGTTGTATTTCTTTTTTCTTAGTACCTTGATTCTTATTTATCATTTATTGTTTTGAAGTTAGTATTGCAATTTATTTAGCATGTCTACTGTTCACACAAACACTCCTAAGACTTGTTCCTTTCAGGTTTTTAAAACACAGGGGTTAGCTGTTGCAGATGCAAAAATAGTACAGGACAAACAGTTTCAACTCATCAGGTTCTGATGATAGTTTTCATTTGTGCTATAACTCTCTGTATCACCCTTATTTGTTTGGCATTTATCATATGAAAAATGAATGCCCCTTCACGTTAGGTGAATGATTGTGTTCTTCTGTAACTGGAGTTATGACCTGCCTTCTGTTTGGTTGAGACTTAACTGAAGATGATATGCTAAATTAAGAACAAACATATAATAGGCATTAAAACTCAACGAAAAATAAATGGACTCTGTGATTTTTATATCTGAGTGCTAAACTAAATAGCAAACAAAAATTGACATATCATCCATTCACTTAAATTGTGCTCTGCAGTGTGACAGCAGAGAAATGGGTTCCTATTATAGAGGTCCCTGTAAATAGTGTGAAACAATTCTTGGAGAAAAAGAAGCGGGAAGGTTTTTCCATCTTGGGACTAGAGCAAACTGCAAACAGTGTACCTATTGATCAGTATATCTATCCGGAAAAGACTGTAAGTGATCCTTTGACAGGTCTACTTGGCATTTTGCTATCAAGTAATTACTCGGCCTTGTTGCTAGCTTTTTTACAATAAGCCCAGGTGTTATTTCATCAATTCTGTTGGGCTTTTAATTCTTGCATTTTCAGTTTCCATTATCAGCAGAAGGTGGTTCTCTAAAAAAATTAACTACCGACTTTAATCGATGCAGCGAGGGAATTGATGTCTGTGTTCTATTGTTTTGGTAGGTGTTGGTTCTGGGGCGTGAAAAAGAGGGTATACCAGTGGATATAATTCATGTTTTGGATGCTTGCATCGAGATACCTCAGCTGGGAGTTGTTCGATCACTTAACGTACATGTGAGTGGAGCCATTGCTCTATGGGAGTATACTCGACAGCAACGATTGTGATACTTTACAAGTACTTTTCGAACTCTACTTGTCATTTTATACTCGAAAGCAGCAGCCTTGGACATCTTTGTTCTTTCCATTTAAATGGATAATATTGTACCCTAATATCTTCAGTTTCTTCATTTGGCAAGTTGTAAATTAACTTCTTGTATCTGACTTGTAATTTGATAATGTATTATTTTTGGGAATTATGCCCTTGGGACCTCTCATTCTTAAATAAATGGTACTTCTATAATTGTAACTTTTTTTTTGAACTATATAAATGTACCTGATTAGTTATTATATTTCATAAAATAATTATTTATTAGACATTTCTTTGGAACACCTAGTACAATCTCAGTTCAAAGTCCAGGAATATTACATGTTTTAATGTGTGCTGAAGTGTTAATTGCAAATTTACAATTATTATTAATATCAAACCACCTTATTTTTTCAAGTTGGTATTTTCATTGATTAAATTGCAGGGTCTAATTAAAATAAACCTTAAAAACTATATATCTTTTATATTTTGATATTGAAAATTATTTTTGGTCGTAAGTGATATAATCCATGGACATCTCTAGAGAGTAATTATTATAGTAAATAACACGAAATTCAGGAGTCAAAATAAAGTAATATGTTTGGTGAATAGTTTATATGTTTATTGAGCATTATAAGCTTAGTTGTTTGAAGTTATGGATAGAATAATTATCGTATAAAATTAAATTATTTATATTGTTAATGATATTTAAAAATATTGATATATTAGTAAGTTCTTTTAACAGTATATTTTAATCGGTTAAATGATTGTTTTATATTTGTATAAATTTAGTTATTAAATTATAGATGAATATATATTCAAAATAAAAATGTAAAGAAATTAAAAAGTGTTGAAAATCGAAACCTTTTTTTTCGAACAAGGTCCAACAGTTTCGGTAGAGGATAAATACAGGGAGAATTCTCCAAGCACCGTCTGCCATGTGTGGGTTTCCTGTTTCCATTTAGAAAGTGTGGATTGCACCGTCTCAAATAAATGCAATATAAAACATATATGTTTATATATATAATCTCGTCGCCTACCCAACCGTACAGCTCTCCCTTTGTGTTAACTATAGACCATTCTAATTAGCACTCTTTTCATTGTTCTTGCTGTGTGTTTCAGCTTCTGGGTTTTTCACTGTTGAAAAATATTAGCTTTAGGCAACCATGAATGCTCTTGCTGCAACTAACCGTAACTTTCAACTCGCAGCAAGGATACTTGGGTTGGACTCTAAGCTTCATAAAAGCCTTTTGATACCCTTCAGAGAAATCAAAGTAAGTTTTTATGTACACTCAAATATTGGTTGGTACTAGTTTTCTTTTATTTCCATATTTATACGGAAATTATTTTAACTGTATATTTTTCAGGTTGAATGCACAGTTCCACGAGATGATGGTTCTTTTGTCTCTTATATTGGGTTTAGAATCCAACATGACAATGCTCGTGGACCTATGAAAGGCGGAATTCGTTACCACCCTGAGGTTTGCCTCTCATATTCATGGATTTAATCCTTTTATCCATGGCCTTGGTTGCAAATATAATAGTTTAGGATTTGATTCATTAGAAAAAAAAGAATTAGATGTACTGTCAAGTTTCTGTAGCTTTTTGAATGATTTAAGGTGGAGTTATCTGATTGGAAGTGAGATTAGTGATGATAATTATAAATGTAAAATATTCCTATCTTTCATAACAGCTTATGAAGATTATGTATGTTTTACTCCAAATTTTCCAATCTGTACTGTGTATGGACATGTTTTTGTTGATCTAGGTTGATCCTAATGAGGTGAACGCACTTGCTCAGTTAATGACTTGGAAGACGGCTGTAGCAAATCTTCCATATGGTGGAGCGAAGGGTGGAATTGGTTGTAATCCTAGAGAGTTGACTGTAAGCGAACTAGAAAGAGTTACACGTGTTTTCACCCAGAAGATCCATGATCTTATTGGAATTCATAGAGATGTTCCTGCACCTGATATGGGAACTAATTCACAGGTACCCTATTTCTTGCCCACTGAGCTGCTTATTAGTTGTTGATTTACTTAACTGTACTCTTATGTTGGGCAGACAATGGCATGGATTCTTGATGAATATTCAAAATTTCATGGTTATTCACCTGCTGTTGTTACTGGAAAACCGATTGTAAGTTTCTCCGCGAGAGATTCTCACCTGTATGAAGGGTGTGCTTGATAGAGTAGGAATAGTTTTTTTTTAGCTCTTTTGTATATTGGTTTGACATTGTAGGAGCTTGGGGGTTCACTTGGAAGAGAAGCTGCAACTGGACTGGGAGTTGTTTTTGCAACTGAGTTTCTTCTTGATGAATATGAAATGTCTATTGCTAATATGAAGTTTGCTATCCAGGTACTTCCAGGATTCTTCCTCTTTAATATGCTTCTTTGCATATAGTGTTTGGTTTAATAACTTGAATTACTATCTTTTAGGGATTTGGGAATGTGGGATCTTGGGCAGCATCATTTATTCATCAAAAAGGTGGGAAGGTTATTGCAATTAGTGACATAACTGGTGCAGTAAAAAATCCAAACGGAATCGATATCCCAGCTTTACTGAAACACAAAGAGAAAGCTCATAGTTTGAAGGATTTTGAAGGCGGAGATGCCATGGATCCAAATGAGGTGCTTGTTCATGAATGTGATGTTCTGATCCCTTGTGCATTAGGTGGAGTTCTTAACAAGTACATACTCTGCACTTCTTACAAACAAAGCTTGTCGTTCATCATTTCCTTCCTTTTTCCTTTCAAGAATCAAAAGTGAATTGATTTCAATTTCTTTCAAAGGGAAAATGCTGCTGATGTTAAGGCAAAGTTCATCATAGAAGCTGCAAATCATCCTACTGATCCGGAAGCAGATGAAGTAATACGGCAACTGTGTCTTCAAGTAATTTTCTGTTTCAAACATAGTTACATAACAAATCTCTGTTTCGTGCAGATTTTATCCAGGAAAGGAGTGATTATACTTCCAGACATATATGCAAATTCTGGTGGTGTGACTGTAAGTTACTTTGAATGGGTTCAGGTAATTCCAACTATTCACTTTCCCATACTGCTCTTAAAGCATAATGATTAGTTGTGCATTGATAACATCCTTTTAATGTTGGAGTATATTTAATTCATAACATAAGTTCATTATGCATTAGAGTTTCCACATTTACGGTAACATGACCGTGTATGTTGGCATAGAACATTCAAGGATTTATGTGGGAAGAAGAAAAGGTCAACTATGAGCTTAAGAGGTACATGAAGAGAGCTTTCAATGACATCAAAGCAATGTGCCATACTCATAACTGCAACCTCAGAATGGGAGCCTTCGCCCTAGGAGTCAACAAGGTCGCACGTGCTACGGTTTTGAGGGGTTGGGAAGCATGATAACCAATCCTTCTTCTGGTCACTGTAATATATTGCTTTTGTAAATACCTACAGGCTTTATTTTGTACCTTGTTTTAATGGAGTGTTTGTGACTTTTAACCTCATATTGAGCCTCCTACACAATTCAAAGAGTCTTAGCCAAGACTTGGGAAAGTAAATAAAGCAACGGGTCTAATACCATGTCATTCACATGTTAAAAACATCGACTGGAATCTTCATATATTAAGCATTGCATTGATACTTAAAAATAATGCTCATAAAAGTTCAAGAACATTACAACTTAATAACCTATTCAAATTCCGATCCTTGCTTACTCACAAATAGGGGAAAACTACAACTACAGGATTGTTAAAAAGACAAGAGAACTCCAATTGAACTAGTTACTATTGGAACCATTGCTGTCATCCTGCCATGTCGCTTGCCATTGCTTATCATAAAAGGTCGTCTCTTCAATCAGTTTCTTGATGTTATCTAAATCCTCATTCTTCCTGATTAAAAGCACTCCCACAACTGCTACAAACAACAGAGTTTTGCAAAAGATGTTGCCCATTTGGTCAACCAGACCTACTCCAGTCAAGCTATCAACAAGGTAAGCCATGAAGAACCCTATCATTGCTGCCCGGCCTGTACAAAACTCAAAACCACAAATTATGGTTAAAACATTGTAGATCTTCACACTATATCAGGACGAGAAGGATATAGATTTTTTCACAAACCATTGAGCAATTCAGCTTCAGGTAGATGGAATCTCTTCATCCATGCCCACCAAGGAATGATGGACGTATCAAACACTACAGGGTCTTCATTACTGGTGGTTTCTGGATTATCCTGGAGCCATTTTCTTCTCCTGACCTCTGAGAAAAGGGTTCAAGAAACAAACAAGAGGAATCCCAAAATAGGGAATATTATTGGACTAGAATGCCAAATATAGCAGAAAATCACCAATGTAAGTCTAAAAAGTGTTACCAGCATCAATAACAGCATCCCAGTCAGTGATTCCATCTTTTGCAAACTGCTGCAAGTCCCAGGTGCCTCCAATCCACCTAGGGTCCTCGAACTTGCTCAAAACCTCAGCATTTGCAGCCGAGGTGGTCATAGCCACTCCGTTAGACCCAGCAGAGGCCTCTACGGCGTTTTCAATCTGGTTGGATGCTGGGTCTTCGACAGCAGCGACAGAAGCTGAAACCCCAGCTCCATTGTCTGGTAAAGACTTCGGAATAGTGGATAGTAGGAGAAAGGGCCTCTTGAAAGGGAGAAAAAGAGTTGAATTGTGGGTCAACTGTGGTCTGACAGAGAAAGATGAAGGTAGAGGAGGAGGAGAAAACGTAGCCATGGAAATGGGCTTTTTGAGGGTTGGGTAGTTGATGAAGTGATGAGTGTTTTTATTAGTTTGATTTCATGCCTGAGTTTAGTTTGTCCGGACTCTGGAGCTGAGTGTGTTCTGAGGTTGTCACTTGTCAGTTATCGTATACCTGTAGTATTATTAATATTTCGACTTTAAAAGGAAAATAAATAATAAATGAAGTTGGGGAGCAATTTGGCTTCATTTTACTATCTTACGACTTCATAAATGTAGTGAAAATCATGTCTGTTCCATTCCTACTTTACTTTCTGGTTGAAAGCGTCTTGATTACGCCACTTTCTCTGTTCCCAGCCTTCATTCTTTTTTTCCTCTAATCTACCTTCTTTGGAGTGAAAAAAGTTAAGACCTTTAGAAGCAGCGGCCAACCCAGAAAATTTTGTAGAGGTGGAAATTAAATTTTAATTTTAATAATTTATATTTTTATAATTTTCAAAAAATTAAATTAAAATTTTATAATTTTAAAAGGAGTCAAAATATAATTTTATATTTATTAAATTAAAATTTAAAAAAATTAAAATATTTAAATAACAATTTTTTATTTTAAGAGGATCGGAGTCATGTCAACTTCTAGATTTACTTCTGTTTAGGAGATTTTCATAAGAGTAACTATCATAAATTCGGATTTAAATTTTAACACCATGTTTTGTTTAATATAATTGCTATGATATTATGGCACGATTTCAAATTTTACTGTAAAATAAATGTTTGGTTCATTGAAAAAGCTCAAAACGTCGAATGACGATTCAGCTTCATTTTAAAAATCATTTCAAACTTAAGTGTTAATTTTAAGTTATAAAATCTATTTGATATTTTTTAAAATTAAGCATGAAATATAATTAGATAATTATATGTTTTAAAATTTTAAAGGTAAGTTATTTAAAGAATAATGTTAATAAAATACAATATTAAAAATTAAAAAATTCAACATTAATTGATAAGTAGTTCCTATTTACTTATATTTTTTATATTTTTTTAATTGAAAATTTTTATTATTGAAAAATTCTATCATTTATTATTACTCAAATGTAAGTTTTAAAATTTTAAAAGTAAATTATTTAAAAGATAATGTTAAAAAATAAAGGGTAAACTATAAAAATAGTTACTATTGTTTCCTAAGGTTACAATTTAATCACTTATGTTTGAAATGTTACGTTTTAGTCACTTATGTTAGTATTTTGTTACGAAGTGATCACTGTGCTGTTAAGTTTCGTTATCTCCCTAACGGTAATCCTACATGGCAGTCCAACTAGATTTTAAGTGCCAACTTGGATTTTCAAATGGAAGAAGATGAAGATGAAGAAGAGAGATGTGTGAAAATAGGTTTAGGGTTTTTTAGTTAAGATTTAAGGTTTAAAAAATTTAATTAATTAAATATTTATTCTCATTCCATTTGAAAATTCAGTTTGGCACTAATAATCTAGTTGGATTGTCACGTAAGATTACCGTTACAGAGATAACAGAACTTGACGGCATAGTGATCACTTCGTAACAAAATACTAATATAAGTAACTAAAGCGTAACATTTCAAAGATAAGTGACTAAAATGTAATCTGAGGCAAACAAAAGTGATTATTTTTGTAGTTTACCGAAAAATAAAATAATAAAAAATTAAAAAATCAACATTAGTGATAATTAACTTATTAGATACTTATCATTTGTCATATTTTTTCATGACAGGTGTAAGTTTTAAAATTTTAAAAAGTAAAGATAATGTTAAAAATAAATAAAATAATAAAAATTGGAAAAAAAATCAACATTAAACCCTTATCTATTTATCATTTTAAGTCACAAGCATTCTTTGGTGAATTATGCTTAGCATCTTAGTTTCGTGATTGATGGCAGAGCCTAAATAATCTGAAGGATAAACCTTACATTAGCTATTAGGGAACAGTTCATTATGCTACAGTGAAGCAACTATTTGGTTTATTGAATTCTCTAAATGCCGAACGACAGATTCGGAGTCTATTACGCAAAATCGTTGAATAGGCATTCGGTAGAGGAGATGCTGAATGGCTAGTTCAGCCTCTTCTCTGGATGGCATCCTTTTCTTCCCCGAATGGTTATCCGTTCTTGGAAAGTGGATGAGAGCAACCTCCACTGGACTTGGTATCGTATTTATATTGGATAGTGAACTTGGGGAATGCCACTAGTTCCTTCTGTCTCACTGTTAACGCTGGCTGATTTTCTTTACCTTGAACTTGAAGATGAGCAGAAGCTTATTTACTTGTACATGAACTCCACTGGAACAACCGAGATATGCTTTTCTTATTGAAAGTTGACCGCGTTGTAGCCTGTAGGAGCATAAATGTAGTATTTTCTGTGGTTATGGGCTTCATAATTGGCATTGGAATTTTTTTAATATGTATTATACTTAAGGTTAAACTCAATTAGTTATATTTTAATGTATATTACTCCTTTCCTGGTTTCACATCTATGGTTTTTAAAATAATTTTTCCCGGAAAAAAGTTTCAGTCACTTGTTTGACCCGACTCTGCTGACATTTTACGCGTTACTCTGCAAGAAATATCTGAGATATTGCCACATGTACTGCCAATTCCTTTTATAAGAAGGTAACCATCTCCCGTTCATAGTTTTCAACGTTGCAAATATAATCTCCAGCTTCATTCTTGTGAGAATTCCCCTTATCAGATACTGCAGAATGGATGAGCAGTTGCGGATGGCGGCTGAAAATGGAGACGTTGATGCATTGTATATAAAACTCGCCCAGGACCCATATCTTCTAGACCGTATTGATCACGTACCGATTGTTGATACCCCGTTGCACGTTGCTGCCATTGCAGGAAAGCATCATTTTGCCATGGAAGTTGCAAACTTGAAACCCTCACTTGCTTGGAAGCTAAATCACGTGGGACTCAGTCCTATACATCTTGCTTTGCAGCATAAATGCACCAAAATGTTGAGAGGACTGATCACAATCAGCAGTCAGCTTATCCGAGTGAAAGCAAAGGGGATGATTACTCCTTTACACTATCTGGCGCAAACAGAGGATCCTGATCTACTAGCTGAACTTTTATCTGCTTGTCCATCATCTATTGAAGACATCACAATTCAGTGTGAGACTGCTGTGCATGTTGCTATTAGAAACTGCTCAATCAGATGTTTCAAAGTCCTTCTGGGATGGCTTCGACGAGTCAACAAAGAAGACATTCTGAACTGGAAAGATGAGGATGGTAAGACTGCACTGCATATTGCCATATCTACTTATCAGGCAGAGGCAAGTTATAATTATTTGTTATAAATGAATGATTTCGAAACATAATAATTGTAGACTAATTAAACTTTATTTTGATCATGAAGGTGGTGAAGTTGTTGGTTAAGAATGCGAATGTGAATGTCAAGAACTTCAATGATTTGACAACTATGGACATATTTCACCTTCAAGGATCATTGCAGAACACTGAAATCGGTAAGATTCTACATAAAGCTAAAGCAAAGAAAGCATCTGATCTTACCTCAAATATGACTCTTGGAGATTACTTGAGCAAGGAACTTACTCTGATTGATAAACGAGACAAATATTTTGGAATCAACATCCAAAATAATCCCAATGACATCCGAACTGTAATCCTTGTGGTGGCTATACTGATTGCAACAGCCACCTACCAGGCGGGGCTTAGTCCTCCTGGTGGGTATTGGCAAGATGATTATAAACCTCCAGCAAACAATGGCACCACCAACAACACCCACAATAGCAGCCTTGGGGATGGGCAAAGGCAACGCCGGGCAGGACAAATGATAATGAGCCCTGGTGATCTTTTCTATTTCTTAGCTGTTAATGGTTCAGCATTTTATCTGTCAGTTTGGACGATTCTGGTTATTATAATCGGCCTCCCATTTTCGAGAGCTGTCTATACGTCAACATGTTTGCTTCTTTATGCTTATTATTCTTCCATGACAGGGACCTTCCCAACACAGGGAAGTGTGGCTTTAACTGTTGGGAAGGCTTTATACATAACCTTCACTGTCATATCCACAGGTGTGGCATACATTATTCCTTGGACAGCATTTTGTAAACACCAAAAGCTTAAACGTCAGGTGGATACAATGCGAGGAAGCAGGGTGCTTCCCCTTCCCGAAAATTAAAGCAGGGTATTTGCTGTTATGTTATTCTAGGGTTGAAATCTGTGTAAAGATTTGTCCATATATAGCATAGGTACACACTACTTGTTTGGTTTTGGAGTTGTCTAGTTGCTCGAGACTCCAGATGTCATATGCTCTGTTCCTTCACTTTTTATTTGCTAAAACTGGTCCTTGTAACACAGCATTCAACTTTCCTAGAATGTAGAGACCCCTAAAATGTAATGCTATATAATAGTATCGAGTATTTTAGAGTGTGATCTTCAAATGAGTTATATTATAGATTTATATGACATGATTATTATTTATGGATGTTAAAAAATAATTTTTTAAAACTTGATTTCACGAGATGAAAGGTCACACTATTATTTTTACATTTGCTTACGAAATATCATTCTCTAAATATACGAAATAATTTATATTTATATTTAACATTCATATTCATATCCTTTTAAATGTGAGTGAAGGTTCTTACAACCTTTCATTTTAAGGACACAAATTCTTTGAAGCCATCCTCGTATTTTTTTATAACTTCAAGAGTTTTCAACATGCAACAATATATCGAAACTAATTTCGTTATTGATATTTAAACTTAAAATTAAATATATACTATATGTATCGTATCATAAATTTTTAGATTTCACATGCAATCAATTTGAGTATATGCAATTGGTAATACTTTATCTATTTGTTATTTTATTTTTTACCATAACAATTAATTTTCAAGCATAACAATGAAGGCCACAAAAAAGTTTAAAGAATGCCACCTATTAAACGACAACGTTTATTGTGAAGGGGAAAAACTAAAGAAAATAAGATAAAATAATTCGGGCTAACCCGACCCGTTTCAAAATCCCTATCGGAGTTGATCCGGATATAGTTTTCTAACTTCTTTGGTTTGAGTATTAGAATTTCTTTCTTTACACTCTCGTCCAAAACACTGCTCTCTCGAAGCACTATAGCCATCAATGGAGGTCGCAACCGCAGCCGCATCAAGCTTTGCGCTCCACGCGCGCATGTTATCACCGCCAACCTCCGCACGAATCGCAAACCCTACCCGAATCCTAACGTCTCCTCCAGCGACTTCTCTCCGAGCTTCTCTCTCCACTAACTTCCTCTCTCCCTTTCCCACAGTTGGCAGCGTCTCCGGAGATTTCTCCGGGTTGAAGCTACGGCCTGATTCTCTCAACCCGGCTTCTCTCTCCCGGTCCAAGCCCAAACGAGGAGTTGTCACCATGGTACTTTCAAATCCTTTTAATTTAATCTAAACTTCCTTACTTTGCTTTTCTAGGGTTCTCAAATGTTTATTAGCAGTGGTAATAGTAAGTAGGAAATTTTATCATATAAGACTTCTGAAAATTTATTTCTAATACTTATTTTAGTTCTTAATCTAAATTGGAGTGTTATGTGACAGTTGAGTTACCCCATCCAAGACTAAGTATGATAAATAATGGGATTAGTCAAGGATGCAATTGAATAAATCCATTCGTGCTGTGTTGTCCCGGAATTTTGTGATAGGTTATTCCATTTTCGAGGGGAAGTGCATGGGAACAACCTCCACCGGACTTAGCATCGTATTTGTACAAGAATCGGATAGTTTACTTGGGAATGTCGCTTGTTCCTTCTGTTACAGAGTTGATACTGGCTGAATTTCTTTACCTTCAATATGAAGATGAGCAGAAGCCTATTTACTTGTACATAAACTCCACTGGAACAACCAAGGTATGATTTTCTTATTGGAAGTTGACCCTGTTCTAGAGACATAAATGCAGTAGTTTTTGTGGTTATTGCCTTATTGGCATTGGATGCTAAATGAATGCCAAGGAATGCAAGCTTATGTTTAGAATGCATTTTGAATCTGTCTTCTATTAAAATGTATTTTATGTGAGCTTTCTAAGTAAAAAAATATTCCTTTTTTCTGGCATTGTTAAGATACTAAATGTTGCATTTGTTTGCTCCCTTTTTCTAATATTATTAATTTTTTTTTTCACATTTTCCAGGGTGGCGAGAAGTTGGGTTACGAGACTGAAGCTTTTGCAATCTATGATGTTATGGGGTAATTATGCTTTCCGCTTTTTAGCTCATACTTTATTCCCAGTTGAATTACTTTATGAGCTGCACAAATGTTGCATTTATGAAGTGTTGGAATTATCAGAATTCTCTTCCTGGATTTGTGTGGTAGTTTCAACCTCAAAATCCAGCAGCATCAACTACTCATAAATAGTGAATGCATCATTCTTTATGAATGATGATAGGGCCCTTATACCTTCGATTTCTATAGCAGCATTTTCATTTAGTTATGATGAGGCCTAGCTACTTGCAGATTTTATTCTTCCTAGACACTACGTACATACTACCTGCTTTAAGCTGGGAAACATTTCTGAATATATTCTACAAACCACTGTACATTTTTGTCCTTTCTAACTTTTTTGTTGTGCTTCTGGATACTTTCTTTGACTACAGGTATGTTAAGCCTCCTATTTTTACTCTCTGTGTTGGAAATGCTTGGGGAGAAGCTGCATTGCTTTTAGCCGCTGGTGCAACAGGAAATCGTTCTGCTCTTCCTTCGTCGACAATAATGATTAGGCAGGTTGGTTGGCGTACAGTGAATCTCTGATGCTCTTAACTATCAATTTCTTTGAATATGTTTAATATTCATTGCTTTTCCCTCTACCAATCTGCAGCCAATTGCTAGATTTCAAGGTCAAGCAACAGATGTTGACCTTGCAAGAAAGGAAGTAAAGAATGTGAAAACAGAGTTGGTGAGAAAATAATCTCTTGGTTAAGGATTCTGATTATATGCCAATCTTACATTTGAAAACACCGTGGTCCTGCATATATTGGCTATAAATTTACTCATTAAAGCTGACTTACAAATTTTGCCGTTGGATTTGCTTCCAAATTTGGGCTAAACACAACTGCATGTTTCTTGTACGTATTACACTTAAGGTTAAACTCTATGCCAAACATATGGGAAAATCAACTGAGCAGATTGAAGAAGATATAAGGCGCCCAAAATATTTTAGCCCCAGTGAAGCAGTTGAATATGGCATCATAGATAAGGTTCTCTTACTCGAAGTGGTTATTTGTTCTGTACTAATTTTCTTGCCTTTCTGTACTATATTATTTTTCCAATTATTATAATTTGCAGGTATTATACAATGAAAGGAGTGGTGATGAAGACCGTGGTGTTGTTTCTGACCTTAAAAAGGCTCAACTTATCTGAACATAGGATTACTTGTACCTGTGACTGTTAAAACTACTCGGGTATAATCTTGAATCCGAATCGTATGATTAACTACATGTCATTTTAAATGTTTTAGACGTTTAGAAATACCATGATGCACTTTGTTGTTAGGGGAGCAATAGACTGAGTTGAAGGATATGTTTACTGCAGCAGTATAGACCGAGTTGAAGGAGGACTAGAGAAGCTCAGAACTGTGTGTACTTTTTTCCGGGGAATGCGATCTCTTCATTTGTAGCACACGTTTATTTCATTAAATAGTATGTTCAATTGTAACACAAAAGTAATTGCAATTAAATTTTGGTTCCCCTTTTCTTTCTTCTTCCCCCTTTCACATGCTTTGTGCATTATAAGTCATCGCTGAGATAATCTCCTTAGTTTGAATATACAAGCAAAAACCCTATTGATGCAGCATAACGCGTTTCTTTGGAAACATGCATATGATTGAAAGGAAAAAAGTTAATACCCAACAAATTCAAAAGGAAATTAAGGATCATAGCCATTACCCGGATTATTTGACCATTTTAATCTTGTACCAAGATCAAGATGGGATTGATGTTTTGCAAGTAATTGAAAATTAGCATTATATTTAAATGATATTATGTTTCAATAAAAATATAAGAAAATAACTTTGATGTGAATTACAAATTTTAAATCATTTTTTAGTCATTAATATAAATTACTTGTAAAATTTAACTATATTTTAAATATTAAAGCATAACCATTACAAATTCAAATATATAATCTTATATGTTTAAAAAAAATTCAATTAGAAAAATAATTGTATACTCAATATAAATAATAAACAGCTCTCCACAAATGTTTTGTTCAAAAAGCAGTTTTGTCTGTTCAGCAATGGTGAACGGAGCCAAAGACCGCAAAGTGCTCATCTGCTACTGATCGGAAGGATGAAACGGAACCATGTAAGACATCAAAGATTAACAAGTTGCAGTTACCAAATTTTGATAAACGTAGAAGGCATTAACTTGCTTACTGAATTCAACTCAAGTATGTAGTACAATGGGAATTTAGATTTTTATGGTCATTAGTCTCATTTCATAAAACCAAGAATCAAAGACAAGGTACATGTAGTAATATGGAATTAAAAAATACAGCTTTCCTTTCACACTGTTAGAGCTAAGACTATCCAATGTTTGTTATTTTATCAATCAAATACTTGTGACATGAGACAATTTTGACATATTTATATGTTGGCTTTTTTGACGTACGCTTTATTAGAAATTATTTTAATAAACCAATGGATTTTTTGAAAATTTTCCGTCCAGTCATTAAAGTTGAAATCAAAGTGATGTGCATTTGTGAAGAGTTTAAGTGTGTTGTAGAGTTTGAATTCGACTTGGATTATGGTGAGAGTTTGAGTTTTATTTGATATTTTTGCACTCTTTATTAAGTTTTTATTAGAGAGTTTATACTTGATGTAAGTGAGGTTTTTTGGATAAGTGATTTGAAACAATTGGGGTCAATGTTGAGGTTACAATTACTTTTTCATGTAAGGGCAGATTGGACTTTAACCAATAAGTAATCTGAAAAATTATTGGATAAAAATCCTTCACTGAGTAAGACTCCGTAAAGTAAAATTATTTTTAGACCGCATTAACAAATGATTGTGTGCAAATCTCTCTTTACGTTCTCTAATTTTCGTTTAAGTATGCTTGTCTATTCAATCTTGTGACTAAACACGTACTTGAATAGTCAAGTTAACTTATAGCAAATTGATGTGTTTTTTACACACAATTGGTTGACAGCCTCCAAGTTCTATACAATTTGCATGTACAGGGAGCACAAATGTTTAATGTTTGGTAAGGTAGAGATTTTCAAGTCTAGAGTTGTTGACTTATTAGTGAGTTGCACCATAAATTTCTCCAGCAGTATGCACTAAGTTAGTTAAACATATATAAATAAGACTTCATTAAATAAAATAATTCTAATTTCATATGTTTATATTTATAGTTAAAGATAAAATAAGCTTAAACCTCATGTAGTGGCCTGATGATCAAGGGTGTTTATCGTCTCAAATGTGCCTTGAGTTCGAGTCACGTTAATCACTGTTTGTAATTCACCAAAAAAAAAAAAAATAAGAAGAAGCTTACGTAGAAAATTGAAAAACAAACAGTAAAACAATAGAACCCTCAAGCATAAACACAATGAGCAATGTTGGCACTTACAATTAGTGGCATCTTCCTCACTCACTTCAAGAAATTGAGCAGCATCTTGGATGCTTGTTGTTGAATAAGCAGATAGTAGCAGTTCAACTTCAAACATCCTCTTACAGTGAAGCTCTATAAAACGGACAGCAAATAATCCCCTCAACTGCTATATTGCCTTGAATCTGTATTGGAAATTCTATGATAGTATACCAAGTGTTATCACTTATTTTCTATACAATTTAGCCCCTTCTATATCGTATGTATCGGTCAAAACAAGCATTTCAATTATCGTAGCCCATGCTAAACCATAATGTTTGCATTAGAGATTTCTTTTTTACACTAATTTTTCCCTTTGTTATGTATTTCTGATTACCAACCCGAAACCCGGGCATAGTCCGGATTACTTACACGCGACCCGCTTGGGTCCTACCAGTTGGATGCATGCAAATCTCAAAGTGGAAGTTCGCCAGAAGGGCTCGTGAAGGTGGTTCAGGATCCGAATTCACAAACACCAAGGAGTTCGCATGTGGAGATCACGAAGTATAACAAGCAAACCAGTGAACATGTGTTAAGTTTAAAATAGTACACGTGTTCGGCATGCATAAAACCTACCTAGAATGTCAATTCCATAATAGTAACCATGTATATAAATATCCGATTATCCTCTTCAATAGGACATAGCAAAAACACTCAACACCCTATATTTATTTAAATTCAGGGTTCATCTTTTGCATATAAAATTAATCTAATTACTTAAACTAGCTTAAAAGCTATGGTAGAGAAAGCTTGCCTCACAAAGCAACAACATGAGCTAAGATATTCTAGCAGAGCACCATATGCAGAAAAAAACAGCCAGATTAGCTTTCTGTCAGAAACCTATATACGTAAAATCGACATGAACCAAATCTATAAGGTCCAAGAATGAAGCAAGCTAAAATAGTTAATCCATAATATGTTCTGAATCCATTCGAATCATTTGAGTTTAGTTTACACAAAACAGAGGACTTGCCACGGATTAGAACATCTATGAATTAGCATTAAACCACAATGGCGTGGCAATGATTGTGCTACAATGATTTATGGTGTAAATGTGTGTGCATGAAAGCTCTCACATTTGATAGGTGTATTGATCAGAGTTTGTACCCGATGCACATCCATAAACGATATGTTCACTAAAGAAGATCATAGCAACAAAATAAAACCAAAAACAACATTCATTTCATTTACACATACAGGAAGCCCTTGCATATTCATATTTAACTACGAACATGTGCATAGGTTCCTAACAAAGTTTTTACGAGGGAAAAGATACATACATTTCAAAAGGCCAGTGCTTCTTTAGGAATCCAAAATGTTCTTAATGGCCTGCCTTAATACAGCCTACCAGTGCACTTTGAAGAGCCACAACAGCAAACTTTCTTTCTTATGTCACCATTCTCATCGTGAACTTGATCTATCATATAATTGTAATGGTAAGTCAACTCTTGCAAGGGAGGAATGTTCTCGGCAGCAAAGAGCATTATGTGCGGGATTCTCTTGTCGTCATGATCATAAAGAACATTTTGTGCATACAAATTAGGTGAACAACTATGGTTTATGAATCTGCCCATATTACCAAACCGTGCCGCATCAATGGTGAAACCACATTCTGGTACAACTTGGCGGAAACTTGAATGTGAATCATGTATTAGTGTTGAAAGATCATCCCAGAGAGAACTGTCACTGTATATATTTCCGATATCAAATAGATATTCATCATTCGCTATTCTTTTTTCGGCTTCCCAATCTTCAAGGAGCTCTCCAGCATACTCACAGATGAAACTTCCGGAAGGAATAAAATTTAAGGATCTAACACCCCAGCCCATTGATTTTGTTTTAAAGATTTCAAACTGAAATTTTATGCCATGTTGACTGACCCTGTTGTAGCAAGAAGCAGGACACTTGCAAGTAAGGCCACATTCATAGACAAGGGGCTTAGTTTCAACAAGGGCACCGTTATGGTTATATGGGATCTGTCCTCCATTTCTCATCACACATGAACATTTCACAGATTGAGAACATCCATTGATACAATCACAACCTTTGGAAGGTGTACGGCGGCACCAATCAGGATATATCATGTGAGGTACATACAAAAATGGTGGAGGTCTTTCACTGTCTCTGGTGTTTATAGCACAAATGGGGATTATCTCCTTTCCTTGTGAGATATCCTGTACACAAAGCCCTTCCCGCACTTTAGATTTCCTTACAACTTTCCAAGCAATCTCTGGTTGACCCGGAATTCTGACCAGCTTAAATTTATAAACCAGCTTACCATGTGGTCCCGGTTCCTGCTTAAACTCCTCCACCACATAGAGTCCATCATAAACATATGTCTTACCTCTACCTTCTGACAAACCATAAGACCTTGTCTCCCCACGAATCACCCTCACTGGATTCTTCACAAATCTGCTATTTGCCAAAGCTAGGTTTCCTCTTTCAAGCTTCTGGTCTTCAGGTTGCTTACCTTTCTGCATCACATTTCCTCCCTGACCCATATAAGTCAAGATATCTGAGTTATCCAACTCATCCTCATAGGCACCAGATGCTATGATACTAGTAGCAATGGTCCTTTCCCCTTGCTTAATATAATCTATACCACCTTGACTTGGGCGATGAAGGCCAACAATATTGAGCTCAACAAAGTACCGAAACTCATCACCAACTTCAACACCAGGAACCGATCCAATAATCTGTTTGCCCGTGTTGACGTATTCCGTTTTCTCTTTGAGAATCTTTGCAGCTAGGAAATCCACCCTCATAAGAGTCTTTCCTTCTCCCTTTACCTTTGATTCTTCTTCCTGTAAGAGCTTTCGGCAGATGTCTTGGAATAGGCGTAATATCTCTCTTACTTTGTTCCTACTAGTCATTGCATCATTAGCACAACCTGTACTAGTTCGACAAGGAGGAAGTCTCACATTGTTACCGTATGAGCTCTGAGCAGAACTACCATTTGTGTATAGCACATCCTGCTGGAATGAGTCCTTATTCCAAATAACCACTTGGCTGACTCCTTGATGAGCCCGCTTCGTGGGAAAATTTTTCTTGGCATTAGCTCGAGATAGCAATGCGAAGCTGTTCATTCTTTTTCTTTTAGATGAACCACCAGACAGACCAGGATTGCAGGTGACTTTCCCGTGCAACCAAGGGGAAGCAATGAGGCCTGCAACAATTGACCTGTCTGATAAAACTTCTTGACTCTCATGATCCTCCTCCAGCAATTGATTCTCAAAGGCAGATGAATCAGAAAGATCAGTCTCAAAATCCTTGTCCTCTGCATTCAGAGCAATATTACAGAAAGTATTTTGCTCCAAAACTCTGATAGTTCCATCTCTTTTTTCAATTACTTTCTTCAACTTGCTATCAAATTCATTTGGAGAAGCTCCACAAGGAGATTTTATGCTGTTTCCAATTATATTGTACATGCACTCCTTCACATCATTCCTAGAAGAAGCTTCGTAAGCACCTTGCTTCCGCATTTTTTTAGAAGGTGGCTCCTCTGGTTTAGATTGAATTTCTTCTGCAGATAGTCTAGGAACACGACCTTCTAGAGCAATTACATCCTGAACAGCTTCTATCACTTGTTTCCCATCAGTACATCTGGTCTTTTCAGAGGACTTTTCTTCATTCACTACGGTTACTAGTTTGAAACCCTTATTCTTTAGAGAGGCAAGCCATTTCATGTGCTCCTCCTCATTAAGAGGCAGAGCATTTCTTCCACAAAATGGAGGGAAGTCTCTCACGACAGTGACTTCTTCCTGAGTATAGGACTTCCTTCCTAGAATCCTCCTCAGACTGCTCTGATCAGGATAGGATTTCACACCACCTTGTGGAAATACCTCTATTTCTGAAGTAGCAACATTCTCCTGAGGCAAATCCTTCTGCAAACAAGAAATTCCATTTACCTTAGTGTCACCTAAAAACCCTTTCACACTCAACCTTATCTACCCAATCAAACAATAATGCAGGGTTTTCTGACTCATAAACTACCTGTTCACTTGGTCTATCTATCGGTTCATCCAACCATCCACAATCTGGTGGAAAATCTCGAATAGCATAAACTTTAGCATGCTTATACTTGGATGTTGAGGCAAAATGACCATTTTCAATTGAAACCCTTCCCGAGCATTTCTCAGAATGAGTACCACTTGCAAGCTTTGATGTTTTTATATGCAGCATGTTACCAGAAACCACCATTTCAAGTCATATGTCACTAATTGCACAAAAAGCAACCTATAAAAACAACATAAATATCATTAGACGGCAACTGACTCAAAGCTTTACCAAAAAATTACCCTAATTACCTATTTCTAACCAAGAACAGTGGTAAAACAGAAATTCAAGGCCATGAGACTTAGTTTCCAAAAATAAAAAAAATGGCTGTATCAACAATCAAATACTCAAACCACGAAATAACCTAAAGCAATGTCCCAGTACTAAAGAACATGCCAACTGAAACGAAGGAGAAAAAGAAAAGCACGTAGTAATTTCAAGACAAAGGAAAAACTCGAACTCTGTTTTCAACCAAATAGTGAAGAAGAAGAATAAAAGCAAGGAATTAAAATGATGATGCGTTGATAAATCTATTTTCTCATAAGCTCATCAGCACCTAAACACAATAATCACTTCTTTCAAAATTTGAAGTTTTCCTGTAAACCAAACAGGACAAATAAACTCAAATTCGCTATGCATTAAAAAGGATACACAAGTGAAATTTAATGAAGAGAAATTTAATGAAGAAAAAGAAACAAAAGGCTAATTTAGCATGCAAAGAAAATCACAGAATTAAGAGTAAAAAAAACCATGTGTAAGTGATCAAAAGGTGAAGAAACTATGAAAAAATGGAGAGGGAAGAAGAAAAGTTTACCCGAAAATATTTGAGAAATAGTACTAGTAGTACGAAGATAGGACAAAAAGAGAAATGAGGAAGGGACGGTTACTAGCGGAGATAAGCTGGGAATGGAATCAACGGCGAAGATCGTGTGAAGAGGTTGCTGAACCAGAAGTGGTGGTGTTTTTGGCGCGTAGTGGAGAATTGGTTTTTCCCATGTTTACTGAAAAGACGAAGCTTCTATATAAAATGGTGGCGTATGTCAGATGACTGTTTGACTCCTGCCACCCCACCCTTCAGTTTTAAGCAAATATTGCTGGCATTGATTTTTCATTATTATTCTGCTCATTAATTTTTTTACCAAATCTTCTATTTTGACTAAATTTAGTATATTTTAAATTTTGAACTCATTAACGTTCATCATTTATATATTATACTGATTTAGTCCTAATTTAAAAAAAATAATCTATAAAATTTATAAATATTATCAATCTAAAAGAAATAAATTATATATAAATATATAAATATTTTCAAAAAATTATATATAAATATAATATTATTTATTTTTTAATACAATATTAGAATAGGGGATGGAATCACATAATTTGAACCTGTACCAAACCGATGTTTTACAAGTGCTTTTAACTATTGTTTCATACAAGTTAAGATAATGTTAATTTTTCTTTTTACTCTTTCCAACCATTTTGTATAATTTCAATTAAATCACTTTGTTTTTAACAATCTTGTTATACCTTCTGATTATATTTGCTTTTTTAAGATAATACATAGAACTATTCATAGCCTCTCTCCAACTTATAAATAGGATGATAATATGCTTCACACTTCATCGCACTCGAACCCACATCATCCTGCATTGACAATAATATTCATACAAATCGAATTAAGACTCAATCAATAATTAAATCACTAATTAAGAAACCCTATTTTATTGTAATACATACGTTTTGACTTTATTATTCTCATCATGTTGATATCAATTTTCAAGAATGTTAATTGTCATGATGATCAAAAGTGTTCATTATTTCAGATGTGGTCTGGATCAGAATCACGTCAATCTTGTTACTGTTAGGGCTTTGCCCTTTTCTTGTAATTCCAAAAAATATTAATTGTCAATTTATACAGTTATTGCACATAATATATATATTTTCATGATTAAATGTCTAAATAAAATTATTATTTAAAATCAATAATTATTTACCATTAATTCATGCATCAAATATAATTGATAGCTTCAACATTCACAGGTGGATTTAAGGGGTTGGAAGGGTCCCCTAAAATAAAATTTTATTTTTTTTATTTTTTAAATTTTTAAAATTTTAAATTAATAAAAATAAAATTATATTTTAAATTTTTTAAAATAATAAAAATTTAATTTAATTTTTAAAAATTATAAAAATAATAATAATTTAATTTCTCTCTCCCATAATTTTTTTATAACTTCACCCCGTCAACATTATAATAATTTTTTATCGGGAACTAAAAACGGCATGCAAATAAAGTGAACGGGATTTGAAATTTTTTGTTTTTAGATAATTTCATATTAGGTCTTTCAACTTTTTTTAAGTATATAATTTAATTCTAATTTGTTTTAAATGTTCTCAATTAAGTGTACAGTTTGCCTTCTTAATTTATTATTTAGTTATTGTTAAGCTCATAGTAAATTTATACAAGGGTTATAATTAGTATAAAAATTTACTTATAATAATTTTTAAAATACGCAAACCTTTATTTTTCACTGGAATACTTTTTTAAGCTTATAATTGGTATAAAATTTTATTTATATTAATTTTTAAACTAATTATTTTTAAAAAAACATATTAACTAATAAAATTTTAAAAAAAATTATATAGAATTTTAATAGATTTTTATACAATTTTAAATATCTTAACGGTATTAAAATATAGTGTTTAAATAGTTTGCAATAGACAAATTTAAAACACATTACTTTATATTATTTGTAAAAATGAACAATCTTTTAAATAATTTTTACAAATTTAAAATACATTACTTTATATTATAATAGAGACTAAATTACATATATAATACGTAAAACTATAATTGTATATTATTAAAATAATTATTTTACCTTTTCTTAATACCGATCAGAATTAAACCTTAAATACCTGTATTGCATCGATTCCACAAGAGGCGCCAAGTTATCCAACGGTCAAAATATAAAAAAGGCGGGAATCTATTCAAATAACGTAACATATTTTATTTCCTGAAGTGAACATGCTCCGGTTGGTTGAAGCTTAAAAAGAACCTAAGCTCTCATCCAAAACGACACTCATTTTGGCCGGTCGTATTTTATTATTACTCCTCTGGTTGCCGAAATCCCACTGATTTTCCGGTTGATTCTACCGGAATCACAGCAAAATGTTGAAGAAAGAAACATACTGATAGGGAAAGTAATCAAATTGGCATAGAATGAAAGTGAAATGGAGAGAAAACGGGCGTTGCCCTCATGCGCTAATGGGAAAGCGGGGGATGGTGAGATTGCCGATGAGCAACTGGAGGTTAATGAAACGGAGTTGCCGGTGGGATTAGTTGTTTCTGGGGAGCATTTTGATAAGCTAGATGGTTAAACTTCTTGGGTTTGTCAAGTTTTGGTAAAAAGACCTCTCCGGTACCTCTCGTTTTTTATAATGAGCAAATTGGCCCCTCTCAATAAAATTGGAGCAATTTAATCCTTGTAATTTTGAAAGTGAACAGCAAAGGGCAATTAATCATGGCCTTAATTTTTTTTCATCAATTGTACATAATTCTGATTGATATAATAATAAACTTAGCCCTCAAAGTTTATACATCATGTCAATTTGATCTTAATTTAACAAATTTAGCTCGTAACATTTGCGAAAATGTGTAAATGTTGAGGCTAAATTTATTAATTTTTTTTAGAATTAAGGATAAATTGACAAAAATATGTAAACATCAAGGGTTAACTTTGCTATTATATCAATTAAAAATATGTACAATTGACACAAGACATCGATGTTGTGATTAACAGCCCTTAGTTGTTCACTTTCAAAATTGATAAAAATTAAATTACTTTAAATCCTTTTGAAAATAACTAATTTTCTCAATATTAAAATCGAGAGGGATTGACGAGATACTTTTACCTCAAAGTTTTTACTAAGAAAAGAATTGAAGAATAAACCACAAAGATGTATTTGACTCGTACACTACAAACAATTTAAATTGTTCTTCTAATTCAAATCCACCACATAAATTTTTAGAATCAACCTCCAATATCACTAAAAGTCTTGTAATATGTTAAAGGGATAAATATTAAAATTATACATGAATTTTGATTTAATGTGTAATATCATACATGAATTTTGATTTTGTATGATTTCATACATGAAATTTTGATTTAGTTCAATTTTCACAAATCACCAACAACATTCTCGAATTAGCACCACATTAGATTGATATATTACATACAAACAATTATATTAATACAATATGAACATAAAATATATCTATCAATTTCTTTAAATGTATACCATTGAATCAAAATCAAACTTTTATGTATACATATGAACCACAATTCAAATTTCATATGTATAACTACATCAAATTAAAATTCATATATCAAATTACACATCGAACTAAAATTCATATACAGATTTGATATTTACTCCTATGTTAAATGATTAAGATAGAGTACATTTACCCTTCAAAATCCAGTATCGAGAGGTCCACAGTTGTGGCTTTGGCACACGTGTTGATGTCATAATTGGTTGGTTGTTGGATACTGGAAATGGACCATTAAGCCATATTAACGGATAAAATTCAGGACCTGAGATGAAATTCGAGAAGTGGTTTGTGTTTTATGACAATATTTGTCAAACAAACAGGTAAAAGGTACTTTTTTTTCTCACCTTTTTCTTCCCCATCAATTAAGGGGTGCTAAAGTGATTGCATTTACATCAAAGCAGAGACTAGTGCACACCCCATTGCTCATTTTCATTTAGCTCACAAGTCATACCAAAGAATAGGTGCCCCCACTTTAGTAGGTTATTCCGGATTTCCAAAGCAAAAATGCTCCCTGCCTTTCCCAACAAAACATCCCCAATGATCGGCCCACTCCATGGCAGATGCAAGTGCAACCAGACATGGTTAATTTACCCTGTCTGAATTTTGCCTTACATTGTCTTCTTTCATTGATTCCACGTGTCTTGTCAAAGAAGCCTATTGTATCCTTGCACTTCCTTTCTGTGTTATACTAATAAACCTGCAGTGTTTGAAAAGTTACCCTAAAATGCGAGAACTGTAAGAGTGGGCCTGTAGTGTTCTAATCATAGATATTCACATTCTAAAGTGATAATGGGGTATATAAATTTAAGTCTATGCAAAAACTACATTTGCATACAAAAACTTTGGAGATTACCACCTCTTTTGCTTTTCTTTGTTTGGAGCTATATATTACAGTATGTTGTCAACCTATACAAAAAAAGAACCCAACTGAAATTCATCTTTTAGCATTCTAAGTTCGGAAACGTCGAGGGATAAAAGAGCAACCATCAAAACTAATTCACAGACTTCAGTGTTTGGCATGCAAAATATGTCGATCCCGGTCCTGGGGATCTCTTGCAGAAGGAGTAGACTTTTATAGTTCTAGTAATTAACAACCATTGCTAAGGATGGACATGATGTGAGGGTGCTGAGCTACTACTAGTGCTAGCCTGTTGCCCAAAACTTAAAGTAGGATGAAGCAGCTCCGACTGCGGAAATGACCCATTGGGTGGCACATCCAGCAGCAAATCTTGCTCGGAACTTTCATTAACAAAATGGAGAGAATCCAGCAGAAGAGAGCTACCATCAGGAGGCAAGGCAAATAGGCTTCTCGGACTAAAGCAAGAACCATCATTGTCTATGACTTCTTTGTTTTCGCAAGTAGCCTTCATGACCAACCTTTTGGGGCACTTTATGGTCCTTGCTTCTGAAAAAGAAAAACAAGTTAACAATCACAACAGCTCACAAGATTAACAATGGATTTATTTCATGCAGGTAATAACAGCGGAGAAAAGATTCAGACCTGGAAAATTTTGACTTTGGCTGTCACGTGATCTCTTCATAATCACTAAATTGTTTGATGTAGTGGCAGTTGGTCCTCTAGCAATCACAGGCGCTCCAATACTATTTTGACATCTCTGCAGCAGAGAAATGAAAATATACTCAGCCATCTGGTGAGCAAAAGTAGTTCATTGTCAACAAGTGCATGAACAGGTTCGAACCTTAAGTACATGACGGCGTTCCACCCATTGGGATTTAGTCAAATTAAATAATGCAAGTCTTTTCAAAGTCCTACAATCTTCAGCTTTCACCCCTGGGACAGAGATATTAAAAACCCCTTCTGCAAGCAGTTGCTGAAAGTAACATAGGTTCTCCTTGAATTGAGAGCTTTCAAACATGCTTTGGAGGCTGCAGGTGCAAGGATAGCTATCAGAGATCCCACATCATGTTTCAACTAGTGGCCGTCTCATTAGAAAAACAATAACATCACTGGTTTTTCCCCTTTTTCTTTTCCTCAATTATCTAATCTCAACAATATATGCTTCAGATACTATTGAATAGAAAAACAAGCTTACCATTAGTGAATGCATTCCATTATACACAAACCATGAACTGCAAAGGTATTACTCCCCATGTTGATAAAAAAGAAACAAATACCTATCAGGAAGTTTGGCAATGTCGAGTGGAGGTAGGTACTGCAACAACTGCTGCTGCTCTTCATTTGTTAAATGTTTCACAAACTCCTTGAAGTTGAGGATATCCTGCTCCACACGAAATATTGTCACATAAGGAAGAACAAACATATGCACTCGGATGAGAATTTTTCATGGCAATTCAACCTTTTGCTTCAGATGGAGGAACCATGGGGTATGATTGTGAAACATCCGGAGTTTGCATACAAAATTAAGGGTTCCTAGTGCTCAATTGAGACTTAAATATATATATATATATACAGCACCTTAAAATTGAGTTATAAAGCTGTTTCCAAGAAAAACGAAACAGGGGAACTTACATTTAAATCTATGTTACACAGTGGTGGCTTCTGACTTTCCAGCATTAGTGATTTTTCATTTTGAGCCTTGTCCCTGTCAAATGCCAAAAAGATAGGGAATATTCATTAATATGAAGGCACTATTATCCAATTTCTCCCATTCTAGAGAAGCTATAAGCTTATCTTATGGCCCATGGCTCATGAGCCATGAAGAAGCCATATACTAAAAAGTCTTCCTGGAAACTGCAGATTCAACAAAATTACTACTTGGGAGATTTCGAGCTTAATTCCACATGTAGTGTGGTTGTAGGATAGAAACCATCTTTACTCCTACACATTTTATCTTGATCTTTTGGAGTGTTAATTGTAAAATTTTATAATATCAGAGTTGAAAAACCACTGTCTACACCGATAGTAGTTTCATACTAGCAGATTATGTTACAATTAGTAAAACATTATACTGAAATATTTACCTCTTAAGTTGCTCGTCCTGCATTCCTTGTCCAGCCGGGTTCTTAGCCTTCTCAAATGCATGTCCTAAAGATTTCATGGCCTTGCTATTGCTATATACAGGGAAGGTTGAAGATTGTGAATAAGCCTCGTTTGTTGAATATTGTTTGTTTTCAACTGAAAGTGAGCTAGCTTCAGATTCCTCATCTCGAGCTATTGAACTTGGATGTCTAATTAGAACACTTCCATGTCCAATCTCAACAGAAACCATGGGTGTTTCACTCTCAAGAAGTAAATCCTCCTCAGAAGATCCAGAGAAATATGAAGACTGTTGTTCATGTAAAATAGTATATAAATCTTTCGTAAGTTTCTCAAGAGGAGATTGCTTTGGACGATTTATGAAGGTTCTTTTCTTAGAAGGTACCATTGACTCCCACACATTAGATTGAGCAGGTCCTGGACAGAAATGGAGAAGACAATTTAAATGAGTACTTCAGGTCATTTTAAAAGTACAAACATGCAATGAAGCCACTGATACCACCCAAGATCAACTCAGCAATTTAAGATATAGTGATTATATTTCTAGGAAGATATACAACCATTTTCCTTTCAGCCACAAATAGCACTCATGAATCTCTATCAAGTTCACGAGATGGACTAAGATACTCCATAGAATTTAGATATGATCCACTAGGTCTCTTTCATTTCGTGACAAAAATATGCAATTCACTCTCATGCAGTCAAAAGAGCTATGAAGAACATTGATGGCGTTGAGTCCAACCTGTCAAGTCACTAGCATCTGCACTGCCAAACTGCGCACAGCTTTCAGAATTAGATATTGCTGATCCAGAACTTGATCTATTACTACTATCTTCATCCACAAACTTACGGAAACCCAGGTTGTAATCAGGGGCAACAACTGCTGTTCCCTGATTTGCTTTACTTTTCAGCAGTTTGATTTCTTTGTTCTTTTTTATAGATATGTTCTTCACTCTGGAAGTTCTACGATCCTCATAATCATCAGGTTCAACCCGAGCATGAAGTGGGGTATAATTTGCAAGGGTCCCTTTAGTCCTCCAACGTGACCCACATGCATTGCACAATACTGGCTTCTCAGGAGGTCCATTACGCCATAGAGGAGTGCCTATCACAATGCATTGTTGCTAATAAGTACATACTAATTAAAGATAAGGAGATATCAGAACAGTGATAAGATTATGGCAAAAGCCATGAGCCAAATTTCATAGATTAGTATTTTCTTTTCCAAATTCAAAGATAAATGCACCATCAGATAAATCTTCTTCAAATTATGGCCAATACAATAGACATCTTTAGCCTAAAAGGTATTCAGGGTTGATGCTCTTGCCTCTACCAAGGCAAACAAGTGTAATAGAGATTCCAATAACACTTGAACTTGACACAGATTTAAAACTCATATCAATAACCAGCAAAAGGCTACAAATGAAATAACTTGAGTTGCAGTGATTGGTGCAAACACACCATGGCAGTCATTGAGAATGTTTAATTGAAATGATACTTACGTGGATGAAGTGTTTAATGGCCTAAGAGACCAAACAATGAACTTCAAAATAGAATGGAATGTTACCAAGAACAGAAAAAGAATAAAACAATGAGTTAAAATGGATTGAGTGCAACACTTCAAAGTGATTGACATAGAATTCTAGTCCAATGGAGGTTGATAATTCTTATCAACAATGACAAAAAAAATCTTTTAGAGCAAACATGAGGGTACTTGCTCATTAGCATTGGAATTGAAACAATAGCTTATTTATGAGAAGAGGAAATGAGCAAGAATTCCATCAAGAACTCAATGCCAAGTGCACCTATAAAGGAGTCCACAATGATGTTGCAAGGAAATACATTTCTTTTAATTGAATAGAGGACTGAGGTTTAGCTGGATACAAAGGCTTATAGACATCTAGGAAAGTAATACCAATTTAATGTTAAATCTTAAAATTCAACAACATAGACTAGCAGTTCTCCAGTATCCAAAAGAATTCAATCTCACTTTCCTTTATGAGATGTGTTGGAACTTTAAACAAGAGTCAAACAATACCAACCCCAAGAGATAAAAAGCTGAGAAAATGAATTGAGGTTGAAAAAAACAATTAAATTCAATAACAAACTCATGTTCTAAGCTTTACATGGGTTGGGAGAAAAAAGGACATCTGTTGTTCTAAATCCACATACAAACAGAACAACACAAAGAACAGCATATATTATAAAACTTATTATCTCTGTCCATGTAATCTGGTCCTTTTTCTGCATAATGTTATTCCCATGATGTAATAATATATCCAAGCACATAAATCATACAGCAAAAGTATTGATTTTAGAAAAAGGTTGAACATTTACAGATACCCAAGGACTCAAAATTCTTGTTCATTTTTTCTCTAAAATCTTTATATCCAAAAAGTTTACTGGAGAAACAAGAACTCACTTGTAACTCCACAGTGATAGCAAGGTCCTTGCTTGCCCATGTCTTTCTCTTTGGCTCAAGGGAAGAAAATTAAATTTAAAAATAACAAAGAGAGAAAAAATTTATTATTGACAAAAACTTTGACCAAAAATTGAAAACCTTTTAGAATGTAAATTTGATTGGTTTCTTCAAGCCTTATATGACATATTCAACTGGTATTAAAGACTTTTATGCAAAAACCCAGAAAGCAAGTTTAGTTTGCAGAACAAAGAAGAAGCTTAAAAATGAAAAGATACCCAAAATAGTTTTTCATATCTATTCTATCAGCCCATAGAACATGAATTAATAAAAGCAATAAAAACAAGCCAAAAATCAAGGAGAAATGAAAATATTTAGAGATGGGTATTTGAGCTGGGAATCTGTATAATCCAATGAAGAAAGAAAGAAATAATTAAAATGACTACTTGAGAGGAATCTAATAAATGGCTGTGGAAAGAAGAAGCTGAAATGGGAAGAAAGATAGAAAGGAAAGAGAAAGAAAGAGAAAGAAAGAGAAATAGAAGTGAGTTTTCTTTTTTTATGTTTGTATGTATGCAGTATGGATGTATACTAGTCTACATGTACAAGTAAAAATGTTTAGCTTTCTTTTTTCGTTTATTTACTTAAACTTTATTATATTTACAAATTTATTGATGTTTTTACTTTATTAAAAAATGTATTATTGTGTTGAAAGATTAAAGAAATAGTTAAAAATTTGACTGTAAACTTTTCAGCTTTTGTTTATGTCTATAAAATATACAATTTCCCCAAGAAAAAAATATAGAATTTTAGAAATAAATTATGGTTAAAGAAAAATAAAAGTCACCGTGGACAACAACAGTGACATAATAAAATTTTAAAAAAATACCTTGTTTGTTTTTATGATCAAATTATGATTTCAGTCCCTCTACTATGTTTAAATTTAAAATTTAATTTTTATATTGTAATTTGACATAATTTGATCAAATATTTTTATGATATATTTAGTTAGTTCAAAATATTAACAATATTAATCATTCTTACTAAAATATTGATGTATACTTTTTCTTAAAGTATATATTTTAACTTAAAATAATCACACATCAATATGATAAATTTAAATAGGT
This sequence comes from Gossypioides kirkii, assembly GCA_005610355.1. NCBI lineage: Eukaryota > Viridiplantae > Streptophyta > Magnoliopsida > Malvales > Malvaceae > Gossypioides > Gossypioides kirkii. The sequence goes on along the minus strand of CP032254.1, from coordinate 4,424,281 downwards.
TTTCTTTAAAAAAATATATGTCAACATTTTAACCATGTAAATTATTTAAATTATCTAATCACATTATTCATGTCCTATTACTTAGACCAACCTCTATAGACCATTCATATCTCATCACATTACTTAAAAGGAATATATCTACTTTCGTATCGCGGTTAATTCTCGTGCTCAAATATATCTTTTAACGTTTTCAACTTTTCAAACTCATCAACTTCGAAGATGATCATATCCAAGTTATACTTTAACTTGAATCTAAATTGAACTCTACCAATAAGATAACCATGTAATAAGGGACTTACTCATAGCCCTCTTTTCTTTTCTTTTTTCTATAAACATCTCTCTTCTAAAATAAACGAAACAAGTTCAAACATATAACTTTACTCTGCTCAAAAATCCATCTAAACCTCAATCTTTAATGTTAATTGAGTTTTAACTCGATTGGTATGGATAATATTGTCAATGCAGGACGATATAGATTTGAGTACGTTGAAGCGCATTATCCTCTTATTTATGAGTTGGGGATAGGCTATGAATAATTATAGATATTATATTAAAAAAATGAATATGATCAAATACTATAATGAAATTATTAAAAAAAATTAATCTTTAATAACTTTTTACACATATACTGTTCTAATCATCACTATTACCTACCCAACACTTTTTATATATATGTATATAACAATATCAATTTTGTTCTTTTATTAGGTATTTTTATAACAATGTCATTTTATTTATTTTATTAGGTATTCTCTTAAAAAGAATGAACCTAATGTCCACCGCCCAGCGTGGAAATCACTGTCAAAAATTCATTTTAAGCCATATGATTTAATTTATTTTAAAAAAAAAATAAAGGAATTGATCGAATTCGGTCCCACTTAATGAAAATTGTATATACATATTTACTTTAGCTTAATGTTTTAGTTAGATCTAATGAGTCATGGAGGAGCTGTGACTCTTTGAAAAAAGCAAAAGTCCAAATACAAACTCCGTGAAAAATAAATAATAAATAAACTTGAAATTTTTCTAAAATAATTTTGATTTATAAAAATAGGAATTTTTTATTTAAAGAATGAGACAATTATTTGAAAAATCAAGGTGAGCAAGGGGAGGGGCAAATCTAAGCCATTCGATAGGATGTGTTTGTTTTCGGTCAAAAAGACTATGACACCAAACCAACTGACAATGAAATCATGATTCCAAATCTAACGGCTCAACTTCATCAATTTTTAAGAAACTTCTCAGAAATCCTTTTACTTACTGTCAAAAAAGATATTTAGGTTTAATAAATTAAATTAAATTAAATTGAGTAATAAATACGTTAAAAATGTAGCTAAAGTTAGTAAACGTGTTTATAATTAATAAATTGTTCTTTAGATAATAAAAATAATTCCAGAAATAAAAAAATTAACATTGATAAATATCAAAGCAATACATAACTTTAATTCAATATGCAATATCATATATAAATTTTGATTTCATGTAATTTTATACATAAAATTTTAATATTTATAAATAAAAAATAATACATTTCAATACACACGAACCTATATACTTTTACATTAATAATAACAATACTCATATTAATAAATTAAATTTTAATCCACCTCAAAAATAATATTATAAGTTATTTAAATCTATAGTGTATAGTAAAGTTTGCGTCATGGATGGGTCCAAGAATTCATAACTGCTCGACCTTGATCCAGTTTTTTCTTTAATTAAGGTTAATTGCAACAAACCTTTTGAAATTATTATTATTATTTGGAATTAATTATTAAATTAAAAATAATTTAACTGAGGTTTTTTAACTAGTAATAAGATTCTTTTATCAATCTAAAAGTTAATTTAGGTGTTAAATATCGCATTGGATATGATGTGGTACATATTTAAATTTCATGGGTCAATTGTAAATACGTTTATTCATACTACATAAAGAATTTGCAATTAAAATGTAAAAAGAAAAATGACGATAAATTTTAGAATGATTATCTTTTAACACATTAAATCTAAATTATTCATGAAATAAATATACATAATTTTACATTTTGACGAATATGTTTTAAATATATTGCATGTCATATTTAAATTAATATGTTATGCATAAATTAATAATTAGATTGACGAACTGATATAACCAATACGATACTTATACTTTTAAAATTCAATTATAATGTTTTAAGATACGAGTAATTGATATAAATAGTAGGATTAATGCAAAAAAAAAAAATTCGAATTGTTATATAAAATAAATTATATTTCAATACATTAAGTTTTATGAAATTAATTTTTTTATATTTATTATTACTAAGTGTAGTTGTTATTAAAAGAGTGAAGTGGATTTTATGAAATTAAACATAAATAAATAAAATTTTAGGTATTTAAAGTTGGTTTTATTGTGAGGTGAAGTTGGATTCAACATTTCAACCATAAATTCAGTAACAATTAATTCAGTCAAAACAATCAATAAAAATTTTCAGTCAAGAAAAAGTTTAGTAGGCTTGTAGAATTATTTTGAACGCATTAAAAATTTAAATGTATAACTAGTAATAATAAATAAAATTATATCAATAATATTTTTTTTTTATAACACTACACAATTGAGTAGATTAATTGTTAATGAAATATATTGTTTTAAATTAATTATTGTTAAATTAGTGTTGTAATCATATACTAATTAAAATTAAAAATTAATATTATAATTATAAATAATATTTAACATTTAAAAATTTCCAAACAATAGCATTTAAATGATATCAATAAAATAATGTTTAAAGGATGAAGGTGGAACATTTCAAATGTGGGATCAAAACCATTTTTATGATGGATGGTAGGATGGGGATGGATTGTAGTTTTCTAATTTCTTGCCATTAATAATAAAAATTTAAATAATAAATAACTTTAAATATCATGCATTAAATTATAATTTATTAAATTCTAATGTTTTTAAATTAGGTTTATGGATCATCGATTTAATTAAAAATAATTAAAATTTTAAAAAATAAAAAATATTGATTTAATTGATTCTCGATCTAACCGGTTCAAATCCCTTTCTAGATCGATTTCTCGATTAGTTTCCAATCCAATTGATCGGTCCAATTCAATTAAAACAACACTGCTAAAGTTTCAACACAAGTAACAAAATAATATAATTACATACAACAATAAGATATAATTACAATATTAAAAAAAATCTTATCAAAACATCTTTCAAATATAAAATAGTTAAAAATACGATTTAGATTTTAATATTTTTCTCAGAAAAATTTATGCATGCAATATATTTCATAAAATTTCTATAAATAGTAAACTCACGTGAAGAAAATTAGTTATTTAGATTTATACCAAATAATCTCATTCTCTCACCAATTATAAAAAGAAAAAATGTTACATAGACACTAAAAGAGCTCATAAATTATGTTAAATATGCCATTTTTTTAATTGACCAAACAAGTCTTTTTTTTTTTTAATTTAGGGAAAAAAATCAATTTTAAAGAGAGGGTGTGAAAATGTATTTAGCTAGACTGAACTTTCTATTGACATGTCAGAGAAAGCGAGTCTAGTTGAAAACGTTTTTTAAAAATTTTTTAAAAATTTTTTTTTAGCTGAACACGTTTTCCCTAACATGTTAGTCTCTCGTTTTCACACACTCTCTTCAAAATTAAACTATTTCTCTAAACTCGAATTATTTGACTAATTAAAAAAAATCAATGTAGCCCATAAATGATAGGAATATCATAAAATCAAGAAATGTGCATGATTGGAGCCATGTGACACACGACAAGCCATGAGGTATTAATTTAATTTTTGATGTAAAAAGACAAAACAGAAGCCGTCTTTAAAATGGCAGAGAGACCTAATCTGCGGTGTAACCAATGAAAAGAATTATTTTTTACTTTTTTCCAATGAAAATAGATTTTACAAAGCTAAAGCAATGGTAAATTGCCATTAATTGGGTTTCTTTATTTTATTTTTACTGAAATCACCACAGAATCCTTTTCACCACCAACTCCACTGTTTAAAGTGCTAATAATAATAATAATAATATCAAATAAGTCTTACAAAGAGGATGTTGTTCATCCTAAAAATCTCGGATTCGAGTGTTTGTGTGTGCAAGATGTATGTGCGTTATCAAAGGATTGAAAAAGTATGAACAGATATTACCATGTAATTACACCAATATATTCAAAAAAAAAAAGTCTTACAATGTGTTGTCATTAGCACTACAAAAACAAATAATAATATCAGATAAACCCTTTTCCATCATACATGTATATTTGTTTTCTTGTATGTATTCAGATTCTAAATAAATAAAAGAATTATTAAATATCATAAAAATAAAACTTCTTTGGTTTTTAAAATTATTTTGTTTTGTTTTTTGAACGTAGATGCAAATTAAGAGTAATATTTGCATAATAAAATATAAGACCAAGACATTGGTAGAGGGCACACCAGTTGGTGGGATCTTTAATGAGCTAAATTATTCGAGAATCAATGTCTATTCTAGGCTGCCTGGCTTTCCCTTTTCTCTTCCTAGTTTTGTTTTTATATATATATAGGTCTAATTCTGAATTTAATCCTCTAATATGATCAAATTCACGATTTAATCCTTATACTTTTATGGGTTTTTTTAATTAAAAAAACTACTTTTTAACTCATAATAGTAACATAATTTAATTTTTTGTATAGGAAGATATGTTTTAAGAAAAATAATACCATCATTTTAATCCGATTTACTTAATAATATTTAATTATTTGAATTAATTAATGATATTATAAAATAAAAATTATTAAATTAAAATAATCTTAAATTTAAGCATAACAGACTATACCTATTGAATATAACGAAATTGTTGATGGATGTCGAATTTTGATGCTTAAAATTTAAAGCCTCCAATTTTACCAATTATGCTGAGTCTGAATTAACTATTAAATACTTAAATAAATATTAATGTAAGCTGTTGTTTATAATAAAAAAGAAAGAGAAAGGGAAGAAATGTTTGGGAAAAGCAAAAACACCGAAATCCAAAAGATGGAGATAGTGAGGCACTGTGAGTGGTGAGTATTGGAGCAGCAAAATGGCAATAACAGCGGCATAGTGGTTCATGCCCACTCCCACACCTACCCATCAACCATTGCTCACCTAAACCTGATTTACAAACTTTTTATTTTTTATTTTTTATCAACAGGAAGCATTCTCCCTTATGTCGCACCCTCCAATATTACAACTATTAATTTTTTGGAATAATGATTTTTTTTCCTCCAATATTATAAAAAAAATGTTATTTTAGTTTTTTTATTTAATTTTTCGTTTTTTTAACTCTTGAACTTATATATCTTTTATCAAATCATCTCAAAATGAATGAAAAAATTAACGTTTATTATTTTTACTGATGTAACATATACATGAAGATAACATGTCAATATTTAATTTTATTTTTAATTACCTAAAACAGTGATGGGTAAATGGACAAAAACGAAAAAGAAAACATTGATTACGTAGGGAATTGACTTTTTGGCTCTTACAAATTTAAAACCATATAATTAACATGGTTAAGGGGTTCTACAATTGAATTATGATGTCATGTAATAATAAGGTCTATGGACTATGGTTGAATTTGAATGTCATTTCATTTGGCCACCGTCTATCCAACCATAGTTCTAGGTTTATTTTTACTTGAGAATATTTTGAAATTCGTATTAAAATATAATTGGGTGTGAGGAAGGGGCACATAATATAAGGTGAAGCAAATGATGAAGTTGATCCATTCTATTAAGCAACAACAAGTCTGAGTGGTTCCTAATCCTAGTACTTGGGAATAAGTTACTTGGGTGTGAGGAAGGGACACATAATATAAGGTGAAGCAAATGATGAAATTGATCCATTCTATTAAGCAACAACAAGTCTGAGTGGTTCCTAATCCTAGTACTTGGGAATAAGTTAAAACTGGTAAAAGAGAAGTAAACCACCTGATTAGGCCTAGATGGGTGTGATTATAAACTCAAGTAAGAGAAGATTTTGTTAATGCAAACCATTGAAAATAAAAATAGTGAAGAAAACCCAACAAACTATGGAGCATGGGACCAAAAAATAAATTAGGACTCAATTATAAAAGAAGCCTTAGTTTAGAGAGAAAATACCCATATAATTAAGGTGCACCAATCAAGGAATAAGGCATGTTTTTGGGGTTTACTCAATTGTGATTGTAAACAATGAAAAGGAAAGGTTGTCCATAGTGGTAATGGTAGAATAGAAAACAAAAAAGCATTAAAAAGTCAGATTACCAAAGTAAAAAGAAATTGGAAATGGTAAATCATTGTAGGGAAGCATGACTATGACTAGATTCCCTTTGTATTTGCAGTTTAATATCAACAAGTCAAGAACAGGCTGATGATGCAAGTAAAAATCTATGGGCTATGCTAAAATTCCCATTTAAAGAATGGGCTTCTTTTTCAACAATAACAGTATATCTAAATCCAGGACATTGGTTGTATGCCAAAGTTACAAGTTCAGGACAAGGGAAAGATTGCAGAAATATAAGAGCAGTGTGGATGTGGCAGCACCAACACTCTAATCTACTTCATACATACGGTATGCAGTGAAAAGTGGGAATGGACAAGAGTTGAAGCAAGCAAGGGAGCAGAGACAAACCTTGTTCCATTTGGCAATAAGATAGGGGTCAGCATAGCCTTGATCCAACCACAACTCATACAATTCCTTTTAATTATTTGATTGCAAGCAAAGTAGTTTTGTTTTATCAGACGAAAAAGGAATCAAGAGTAGAACCATAAAAATATTCCCCGAAAATCATAAGATGTTTGCAGATTGCATTACCTAATGTAAACTACTGTATAAACAGGGTGAAGTCAAAAAAAATTTTAAGAGACCAAAATTAAACTGTAATATCTACAATAGTAAAAATACAATTTCATTATTTGAATAATCTATATTTTTATAATTTTTAAAAGATTAAATTAAATTTTTATAAAATTTTGGGGGACCAAAGTACAATTTTAACTTTACTAATTTGAAATTTTAAATTTTTTTTTGAAGTATGGTGAGTCTTTTAAGTAAAATATAGAGTTAGGATTTTGTATAAAAAAGCCATTGAAACCCAATATAATTATCCCCGGTACTTATCAACTAAATTTCCGTTCACTTGGATTACAAGTCTGCACCAGATCGTGTAATTGTGTCCAAATCCAAATATTCAACAATTTAAGATCATCTCATAATCATAATAATTCCCAAACACAATATGTAGATATAAAACTCAGCCTTTAGACAGGTTTCGAAATTCTCAATAACAGCCTTCGTTTATTCAAAACTCCTCTCTCTCAATACCAACATAAAATGTAAGTGTTCATAAGGCTCAATTTTGATGATCATCTCATTTCAGCATGTTGACTGCTGCTAGAAGTAGTAGCATCTTGGTTACTTTGGTCTGCGTCTGGTTGACGTGTGTTTGCGATTTTCTCAGTTTCCATTTTCTCAAGCATGGCTTGTCTCTGCATTGTTGTCATCATCTCTTTCATTGTCTTCTCTTCTCCATCAAGCTGGATTTTCACTATTGTCTCCACTTCCTTGTCTATTGGTTTGAAGTACTCTTCGATGGCAGCTTCCTGAAGTAAACAACAATTTTTGCTATGAACAACGAAAATCATTCTGAAACAGGAAGGGGAGAGATGCCTTAGAATTCAGAAACTAATGGTAGAAGGGCTCTGATCATGATAAGTGCCTTCAAAATGAAAGATGATTCCAAACGCAGTTAGTGTATTTAGACAAAGTGCCTTCAATAGTTATGATCAATCCAACTCTGAAAATGTAGGGGACCTGAAAGGCTGAACCTCACGATGCACATGAATAAGCAAGAAATTTGTCAATAACTACATATAGTAACCTAATAACTTGATTCTATCATGCATTTCAACATTGAATCAAAATCAACCGCCATGGATAAACCTCTCAAAAACAGCATGAGTCTTATGAATGGAAGTTTTCCTTCACAGCTTGAGCAATGACAAGTCACTACCTCACTGATCAATGGAGGTTATAAATGGCAATATTGAATTTTAAAAAAGCAAAAGCTATAATTTTGCATTGACTCGTTATTTATCAGTTCAAGTACAAGTGAAACTTACAGTTTCTTCAAGCCTTTTATTCAGTGCTTGCATATCCTCAACCATTTGGCGAACCTCTTGTAACACAGTCTGCTCAGGAATCTTTCTTAAGGCTGCTTTCCTTGCTTGTGCCTGCACGATTGAAGAGACAGAAGGATATCTAACATTCAGATTTTGAAGTTTAAAGCATATTAAAACATACCCTTTTCAATTACAAACTCAATGCAGTCACCTGATTGCACAAACAAAAGCTTATTCACCATTGACACAACCCTAAACTTCTGAAGAAAACTCATTTAATAACATACTAAAAAACTTTATATGTTACATGAGGTAAAGAGCAGCTGCAAAGAACGTGTGTTTCCACAAATCTATAGAAATTAAAGGGAAAAAAAAATTAAGAGATAAAAGGATGATATTAAGAAAGAGAGAAAGACCTGCTGCAGGCGTTGCTCGAGCTGCAATCTGTAGTTTCGAATTCTACGTTCTTCATATCCGGAGAGAACCCTAACATAGAACAAAGCTTTTCTCCCAAATTCCCTTAATTTGTCCATTCTCTATTCCACCTTTACCATCCACTATTTCCTAAACTCAATCATGAAAATTTTAAAACAAATTTTAATCATCAAATTCCAGCAGTACAAATTAACATATAAATTTAAGAAACAACTCTCAAATTGAATCCCCAAAATTGACTCTAAATAACCCACTCCAAACTTTTGCTGAGGCAACAGAAGTAGAAAAGGGCGGAGGATACTAACCTGGAGGGCGAAAACTTAAAAACGGTCGGCTGAAGACAGAGGCGGCGCAGGATTAGGAGGGAAGAGAGACTGAATCCGATGGCGGAAAATGGTTTTTTACGATCAGGATCGGGGTGCTGCGGACCAAATTACGAACAGGGTGTAGTACTGTAGTTTCTTTCAGTTCACTATCATTTCAATTTGGGCTAATTCTGGGCTTTCGCAATCATGCAAACCGCAAGCTTGCGATATCATCGTTATTTGCACAATTTTTTATGATGCGGTTCAACCTATTAATCAATTTATATTAATTTATAAGTCAATCGATTTAACTTCATTCTATAGATTGATGTATCGACTAATTTAATTTGATTCTGATAACTTTGTTTATAAGCTAATTATCGGTACTTCATCGAACAATATTGATGTGAATGGAAAGATTTTGATTCGATTGATAATATTTTAGATTCAAATTTCACCTTGTGTTAGTTTAAAATTATTTTTTTATAAATTTTATATAAAATATAAAAAAACAAAAATACCCTCGTAAATTTTTTAAAGGAAATGTTTTTAGTCATTTTCTAACTAAATTCTAACACCAACACAATTAAACATAATATGGTGGTATAGATATTGGTAGTATGGATAAATGCTTTCACAAGTCCTCCATATTCACGCACTTCTCCTTGTATAACAAATACAATTCTGGAATCATGGAGTCTCTTTCAGAAGTAGGTTAGCACTAAATAACTAGATGACATGGTTTAAACTAGTTTTTTTTCGTACAATTCATGGGTTGATTGTATCTATTAATTAAATATATTATATTAAACTACAAAAAAAATACAAATTTTGTAACATTTCATAAATATTATTTTTAAAAATTTAAAATAATATACATATTTAACTTTTTATAATGATGATGGTTTAAATAATAATCAGATAAGTTAAAATAAAAAAATAATATTAAAAAACTAAAATGAAGTCATATTACTCCTAATTATGATTTCAACTTTACTCTTTTTAAAATATAATTCAAAATTTATGTAAATTAAGTTATTAAACAAAAATTACGTAATGAAAAGATGTATAGAAAAAGAAAAAAAATACTCTCGTTCAAAAAGAAAAAGGAACACACCATTGGTAGTTAAATTAATAAATTAATTTATATGATTTCAATAATATATTTAATATCTTTCTCATTTATCAATTAAAAAACATTTTATATATTATATATGAAATTTAATTTTTAATAAAAAATTGAGTGCATGAATAAATGAGTAAATTTTAAATTTTAGAGATTTTTTTGAATAGTTTCATTTTAAATTCCAACTTATAACTAAGAGGATAATGCGTTTCAATACACTCAAACCCATATCCTCTTGCATTAAGAATAATACTCATTCCAACCTATAAATAAAAGAATAATGCGCTTCAATGCACTCAAACCCACATCCTTCTACTTTAACAATAATACTCATGCTAATCGAGTTAAAACTCAATCGATTAAATATTAGAGACTTGAAGCACATATTTATATTTTCCTATAATGAATACCAAATGGCAAATTTGTAGACGTGTCATATACGAATTGTTTCCTTTTAGTATATATATATTTAGATTAGATAGCATATCGCAGTTTATTTTCTAGCATATGATGAGAGGGAGATCAATAAATTGCAACCTTTGAGAAAAGCAAATATTAACATGTCATTAGTTTATAAAGGTTCCATATCAGAAAAACCACCAGAAGAAACAGAAACAGAAACGGTAAAGACCTATCCTTCATGTATATCAACATATGTTGCTTTAGTACAAAGATCAAGAAATAAAACTTGTATTAACGATGGACTTCAACACAGCGGATTAGATGAGAAACCTATTCCATAGGGTGCTGTATGATTTAGGCACTCCTCTTCTTCTTCTTCTTTCTCTCACCCTTCTCAGCTGAATTTTTCAACTGGAATAAAAAGTATGTTTGATGTTAGTACATGATATAATATTAACCAAGTAATAGCTATTATAGCAATTAAAAAGAAACCTTTATCATGTATTCTAGCTTCACTCACCATGATTATCAGAATGCGAACAAATACGGCAACGAAATCAGTGAAAAGGGTCAAAGCATGCTTTACATAATCCAGGTCACCCAAGTGTGCCTTCTCAATTATGTCCTGTGTGTCCACGACCATATAGCCAACAAACACCAAGAGCCCTAAGTAGATCTGTGAGAACAATCAAAACCAAAGAGGGATGTCAATCACAGCCAACATTTTTTTTTTTTTTGAACAGAGGAAGTTCTAAAATGCCTCACCTCCATCTTAAAGAGGGCTGTAGAACCACCAAAGATAGAAGAAGCAAAATGCAACCAGAGAAGTATGGACACACCAGATGAAAGCAAGCCACCAAGGTAGAGGTACTCTCTGCGCCTTGCTAACATGGCAGCTCCTGAAAAGCATGCAAAGGCCAATGCTGTTCCCACGAATGCAGCTACCAGAACACTGTCACGACAGAGAAGAACACTGTAAGTACAAATAATGCGTTTTCATTTTATACATATCAAGTGGATAGCCAGAAGATAAAGAGATTTATAGCTCTAGATAACGGTAAAAGTAAAATATACACGAAGCATAATTGCCCACACTAGAGAAACGCCCATAAACTTTAAATTATTCAAGCGATTTGAATATAAATTGTCAAAATCCATTCAGGAAAGTATAATATTAGCCTCAAGAGGTACTAAAAAATAAATAAAGTTCTTTAGCTTCATCTGAAATCTATGCATTTTCAAATACAGGTTACCCACTTAATAATAATAATAATAAATACCTTGGGTCAATTTGAATGGCCAAGTCAATCAGAGGACCAATTGAAGCTCCTTCAAAAACTGCTGATGCCATTAGAAGAGAAACCCTCTTTTGCTGCATAATTTACAATACCCAAACAAAAGATGAGTTCTAAAAATGAAAAAAAAAGAACACTGTTATTATTTCAAACATCATGAAAGATCATTACCTCTTGATAAGGAGGGGTAGAATGGAGCCAAATTATAGCTCCAAAACATGCAAATGTCGTGAGGTAACCCCCAACGTTCCAAATTATATGAAGATAAGCCCCAAACGCAGAGGCAACAAGCGCACAACATAGGGTCAAATAAACCTGCAAATTAAAAAAAAATTGAAACAAGTGATTAATATATAGATAATTGTATCCTAAGGTAGAATATAAAATCTTAATAAGCATTGTAACCACATAGAGATAAGAACTTCAATCTTCTCAGAACTCAAGAAAGATTCCATACACGGGATCAACCAATACAACCATTGAGCAAACATTACGAAACAAATTAACAATTCGCAAGAGTGTTAAATAAATTCCTAATTTTACCTTCACAAACCCTAATTTACAGGGAAGATTACCTTTTTGAGATGAGTTTGAACAATCGGAGAAATCTGACGGAAATTCTTGAGAGTGTTGTAATTCCATTGGCTTCTTAATTGAGAATCAAAGAACGAAGAGAACGTGTCCATTGTTCGTTGAAGGAGAAAAAAAACCCAGAAATTGCAATAAAATTCGCAAAGAAATTGAATGGATGTTATTGGGTTGTGCTTACGAACTGGAGCTCGCGATATTTATAGGGCCCTGCTTTGTATAATTCCTTGGAATTTCAAGATAGTCTAAGTTACCAAAAAGGCCCTTCATTTCTCTACATAATATACCGACTTTCTCCCCCTAGTAAATTTTGGTTATTTTTATTAAAATTAAATTAATTAATATTATGAAATTAAAATTTTCATTACTTGCATATATGAAAATTACATAGTTAGAACATAAAGAATATATTTAAAAATAACATACAAAAAAATATTTGAAACTAATTAATAATAAAACATGACATATTCATGATATTAATATTAAAAATATATTAAATTAAATACATCATAATAAGAAAATTAAATAAATATAATTATTTATTATGGTGTTATCGTTGTTGATATTGAGTTAATTTATGACACTAATTCAATCAAAAACATTATTAATATATACAATTGATGGGGATGATAAGATGTGTATAATAAAATTAAAATATATAACAAATGTTAAAATAAACCTTTGATTATGTGATAGATTTAAAAATTTACTAATGCAATTGACATGATTTAAAATCTTATTTTATGCATATTTTTATTATTTTTTAAATAAAGATATTAAAATATTTTTAAATAATATAATTTATTTAAATATATATTTTTTAATATTTTTTATTTAAACTAGTGTTAAATTAATTTGTGATACCAATTGAATTAAGGATTTAATTAATTGTGTAGATTCTCATACGGTAAAAGAAAAGAAAAAATAAGAGAAATCATTTTTTATTTTAATGATTATAGTAGAAGATGGAATCATGCCATTCATTTTCAATACGTGAAGGGTAATTAAGGAAATGAAAAAGGCAAAAGACGGTTGAAAGTTGTTCTTAGCGAACATCGCTTTGCCACCAAGGAAGAAATATTCCGCTGCTGCTGCGTCACATGAACCAATACAGTGTCGCCACGTCAATTACATATAAATTATCCTAACTTCATTAAATTCTATCTGCACACAAATTTCAAGTAGTAAATTAACTTAAAAAACAGCTACAAAAAAAAAATTAACTTAAAAACCTGGTTTTAACTTTTATTTATCAAGTTTGAAAAATTTACAATATTTGAATTTTAATTAAAAAAATAATTCGAAGGTCGTCTAGACTCGATTTTAGAAATGATTTGTTTCGAATGTTACAATGATTTGCTCTTAAAATTGGATTTAAATTGATGCTTGTTTGAGAGTTTGATTTAATTTTGATTAAAGGGTCTTTTAGATTTAGAGTGCCTTTAGATGGATAGTGCGTGAAATATTTTACCTCATAACTACAATAATTAATTTCATTGTCATCACGGTTTTTAATAATACCAGAGATAAACGCACCACTCATCTAAATTAGACACCCTTAATTTTAAATCAACGAAGGAGGCTTCAAGAGTTATGGGACCAAGAATTTAAATTGCATTTGCCAAATAATCAATTACAATTTGGCAATTCTCACATCCCTAACACTTTTCATCTCAAATGTCAATTTTCCTAACTACCTCGATAGGTTTAGATATACCAAATCCTAATACTATATGAGTATTTTCTTTAGGTAAATAGTACAACAATAGTGAATGACGATAATACTACATGCATAGCTTAATAGAAAGAATAATATATTGCAGGGTTCGAATGAAAGAATTTCTCCAAATCTTTTCTTCATGTATAATCTTTAGAAGAATGTTTTTCTCCCAAAGTCAGGGAAAGGATGGTTAAAAGCAATCCTTACAAGTCCAAACATGTCTTAAGAAACTACCAAAAACACCCCATCAAAGCAGCCCATACAAGTACAATCATGACTGGAAAAACAAAGCTGTCCAAATAATTTCTGAAGGCAAAATTCATCCTGCCAATCAATTTCAAAACAAAATGTCATCATCACGCTTTGAAGCACTCCCCACAATTCAGACCAGCCCTTGCTGATGTAATTGCCAATTCATTATCAGCCTGTTCTGCACATGAGAATGCATCCCCACCCACCTCAACAGCCCTCCTATCAATAACAGCGAACAATGCCAACAGAGACCAAGGTCTCAAATCCTTATATCTCAACCAGTTATACACCTCCATTGATCCAACTTCCACAATAATGGACCCCAACGGCTTCCCTCCCATTGAGCTAACGACCCACAAAGCAATAATGACAACCTCTATTTCAGTAGAAGAGGCATCCCATGCAGCAGAAGGTCCCGAAAATACCGCTCTTGCAACTCCTTTCTCATCGCGAAGCACACCACCACACCCCGACGCATCCTCCAAAACCACTCCACTTACATTAAACTTAATCCATCCAGTTGATGGATGCCTCCAATTCAAAATGACAGGTCTTAACACCTTTGAGGAATCCCCACAACTTGCTGGACTAAACCACCACAATCCCTCCTGAACCTTACATTCGTCGGCAGTTACTCTATTAATTTGACAAATATTAATGATGCTTGTAAATATTTGATCTACTCTCTTTTACTTAACCAATGTTTTATTTAATTGGATTTTTCTGGTAAAAACTTTTAGTGAAGTAATGATATTAATTTTTTGTGTTCTTCTCTTTATTCTTTATCTCATTGAATTTCTTTTAATAAAAGTTTTAACGAACCATATAACTTAATTATAGGCATAAAAGGAAAGTGTTATAAATAATATAAATTATTGTGGATAGAGAGATAAATTATTCATTTTATCTAAGATAAATAGTTTCTTTATTTTTTTATCAATATGTAGTCATTTATCCCTTTGATTTTTTTGTAAAATTTCATTATCATCTCATTAAGATGAAAATGTTCATGTAAGAAATAAAGTTTAATATATAGGATAGCATTATGAATATTATTAAATGGAGGTTCAACCATTCATCTCCCTTGACCTTTAACTTTTCATCTTCTTTAACTTTTCATCTTCTTGTAATTATTTTTTCCTATTTATATATTAGAATATGAAAAGTTGACTTCCCTATATATATATATATATATATATATAGAGGAATATGCTAGTTGTAAATAGGATGAAATATATAGAATACAATATATATAGTTTAATGTATCGGATTGTTTATCTTCATTTATATAGAGGGGTGATTAAAATTTTTGTTAGACATTATTTAGAATGAGTTTATGTTAAATAATATAGACATTACATATTTAATAAGATTAATTACATATTATTATTTACTATCATAAAATGTTAGGTCAAATTAAAAGTGATCAAATATCGGTACATACTTTTGTATTAATTTCTAACTGATGATGGATTGATTAGAAATTAAAATTAATGTGCAAAAATTATATATATTAGGGAATTGATCTCCAAATAATTACACCATTAGCATCTTTGACATCCCATTTTTAAAAAAGAGGGAGCTACGATCTCTAAAATATTTGTATGCTAATTTGAAATATCAAAACCACGATATTTTAAGATCTGAATATATTAATGAATTCAGATATGTTTCCGTATTTAATTTATTATTGTTTATCTGATATGACAGATCTGTTTGTTAAATTTTATATTAAAATTCATATCTTATTTTACATTTTTAACAATTTAAATTGTGTTAGCCCATTCCTGCCTCTATTATTATATCAAAAAAATATTTTAGACGGTTTAAATTAAACAAATTAATACATTCTTTCATATATTTAAACAAATGAATCCTAAGTTTGCAACTAAAAAATTATGTCTTCAAACCTCTAGTCTTACAATAATTTCGAATCAAATCCATAAACATTTTCTATCTTTTTAATAAAAATTAGAATGTTTATGATATATATATATATATCAATTACGATTTAGAAAATATATGTGTCTAAAAATAATATAAAATAAATAATAAAATATATAATTTAAAATTAATTAATAATAGTATTTAATGTATGATATTAAAATAAAAAATTAAATTAAATTATAAATAAACAAAATTTAAACACAAAATAAAATTAAAAATCCTAATTGAATATCATTATTTATTATGATGCTGTGACGTTGGATTTCTATCTTCTTAATAAATATTATGACATTAAAATTTTTTATTGATATAATAATTGAAAATATTGTAATCACATTAATATATTTAAAAAAAATTGAAAAAATTGAAAGTATTATAAATAAAATTTAATAAAGTAGAGAAAAATGGTTCTTTCAAGTTAAGCAACGTGTCAATCACAGAAACTGGGATTGCTTTGAACCGCCGGTCACCCTGCCACAATCTCAATCTGGATGGCGTACGTGGTGGCTTATATGCATGAGTTTTACCAGTTGAAGCGCCATAAAAGTAGCACGTGTCCCCTGTCTTTGATACAACAAACAACCCCTTGTCTCTTCTCTATCTCTTCCGACAACCCCGCACTCCCTCTCACCCCTCTTTCTATCTTCCCCCTTCAAACAAAAAAACCAAAGGTTCATCTCTTTCTCTGCAGTACCACTTAAAAAACGTACCTTTGTATGAATCAAAGGTTAGCCATCGCATGACATTATCACAAGGTTTGTTTTTGTGAGGTGAAGTTATGGTTTTTTTTTAACGTCAATCTTTGTGTTTGATCATTGGGGGTTTTTTTTTTTTTGTTTCCAGTGGTTAAAGTTTGTGTGAAAGATGTCAAGGGATTCAAATACGAGAAGGCGAACCCCACCTGGGATTTTGCTGATAAAAAGTGTTAGGGGTAAAGACTGGACCCTAAAATCGTATAGATACATAATATTATTGCTTACCTTCATAGCATATGCTAGTTATCACGCCTCTAGGAAACCTAGCAGCATAGTTAAAAGCGTTTTCTATCCTGAATCACTGAAAGACTCAAAGGTAAACCCTTGGCCTGTTGGGAATGTCTTTATCAAGGAAGAAGAATTTGTCAGTTTTGATAGAAACGGGGTTGAAAACCAGGGTTGGTATCCTTTTAACCAATCCGATGGTACATCGAAATTGGGCGAAATCGATGTCGCTTTTCTAGCTTGTTACTCTTCTGGAATGTATGTTGCTGGGCATTTAGGGGATACCTTGGATCTTAGGTTGTTCCTGGCAACAGGGATGATTGGGAGTGGCATTTTTGTGGGGTTGTTTGGGATGGGTTACTTTTGGAACATTCATGTCTTTTGGTTTTACCTTTCGATGCAAATGGTTGCTGGGTTGTTTCAAGCAACCGGTTGGCCTTCGGTCGTGGCCGTCATCGGGAATTGGTTTGGAAAAAGGAAGAGGGGTTTGATAATGGGTATTTGGAATGCTCATACTTCGGTCGGGAATATCAGTGGATCCCTTCTTGCTGCTGCTGTTTTGGATTACGGTTGGGGTTGGTCTTTTATTGTCCCAGGGGCATTGATTGCTTCAGCAGGGGTATTAGTTTATTTGTTCCTGCCTGCTTACCCTGAGGATATGGGTTTCAGTGGTGTAACTGATTCCTCTCAGGAAGAGGAGGATCCGACTCAGAAGGGACCCGTGGTGAATGTAGAGAAAAGTTCTGGCACGAAAGAAGGGTCAGGGAGCAGGACAGGTATTGGACTTTTTGAAGCTTGTTTCATACCGGGGGTGATTCCGTTTGCATTATGCCTCTTCTTCTCAAAGCTCGTTGCCTATACGTTTTTATACTGGTTACCATTTTATTTGAGCCAAACAGGTAATTTTCCGGTCACCGCACTTTTAATTTTTACGTCATATGTTAGAAATCATATGTGTGTATCCATGATTAGCTTGTGTAGGTTTCCCTTAGCGTTGAGTATTTAAGTATATCTTATCGATTGCATTCATCGGCAAGTATAACTTGTGTGAATTTTTAACTAGGTTTGCGGTTCTTTCTTATGCATCTGCAAAATGTTACAGTTGTCGTATGTTTGATTCCATTGTTTTCCAGAAATTGGTGGGGAGTATATGTCTGTGAAGTCGGCAGGAAACCTTTCTACCTTGTTCGATGCAGGGGGTATTGCTGGGGGGATCCTTGCTGGTTACATATCCGATAAACTTAATGCCCGGGCTACTACAGCAGCCTCCTTCATGCTTGCTGCAATTCCTTCCATGCTCTTATACCGTACATATGGAAGTATTTCACGTACCATAAACATTTTACTTATGGTCGTTGCTGGCTTGTTTGTAAATGGGCCATATGCGCTCATTACGACTGCAGTTTCTGCAGACCTCGGTACGCACAGTTCTCTCAGAGGGGATTCTCGGGCATTAGCAACGGTAACAGCTATAATTGATGGCACTGGCTCAGTTGGTGCAGCTCTAGGCCCTCTTATCACCGGATTCCTTTCGACAAAGGGGTGGGATGCGGTATTCGTAATGCTAATGGTCGGCGGTCTTATTGCATCACTTCTTTTATCGCATTTGGTCATAGCCGAAATCACCGAGAGAAGTCACAAATCGCTTCCATCTTCTCAAGGACAGCAAACTCATGAAGGTAATATGGTAGTGAACTTAATTGCACATGATCTTGTCGTCGATCTAATCCTGTGCCGTTTTTTTTTATCCCAGCTACCGGATCGGAACCTCTTCTAAGTAATCAAAGGTGATAAATGAGGAATGGTGTGAAGAAAGTATGAAAATTAAGGGAGCTTTTAGAGTACATAGTAGAGATAGAAGTGCCAAAAAAAAGTAATAGTTTGAGTTGAGTCAGACATGGAACATGTGTATGGCGATAGCAGTCCGAATTTTGATATAAGAAAATATATATTCACGGCAATTAGCCAAATATGTAACATTACTAGTCTCTCATTTCAGTTGGAATCTGCTAAGAATTTTTTATATTTTAAACCCCTCATTTGATTGATTGAATAGGCAGTCAGTCGAATGTTTTTCTATGGAAATTAATCTCTATATTTTTATATTTTGAGCAATTTGTGAGTTAATTTTAACAAATGAGAAATATTATTAAAACTAAAACGAAGACAGAAAAACATAGGAAGAAACAAAAGAGAATAATAAATAAATAAATAAAAGTTAAAAGAATATTTAAAAAACTTTGCTCAAAATGAAAAATATAGGGATCCATTATCGTTACTTAAGTGATTAAAATATAATATTATCGTTACTTAAGTGATTAAAATATAATATTATCGTTACTTAAGTGATTAAAATATAATATTTTAAATAAATTATTATCTAAATGATTAAAACATAATTAAATGATTATTTAAATAATTAAAACACAATTAAAATATAACTTGAATTAAATAAAAATAATTATTTTAATATTTTATTTTTTTAGCACTTTAAATTGAAAATTGATCTATATTTTAAATATGTTTCATATAAAAAGGAGAGTTAGAGTTAGAGTTAGAGTTAGATTTTGGTGACATTTGAGTCCTCAAATTATAAATATAGTATCAATCAAGTTCTTTTATCCATTTAACTTATAAAAGTATTTTGTAATTATACAAGAGTAATAAGTTTTATTAATCATTGTAATTAGTGAGTTTTTTTTATTTTAGTATAGTTGGATCACTAATTTTTTAATTAATTTTTAGTTTTTTAAATTAAGTTTATATGAATTATTATTATTATTATTATTTAATAATATGTCGGTTGAATTTATTAGAAATCAAAATAGAAAATAAATCCAAATGATATTAAAATGTAGCAAAAAATAATAAAATAAAAAAATTAAAAAATCAGAAAACGAAATATCAGACCAGCAAAATAAGTTTAGTGAGCTGCAACGATAGGGATGAGATGAAACACTGGAGAAAGAAAGCAGGAAACAAAATGTAATGACCCAAATTCACGGGCACCGAAAAAGTGAGTGATAGGGCCTCCGTCTTAGTAAACCGAGTCCGTAAATAATTATTAGGAGTAATTATGAGTTTAGAAGTGTGTTTAATTAAGCTTTAATTAGGTGAATTTAATTTAATTTAGAGTAATTAATAAAAAGGACTAAATTGAATAAATGGTGAAAGTTTAATTATAGATTAAAAGAAAGAAAGAGGGACTCAAGTGGCAATTATGCCTATTGTCTAAATTGAGCCGGCAAAACAGAGAAAAATCTAGATTTTTCTTATTTTTTAATTTATTATTAATTAATATTATAATATAATAATATAAATTATTATTTAATTAGTATTATATTATTATTATTAACTAATATATATATATGTATATGAAATAAAAGAATAAAGAAGAAAGAAACAAAAGAAATAAAAGAAGGAAGAACAGAGAGCTAAACGAAACAGGGGAAGGAGAACAGGGAAGGAAAAAGAAAAGGGGAAAATTAGGATTTTGAAGTTTTAATCTTTAAGTGGTAAGTCAATTAAGTCCTTTTCTCTTAATTTAGATGTTTTAGAAGCTTTAGAACAAAGTTTTGATGAAATTAAGTTGAGTTCTTGGAAGTTTTAAGGTCTTTGAATATAGTTCATGTTGAACAAAATAGTGAATTAGGGATTAAATTGAATGAATTTCAAGTTAGAATTGATAAAGGGATTAAATCGTAAAAGAAGCTATACGTTTTGTGATAGAAGGATTGAATTGAAAGAAATTTTAAATTAGGGTTTTATTATGAACATTTGATAGTTAAGTAGAATATGGAAGGAAATTGAATAAAAATAAGGTATGAATTAAGTTAGAAACATAAATGAGTTAATTAGGATTAAATTGGAATTAAGGTATAAATTGGATAGAAATTCAATTATTATTATTAATTAGTGTTGTAATTAATAGTGTAAATTATTATTATAAATTTTGTAGCTAGCAAAGAACCCGAAGCATCGGCACAAAAAGGAAAGGAGAAAGTTAGCGAGGAATAATCGCGAAATCCGGGTTTGTATTACTATAATTTAAATTATTCATTATTTAATGTTTATTTAGATATTTATATTTAATAAGTGAAATTGAAATTGAAATTGAATGTGATATGAATTGTAAATTGAAAATCCCTATTAACTAGTCGGGCTGAGTCGGATATAGTTGGTATGCCATAGGATTGGAAGAGTTCAGGGATACTTCGACCTCGAGTCGATGAGACACTGGGTGTCATTATTTTACTTCGGATAGATTCGATGAGGTACTGGGTACCACTTTACTTCGGCTAGGCCGATGAGACACTGGGTGTCACTTTATTGCTTCGAACTATCTGATGAGGCACTGGGTGCCATTCTGGTGTGTTTGGTTGGATCCGTGTATCCGCTAAGGTCCGAGTCTCGTTAATAGGGGTAAACAATGCGAAAAAGGAAAATTGAATAGAAATGAAAATTGAGACATATACAGTGATATGTGACGAAATCGAGAAATGAGAATGAAATGATCAAATTGATTGATATTGATTCGAAATGAAAGTGATGTATAAATTAAGATATTATGTGTTCATGTATTATATGATCGATTATGTGAGATTATTATATTATTTATAATTTGAATTATAGTAATACCACTGAGTATGAAATACTCAGCGTACGGTTGTTTCCGTGCGCAGGATTGTAGAAATTAAGGTCCTGGTTCAGCACTCAGATCGATCCCGACTTCAGTATAAACTCGGTGATGTAATTCTCCTCTTTTTGTAAAAGTGGCATGTACTAGGTGTTGTATAAGTTACATGTATATGTTTGTAATGTTGGTTACAAATTTATGTATATACTATATTTTGATATTAATTTAGTAAAATGATAAATAGTATATTATGAAATTTGGCATTTTGTTTGAATGAAAATGTATAAAATTATGAGTGAATATTGAATAATATGTAATGGAATGATTATGATTTAGGTGAATTTGAGTATAAATTGCTTTGGTTGCTAGTTGAAATTGCAGGGAAGGTTAGATGTCTATAAAAGGGGTTATATCGCGTTTGAAATAAAAATTTACTAAAAATCTGTGGAACATCAAAATAAGTCCTAATGTCCTTTTAATACATATTTTAAGTCTCGAGGGTCCATTTAAGGAAATTTTATGATTATTTTATAGTATGATCATTAATTATCAATTTATTATTTGTAAGATTATCCGATATATCTGGTAATACCCTGTAACCCTATTTCGGTGACGGTTTAGGGTTAAGGGGTGTTACACAAAACTCTTTGTCTCTATCCACCTATACGCTTAAGGATCAAAGTAAGAGTAGTGAGCGAAACCAATAATCTTGCAGGCTACTTCGCAAAACAGATCTAATTGCATAGGCAAAAGAACCACAAAAAGGGATCAAACTACTGAAAGATCATCGATAATCGCAAATTAGAGCCGAGCGTTGTGAGAAAATTATCCACGAACACAAATCTACCACAAAAGTAGACGAAAACGTGCCATAAGGTAGAAACGTGCTACAAGGCAAAGAAAAAATATGCCACAAAGGCAGATAAAAACTAGAAGAAAACCAAAATATAAAAAAATAACTGACTATAAAAAATTAAGGGGTAATTGACGACCAGCATTATTAAAGCTGATGTCGCTACCGGCAAATCAAGAACGAAAGAAAGAAATAGAGTGACGCAGAGAGAAAGTATGAATTCTTATTATTAAAGCTACATATTTTTTACACTGCGAACTTAAATATTATATGGTAGATGTTATTTATAGAAATACAATAAGTTTTCTTGTACCATATTGTAGGGTATGAAACCATTTGAGAAAATAAAGCTATACAGAAGCACCAAAGATGTTTTACGAACTCTTTAATTTGAGACATTCAAGGTTTTGGAATGTGATTGAGAGGACATTTATTGTTCTTAAAAAATATTTCATATATTAACAACATTACCTTAATATAACATAAGAAAAAAAAGGTTGGATTGTACTAAAATGCTTTATAACTTCATTCATGGATGAATTTGAGATGATTTATACTTCAAAGAGTATATGGAAGAAAGATATATTGATAATCTTAATGATACAAATACAGATGATGATAAACCCGGTCAATGACCAACATTTGATGAAAAAACTTATGTTAAATATTAAAGAGAGAATGACCCAACAAATATGGAACATTAGAATAATTAAACAAATTTGCATATATGTTTATTTTTCTTATTATTTTTATTAGTTGTAATATTATTTAACTACTTTTTTGCGCTAACATAATATATGTGATGATTTGATTTTAATTTTTGTTACATATCCGAAAATTTGTGCTAATTATTTTTTATAGTAATTAGAAATATAAATTATATAACTGTGTAACTCTTTGTTGTCCAAACAGACCCTCCCCAATCCATAAATAGAAAGATATTGACAACAATGTTAATACTAATCAAACTAAAACTCAATCAACAACAACCCTTAAATGTTAAAAAATAAAAATATATTAATATTTATAGATATAATTTAAATATAATTCAAGGTGGGCTTGATAGTTTCAAACTAGAAAAACGGAGAAATTTATTTCAAATCTGGTTGTTACAAGCTTTAGTATGTAATTTATTAAAAAATATATTATTGAACCGAGAATATAGAGAAACTAATTATTAAATGAAATGTGAGCAAAATTCAATGCAAGAAAATGTCATTGACCTATTAATAATGATTTAATTCGCGTTAGTGGTTAAATTAAGTTTGACTAAATGCATTAAAAATTATAGTTTACATCAAAACACTAATCTTTTTAACAGTTGAAAACAACTGCTGCCCTAATCATCCCTATTTTAACTTAAAATAAATGAAAAGGTCTTCCTCAAGTTCACATTTAATTTATCGATTGAGTCTTAACTCGATTGGTATCGGTGTTGTTATCAGTGAAAGAGGATGTTGGTCCGACTGCGTTAAAACGTATTATCTTACTATTTAAGGGTTGGCGAAAGACTATTGATATTTTTACCCATTGTATCAAGAAAAGCAAATATGATAAGAATCTATAATGAAATTAATATTAAAAAAAATTAATTTATCTTATTTTAATTTTTTGAAAAATTAAAGTCAAATTGAATCAAATATTATTAATATAAATAAAACAAAGACTTTATTAGTTTCTTTCTTTTCAGAATTTATTAATTTAGTTCTAATGAGGAGAGGTTGAGGAGCATTGACTACATAATTAATTTGACATTCTAACAACCATCGGATTCAGACAACACGCTATTTCTTATGTTAGGTTAATGTTTCATTCCCATGAATCATGAACACCGAATCGATTTAAATTATTGGTTAATTCCTACTATTAGTCCTGTATTTTATAAAAGTTGTGATTTTAGTTTTTATACCTTAATTTGATCCATTTTTATACCTTAATTTGATCCATTTTAGTCATTGTACTTTTTTAAAATTTGAACTTTTAGTTCGTACCCAAACAGCATTAGTCAAATACGTTTTGTTAAAATCCAATTACTAGTCATGTACCATGCTTACAAATGTAGATTTAATCTATATTCTCCAACTGGATCATTTTAAATCCTTATACTTTTCGAATTTTAGAATTTCAGTTTTGATAGAAATGTCAATCATTAATCCGTTAATTGGATTTTCAATGAGTATTATGTGAAAATAACAAGCTGACATAAAATTACAATATGACAATGTGTTTGTTGCATCAGATTTCTGGAAATAGCAGAAATTAACTTAATGAATTTAATAATTATTATTTTGTGAGAGTTGAAATTTTAGAATTCGAAAAGTACAGATATTAAAATGATCAAGTTAAAATATATGGACTAAATCCACAACTTTCTTAAAGTAAATGAACTAATAACATAATTTAATCTAAATTATTCATAGTAATAAAAATAATTAAATCAAATTAACCCATTTCTAAGATTATTTTGCCTTAGTTAGAGTTAAGAAATGGCAAATTTCTAATTTAAGTATATTTTTGCACCCTTAAGTTTTGGTATCTAAAAAATAATAATAACCAATGAAATGCAACATATGAAAAAATATTTTGTATTTCATAGGAGTTATTAATAATTTTACATCACAAGTTTTTTAAAAAAAATAAGACCGTGATAATTGATGATGTCTGTAATTTTAAAAACGAATTACAAACTATCATTTAAATTGAATCTCATAACACATTATATATGTGCATTTTTTTTTTGTTATTAATATATACTTAGGTTATCTAGATGGACTAGGCAAACAACTAGGAACCGGGACCCTAAGCCTATCTCTCTCAAGGTTCAAACTCAAGGACTTATGAGTATACAATTGTTTCATATTTGATCTTTGATCATTAACCAACTTCACTAAGCTTCTCTTTGCGTTTGATCTAAATGGACAATTTGATGATAAAAATCCATCCACCAAGTGTAGGTATGCCTCTAAATCGTGACAACATGCCATGTCTGCATCTGGCTTTAGATAAGGGGACGTTTTAGTGTCGACCCTGAGTTCTGTTCCAACATGAGAGTATGCCCAAGGATTGTTATCGTCAATCATATCGAACACTTTTCCAAAACCATCATTTCTTTGTTTTTCTTGTAGATAGTCATGTTGTTGATTTGATCCTTCACCAACAAATATACCAGGAACTCTAGTGATTAAATCTTGATTATTCACAATTCGTAACACTTTAGCATTCTTTTCATTAAGGCGGTTGACGAAGCCTTTGTTACCAACTCGGGGACCACCGAAAGAAAAAACGGCGATGGGAGGGACGTGAGGTGCACATGAACTTATTTCATCGGCGACTAAAAGGGAGAGTGCGGCACCAAGGCTATGCCCCGTGATTGTAATGCTAAGGGTTTCACCTTTGTAAGTCTCCATCAACCTTTTCACTTCTTCAACCACGGATTCAGCCAAGCTAGGGACGTGAGCACCAGGTGTTTTGTGCAAGCTCAAGAATCCACATTCAACCTTTTGGGTCGGGTTATCCGATTCAGGGACCCGAACCAATTGGGCTCTTAAATTTTCTGCCCATTCCATGCACGTTGCGGTCCCGCGTAAGGCAATCACAATATCCCTCCTTCCCATCCGTTGAATCTCCCTCCGGTCGTCACAAACCGCTACGTACCCGATCCAACTAGACCGTTGGGTCATCCACCCAAGATCCGGAGCCACGTCGTCGACCCAATCCGGCAAGCCGATAGACGAGGTGGCGTAAAGGCTCTTGGTCAACTTGTAAGACCTATCGGGTAACGCAACGTGCCTCGGCAAGGGAGCCTGGTTGGTGGACATAGCAGGGTTGGAATGAAAGCCATGGTAAGCAGCTTGAACGAATTCCCCATATCTAACCACTTCCCGCCTTAGATTCTCATCGAGCGGGTCAAGCAACCCCGACCAATCATTGCAGCCATGGTACTCTCTCCAACGAGAACCCAGGTTGTTCCTCGGCGAATACTCCATATTGGACTTGGATAAAAGCCGTTGAAGCCTATTTAAATGACGCGGCGACATCTCCTCGGCGGCTTTCGTTTCGGGCCAAATCCTCGAAAGATTCAGCCCTTCCAGTAAACCCTTACCTTTGTTTCCGACCGAACCATTGATAGGCGGTTTGGTAATTACTTGTTCGGGTTCGGTTTCGTTTGTCTTCTGGAGGAGTTTTTCGAGGCTGGAAAGGTGTTGCCGAGCCGACTCAGTGGAAAAACATGCTGAAGAAAGGGGCTTTTGAGAACATGGATTGGGTTTGGTTAAAGGGTTTAGAGGAGATGATTGCCGGCACTTGAAACTTGCCCGTCTGGCTTGGAAGACGTGCAAGTTTTGAGCGGGAAGAGTGTGGCCGATGCCGACGCCGATCTGCATGAAAAAAAAAGCAGCAAAGAAAGATAAAATTTAAAGAGAAAAGAGGGAGAGAGCTTAAAATTGAAACAGCAAAGCGAAGACCGAGTGGGATCGAAAAGAACAGATGGATTCTAATATTTATAGACCAACGTTTCAAATGAAGTACCTTATTGTGTGACAATGGCAGTACTGAAAATATAAGAAGGTTTTAAGGGTTAATATAAGATAAAAAGATTTGACATTTTTCTGATTAGCCCCTTGAGCTCTAACGTGGTTCAAGGAAAGTCCGCGATGAAGAAGACAGGAACTTAACTCTTTTTTTTTTGGAGTCGAATTGACTGAAAGGGCCTGGATTATAACTTGTTAATTGGGTGAATGAATTTTTATTTTATTTATTACTTTGGTAGTTGAGTTGACTTTCTTCACAAATCACAAATCATAGTGTACTGAGTGGTAACTACTCACCGTGTACGGGGTACAACACCGTGTTCCTTCAAAGTAATATGTGCACGTTTAAAACATAGGAAAGTGTTGAATAAAACATACACTCCATATCATTCTGTATTTTTATTAATTTATTTAATATTTTTTATATTATTCACACTAATTTTTTTAACTTAAGCAATGAACATTATATCTTGAACTTTCAATCTTATGTTCTTATTTTTAGATTTTAGATCTTGAATCATAAATCTTGAACTCTGAAACTCTAGATTATAAACTCTAAATCATGGATTTTGAACCCTTAATCCATGAATTTTAATTTTTTTAAAATTAACCCCAAAACTCTTTCTTAGAAGCTGAAAATTTTAATTTTTCTTTTTGAAAGTATTCCGAAAGTGATATTCATTTTTCTTTTCTTCTTTCGGTTTAAAGTTTAGGTTTGGCTTTTTTTTCAATTTTTTTGGAGGGGGGATAATTGGATTTTTTTAATTTGGTGAATGATTTTTTTTTTTATTTACTTTGGTTGTTGGGTTGATTTTCTTGACAAATCATAGTGTACCAAGTGTAAAGTACTTAAGTTAGAACACCGTGTTTATATTTGAAGTAGCGTTCCCCCCGCCCTTACTTTATTAATATATAAAGAAGCATTTTTTGTGTGGATATAGTGTAGCTTGGGATGGTGAACATATTCTAAACTCACGTAATCCTTGGAATTATGCGAATAATCCTAAACCAACCCTACCTGCATGCCATGCTTTAACCTTTCACTCAAACTATTAGTTATTAATTTAATACATTAGCTCAATTTAATTAGGATAATGATATTTTAATATTTCATTTACGATCTATGGAGGCTTTACTATATGGGTTTTATTCACAATTTGGAATTAATAAACTATTGATCTAAAATTCCAATATGATTGCACGAGTCTGTGATATTTATTTGAAACTGAAATATACCGGTCTCTTATTTTTATTTTTGAATTTTTCTTACATAACTTCGGAATAATTAATGTTAAAGAAATTAGGCCAAAAAGAAGAAAAAAAATTACTTTTGGGAATAATTACATATCCGGTCCTGTTTAATTAGAGATGGAACCACTAATATAAAATAATTAATTACAGGTCAATTTCCGAAAATGGAACGCCAACTTAATGAAGAATAATTTCTTTTCTTGATTGTATGTTTGGGCAATAATAATATTATATTATAGTTTGGGAAGTCATGTTGACTTTTGATTGGTGACTTTCATTACCAATGTTGTAAAACGTTTAAAATGATGAAGGTTCCTTCACAGTACCTAAAGGATAATCGAAACAACAATGAGTGATCAATTTTGAAATGTTTTTGGTGGTAATATGTATTACGTTTTCGAGTGGAAACATGGGAAAAAACTAGGTTGATCGGTGGGAGAGGACCATAAGCTAACGGATCATTCATAAATTAATATATCAAAGCTCCTTGGCACATAATCTATGAATGTTTTGAAAAAGGTAAAAACGTGGGTTTTAATACGTGTAGGAATCCATTGTGATGAATATGTTTTGACCCTACAACATGTACTTGGGAACACATTTTAAACGACTTTTCTTTTCAACCTGTAGATTGAATCTTAATTCAATTTATATCGGTATTGTTATCTGTTTAAGAGGTCGTAAGTTTGAATGCGCTGAAACGTATTATCCTCCTATTTAACGGTTGGAGAGAGATTATGAATAATTTTAAATATTATATAAAAAACAGATATGATAAGAATTTATAATGAAATTAATGTTAAAAAGAAACCCTTAAAGGAACAAATTTTTTGAAAAAAAAATCATTTAAAAATATTAAAGTAACTTTTTATTTATTAAAATTAGAATACCCCTCCATTAATTTTGTTTTTTTTTTAATTTTATTTTTATAAGTTAATTTATGGTATCAATTTAATTAATTTTTAGCTTATTTTATTATAATTATTATTAACCAATTAGTTTCAAAAGAAGAAGAAAACATGATAGACACTGAGGAGGTGGGGAGCTTATCTTTTCATCCACCATAATTTCGGTGCAAATCACTGACAAGTATTTAGTGCTTTTCAGTATCTTTTTCCATTCTCGTTCGTTCTCCATTGATGAGGCTGAAAAACATGCACCAAGGAAAATATTATATATAGACACGCAGAAAGTGAGTAAACTTATAAATATTTAATATATTAATCATTAAATTCGTTCTAATAAATACTTTTAAAAATAAAACGATGTATAAATAATTGTTATAATAATTAAATTATATAAATTATTTGATGTGATTATGGTGATGATTTACACATAGTGATGTGAAGAGTCACTTGGAATGACAATTTATTTGAGTTGAAATGGTGCCTTGGCAGAGTATAGGTTATATATATATATGTGGCTTTTTTTTATTTTCTTTGTCTTTAAATGTGCTCAGTGCTGAAAGAGGTATTTAGAGAAAGGGGTTGGCTTGACATGGGTCATAATCATCAAACACTCTATATATATTCTAGGCATAGAGGGTAGAGTGGTGGATGTCAACTTAAACGCAATTTAAAAGTCAACTTGAAGAGATTAGATTGAGAGTTCATCATGTTAGAGAGGTGATGGATTGATGGGTGTTGACAAGAACTCTTCCTTGTATATCTTTTAGAGATCATGTGGGTATGCATTGTGTGACATGGTATTCTGGCATGGTCGAGCTTTGCCAAGTGTTTTTTATTCATAAGGTTCGATGAGGAGTGATAGAGTGAGGATATAACAATAATTAATTACTCACATGGTATGAATAATAAAATGAGACAATAAAAATTAAATAAAAAATAAGAAAGTGAACAATAATAAAAATTATTTGAACTATTTAATTACATTATAAAAATATTAAACTAATTAATAATATTATAAAAATATAAAGACAAAATTATATTAGTAATTAAAGTAGAATGATAAAATCTCAAATTTAAGCAGG
Organism: Gossypioides kirkii; assembly: GCA_005610355.1. Classification (NCBI taxonomy): domain Eukaryota; kingdom Viridiplantae; phylum Streptophyta; class Magnoliopsida; order Malvales; family Malvaceae; genus Gossypioides; species Gossypioides kirkii. The sequence continues at coordinate 4,393,833 of CP032254.1, read as the reverse complement.
TTAGAAGGACCAAAGCTAAAAATTAACCACTTTTATAAAATGTAAAATGAAAGGGAAAGAAACATGGTGGGTGGGTGCAATGTGAACTTAGATATAAATATTTTAAAAAAGAAAGATAAAAGGACTTATTTGGTCACTAAAAATTAGTTATTATAAAATAGAGGTAGTCTTTTAAAAAGATTGTTTTAATTTTTTAAAGAAAAAATAATTTATTTTATATTTAAAAAAGATAAAGGTCCTGAACGAGGGTGAGAAAATAAAAAGAAAGAAGTTATATCATATGCGAAAGAGCGACTGAGAAAAAAAAAAGAGAAAGGAAGTTACATTTGTAGTGAATAAATTTATAAATTGAATATCCAATTATGGTAGAATTGGATTGATTGATCGAATCTGTTAGATCAAGAATCGGTTAGAGTATCGGTTTAAAAAATGATTTTGAACTAGTTAGAACGAGAACCGATACAAATACTTTTTTTATTTTTAATAATTTTTAATCAAATTGATTGGACGTGATAGTTTAATTAATTTGATTATTGATTTAATTTTAAAAACATTGAGTATGTTTAATTCCATTAATTTATATATTCTTTAATTTTTTGAAATTTATTTTCGATATTTTAATTTCAAAACTTTGAGCTTTATACCTTTTCGATTTAACAATGTTAATTTGATTACAATGTCTTGTATTGTTCATATGTCAAGTTAGGTTGAAATATAACTTATTTCTAAAGCGTATCTAAATTTTACCTGCATCTTATTTGGTCCAATCAAAATGATAACTTTATTGTTTAACAAATAATAAAATAATAAAAAATAATTTTATATTTATATATTTTATAATTAATTTTAAATAAAAATAACGCTAGAAAAAGGTTAATAGATCAAGTTAGATTGAGCTATGACCTATTTCTAAAAAAAATTTCAAGTTTAAGCCTGACGTGACTTAATCCCATCAAGATGTCCTACTTTACAGCTTAATAAACAATAAAATATTAAAAATATAATTTTATATTTATATATTATAATTAATTTTACATAAAAATATTTTTAAACCTTTTAACTTAAATTATTATCCAATTCTAAGGGCTTAAGGTTTAAAACTTCTTACCCAATCCTTGCCTCAAGTGGGTTAATCGAGTCACTTACTGAAGAAGAAGTTTAGTTAACCTGGTAAGGAGTCATTAAATTAAGAGTAAATTACATTAATAGTCACCTGACTATTATTAATTTTTTTTATCATTAAATTATGAAAAGTTATAAAATTATTATTAAATTATTTATTTTTTGGCCTTTTTTTGATGATCAACTGATTGAGGGTGGCAGCTTTTAAAATTGACATAATAAAGCTATTCAATTTTGTCTTTTTTGTGACATGCTTATTGACAATTGTAACTTTCAAATATGGCATAATAATAACTTTAGCCCTCAAAATTTATACATTGTGTCAATTTAATTTTTATTCTATAAAATTTAACCCTCGATTTTTATACATTATGTAAATTGATCTTTTTTGTAATTTTTTTGTGTGATCCTTTCACTTAAAAAGCTAAAAAAATATTAGTTAAATTTGATTGAAATCATACAAAAATGGAAACACCCAAAAATTCAAGATAATAAATTTTTTATTTTCATTCTTTTAAAATTAATTCTCAATGTCAAAAAAGGGAAAACTAAAAAGAAAAATCAAATTACACAATGTGTAAATGTTGATGATTAATTTTTTTAGAATCAAGACTAATTTCACATAATTTAAAAATGTTGAGGGTAAGAGTTGCTATTATGTCAATTTTAAGAGTTGTTATCATTAGCAACTAGTGATCAAAAAAGATAAAATTTGAATAGTTTACTGATATTTTGTAACTTTTCATAATTAAATGACAAAAAATAAAATTTACTAATAATTGGATAACTACTGTATAATTTACCCTTAAATTAAAAGGATGACGTTGATTAATGTGCCATGTGACATTTAATGAGAAGATGATCTAGTTTAATTTAAAAGAATTGAGAGTATAAAGTAGATCATGAGCGTAATCAAGAGGGTTGGCAAGGGTTTTGGCTCTCAAAAAAGAAAAATTTTCATTTGAACACTTTAATTTTTTTAAAATTTTAAATTAGTAAAGGTAAAATTACATTTTACCCCCTAAAAATAATAAAATTTTGATTTAAGCTTTTAAAAACTATAAAAATATAGGCTATTCAAATGGTAAACTTGTATTTTCACTATCGTAAAAATTAAAATTTAATTTTGTCCCCCTAAAAATTTATTTTGTTTTCGCCCTTAGAATAGCCTATTTTTTTAACCTTTGATCTATTCAAATGGCTCAAATTAAAATTAAATAAATTTTAAAATAATATTATTTAATAGTAATTATTGAAACGTTAAACTGAAATAAACATTTAACTTTTTTTAATCAAAATCGAGATATTTATAATTGATAGCTATAATTAATTTGTTTATTGTGAGTGTTCTCCATAAAAACAAATAATTGACTATAAAATATGCTGTATGTGAGGATCAAATCTCCAATCACATTATTAAAATATTAATTAAGCAACCACTATATCGCACGGTATAATTAATTTAATGCAAGTGTAACATGCATATTAGACCTATTTTTTCTTTTGGTAGGTCCCATGGTTTTTTCCTTGAAGCTCACCAACAAATCATTTTAGAAGTATTTATAGTTAACTTTCCATAGATTTGACAAATAGAGAAATTTTGAACCAAACTTTCTCCAAAATACTATGTGTAGCATCCGTCTTCTTGAACTGGATTTGAAACAATGTTAGTGTAGAAATAAGAATTAGAATATGTAAAGAAAGTAAGAAAGGTTTGAAGAAATTAAAGATGTATTAGTAAAGGTGAGAAAATAGAAAGGACTAAATAGCAATTTATCCAAATTGAATTATGAGTCATCATGAAAATTAGATTGATTAAGGAGGGGCAAAAGAGCAATTTGCTGGAAGATATTTTTGGAGGCAAAGTTTTGGGCTAAGGTACAAAGTTGGAAGGCTCAAGGACTAAAAGTGCAATTTTACCATTTCTATTAAGTGAGATATTTTAAGTGAGATTTCTAGAGAATTTGAGAGAGGTTAAAAAATCAATTAAAAAGGCAAAAATATCAGTCCTTTCATAGTCCAACCGTCCATGCCATTCTCTCTTCCATCTAACTTTTGATTTTATTCCAATTAGGTCCTTTCATCATTGTTAAGCCCTCCAAGCTCCAAAATCTCCTATTTTCTTTGAAATTTATGAAATAAAAGTATAGAAGGAGGTTAGTAGACACCTCAAATCTCATATAGAGTTACTTTTGGGGTGTTAGAGAGATAAAGGACTAAATTGAGAAATTTTGAATTCAAGGGTTAAGGTAAGAAATGGTTAAATTCTCATGACATACATGTATTTTACTGTTATTTAGCATGAAAATTATTGAATTATAGCTTATATATTATATGTGTTTATGTGAAATTGAAGAAAAAGAGAAGAGAGGCAAGGATCAAATTGAAGACAAAGAAAAAGAATAGAGCAAGGGGTAAAAGAGAGGAAATTCAGCCTTTTTATTGTAAGTATTACAAGAATTTTAGTTTATAGTTTATTCTTCATAATATATTTGAATTGTTAGCATAGAAATTGTTGTTTAATTATGTGTTATAGAGATGATTAAGTGAGGTTAGTGTAATGAAATATGAGAAAGAAAATGTTTTCATTGAAACAGTTTGGACAGAATCAGAGGATTAACTTTTAAAATTCACTAAAAATTGTATATAATGAGTTAAGGATCTAATTATATATGTAATTAAATCTTATTGAGTGTAGTTTCATATGGAATAAACAATGAATTATATATTTCGAGATATACTAGTTTTTGTATAACAAGGTCAGACAGGTTCGAGTTCCCCTGTTCTGACTTTGGAAAATCATAGAAAAATGTAGAAAAATAATTAGAATCTGAAATTTATATGGATAAATTATTAATGAGTCTACTTTCAAAAGAAATAGGCGGGAGCATCATTCTAACTCTGTACTAAAATATAGATAATTTTTAGTGATGAAAGGTCGAAACTGTCAGGCAGCAGAGAAGGAGTAAATTGAAAGAATTTACTGTACAAATTGGCTAAAGTAAAAATTCTGGAAATTTTATGGTAAAAAGATGATTGAGTCTAGTTTCAGAAGCATCAAGCAGATTATAATTTCGAATTCTTTAGCTCAAGATATAAATAATTTAGTGACTATGACGCAAGTGGACAGCTTTGAAAATTAATGTGAAAATAAAAGTAAGAGGTATATGATGATGTATATGTGAGAAAAATATACGTGTGAAATATTATGTGTTTAATTATAATTGTTGATTATATGACTAAATGGTGATGTTGTGGAAGCATTTGAGAAAATACAGGTGAGAAATACATGATTATGTATATGTGAAGAGAAATGTAAATGTGATGTATAAGTTGTGGATAATGATGTTAAATTTGATTATGCCCATGTAGACGAATTAGAACCGTTGTGATATTAGTGGCATGCCATTAAGGAACGTTAGCGCGCTTATTGTTCAACACTGTGTGTGCTTCTGATCAGCACTGTGTGTGCTTCTGTTCAGCACTGTGTGTGCTTCTGTTTCCCCAGCAGTTATGTACTTCTGTTAAGTACTTTGATACTTTCTGTTAGTTCCGTTTATCAGATGGGTTCTATGAAAGTCTACAATGGGGTAAAATGAGGAAAAAAAATGAATCAAAGTATGAAATGTGCCATGGTGGTAAGTTATATGATACAAGTGAGTAAAAGTAAGAGGTTATAAGTAAGAGTATTTACATGATTTTACATTACTTTTGTAGTGCTTACTGAACCTTCACCGGCTTAACGCGTTTGTTTCAACGCGTAGGTACAAAGTTACAAGTAGTAAAGTCGAGTTCAGGGACCTCTCATCACATCACATCATCCTTTGGAGGACTCCAAATATAGGTATTTATTTTAAAGGAAATGACATGTACAATGGTATTTGCATGAGTCCCTAATGAGTGGGAAAAATGTTATCTCGAATGTTATGAATTATGAAAGGAAATGATTAGTATACGATATTTTGACTCGAATGGTCTTAAAAGACATCGGATTTTAAAGAAAATTTTCCGTTACTCGACTTTCTGTGCCGTACGGTAATGTAATGCTTTTATATTGAGTTTATACGTATAAATCGAGTATAAGGGTGTTGCACTATGACTTCAAATTACAGAAGAAAAGAAGAAGAAAGTTTGATGTAGTTGAATGACAGCTCTCTATTCACATTCAACTATCTCATTCAATTCCCTACTTGATGCCTTGGTTTCCTGTCAAAGGGTTGTACCTAGAAATTTAATTCACATTGGTATAGTTGGTGAAGAGAAGTCTTTGTGGCTTGAATATCTACCTAATTTCATAATGTACGATTGTCATTTGTGAGTTTTAATTCAATCATTATAATTCATCGACTTTAATTTAAATTGTTTTTGTTTTTAGTCCGTTAGTGTTATAATAGTTTGATTCTATTTTGTAATTATTCGAACAGTTCGTCGTACTGTAACAACTCAATACTTGTTCTATTCTAATTATAATTTGATCGCAACATTTTAAAAGGGCATTGAAATAGAGAATAACTCCTTTTTCTACGAATTAATAGTTGGACTTAGTCACTTGCCAAAATACTTTAAAAACCTTTATATATATATATATATATATATATATATATATATATATATATATATATATAGGAACATTTTTGTTAAAGAATAGGACATGATGTTCAATCAACAATACAAATGTATTGTAATCATAAGTATTTGTATTGGATGTATTATGAGACGAATAAAAAAAGAAGAAACGTAAAGGGATGATTGGATTTAGAGAGATAAGCATTAGTATTTGGTAAAACTTGGAAGATTTTAATAAACACATGCATAAAGAAAGGACAATGAAGACTTGGTTGGTTGGTTGGGGGCTAAAGACTTTTTAAGATGTTCATCAGAGAGACACATTATGCAATTTCTAACTTGTATAATGTTATAGATAACTCAAAAAATTAGGAAAATGAGAACATTTTTCAACCATTTCTTATTACAATTTGTCTTGTATAATTATAATTTAAAACCTCTTTTTTTTTATATGAGAACAAATAAGTTGGCTAATAGATGTTAAGTTTATTAGGATTCGAGACATAATAAATATAATTTTATATAAGAGAGAAGATTTTCTTTTTTCATTTTTTTATTTTTCTTTTGATGAAGAAAAAAAAATCATGAAAGTTTAATTTAGATAGTCTTATCATTATCAATTGCTTCACTTGATTCGTTGGGAGATTTGTCATCGCGTTAACACCCTCTACATTAGCATAAGTCATATTGGCATTCTTGTACGCGACAATGTTAACCTCCTTAAGGACATGTCTTACCACTCAAAAGTCTTTATTTTGTAACAGTTGTTGAACACGTCTAACCAAAATTGAGTTCGAACATTCTAGATTCTTTCCTTGAAAAGCTGGGACTAGCTCGTCGCTATCCGTCTGAATCAAAATCTTGTCCACACCCCGCTTTTGTAAAAGAGTCAGCCCATTCAAAATACCCTAGCTCAACATCAAAAACGAAACAAACTCCCAAATAATGATTGAAACCCAAAATCCAATCCCCTATATGATTCCACACGACTCCCCTTGCAGATGCTAAACCTGTGTTCAAGTTAACTGTATCATCAGTATGCATATGAATCCAATTATCTGATAAAGGGTACCTTTGAATGGAAGTATGTTTTTGAGTCAAAACTTCTTTATGTATGGACCAAAATTGTTTTGCCGGAAGCTTTAACAATCCTAGCAGCATTTCAAGTAAGTTTTTAAAAGACGAATAAATTCATATTCTTCTAAATACGCCAAATGGTGATGCCAAATAAACTTGCCCAACTAACTCCCACCAGTCCAAACTTCAATTTGGATTTTTTTTTTTTTATAAGTAAAGAGAGAACAAGAGGTAAACTTCAATAGCACCATACTGGCATAGCTACTCCCTGTCAGTCACTATGAACTATTTGAAAAATCTCATCCAAAGGCTGCACAAAAAGGTGAAGACCCAATGACTTGGGTAAAGCAAGATCCATAATAGTTGCTACTTGTTTCCTTATCTATAGACATGCGTGGCTTTGATTTACCAACCCCATTTCATCATATTCTTAAACACTGCATTGTTGGAGTAGGCTATCAACTCCTCTTTCACTACATGAACAGCAGCAAGACTATCAATTTTCACAATAACCTTCTTTGTACCTAGCTTTATGGTTTGTTCCAGACCATCGTGTGCACCCCAAAGTTCAGCTTCAATAATTGAACAAATATTAGTATAACAACTTTAGAGGAAGCAAATTGGTATCAGTTTAATCAGAAATTGATTGGTCCAATGGTTAAATCAGATAATTTAACCAAATTTCATGAGAACTGTAAACTGAACCATGGATTGAACCTTATCTTTCATTTTTCATTATTAATATCGGCCATTTTACGAGTTTTATAACTTAGACCCAAATCTTAGCCCAACAAAATTGCACTCTAACGGGTTAGGGCACCAAACTTCATCCTTCTCAGCCTTTTTCAATACTGTCAGGTTAGGAGGTGAGCAATCGATCGAGTCGAGTCAAAAAAATTTTAGTTAGTCGATTTGAATAATCCTATTTTAGCAATCGAATTCAATTTGAAATATTTTCGAATTGAATCAAATCGAATAAAAAAATTTCAAGTCAAGTCGAATCAAGTTAACGAATCTTATTATTTATATTTAATATTGCGTTTACATTGATTAATTATTTAACTAGTAGATGAAGTACAAGATTATTTAAGTACATACACAATATGATAGTTTTACCTTTTAACTTAATGGGTAAACATTGATCAAAACGAAGTAGATTTATTTTTTAATTTAATAGTTTTGATTTTTAACTTTAAAAAAAATAAATATTTATCAAAATAATTTAGTTTTATCTATTTTTATTCGAATTTTCGAATAACTCAAATTATCTAATTCATATTTAAATTAAATTAAAAATTTTTATTTTTTATTCGAATTAATCTAAATAACTAAAACTATTTAATTTAAAACTTAAAGTTTTTATCTAATTTTTGGAATAGAATCAAATTTCGGTCACTCCTGCCTGGCTATGCATCCATTAGCGCAGCGTTGCGCTTCAAGTCCGATGAAGACATGACGTCACGACCCTCTCATTGACCATTTTGACCCTAAGCATCGGCCGAGACTCCAATAGGCGAAAGCTCACCCACTCTTCCTCCGCTCCACGCTGCATTTTCTTTTTTTTTTTTGCTTCCGTTAAAGAATTAAAGCAGAAGAAGGGGCCAAAAATGGCTGCATTAACCGTTCTAACAAGATCGCTCGGCTATCACTGCGCCAAAAGATCTAAAATTTCTACCTTTTCTCAAAATTTCCCTTCGCATAACTCTCGGTTTCAAACACTAAGGACTCTGATTTTAGAACCCTCTTTATCCGAATCCGTCAAGCTCAACCGTCTCTCCGACTATGATTCTGGTATTTATTTTTCCTTTAAAGAATTTTCACGACTTTTTTTTTAATTTTAGCTTTATCCCGTGTCGTGTTTAAGCACTGTTTAAGAGCTTAATTTTTTAAGTACGTAATTGACAGGAATCGTTGAGGTCAATTTGGACCGGCCTGAAGCAAAAAATGCAATTGGGAAAGATATGTTGAGTGGCTTACGCCATGCCTTCGAAGCTATCGATCGAGATTCCTCAGCTCGTGTAGTTATGATCTCTAGCTCTGTTCCCAAGGTTTTCTGCGCTGGCGCTGATTTAAAGGTGAAATTTGCTTTCTTTTACTTGTTTCTTTGATTACTCTTTGTTCTTTTGCCTTCTGAAAGTCAAAAAAGAAAAAGTATTTTCTGGAAAGTGAAAATTTGATTTCATCTTAATTGATAATGTGGTTATTAGCAGTAATGAGGGTGAATTTCCTGCTGGGGGATGGGATAATTTGATCATTAATGGTCAAGCTTGAGCTAAGTGAGATAATTTGATCTTGTTGTTTGCTCGGCCTTTGATTGGCAGGAACGGAAGAAGATGACTGCTGCTGAGATTCACTCTTTTGTCAACTACTTACGATCCACTTTCTCGTTAATAGAGGTTATTCCTTAGTTTCAACATGTTTTGTGATGGTTGATTGATTTGTTAACACATTGATATTCAAATGGTATGATCATTATGTTTTTGTGTGTGTATATTTATATATCCAAACAGTGAGATGCAAGGAAGTGTATGTCTCAGTTCCAATATTTTTCATCCTAAAGCTGGGTCCGGGTTTCAATCTTTTAACATTGTTGCATAAAGATACACTTTACCATCATCTTCATGATTCCTTTACTAATGCTGTTGGAATGGTCTTATTCTAGATTGAGTGCTTACATGGACTACTGTTTATTTAGTTCAGGAACTTCAAATTCCTACTATTGCTGTTATCGAAGGTGCTGCATTGGGTGGAGGACTTGAAATGGCTTTGTCGTGTGATCTTAGGATCTGTGGTTAGTCTTATATTTGCTTCTAAAGTGTCTGGTTACATTGTCTTTTTTTTCCCTTGAGATTATTCTTTTAATGAATTTTCCTTCAAATTTTCTTAGGGGAAAATGCATTATTGGGTTTGCCAGAAACAGGACTGGCCATAATACCCGGGTTTGAACTAAACCTCGTTTCAGTATTTGATCAGGTTTTTGATTGAAATCTGAAGGTGGTAGCTCATTGGCCCCTATATTTAACAGTGCAGGTGGGACTCAAAGACTTCCTAGATTGGTTGGACAATCAATTGCAAAGGACATTATTTTCACGGGTCGAAGAATTGGTGGCAGGGATGCAATGTCCATGGGTATGGAAACCAATAAGCTGCTTTTTTCCCTTCCTGTGTTTTATAGCTATCCAACTCCAGTAGTAAACAATGTCTGTGATATTTCAGGTCTTGTTAATTACTGTGTTCCTGCTGGTGAAGCTCATCCCAAAGCTTTAGAAATTGCTCGGGAAATCAATCAGAAGGTAATATTTATGCATCTTCAGAATCGTCTTTGCTTGGAAGCCCATGTTATGATTGAATGTTCAAAGCAACATATTCTTAGCAGGGTCCGATAGCAATAAGGATGGCAAAAAGGGCTATAAACGAGGGGATTGAGAGAGAGAGGGTTTCAGCTTTGGATTTAGAAGAAGAATGCTATGAACAGACTTTGAATACAAAGGATCGCTTGGAAGGCTTAGCAGCATTTGCTGAAAAGCGAAAGCCGATATATACCGGTGAATAAGAAAGACCCAGACTGTTACTGAAAAACAGCTTCTTCATAAGTTTATTTACTGATAACAGTTCTCACTTTGTTCTAAATTTGGATCTTTGAGAAGTCTTTATGTTGGATGAACTCTTTAATAGCAATTAAAATGACAGAAATAATAATTTACATAAACCTTGTATGCCGAAATCATTTCCATGGTGGTTTGAATTTTATAAGCAGCTGTGTTCTTAATGGTATTCGTTCGAAGATCTAAATCCCCACTTTTCGAAACCCAAGCTTTTTTCATTTGAAAATAGGTTCACATGGTCACTCTTAAGAGCATGCCAAGTTTAGGGTTAGAATCTCTGCATCAAAAATCCTTCTCCAATTCTAGTATTGTAATCTCCTTGTAAATAAAAAAGTGATTGTAGCATATCCACTTTGATTGCACAAAGTGGGTACGGGGTGCACACCTTTGATCAATAGGTCAAATATCCAGGTTTTTATGAAATGTGAATTTCAAAACTATCATGTTTGTAGTATCACCATTCACCAATTAAAAGCAAAGAATGTAAAACTTTGATTTAAAACTTGAATTTGTAAATTAGGATCAGTTATGTTAGATTATGTATCTGACTTTCTTCTGAAGATAAGAAGATGAAAGAAATTATTTTTGTGTAATTTGAAAACCATACTTTTAATATATAATTTTTGCACATTAATCTTAATTTATAATCAGCTCATCATCCATTAGAAATTAATTACTAGTGTATCTACTATATATATTTGATGTTTGTCCTTCATTATCTGGTTGAGAAATGTGAAAATTAAATTATACATGAATGAACAGAATCAGTGAGAATACTGAAAAGGAAAAAGAGCCAACGACAGCTCAGCAAGAACCCTGGAATGTCTTTTTTATTAACAATTACAATGTCTCATTCCAGAAATAGAGTATGGCCTCAAACAAGTTTTTTACTTTCCATTCTTGTTAATTTCTGAAGTTCACGTTAGGAAAGTCAGTATTAGCTACCATAACAATAATCATGTTTGATGGATTTTCCAGTCTATAGTTACCATAACCAGCCCTTTCTATGTAGGGCTTTGTACAAGTTGCTGTTCTTGAGAAGTAATGGTTTCGCTTTATAAATGGCAGAATCCCCATGGTCCCTGGGTGTGTTTTCATTTCAAACAGGTCTTTATAGGTGGAGTAGCAATGGAAGGAAGTCCAAATCCAAACAACCAGACTACCCCATGTCAGAAGATCAGTGGCAGATGCAGCGGCACCGACACCGGTAGCAGGAAGTTGTCCTCGAGATTCAAAGGAGTGATTCCTCTCGAAAGTCAAAAATGGGGTGCAAGGATTTCTTTCAATTACAGAGCATACTGGCTTGGAACATATTACAATGAAGAGGAGGCAGCCATTGCTTACGACAGAGCAGCTCTCAAGTTGCAGAAAACCGACGCTCCCCTCAACTTACCTTCCAACATTTACACTCCTCAAGAGAAAACATTCCAGAGCTGGTACTCAGATGATGAGATCCTGAACATGATCAAGGATAAAACGTACTCATCTCATCTCACTGCCTTCCTTGTACATCAATCTCTGGCAAAGAAAACTCTACCAGGCAGCTTAATAAAAGCAAAGGGTCTCTCATATGAATTGTTATTCCATAAGGAGCTGACACAAGCAGATGTGAGTAACGCCGACCTGTTCCAAATCCCCAAGGAATACGCATTGCAATTCTTGCCCCCAGTTGGTAACAACAGTTCAGGGGATGGAGTTCAAATGGGAAGAGACTCCATTGATATAACTTTCTATGACAAATATTACAGACCCTGGACTTTCCGATACTCATATTGGGGTAGAATCAAGGCTTTTTTATTTGCTAAAGGATGGAGAGACTTCGTTATAATGAACAGCTTGAACCCTGGAGACACTGTCATCTTCTATGGATGTTACCATGTCGATGAGGAAGGACAAAAAAGAATGTTTTACATGATAGATATACATCGAAATGTCCCAGAAAAGTACATTGCTGGTGAACGATATGTTGATGGTACTAATGGGGTTAAGCTTTTTGGTGTCAGAATAGGCTAAAAAAAGCACCATAAAACATGATGTACTTGCTGTTCTTGTTTTTTTTTTCAGAGTACCTTAGACTGTTAACTATATGGGCCCATCAAGAGGCCATGAAACAAAGTTGATGTTTTTATTATTAGTCTGTTTTCATCAGATTTAAAAGAAAAACACAGACAAAGCTTGAAACTTTTAATCGACTCATGGTTCGATTTTCTCTCACTCTTCAATCCGAAACCCTATTTATTGAAAGTATTAAATCCCCCATTTATATCAAAACAAAAAAGCAAGCAAAATGGCAACTCCAGCAGGAAGAAGTTCTTCTGCTAAGAGGTGGCTTCCTCTCGAGGCTAATCCCGATGTCATGAACCAGGTACATTTCATTTTCCCTTTTTTGTTTCTTTTGTAATCCACTTTCTTAATGTTTGGTTACAGAGAAAACATCAAACTTTTTTCATGGAAAATTTCGTTCCATCCTAATAGAGAGATGTTATTCCCCCCCCCCCCCCCCCCCGAAGCAAATTGAACTGTAATGAGTCTTTTGCTGATATTAATATATATATTTAATTCATTGGAAATGTTAATATGGGTATTATTCTGCAGTTTCTTTGGGGTCTGGGTCTTCCAGAGAATGAAGCAGAGTGTTGCGATGTAGACGGCTTGGAGGATGAACTGTTAGCTATGGTTCCTCAACCTGTTCTTGCTGTCCTTTTTCTTTTCCCAATAACTTCTCAGGTATTTGCAACTTATCGACTTTAATTCTTTTCCAGCATTGGCACTTGCCTACTCGGTTCATATATTGAAAATTAACTTCATTGATACAACTCAAATCAACACAAGCTGTAATGTTTCAATGGTTTGAACGTTTTCAGACTGAAGAAGAGAGACTGCGGCAGGATAATGAGAAAAGAGTAAGTGCAATTCAATTATTTTTCCCTTTGTGTTTTGCATTAGACCGTTGCCAGATTAACCCGAAATGTTTAATCCATAAAGTGGTTGCTATTAAATTGTGCAGACCTGTGTAGTTACCCCTTGTGATTGCTATATGATCATGATCTCGACTTGTTCAAAGAACTTGTACATTCTATATATATTCCTCCTTGTCAACAGCATAGTTGTGTTGGATACTGCATAGTGTTCATATTTTTGAGTTTATTAGGTTGATGAGACTAACTACTCTATTTATGATGGAGTCCATCAAATTACCAAAGTACAAGGTTTAGAATTGAAAATGGAACTATAAAATGAAATTTCTAACTTTGTATGATTCAATTCGAAACTTTTTCTCTTTTTTTTTGTTTCGAGTGTAGGATGTTAGCAGTAAAGTTTATTTCATGAAACAAACCGTGGGAAATGCTTGTGGAACGATTGGGCTTCTTCATGGCGTTGGAAATGTCACTTCTGAAATCAAGCTTCGTAAGTTTGGTCTTAACATTCATCATTTATTGATGAGTAATGCTTATTTTGATATTCATGTTAGATCTCTCATACGCTGTAACGTGTCATATCTTTAACATGTAATGTGTCAGTTTAATTATCATATTTCAGCTTGCTTGCTGTCATGAGATGAAATAACAGTTATTGGGAGAATCATGATTAAGAAATATACTGTATCGATGAGTAGGCTTTTTCTTAGCTCTTTTCCTTTTCCCGTCTCAAGTGATGAACCGAATTTCATTGTGATCTTTGGCAAACCAAGCAGTTTTTAGCATTGAACTAAGGGGTATTAGGTAGCTATTAAGCATATTTTGTGAAAAGCATCCATTAACTATTTTCTCTTTCTTGTCTTTTTCAGAAGAGGGATCGTATTTAGATAGGTTTTTTAAGTCTACTGCCAGCATGGATCCATTGGAGGCTCTTCTTCTTCTTCTTCTCTCTCTGTCTGCATGCACGCATGCGTGCACGTGTTTTTTTCCTGCATTTTTTGAGATTTGTCATAGCTGACTTCATATTGTTGTATGGTTCAAAGCGCGCGGCATTTCTTGAGAAAGAAAGAGAAATGGAAGTTGCTCACTCTGTAGCAGCTACAGCTGGAGAAACAGAGGTAAATCCATTATAAGTAACTTTTTTTCTACATGATCCATTAATTGAAAATCAGGACATCTTGAAGTTAGGGTAGGATATAAATATGTACAATATGGCACATGAAGGTTTCATTCTGCAATATGTCATAGCGAAGCTGAGCTGCTCTATTGATGAATCTTTGCAATACTTACAACCGAGGGTTAATATTTCTTTTTCCTGTCTAAACCCATTTCTCTTGTTCTGTCTTATCAATTTCCCTTGTCAGGCTTCAGACAATGTGAATACTCATTTTATCTGCTTCTCATGTGTTGATGGTGCATTCTCTCTCTCTCTCTCTCTCTCTGCATCATTTTGGAATATAACAAAACGAAAATGAGAGGGAAAGATGATCTCTATACTCTATTGCTCTGGTCATTAGGGATGCTTTTGAAATATCTTAAATGTAGTTGTTTTCACTGCCTTGATCTTAATTTGTTTCTTCCCTTGTTAATGTAGGGAAACTATATGAGCTTGATGGAAGAAAGTCGGGACCAAGTTCACATGGGGCTTCCTCGCCAAGTAGCTTATTGCAGGTTTGTGCTGGCCAGTAAAAACTTTATTTTGCTTGTGATTTTCCTTTTACCATATATTTAGCTGTGAAAAAGACGATTACACTGCATATTTTAGCTAGGTGTGTAGCTCATCTATGTCTTTCAACTTTGGGGTTAGGGAGTTTCAACTGGTAGAATAAGTTATAGTGTGAATGTTAGGTTTCTGCGTTCTTCTACATGTTTCACTTAACTTCTCAGTGATAAACATTCACATTATGCTCGAATAACATAACGATTACGACTAATTGCCATTGTTTCCTTCTACAACAACAGGATGCAGCAAGAGTCGTAAAGAGCATGATCCAGAAAAATCCAATGTCATTGCACTTCATAAGAAAATGGGAATGGCAGGCAGCAGGTACATTTTGACATCAATTTCCTATCAACAATGACTGATTAGATTCCAAAATCTTCATGTACTGTGACATAGTCAAACATATCCATGATGTAGAGGAAAAGTAATGGCTCTCTCTGTTTTAAGATAAAATGAAAGGGTAGAAGTATCATATTTTGATTCAGTGTGACTGCATTCTTCCAGGCTCCAGCTATCTAGTAAGATGGATTCAGTCGATAATTAGAGTTGATTCAGTTCATTTCAAGCTGAAATCCGAATCATATATTGCGAGTCTATTACAAACAATGGTATTGGATGGAGTAGGGACTGCTTCCCTTCATCGAAATTCTTTATATTTATGATCTTCTTGTTTTAAATCGTCTATTAATCGTAGAAACGATGCTTAGCAATCAGCATGGATGAGATAGTTTTGTTTTATCATATATTGTTAAAATGATATATTATGCTTGACAAAACAAGTTCCGTTGAAAAAGTATAATATTGGTTTAGAATGGGCTTATTTTAACCACGCTGTTAATAGTTTTTTTAAGAACAAAATTCCTATGTAAGCTTATTTCTGCTTACATTTCACTGACTAATAGCTGTTCGCCACATGTACAACGTCCCACCTCAATTCTTAACTTTACGTTACGCTACTCTTCTCCTCCTTTTTGGAGACCCGTTCTCTGAACCCGAGGACGAAGACGTTGATGCCTCTGGTGCTGCCCTCTTTGACGTGATCCTAACCGGGTCGGGTTCCCCGGAATTCACCCTCAATGGGAAATTCAGTAAAGCTCTTGAGCCACGCATCCTATAAGCTGCCTTATCATAAGCCAAAGCCGCATCCTCAGCTGTCTCGAAAGTGCCTAACCAAACCCGAGCCCCGTTTTTAGCCGGGTCCCTAATCTCAGCCGCGAACTTTCCCCACGGCCTTTGCCTCACTCCTCTGTAATGCTTCCCTTTGGCCGGAACCACCGCGGGAACCGCCGCATTCGCCACTGTAGGAACCTCTTTCACCGCTGTCTCCATCGAAATCTCTTGAGGTTCCGGTTTAATTGGCGGGAAAGTCGGGGAAGAGTGATCGGAGGGGGCCCAACCGACGGTTAAAGCATCTCTAAGGTACCCGAAAACAAGCATGTCTTCAGAATCGTTCTCTTTGAGTGGGAGGTCGCCCCAGGTGTCAGTCAAACAAGTGTACAAGTGGCTAAAGCTGGAGCTCCTGCAAAACATAGGGGGAGCCGCGCCCACGTTGGCACAGTCATTTGAAGAAGTGTGTCGCAAGTCGGATGATTCGCCGAGTAAGTGTCTCCGAATTGAGTCCAGCATCATTAAATCGGAATCAATCGTACTTGGGTACATTTCCATAACGAAAATTGCAAGCTTTTCCGATGCTAAAAATCCAAATTTTCAGGTAAAACAAGTACGTAAGCTCAAATTTTAGGTAAAACTGAAATTTGGAAATGTTTTCTGTTTTAAAAGAGAGAACAAAAAGAAAATTAAGAAATCTGAATCTTTGCTCGGCAAAGGGAATTTGGATTTATATAGGGATTTAGATACATGAACTTGGGTGGTGGATTTTTCAACCTTTTTTTTTTTTTTTTTAATTATTAGGTGACAATAAATAATAATAGTGGGGATGGTGGATTTTCTTTTCTTTTTCATGACCTTCATGCTTCAGGGATGAGTTTCTCAGAAAGTTCGTTTAGTGCACGTGATTAGACATCTGTTGGGTGCTTACGAATTAAGACGGATGACGTCACCAGTTGACACAAGCAGATTTGTCGTGTGCCCTTTATTTTTGTGTTGAATAATTATTGTTTATTGTATTTATTTGGAAAATTTTTTAATATTTTTAATTATATTGATCTTTAAAGTTAACAACTGTTACATAAATCAACTTTAATAATTAGTCACTTTCGAATTATAACACTGAAATGAATTCTGTAGAAATTCAGTATCCTTTTTGTACTCTTCTTTTTTTCCTTTCCTTTTCTTTTAATTTTCAAATTAAATTTTTATTCTTGTTTGCTTTCCTTTTCTTTTAATTTTCCAAAATATCTTTGTTTTAATGTAATGACTTCCTTCACGTTTTTTTCTTCTCCTTTGGTCTTTGCTTTAAGCTTGACTTAAAAAAGACCTTTTACATTTCTCTGCGGGCAATAATGAATCATATAGTTTCCATATTAATTTTCAAATTTTTTATATTATTAGCTACCAAAGTTATTTCAATAAGTTGTTCTTTTAATTTTTTTAATATAACATTTTAAGCTTTAAACTCCGATTGGTTTTTGAAAATATTTTTCTCTTCACTTTCAAATATCAAATTTTATTTTTTATTTTAAAATTTTAAAAACACGTTTAGAAATCAAAATAAAAATTTATTTAACAAAAACATATTTAGTAACTATTTTTCTATAACGGAAATATGATAAATAAAACAAAAGGTTTACATTTATGTAGATTTAAACTAACGTACCATATTTATCACAAAATAAAAGAACAAATAATTAATAGAGGAAAAATAATATGATATTTAATTATTAACGGATTAAAAAATAATAATCAATAGAGGAAAAAAAAAGTAATAACAAATATGAAAGGACAAAATTAAAGACTTTTTGTTCCTTGTGCAAAACGAATACATCGCTCCTAGACAATGTACTAAAATAATAAATAATTTTCTTTAGAAAATAACATGGTGATAATGACGTTCGGATAAGTGTCCCATAAAATCAATTATCCCTTTCTTTTCTTTCTATATTTTTTCTTCCACGCTCCTTCCAGGAAGGAAGTCGAGTTTTTTTCAAATATATATATATATATATATTATAATTTTTAAAAATTATAAAATTACACACCATATATAAAATAATATTACTAAACATATTTTTATGAATATATATACAAAGGTGTACAATAAAATTTTTATTAACGTATCAAAATTTATATAAATATAATTATTATGACAAAATTATATCAATACAAATTTTACAAGTTTTTAGTGGTACATAATTTAATTAAACAATATTTTTTTGGTAGGATTATTTTTTTTTCATGTTCGATTTTCTATGGTACATAACTTAATTAAATAATCTCATATTTTTAGTAGAATTAAGATACTGCTCATGTCTTCTCAATAATGTATATTTAAAATTTGTATTTGTATCAATTGTTTGAGAGTAAAATATATCTTACTTTTACACTAACACTTATGGATAATTAAATAATTTTTTTATTGATTGAGTTTTAGTTCAATTGGCATAGACATAATTGTCAATACAGATGGATATGAGTTCAAGTGCGTTCAAACGCATTATCTTTTTATTTTTTGGTTGAGAGGGACAACTATGGGTAGTTGTACCTATTCTATTTAAAAAATAACTATGATCAGAACTTATGATGAGATTGTTAACAAAATAAACAATCTTTTTAATCTTTGTTCCTTTTTTTATGTAAATTACAAAAAAAGGGTAAAATTCTAACAGTAATGCGATTCAAACTTAAATTATATCTGAAACAATAAATATCTTAATCATCATGCCAACACGAGATTCGTTCTTACTTAATTAGTAATCAGCATTAATTAAATGAATGAACAGACCTCTAATGAAGAGATAAACAAACATGCGTTTTGCCTTTTTGAAAATTCTAGTTGATTGCACTTTGAAATTTCAATTTTCCTGTTATTTTAATTTTGCCTTTTCAATTTGGATACTTTGAATTGGACATTGGCTGCTGATTAATGATCTTTAATTGGATTTCCCAAAGGATTAATTAAATAATAATTATGTTTTATAGTTCATAGTTGGCACGTGGCATTTTCAAAAGTGTTTAGTAAATTTTTTTCTCCATCCATCGAGCCATTTTCAGTTGATCAACTTTTTATATCGATTACCCGTCATAAGCCACTTGTTAATAGAAGTATCCTCTCTTCATCTATCCACTCTTTTTTAAGTGTAAACACTTCTTTTAAGAACCATTAAGATCCACTTGAGCGTAAAAACTTCATACTATCTAAAGGAACAACATAATGAACCCCACGATGCACGTCCTTTACGTACTTTATGATGATAACTATCTTGTCACGTCATACAAGCAAACAAGATGACCTCTTCTATAAATATTTACCTATAGAATGAGAAATGAATCTTTCTCCTCCTAATTAATCCATGAGCACTTATTCTCGACAACCTAGTTTCGTTAGTTCTCATAGCTTTTTTCTTTTTCGCTTAATTATTTTTTGCTCTCCGCTTGTTTAAATGAACCGATATCCTTCAAACTGCCACTATCTCCTTATTTTACCTCTTCTTGTACTTTGTATCAACAATAAATAATTTAAAGAATAGTTATAATAATTCTTGTTAAATTAACTTGTTAGATGAATTCTTTTGACTTTTTTTTAACCGTTGAACGGAGTAAAAAAAAACTGTAAAATTTTATTATCGTTTTTTTTGTTAAAATAAAAAAATATATCATAACTAAACCACTAAAAATTCATTTGTATGGAATGATGGTCTACTAAAATAAATATTAAATTTATTCAATTGATTAAATTTTCATTAAAGTATTTCTCAAGCATTCAAATTTTAGTGCAGTGACAAAGTCACTTGGCTTCTTTAAGGCTTGTGACGTTGTCTACATACAATCACAACCACTCTTCATTTAAAATTTTAATGGACAGATCAAGTTAAAAGTTTTATATTAACGGAGTCATATAAAAATAATAATAGGTAAATTTGAAACTATTGATTGAGTGGTAATTCGGTTGGTATTAATATTTTTGTTATTATAAGAGAACTTCACGATATAATCTGCCACTCAATTATTCTTTGTGAGAGTGTATGTACCTACATAACATCAATTGAATGCGATGTTCGAAGTAACCATGTCAAAATAGACATGTACAAACGTTAAGTGAAGGAATGGACGTCTCCCTGGATACTCTGGTCTCTAACAAACGGTTCGGTGACCCACTCCCGATGGAACTCTTACGGACAACCAATTATAAAAATATAGACTATTTAAATGGTAAAATTATATTTTTATTATTGTAAAAATTACAATTTAATTGTGACCCCTTAAAAAGATTTTCTAGCTTGCCCATGCTCATCTATAAGTTGCCCCAACCACTCTATGCCCAACACAAACAAATAAGGAGACAACGGATTCCCCAACGAAGCTCTCGTGGCAACAAGAAAACATCAATGAGTTGCCCATTCCACTTGAGCTGCATACTCGAAGTTGAAATACAATGCATTATTACCGGGGCCAAATTAAGAGAGAATCCAACATCTTGTAGAGTATCCCATAAAATTCCAACAAACTTGATCATATGCTTTCTATAAATCAACTTTAATTATCATCCACCCTTTCACTCCCTTTTTGTGTCTCATTAAGTGAACTAATTCTTGAGCTATAACAATATTATCTGTAATATGGCAACCCACAACAGAACTAACCTAATTGACTACAACTATTCACGGCATAATCAACTTCAAACGATTCACTATGATCTTAGTAAGAATTTGATACAGTACTGTACAAAGATTAATCGATCTTATTTTTTTATCGAAAATTTTATTGTAAGCTGGAAGGAAAAAATTGCATGCCAAAAATTTCAAACATACCGAAATTTTTATTATTTTCTTTTTTTTTTCGAGAATTTTCTATTTTTTTTTTTTAAAAAAAGAGATATGACTAAAGGTTATTTTTCCTTGGTCGTTTTAAACAACAGCCAACTACGTCATTAAAGAAAGAAGTAGAACCATTGAAATTGACCAAAGGTTGGTTGGTCAATATATGACTTTGACTGAATAAAAATTTGGGCAAAAAATAAAATAAACTTCACTGCATCGTACCTGGTCACAACGTCGGCAGCACGTGCGATTCATCCACCGCAATGTCTGAGTCTCCTGCAGTCTTTTCAATGTTTTGTTTTACATTTCAATGTTACTACTTTTATTAATTTAATTCAATAAATATCATTAATCAATTCATTATGTCAAGTACCTTATTTTCTCTTCGTTTTCTTGTAATCCTTTCTTTATATTTATAAAATGTGATTTTTTAATGTGACGTATTAAAGATAATTAAATGTTATACACAGCGACACGTTATTTTTTTTAAGGATGACATGTATTTTTAGTGATACTCCCCATGAAACTAAGTTAATGCATTGAATGTAAGCGAGCTGAACGGTGTTGAATCGAAAAGGACACGAAAAATTGAATTGAGCGACAAGCTAAGAAGAGTGTGATGAGTTAAACAATTCCCCAAAAAAAAAGAGATACAAAGTGAAAAGGATCAAGTCAAACACGAATCTCATAATAAAATTTGTATTAGATAATCTCTCAAATGAAAACTCCTAATAATATACATCTTGAAGCAACAATATAGTTTTTGTGCACGTGCGTTACAGAAGGCTGCATGCTTCCTTCTTATGCTTTAATTTTCCAACCTCAAATTATTATTTTTTATCATCAAGAAGTTGTAGTTGAACGGAATTCCAATAAAGTCTTTTGGCTTAAATTAATATACTAATTTATTGTATTAAGTAATCAAGATGCAAATTATTTCAATTTCTAAAAAATCAAAGTTGCATCTTCTTTTTCAAATGCAAATTCTTAAAAAAAAAAAAAAAAAAGTTGAAATCAAAGTTTGCAGATTCCTTTTCAAAATTTTCAATTAATATTTTTTTATAAGACTTAAAATTATCACAAAAGGACCATTTTTCTTTATTAATATATATTTTCAGCAAGAAAGATATAAAAAGAATTAATGCATGCATCAGATAAGGACTAAGAATGGTGTCAAAACATGACTTTAAAAATTCAAGAGTGCTAGGATTTTTTATTTGTAAATGTATACAAATATTATTTAGAAATTCAGTTTATTTTTAATTATTTTAAAAATAAATCATATTTTTGCAAAAATAAAATAAAATCTGTCATGTGTAAAATAATAAAATTATATTTTTATTGTAATAAAAATACATAATTTAATTGTTTCCCAACAAAAAAATTTTAACTTTGCCACCGCACATAAGCAAAGACTAAAGAATAATATTCATAATCATATTTGGTTTAATTAAGCTACCCTGGATCCACCTGCGTTGTATAGCTTTGAAAATAATAGCTCTAAGAAGGAGACTTTCCAAACTACTCTGCCCTTTTAAATATCCTTTTTTTTAATAAACTTATAACATTTATCATATTTATAGATAAAAATTTAACTCTGATAAGAAAATTTATGAGTGTTTATAAATAATATTATTAATTTTATTAAGTGAATTTATATAATAAAGAAAAAGTTAAATTATATATATATATATTATTATATTTCCATTAACCAAAAAAATAAAAGGAAAAAAATTATTTTAAATAGTAAGAATTAATTATTTATAATAGTTAACTTTATTTTTCATATAAAATT
Organism: Gossypioides kirkii; assembly: GCA_005610355.1. Taxonomy (NCBI): domain Eukaryota; kingdom Viridiplantae; phylum Streptophyta; class Magnoliopsida; order Malvales; family Malvaceae; genus Gossypioides; species Gossypioides kirkii. Next base: position 4,371,091 of record CP032254.1, on the reverse strand, counting down.
TTACACATGATACTTTTATTTTTTTGGTGAATTAGGAAAAAAATTGATGACCTAACCAAAAAACGTGATTCCTCTTTTATAGAAAATTATTTTGAAATGATTAATTATGAAACAGTATCTGCTGTATACGTCATAGCAGTACAATGGATCATCTGTCAATAACATTTTTCACGTTGGGATTTATTATATATGTGACTTATTTTTAATAGCATATTTAGCAAATACAAACAAAATCTATATGGTTGTCTTCTTTATGAGTATAGTCTTCTGCAAACTACACCTGTTTATGACTTGAAATAGCAGTTCAGATTTGAAGATCTGTTTAAAATTTGAGAGAGTTTGCGTAGAAATATTAGATTCGAAAAATAAGCTTAGGCAAAAAAATTAAGCTTATTTAAAATGTGACTTGAGCTCGGGCTTGAACACTCATTGTCAAAGCCCGGTCTGACCCGATCTGTTTTAAGTTTGTAATACTTTATTTATATATTATTTAATTTAGAACACATTAAAAAATAAATTTATACTAAATATACTCTAATGTAAACATTAAAAAAATGTTAAAATGATTATATAAAAATTTTCAATAAATAGAAAATGTATAAAATTATTAAATATTAAAAGAAAACAATATAAATATATTTTTTTAAAATTTTAAAAAATAATATAAGCGGGCTTAAAACGAGTTTGAGTTACTATTTTGTAAATATGGATGGGTTTTGGTAAAATTTTAGGCCCAAATTTAAGATAGAGCAAAGCTTGAGCAAATATAAAATATATTAATATCATGTTTAGACCCAATCCAAATCCAACCTGACCCGTCCCATGAATACCTCTACTCCAAACTTAAAACGTCTTCAACATGTAATTAAATATGTACATTAAAATACAAATTATTTGTCGATTGAGTCTTACTCGATTGGCATAGACATTATTGTTGATGCAGAAGGATGTATGTTTTAGTACATTGAAGCGCATTATCTTTTTGCTTATTGGGTTGAGGAAAGGTTGAGTAGTTCTAAATATTGTGTCAAAAAGAGAAAATATTAGAAAATATTATTACGACATATAATAAAATTATTTAAAAATATATCTAAATATATGAAATAAATTGATAACTTTTTTATCAAACATGTTTTGTTTTTTTGTACTAACTATGACATACACATCCAAGTCCTATCCGTTTACGCTACTCATGTTGTTGGAACGGATGAAATTTAAGGTAGTTGAAAAATATTATAAAGGAAACGTTATATGGTTTTTAAATGTGCCTCTAAATCAATGGAAAATTTTCACTTTATTTAAAGTAACTAAGGTTTGAATTTTTACATGATTATTAAAAAAACAAAGTTTAATTTTCAACCTACTTAAAAGTAAATAAGGTTCATGTTCACGCACAATTGATCCCAAATCAAAGGTTAATCTAGATTTTTTTTTTATTGAATTGAAATATAATTTTTTGAAAATTTTACAATTTCTAAAAATATTAATTATATATTTTTTTATTCTTGAAGGGCCTAAATTGAATAATAAATTTTGATGGGAGTAAAGCACAATTTTATCATTATATTAACTTATAATTTTTCATTTTAAAATGTCTAAATTTTAGAGGCCAAGACTCTCCGTCTTTCTCAAATGGTAAACTAGTTTTTACGATAGAGTTGGATTTTGTTTTATTCATTATAAAATCGTGTTTCACATTTTTTAATGCGATGCTTATATTTGTTTTGTCCAATAAAGTAGTTATGTTTGATAAAAGTTATACATTTTGGTATTAAATGTAACAATATTAACTTTTTAATATTTAATTCGAGTTTTAGGATTGATTTAATCAAAATTAATTACTAGTATTATTAAATTTCAAATTTCATGATTTTGTTAATAAAATAATTAACATAAATTTGATGCTAATTGTAAAATTTGTTTCTATTTTTTATTTTATTTATTAAATACAAGATTAATTTAATATTTGTTAACTACTAAAATTTTAATATTTTAAATTTGTTTTTTTTTTTCAGTTTTCATGATTTTGTTTATTGAAAAATTTTAATGTTAAAATCATGTTTTTGTTGTTGTTAAATCCATTAATTTAACTATTAAATGATACGTCAAATTTTATGTAATTAAATTTAAAATGAAAAATTAAAGAAAAATATAAGGTTGTCGTGTACCTTTTAAAATTAAAAACTAAAAATAAAACAAATTAAAAAATAAAAAGAAAGAGTGAATGATAAAATTTTTGTAAATTTCAAAACTATTAAAACATTTATTTTTATAATATTATTTTTTCTTTTTTTTTCTTTTAAATTATGACACATAATATTTGATGTGCCATTTAACAATTGAATTAACGAGTTTAGTAATAAAATGACCTTATTAATATAATCTCAATAAATTAAAGATATAAGTAAAATGATTTAAAGTTTAAATATCAATTTAAAATAAATGTCATAATTTAAGGATGTTTGATGTAATTAAATGTTATTTATTTATTTGAAACCAACCAAAAAAGGTAAAGTGGAAAAAACCAAAGTAGAATTATAAATTTACCATGTGTTCATTTTTATATATTTCAATTTTTAATATTTTTATTATATCTTATTTACGCTTGTCATTTCTAATAAAAATTTTAAATTTCACGTGAAATATTTCCCATTTAAAATTACCTTTAACCATTAGCCGCCGCTTCATCCTCCATTTTACGTACCTGTTTCAAACAACTTGATGATGTTGATGATGCAATTTGTCTTACATATATAATTAATATTAAGTTAATTTAAGTATGAAAAATGAGTTTAGTTTTAAATAAATAATATTCGTTTAACAATGAATCAAGACTTGAATTTAATGTCATAACCGGTCATTGTCCAAAATCCATCTAACCTCATAATTATATATTTTCTTTTACATATTTTTTAGCATTTAATGATGAGATTTTATAAAAATTTTAAGTACATTGTATCATTAGTCATTTAATTATCAACATGTTTTTATTTTGGTCACAAAATTATAGAAATTTTTAATTTTATCTGTAATGTTTTCGATCATATTTTTTGGTGAAAAGTTTTTGATCATTTTTATTTTAGTCATTCTATGTTAAGTTATACCAATGGTTGAGTGATTAATATTATAGTTTATTCAAAATTATTCGAATTGAGTTCTTTAGATTATTGTGATTAATTATACTAATTATTCAATTATATGATGATAAATTTTAGCATAATTGTAATAAAAAATATTTAGAAGGATCTACCTCTGTTAAAAAGTAAATTAGAAGGATTTAAATCATACCTAAATCTCCTTAGACCTATTCATAAGTCTGGTTACCCACTCAGATCTGAAGGTCCGTTCGAAATTTGGAAGGGTTTGAAAAAAAAATATTAATCCCGAAAAATGTAATTGGGCAAAAAAAAAGGGCTCATTTAAAACATGCATCGAAATTGGGATTAAACATTTAAAGCTCAAGCCTGACCTGATTTTCTTTAAAGTTTATAATACTTTATATTAAATTATTTTTATATATTACGCAATTTATAACATATTAAAAAATAAACATATATAATACTACTATAATATAAGCATTAAAATAATGTTAAGATAATTTTATAAAAAATTTCGATAAATAAAAAATATTAAATAATAAATTAAAATAACATAATATTTAAAAAAAATAAAAATAATATGCACAAACTTAAAATAAGTTTAAGCTAATTTTTTTACAAATATAAATGAAAACATAAAATTCGTTAACATCATATCAGTTCAAATCCGATCCGGCTACGAACACTTCTAAATCACGAACTCTTTTAAGAGGAAGGCCCGACCCGACCCACGTCTGCACAAACCTAATGAGCAAATTTGCGCGCACGTTGCTTCCTCGTGGCATCGTCGACTCTGTGGAAAAGTCAACGAATTCAACTTGCCTTAGATCTCTTATAAATACCTTCTACTCCCCCAATGCACTCTCAACCGAAAATTTGAGTATCTTACAGAAAACTCTCAGCTTCCTTTTTATTTCTTTTTCATCTCTGAAATTTTTATAGGTTTTTCAGCTTTTGGATATGGAAAGTAGCAGTGAAGTGTCGAGTGCGCTTCAATATATCGAACAATATTTACTTGATGAAAACCAATTTACTCCTGCAGGATTGGGGAGCTTTTCAACTGCAAATCAATGGATAAATGAACCCATACCTGAGGTTTCGACCTCTCCGTCTCAATCTCTTTGCTCTCAAACTTCCACCTCTGATTCCTGTCTTACGGTATCCAATTTTAATTGCCTCGACGACGATGATTTCTTCAACTTCTCTCCCAATTTCCCAGGTTTCGAGTCTAACCGCATTGATGTTTTTGAATTTGACTCGAAACCTCAATTTATCCATCTAACCACTCCTAAGCCCTTTGAATTTACACCTCAAATCACTGAACTTTCTGCTGTAAAACCTCCAGCCCCTTCGAATTCGAGTTCCAGCTCTCATAATCGAAAACCGTCGCTCAAAATCTCGTTACCGCATAAAGTAGAGTGGATTCAGTTCCGCAAACCGGATTCATCTATTGCACAGCCGACGAATTCAAATTCCGAAGGCAAAAATAAGCATTATAGAGGTGTTCGACAGAGACCGTGGGGGAAGTTTGCAGCCGAGATCCGAGATCCGAACCGAAGAGGTTCACGGATCTGGTTGGGAACCTTTGATACCGCAATAGAAGCCGCAAAGGCTTACGACCGAGCCGCTTTTAAGCTACGTGGCTCGAAAGCGATTCTTAACTTCCCTCACGAAGCTGGGAAGCTGGATGTAACCGCCGTCGGCGGAGAGAGGAAACGGAGCAGAGACGACGGCGCTGGGAATGAGAGACAAGTTAAGGCCGTTAAGGGAGCAAATGATGACGTGACTAAAGCGAGAGATAACGGCGATGCACCTTTAACGCCGTCAAGTTGGACATCATTTTTGGATTGGGATAATGAGACAAAAGGAATATTTAACATGCCATTGCTATCGCCGTTATCTCCACACCCGCCGTTAGGCTTTCAGCAAGTTACGGTCATCTAATGATAATGTATATAAATTCTTTTATTTGTTTTTAGAATTCCGGAATTCTCTTCATTCAAAAGAAAAAAAATTGGGATTCTCTAGAGTTAAAATTATGTTTTGAGAACTTAATTTTTTAAAATTACGTAATAGTCATTAACATTATTAAATTATTACATTTTAGTTACTCGTCACTTAACTTTCGTTAATTACACTTTAATTTGAAGGATTAATTATTAATTTGTTTCCTAAACTATAACTCAAATATCAATTTGATATTTAAATTTTTTTTGTTAATAATAATTTAAAAATAAATATTAAAAAAAAAAAAACTTATTTAAAACTTTCTTCATATCATCACTTTTCTCGCTTATTTTTTTATTTTCTGGATTTTCATCATCTTGAAATCAACCATCATCACCATTAAAGCCAAAGAAAATAAACCGTAGACAAAAGAAACCAATGTACTAAAAATAGATGAAGAATTCAAAGTTGTATAAAGTTGACATGTCAGGTATAAAATATCAAAATAATATTTTAGCTATAGTTTAGGGATCAAATTAGTTGTTAACCTTTTAAATTAACATGTCAGGTAATTTTCTTAAGAGAAGTTAGCGGATGAGTGACTGTTATGTAATTTTTGATAGTTGAGAAACCAAAATATAATTTTAAACAAAATGCAGAAACTATTAATGCAATTTACCCAAAATAATTGAGAGGATTTTCATTTAAGAAAATTGTGTCTATTATTTTATTAGGGTAAACTATAAAAATAGTCAATTTTGTTTGCTTTAGGTTACATTTTGTTACTTATGTTTGAAATGTTACGTTTTAGTCACTTATGTTATTATTTACTACAAAGTGATCGCTCTGCCGTTAAGTTCCGTTATCTCCTTAACGGTAATCCGCAGTCCAACTAGATTTTTAGTGCCAACTTGGATTTTCAAATGGAATGATAATAGATTTTTAATTAAATAAATTTAATTAATTAAAATTTTTAAACTTAAACCTTAACTAAAAAACCTTAAACCCATTTTCACACATCTCTTCTTCATCTTCATCTTCTTCTCTTTTGATTCCAAAGTCTTTAGTTACAAATCTGTCTCAAAGCTTGAATATTTGAAAACCCATTAACTCAAAGAAATTTATGTTTTCAAGCTGATAGATTTCAAGTCCTCTCTAATAGAGTTACTTGACCCTTTTAAATTCCTTTAATAATTATTTTGACTACTTTGCTTCATTAAGATTCGACTCATGGATTCAATTCTTGAATCTTAAAATCCTGTTAAAAAAAACAGTAACTAAATTGTAGCTTGAAAACATAAGTTTTTTTGGGTTAATGAGTTTAAAAAATTCAAACATTGAGACAGATTTGTAACTAAAGACGTTGGAATTAAAAGGGAAAAGGAAGAAGATAAAGATGAAGAAGAGAGGCCCGTGAAAATAGATTTAGGGTTTTTTCAGTTAAGGTTTAGGGTTTAAATTTTTTTAATTAATTAAATTTATTTAATTAAAGATCCATTCTCATCCCATTTGAAAATCTAAGTTGGCACTTAAAATCTAGTTGGACTGCTACGTAGGATTACCATTACGGAGATATCATAACTTAAAGGTAGAGTGATCACTTTGTAACAAAATAACAACATAAGTGACTAAAACGTAACATTTCAAACATACGTGACTAAAATGTAACTTAAGACAAACAAAAGTAACTATTTTTAAAGTTTACCCATTTTATTATAAATGATTGCTTTACGACAGAGCTTACGTGCAAATTAAAACCTTATTAACCAATTTATTTTTCCTTTTGATTTGTTTTGTGATATTTTTTTTATCAACCAATTTATTAAGACAACATATATAATAAAAAATCATTGCCAATCTCTTAAATTCGCTGTAAGAACTTTTTTTCATTTAATATTTTTATTCGAATTGAATTTTTGTGTTTTACTTCTGCATAGTTTGTGCTTTGATATTTTTTTTTGGTCTCATTTAGAGTTTGATAGATCTGTAAATTTAATTAGTGTTTGTTGTGTGAATCTAGTATTAGTTTGATTGGTATTGGTATTGTTGTTGGTGCAGAAAGACATAATTTTGAGTGCACTGAAGCACTTTATTTTTTTATTTAAGGGTTGGGGAAGGGATTATAAGTAATTTCAGGCATTACATACAGGAATAGGCTATAGGTAATTTTAGACATTGTATAAAAAGTAGCAGATATTATAAAAACCTATTCAATATTGTATTTGTAGAAGTAGATACTAACCTGTTAAATATGTTTTAAAAATATAATTATTTAATTAAATTGTTAAACTTAATTAATAATATTAAAATTTATACTTGTGTATAAATATATTTATATATATAATTTAGATATATTAGTATGAACATATAAAAATATTTAAAAAATTCGATCAACCAAAATAGTATGCTAAAACACACTATATTAATATTTTAAAAATATCGGTGGCTTGAATTCAAATCTCACAATAAGTAAATTTTATGATATCAAAAAAGTACTCATCATTTAGATAAAATAAATTTTAATAAGCTTCTGAAGCAGGGTCGAAGTTATAAATTTTTGGCGAGACAGAATTAGATTGCATATTTTTACAATAATAAAAATGTAATTTCATTAATTTAATAGTCTACATCTTTATAATTTTTAAAGAATTAAATTAAAATTTTTATCATTTTGAGAGTCAAAGTATAATTTTACCATCACTAAATTAAAATTTATAAATTATAAAAGGATCTAAATGAAAAAATTTTAATTTTAGGGGCCCGTGTCAACCCTAGCTCTGCCACTGTTCACAAATATAATACATTATTAAACAAACTCAAAAAAAAAACAGAGTAAAAATCATTTCATAAATTAAACAATAAGATCATTCTATACTATGCATATAACAATTCATAATTTAACAAATAAATAATAAAATATTTAAATTTAAAATATACTTTAAAATTAAATTTTTCGTACATACGGGTGAAATCAATCAGTACACATTGGTACGATCAGCACTGATTAGAATTTACATCGAAGTGGAATTTAAAATTTCTTGCTCCGGTTTACTATCAAAATGCAACGTTCCGACTAGTATAACCTTTATCGAAACAAAATTGACTACCATGATAGAAACTTAACCAATAATGAATAAATTTTAGGTAAATTGTATAAATAGTGGCTCAATTATTAGCGAATTTATATTTTGATCATTTAGGTTTAAATTTTTATATTTTAATTACTAGCGTTATTGAAAATTTAATATTTTGGTCTCTCTTTCATTAAATCATTAACGGAATATTGACGTGACCTTTTTTATTGGCATAATAACAATTTAACCCTCCAATATTTACAGATTCTATCAATTTGATCTTAATTCTAAAAATTAATAAGCTTAGCCCTCAACTTTACCCATTCTATTAATTTAATCATGATTCTTAAAATTTTAAAATAAAAAAAAACATATTTAAAAAATCATTTTTCTATAAAAATGCACAATATTTTATAAAAATACATACAAAATTTATAAAAAATGAATATATATTTTCTCAGTTTATAGCATGACATTTATTTGTTAAAATAATTTTACAAATAAAATAATTTAAGAGGAAAAAACAATAACAACAACTAAGTAGATTCATATTTTCTGTTTTTCTTTTCAACATTAACGATCACCATATGTAGGTTGGGTCAAAAATTACAACACGAGTTCGAAAAGGGTAAGAATCAATGTCTTTAGGTAATTGCCTAGAACGAGTTTGTTGCAATTGAAGTTGTGCTTAAGGACAGACATGATTGGGTATATAAACGAGGATAAAGTCTTGGAGACCAAGTAGGTGGAAGGCTATTCCAACAGCTCTACAATCGATTCCTATTTTGATGATACAACAATAAAGGATGTAAAAATTGAGAAGTTTTGAGTAAGAGTTATTAATGCTAATGGTTGTGGGTGAAGACGATGCTTAGCACTCGATAAATTTGATGAGGATTGAGAAACAAAACCAAACATATAATAAATAAATTATTATTTATAAAATAAAACTAAAAAAAGAAAATGAAATGTATGAATCACGTTTGTTTGTGAGCTTTTTTTAAGAAAATTATTTATTTATCATGTTATTATTTAAATAAATAAATTTCATGAAAGAAAAAAAAAAATTGAGTATTTATTTCATTTTAGAAACATTAGAGGAATAAATTTATTATTACGCTAATAAAAAATGTTATATCAACACTCCGTCAATGATTTAACAGATAGTGATCAAAATATTAAAATTTGATAATATTAATGACTAAAATAAAAAAATTAAACCTAAATGACCGAAAGAAAAAATAACTAATAGTTGTGTCACTATTTATAAAGTTTACCCACAAATTTTGAAACTTTTCTAAAATATTTTATCCAAAGCACAACTTCATTTTGTCGGGAACCAACCGAGAAATTCAACCAATAAACAATACAGTGCTTCGAGATTTGAAATTAACGTTAACCACTAGGCAGTCGCCGCCTCCTCTGTTTTACGTATCTTTTTCAATGAACCTGACGATGATTGATGAGGAGGCTATTCAACCAAGTCCAAATAATTTTTTTCCTATTTGTTTAAATCTGAATTTTTTTTCTAACAAGGTTTAGGTTTATATAAACATATGTCAAGTATGAAACTGAGTTTATTTATAAATAATAATAAAATGAATAAAGCCTTTAATTTAATGTCATAGTCCAAAATCCATTATATTTACATATTCCATCATTATTAATTTGATTTTTAATTTTACAGTGATTATTTGGAATTTTAAAGTTTTAAATTCAAGTTCATTATACGTGGTTGAGATGTAACTATGCTATTATTAAGTTTTTATGCACAATGGCTCAAGGTTATTAATTTAGTTATTATTTTTTAATAAGAATTAAATATTTTTTAATAAAATTATTAATTAAAATATTTTTTGACTTGACAATTTAATGATAATTCACGTATCCTTCATACTAACGTAATATAATATTATTATTTTTCTTTCACAAAGTGAATGTGCATGTAATTAATTTTGATAGAGTTATATAAATTATTCAGATTTGTTAGTTGGACAATATAATTAATTATTCAATGATGTATTATGATAGTAGCTTTTCGTATTATTACGATTCTTTTAATGAAAGTAGGTTTCTTTTTTAAATCTCCTAAACGCAACGAAGTCTTTCGATGAATCGACTTAAATTTTTGGTTAAACTATAAAAAGTCATTTTTATTTATCTCAAATTACATTTTAATCACTTATGTTTGAAATGTTATGTTTTAATCATTTATGTTATCATTTTGTTATGAAGTGGCCACTCTAATGTTAAGCTTTGTTACATCTCTAATGGTAATCCTACGTGGCAGTCCAAATAGGTTTTGAATGCCAACTTGAATGTTCAACTTGGACAAGAATAAGTTTTAAAATTTTCAATTAATTGTATTTATTTAATTAAAAACTTATTTTCATCCCAATTGGATATCCAAGTTGACATTTAAAACCCATTTGGACAGTCACGTAGGATTGCCGTTAGGGAGATAACGAAGCTTAACGACAGAGTGACTACTTCGTAACAAAATAATAATATAAATGATTAAAATGTAATATGAGGTAAATAAAAGTGACTATTTTTGTAGTTTACCCTAAAATTTTAAACTAAAAAAGAAAGAGAATTCAATTTTTAACTTTAAAAGTAAAGGGACTATACCTCATTTTCTGTAAAAGTAGAAGGACTAAAAACAGATTTTGACCATAGTAATTTTACATCGCACGTTGCTTCCGTCCTTGGTTGCATCGCGGAAGCTCCCGTTGAATAGTCAGAAAATTCAACTTGCCTTAGATCCCTTATAAATACCTTTCCACTCCCCCCTTCCACTCTCAAGTGAAAGAACTGAGAACCTCCAATTCAAACCCACAAATCAAAAAATCCTTAGCTTTTCATTTTATCTCTTCTTTTCAGTTTTTGGATATGGAAAGCAGCAGTGAAGTGTCGAGCAGGCTTCAATATATCGAACAATATTTACTTGATGAAAATCAATTTCCTCCTGTGGGGTTGTGGAGCTTTTCAAATGAAAATCAATGGACAAATGATCCGAAATCCGAGGTTTCCACCTCTCAATCTCACTCTCTTTACTCTCTAACTTCCACCTCTGATTCCTGTCTTACAGTATCCAATTTTAATAGCCTTGACGAAGATGATTTCTTCAACTTCTCTCCCAATTTCCCAGGTTTCGAGTCTAACCAAAGTGATGTTTTCGAATTTGACTCCAAACCTCAATTTATCCATCTCACCACACCTAAGCCCATCACTTCCAACGCCACTGCTTGTGAATTCCAAGTGAAATCTCGATCTTCTTCGAATTCGACTTCCAATTCTCAGAGTCGAAAACCTTCGCTCAAAATCTCGTTGCCGCATAAAGTGGAGTGGATTCAGTTCGGCCAACCGGATTTAACCGAGGTAAAGCCGAAGAATTCAAACACCGAAGAGAAATTTAAGCATTACAGAGGAGTCCGACAAAGGCCGTGGGGAAAGTTCGCTGCCGAGATCCGAGATCCTAACCGAAAAGGTTCACGGATCTGGCTGGGAACTTTTGACACCGCCATAGAAGCTGCAAAGGCTTACGACCGAGCCGCCTTTAAGTTACGTGGCTCAAAAGCGATTCTTAACTTCCCTCTTGAAGCTGGGAAGTTAGATGTAATCGCCGCTGACGGAGAGAGGAAACGGAGCAGAGACGACGGCGCTGGGGATGAGAGAGAAGTTAAAGCCGTGAAGAGAGTAAATGATGACGTGACTAAAGCGAGAGATAACGGCGATACGCCATTAACGCCGTCAAATTGGACATCATTTTTGGATTGCGATAACGACACGAAGGGGTTATTTAACATGCCATTGTTATCGCCGTTAGGCTTTCACCAAGTTATAGTCATCTAACGACGATAAGTCGATAATGTATATAAATTGTTTTTATTTGTTTTTTCTTTAAGAATTTAGGGAGGATTTTCTTTCAGTTCACTTATTAAATAAACCGATCCATGCTTTATGATTTCATTTAAATTTGAATTTGTGTGATATTAAAATAAAAAAATAGATTAAATAAATCGATTCACGTTTTTTAAAATTTTGTATTTAAAACATAAAAATTATTTAAAAATAAAATATAATAAATAATAAAATATTAAATATTAAATATTTGTAATATTAAAATAAAAAATTAGATTAAATTGTGAGAAATAAAATTTAAATAAAAAATTACATCATATTAAAAATATTAAAAGAATATGATTTGTAACACCAACTCAATTAAAAATATTATTAACATTGGATTTTGTCACACTTATTATGTGAGTGAAAATACTATTACATTTTCTTCTAAAAATTTTTCAACAGTGAATATAGGCGGAGCGGTAACAAACTTGTATTTTAACATTATTGAACACGTGTTCAATTCTTGAAATTTATGATTTATAATTATTTTATTTAAAGACCATGTAAAAGTATGAAAATATAATTGTGTTATCATAATAACATTAGTCATAATTTAAAATAATATATATTTTTGTAATTTCACAGTTGAGTTGGTGATCCGAATAAGGGTGATACCAACTGAGTAGAATGCTAAAATATAGTAATTATATATATAATCAATGGATGTAATGTATATAAAAAATAATGGTGAATCCAATAAGTAGCTCCAGTAAAAAAAAAGATGTTGTTTATCCTAGAGGTTTCGGGTTCGAGCATTTGTGTGTACCTTGTCAAAGGATTAAGAAAATATGAACAAATATTACCATATCATCACATCAGTATATTCAAAAAAAATTAATTTTGTAGTAATTTGAAGGTTTTAAAAATATTATTAGTATGAGTTAAAATTCACCATATGCATATATTTTATTAAAAATATTAAAATATTTTTAAATAATATAATTTATTTTTAATACGAAATAGTATTTTAATAATTTTTTAGCTGAATTGGTGTTTTCGTGACACAAATTCAAATATTTTTTTACTGAGGTGTAAGGGTAAAGATTGTTTGATGATCAAATCTAGTATTTGTATTATTTTGAATACAAATTTCTTTTATCATTTCATTGGGGATTTAATTAACGTGAAAAATCGGATTTTTTAAGAGTAAAGTAAACTTAATCCATTTTCAAATCAAAAGTAAATTAATCCTTTTATTAACTTTCATATGACGTGAAATATTCGCATTTGATTATTACCTCTGCAATTATTTTATTTTATTTATTGTCCTTACTCTTAATATTTATTATTTGCAAATATAAAATAAAATTTTAAAATTTAAAATGAAATAAATTTAATTAATTTTAATATTATAGTAATAAATTAGTTGACACTAGTAAAGGAATAAAATAAATTTGAATAATTTATTCAATTGATTTTGATGTTTTGAAATTTAAAATTTCAATACTGAAAAAAAATTAGAAAAGGGTGGGTAAATAAGTATAATTTAACAATTTTTAAATTATTATTATAATTTCTATCGTTTTTCACTTTAATCCTTAATGTTTTTTTTATCTCGATCAATATTATAAGAAAAGATATTTTTTGTGTGATCAAAATGAAAGTGTGAACATGATGTGACGTGTACAAGTTAACCGCAATTAAAAATTTAACGATTGAGTGACCAACTGAATAATTTACCCAAATTAATAACAGGTAGCACTATCAATTAAGCTCTATATAACTATTATCTACCTTGGTCACCATTTTAAAAAATTACAAGTAAATTAATTCTTTAATTAACTCGTGTTATTTTAATACAGACTAAAACTCATGCTATTTTAAAAACAAGAAAAACAGTGAGTTTGGAAGTTAGACTAATTATTAAAAAAAAATTGCATGAAAGGTTTACATTTGGGGAAAAATAGTGATGGTTAATTTAAATAAAAAAGATTTTTAACTTGTTAAGCAAGCTTTTAAAGAAATATTAACTCAAGTTGACATTTATTAAGTTATTGTATTCAAAATGAGTTAAAATAGAAGAAAGTTAAAGGAGGGTTAGGAGAAAGACATGCGTGCAAGTAGTGAAGTTGGTAAAAATGGAGATTGTAATATTCCATACTTTCAACTTGTAATTATCCTGCTATCCTATGTCACCGTCTGCAAGTGAATCGTCATTTTTGACTCCTCTTCCTCCCTCCCTTCATCCATCCATGTTTGGATAGCAAAAAATCCGCCCCCCCCCCCCCACCTCAACATTTTACTATTTAGACCATCATACTTGTCTTGCTTAAAAGAGTCTCGTTACTTGCGCTTAGATCAACCTCGTTCGATGAGATACTTTGTCAAATTATAAGTTTCAATAGTGTGTGACGTGCTGAACACGTGAAGCCTTTTCTTTTAAGTCTTGTCATGATAGATGTCGAGCCTCTTTTATGTATGGATAGCTTGTAAAACTTTGTCCAGACAATTCAAGTTCAATCGCCACCTAGGTATTGGACACATCAATTCAGGGATGGAGCTAAAAAAAATTTTGAGGGAGGGTCATAATTAAGTTGTATATTTTTACTATAGCAAAAACTCAATTTCATCATTTTAATAGCTTATATATTTAAGATTTTTAAAGGATTGAATCATTTTTTTTTCATTTTCGAGACACCAAAGTATAATTTTATTATTTACTAATTTTAAAAGGGTTGGGGCCCTACCAACCTCCTTGACTCCGCTCCTGTGCCATTCTAATCACTATCTAACTAGAAGCCTCTCTTGCTCCCTAAGGGCATATCGAGATTTGATCACAATGGACACATGTCATGACTTAGAAGAAAGTTAACCACCCTTACAGTGCACCCTTTCTTGAATTAAAACTTTGCTAAAATAGTTTCAGAATAATATTTCATACGATCACCTCATATCCATCGTATGAATCACCACTTTCTTCTTCTACTTAAAATAATCTTCAATAATATTAAAATGTTAGTTTTATGCTACTAATGATTTTTTTCATTATTAAATTTAAATGAAAAAAAGAGGTAGTGATTGGGTAGTATTTTAAATGAAAGGGCTATGCTTTTTGTTTTATTGTGATATAATATAATCCATCAACATTGATAATATATTTTTTAATTTGAGCATACAAATAACAATATCAAAATTCAAACATGCTACGTGTAAGCTCACTTGGATCAACAGCAACCGCATTTGAGTTGACTCAATAAAGTTGAGTTTTTGGTCGAATACTTTATTCGATATACTAATCTTTTAACCTATCAATTGGTTTGTTAATTTAAGAGGGTGAAGTTGGGGTTCATTTTAATTAAATTTTAAAACACTGCTTCAGTTGAATTAATGTTTTAAAACCATATTATACGGATCTGTGAAGCTAGTAGTTAAAAGATTCGGAGTTTGAATAATTTGGTTATTTTATTCGAAATCAAATATAAGTAGAGTTGATGGATTTTGACTGGTCAACTTTCCTAATTCGTCTGCACGCATTCCAAGGCAATGCATTTAGTATTTTCCATTTTTAATATGACAAACTCAATCAAAACTTTGTTTTCCACTATTCATTGACTTCATAGCAGCTTCTTCTTTATTTAAATATTAGGCATTTTCTAATAAGCACAAAAGACAATGACGCAGAAGAAATCAAGATTTGTGTAGTAGCACCAAGTGTATGTGACCAAGTAAGTTTTGAGATATTCATTTACAAGTTTTTCAGACAAATATCAAATATATAATTATATTTAAATTCCACGTTAATTATTACTT
This sequence comes from Gossypioides kirkii, assembly GCA_005610355.1. Taxonomy (NCBI): domain Eukaryota; kingdom Viridiplantae; phylum Streptophyta; class Magnoliopsida; order Malvales; family Malvaceae; genus Gossypioides; species Gossypioides kirkii. Next base: position 4,355,313 of record CP032254.1, on the reverse strand, counting down.
TTTACTGCTAAAGTCGACGATCGGTATAATTATTATATAAATTGGAATCAAACTCAAACTTCATTGAAGAAAATGCTGGTTTGGCCCGTCCTTTTCTAATACAAAAATGATATTATAATTTGAAATGGAAAAAAGTTGCATGTGCTTTTATTTTATGTTGTAAAGGAAATGTATTATAATTGGAGTGATAACCGGCTTTGAAAAAATTTGGCATTGCGTAAAAATATTTGTTAGCAATTCATCTATAACTGGCTATTTTTAAGTATTTAATTATTATTTTTTATTTTGAGATGAATGGCAATTTATTTTATTTTTTGTTGGTCAAAGATGATATATAATTAAGAAATAATTAATATTTTGACATGCGCTAGCTCTTTATACTTCACATTCAAAACTCTTGACTTCATAGTCCCTCATAGAGAGCTAGATTATGCGTAACGTAAACCATCAAAATAAATACTTTCTTTTGAAACCAAATTTACACGCTTGTATTATTTGTCACTAATCCGTATATATGTTAAACAAGTGAATTAAAGACCGAAAGAAGAACTCATGTGATGACCTAATGGTTAAGATATTCATCATCCCAGATGTCACCTAAATACGAGTCGCACTAATCGTATTTGTTATTTAGGCTTTATCCTACTATTGTATTTAAAAAAAAAATGACCAAAAGAATTGAGGAGCTGATTTAATCCTCAAGTCAATAGGCTTGTCCCATGTAGTCAATCTTAACGTTCCTTGACAAGCATTGATATCAGAAACGAGAATATGAGAAACAAAAAAAGGACAAGAAACAAAATGAGAATAGTCTGCAGAGGATAAGGCTATCCTAGCAAGATGACGAGTCACCTTATTTGCAATCTGATGAGTCCATTGAAAGGATAAATGTTGAAACTGTCGTCCCAACACAAGATACAATCATTAAGAGTGATCCAAACTCAAAAGAAAAGAATTATCGAGATTTACAACTTCCAAACAATCTAATCCCAATTCAATATTATTTGAACCTTCAAGTTATTATCTTTGTAATATGTGAATTTTGAAATTTCAATTTTGATTTAACTTACATGTAATGCAAGATTAACAATATAATTTAACTTAACAGATTTAATTATTATTATTGAGTTTAAAATTAAAATTTTAAATTTTAAAAAATTCATAAATTAAAAATTAATAAAAAATATTTGTAACTTGCGCAAAATAATAAAATTCGATTTATTTAAACATTGATGTGATTTGAGTAGGAATAATTTTAATAAGAACTTGAAATGAAACTGGCACAAACAAACAATATCAATATTGAAAATTAAACCAAGTGCTTTTTGTTTAATTATTCGGAGCTAATGAGACTTTTGTTTAATGATATGACTAGTAAGTTTGAAATAAGGGTACAGTCAAAAGATTGTTAGAGGAGTTAGAATAGAATAATACAATTTTGAAGGGTTAAAATGAAATATTATTATAGTAATTTATAATTTCATTATTTTTAAAAAGATTAATATTAAAATTTTACGTTTTGAGAGATTAAAATTTTTCTTTACCCCTTAAATGTCGTCCTTACTTTGATATTGAGTTTTGAGTTTTGAGTTTTGAGTTTTATGGTGTGTAAATTATTAATAGATTTTTTAAAAGAGTAAATTGAAATCTCTCAATATATAATTATGTTTAAATACGTTTTGATTCAAATTTAAATATATTTTAATAATTAAAATAAATTATTTATAATTGTTATTATGTTAAATGTATTAAAAAGAGGTTTGAAGGTTGAATGAATGAATAGAATTCATCAATGAAAAGGCTATGAAATAACTACCTATTGTTTAAGAGAAAGGATTGAATGAAACAGTTACACCACGTCATCCATATCCTTTTCCAATCATTTAATGACATGTGGATTAATTTTGACATCTCATTCACACATCATTTAAATTATCTTTTTAATAAAAAAATCCCTAAAATCCCTAAAATTTCCATTTTTCCCTACCGTCTCTTCCTCTCCGTCTGTTTTATTCTTTTTGCTAATTTCATGGGAAAAAATTCACAGAAATACATACTTATACTTTGAAAATGCAATTAAAACATTTAATTTGAAGTTTAGAAATCATTTTGAAATCTAAAATATAGATGATGATAGAGGAAGCATTAGCCAGAAATTTAATGGTGCAGATTCACCCCATAAATTGAGAGCAGCTAAATCATAAGCCCTTGCTGCAGATTCTTCATCATCATATCCACCTGTTACACAAAATAAATTTTCAAAAAGAAAATCATAAGCTCTTTAGTGTTTTCTGTAATATTAGTTAAATTAGTTTAAAGGGGGCACAGAATGATACATTACTCGCCTATGTAAAGTACGAGTATTAAAGAAAAAAAAACCGAAGGGTTAATGATGAATAAGATGATGATAACCAAGAAAAAAAAGAAGAAGGTAAAAAAACCTCTCTGGTCTCTCTCAAATTTGATAGCATTTTTAGTTCCATCAAGCAATTTCATTCAGCAAATAAAATGTTCAGTTTTAATCTGCATGTTCTGATTTCTAAGCTTCCTTGGTGTATATGTTTACTTAGCTCTCTGATTTCCAATTTCATTATGTATGTATTTCTTTTAATTTTTCCCCATGAAATTAGCAAAAAGAATAAAACAGAGGGAGAGGAGGAGACGGTAGGGAAAAATGAAAATTTTAGGGAATTTAAGGATTTTTTATTAAAAAGATAATTTAAATGATGTGTGAATGAGATGTTAAAATTAATCCACATGTCATTAAATGATTGGAAAGAAATATGAATGATGTGGAGTAACTGTTTCATTCAATATTTTTAATTGTTGAGAGGGAAGTGTCAAACTCTTTTATTTGACTTTTATTTTACTAGGAAAGAAAAATACAAAAGACAATAATATTAGTGTAATGTTGTGTCGGGATCTTCAGGGGGTCTATACTTTATAGTTCTATTACAAATTAATACAATTAATTATGGTTTACAGTTTGACTATTATTTTGGCTTTTGAATGGCGTCAGTCACGTGTCATCTCTACCAAGCCTGCCACCTATCATTTGGGCTTTTAAGAAACATAGATGAATTTAATGATGTTTTGGGCTTCTTTTATTGGATACTAAATCAATCCAAATTGTTACAATAAAAAGGGATTGTTGATCAATGGGCCTGCAGGTCAATGATGTTTAGAAGATGGCAACTACCTGCTCTAGAGTGGGTTAAAGTTAAACGTGGATGGATCAGCGTCAAAAGAATATTTCGAAGGCGGCAATCGACAAGGTGAGACCAAGTGGAGGGTTGTTGGCGGGCTTCAAAATGTCAATAGGTATGACGGACATTTTTCAGGTTGAAGCCGAATCGGTTCTTGAAGGTTTGAAGTTGGTTTGGAGCCGAAGGTTCAAACAAGTAATATTGGAAAAATACAATACGGCATTGACTGAAAGCATCCGAAACGAGTTAGCAGCGATAAGTAATGTCGAGGAAATTAGAATAATACAAGATCTTCGACATATTCAGAGGGATGCCAATAAAATTGTTGATTGCTTAGCGAAAGTAGATGAAAGTGGGATTAATCAGTTATTTATTTTGGATGACCCCCACTTTATGTGCGAAGGTTTTTGGAAGAGGAAGTTCGATAATCACTGATGAATATAAATAGATGACGAGTACCTAAATGTTCCTTTAGACATGTTCTAAGTTTTATTTTTTCTACCAAAAAAAACCATTTTGAAGCATATGGAGATTTGGCATAATGCCTGTATACCTTTTTTAAATACATTTTCTAAAACAAGAAGAATATTTAAATGGGACTTTTTTGTAACGCATAAAAAATTATTGTATAAACCAAAAATGTTTTAATGTGGAAGGACCAGTCTAGTTGGAAAGTACAGAAGTAAAGTGATTAAATATAATAAAAAAGTACAATGTATGTGTACTTGCACTTCCCTAACTTTTGTATTATTGTTTAGACGTCCTTTTATTATAAAAGAAATAAGCAAGGTCATCAATTTTTCATTAAATACAGCTCAACTCTCCCAAATTAATTATGTTTTTCTTTTTCCAGTATAAAAATTCTGAAAAAAAAAAACAAGTAAATTTTTTATGTCAGAATCTTGTTGTAGGCAGGGAAAAGAGGATTGCATGTTGAAGTTATAGTAGGCCCAGACATTTTCCTAGAAGCCAAACAAGAGCCTTGTGTCCAATGACAAATGTAGCTTTGTGACTGCTTAGCCAATTAATTAACCCAAATCTGCCGAATATAATCTGCTCCTTTCTTGTTTATGTATTTTCTTTCAATTCTGGAAAATCTCAGAATCTCATCTCCATTGAGAAACGAAAATTCCAATGCCAAATGGCGTACGGAGACGTTGTTACCATTGCACATCACTTTCTACTACGTGGTCTATAATTTATATTAAAAACAACAACAAAAAGACATTTTTAACATCTCATTTTATTTAATCATTATTTTTAAGCAATTTTGATAAAATGGGTATGATTTGTTTTTTTTATTTTGGAGAATAGAGTTTATATTTCAATGAATTAAATATAATACATTATTGAATATTACTAATATTATATTTTGATTTTTTAAAATATTAATCTTATAATACTGATTCTTTTTTATATAATGCTTAAAATTATTCATAATTCTTTTTCAACCCTCGAGCTCACATTCTTCTACATTGATAACAACACCGATTTTGATCGAGTTAAAACTCAATCGATTTTTATTTTTAATAATGTAACATTATTGGACATCACTGCATAAAAAATGATAATAATTAATTTTCCTTTGTATGTAGCCCTGAAGTCGTGTGAAATATATGATATCGAATATTAGAAACAATGAAAGAAAGTTTCGGGGGGACACATGGTTTTCCTTTCTTGTTTTTGGTGGCAAAAATGAGCAAAAGGAAATGCTATACATGCCAAAGAAATATATATATTTATGAAAATGTAAAATATATCATTTATATTTTTATAGATTATTTTCAGCTGAATTTATTTTTATATGAAAAAAAAAAAATGTTCATGATAACATTTATATGTTTTAAATAATTTTCTTAATTATTGAGCAAATAAGAATGTCGAATTAAGTCCTGAGAGGAATATAAAATCATTATTGAGTACACTTTTTAATTCCACATATGTATTCACCAAAAATGCTTATCTAAAACTCATCACCCTCCCTCGTATCATTGGAAACAACTAGTTTACTTTGTTATGCAAATGCTGGTGACGGAGTTTCAGAAGCCATGCTTTTGTCTCCACCTTTTGGCTTATTTCCCTTCCCTTTTTCTCCATTCGATTCCTCCCTATCTTGTTTCTTTGGTGTTAAAATCTATATATACCCATCGCATTTCTTGCTTGTCAAACATCACTCCCTCCCTCTCATTTCCCTACCTTCCATCTTTCCCTGCTTTTATGTAATCTTATTAGGTACTAGTTTCTTTTTTTCTTTTTTCTTTTCCCAGAATGTGGTTTCTTTGTTAAGCCTATGTCGGTTTTGATGATGAATATCTTTATACTGCTGATGAATGATATGGAATGTTATTTGGTTTGCAGGTTGCCTATATTTTGAGTTGAGGGTCGGAAGCTGAAAAAACACTCACACACACACAACTGCAATGGACACCGAAAAAAAAGCTGTTGCACTTGAAGCCATTAACAAGGAGACTGTTGATCTGGTACATGTTTTTCGTATGTGTGATCGTTTTCCATAGAAACAGGACATGTTTGTAGAGTTTTAGCTGAACTAATACAAGCTTACATATTTGTTGACAGCTCTGTCAGAAATCTATAGTGTAAGACAGTTAACTATATATCTTAGAGATGCATGATGAAGTTAGAATAAGTGTGTGTGTGTGTGTCAATATCATGTATTTAGATTTTTCTAACTTTGATGCTAATCTGGGAACTGTTTCATTCAGGAAAACATCCCGATTGAAGAGGTTCTCGAGAAGCTGAAATGCACAAAAGAAGGTTTAACCACTGATGAAGTCCAGCAGAGGCTTGAGCTTTTTGGTTACAATAAGCTTGAAGAGAAAAAGGTAACTTAGTCTTCGTTCTGTTTGTTGTAAATCCTGGACTAATTATAACACAATCAAGCTGAGTTTTGTGGTCTGCATTTCTTTCAGGAAAACAAAATACTTAAGTTCTTAGGATTTATGTGGAATCCCCTGTCATGGGTTATGGAAGCAGCCGCAATTATGGCTATCGCTCTTGCACACGGAGGGGTAAGTCCCATGAAATAAGTGTGCCATATGAGACTGGAAACCTGATCAGACATTTGATTTTGGCCTCTTTTGTTTTGCAGAAAAAGGAAACAGATTACCATGATTTCATTGGTATTCTGGCCCTGCTGCTTATCAACTCAACAATCAGTTTCATAGAGGAAAACAATGCTGGAAATGCTGCTGCAGCCCTTATGGCTCGATTGGCTCCGAAAGCTAAGGTTTTACGTGACGGGAAATGGAACGAGGAAGATGCTTCGGTGTTGGTTCCTGGAGATATTATCAGTATCAAACTTGGTGACATTATTCCTGCTGATGCTCGTTTACTTCAAGGAGATCCTTTAAAAATCGATCAGGTTTACATTTCTCTGCCTTTTTAGTTTGTAATTTTAAGACTCTACCAATGGTTTAAGTGTTGTGTATTTCCTTTTTATCTTCTTTTGCAGTCAGCTCTTACCGGAGAGTCTCTCCCGGTGACTAAACATCCCGGGGCCGGAGTTTACTCAGGCTCAACATGCAAACAAGGTGAAATTGAAGCCGTGGTTATTGCAACCGGTGTACACACTTTCTTCGGGAAGGCAGCTCATCTTGTGGAAAGCACAACTCATGTTGGACATTTCCAACAGGTTCATCTTGCAAAAGTCTTAGCATCCAAATAATAGTTTCTAATGTGACAACGAGGCACCATACTGACTGATAGTAATTAATTTCAGGTCTTAACTTCGATTGGTAACTTCTGCATATGCTCCATTGCCATTGGGATGCTGGCTGAACTCATTGTTATATATGGAGGTCAACACAGGTCTTATCGAACTGGTATCGATAACATGCTGGTTATACTTATTGGTGGTATCCCAATTGCTATGCCAACCGTGCTTTCTGTCACCATGGCAATTGGCTCTCATCGTTTATCGCAACAGGGTGCCATAACCAAGAGAATGACAGCCATTGAGGAAATGGCAGGGATGGATGTGCTTTGCAGTGATAAAACAGGCACACTAACACTTAACAAGCTTACAGTGGACAAAAATTTGATTGAGGTAAGAGCTTTGATCACTTTATTTTAATTCTTCAAAGAACTGACACTTAAAATGAACTATCTTCATCATAGGTTTTTGCCAACAATGTCGATAAGGATATGGTCATTTTAATGGCGGCTAGAGCTTCAAGATTGGAGAATCAAGATGCTATAGATACTGCAATTGTTGCAATGTTGGCTGATCCTAAAGAAGTAAAATACCTTATGTTGGTTATGGAATTTTTATGATGAAACTTTTAATTTCTTTACAGTTTCTTATATCGAGTTTATTCTGTTGATTATCGAAAGGCACGAGCTGGAATTACGGAGGTTCACTTCCTTCCCTTTAATCCAACCGACAAGAGAACGGCCCTTACATACATTGATGAAGTTGGTAAGATGCATAGAGTCAGCAAAGGTGCACCAGAGCAGGTATAGATATTGCCAATTAATAAGTTTCTATTTTCATGCCATGTAAGGTTGTCTCGAACTCATAAGCTATTTTCCCTTTCATATGCAACTTGCAGATACTCAGTCTGGCCTATAATAAATCAGAAATTGGAAAGAAAGTTCACTCCATAATCGATAAATATGCTGAACGTGGACTTCGATCCCTTGCAGTTGCTCGACAGGTATTAAAGCGTTACACATCACTCTTAATATCTTTATATATCACTCCATTGAGCTAATGGAAAAAAATGTAATAATTTTATATAGGAGGTTCCTGCTGGTACTAAAGATAGTCCTGGAGGACCATGGGAATTTGTTGGTCTTCTGCCTCTATTTGATCCACCCCGCCATGACAGTGCCGAGACAATTCGAAGAGCTCTGGATCTCGGTGTCAGTGTTAAGATGATAACAGGTATACAATATGTCTCATTACGCTTTTTCTTTGCGGTGAAATGTGGATACTGGCATCAAAATGTTTGACTATTGGGGATGTTGTTGCAGGTGACCAACTCGCAATCGGTAAGGAGACAGGCAGAAGGCTTGGAATGGGCACAAACATGTATCCTTCATCATCTCTGCTTGGTGACCATAAGAATGAAGAAATTGGAGCTTTTTCAATTGATGAACTTATTGAGAATGCAGATGGATTTGCTGGAGTTTTTCCTGGTAATATATATATATATATATACTTGCTATCATATCTGAACCTTACAATTATGCTTTTCTACTAATATATCTGAATTCCATATTTAATGTAGAGCACAAGTTTGAGATTGTGAAAAGACTGCAAGCTAAGAAGCACATAGTCGGAATGACGGGTGATGGTGTGAACGATGCCCCTGCATTGAAGAAAGCAGACATCGGGATTGCGGTTGCAGATTCAACCGATGCAGCTCGAAGTGCTTCTGATATTGTTTTGACAGAACCTGGTCTGAGTGTGATCATTAGTGCTGTTTTAACAAGCCGTGCAATCTTTCAAAGGATGAAGAATTACACGGTAAAGAAAAAGAGAATTTCATTATATATGCAGAAGGAAGTGAAATTGCCATCATTACCATCAAGTTTCTCATATTGCGTTCTCTTTTTTATTCTTCCAGATATATGCAGTATCTATCACAATACGTATAGTGGTGAGTTTTCATTATGTTTTTCGCCATTTTCCCATTCGACTAGGAAAGAGAAAACAAACAATGTTTAAGTTTTGATGTTCATGTTGCAGTTGGGATTCACGCTGCTCACTTTAGTCTGGAGGTTGAATTTCCCACCATTCATGGTCCTAATCATTGCCATTCTTAATGATGGTAAGTGATTACCGTAACACTCTTCTTGTTGGATTCTCCCCTTTTTTATTTCGCTAGTTACGGATAGATGGTTTTCGTTCTTTCAAGGTACCATTATGACAATATCGAAAGACCGTGTCAAACCATCACCGGTTCCTGACTCTTGGAAACTCAAAGAAATCTTTGCTACTGGCATTGTCTTGGGCAGCTACTTGGCCTTAATGACACTTATATTCTTCTGGGCAGCATATGAAACCAATTTCTTTCCGGTAAATACGAACTACTAGTTCGATCTCTTGCTAATGAAAGTACAGTCAAGACGTCATTCTGGTTCATCTAGTGAATGTTATGTATGAACTCTCTATTCTCTCCTTTGTACCTCAGAATAAATTCGGCGTAAAACCCTTGGGCAAAGAGTGGTTTAATCTTGGACAAGAGAGTGAAAGACGCAAGTTGAATGCACTTTTATCATCTGCACTGTACCTCCAAGTTAGCACCATCAGCCAGGCTCTCATATTCGTGACTCGCTCTCGAGGATGGTCATTCACAGAAAGACCCGGTCTCCTTCTCGTTACTGCTTTCATCATTGCTCAACTCGTAAGCTAGCTCAAAACCCCAGTATTGTTTTACCTTACGGACATGACAACATATAGAGTCAAGTACTCTAGTTCAGTTGATAAACAAATGAAACTTTCATGAATAATTGCAGGTGGCGACTGTTATTTCAGCTGAAGCAACATGGGGGTTTGCTGGAATCAGAGCAATTGGATGGGGATGGTGTGGTATTATTTGGGTTTACAACATTTTAACCTATTTTCTACTTGACCCCATCAAGTTTGCAGTTCGATATGCACTGAGTGGGAAAGCCTGGGATCTTGTGCTTAACCAAAGAGTAAAATACTCAAAAACACTTGCCTCACTAATATTCCATTGAATCTTGGCATAGTTTTCTTAGTGTGGGGTTTGTGTATGAATCCACAGACGGCATTCAGCACCCAAAAGGACTTCGGGAAAGAGGCTCGTGAGGCAGCATGGGCTGCTGAACAGAGAACACTCCATGGCCTACAGTCAACTTCGGACGCCAAGATCACTGAAAAGCACAATTTTAGAGACATAAGTGTCATGGCAGAAGAGGCACGAAGGCGTGCAGAGATTGCAAGGTACCTTACTCTTCCACTCTAAATATCCCGAGTTGGAGTAACACAGCAAATGAAACTAACTCTAATATTTTTTTAATCATTGATGTGATGCGCAGATTGAGAGAAATTCATACACTGAAAGGCAAAGTGGAGTCTTTTGCCAAGTTGAGAGGATTGGATATTGATGTGAACCCACATTACACGGTTTGATTTGATGAGAAGGGGGTAATCTTTTCAAAGTCTACACTTCCACTTCTCGCTTTCTTTTTTTTTTTTGCTTTAATCGTTGTTGTATTCACAGATTACTGGCTCTTAAAACCCATTTCGAGCAGTAATTTTCTGCCCAGAAACGTAACTGATGTTGTTCAATGATTCTGTATGTACTATCAATAAGAGCCTTCAATGCTAATATCATCATTTACTCAAAAACCAGAGTTTGTCTTATTTCATTTTTCTTCTTGTAAATGTAATTGTCTTTCCAGGTTTAATTCACGATTTAGCATCTAAATTATAATTATTTTTTATTTTGATATTTAAATTTATTTTGTTCTAATTTAGTACTTAAGTACATTCACTTTTCAAATTGGTACCTAAACCATAGCTCTTTTATATTTTTTTAGTCATTTAAAAAAAGTTTATTATAGCCAATCACAAAGTGACACATGAGTCTTTATGTAAAAAAACAAATATTTTTGTTTTATTAAATGTATAAACACGTTAAAACTATATATATATAATCTAGAAAAAATACATATAAATTATAAAAATTTATAAAAATATAATTTACAAAAAAATATAATAATGGAAAAGAAATTAGTTGAAATTAATAATATCATTTAAAAAATTGTAAAAAGTTGTAAAATTTTTAAAAAAATTGTAAATATATTTAAAAAAAGGTTTAAAATATTTTTTTATAAAATTTTAAAATATACAATTATAAAAATTTAAAACGGTATTTAAATTTCAAGAAATTTGTAATTACTTGAAAATTAAATACTTTTTTAAAATTTTTATAACAATTTTCAATTTTTATATATTATTTTAACTTTTTAAAATTTATAATTATTTTTTAGAATTCTATAAAAAATTTATTTTTTAAATTTAAAAAAAATTATCTATATTATATATGATTTTGTACATTTTAAATAAATATAATATATAATACTAAAAAACATGTCGCGTGTTATAATAACGACATGTGGCCGATCAATGATCGATCAACACTAGTCAATGCTGATCAATGAAATACCAAAGTCAAATTATTTTTTAATATTTAAATATTTAATATTATAATTTTTTATTTTTCAATTGAAATTTAATATTTTATTTTAAATAAATTTAATTATCACGTGACATTTTTTTATTGATAAAAACATGCCATGTGGCATTTTTTCATTGGTTAAAATTACTTAACAGGCTTTTTTAATATCCGCTAAAAAATAAAAAATATATATATTTTAAATTTCAAATTGAAACAAAATTTAAGTATCAAGAAAAAATAAATATAGATGAATTAAGGTTTTTTTTTAACAAGTCAAAGTTGTTAAAAAAAATTTAATCAATATGTTTTTACACTGTTTTGAGTTACTTTGAATTTTTTGGTAACTTACATTCAAGGTCATTAAGTTATTAATAAGTTTATATTTAGTCATTTAACTTTAAAAAGTTACAAAAGAATCATTAAACTATTCGAAAATTTTCATTTAAATCATTCTGTTGTTAAAATCGCTATTGTATAGTCTTCTCTGATTGTATCACCTACATCAAATGAAAGCTCTCATCCCCCTTTTTTTTTTATAATTTAGTTTTTTTTCATAAAATAATTTTGAATATTACAAATCTGTAAACTAAAATTCAAATAGTTTTTTTTACGATCTTCAACACTGATTGTCAAATCAACTTGGATCTAAGATATATTCTTCTACTCATTAATAGGTATTTGATCCACCGTACGTATCGTCGTTTGAAACTCGCTAACCAAATTTAAAAAAAAAAAAACTTAACAGTCTAATGACTTAAAAAAAACTTTTGAATAATTCAATAACTTGAATAAAATTTTTTAAATAATTCGATGATCATTTTATAACTAAAATTAAATAACTAAAATATAAACTTACTAATAATTTAGTAACTAATTTTTCTTTTCTTTTGCATGCAACAAAATTGAATTCTTGAGGGAGTAGAATAGACTTTAGACCTTGACGCAACAATAGAACGTCAAAATGTTGACTAAAATCTTTGAAAACCTATAGGCAAACAGGAAAAAAAGACCAAAAAGGCAAAGAAAGATTTTTAGATTAAATTAAAACGAGACCATAATTCTGATTTCTAAATTATTTTACTTTTTCTGCTACACGAAGTGATCTTGAACTGCACTTTATCTGTGAAAAACCTTCGTTGATCCATGCAGATTCTAAATACAAACAACACAGTTGCTTGAATTAAGTTGTCTGGAAAAGAAAACCCATTCTTTCTTTGATCTCTGCTCCAAAAGTTGTCACCTTTAATCTCTCTTCGTCTCCTCTTCTTAGGTAAGTTCAAAAGCCTCAATTTCCTTTTTTTTTGGCCCTAATTTGTTTTTATGCTTTCTTTTCTTGTTTGCAATTTGGATGGTATATTGCTATTTTCTCTATGTTTGTTTCATTTGGAAACTTAATTTTACCCAAATTGGAAAAAATCCCAACACTCAAAAGCTGTTATTTTTAGTTTATGTTGCTTTGTAACCAAGTTTGATTGTTAGGGATTTGTTCTTTCTGGGTTTATATGCGTCATTCAAGTTTTATGATATTATGCTAAGTAGTAGAGAATTAAGTGTATACTAAATGAACTTTGATTCCTTATTGGTACAATCCATCATATATTAGTTTTCATGGTTTAATGCTGAGAATGAGGAGCTTATGATATAGATTGAAGAATCAAGGTTAGATTTTAAGGCACAATGCGGTTGTTTCCATCAAATTCGAGTGTGAAGAAGAGGCAGAGTAATGGGGGAAGCAATGGTGCTTTGTTGTATCTCAATGTCTATGATCTCACACCAATGAATAACTATCTTTTCTGGTTCGGGCTCGGGATTTTCCACTCCGGTATCGAAGGTAGCATCTCTCCTTTATGTTCATTCCAATTTAATAAACAAATCATGCAAGTTAGTTCCAATTTATTTTAAGTAATTACATTTGTGGCATTAGTTAGTCTCTGATTGCTGTTGTCTACAATTTAATAAAGTTCATCCATGGTCTAGATGATGTTGGGTAATTTATTAAAAGAAAATTGCTAATCTTGTTTTACCTTTTCTTTCTTTTCATGCTATTTTATGTTCTAATTTTCTTAGCTATTAACCTATTGTGTTTTGATTGCTAATCAGTTTATGGTTTAGAGTATGGCTATGGAGCACACGAGTACCCTACAAGTGGAGTGTTTGAATTGGAACCGAGAAGTTGTCCTGGTTTCATCTTCAGACGTTCAGTATTATTGGGCAGCACTAACATGTCTCGTTCAGAATTTCGGTTATTTATGGAACAGCTTTCACAAAAGTACCATGGGGACACATATCATTTGATCACTAAGAATTGTAACCATTTCACCGATGAAGTATGCCTGCAGCTAACTGGAAAGCCTATTCCTGGGTGGGTAAATAGGCTGGCCAGACTAGGTGAGAAAACAGCATGTTTTTCAAGTTCTTGTCATCCAAGAAGATTAAGTATTTTTCGAGATGGCTTCTAGTTGCAGTAGATTGCATATTCATACATGGTTAGAAAGTATCTTTCGTTGTTAGATAATTGCCTTAATTCTAGGTTCTGATTTTCCAGCATGGAAGTTGGATCGTTAGAATCATTATTTGAATGTCTATATTTGAAGGATTGGATGAAATATAGCATCCAGGGGTTCTAGGATATGTAACTGTATGTGTAGTCCATGGCTCTATGCAATTATTTTATTTGATCAATGCAGTTTTTGAAGTTTCAGGTTCATTTTGTAACTGTCTACTTCCGGAAAGCATTCAGGTTACTGCTGTCCGACATCTTCCTGACAATCCAGCATATTCTGGTAAGCTTCTCCATGTCTCGTAGTTCATCATTTTCTTTTAAAGTCTATACCAAATTTATGCTCATTAGTCCACACTGCTGTAGCTAATCGCCAGTGATAGATCTAAAAGCACTTTTTTCACTGGAACTATATGCATACTTATGTTTATATTTTGTTATATGATCAGGATTGCGTTTACTTGTGTGTGCCCGTGCTTGCGCATATATATATGTATTTATCAAGATATTTTTCCAATACAGATGATGAGAGATTAGATTCTGCTGCAATGTCGTTAACAGAAGAGAGCGAGGAAGAGGAAGAGGATGGAGTCACAGATCATCATCTGCTGACTATACCAAATAGCGATGTTGCATTTCTCGAAGAAAAGACAGTGTGGCTTACCAGAGAACTATGATTTTCCCCTGGACTGTAAATGTTTCTTTTGTGGGTCTTTATTCGTTCTTGTAGCATACATTCGCAAATGCATGAGAGTGTATCAGATTCAGATATCTTCAAGGTACAGTGATGATGCTTTGGGCTTCATTTTTATTCTAAAATGTTCTGCTGTACCCGAATATATTCATTTACTACCCTTAAAGACATGGGTGGTCAGAGTCTGTACCATTATATGTTGTATTTTCTTCATCTCTTTGTCAGAAAACTATTATATACGATTTCTATATGCTTCGAGATTAATTGAAGCTGAAAGTTTGAATTTTGTGTTAGTGTTGTGAATGCATGAATCAGTCGATGGCTACTACTGTAATGGTTGTTCAATCGGGGCAGCAGCTTCCACTACATTTGTAAACACAAATGCAATTTCCAAATGCATGAGCATTGCGCCCTCAAATCTCCCATGGAGTCTGAAGAGTACGACAACTGTTGAGACCTGTAGATCTAAACATGGCAGATAGAGTTGGAGTGCCACATTCAAAAAGCTCTGCTTTGGTTCAGTCTATGGTTGCCAATTCTGCAACTTTTTCCTTCTTAACACTTGCACGCTGACAGTTCTGTAAAAGGTCAATCATTTCTTCCTCCCATGCCCTCTTATTTTGTTCCATATCCACACACTGTGCCGATTGTGATGATTGCAAGCTTCGCTCGATCTTGATGTTCATCTATGAAAAATGTCATTTCACATTAGATACAAAATGCGCGTTGCTGAAGTCTCCAGGTGCCTATCTGATTCAACATATCACCCATAGGCATCCATTGAAGCTTGTTGAGATGCTAAATGTAGTTGCTGTGGTTCTGCTTATATTCGCAAGAAATGCAACTTTTACGGCCACAAATCGTGCATAACCGAAGCTCCACCATGTCCTCTCATTAAAAGCTGATTATATAGATCAAAGAATCCTTGATGGTGAAGAAAAGAAGATTTCTGCAATAGATTCGACTCTTTCAAAGCTTAGGTTAGAGTGGGAATAGAAGAACCAAGTGAAAGCAACAGCAACAACTCAAATATATTCATATGAAAAATATGGGTTCTTCTGTGATTCTGTTTATCATCCAAACTCTTCACGGCAAGCAAAGTTTGATGCTTCAAGCTAATAAGTTGGATACTTCTTTCACTTCACTTTATCAACAAACCACACCCTCTTTTGCTCCATTTAACTTTCCTGTTACTGGAATAATAACTTTCCCTTGTTTAGAGGAATTTTATTGAACTTTTTAAAAATTGATAGAAAAAAATCAAATTTTGTAAAGAGTTTTTTAAGCCATTCAAGTTTCATCTAAAGAGCTAATTTTTCAAAATTACTCATTACCTTATTTAATTTAATATTCATGGTTCTATTATTAAAAAAAAAACATATTAAACTTCAAAATATGATTTTTTTTAAATATATTTTTATATTTTATATTTTTTTACAAATATAATAAAATTCACGTGGCATATTTTTTTTTTTATATTTTTTAGCATCATTATTATTTTTTTAGTCATTAAATTTCAGTAGTCTATTAAAGTGGTTCAGTTCACAGGAGATTTAAGTCGACAAGCTGCCATAGCTTAGCAAAGCAATAATCTGAACGTGTGTGAAATAAACACATCCTATCGGATTTCAGATTCCGTGCTTTTCGCCTTATTTTCACCAATCCCAACCCTCCATCCTCCACCCTTTCTTCAAACTTCCAACCACCAACTTCCTCTCATAGCTCCAGCCTGCAACCAAACCCCAATTTATAAATTCAGAAGAAAATAACAACATATATATATAGAAAGAATACCTCAGAAATAAATAACATTTCATGGATTTTCCCTCTAAATTCCTTGCCTTTATTCCCTTTCTTGTATTTTTAATCACCCCATTTTCTCATTCCATCCCCTTCATTGTCATCCATGGTAAATTGTGTTCTTTTTCCATTTCCTATCATCTTTTTTTACCGTATCAAGCTTAAACTTTTCAGGGTTTTTCTTTCTTTGGTTACAGGGATTGGAGATCAGTGTGCCAATCGTGGAGTCAAACAGTTCACTGAACTTCTCACTAACTTTTCTGGTTCTAAAGGATATTGCTTGTATGAATATGCTTCTTCAGCTTTCTTTCTTTTCCTTTTTCCTTTTTTCACAATCGGGACTTTGATTTTCCTTTTCGAACATGCAGAGAAATTGGAGGTGGAACATGGGACTCCTGGTTTATGCCTCTGGAAGAACAGGTAAAACTTCTTACAACATGAAAAAAGGATTCCATTAACTGTCATTTTGGCTGAAACATTTATTATTGTCTGGTTTCTTTTGTAATAACAAATTTTGTTGCTTGTTGTTTACAGGCAAATTTCGTTTGCAGGAAGGTTGGTTTTTCTTTGTTGGTCTGGGTTTTGGAGTTTATGTTTCCTTTGATAAAACTCCAGCATCTTGTGAACAGGTTAAGCAAATGAAAGAACTCAGTAAGGGTTACAACATAGTTGGTCTCTCCCAGGTATTTCTTATTTACATTTATTGTGATTGCTTTCGTGTAAAAGAATTGAGGTTCATTTCACTAATTGATGCACAGCTACGTAATTTCTTCACTGATATTCCGTTTAAGAGGATAGCTTTTGGTAGGATTTACATATTGTTGTGCCCTCCTTTTATTTATTATATCATCACATTGAGTAGTGAAATTTGTAGAAGAAACTTAGAGCTTACATGTTAATGCTCCTAACCTTATACGTTACAAGATTAGGAAAAATTTACTAATATATTGAAGAAATGCATCTGAACCTGTATCGGTCTTTCGGTTGTGTTTTTAGTTTGATCGTTGTTGCTAAGGCAACTTTCATACGTGTACTGTAATTCTTAAAAATTGACTTTGTTTTAACAGGGTAACTTGATAGGACGGGCTGTTGTCGAGTTTTGTGATGGTGCACCTCAGGTACGAGCCGGCTTACCCTTAAGCTTCTTTTTCTCAAAAGATCAGGGTGTTGGTTTAGGGAAAATGGAAGATTAACTTGTTGCTCTCGTATTTATTGAATCTTCACAAATTATTTTCTGCCTTGGAAATGATGAAACAGGTGAAGAATTTCATCTCTTTAGGAGGGCCTCATGCTGGTACTGCTTCTGTTCCTCTTTGTGGTGTAAGTGCCCTGCTACTCTTTGAATCATGCTCTTTTAGCCCATGAAATGCTGCACGTTCACTTTTAACAGTCTTATGGGACTTTAGTTTAGTATGACGTAATGATTAATTTTATTATTTAATTGAAATTAAGTCTTTCACATATAAATTACAAGACTTGAGGAGCTGGTTATCAAGACCCATCATTGGGATGTAGGGATACTAAGGATCTTGCATCCTAACAGGATCAAACTAAATGAGCTGAGTTGGTTGACTGTGTTTTCAATGCTTACTTTCTAACTCTAGTTCAGACGCTTTCCTCTGTTATCTATGCATTAGGAAACCATTGAGCATTTATTTCTCAACATGAATTTTTCTTAAACTAAAAGTATGTACTGGTATTATTGATAAAATGACATGGTAGATGACTATTCTAGCCTATTCAAAACTCCTTTAATCATATCAGGAGCTGTATTGTTTTTCTTTTTTTGTTGTTGAAGCGGATTATCTTGGTATTGCAGTCTGGTCTTCTGTGCCTGATTGCGGACAAGCTAATCAAGTCAGAGATATACAGCGACTATATCCAAGTATACATCTTCTCCCCGAGGCTTGTTAGCTCATACACTCATCTTTCTTCACGATTTTGAGGAACCATGCAACTTTCAACAGTTTCCAGATTCCTTGTTACGTTTACTTATTTCTGATTGCCATTTTGCAGGCTCATCTGGCTCCAAGTGGTTATCTAAAATTACCAAATGTGAGTAGCATACACTAATGGAATGTTTGAGGCCTTTGTACTGCTTGCACTGGTTGTACAACTATGAAGTCTTTGAATCATACAAGAGTCCGATTCTTCATAATGCGAGAATTTCTTATGTGTTTAATAATTGCTTTTACATATTGTTTTAAGTGATTAAAATTTATGCAGTTATGATTAAGATTCAAACCATCTTTTTAATTTCCAGGATATACCTCATTATTTGGAAAAATGTAGATTTCTTCCGAAGCTTAACAATGAACTACCCCATGAAAGGAATTCCACTTATAAGGAGAGGTTCACTCGCTTGCAAAACTTGGTACTTATCATGGTAAGCTGGAAAAAAGAACACATTTTTGCTTTTCAAATCCAGTTCGGACCATTAGCTTCTTTTTCTCATTTAATTCTTGAACAGTTTGAGCATGAAAGTTATCTGCTAATCTGGCTCATCTTCTACTCAAACAGTTTGAGCATGACACTGTTTTGATACCAAAGGAAACCTCTTGGTTTGGATATTACCCTGACGGGGCCTACAAGCCCGTTGTTCGGCCTCAAGAGGTACGGTATTTGCCCCTGCAACAGTTCATTCTTTTAATCATGATTGAAACTAAATTGTATGTTTTTGGTGCAGACAAAGCTTTACAGCGAGGATTGGATTGGTTTAAAAACCTTAGATGACGCTGGAAAGGTACACTACGTTAATGTGTCAGGAGGTCACCTTGGAATCTCCAAAGAAGACATGAAAAAGCATGTTGTACCTTTCTTGAAGGATGAAGTACCAATGGCGGATAGCATCGAAGCCGATGGATCTCATCGCAAGGTGAGGCTAAACCGCAAGAGAAATCAAGAACTGCCTTTGTTGCAGGAAAAAGAATCATCCCAACTCATACTTGATGGATCATCATCCTACCATTGGCCCCCGTCTGTCCGAAGCTTCTTTAACGAATTACTTGGACTCGCAGAAGCTTAGCCATATCTTCTTTTATTTATTTATTTACAGTGTATATTCGAATCGAATTATGAATTCAAATTCCATGGTGGTCATTAAAGATCATCTACACGTGGGAGTTCATATATCATTTTGTGGTGGAAATCTGAACTACGATATATGAAAACTGCAGTTGTAAGCATAAACCTGAATTATTAGCATCATTAGATAGAAACCTGAACTTCATATGAACTACGCTATACGAATGGGTTAGCACCATTATACGAACTTTAGATGTAATAACATTTAAAAAGAAAAATTATTCCTACTTAATTTTAAATAATTCACAAGCTTTGCTATACACGTAAGAATTAGGCTTGAAATTAGATTAAAGACCCCATTCTGAAATTTTATCAAATGAGCATCTTTCACACACAAAATTAGAGTTCATTTTGGCATCAACTAAAGCTAGGGTTTTCTTTACATTCTTCTTCTTCTTTTTGTAAATGAGTGCATAAAGTGAAAACTTTGAATGGTGGTAGATGAAGTGAGAGGAAGAATTGGTATTGGTTTTTGTGAATAGAAAAACTGTATTTTGTGACCAAAAAGGCAAAGGGGGAATCAGATTCATTGTCTACAAACATTTCCAAAGCCTTTAACTTTCGGCCACAAATTGGAGAAAAGAAGGATACCTTATCAACCTCCTTCAGTTTAATTAGGCCTTATCATTATCTTAATTTAATTAAATCTGCCATTAACATGGGACTGGGCAGCACCTTCACATGGGCTGCTCCTCGTTGCGCCGTTCAAACCCATTCAAGCACGTTAGAAAGGCGGTGCATGACTCAACCAGCCCCTTTTTCTCATTGCTAGTCGGTCATAGAAATTTCCTCACGATTGTTACAATAGTATCCATAAGTGATATCGATCTGATTGTAATGAATATTTGTGCAGTCTCACATTAAGATTCTTTTCATAGCATATTTACATTCAATGTATTATGTTTATTGGATATATAAAAAATTTATCACTTAAATTTAAAAAAATTAAAATTTTATCATTACATGTATACAAACAATGATGGAAAAAAATTGCATGAAACAAAGATGTTCACGGGAGTTAGATGAGATGGCAAGAGTCTCTCCTACTTTAACTAGTGATCGAGGGTTCGATCCTTACTTTGAGTATGGGGTAGCTTTAAAACTCGTGGGTAACATCTACCATTTTAATGGACTTATAGAATACGGAGGATTAATTACTAAGTTTGCTCTAGTAGATGTGACATCTCTAATTATTTAAAATATTATTTCAACATCTTTTTTCATATCATTGACAAACAATTATTCAATACAATTATTTTCATAAACAGAGACATCACTAACACATCATTTAGATGATTTGTTTAACCTGAATCCTACACCTTGAATCATGGATCATGGACCCTGGGGATTTAGGATCTAAAGTTTTGTATTTAGGATTCAAGATCTAAGGTTTAGGGTTCATGTTAAAATTTTTACCTAATGTGTCAATTACATGAAAAAAAATATTGAAATAGCATTAAATAATTGATAAGAGATACAAAATGATACGGTGTTCCTATTTCATATAATCCTTTTTCAAAAAAGAAAATTCAAGAGTTTTCTTTATAGTTTGTTCTTTTAGTCTTATATATGATTTAGAGCTTTGGAGGTCCATAAAAAAAGAGTTTTGAGGTTTAAGTATCAATCGATGATGAAGCAATGACTCGATAAGGAACTTTTTCATTTAATTTAAATAAGGTTACAACTATATATATATATATATATATATATATATATATATATAAAGCCACTTCGTGCCCCCTTAAAGTGTAATTGGTGTCATGTTATATTGTCAACTTTATAAATATAAGTATAAATAAAGTTTATTTTTTTAATAGTCGACTAAGTATAGGCATAATAGAGAGTATTAAAAAAAGAAAGTTAGCGTAGGCAGTCCAAAGAAGAATCCTTTCCACCCAACTAGTCCTAAACGCAACCTAACCCATTCTCGGATTCTTTTTTCTTTGTTTTCCCCCCTCTAATTTTGCATATTCCCCAATACATATGGCTAACTCCTCTTTTTCTTTTTATCTTTTCCCATTATTTGCTTAATTACATCATTATTAACAAAAATATTAATAAATCCAACGAGTGACTCAGTGAAAAAAAATGATATTCATTTTAGGAGATTCAGATTCGAGAAATTGTGTGTAAGGTATAAGAACAAATACTATCATATAATCACACCAATATATTAAAAAAAAATAAAAGCATTAATTTGAACCAGCTTGACTGCCCCACATTGACTAACAATCATTTCCCAACTTGTTTAACTTAGTATGCTGATATAAATGAAGTTTTAAAAAGTGTGGATAAATTTATCAAATTTTGAATCATGACTCACCAACCAAACTCAGCTCGGCAACCAACTCAATGTTTTAGGCTTGAACTTTTTGCCTCCAAAATGTCAGAAAACAAAGATCCTAAATTGCTGACCAAACATTACCTTTATAGCACATCTTTAAAACCAGTAGATCCTGTAAGATCTCATTGCAATGGCTCGACTCATTGGTCTGATATGTAAGGCAACTTAATTTTCTTTCTTTTGTAGCTGCCCATCTCCATTAACCCAACTGTCTTTACCTAAAAAGCAATGCACCAGAAGAATCTAGTGACTCATGAAAAAGGCTATACCTTCAAGATAATATTTCTTACATAAAAAAAAAATGGAAAGAAAAGAAAAGCACTAAGAGTAAAGAACCATTAACAACAACTTTAAATACCTATGTTCGCTTCCCCTGCGAAACTCTCTCTCCACTTTTCCCTTCGCCCCTAAGTCTTCTTTTCATCACCTTGCTTTCTCTTTGTTTTTTGTTTTGGTTTCCCCTGTTCTTCAATGGCAGATGTAGACACCTACACCAAAGGGCAGCAACTAGTAAAAGAACATAACCAAGCAAACCCCAGTAAGAATTATACAAATTACCTTTACAAAGCCTTCGTAGTCATAATTTTCTTGGTTATAATCCCACTTTTTCCCTCACAAGCACCTGAATTCATCAACCAATCCCTACTCACCAGAAGCTGGGAGCTTCTTCACCTTCTATTTGTTGGCATAGCTGTCTCTTACGGTCTTTTTAGCCGGCGAAATGATGAAACTGAGAAAGAACACAATAACAACTACAACAACCAATCCAAGTTTGATAGTGTACAGTCTTTCGTGTCCAGATTCCTTCAAGTGTCATCCGTTTTCGATGATGAAGCTGAAACCTTCTCTGGGTCTGATGAAACCAAGGTCCAGACTTGGAGTAGCCTTTACCATAGGAATGAACCCCCTGTTATTGTTGCTAAAGAACATGCTGTTCTTGATGACAACACAAGTTCTAGTCCTAGAAACCCTGAAAAGCCTTTGCTTTTGCCTGTTAGGAGCTTGAAATCGCGTGTTTTAAATGAGACAGGTAGGGGAAACAGTGCAAATTCTAGCTCTCTAAGTAGGTCTAATTCTGGTTTAAGTTCCAAAAGGTTTTCAACTAAAGGTACAAATGGGGAACCGAGAGGATCGGATCACGCAACTTTGGTGGAGAAATGGAGTGATAACAACGTTGTTCTTCCTTCACCAATCCCGTGGCGAACAAGGTCTGGAAGAATGGAAATGAAAGAAGATATTGAATCTCGGTCATTTAAGAGGTCCGAAAGTAATCGTTTGAGTCGGTCCAATTCCATGTCTTCTTCACCAAAGAAATCGGTATCGCCTCCTCCACCATCAACGGAAGCACAAGCCAAGAGTGCAGAGGATTTCGTGAAGAAAAAAAGCATTTACAGGTCTCCTCCCCCACCTCCTCCACCTCCCCCAATGATTCACAAACCATCATCATTGAAACCAGTTTCTCCCTTGACACGTAATGGTGAAATCCGAAATGGGATCAATAGCAAGGCAGTGAGGTTCGATCAAACATCATCGAGGACTGAGAAACTGGTGATGCAAAACCCAACTTTCATGGAATTTCCCCAGCAAGAAAATACCGGAAAGTTTGTGGTAGAAACTAGTGATGATGATTCAGAGAGTGATGGTGAAGCTCCTCCCATTGTTTCTAGCACAGAAACAAGGCCAAACAATGAGGAAGCTAATCAAAGCAGTGGGTGCATTGATGGAGGGTCGGATGTGGATAAGAAGGCAGATGAATTCATAGCCAAAGTAAGAGAGCAAATCAGGCTACAGAGGATTGATTCTATTAAGAGATCCAGTGGCCAGTTTAAGAGAAGCAGTACAAGGTAAAAAGTCGGAGACACATGAAGCTTTACAGCTTTAACACTTTATTTTTTTTTCATTTTCTTCTGGTTCTATCTATCTTTACTTGGTTTAATGGCCTTGTTGAATTTAAAAGGTCATGGGTATACAAAGATAGTCTAGGGTTTCTACTTTTTTATGTCACCACCAACTGTATTGAAGAAATTGTTTTTGTTCTTCAACATGTTGGTTACTGTGTCTCCTGTAATTGAAGAGGAAAAATAGTGTTGGCTTTTATGCATTGGACCTTTCCAGCTGCTGATGATCACTGAACATACTCTATGGAGATTTAATAGAGACCAACTCATTATTTACATAAAATTTTGGAACAGCAACCTTTGAAAAGGTTCTTACATCAATCTCTTCTGACACTTGGAAGAATTTTGTGGTCTGGTTTCCATTATAATTCTACCAAACTTGTTTCGAGTGTAAGCAAAGGATATATTCTTTCAAAGGTGAAGCAAAGAATTCGAAGCTTATAGCCCTTAATAATGATTTATTCCGGAATCTTTCTACAGTTTTAATGGCATTTTCTGGAAGCTCCATATTTTTTAAAATATAAAATTATTCACTATTTTTAAATATTATCTTAATATAATTATTATATTTTTACACCAACATTAATTTTGTGAATAATCTTAAATAATACTAAATTCATGTTACGTTATTAATATTAATGTTTTAAAAATCTTAAATATTATAATAATTATAAGAGATTGTTTTTATTAACCTTTTATACTATAAAATTATAATCTATATTATTACCATAACACATTTTTCAAAATACTATTTAAAATTTAAAATAATTAGCAATAAAATCTATTATTTTTAATAATAGTAAATAATAAGTTTATTAAATAACAGTATTAATTATGTTAATAATTAATATTTATTATTAAAGTAATAATATTGTATTATATATTATTAAAATATAAATATGCATGTAAAACCCTAGATAACCAATCTAAAATCTATAAAGCATTGGTAAAACCCTAAAGGACCGTAGCTCACTTCAAATTTATCACCTCACTGAACAATACATAAAAACACCAACAATGGCTGTTTCCAACTTTGTTTTTCTTCAACTCTTATACCCAATGACGGAGCTTGAAATTTTTTGAGGAATCGAAATTAAATTGTATATTTTTATTATTATAAAAATATAATTTCATCAGTTTATATATTTATAATTTTTAAATAATTAAATCAATTTTTTATCATTTTAAGGGTCAAATTATAATTTTACTATTATTAATTTAAATTTTATAAATTATAAAAAATTTAAATTAAAAATTTATCATTTTAGAAGACCATAACCCCTAAACCTCCGCTACTGCCTATACCCATACAACCCTATTATAGGAAAAAGATTGAATGAAACAGTGACACCATGTCATTTGTGTTCCTTTTTCAATAATTTTATGTCACATCAATATTTTTATTTTTAATTTCAACATTTTCATCCTGAAAAAAATCAAATTACAATTAGAATCCTGAAATTTAGGATGAAATTATTGATGTGTCATAAAACTATTGGAAATGAATAATATCCCTGTTTCATACAATCCTTTCTCCCCTATTATAAGGCATATTGTACAGCATCATTTAGTTGATGACAAAACAATCCAACTTTAGGCATCTAAAATCTCTTTTGATTTGAATGGAGGAGAGCATCAAAACACCCAGACACTATCTACTGCACTGTGCTGCAGATTTAAGAATCAAGGCCCATGAATGACGACCCCATTGTTGGCGAATGGAAGCGTCTGCGAGCCCACAATTTACTCATGGGGGAAGCACACACATTATATCCGCAAAACATAAAATAGAGAATGGAGTAGCGGAGAGGTGCTTATTTGAAGCCAATCCCACTGCAGGGCCCAACATATCTTCTTGTTAATCAGAAGAATATATGGTTGCAACGTTCTTGGATTATTTCTTACAGTAAAAAAAGAGAAATGCCAATGCCAATGTCAAATCAGATTCTCTTTTCAACAGGGCTTTAATGACCAAGATGCTAAAGAAGTACATTCAAATGGAGGGTCTACTTCTATGTATTCAACTGTTAGTCCTCAGCTTTTGAGGTTTGGGGAGGGATGGGAACTAGGGCCTACAGCCTACCCTCTCAATGAGCAAATCCTGATTGATTAACCGACAGTCAACAATGGTTCACCTAAACTCCCAAACAGATGACGAAGAAAACCCAAGGTGCTTCTCGTTTCTGTTTAGTAATTTTTGTTATGGATCACATTGAGATGAAATAAGCTTGGGATTTCATATTTTGGGTTCACCAAACTTATCCAATGCTTAAATCAATAATAAGAAAAGCTTCAACTAGTAAAGAAGACGAAGACGAAAAAAGAGAAACTCCGTTTCTTGGAGAAATTACCCTTAAATCCCCCTTCGTTCTGCGTTTATTTTTTTCTACCGTAGTAGAGTAGGGGATAAGATCACCTAGTTTGAGTTGTGTCGAACGGTGTTTAATAAAAGATTTTAACTATGGTTTCATTCAAGACGAAATGAAAAAAAGATGATGTTAAACAGGAGAGTTTTGGGTTCTGACTTTAGAGTTTAGGATTCGGATTTAGATTTAAAGTTCGTTCAAATTAAAAAATTATTAAAATGATGTATAAATAACATAAAATATTATTAAATAATTAAAATTAAATATAGGATAATGTGATATACATGTTTCATACAATTTTTTTCCGACAAAATTACTCTTATTTATTATTGAATTGCAAGTGGTCTGATACAATAGATTAATATTATATTATATTATATTTAATTGGTATCACCGATATTTGACAGCTAACCATACAATATTAACAGTTTGAAAACCATTTCTGCATAGCCTCCGTTTTGTTTTCGAGTTGGAAGTGATTGGATGACTGCAAAAGAGATCCACGTTTAAAATCAAATGGATTTGTGTCACATCTAGTGTACTTGTAAAAGGCTTAAAAATGGGCATTCAGTATAACATGAAAGTGTCAATAGCGTAATCTACAGATTTTTGTTAGATGTATATAACATGGAAGAAGTGTATATAACCTGTCACTGATACAGGTGTAATTTTGATAATGATACTAATTTAGTATGATTGATCAAACTTAATCCTAAACTTTTATCATTATCAAATATGAAATTGATTGGCACTGACTCTATAATACAGGTGTAATTGTCCCCACCCAATCCCAAAGCTCTAGATTATGAAGGGAAAAAAAAATACAAAAAGAAGAGATTCCTTGTAACTTGAAACTGGGATCTGTAACACAAAAGATTTTGCATTGCTTTGGTCAAAATTTAATAACTAGACAGTTTGCACTCTACTTTACACACACAGTCTTATCTTTCAACCCCACTATTGAAATTGAAGGAGGAAGATGTAATTAGCATCACCAAAGATTCAATTAAACTAGTTAAATATGTCAAAAGCTTGGTTTGGGTCCAATAATACAAAACATCAAGACCCACCAAAATCACATTCTAACCACCATATCTTCTACCCCCTAAACACTACTACTCCCCACATGATTTCTTTTGCGGTTGACCGAAATGCCCTTGTTCATGGCTTGTAATTACGATCGAGGACGCAGAACATCCAACGGTCTGTGAGCGGCGGATGGAGCCCAAGGGTTGATGTGGAAAGGCCTGTGATGGGTTTGGGCTAGCTGATGATGGGACCGTGGATCGACGGTGGTGGATGATGGTGGGTTGGGTGGGACCGTAACCCTCTCACATGATGTGCACATGGTGAGGGTAGTGGGTGGGGTCATTTGCATGTAGAACTGGGTGGAGGAAAGTTTCAGTGCTCTCAGCTCCTGAACTTCTTTCTGCAACCGTCGGTTCTCCTCCGTCAGATTCTCACAGCATCTCTTAAGAAACTCGCAGTCAACCTCCGTTTGCTTCAGCTTGGTCCTGCATAAACAATTTTCAAAGTCATATTTAGTACAAAATGTTAAAAGTGAAATTACGTATTTACCCCCAAAAATGGAGGAAATCTCTTACCTTGCCCTTCTGTTTTGAAACCACACTTCGACTTGTCTGGGTCGTAATCCCAGCTGCTTAGCCAATGCTAACTTTTGTTTCTGCAAAAGATAGTCAAATTCAACGACACATTAGAGGCTAAATTTTCCATTTTTAACTTTTCGTATGCTTTTCTTAGCAACCAAACAGTAATTTTCATATGAAAAGTTTCTATTTGAATTTACTTACGGGGTTGAGAGTGTTGTGTTCTTTAAAGTTTTCCTCGAGAATAGCAGACTGATCTTTAGAAAGTCTAAGCTTTTTTCTCGAAGTGTCGCCATCTTCTTCGTCGCTGATTCCACGAGATGAGGATTTTTCGATCTCGAGCTCGTCTCCGTTGCCTTCTCTTTCGCTCCTTTTTCCACTCACGCTCGATATCGTGCTGTTCGGAGATGAAACCCCAGCTTCTTCTTCACAATCTACCGTCGATGGTAATATGTTCATGTCGATTCCTCTAAAAATTGACCCAGTCTCCGCCCGGAATGATTCCGAGTTATGATCTGCGCGCAAAAAAACCATAGATAAAGGTTAGAGATTGTTCTTTTTTTTTCCATGGAAGAGATCTAGATAAGAAAAAAAAATTAGCAAATTTAGAGGCCTTTGCTTTTTGCATGTGAAATGAGAAATGTGCAGGTGAAAACTATTGCCAAAAAAGCTACGTCAAACATTGAAAAAGCAATACAAAAACATTTATAAGGGGAAAATGATACTGAAGCATCGCTTGCTTCTCGGGAAAAAAGAAGAGATCTGAAAGGTGATATATGTCCCATGCAAAGACAGAAAGTAGGAGAAGAAACAAACCTGAAGGAGGAGAAGAATCATTCCATGAGTGTTTGTTTAGGGTTAAAGTAGAAGGAGAAGAGCAAGAATTAGCAGAGGAAGGAACAAGCGAAGGCCTAAGATTTAGCTGTAAAGAGTGGTGATTCTGAGGGAAACTCAAGCTCAGACTCAAACCCAGATCTTCTTTTTCCGCCATCTTTGATTTTTTTTTTTTCTCTTTTGCCAAACGCACTTTTTTCTTGTATGTAGTTAAGATTGTCGGGTGTGAAGAAAGGCGAGAGAGAGAAAAGTGCTGGGTAATGTAAGAAAGAAGGGCAAGGAAATAGAAGATTATATAGAAAGAAGAGAAGGAATGGTAAGAGTTCAATCATGACTGGTTGTCGGGAGGCCAATTATCTCAATCATGGCTTTTGTTCCCCAAAATAATACCTTAATCTGCTCCTTTGTCTTCCACCTCCATCCTCTCTCTCTCTCTCATTACTTTTATCCCATTACTGTGGTAAATGGTTGAACTTTTTCAAGTATGAGATTTTAAATTTTGTGTGAATACTGTTTTTAAAAAATATTTATTAAATTAAAATTATTAATTAATACAAAGAGGAGAAAAAAAACTATATATCTAAAAACTTTTATAAAATTATTTGATATCGAATTTAAATTTTTATACCTATAATATATTATTCTTATCACTAAATTAAAAAACTGTTAATTATATATTATAAAAATTATTGCACCAACTATAAATGACTGAAGATTTTGTTGGATTCTCTCCAATGTTTTAGACAAGTAAAATTAATTAATATTAAATATATTATAATTACAATTAATTTTAAAAATAATCATTAAAAAGACATCAGATAAGGAAGTTATTCATGGAAAATTAATATGGGAATTTGACCTCCTGAATCACTTAAATGTAACACTTCGAAAAAATTTCCAATTTTGGTTAGTAAATGTATAATTGCAATTATATTCTCAAAATATACCTTGATTCAGTACATTAATCTTAATTAGGAGAAACAGAAATTTACAAGGACTTTAATGATAAATATTCTTTTTCGTTATAAGTTATCAACTGAATAAATTATGAAAGATAAAGATATATAGAGAATAAATTTCTAAAATATATTCGATTCCATTTCATGCAAGATTCCAATAGGGAGTGGTAGCATTATTCATTTACAGCTTTGACTATAGTACGTTTTGGAAATTTCAGGGAAAAAAGATAATGCTATTATTGCATAATTTATTGTAAATTTATATTGAATATATGTATAAATAAAAATATTTGAATTATTTAAAGTATTAAAATTATTTTTTGAAATAAAAATAAAAACATGTAAAAAAGAAAATGAAAATGAAAATCAACACTAAAATGATATCATAGATATACTCTCATGATTTGCCTTCCGAATCCCAACCAGAAGGACCAGAGACGATTGCAATAATGTAATAACTCTGCAATAAAACCCAGTGGGTCATAACCCACCTGAACACCGTACTCCCCATGCCCTCCCTGCCTCTAAATAAACGGCCTTGATCCCGTTTCCTATCTTTATCAACGATCATGATCAACCAATTTGTTGGGCCATGTTATCTTGTGCTGTATATAATTGGGAATCGATGCCATTGATGCTTTGGACAATCATAAAATCATGATTTGATGGTGATGATTGGAACCAGACACTGGTCTAAACATGAGGATGCTCCGATTCTTTTTCTTTTAAATGCTATTATATTTTATTATTTTGATTTTTCAAAAAGTTAACTAATTTAATCAAATATTATAACTAATTTAATCAAATATTATAACTAATTGAATTTAAAAATTAAAAAATAATTGATTTTTTTAATTTTATAAAGACTTAATATAACATTTGGTACTTGAACTTGATATTTTTTTCTAATTTGGTACTTAATTTTTTTTGTTCAATTTGGTACTCAAACTTGACTTTTTTTTTAATTTGGTACTTAAACTTGACAATTTTTTTAAGTTGATACTTAAACTTTTTGGGATCCAATTTGATACCTGAACTTGACTCTTTTTCTTAATTTGGTACCTAATCTTTTTAACATGAATTTTCTCTAAAACTGAAAATATTTTTGCAACATAATAAAAAAAATTCAACATCGTTATTATTTTGCGTGTTTTTTATAAAATTTAATAAATTTAAGTACCATATTGAATCTAAAAAAATTTAATTACCAAATTAGGAAAAAAATGTCAAGATCAATTACCAAATTAAATAAAAAAATTAAATACTAAATTAAAAAAAATGTCAAGTTATCATATTAAATAAATTTTTTGAATTTAAAAAATTTCATTTGAGACAAGACTTATCATCTCAAATTATTATTTTCTTTTTCACGTGAATAATATTTTCATGAGTATATTGTGCTAAAGTTGTTGAAAAATAGGTAGACGGTCTATATTCAATAGAACAAAAAACTATACAAGATAACAAAAAATTATACAAGATAAGTCATTAGGCATGGTTGGAATAGAAAAATGGGGTCATCATTTGTTTTTTGACTTTAAATTTTAAGACAAATTAACCAGATTTTTAGGGAAGAGGTCAATTGTTGTCTATGTAATCAATGGCAATTGTCAAAATATTGTTTTAAAAAAAAAAAAAAAACCTTCACCTTTATCTTTGATTTCAATAATAACCACATGATCTCTTTTATTTATTTTTTTATTACATGTACATGTTTCACTAAGACATAATAATTGTCCATGCTATAATAGCTTAGCACTAGGCCCCTACACCTACACCTTGAATTCCCAAAATCATTCCTTTACCTATATTTATGCTACAATTGGGGTTTTTTTTTTCTCATTTATAGATTCAATATAATTGATCTTTTACCATAAACATGATAGTGTATTTGATTTTATTTCATATTTAATCAACTTCATAAAATTATTAAAAAATTAAATTATTGTTGTTGGTTATTATACCTATGATTCATATTTTGTGGGAAACAAAAATGTGGGAAGAAAATGAAAATGGGAAAAGGACCAAAAATAAGTAAGGTAAGGCTTTAAATCATGAATGACAAAGAGATTTGCCTTAAATAATGAATTATTAATCAAGAAAGGGGAAAAACATCCGTGACCTTCCCGGAACTCAGAACTATTGTTTTTTAAGGAATGTAGAGAAACTATGGCATTCGATAAATCAAAACCCTTAATCTGATGGATCCAAATGCATCGGACGGGTGATGAAAGAGATTAAAATTAATAATAAAAAAGGTGGGTCCATTGACATCATGTCGGGTGATGATTGAGGGTGCCCCCACGAGAGTGCGTGAAAGCTGTCCCCACGTGTCTCCTATTTACTTAGGACCCTCTTCAATAATACTTCTACTATACACTCTCCGACATCATCCATCCCTTTTTTAAATTTAAAAAATAATGATTAAGTAATAGAATGATTTACGGCCCTCTTATTCCCCACTTTGGTTTGGTCTTGCCCTCTGCCCGTACCAAAGCTTATTCCATAATGTGATAGGCACGTGAATTTGGTCCCACTTTCCTTTCATTTTTCACATTTTTTTTTGTTAGGTTAGTATTTTCTTATTTATTAAGAACAAAATCCCATAAAATTCATTACAAAAATAATCAAATGAAACCAAATCCGTCAATGGTGCCTTGAGATTATTGGTTAAAGTGAAAGTATTGGTGTTTTAGTATTTAAGTTAAAATCTTATTGTAATATTTAAATTTTCAATTTTAATATGTGAATTTCATTTAATTTTTCTCGATTTTTTATTTGTTATATTTTTTTATTAGTTTGATTTTGCATTGTATTGATTGAGCATATATTTATATTTATATTGTACTCATAAATATATTATATTTATAAAAATGAAACTTAAAAAAATTGAATATACAAAAATTTTAATTCAAGACGATTCAATTAAAGAAAATCTATTAACTGACTCATTGACATCTTTTTTAACAGGTTAATAGGCTTTTTTTATATAGAATTAATTAATAAGAAATGAGTTAGGAAAATATTATTCACGAAAATATATTATTTTTTATCGTATTCATTTTGCATGACACAGCATTTCAGAGTACTTCATAAATATAATTGTATCAGCACCACACGCTTTTCAATTTTTTAAGTTTTATATTGTTATTCTTTTAATAAAAAGTCATTTAAACTTTTCTTTTTCATATTTCCTTTCATAAGTTCTTCAAAATCCTTATTATTCAATTTCTGTTTGTGTTTAGTTTTTTTTTTTTTTTGAGTTTTTCAATCTATTAATGGTAACACTAGCAAGCAAAGACAAAAACCACCTATGAAGCAAAACATTGGTCATGGACTCCCTCTTTATTTTTATTTTTTTTTATTTTCAATTTTTTATTGTATTAAGGACACCGACGTCATAAATAATAATTTTTTCTATAAAAAAAGCCAAGTTAATAAATATAAATATATTTATAATTAGAAATGTCAAATAATATGTTAAACTATAAAATCTTATCATTTGAAAATTAGAATATATTCAAATTAAAATCAATTTAATATAAAACATTAATATATATTAATTCAATGTATAACACAACAAGTTAAAAATTGAAATATAAATAAATTAATATTAGACTTAAACTCGAAAAAACCCGAAAAAAATTAAGTATAACAATTATGCATACTTGAACTCGACCCTAATTACCGAAAATCCGAGAATCTGAATATTTTAGCCACCATGTGAAAGTATCGTCGGCAAACTATTAACGTTTAATCATTATGTGAAATACTGATTACGAAACCACCGGAATTAAACTCGAAGTCATTGTCATTGAACTGTTCCATCATTGTGAAAAACAACTAATACATGTGAAAATGTCTGTAGCTCTCCAATTTGCCCGAATCATCCACAGATGGTATTTTCATTATCCAACAATCTTTCTCAATAATTGGAGTGGGGGAACCCTAACCCCCTTACCCTATATCCCTACACTCTTTCATTCTGTCCCATGTGATTCTCACGTGAACGAGACCCCCTTCTCCCAGGTTGTTCTCGATCAAGTTGGTTTTAGAATTTTCTTTTTAGATACTCAGTATTCGTATATTGTACTCGTATTGAACTTCAATTAAAATTAGAATCAAGCAAAGTCAAATTTTTGCACAAAAATAAGGATTTATAATGTTATTTTTTTATTCACAATATTCAAATTTAATTGTTTAAAATAATTTTGAATTTTTATTTGTTGGATTCAATGATAGTTAATGTAACTATATTTTTTTTAAAAAAGGAATTTCAAAAGATCCCAATGTTAATGGTCCAATGATTTGTTGTGTGGTTGGAATTTCAGCTCAAACATATAAATGTGTATAGAACCGGTCCCTTGGTCACTTTTATTACAACTCTAGTGACTAGACATTTCGTTTTATCTAATGTTTGGTAGTGATAAACATGGGTCATGAAAACCGATGAATAGACTGCCAACATGCATCCAACTAAAGCATTAGTGATAGTCCTCATCAAATAGAATCTCAATCTTTGTGTCGTTCGATTTTTTGTTACCAACTAGCTTAGCCCAGTAGTCCCCATTTGCTCGTTATCATCATATCATTTCCAAGGCAAAGGCTGTCCTTCCTTCGGGTTTGTCAACCATAATAATTATTGCATTTATTTTTAATCAAACCTCTATTATTAAAGATTTATTGGAAAAATAAAATTGGGGATTGGTAGATTGACAATTTTTCAAACACCTAACATCATATACTTTTGATCAATGTTATAAATTACATGACCAGTCTATGCCACTACCTGATTTCGATGGTACAATAAATGTTGTTGTTGAGTGTTTTAGTGTGTCCTTTAGATGGTGAAACAGTCTATTTATATGATATTATTATTGTTTTTAAATGTGATAATCAGGTGAAGCAAGAATTTTTTTTTTAGGTTTTTAGAGGATAAAATTAAATTTTAATTTTTAATAGTCTATATCTTTATAATTTTTAAAGGATTAAATAAAAATTTTATCATTTTAAGGGGGCCAAAGGGAAATTTATTTTTACTAATTAAATTTTTTAAATTTTTAAAGGGCCTAAATGGACAATTTTTTATTTAAGGGGGTTAGAGCCCTTACCAGCCCCCTAGATACGCTACTGGTGATGTTATAGGTTGGTTCCATGCATGTCGATACGTACCCTATTCTAAGTTTAACACATGTTTATACGATGTGGGTTCGTCTATGTGATGGCGTGCGAACCCGCATCATGCATGAGAATCCACATCGTGCAGTCTCATGGGAGGACCGACCTGTAACCCAATTGGGTCTAGAACGAGTTCTACAAGGTTAGCACTTCAAGTTTCCGTGATACTATGAGTTTTCGTGTAAGACACTCGCATCCTTCCATGAGGTCATCACATAGGCGAACCCACATCATTTAAACAAGTGCTAAACCTAGAGTATGATACATGTTGACATACATAAAACCTACTTATAACATCACATCTAAGAACAATAACTATATAATATAAATACACAACTTTACCATCTAAAAGACACACAGAAACACTCAACTGTTATATATATATATATATATATTTTATTCCAAACAAATTAATTTTTTTATTGAATATTCATAATTATTTTAATAAAATATTAAAATCTAAGTTTTACAAATAATTTCATTTGACCTGTAAAAAAAATTATATACCGTGCGTTTATTATTTTTTATTTTGGATGACATGCATGCTCGACAACATCCCTGTCAAATAGATTAAATTACATAACATGTATAGTTAAAAATAAAATAAATAAATAACGAGTCCAATTGTATGGTCAAACCGTAAATTCAGGAATCAAACCCATAATCATGGCACATGTTTCTGGTTGCCCTCTCGTGCAAGTGGGATTTAATAATATTAATTTGTAAACTGATCTAGTAATAATCTCCATAATAAAATTGTTATATTATAATTAAGAATGATCCTTCAAAATTATTGTACTTTAGGAGATTAGAGATGTATTTTTTAAGGAATATTTAATTTAATTAATACTTCATGATTGGAAGACTCGTTATATAATTGAAAAATAATACGGTGTCACTAATTGAGTCCAAAACAAGGTTTAGTGGTTAGAATTTTGAAAGATACGCAACTTTGCTTACATAATAAGTATAATTAATCATTAGCCTTTAGATGCCGATTTGACGTTTAACTATTATTTAAACAAATAATTAAATTATAAAACTACATATTAAAGTACCATTGGTACATTTTTTAAAAAGTGTTTACCATATGCAGCGATATTTTTATTATAAATTTTATATGATGATTTAATAGTTAAAAAATTTATTGTTCTAAATATAATTCGAGTTCGAATCATATTAATTGTGTTTATTATTTAAATTTTGTTTTTATTATAATCTACCAAAAATATATATAATCAATAATTTTTTTTTTGAATAAATAGATGGATTGATAATTAAAATATATTTAATTTTATATTAAAATAAAATTATATAAAGTTCACAGATAATAAACATTAAAAAAAGAAATATAAAAAAATTCACACATAATATGACCAAAACTTTTATATTAAAATTTTTTTAGGGTTAGTATTATGTCTTGTTAGTAAAATTTTTAGTTTCACGAGCAGAATTTAATACATGACACATATTTGTTTTAATTTTTTAATTTTCACTGCACACATGACAACATTTCAATTTATTTGTGGAGTTTTTCACCACTAACAATACAACAAATAATTATTGATATAATTTAAATACATATAAACTTTTAATTAACACATGTCCAATCAACATGAATTAAAATAAATTTAATACCAAATAAAATAAATTAAAAGCTAGAATATATTGGACCCTAAAGTATAATAAATCTAAGCAAAACTTTTACATTATTAAACTTAAATTCAAAATAATCTAAATAATAATCTAAAAATGGCACTTTTACATAATAAAATTTGAATTTCATCATCCTTTTGCCAAGTCTGTCAATCCCTCGTTGGCATGTTAAATGGCATCTCTAAAATAGCTTTATTATATAGACCTCGGTAGTCGGTTGCACTTTCCTTGGCTAGTTGCGTGCGCCTCCATTATTACCAGTCATGTGTTTTCCACATGGCGCACGAATTTTCATACAGATGACAGTAAAAGCACACGTGTATCTACTTTTACGCAAACGTGCATTCACTTGCTGGATTCCCCAGTCAACGGTCAAACCTATATCATTTACCTCATTATTTCCCCAACTTTCCTTTTGACTTTCCAATTGAATCCGTCATTTCACGGTTCAGCATTCCAACATCTCCTACCCGTCGGATGATCGCCAAAACCAATACCAGCCGTTGATCATGTCATTTCTCGTATCTGCATGTGAATCCCTCAAAAAAACAAACAACTGTTTCTTTTTAGGAATTTTTTCCTTTAAAATTATTTAGTACCACAAGTAACTATAAACAAGTAACATAAATAATTTTAGATTAACTTTTATGTTTTTAATATTGTGAATTTAAAAAGGTTAATATATTAATTTTTTATTTAAATTATTAAATTATTTAAAAAAAATTATTTATATCACTTGGATATTAAATTTTTTTTATTAAAAGAATTTCGCTAACGAGTTTTGGGTGATGCTTTAATGATTTGTACGATATATTAATACCAATCAACGAGTAAAACAATATACTTTAGATTCAAATCAATTTGATAATCAATTTCAGAGATTGAAGAAAAAAATTGTTTCAATTTAATCATATATTCGTGACGTTCAAACTTTTTTCATGAAAAAAAAACTAAACTCTAAAAGAGAAAAAAAACTTTTAATTGATATAAGTAATACGAATAAAAAATTATATAATATTAATTTTAATATTTCAATAATTAAATAAAACTTTTTAAATAATTTAATAACTAAAATATAATTTTTTTTAATTAAGGACCTAAATAAAATTTATTCATAATTTAATAATTAATAATAAATTTTACTCGTATTTAGTAGGAGCATTTAGTGGGTCCGACATGTCGACCAAATTGACCGGTTAAGGTAGTCACCATGTGATTAACGGGTAAGCAAATCAACTATTCACATCGGTTTTTTCCATCAATCGATTTTAAAACTTGAGTTGGAATGCACGTATGATACGTACTAAATTAAATTGACATAACTATCCTTTTATCCATAATCTTTTATTTGGCATTCACGTGCAGGGCTAAGGATATCACTTGGAAAATAGTTTTACAGGATCTTACGTGGGAAGCATATTTGGTCGGCGTATTTGCAAAAGAAAATGATAGCACATTATTATTTGATCATTTATTAGAAATTAAAAGTATATAAATATCATCAACTAAGTCATTGATATATAGTGATAAAATTTTCATGACGAAAACTCATCTTTTCTTTTCAACTCGATATTTTATAATAAATAAAAATTAAAGAATTTTAATGTAAATAAAGTTGAAGCCCATGCAAAACCCTGCCTTATAAAATAAAATTAATCATCATATGGATCAATGATAAATATTTGCTTTGTTGTAAACATAGTCCTTTGAGTAGCTTTACAAATGAGGATGTTTCCCCCATGGGGTTGGAATAAAATAAGAGGGTTATTTGGGGAAGAACATGGTCAACTTGTAGTTATTAAAATTTGAGACTACAGTCTTAACCTGGCATGAAGCTTTTCTTTTTCTTTTTCTTTTTTTCAGAATTCCAACTCTTTTCTTTAAGAGTGATTGATAGTTTAAGTTTGTTTAGGGTCCAAAAATTGTTACACTTTTTCTACCTTTTAATGAAACCTAGTTAGCTTTTTCACTTTATCTTTACAATGTCTCATGTGGTTTAGGATAGGATACAAATAAATAAATATCTATATATATAAATTTCAAAAAAGGAAAAAATATATATATTTCTTTTTAAATAAAAATTTGAAAATTAAAAATTATATAATTGTGAATATCAGTAGTTAATTAATTTAAATATTGTGACCACTAAAATTTTAAACGGTTTTAAAACTTACAACTACTTATTATGTAAAAATTGTAAGTTAAATTATGAACAGATATTACCATTTAATCAAACCAGTATATTCAAAAAAATTGTAAGTTAAATTATTAAATATAAACAAATTGGAAAGACTTATTATTAAAATGTAACTATCAAAGCCCCATTAAAAAATATATAAAAAAGTGGAGGACTTTGTGTTGCAATTTTCCCTTCGTAGATGTTTACTTTCCTTCCTTGCCACATGTCAAATTTGTAACACCTCTATACCCGGTTCACACGTATAAACCCAATATAGAAGTATTACATACAGTATCAGAGAATTTAACACAAGTATAATAAAAATTTTCTTTCAAACGATGTGTTTTAAAGTTCTTTCATTCAAAACTCATCATTTCAATTCATCAACTCGTAGTAATTCAAAACAATATTTAAACCATCCGTTGGAGACACATAATAGTACCATTACCATTTGTACATGTCATTTTTACCAAAAGTAATGTACCTAAACTTGAGTCTTCCAATAGGATGATGTGATGTGATGTGATGAGAGGTCCATTGCCTTAACTTTATACCCTCGCAGCTTCTGTACCTACGCGTTAAGCCAGTGAAAGCTTAGTAAGCACTACAAAAGTAATGAACAACTATTAAATAACTCATGCTTATACACTTCTTGCCTTACTAACATATATCATATAACTTACCACATTGGCTTAATTCACGCTTTGATCTTTTTTTTCCACTTATTAGCCCATTATAGACTTTCTTAGAACTCACCGGATAAACGTAACAATCAGGAAGTACCGAAGTACTTAACAAAGGGCACATAAGTGCTGACAACAGTAGGCACACAAAGTGCTAAACATAAAAACACACAGTGTTGAACAGAAGGCACGAAATGTGCTAAACAGTAGCCGCGCAAGTGTTCCTTAATGGCATGCCACTAATATCACAACTGTTCTAATTCGTCTACATGGTCATAATCTCATTTAACATCATTATTCATAAATTATTCATCATATACCTCTTTACACTTATTTTCACATTAATTTTCAAAGTTGTCCATTTGAGTCACAGTTACTAAATTATTTATATCTTGAGCTACAGAATTCAAAATTCATATCCGCTTAATGTTTCTGAAACTAAACTCAAATATCTTTCTACCATAATAATTTTAGAATTTTTACTTTCTCCAATTCGTACAGAAAATTCTTCCGATTTACTCATTCTCTGCAGCCTGACAGTTTCGACCTTTCCTTACTAAAAATTAATTTTCTTTTATTACAGAGATCTAATAATGTTTCCATCTATTTATTTTGAAAATAGACTCATTAAGGATTTAACCATATAAATTTAAGTCTGTAATAATTTTTCTACATTTTTCTATGATTTTTCAAATTTAGAACAGGGGAATCCCGAACCTACTCTGATCTTGTTACACAAAATCAAATATATCTCAGAATATACAGCTCCGTTTCTATCACCGTCTCTTCCATATGAAACTACACTCGATAATATTTAATTACATATTTAATACAACCTATAACTCTTTTAATACAATTTTTGGTGAATTTTCAAAGTTAACTCACTGTTACTGTCCAAACTATTTTAATGAGAATACTTCCTTTCCCATGTTTCTTTGCACTAAATTTCATTCAATCATACATAATTGTCATACTTATAATTAAACATATCATATTTTCTCATTTTTACCATCATTAATCATATACTAAAATTATAAACACATTAATTTAATTGTTACTAAGTCTTTTAATACTTGTAGTACTTGCAACAAAAAGGTTGGTATTCTTCTCTTCGTACTCCTTGCTCTTCTCTTTACCCTTTACTTCAATTTGGCCCCTCTCATTCTTTCCTTACTTTTCAATTTCATATAAGCTAAAGGCTAAAATTCAATGATTTTCATGCTAAATTATGAAAATACACATGTATATCATCAGAATTTAATCATTTCTTACTTTTGTTCATGAAACCCCAAAATTCTAAATCAATCCCTACACACTTTAACCCTTCAAAGTGGGCTCTACAAGGAAATTAAGGTGACTACTAACTTCCTTTTATGCCTTTCATAAAGAAATTTCAAAAACAATGGAAGACTTTGAAGCTTGGAAGGTTTAACAATGGTGGAAGGACCTAATAAGAATTAATGCAAAAGTTTTGAGAAATGACATAGGCATGGATGGTTGGCTTTGCTAGAAAAGATACTATTTCTTCTTTTTAATTAATTTTCATCTCTCAAATTCTCTAAACTTTTCCACTAAAAATATCTCTCTTTATAAAAATGGTAAAATTACTCTTTTAGTCCTTAGGCCATCCAACTTTACACTTTGGCCCAAAATCATTGCCTCCAAAAATATCACCCATGCTAGTTACTCACTTTCCCTTCCTTAATCTCTATAATTCCCATGATGTCTCATAATTCATTTTAACTAAATTTCTACTTAGTCCTTCCTTCTTTCACACAAGTTCTAATTAATCCTTAAATTTTCCTAATCTTTATATTTTAACCTCATATTCTAATTCATAACTCATACCTAATACTGTTCCAAATCCGATTAAAAAATGCGGAACAATTGTGGATATTATTGTCTCATTGTTTCTTCTCTTTCCCGTGTGGCTTCCTTTAAGTTATGATGTCTCAACAACACTTTTACCAAAGGAACCCTTTTATTTCTCAACTCCTTTACTTCTCGAGCTAAAATTTTTATCGGTTCCTCTTCATAAGTCAAATCCGGTTGTATTTCTATAACCTCCGGGGTAATCACATGAGATGGATCAAACCGATATCTTCGTAACATAGACACATGAAAGACATTATGAATCTTGTCTAATTCTAAAGAGAGAGCTAATCGATAAGCTATAGGACCAACTCGTTCTAATATCTCATATGGCCCGATAAATCTTGGACTTAATTTTCCCTTTTTACCAAATCGGAAAATTTTCTTCCATGGAGACACTTTCAAGAAAACTTTTTCAACCACATCGTACTCTTTATCTTTTCTTTTCAGATCAGCATATGATTTCTGTCTATCTGAAGCAGCTTTTAATCGGTCTTGTATCAACTTTACTTTCTCTTCAGTTTCTTGAATCAGATCAGGACCCACTAACTTACGTTCACTCAGTTCTGTCCAACACACAGGAGTCCTACACTTCCTTCCATACAATGCTTCATACTGTGCCATCTGAATACTTGACTGATAACTATTATTATAGATGAATTCAATCAATGGCAAATACTTTTCCCAATTACCTTCAAACTCAATAATACAGCTTCTCAACATGTCTTCTAGAATCTGAATCACCCGTTCTGATTGCCCATCTGTGTAAGGATAATATGCTGTACTAAAATTCAATCGAGTACCCAAAGCTTCATATAAATTTTCCCAAAACTTTGAAGTAAATCTAGGATCCCGATCAGAAATAATAGATACAGGCACACGATGAAGTCTAACTATTTCATCTATATAGAATTGTGCATACTTATCCATTAAGAAATCAGTTCTTACCGGGAGAAAATAAGCTGACTTGGTTAATCGATCAACTATCACCCAAATAGCATTTTTCTTCTTTGGTGTAAGTGGCAATCCCATAACAAAATCTATTGTAATTCTTTCCCATTTCCACTCTGAAATGGTTATCGTTTGAAGCAACCCCGATGACACTTGATGCTCTACTTTTACCTTTTGACATATCAAGCACTTGGAAACATACTTAATTATATCCCGTTTCATCCCTTTCTACCAGTAAAATGGCTTTAAGTCATGATACATCTTGTTACTTCCCGGATGTACAGCAAACGAACTATGATGAGTTTCATCCAAAATTTTTCATTTCAAATCTTCTTGATTAGGCACACATAACCGATTATGAAATCTTAAACTTCTTTCACTATCAATTTCAAATTCATTACATTTGCCTTCTTCAAGTTGTTTCTTTATCTTCATTAACTCTTCATCATCTTTTTGTGTCTCTTTCACTTTTTGCAATAGAATCGGTTTTACTCTAAAT
The DNA here is from genome assembly GCA_005610355.1 of Gossypioides kirkii. Lineage (NCBI taxonomy): Eukaryota > Viridiplantae > Streptophyta > Magnoliopsida > Malvales > Malvaceae > Gossypioides > Gossypioides kirkii. The sequence continues at coordinate 4,312,829 of CP032254.1, read as the reverse complement.
TCAACTAATAACTCACCCTCTTGTTACATCTCCAAATGTGCATTCATTGCCTTTACGACTGCCATTGACTTTCTGCTCAAAGCATCAGCTACTACATTCGCTTTCCCGGGATGATAATCAATAATGCAGTCATAATCCTTAATCAACTCAATCCACCTCCTTTGTCTCAAATTCAGCTCTTTCTGTGTCAGCAAATATGTCAAACTTTTGTGATCTGTATAAACATAACACTTTTCTCCATATAAATAATGTCTCCAAATTTTTAATGCAAACACCACTGCAGCCAATTCGAGATCATGAGTTAGATAATTCTTCTCTTGTAGCTTCAATTGCGTTGATGCATATCAACCACTTTTCCATCTTGCATCAACACACACCCCAAACCATTATTGTAATGACCTAAATTCACGGGCACCGAAAAAGTGAGTTATAGGGCCTCCATCTTAGTAAACTATTTTTTAAATAATTATTAGGAGTAATTATGAGTTTAGTAGTGTGTTTAATTAAGTTTTGATTAGGTGAATTTAATTTAATTTAGAGTAATTAATAAAAAGGACTAAATTGAATAAAAGATGAAAGTCTAATTATAGATTAAAAGAAAGAAAGAGGGACTAAAATGGCAATTATGCCTAATGACTAAATTGAAGCGGCAAAACAGAGAAAAATCTAAAGATTTTTCTTGATTTTAATTTATTATTAATTAATATTATAATATAATAATATAAATTATTATTTAATTAGAATTATTTTATTATTATTAACTAATATATATATATATATATTAAATAAAAGAATAAAGAAAGAAACAAAATAAACAAAAGAAGAAAGAACAGAGAGTTAAACGAAACAGGGGAAGAAGAAAAGGGAAGGAAAAAGAAAAAGGGCAAACTAGGATTTTGAAGCTTTAATCTTTAAGTGGTAAGTCAATTAAGCTCTTTTCTCTTAAATTAGATGTTTTAGAAGCTTTAGAACAAAGTTTTGATGAAATTAAGTTGAGTTCTTGGAAGTTTTAAGGTTTTTGAACATAGTTCATGTTGAACAAAATAGTGAATTAGGGATTTAATTGAATGAATTTCAAGTTAGAATTGATAAAGGGATTAAATTGTAAAAGAAGCTATAAGTTTTGTGATAAAGGGATTAAATTGAAAGAAATTTTAAATTAGGATTTTATTATGAACATTAGGTAGTTAAGTAGAATATGGAAGGAAATTGAATAAAAATAAAGTATGAATTAAGTTAGAAAAATAAATGTGTTAATTAGGATTAAATTGGAATTAAGTATAAATTGGATAGAAATTCAATTATCCTTATAAATTAGTGTTGTAATTAATAGTGTAAATTATTTTATTTTTTTTTGTAGCTAGCAAAGAACCCGAAGCATCGACACAAAAAGGAAAGGAGAAAGTTATCGAGGAGTAATCGCGAAATCCGGGTTTGTATTACTATAATTTAAATTATTTATTATTTAATGTTTATTTAGATATTTATATTTAATAAGTGAAATTGAAAGTGAAAGTGATATGAATTATAAATTGAAAGTCCCTATTAACTAGTCAGGCTGGGTCGGATATAGTTGGCATGCCATAGGATTGGAAGAGTTAAGGGATACTTCGACCTTGAGTCGATGAGACACTGGGTGTCATTACTTTACTTCGGATAGATTCGATGAGGTACTAGGTACCACTTTACTTCAGCTAGGCCGATGAGACACTGGGTGTCACTTGATTGCTTCGAACTATCCGATGAGGCACTGGGTGCCATTCTGGTGTGTTTGGTTGGATCCGTGTATCCACTAAAGTCCGAGTTTTGTTAATAGGGGTAAACAATGTGAAAAAGAAAAATTGAATAGAAATGAAAGTTGAGGCATATAAAGTGATATGTGATGAAATTGAGAAATGAGAATGAAATGATTAAATTGATTGATATTGATATGGAATGAAAGTGGTGCATAAATTAAGATAATATGTGATCATGTATTATATGATTGATTATGTGAAAATTATTTGATTATTTATAATTTGAATTATAGTAATACAACTGAGTATGAAATACTCAGCGTACGATTGTTTCCGTGCGCAGGTTAGTAGAAATTAAGGTCCTGGTTCAGCATCCAGATCGATCCCGACCTCAGTATAAACTCGGTGATGTAATTCTCCTCTTTTGGTAAAAGTGGCATGTACTAGGTGTTGTATAGGTTACATGTATATGCTTGTAGTGTTGGTTGTAAATATATATATATATATATACCATATTTTGATGTTAGTTTAATAAAATGATAAAAAGTATATTATAAAATTTGGCATTATGTTTGAATGAAAAATGAATAAAGTTATAAGTATATTTTGAATAATATTAAGAATGTTTAATTATTGAATTAATATGTTGATGGGATGATTATGATTTTGGTGAATTTGAGTATAAATTGTTTTGGTTGCGGGTTGAAATTGCAGGGAAGGTTAGATGTTTATAAAGGGGGTTATATCGTGTTCGAAAAAAAAATTTACGAAAAATCTAAGGAGCACCAAAACAAGTTCCAATTCTCTTCTAATACGTGTTTTGAGCCGTAAGGGTCCGATTAAGGAATTTTATAATTATTTTATAGTATTTTCATTAATTATCTATTTATTATTTGTAAGTTATTCGATATATCTGGTAATACCCTGTAGTCCTGTTCGATGATGATTTAGGGTTTGAGGGTGTTACAATTATAGATGCATCACTATAAATCACAAACTCTTTACCATATTCTGGTTGTATCAACACCGGAGCTTCAGTTAATGCTACCTTTAATCTATCAAAGCTTTGTTGGCATCTTTCATCTTATTCAAACTTCACATCTTTTTGCAACAGTCTCGTTAAAGGCAATGCAATCATAAAGAATCCCTAAACAAATCTTCTGTAATAATCAGCTAAATCAAGGAAACTTCTTACCTCTATCACATTCTTTGATGGTTTCCACTCAAATATTGCTTCAACCTTATTTGGATCTACTCGAATACCATCAGCCGACACAATATGACCTAGAAAAGTAACTTCTTTGAACCAAAATTCACATTTGCTCAACTTGGCAAATAATTGTTTTTCTGTCTGAATCTGCAATACAACTCGAAGAAGTTTCTCATGTTCTTCTTGTCCTTTCGAGTACACCAAAATATCATCAATAAATACCACCACAAACTGATCCAAATATGGTTGAAAAATTCTATTCATAAGATCCATGAATATAGTCGGTGCATTAGTCAATCTAAATGGCATCACTAAGAATCCGTAATGACCATAATGAGTCCTAAAGGCAGTCTTTGGTACATCCAGCTCTTTTACCCTCAACTGATAGTATCCCGATCTAAGATCAATCTTTGAAAACATACTTGCTCCCTTCAATTGATCAAATAAATCATCAACCCTGGGGATATTTATTCTTTATCGTTACTTTATTCAATTGACGATAATTTATGCATAGTCTCAAAGACCCATCTTTCTTTTTCACAAATAAAACCGGGGCTCCCCATGGTGACACACTGGACGTATAAATCTTTTATCCAATAACTCTTGCAACTGAGTCTTCAATTCTTTCAACTCTGCAGGTGTCATTCTATAAGGTGCAATTGAAATCGGTGCAGTACCCAAAATCAACTCAATCCCAAATTCGATTTCTCTTTCAAGAGGTATCTCGACAATTCTTTAGGAAACACATCAGGAAATTCTCGTACCACCAGTATCTTCTCAATCTCATTACCTTCTACCCGGGTATCTAAAACATAAGCTAAGAAAGCATTATACCCTTTCTTAATCATATTGAAGGCCTTTATTGCAGAAACCACATTCGACAAAGCACTAAACTTTTCACCAATCACAATTACTTCTTTTCCATCTGAAGTTCTCAAAGAAACTCTTTTTCTTCTACAATCAACCATAACTCCATGTTCAGATAACCAATCCATTCCCAATATCACATCAAATTCATGAAATGAAAGGGCCATAAGATCTGCTGGGAACTCACAACCCTGAATATTTAAGGGACATCTCCTACACACTTTACTTTCACTTTGCCCAAAAAGATTCGTAACAATTATCTCATGCTCAGTGGGTTCTACTACTAATTCTCTCTTTTCCACTAATGAGACGCATATATATGAATGTGTAGAACTAGGATCAATTAATGCAACTACAAGAGAGTCAAATAAAGAAAATTTATCGGTGATAACATCAAGTGCATCTTCCTCTTCTCTGGTCCTGATAGCATATGTCATTAGGCTCAGTGTACAAATTTTTGACAAAGTGAACACTTCTTTCTTAATCAAATCTTCGTCAAAATACCAACAATATCTTAATCCTTTAACAACACACACACACCTTACACACATAGGTGCTCGAACCTGGATCTCCTAAGATGAACATAATCATTTTTTCTACTGGAGCCACTCGTTGGGTTCACATTATAATATATAAATTTATTTCTTCAAAGCATTTAAATAATTTTTCTAATATTTGGTAAATAATACTAAAACATATTATTATAGATGTTTAGTTTTATAATATTTTTTATTTGATAATATAATGTTTATTAAAAGAAACATAATTTTTAATATATAAAAATAAAATTGAAGTAAAAAGTTAAAAAGTCTAAAATTTGTAAAACTTGAAAATAAATGAAAATTAAGATTTATTTATTATTTATATTAATCGCTTTTTAAAAACAATTTAACTATTGTTATATTGTTTTCTAAAATAATAAATTTAAAATTAAATAAATTCGAAATACCTTTAAAATTATTATAGTATTAATTACAAAATTATTTAATTTGTTTTATTATAGCTAACCATGTAATGAATATAAAATTACAAACAGTAGCAATTTGATTGTAATGTTATTGGAAAAAAATATTAACTATTATAAATATGTATATATCAATAATATTTTTTTTAAATATATTACTTACCAGGAAAGCAAGAATAACTTTTTTTTTAATATTAATCTCATTATAGACTCTTATTATATTTGTTCTTTTTTAATACAATGTCTAGAATTACTCATAGTTTCTCTCTAACCTTTAAATAAAAGGATAATTGCTTCAACACACTCGAACTCATATTCTCCGATATTGACAACAATACAGATATCAATCGAATTAAAATTCAATCAACAGCTTCCTAAAACCCGAAATCAGACTTTACCCCAATAGACTCGTACCTATTTCTCTCCAACATATTAAAATCCGAAGAACTAAAATCAGACCTACTTCAGTGTTTTCTTTCTTGTAAGCCCAAGAAGGTGATTTCCATATAAATGCATGATAATGGATCGAAAATTTTCTAAGCTAAAACCCAGACTACTCTCAAAACCAGCCCAATATTATAAAATCCAGGAATAAACAAAAAATAAAAGAGTAAATATTACTAGTTTTAAAATCTAATTATAGTCCAATGCAGTGGCGTATCTAAAGGTTGGTAGGACCCCTAAAATGAAAAAAAAAATATTTAAAATTTTAAATTAATAAAGATAAAATTACATTTTAATTATTTTTAAAATTAAATTTTTTTAATTTAATCATTTAAAAATTATAAATTTATAAATTATTCAAATGATGAAATTGTATTTTTATTATCGTAAAAATTAAAATTTAATTTTGACCTCTAAAAAGTTTTTTTGAATTCGATCCTAATCCAACCACATTGACTAATTGAATTTGAAGGACAAATCCACTTATTATAGTATTGACTTTGGTATTTCTTTACTTCCTGACATTATTAAATGGTGAAAGGGAAATTTACCAACCATTGTTTGGCCATGTATGATAATATACCTTCCCTTATATTTTTCTATTTCACACTCACTGCACTTAATTTTGATAATGTCAGCCGCCAATATTGTACAAAAGCTTCACATGTTTTGTCCTTCTCATTGCCGTAATTAACCCAACCCGACCACATTTACTAAAATACGCTTATTTTAATTTTTATACCTATTCTTATACATTTTAATTAAATGTTTTTCGATTTTTTCCGGATTTTTATAATATTTGTTTTTTTAATTTTGAGAAAATTAACATAATACAATTTTAAAATTTAAATAAAATCAAAGATGGAAACAAAATGAAAACATAAAAGGTGGGAGTCAAGATTAAAATGAACCACCAACCATCTAAAGCAATTGCCACACATATTTTTTCAATTATTTATAATATTATATATATATATATTATTCAAACCCAATAACTAAAACCAGTTTAGTTGATATTTGAATTTTAATTTAATTGAGTTAATTTTGTAAATTATAATCGAATTTAATAAAAAAAAGCTATTAAAGCGACGGGAAAACCCAAAAGCTGTCTAGTACGGGGAAGCTAAGAAACCGAGTGCCGTGGGAGTTTTAGATTTTGTAAAACGAAGGCAGCTCATAGTTTGGAGATTAAGACCGATTGTCGCCTTTGCAAGGCAAAGCACCGCTCTTTTTTACCTTGCCTCCCACAATACCATGCGCTTAAAGCCACGTACTCGTATTAGAAATTAGTCACGCTCTTCATGCGAGCCTGTAGTTTTATAAAGGATGTGAAAGAAAAAGTAAATCAAAAGTTGGGTGCAAGACTGTGTAGGAATATACGACAAGTGTTGTAACCAATCTACTACTTATAGTTTGATGTAGCCTGAATGAGAACAAATTGTTTTCTAATTTTATACATGAGTTAATATTGGATTATTTGAAACCTAAATTCAACCCACAAAATGCTAATCATAACCTTAAATAATTAACTACTCAATTCAGTGCATTTGATATAGAAACTACTCAGCATTAGATTAAATTAAAGATAAAGTTGGCTAATTTGGAGTAGATTGGGACCGCTCCTTCAACATGTAAATACACCTTTATTCAACATTTCTACACTGCATTCTAAAGCTGCTCGTCTTACAAGTAGAATCAGCATTCTTTTTACAAAAATTCACGACGAAAGCAACATAAATTGTTTTCTGCATTTTTTTAAAAAAAATAAAGAAAAATAAAATCCAAAAATTCAGGTTTCCAAAATTATGAAAATTCAAGGCAAACGATTGAGACTTCTGAAATACATGGATCAAACCGAAGACTGGTTTCAAAATATTTTTAAATTTCATTTTATTTTCAAGCCAATTCAGCTCACTCAAAAAATCCATTTTATTATTATAAACTTAATAAAATATCAAAAAATATTTTTAATTGCTATTTTATATGTTGTTAAGTTAAATTTTAATTTTAATATATTTTTAATTATTTAAATTCAATTCAATTCATATCGAAGTGCAAAAATCCTTATCTAAATTCGACCTTACCTATCAGACCAAGCTGGCTACAAGCAACATAATAATAATAATAATCAAATCTAAATTTATCATTCTAGAAACACACTCAAGATCAAGCAACATGAACACAATTCAAGTATTTTAATACTCAAGCAACTACAAGCATATGTCACAAGCCGCGGATTTTTTAACCTCATGACACATACATTAGCTTTTTATTTATAGAAGTGCTTGATATTGAGTTTTTACTTTATCCAAAAAATTTTAATGTTAAACGAGTTTAACTCGAATTGAATATATAAATTGTGCAGAATAAACTTAATCAATTTAAAATTTAATTAAATTCAAACCAAGATTCAAGTAATAGCGAATTAAGTTCAAGCTTTCCACTGGTAAAACTCGATTTGAGTGGTTGACAACCCTAGAAAAACCTAAATGATCCTACATAAGGTAACCAATTAAATTAAACCTTATCAAGTCCTCCTCTTGATGGAAGAGCTCGAATGAACAGAAAAATAACTCTTCCTTCCAGGTGAAGGAAGAATGGCAGTGCCTTCAACAAATAAATCAAGTATTGCATATGGGTTTCCATTTTTCTTTACATATTTTCATCATGGCTCAAGAAAACATTTTGAGGTCTCAATGGGGCATACCCTACAAAGCTCCTAAATTTCCAAATCCCTCAACACCATTATCATCCCCTGCAAATATGTTCTCCAAACTATTTAAGTACCAGACATAACCCCAAAGAAAAAGTAAAAGAAAAACAACATTAAAAGCTACCTTTGTATCTCTGGTAATGTTTTAAGGATCTAAAAGCAGGTCTATTTCTGCAGTTGAAGGAATTGCAGTTAGCAGTTAATAAATTCCTAAAACAATTGTAAGTTGAAATGAAAATTTTTGATCTAGTGAAAGAACCTTATTAGGAGCAGCATCAACGGTACGGTAAGCTTCAGGCGTCAACCCAACTAACCATAACCCAGGAAAAACATTCTGAAGCATCCTCACAAGCAAAAACAAAGTTAAATTTTATGAAATGATGGAAAATATAAATTAAAACTTGGAAATATTTGCTTACATCAAGCTGTTTCTCGATGTTCTTGGGCCTTTTTTTGGGCCTCCTAGCGGGCCTTGATCCTGTCAAGGCAAAGATATCTTCTTCAATTTCATCCTTCGATAAAGCTATACGAAACTTTCTTTTCTCTTTCTTTTCTACAATCCCTCCATTTTCAGCCAAAACCCTTGATCTAGTTGACTTCGGGACTGGTGTTTCAGTAGTCTTTTCTGGAGGCACCGTTGTCGCTTCCGCCGCGGACGCCTCCACCATCACCACCTTCCTCGGCCTCAAATTCCAAGGTCGCTGTACTGCAACCTCCTCCACTTCTTCGTCGGGCTTATTTTTTTGCGGCTCTAACGACTCTTCTGCTATTTGTTTTTGCTTTGCTTCTTTTTCTCCGTCGGCTAGTTTCATGGGCATCAGTGGAGGACAAAAGCTTAAGCGGTGAATGCGGGTGGAGCGTGACCCAACACGTTTCGGACGCAAACTGTTGTAGCCGGAATCGTATTCAGGTGAACGGCGGCGGTTTAAGTTGTGCAAAGGCCGTGACTTTATAGGTGCAGTTTCCATCGTAACAATAAAACGAAAAACGAAACGTATGAAAAGAAACAACTTTACATAAATCGACGAGGCTTCCTAAACTCTAATACACTGACAGCAGCACGAAGCGCACACGGTGGGGCGAGTGACGGAGCAAACGCAGAGCATCGAAACAAGACGAAAATATCAAATACGTTTGTTGAAAATAAGAGTATCTTTTGCGTAGGTCATTTATAACAAAGCACCCCGGGATTTTACATTATATATAATTATCCCAACTCCTATTTTATTCCAATTTTTTAATTTTAAAATATGATAAAAAATAAATATTATTTTTATCAATTTAAAATTTTCTTCAGACTCATTCTTTTATACATATATATTATAAATTTATGATACACCTTTTGAATGTTCATCAATAATAACGGATTTGTAAATATACACCAATTCTCATTACAAGTTAATTTGTTATAAACCTTTACTGAAAAAACTTAGCAAGATGAACTTTGAACTTCCCCTACTAGCAAAATCACATTACAATTTTTAGTCGACAATTTTCAACTTATATACTAATATTTCAAATGTTGAAATTGGCGATGCTATTCAATTGAGTTATATATGTTACATTATCTTTCTGTAAGATAATTGATATATTTTCTAATATAAGTAAATCACATATCTTCTAGATATGTTTGGTCAATAATCTTAATTAAATATATCATTTATTTGTCCTATGCATTGCAATTATTTCTGCATGATTTGAAGATATAACAAATAATGTTTATTTTGTTTAATGTCACAATATAACAATACTAGATGTAAATAACCTACTTGAGATTGATTTTTATGAGAACCCAATAAATATCTAGAATCAAAATACAAATAAATAAAGGTGAATCACTTCAATAAAATAACCTCGTAATAATAGTTCATATTAAATATCTAAATGTATATTTAATTTCATTCTAATGCCTATACGTTGAAGAAGAGCTAAATATCGTTAACAATCATTTTTATTGTTTATAAAATAATTTTAGCACTTGACAAATTTGTTGAGGATTAAGTAATAAAGTCAGATATATAATAAAATTTATTATTTACAAAATAAAAAAATAAAATCTTACATATTTTTATAAAAAATGAACTTTTAAATATTTTTAAAATTATTTTACTTTTAAATTTTGAAAATTTAAGAAGTACGATTAAATTGACATAATGGGTTTATCCCAATAAAAAGAAGGTCAGTGTTAGTGATTTAATGGAGTAACCAAAATATTAAATTTTGATAACGTTAGTGACCAAAATAGAATATTTTAAACTTGAGTGACTAAAATAGAAACGTCCTAATAATTAGGTAACTATTTTTATAATTTACCCTACTTATTACATACATAAATACTTATTTAAAATTTAATATCAAAATCAAATACTATTAAATAATAGCAAAAGTCATGTGTGTTGGTCTGATAGTCAAAATATTCATTGCTCCAAGTGTAACCTGGATTCAAGTTGCATTAATCGCATTGCTGTTAGAACTTTGCCCTCTTATTGTAATTCAAAAACAAAAAAACATATTATCACATGTGTGATGTTATGTTTGTTTGTTATTTTCAAATATTGCTCATAAAAAATCAATTAATAGATTTTATGATTGTCGTTTCCATTAAGATTAAAATTTTGAATTAAAAAAGAATAGCCACTATGGATGATCGAATTAGTAAATGTGGAATAAATCTATAACTTTACGCATAATTCAATACTAGTAACATAATTTAATCAAATAGATGTAATTGTTACCATTGATCAAGATTAAAATTTTAAATTTTGAAAAGGACAAGTACTAAAATTGATCAAATTAAAATATAAGTACTAAATCCATAATTTACACAAAGTACAGGATCTAATAGCACAATTTGACCTGAACAAAAAGTACTGAGCTTGGGCTACCTGGCCCTTCCGACTCGACCCGAAAACACCGATTTAACTGGCACTTTAATTTCAAAATTCGGTAATAAGTAATAATAAAACAAAATTTCTATCCCTATTTTTGTTTTCTAATTTTAAATCGTAGCTCAATTAGCCCAGCCCTAAGTCCTTAAAGGCTTGAAAACACTCTCAAACTCTACTCACTTTTTCCCAGGCAAATCCTTCACCAGAACTGAGAACTAGATGGAGAAATCGGAAATGAACGGTCCTCTTTTCCCTTCGAGCTCAATAAGCAATGGCGGCACCTTTAGGTCACCAACTCCTGTTCTTTCTCTTCAACCCAACTTCAGTAGCCGAGCCGTTCAGGTACTCTTCCCTATCTGTCTACTGCAAAAACCCTAGCGCCTTTACGTTTCTTAGGGTTTTTACTTCTTAATTTCTTTTTGCTGCTTTGTATTGTTACTGTAATAAGGAAACTAAGCTCACATTTTCTTGCATAGAATCGGGCTTTAGGAACCCCTTTTGTGCGTGTGCAAATACTAGGGTTTTAGGTTCAATTAAGTGGATTTGTTCTTCAAAAAAAAAAAGTTGGGAGTGAATATATAGCTGATTATGCAATGTTAGAATAAATTATAAATTTATTACATAGATTGATAGTACTGTTTATTGGAGATTTTTAGTATGGGAAATTATATTAGTTTTTAATTTAAATTTCAGGAAGCTTTGGAACACTTGGCATCTATTGACCTTAGTGAGTTATTCAATGAGGCGAAAATTGAGTACTGTCGAGCAACTAGAGACTTAAGAAGCTGCAGTCGATATGTACAGTATGCGTTGAACTCATGTGGACATGCTTCTCTTTGTGCGGAATGTAGTCAGCGCTGTGAACTTTGTCCAATTTGTAGAACCCCATTGATAAAAAGTGGTAACAGTAGACTTCGTCTTCGCCTTTTTGATGAATGCATAGATGCTGGCCTCATCTCTAGAAGATGTGATGAGAGATTTCAAGATAAAGAAGATAGAGATAATCAACTCACTGCTGATGTTCAACGGCTTTATTCGTTTTTTGATGTAGCCTTGGAGAATAACTTGGTTTCATTGGTCTGTCATTGTATCCTTTTGTTATTTTATTTATTGGGCACCTTTTAGCCTTGTAGGGATTGGCTCATATTTTTATAACATATCCTGAATACAGCTGCCTTGGCTGTGCTTTAGAAAGTCATGCTTCCTTTAACAGAAAACAACAGATGTTACAGATGTATGTATGGATGAAACTGCTGTTTCCAGTGATGTTGTCACTGCTTTGTTACTGGATGAGAAGGTTGTCAAGGATTGGGTCAAGCGGACATTTAAAAACATGGCAACAGAACTTCAGCGTATATGTATCCTTGAAAGTTTATGAATGCTTTGAGAACTATGCTATTTTCGTAATTTGTATATACAATGCTTGTTATGTGTTCCGTAACTGTTTTTATCAGATTATCTTGAGATAGAAGAGATGAAAAATTGGTTGGGTTTGCTTCTAAAATTTTCTGCACGTCTGACCAGTTTATCCAATGTACTTGAAGTTTTGGAGTCTTCTTTCAAGGGCCGTCTTTCAGCACAGCTTCATGACTTGCACCACCTTCAAGAGAGTATATTGAAGACAAAGCAGGTTTGATTCAGTTAAGCGAATGGTTCATCATATTTTAGCATAATTTAAGAGCAATGTGATTTTAGCAAAGTATCAGAACCTGCGATCATGAAAAGCAGATGAATAAAGAGTAATAGGAGTTTGAGTTCAGAATTTGTGAGAAATTAATGGCTGTCATTTGATCATTGCACTTATTTGAACTTCTTGACAATGTTGCTATGCACACCTTTTATCTTTTAGTACTGTACATTATTGTGTCATTAATTTCATTAAAGACTCATTTTGACCTTTCACTGGGCAAAATAAACAAAATATAGAAATTTAATGTCATGCAATAATCACCATTTTCCACAAAATTTGTTTTAATTTTCAGCATCTTGAGATCACAATATGGTGTATAAGGCACCACTTCTTGGAACATGTGAGGTCTCGTCATGCTGATTTCACATCCTGGCATAATCATGTCCGTGAAAGGAAATCAGCTGCAATTGTGCGGGCATGGCCTCCGCCTGATGTGTTAGATCTCTCAACCAACTCCACTGGACAGGAAGCTTCTCTTTTCATTGAGGATGCACTAGAAAATCTTGACATATACGAGGAGATAGGAGAAGAGTCAGATTTTGCATTTTTGCAGAAGAATGGGGCCTTGTCCTTTCTTCAGTCTAAAATAGGGGGAATTACAGGATATTATCCATTTGAAAGTCTTCGAGCTGCTGTGGATATCCTCTTTCTACGTGGTGGTTCTGATTTGGTGGTTGCCAAGCAAGCAATTGTATCCTTCTCTTTCTAACTTGATTTTCCTTAAAGGTTCTTCTGTTGATTGGACTTGTTTTTTTTTTTTTTTTTATTGGGCACACTCCTTTAGGATTTCTTAACTGAGATGTAGTTTGTGTATTACTTGTTTGATCGGCATTGGAGTAGGCCGAAGGAAGAATGGAGGGACATCATTGATGACTTTGCAGCCTCCTTTGGCATCAATGGGCTTTCCTTACTTGAGTCCTTCATTTTCTGTCTTCTGGATGACCACTCAGATGACGCTTTACTGGTAATTTCTGTATCCGTTCTTATAAAAGTTTGTTTAGGTCTAAGTTACCACACTTGCTGTGTGCAAAATTTCACATTAATTTCTTAAATGTTTCCTAGGATGTTTGGCCGTTAACTTCTCTGCCACTCACTACCTCATTTAATGGAGTAGTGTGATTATTTCTATTGCATTAAATTATGCTGTGGTTTTAGATTGGTAGGAGTGTCCAGCTTGCTTAAGAAAGTGTTGTTGAAGCATATTGCTAAACGGATTATAATTCTAACATGCATGCCTAAGCTTTGATTGCAAAATGTTCTTACTTGCTATGCAGTGGATTTTACCGTTACTGGCTAAAGCTTATACTTATTGATATTATCTTAATGTTTGACCACTAATTATGTCCGTGTTAGGTTCTATTTCACCCAGAATAAAGGGTAGTTTTTTTTTTTTAATTGTGAGTGCTAATTTCTAATATACTAATATCTGAGTGAACTAATATAGTTCCTCTTAACTCCTCTTTACTAAATCCAAAAGAAATGTTTGGAGTTAAAAGAACCCAAATGAATTATTTACCATATCATCGTGGTCCGTTTCTTGTGTGGAACCACCATACTTGTTTAATTTCAGGATGACAATGAAGAACTATTGTCTTCCCTTCCAGGTTTGCTACTCACTTCTAATATAGTTCTGCATTTTGATTATTTTTTACAACCATATTTCTCAGGAATCTTGTCAACTTCTCCCTGAGATCTGTGGCCCAGAGACTCATCCAAAGATTGCACAAGTTCTGTTAGAAAGGCAGAACCCTAAGGCAGCGCAAATGGTGATACGCTGGTCTGGTCGTGATGGAAGATCGCAGTTGGTTTCACTTAGTGAGGCTGTTACTATTGTTCGGGTGAAAGTAGAGTGTGGGCTTTTGACTGAAGCATTTACATATCAGCGAATGCTCTGTACAAAAGTCCGGGAAAAGAAGTTCAAGTATGAACTCAGTGGCGATGCATTTGATGACTTGAAAGGTGAAAGAAGGTCCTGGATGGACTGGTTAGAAGCATTGGTCACTGAATTTTGTTGTTTATGTATTAGGAGGAATATGGTTGATCGAATCATTGAGTTACCTTGGAATGGTGAAGAGGAGAAGTATATCCACAAATGCCTGTTAGATTGTGCCAGTGATAACCCGACAACTAGTATTGGAAGTCTCCTTGTTGTATTCTATCTTCAGGTAATGTATGGAGCTATGGAGGATCAATGAAAGGAATATCATCTTGTCTTATGCCATTTTAACTTACTATCAAGATACCATTGCATTAAATGGTAGAGCATTTAGGTCTGGGCTTATGGTTACTGTATACACTTGAGTACTTTGCCTATGTTTAGGCCTTAAATTGTTATTGTGACTCTCATTTTTACTGTCAGATGCTCTATAATTCTCAATTTTGGGCTGATCCAATGGCTTCTGACATCGCATTTAGGAGTATTTCCCTTTTAGGTTAAGTAGATGATTCTTTCCATGTATTAGTGTATTACCTGAGTTTATTTACTTGCTTTCTGTTACTAATCCAGCGGTATCGATATGTTGAGGCATATCAAGTCAATGTTAAACTTTGGAGCTTGGAAGAAGTCTTCATTTCAACTCATTCTGGTGATGAAGAATTTCTAGAAGCTCTATCAAGAATGGAATCACATCGTCAGAGGAGAAAAAAATTGGTTGTAAGTTGGTTTAACTTCGACCGTCATTGTTGCTGCTATAAAAAAAATTAAATTCTATCATTTCATCATTTCTTTACCGTTCTTGGTGAAGTTTGAAGGTTACTTGTAGTAAGTAGATTTTATAACGTATCTACTGACTCGCTTACTCCATCTTCAATAGGATAAAGCCATAGAATTGCTTCCCGACGTCCTGCAACAAGAAGTAAAGGCTGGAACATTGCCTGATGTAGTAGTTGCTTCTGGTCAAGAGGATGAAATGCCAGCAAGATCTGGTTCTCCAAAATCAGCAAGTTTGTTGGTTCCGTCCACTTCTGATTCTGTTGTTCTACGACCAGACCATATGGCGACTCCTTTGAGACCACCTGTTTCTGAAATTCCTAGAATATTGGATGGGTATGTAAACAATTCTCCTGTTGAAGCTGGTAACCATGGATCTACATCAATTCTCCAGGGGAGATTATTTGCAGATGCAGGAGTATCAAATGTTGAAATTGGCAAAAACTTCAAATTTGATAACATCTCAGGTTCTGGAATTCAGCTTGTAAATCCCACATATGCTACACCATTAAGAGGTATCAGTCAGAGTTCATCAAGAGAGCTTTCAAACAGACACCTACAACAAAAGCAATCTTATAAAATCATTTCAGAGGGTGAGCAAAATGGGTTTGTTAGCAAAGTTAACAATCCAAGTCCTCCTTATTCCCGAAGAGTGACGGCTAATCCTGCTTCTACACCTAGCAGTAACTTTGGATTGTTTAAAGGTGCTGCAAATAACTCAAGTTCAAATATTTCTGGTAAGAGGGGTCAATCAGATAGAGATGACGGGCGGTGGAATGTACCTCCTACTGAGGATGTAATGGATGTCTCTTGGAGGTAAAGGTTTTGATTTATACTCTCATTCTCTTACTCTCTTGCAATCTCCCGTGTTGTTCTTTGAATGATTTTATACGCCCTTTTAGCATCAGATGGGGGGAAATTTTCCTATATCATTTTGTCACTTTGTTTCCTATTTCTGGATATTTGCAGCCATGGAGAGAGATCTTTTGAGGACAGAAATGCACAAGTGGGGCTAAGATGGAGATCTGATGAAACGAGTGATGATGAAGAGCAGTCTCCCAACATAACCATGGAAGTTGGTGCAACCCCTGTAAGGGGACATAGGAGGAGATTCACGAGAAGATGAAAGAACCTCATTGGCCATGTATTTCACCATTCTGTTACCTGATTCTTGTTCTTCCCATACCTAAAGCGACCCAGTCCCAGTAATTTTGTGGGGGGAGAGTATCATCGCTTGTGTTGCAACTGTCACCCTTTTTATTTGAGAACAAGGTACAGCTCTTCTCTTGTCTAGAAGTCATGAATATCAAAGATTCCGAGGGGCAGATAATGAACCATACTTTGTCTTCTTGATATGAGTTTGAGAAATGGACCAATTAATGAAGGATGACCCATAATTTTTGTATTCTTTTCAAGACTTCCTGTTCCTTCCCGTATCAAGATAATTGAATGTTACTATCTAGCCAATGTTGAATGTTAGATAATTGAAACAGAACGTAGAGTTATTATATTGCAGTTGGATTGAACAAGTTGTCAACCAATTACATCAACAGCCAAAGATAATTTCTTTTTGTCTATAGTTTTATGTAGAAACTTGGAGAAGGGAAAGAAACTCATTTAACATTGAACATGATGAATGTTAAAGGTTACAACATTGGATTTTATTTGCGTTGTAAAGTATTGGGGGTTGCTATTTGAAAACAAGTAGAAAATAGTTTAACAGATAAATATGATTTAATACCTTGTGATATAAATTATCGTGTATTAAGATTGCTTATATTTATATCATTGATACGAAAAAAAAAGGTGATACTTGTCAGCTAGTAAAGTCTATAAACTTGGTATTAAAAATTAAAGAAAAATTCTAATAAAAATCTAAAAGAATAAGTAATTTAAATAAAATTTAGCGATAAAGAATTCAATATATTAGAAGAAGTTTTGGTTTTCAACCTTATGAATGAAAAGAAATATATTAAAAGAGTTTACCTTTGGTGTAGGATTTGATTCAATTCAAACTAGGCCTTAGATTTAATTTGAAATTAAGGGCTCAAAAAAACAAAGGGAAATCGGATCATGTGCAGAAATAAAATAACTCTTAATGTGGTTGAAATAGGGTACTGACCGTACATCTGTTTAGGGTAATCACGTGGAATCACTGCATTGATGTCCTCTATTTCAACAGTTGGCAGCATTTTTACACATGCCATCAAACTTGAGACCGACAGACAGATATCCAACTCCATTTTCTCCTGCTTTTTGTTTTTATTTCTTTCCTTCGCCTGCTTTTTTCCTTTTAATAATACTCATATATTCTAAAGCATTATCATCTACACCAAAACATTGGGTCAATATTCTTCTTCTTTTAACTTGCTAGTTAATGTTTAATTTTTCATTTTGAAGTGTGATTAAAATATATTATTTTTTCGAGTTTTATCTTGTTCTTATAATTTATAAAAATATATATGTTATTTTTTCAAAATTTTAAATTTATATTAAATTATTATGAACCCAAAAATAAAAATAATATTCTAGCACAATAAATATAATTGTTGGATAAAAACCAAAAGGAAAAAAGGTTGAAGCTTATAAAATCTTCATGAACCAAATGAAAGAAAGAAAAAGAGAGAGTATAATTTGTCATTGACATCTACACAATCCAACCATCTAGTTTCTATGCACCCGCCTAAAAGAAGTATAAGAAAGAAATAGAGAGAGAGGGACAAAATAATTGAAAAAATATTTGTGATTTTGGATAAAGCTTTGTATAATAATGTAGCCACAAAGAGGGAGGGATAAAAAAACAAAAATTCCGCAATAAATCCATTTATTTTGGGGCTACAACTTATCTTATATGCTATTATACGCTAGAATATACTTTTGAATAATTTTTAATATATTGGAGATTATTAATTTTAGAGTATTAATATATACATTTTTAATTTAATTAGGATTATGAATAATTTATAAAATATATTAAAATAACACGTGTATTATATCTAACCAACTACTCTTTTTTTTTAAATATTTTATTTTCAAAAATATTTTTCGTCGTACACATATCATTATAAAGTCTTTCATTTAATTATGATTTCTCTTTTAATCATCAATGTAGTAATATATTATTTTTCAAATTTGTAGAGTACTCATTTGTAATTTTTATGATTTTATTAATTAGTTAAATTATTATTTATAATAACATTTTTCATGTTGGATATAATTAAATAGTTAATTTGATAATAAAATTTATAATCTCAAATTTATATATTAATTGTTAAATTGTTATATATATATATTAGACACCAAAACATTTGGGGTAAAATATAAAATTGGCTAAATAATTAAAAAAATAAATGTTGCTCACTATCATATAATTTATCGATAACTTTCTCTTTATTTTTTATTTTTTTATGTAATATATTTTTTAACCCCACATTCAGTGTGATAAATTATAGAAATAAAAAAAAAACTCATATTGAGGGTAAACTCTCCACACCAGTGGCATGATTATATCAATTTGACCAAAGGAACGGCTAAAGATCCTTGATATTCCTTACACCCGCAAAGCACCAGATCATTTCATTTCCACTATAAGATAATAACATCGAATGGATATTGTCTGTCTTTCCATTTTTCTCTCCTATAAATAACACAGCCGCAGTGAGGAACCAGATAACGGGGAAAAAACCTGGTCTTTTTTTTTTGTTGTTGTTCAAAAGCAAAGCCCTAACTCGCATGCTGTTTGGATCTTAATCGTCAAAGATCCGATTCATATTTGTCTCTGATCTGATCCAAAACAAAACCACCCGGCCTTTGAGAAATGACGCGTCGCTGCTCGCATTGCAGCCACAACGGGCACAACTCCCGAACCTGCCCGAATCGTGGCGTCAAGTTGTTCGGAGTTCGGTTGACTGACGGGTTGGTTCGGAAGAGTGCCAGTATGAGTAACTTATCCCAATTCGCCGAGTCGAATTCTGGCGGGCATAACGGGAATGGGTCGGGTTCGCCCGGTGAAGGTCCGGATCACGCCGATGGTTATGCTTCCGAGGATTTTGTCCCTGGATCGTCTTCGAGTCGTGATAGGAAAAAAGGTTTCATTCTTTTAAGGGTTAATTTGATTCTCGCTTCTTGTTTTTGCTCATTTTACGTAATTTCATTATTTGTTTTATTGTTGAAGTTTTTATGTGGTGGGTAATTAGATTAAGGACTACGAGCGATGGTATGAGAAAGTGTTCCGACTTCCGAGTCTTTAAGTATTTGCTTTGACTATATATATATTGCTCTGAGTACTGTGATCTTGTGGGATTTTTACATTTTTAGTTTTTTACTTTTATGCTTCCACGATTTCATTGTTCCGGGAGTTAAGGTAAAATTGTTTTTTTTATGGTGAATTTGTTTTTTTTTTCTTTTGATTGCGGTAAAGTGGGTTGTTGATGAATTAAGAAATGGATCGGATAACTTAAAGCCTTTAATGATGATGTAGAATATGTAAAGATATTTGAAATGGTGGACAAGGAAAGATTGTAAGCACTGGGATGGGATGCATATAATCTGAAATATATAATCCAAAAGATTTGTTGGTTGTTTATGATGTGAAGTTTATGGGGTTAAATGTCCCCCCTTTCCAAAGGAATGATTATCAGGTCTAGTATCACTGAGTTTTGAACTTAATATAATGTTTACACACATACACATATTTTTGCTTGGTGGTTGCTTACATTTTTCTATTTTTGGATGATCCTCTAAAAAAAATGATCATAGATCTGCCGCGGTTGACATTAGAAGTCTAGAATTTACAAGGTAAAGTGATGGATAGGTGACTGCTTTGCAGTCATTGATCTATTGAAGTGATAGTATAGCGACCTTGTAGTTTCTGCAGTTATTGAATTGAGTTCTAATTTGTTTTGCAGGTGTCCCTTGGACTGAAGAAGAGCATCGGATGTTTCTACTTGGACTGCAAAAGCTTGGGAAAGGTGATTGGCGTGGAATCTCTCGCAATTATGTTATATCAAGGACTCCTACTCAAGTGGCTAGCCATGCTCAGAAATATTTCATCAGGCAGTCCAATGTTTCTAGGAGAAAAAGACGTTCCAGCCTTTTTGATATTGTAGCAGATGAAGTTAGTACCCTTCTCTCTATTAATGATACCTCAATTGTCATATATGAGCAACAAATTTGACTCCAAAAAATTTGGTTGACCATTTGAATCTCCAATCACTTTTGATTATTATAAGAAATTGGAGTAGGAATGATTATGAATATGGTGAATATAACCTTGAGATTTCAATTTATTGCCTGTGAAAATTTTGTTTCTTTATTGTTGGAATTTATCGTTAGTGCACTTGGTTTGCCTATAAATATTGATTTTGAGAAGAAATTCTCAGATGCTTTATTTTCCCACGCGTTTCAAATGGGAGGCTGCAGTTGTTCCTATCTTCTGTGTTGCTCCGACTCTTCATTTTTCTTGAATTCTTGAAGTGTCTTTGTGTGATATTTACGTTCCATAGATATTCAGATATGGGATTGAGTTATATATGACCCTTCAGTGACCATCAGATGAGGGTGAGGATGGTGAAGGGTCAAGAGTGGGGAGTTGTCCAGGGGCTTGATTTTGGTGGGTTTGGGCCGTGAAGAACTTTGTTAAATTTGGTTAACTGTTAGTTTGGCTGGGGATTAAACAGTGAAGGACTTTGGTTGAGAGGGAGGGAGATGAAGGTGAGTTAGAGTTGAAAAGTAGTGGTGAAGCTGAGGATAGTTGGGGCTAGGCAATAAAGGGTTTTGTTTGTGGTAGATGAAGCTGGCGTTGGTCAGGTGTGGTGGCTAGTAGACAATGGTGCAACTGAATGGGGATTTTGGTTCTGACGCTCACACGCAAGTCTAGTGAACATAACTTATTTTAATCTAGTTATTTTGGGGTGTCCAGTTATTCTAACTTGGTTTTTCTAGAGATAATAGGTTTATACCAATTACTTACTATGTCCATATTAGTATTCTTCAGTGGATTGGTTTCTGGATGCAATTTGTCTAATTGATCATTTTCCTCATATCACTTTCTTGCAGTCGGGTGACACACCAATGGTATCACCGGATTTGTTCACTGCAAACCACCCACTGGACGAAACGCAGAGCAATGACCAGTTGCCTATTCCTCCTCCATTGGATGAAGAAGATGAATCAATGGATTCCAACAACTCAAATGATGGGGAATCAGTTCCTCATCCAACGTCGGAGATCTCGCAACCCTGTTACCCAGTAGTATATCCTGCTTACTTCCCACCATTCTATCCATTTTCATTTCCATATTGGATGGGTTACAACACAGAACCAACTAAGACCGACATGCATGAAGTGGTGAAGCCAACAGCAGTACATTCAAAGAGCCCGATCAACGTGGATGAGCTGGTGGGCATGTCTAAATTGAGCTTGGGAGAATCTATCGGTGATAATGGCCCATCCTCTCTTTCATTGAAACTTGATGGTTCATCCAGACAGTCTGCATTCCATGCCAATCCGTCGTCACGTAATTCAAGTGGGAGTCCAATCCATGCAGTTTAAGCTCCCACCTTTATGTTCAACTACTACCTTAGGGTTAGCTCAAGGTCTGTGAGCAGTACAGGTTATTGTTTATAGAAGAATAATTATGTGCAGTATGTGTTTTTTTTTTTTAGTTATACATTTGTAGCATTTTGTCAGAAATATATTTGAATCTTTTAACTGTGTTCGTCATGATTTGCTTAATATTTTGCGCTGTATCCTCTCAGCTGCATTTCGAGAATCACATCCAAAGGAGAACTTAGGAATACACCCAACAGCAATATATAGACCCTCGTTCTTTGTTACCAACGGTTCTTGCGACAGTATTGCAAGTAGCAGCACTTTTAGCGGTAGGTTTTTTTAAGCACGATTCTTGGACAGCCTCTGTTGACATCATTATTTAGAACTTCAAATTTTGGGTGTGTTTCTCTCACTTTTGGATTGCTTTGTGGAGGTTCGTCAGGTATGTTTACTTCTGCTAAAATCAAATAAACCTACTTCAGTTAATCGCTCAACTATCAAAATTACTTCAATTAAATTTTAATTATTATTAGTTAATTTGATTCAAAAACAGATAATTAATCGAAATTAATTATATATAGACAATGCTTGGGTTAATTGTATTTAATATCAAATATATTTTTAATTAATTATCTTAATTTTAAAATAATAATGGATAATATTAATTTTTTTGAAATAATATTTGATTTTGTGCAGTAATTTTAAAAATATTTAATGTAATTAATTAAAAAATTTGTTTAAAATTATATATTTGGAAAAAATTATAAAAAATATTTTTAATATGATTTTGAAAAAATGTTTATTAAAAGTGAAGATGTAAAATAAAATATATATTTAAATTAATTTTATAAAAATACTTATAGAAAAAAATATTTATTAACATAATTAAAAAAATGAAGAAAACGTTTTTTTTTACTTTGTAAAATATTGCCTCATTTTAAATATTAAAGTTGATGATGTGTCAAGTATTGAGAGTGTGAAAATATTAAAACTTGTGAATAACTTTAATTATACAAAATATGAAGGATTTAATAATAAAATTTAAAAAATTATACATAATTTTAATGTGAAGATATTAAAAAAATTACTTTAAGCATTGATATTGAATTTTGTAGGGAAAATATTATTAGGGGTTAATTGTAGAACTTGATAATGACAAACAACCTAAATATGAAAATATAAAAAAATAATCTCATTAGTCTACTTTCTTCGTTTGCTCTAAAAACTTACTTATATATATTAAAATTTTTACTTTGAATTTATCCAAAAATACTTGATTGATATATGAATTTTTTTTACTTAAATGATACATGAACTTATATTTCGTGACACATATTATCTTAATTTATGAACAACGTTAATTTTTAAATATTAACGTATAGTTTAGCCCTTGAATTAATCTTTAAATATTTAATTAATACTTAAATTTATCAAAAAATAATTAATTAAAGCATGAACTTATCCAAAAATATATATATTTTAATTTATGTCCACGGTAAGACTAACCATCAGTGTTGTTAGTGCAAAAGCCTAGATATCTTTAAGCAGAATATATAGTATATATCTATAAGCTCAATACGTATAAACCAAATGGGCTTTATATCTATTGATATGATGGGTCAAAGAAAAAATATTATGAAATATAATCTTAATGTGATGTTTTTTTGTTATTGTCCTGAATATTATTTTTAACGTAACTAGCAGGTCTCCCGTGCTTCGCTCTAAATGAAATGATAATATAATTATGAAATAATTATACCAATTGGATACTCAATAATAGTCGGTACAACAATCATAATTACCGATTAAGTTTTAGTTTAATTGTTATGAGTATTGTTATTAATTTAAAAAGATATGGATATGAGTACACTGAAGCACATTATGTTCCTATTTATGAATTGAGTTTGGGGAGGAGCTATAAACAGTTTTAAGCATTGTATCAAAAAAAACATATATATGATTAGAATCTATAATGAGATTATTAAAATAATAACCATATCGCTTTTACCACTAGAGACTAAGCCAATTTTTTATTCTTAGAGAGAGTTTAATTATAAATTTTTAAGGAGTCAAAATATAATTTTATTATTGTATAATTTATTATTTCATAATTTTTTAAAAATTAATTAACTTTTTATCTTATTAAAAGTCAAAATATAATTTTATCATTATATTAACTTGTAATTTTAAAATTTTTTAAAGTACCTGTCCTATGAAATATGCTTTGAATTTTTTTTCTCCAAAATCTCTCTGATACTCTATTTTATTAGTTTGTAATTTCTCTTCATCTAAACAAAATAGTAAAAATAAGCAATGAAATACAATAAATTGAAGGAATTAGAAAAGTATAATTTTATTTTTATGTTTTCATGATTTTATAATTGATCGCTAGTTATCAATCAAATTCCTACTAGAATAATAAATTAAGTTATCGAAATTGAGAATAAAGATTTTATAATACATTTTACAAATTTTTGTTTACAATAAATTTTAAAAAAACAATAGGTGAAATTAAAAAAAATATTACTAAAAATTAAAATATGATAGTTTAATAAAATGAAGAGAACAATATTTCTGTGCTAGTAACATCGCGAACCTTACAAATACCGATTTCGAATTGAAGATACCTACCGACATTTATAGGAAGTTATTGAACCAAAAGCCAGTATGTTATTATTTACTATAGGAAAATTGTCAACATTTAAAAGGTTGATGCCCGTACATTAAGTTGGACCAATTGATTGCTACCATGTGTTTCCTCTCCTACCACAATTGACAGACAGCTGACTGATTTTTGTATCCGTAACCTATGGGCTTATCTATAATATATATATATATATATAATTACGAGATTAAACAGAAAATTGAATCGAGGAAATTATTTTTTGTTTTATAATATTATTAAGTTAATATTATAAATTGTTTATTATGGAATTCTAAATATTAGAAAAATATTTTGTTTTTATGTTATAATTATAAATTTTAAATAGATAAAGTCATAGTATTTTTGAAATAGATTTGTATTCATAATAAATTATAATTATATATTAATTAAATTAAGATTATTTACTAGCATTGCATGCATTTCATTCAACATCTAAAGAAAATCCAAAAATAAAAAGTTGTTATTGATAGTTTTTAACAATTTAATTTTTAAGAGACGAAAAATATTATTTATAATGTATTATGCTTATTAATTAGTAACAAAAAATAAGAAAATTAAAATTAAATAGCAAAAAGTCATGGCTAATATACTAAAACGCCCTTGAACTATTATACATTATTTAAATAAGTCTTTATGTTATTTTTGTAGCTAAATAAACCGTAACCTATAATTTTTACTCATGAAAGCTTTTGGTTTTAATATAGAAATAAAAATATTTTGATTTTTTAAATTAATTTGTATTTTATGGTGATGTAAATTTGATGAAAATAGTTTATTCAATAAAAATAAAATAACATTTTAAAATTTCTTGAAAGTGTTTATATACATAACACAATAATTCTTTTGAAAATTTTGATTACTTCTTTAAATTTTATGTCAATGTTAAAAGTGTACACAATTTCTACTACAATAAGAAATTAAAAGCTTAAAATTAAAAAATATTACTTTAATATTAAAATTAAAGACTATTATGAATAGAAATATAGAGTAAAGCTTATTTAATTATAAAAATAATATACAGATTTATTTAAATAAAATGTAATAGTTTAAGAGCTTTTTTAATATTTCATCAAAATATTTATCTAAAATTATTCAGTTTTTTAACATTGTACGGTTACTTTGATTATGATCTAAAATTCTTTTATTATTAAATACAATGTATTTTAATTTTCTTTAAATAATGATTAACTATTGAATATATAACCAGGTAAATTTACATATAACCACCTGATTTATCATAAAAAAATTATTTAGTAACGATTTTATTTTTAAAAAATATTAAGGAAATAGTAATTTAAAATATTTAGTTTTTATATAAAAATAAAATCATTTTGCTAAATATTATATATAATATTTTTCACTGAATTACCTTATTCATAATAGAATTTTAATTCAATTATTAAAAGATTATTATTTTAATAAGATAATAAATATTAATTTAAATTTTTTATATAATATATTATCTCAAATTCACCCTTTGAACTAAAACTCTAACTAGTCTGTCATAGCAAAAAAAAAATCGAGCCAAGACATCGGAGTCCATCAGTGAAGGTATGGTCATTTAATAAGCCAGCTAACTAAAGGATGACTTCATAAATATATTATAAAAATTGTAATTTTTTTTCATTGATACTTGTGCCATATTCTTTTTGAGATTAAATAAAAAATTAATATTTCCACAAAAAGAAATAATGCTATACTTCAATTTTAATAGGGTAAATTCTCAAAATAGTCAATTATATTTAATTCAGATTATATTTTTAGTTATTTATGTTTAAAATAATACGTTTTAATCACTTATATTATCGTTTTGTAATGAATTAATCTTTCTGTCGTTAAATTTTTTTTACCTCTCAAACGATAATCCAACGTGATAATTAAAATAAATTTTAAATACCTAATTGAATGTCTAGTCAAGTAAATTAATTAATTTTTTAATTAATTAAAAAATGTTAATTTAATTTTCCAAAATAATTAAAACCAATGCATCAGATTAATACTTGAACTGAAAAAAACCCCTTGATTTCTTTTTTCTTTTAGTTTGTGTTTCCATTTTAATTGAAAAATCATTTATTTTCATAATTAGATTTTTTTATTCAAAATGGAAGAACAAATAATTGATTAAATGGACAGTCCAAGAAGGGATTATAGTAAGTAATGGGTTTTTTTCTTCTTTACTTAGATTTTTGGTTTAAATATTATGTTTTTTTTTGAAAAAAAGTGATTAATCTTTTAATGTTTTTCTGTATATCTGACAAACAAAAAAGATATGTTTTATTTTTATTTGTTTATTATGGGCAACCATAATAACAAATGAATATAAAGGTTAGTGCATCCAATTTTTTATTCTTCTTCTTCTTCTTCTTTGTCGTTTTGCTCTTCTCTAATGGCAACAAAAAAAAAATCCAACTATTGCTTCTTTTTAATATGGAGAAAATTGAGTTTTTGGACAAATTTTTGTATTCTATTTTCATAAAAAAAAATTTAACTTTTCTATCATAGTTGGACATTTACGTTGACATTTAAAATCTATTTTAATTGTCATATTGGATTGCTGTTGGTAACAAATCTTAACGATAGAGTGATAATTTCGTAATAAACGATAACGTAAGTAATTAAAACGTAATATTTCAAACATAAATGACTAAAATGTAATCTAAGACAAAAGAAGAATAAGACTATTTTAACAATTTACCCAAATTAATATCGTATTTTGAATTTGATATTTTTTCATATTCTTAATTCAATAATTGAAAATATACATTGGCAACAAAATTAAAATTTATTAAAAATATTCATTTTATAATATTAAAGACGACAGCTTAATTTTGAGATTTTCAGTATTGAAGGCATTTCTTTCCTAAATTTCATTTCTATATTTTCCTTTTATGAATTAATTTTTTTGATTGAACATAAGCTTATAATATTAAGCCAACATCAGTCCTAATGTAAATTATCATCAGTCACCGATGAATACGTGGCTTGTTCACCTCCTCTTTTGATTACTGGAAACCAGCTATTTACCGTTCAAAAAAAAATTATCGTCAGTTACCAACGACTGTCTTATATTTGAGAGGATTAGGGCTATGTTTGAAAGGGTTCGAGACCGAAGATATGCAATTAGTAATTGTCAGAATCTACAGTTTCCTTTTTCATTTGGACATAAATCCGTTCACATTTCCAGTTTTCACGTGTCTTTTTTTTTTTTTTTTAAATTTCTCAATATTTCATTAAGAAAAGAAAGTAATGTTCGAGAAGGAAAGGAAATCAACGTCAATATTAACTAAATTTAACTAAAATCAAACCCGCCGCTCTTTATCTTTATATACTATAGTGAAGCCCCTAACCGAACTCAGAGGCCTATCTATAAGGTCATTCCTATTTAGTTTCGTTGTTCCTTTTTTGCTTTTTTTTTCTTTTCGCATTGTGTATTTTTTTTTATCATTATTTATAACCAATCTGAAATTACAGAATACGAATTCTCTTGCTTTTTTTCTTGAAGTTTCAATTTGAATCGAGAAAAAGAAAATGGAGGCTTTGGATTACCACGCGGAAGAAAGGAGCAAGGCAGAGTTCGATTTGGAAGAGATGAAGATCGTTTGGGCTGGTTCTCGTCAAAACTATGAAATCTCCGATCGAATGGCTCGTCTCGTCGCTAGCGATCCGGTGATTTATTTTTTTTACTCGCCTCTTTTTTTTCGTTTTATATGATGAATGCAACGTTTATGTTTTAAGAATTTTGTTTTTTTTTAATAACTTGAAGCCATGTGAAATTTATATTTTTTTTACTTTCTTTATTTTAACGATTTTTCTTCTATTTTATTGCTAAATTTTGTCCTTTTTTTCCTCTTTTGATTCACATGTCAGTTTCCTCTGTGTTTGATTTCGAGGATGGAACTGAAATGCTTATTATATTTAAACGGAATTTCTAACAACAGAAACATATTATAGTTTTAACGTTTGTTAATTCGTTTCTGAGCTATTTTTCTTTCTGTTTGATTCCCGAGAATATGTAGGAAAACAATGGAGCTAAAGTTTGGCGTCTTGTTCGCTTGTTTTCAATTGGATTAAAAAGATACTGTTTAGAATAATCTTTTATAGTTTACATTCATACGGCGCGTTTTTAGTCTTTCTTTGAAGTAATGTGTAATGTGTAACGTGTTTTACTGTTTGTTTCTCACGAACCTGTTAGAGCAAAATTCTAGATTACTAAATTTTCCCTCCTTCAGTGACCTAAACTAAAGGATTAGATTCAGTATTCTTTTTTGGAATTTTAATGTTATTCTTTAATAATTTAAGTAATCATGTTGCTATCTTCTTAAGGTCTTTCGAAAGGATAACAGAACTATGCTAAGCAGGAAGGACTTGTTTAAAGATACTTTGAGAAAAGCTGCTCATGCATGGAAGCGGATAATTGAGCTTCGTCTCTCTGGTTTGTTTTCAGCTGGTTTTCTCTTCCTCTAAGTTGATTTTTCCCTCGCGTATCTGATTTATATTAAAATCTTCTTGTAACAGAAGAGGAGGCCCATATGCTAAGGTCTTATGTGGATCAGCCTGCTTTCACAGATCTTCACTGGGTACGTTCTGTTTTTCTTTTACTGTTTCTGTGCTTCACAGCTACTGTACATGCCATTTAAATGCTAATCGTCTTATAAATGCTTGAAAAGCACCGAATATGTTGATTAACTTATTTAGTTTGCTGAATCTAATATAAAATTATGGTCTCTATTATGCTCATATCTGTATTTGAAACACTTAGAAAAAGGAATTGGAAGTTATTTTTTTTTTAACCTGCTAATGTGTATTCTCTTTATAGGGAATGTTTATACCTGCAATTAAAGGACAAGGAACTGAGGAACAGCATGAGAAGTGGTTGCCAATGGCATATAAGATGCAAATAATTGGATGCTATGCACAAACTGAACTTGGTCATGGCTCCAATGTCCAAGGGCTTGAGACTACTGCAACATTTGATCCTCAGACTGATGAATTTGTCATTCATAGTCCAACATTGACTTCAAGCAAAGTGAGTAATATGTTTAACAACCCTTTAACCAATTCTTTCTTTCACATTGATTATTTACATCACTCTAGCAATATATTAGGAGAGGTTCTTCAATTGTTTTCTCAATGCTTTTTGGCTAAGACTCCCTTTAGTCCACTCTCTTCCGCTTCTTGTGTGCAATGCGTTGTTTTCTTATTGGAACCCTATATTATTTGTAAAAGGTTTGAATCTTATATTGATCTTCCTGTATTTCTTGACTTCACGCTCTCTAATTGGCTTTTTGTCATTACTAGTGGTGGCCTGGTGGATTGGGTAAAGTGTCCACACATGCTGTGGTCTATGCTCGTCTCATAACAGGTGGGCAAGACCATGGAGTGCATGGTAAGTTCTAAACTTATTAAGTTATTTTAGCTGGTATTTCAGATATTAATTCAGGAATTCCTGTTTTCAGGTTTTATTGTCCAGCTGCGTAGTTTGGATGATCACTCACCTCTTCCAGGCATAACAGTTGGTGATATTGGAATGAAATTTGGAAGTGGGGCATATAACAGCATGGACAATGGTCTTCTGAGATTCGATCATGTGCGCATTCCAAGGAACCAAATGCTAATGCGGTTTGTTCTCTAACCATGCCTCTATACGTCTTTGTCTCTTTTGACTTCTACTTGTTTTCCGAAGGCTAATATATCAATTGTCATTTGATGTTTCTCTGGTTGCCCATTCTCTGGAGAGAATTTGAGGAAACTTATAATTTTAGAATTCATTAGTGGGAAGCATCTTCTCAAGAAATTTTTCTTGGATAATTTCTGCAATGAGCAGTTGTATCAGTGAAGTTAGAAAGATGCAAATTTTCTGCTACTTCTCTTAACCCTATAGAAGTTTTAGACCGCTCAGAAAAATTCTTTCCTCAATAAAAGAAGACCACCCAAAAGAAGCCAATTATAACTAAGTTGAAGCGCCACTCTTATATCGTAATTTTCATGGACAAACGAGTTGACTGTTCTGAAGTTTGCTTTTCCTTTTCCTCTCCAAACATCTCAGTGTTTCACAGGTTACAAGAGAAGGGAAATTTGTGCAATCTGATGTGCCTCGCCAGCTGGTTTATGGCACTATGGTCTATGTCCGACAAACAATTGTATCTGATGCTTCTTGTGCTTTAGCTAGGGCAGTTTGTATTGCAACAAGGTACAGTGCTGTTCGTAGACAATTTGGTTCCCAGAATGGCCGTCCAGAGACTCAGGTACCATGTATTGGATCTTATACACATATGCATGCTGTTTCAAGTATGGGTTGCTGCTATACACGGCTACCTTCTATGATTACTTGTAATGAATTTTTCTTTCCTGTAGAAACTTCCCAATAAATGTGACGAAGAATCTCTGATTTGCTGCCTGCTGTATTTTCAGAATTAATTTTTCATGCGCTGAAACTGATCCATTTTTTTTTCGTTTATTTTGTTTCAGGTGATTGACTATAAAACTCAGCAAAGCAGACTCTTTCCTTTGCTTGCTTCTGCCTATGCTTTCAGATTTGTTGGTGAGTGGCTGAAGTGGCTATACGCCGATGTGACACAAAGATTGCAAGCCAATGATTTCTCGACATTACCTGAGGCTCATGCATGTACTGCAGGGTTAAAATCTATGACTACTTCTGTAACTGCAGTATGTTACTTTTACCAACCTTCACCACTCTTGTAATTTATTAATTACTTTTCTGTAGCTCTAATAACTTTTATCGTTGGCTAGTTAACATTGCTTGTGTTACCATTTTGATGGCACAAACAGTCTGTCTATATGTTCAAAAATTTGTGCATTCATTACAGAATGACAGTTAATGACTCAATTATACCTAAGGGTTATTTGGGTTTTTTTATTTTGGGGGGATGCTTTTAGCTTGAACAAAATAAATATGGTTGCAGGATGCAATTGAAGAATGCCGGAAATTATGTGGTGGTCATGGTTATCTCTCTAACAGTGGGCTCCCTGAGTTATTTGCAGTTTATATACCTACCTGTACCTATGAAGGAGACAATGTTGTGCTGCTCTTACAGGTATGTGAAATGTGAAATAAAAACAATCTTTATTTTGACACCTTTCATCATCTTAATTTTTTTATGGTAGGGGATGAATTCCAATATTCAAATGGAGACTTGATCTGAGTATAATCTGTTTTTAGAATCTTTGACTTCAGTTTCATGTTAGCTAGTCCCTCTTGTGTTTCATGGTGTTTTATAAAGATTTGGATGAATCTGTAGTAAAGAACATGAAAGGAATATATCACAACCGAAAATAGGGAATTAATTCTAAAATTCTTTGATTTTGTGTCGATAATGATTCTCGATGCCGTTTAATGAAAATGTAACTGGAATGTTTCTGTAGGTTGCAAGATTTCTAATGAAAACCGTTTCCCAGCTGGGGTCAGGGAAGAAGCCTGTTGGAACAATTGCTTACATGGGACGAGCAGAACACCTCATGCATTGCCGCTGTGAAGTTGAAAGGGGTATCTTTTATATGTTTATTCTCTTGAACTTGTCTGCAATTTATAATTTCATGTCTCGGAAGATTGAAAACATTTGTTTTTATAAACATTAATTAGGATTCGTCCTATCTCTATCAGTAAATTGGCCACTCATTGTTGCTTTCTTAACAGTTTTGAGCCTTTTTTCCATTCTATTCACAAACTATTGCCAAGTACTGGGTATACATGGTGCCAGTCTTGTATTAGTTTGTGCTTATTGACAATTACTACCTGTTTAGGTAAATAAAAATACTTCATTCCTTGTATTGACTCACAGCTGAAGGTTGGCTAAAGCCAAGTGTAATATTGGAGGCATTTGAAGCGAGGGCTTTTAGGATGTCTATTGCCTGCGCAAAAACCCTTAGCAAATTTTCAAACCCAGAAGACGGTACGTCCTTTGTACCTTGATTAAAGTATAAGCATTTTATCAGTATCTTTCATTGACATGTTACTCAACCAAGTTCTCTTTTGCATGGTTCGTTACACTTTCAATTCTTATCAGAAAATTTTGGCATACTGTGAGTCAAATAATTTAAAACTTTGGATGAATTTTTCAATGAACATCATTTTGTTATGATTGTAAACAAATTTTTAAATGCTGTTAGTCTAAGGCTGTGCAGTAGCCTCTCCTTTGAAATCGTTGGTGTCCATATGTTTGACGTGCTTTCACTTTCTCTTTGTTTGTCTTCAGGTTTTTCTGAACTTTCGCCTGATTTGCTTGAGGCTGCAATTGCTCATTGTCAATTAATTGTTGTTTCCAAGTAAGCCTCTCCAGTCTTTTCTATCTTTGTTTTCCCTTTCAGAATGTGTTTGATTTTTTTTTTTTTTTGGGGGGGGGGGGGGTGCAAAATTAATACTAATTTTCTATGTTTTAAAAATTGAAAAATTCCTTTGGTAAATAGAAATAAAAATTTGTACCAGAGCCAATTCATCTAAAGTTAAAAACCCTTGCTTTCATTATTTTCACTTTTATAAAGCATCATTTTTAAAGATATCAACCAAACACGTTTTCTTCAATGCTTTTCATTTTCTAAGAAAAAGGAAAACAAAAATGGCCTTTGTTTCTTGAAATCAAAGGGAGCCTAAATTTCTCACTGTTGATTGGTTTTTTGGATGGAAGGAGCTGAACTCGAGCCCTCGTAAAATATTAAATTTCATGGCATTTTTAAAGGAATTACTGACCAAAGTTGAAGGAGATCCCACTTATTGTTGGTTGCTACTTTTTGTTTTCTGAAAAAGTTCTCTAAGTTAGTTCCTTGTGTGTTTTCAGGTACATTGAGAAACTGCAACAAGACATACCAGGGAAAGGAGTGAAAAGACAGTTGGAGATTCTCTGTAATGTATATGCTTTGCATCTTTTACACAAACATCTTGGTGATTTCGTCACAACCGGCTGCATAACCCCGAAGCAAGGTGCACTAGCAAATGAACAGCTGAGATTGTTGTACTCCCAGGTTTGTTTCAATAATGCAATTTAGTTAATAGGTTGCCCAGCGTGAAAAGCCTGCTGCAAATCCGCCAGTTCTCATCTCATTTTCTTCTCAGGTCCGTCCAAATGCCATTACCCTTGTAGATGCATTCAATTACACTGACCACTACCTTGGCTCGGTCCTCGGTTGCTATAATGGAAACGTTTATCAAAGGCTTTATGAGGAAGCATGGAAGGATCCTTTGAACGATACAGTCGTGCCAGATGGTTACCTCGAATATATTCGGCCAATATTGAAGCAACATATTCGCACTGCAAGACTCTAACAAACAACCAAAGCACCGTGCCGTTTTAAACAGTATATTAAGGCCATTAACGAATAAAGTTATGAGATATCTACCACCTCAAAGGTCGGGTATCGCTGCTCTAGGACTTCTAGTATCTCCGATCTCTTGGATTATGGCAGTAGTTATTTACTTAAAAATCGTGGTGTGATAAATTTAAGGATATACTTTTACAGACAGGAGTAATAAGCTCATTATTTATTTTATGTTTTCTTGGGATTTAAAAGCAAACTTCAATTTTGTTTATAAACATTTTTTTTGAAGTGCGATCATCTAGCTACAATATATAATTCAAGAAACCTGCAAGTCTCTTCAAAATACTGATATTAATATTTAATATCGTATCATGTGGTATATAATACGTATATAGACAAAAGTTACATCCATTTATACTTTTATGCTAATATAAAATTTGAATATCATATCAAATGTATAAATTGAAGGATGAATTAAAGGAGATTCTATCAATAGGGTTAGAATTTTGGTCATTGGGTGCCAAACAAAGTGTTCAACCACTATTTTCTTATGCTGCTGCCAAACTTTATGTGTGGCAAGTTACTTTTCAATTGCCCAATATATCATTTATAGATAAATATTATGAAAACAATTTGATTAAAGGAAAAATAAACAAAGAAGTTGAAAGAGTGAAAAGAAACTGCCAAACGGAAGATAGGTTGGTACTTAAATAATTGAAACTATTTAGAGGGTTTTTTTTTTTTTTTAGGATAACAAATACAAGGAAGAAAAAACTAGATAGATAAATAGAAAACTACAGTTAGGGTCACGGTTAATTCTGGCCAGAACTTTGATGCTTCCCTTTTCGTCCACTTTTCATTGTAAAAGTAATGACATCAAGTACATTTAATCTCTCAGTGCAATTGAGTTTGCTTCCCTTAAGAATCCTTGCTCTGAAAGATGCAATACGAGACTTTTAGTTCCAATAAATTTGTGAGGACGAAGCAGAGGTTCCTAGTGATACCATTATTCTGATGAAAACCTCATCTATGCATACAAATTGCCTTGATATCTGGGGGGTTTTGAAAGGAAAACAACACCCACCAATGTGTTGTCTTCTTCAGCTTAGGAAGAAGCACCAATTGATCAAAGGAGGCTAAAACCTTTTCCCTTACCTTTTATTTGGATTGCACTGAAATAATGTAAAGGAAAGTAACACCCTTTTGTTTGGATGACTTATTTTATTTAAAAGAAAGTAAATAGAGTTGAATTTCCTTAAGCTTTTTTTTTTAAACCGCAATTACATTTTTATCTTGTTAACTTTTTTACATAAATTATTTTATAAAAAATATATAATTGAAAAAAAAGCACTATAATTAATCATTTATTCGACTTTTCACTGTTTAATTAAAGAAATGCGATAAAATGTTCATTACTAATTTTAGTCATCCAAAGAAAATAAATATACATTATATCTTTCTTTAACCTGCTTTTATTTCTTTCTTCGGCTTTTAATCTTTTACTTGGCAGGGTAGACTTTTCGGTTCCCTCCTTTGTGCGATTTTAGAACTTTGCCCCTCTTGTTTTGATAATGTTGAGTGTTTGATTCTTAGTTGCGATGGTTTGATTAGAAAGTGCACGACTTCCATTGTTATGATCAAACACATTCGTAAAAAGATAAATTGATACTATGGCTAATGCCTTCATGTTATGGCTTGATGTTTTGGGTTGTAGTGGTGCTGTTGATTAGCCAATCATCATTATAATAAATAGAGATGAAGTCAAAAAAATTTTTGAGAGGAGTTGAATTTCAATTATAAAATTTGAAGTGAGTTAAAAATATAATTTTAAATTAACTTAAATTAGCTTAAAGGCTAATTTTATTTAGGAGGGTAGGACCCTGCATACCTTATCTAGCTTCGTCCCTGATAATAATTTTAAAATAAATATTATGTCATCTATAAAGATGGGTTATAGTTTTTTATGGATTATCTTACAGGTGTGCAAATTTTAGTTAAAACCGAATTAACCGATTGAATCGATCTAATTCGATTAATTGGTTGGAGATCAGTTAATGATTTTTTGAAAATTCGATTGTTGGTTAGTTTGATTCGAACTCACCGAATAAATCGAACTTAATAATTGATAATACAAATTATATGTAGTTTTAATTCGGATAACTCGATCAAATGTATCGTATCAATTTATTTATTTTATATGTTTTATACTTGTTTTAACTGAAAAAAATATATAAATTTCGATTAACCGACCGAATTAATCAAAATATTTCGATTCAATTAATTTTTTAAATATTTAAACAATTAAAAAATTTTAAAAATAAATTAATACTAATTCAGTTTAATTAACTGTTTCGACATCTCTAATTTTACATTCTTATTCTAAAAACAAAGTTGAATTATTGTTAAAATAATACAATATTAATAAAAGAATTCATTCACAAGAAAGAAACAACATAAATTTCAAACTGAGGCTTCAACCAGCTTTAACTTTATTAGAGCTAAGAAATCTTACCTACGTTTATTTCTTTTCTTTGATTGGCAGAGATTTTAAGAAAAAGGACAACAAATAGCCGTATTAATTCAAATCGGCAACGCAACAGCTCTACGGTACTACCGAAGAGAGTTATGCCGACATTCGGCCTTATCCATCATTTCTCCATCAAAAATCCTCTCCCCCTTAAAAACGCGCCACATTTGCTTCTCCTTTTTATTTAAATTAGAAAAGTTAAAAACACACTCTCTCTCTCTCTCTCTCTCTCTCTCTCTCTCATAAAGCTTAAGGCCAAAACCCTTCCTGCCTCTCTGTTTTTCTATCGCCCTGCGTCTCTCTTTTCCGAGCAAAGCGAAAACCCTAATCTCTTGTTCTTTTCTTAATTTTGCCGTAAAATTTAATAATGCTCCCTCTCTCGTACGCCGTCGATTCCCTTTCACGATCCCAAGACCTGGCCTCTGCAATCCTCGCCTCCACCACTCCCTCCCAAATCTCCGCCACCTGCGCCTCCATCGATTTCTTCCTACAGTCGCATTCAGCTGACCAATCCCGCCATTTCTTCTCCATCACCTTCCCTACCCTAATCTGCAAACTCTTTGGCTTCGATGACGCCTCATCATTGCCTCCTCCGCCACCGTCTCAGAAACCCCCGTCCAATGGCTGGGTCGAACTTGCCTCTCAATCTAGCCTCCCAGATTTATCCTCCAAAATCTTCTCCCTCCTTTCCCCAAACGGAACCTTGATGAACTCAATTTCAGCTGTTGATCGACATTCCCTCGTCAAATACGTTTTCCCTGTTGAACGCCTCCCCGAGTGGGTCCGCTTCATGTTGTCTAACGAAAAATATTGCCGGGTTATATCCGATTTGTGCCCTTTCTTTAAAGGTAAAGTCAAGGAAGATGCTGTTCAGGGCTCTTTATGTCAAATTCAATTGAATGTTTTCGAATACTACCTGTTTTGGTTCGCTTATTACCCCGTTTGTAAAGGGAACAGCGAAAACTTGGACTCGAATTCTGTAAAAAGAAGCAGTAAGTTTAGGTTAGAGAATTGGACACGCTCAATTCGGGGGTTTTCGGGGTCAAGTAAGCGTGAAATGGAGCAAAAATTTGAGGGTTATCTTTATATACAGCTTCTATATGCTTATCTTCGAGCATTTGTGCCTATATTTGATTTGGGTGCTCACCAGCCCTATCGTAGTTCAATTTTGAATTACTCTTTGAAGTGTGATGGTTCTGTTATAGTTCGTGCTGAGTTTTTGGTAAACGTTTTTGTGCATTATTGGTTGGTTGATAATGATTTTTCGCCACTACCTGTTAATGTATGCAAATCCTTTGGTGTGTCGTTTCCGTTTAGGTCAATGTTGGGGGAGATCCCACCAACAAGCGGGCTGGGTGAGGTGGTGAAGTTGTTTGTGAAGTACTTGAATTTAAGCTCAGTGATGAGTACAGATGGGTTTGACAATATTGAGTGTAATGAAAGTCCATGCTGGAGAGTTTCTGGTGGTTTTGATAGTGGGAGGTCAAGGGACTTGGTTTCCTTGTCGCCTAGTGTGTGTTCGGTCGGTTCTTGGAACTCTTGGATACAAAGGCCATTGTATAGGTTTATACTGAGAACATTCCTGTTTTCTCCTGTGGGAACTTCAATGAAGAATACATCTCAGGTGTTCTCTGTATGGGTCAGTTATATGGAACCTTGGACAATCAGCTTGGATGATTTTGCAGAGCTTGATGTGGTTATCAATGGATCAAGTAGAGATGTGAGAAATCAAGAAACAGAGTCTCAAAATTCTGGATATTCGCCTCTATGGCAAGCCTTTGTGCTGTCTAATTTTCTATACTACAGTTCACTGGTTATGCATTTTATTGGGTTTGCGCACAAGTTCCTTCATACAGATCCAGAAGTAATTGCCCAGATGGTATTGAAGGTTTGCTTCTTAACTGTAGCTATTCTGGCATTTGTTTAAGTAAATGTTCTGTATATTACTTCTGATGTAAATATGATGGTCTAGCCATATATATAAGGTTGGTTGAAGCCAAAAATTCTGGTTGCTGTCTGATAACCCTAACTAGTCTGCACTCTTTCCTATGGTTATGGGGTTATTTAAAGGTCTGAGTTTCTGAAAGGACATCTTTTTTTCCCTTCCTTCACATTGTGGAATGCTGATGTATGGAGCTCTCTAGTAGGCAACTCAATTTGGGTTGCTGTGGTGGGGTGCTTCAGTTGTTCTGACCTAGGAGATTAAGCCTAGATTTTGAATTTTTCTAAGCTATGCCCCAAAATTGTATGTGTTTTTGAAGAGTTATGGCATGTGACTTCTAGGGGAAGATATTTCTTTTGATGGCCTTACAATAAAAGTTTGTCTAGGCACGCTAGAAGCCTGTTCATGGTTTTAGGGTACAGATTCCCTCTCATTTTCAATCGTGGTTGAGTATCATTTTATAGGCTCCCAACACTCTGTTCTTAAGGTGTAGTAACAAGAGAAGTATTAAGCTGAATGCTGAAATAAGGCAGATAACACTTTGCACTTGGTAGTGGTAATTTGTATATGTACCTAGGTCTTCTTATGATTTAAGGCAGAATATTCTCTTCTATTTTTCTTCTAAGAATTTTCTCATTCTTTATCTTATTTTACAGGTTATAAGTTTGTTGACATCCTCTAAAGAGCTGGTTGATCTTATAAAGAATGTAGATGTCGTTTTTCATTCTAAACAAGCAGTATCAAGCAAATCAGCACTTAATAGCTTGTATAGAATAGTTCCTTCAATTCGTGAGCAATTGAAGGTAGATTATGGACTGAATCTCTGTACTCTTTTCCTTTTGCTTATCTGTTTAAGCAAATAAGCCTCCAAATCTCGAAGTTTCCTTTTTTAAAATTCATTTATCAGTTCTCAATATTTTCTAAGGTGGGTTCATTGGGCACTCCCATATTTGTTGAGACTGAGCATATATGCGCAATTGTCTGTCTCAGCATCACATGTCATTTCACCATTTCTTTTATTGGTGACATCAGGATTGGGAGGATGGGTTATGTGAAAGTGATGTCGATGGATCTTTCTTGCATGAAAACTGGAATAAAGATCTAAAACTCTTTAGTGATGGGGAAGATGGGGGACAACGACTACTTCAGGTTTTTATAACTTTTAACATTTGTGATTGCACTTTATGTAATCTATAACAATATTGACAATGATTTTGTTGGTGCAGTTGTTTATATTGCGTGCAGAAGCTGAGTTGCAAGGTGGTGATATTGCACACGCGCACAGCCTGCAGATAATAGATTCATTAAAAGAAAAAGTGAGCTACATGTTTGGTGGCTCTACGGTGAAGCCAATTCCAATTTCACCTGTACTGAGACAGCCTCAACATACCCGTGATGAGCTCTTCAAGCCCAGAAGAGTTGGCAACCAAACATCAGCTAATGTCACATACAAGGGTGACTGGATGAAACGCCCCATCTCCAATGATGAGGTTGCATGGCTTGCAAAGTTGTTTATCTGGTTATCCAGTTGGTTGAATGAAAGCCTTGGCCTAAACCGCCCAGAAGGTAATGATGTGGGTTCTAAGTGGTTCTATGTGAACATCCCAGGTGATGCAGTAAACCTGAACGGATCAGGTGAGATCGTGAAAACTGTGGTTTGCTTAATTGGTTCTTGGCTTTCAATGATGGGAACAACAACAATTAGATTAATGAGAAAACACGGTTTAAGGATAAATCTTAGGGTGTTGGCTTCCAAGAAGATGGTGATGGTGTTGCTCATATTTGTTGTATTTAGTGTATTGAAGAAAGCTTGTGGATTGTTCCATTGATTGTGTAAATAAATCAAACATACGAATAGGGGCAAATGGTTCTCAGTTTTTTTGGATTTGATTCCCTAAAGCAACAGCAACGTGTGAAGCAAAGAAAGAAATTTTGCAAACCACTTCTTTTTTCTCTTTCCTTTGGAAGTTCATACAGATCTCTTGTATTACTCTTTTTTTTTTGCCTATTATTTTCTATTTCGTTGGCATATTATACCATCGAAGCTTTTTCGTGAAAATTCAATCGGATTTAAGCTTTTTCGATGATATAATAAGCCAACGAAAAAGCTTCGACGGCTGTATCACTTCCATTTAATGCTAAAATGGACTCCGGGAAACCATGTCAAAACTAGTTGTTTGAATTTAATCCAATTGAATTTGTAAATTTTATTTTAGAATTTGGATTATTTACTATTTATATTAAATTTAAATAATATTATTCGAATGTAATTAATTAAATTATTGGTGGAATATTTGAATGTGTTAAATATTTTGACTTAATAATTTCAAAAAATATTTGAAGTGAATATTTATAACGTAGATTATGAATTTCAAGATCCAAATCTATTATATGCAAAAATAAAATAAATTTGTATAAAAAAATTTGAATCCATACAAATAAAATTAGTTCAGATAATAAATATTAGAGGATTAATATTTTACGTATACTACAAATAGTACTTACAATATTGTTATATTCTAATAAAAATAAATTGAATATTTATAAATATTCCAATCCGATCAAAAGATATTCGATGTAATGGTAAAACATATTATATTTTTAAGAGGAGATATAATTTCAAATTTTAGAAACGATATTGTTGAGAGGAGTAATCATAAACTTTAAATATGAACTGTAAATTAAGAAAGACAACTACAATCCGACAACCATAATCCTTGAACATAAATTGGAAAACAAACATGAAGAACAAAAAATATATATATTCTAATCCATATGCGCAGCAAATAACCCATGGCCATGGCCTATGAGAAGCTTCTCTTGCTGCACATTTCTCCTCTTTTTTTTTTTTTTTGAAGATTTTTCTCTTCTATCTTAAAATGTCTTTGTATTATTCATTTTTTAATTAATCATTTATTATTTTCAATTTATTTTTTCAAATATGTATTTTTCAACCCCAAAGCTACTTTTTGTTAATTTTGTCTAATAGTTTAACGTAAAAAGATGTAATAATGTAATATATATTGATACTTCTTACATAATTGGATAGATTTTTTTTTTCTGCATACATTAAAAATAAAAAAGAAGAAGTGTAATATTTACCAACTACAAAAAAATATTTTACACCATTAGATATTTCAAAAAATCACATTAAAATAATTATAGAATTAACGAAAAAGAATCAATAACATACATAATTCAAAAAGTAAAAAAAAAAGAATTAATTATAACAGAATAATTAAATTAGTAAGAAATGTATAGTACAGGGATCTACATTAAAATTTTACCAAATAAAATCATAAAATTGACTTTTAACATTTCTTGAACACGTCGAGATTTGAAACTTTAGCCAATAAAATGACGCCATGTCATCAAAAGATGCAATAATAACCGGAACAATATTAAAATGACCAAAAAGCCACTAAGCAACATTCTCTATCCGCCGAGTTCATCCGGCAACAACAGAAATCATCGAGGCTAATTTCGTAACTTAAATCTCCACGTATTTCATCTCAGATCGCCTGCTTCGATAAAGAACAAACGCATAGAAAACAAAATTTCTTTTATTTTTTTTTTAAAATTTACTTTCCCCTCATGAGTGATTAAAGTGTGGAGAATTCGGGTTAAATCTCGAAATCGAAGAATTTAATTTCAAATTCGAGATCTCGTCCATGGCCGCCCCTTTTTTTTCCACTCCTTTTCAACCCTACGTGTATCAGGTTACGTTCATAAGCAATGTTTCTTTTTGCTCAGCCTTTTACTGATTTTTGCTTGTTTCATGAGAAAACTAAGGTAAAAAGATTCACAAGCTGGCGTGAAATTTTAATGGAATTTAGGCATTACTTTTGCAGTTTATCTGTTAGGATTTACTCGCATTGTTGAAGCTTTGTAAATTTTGGGGTTTATTTAATTAGAGTTGACTTAATTCAATTTCTCTTGAAATTGATCCGTTTATAACCAAGTTATATACAAATTTGTATAGACTGCAGTGACCAAAGTGTTAGCTAGCTTGTTTGCCGAATTGGGGAAACAGTTTCCGAATGAAACTAGAATGTTAATGTTGTGTA
This sequence comes from Gossypioides kirkii, assembly GCA_005610355.1. Classification (NCBI taxonomy): domain Eukaryota; kingdom Viridiplantae; phylum Streptophyta; class Magnoliopsida; order Malvales; family Malvaceae; genus Gossypioides; species Gossypioides kirkii. The sequence continues at coordinate 4,270,584 of CP032254.1, read as the reverse complement.
GTTTAGATGGCTGAGCATGTATATTTATATCCGCAATAATCTCTTGTTGGTACAAAATCATGTAGAGTCCGCAAGATGCTGTGACCCCATTTCAAATATTGGGGGGTGAAGCTCAAATAGTTCAGGTACTTCCAAGGTTTTATCAAGAAATTTTCTTTTAATTTTAGCCTACGATCTCGTACCTACATTGTAAAACTCTTTTTTATTTTTTAATTTTGGTAATGGTTCTTTCATTTACCAGATAATGTTGAAGCCACAAGAAAAGGTTATTGCAAAACCAGGTATGTTATTTTTCTTTTGTTGTATCCCTTGGTTGGGTTAATGCTACTATAGTCTTGTGTTTTAATATAGGTATATGGTCTTCATGCTATCATGATGCTGGTCGTCATCATAGTTTAAGTATTTTGGTGATTATACACTAATATCTCATGGTAAATTTATGAATGATGAGGCTTTCTAGATATTATGTTAAGTATATTGCTGGTTGCTAGGCTAGGAGTTTAGCTCTATATTTTACACTTTGAAATGCTACAGTTTCTATTGCCAAGAATATATTGTAGTACAAATAGTGGCTAGAAGTGTCAAAGTTGAATATAATGGAGAAGTTACTTTACTATCAATTGAACTATCTAGTTGTATCCTATAGGTTTTGCCTATAATTACGATCACATTAGATCCTCTGCTGAAGATCAGTAAGGAGTACTGCTTGATCAATAAGATGATTGGCTTGCTTTATTCTGTTAGTTATTGTTTGTTATCATGTAAACTTCAATTCATGCAAAGTTGATGTGGACTATAACAAAATGCAGGTTCCATGTGCTTCATGTCTGGGTCCATTGAGATGGAAAATACTTATGTCCCTGAAAATGAGGTAGGCATGTGGCAGTGGCTCTTTGGCAAGAGCATAACTAGTATTGCTCTTCGCAATAATGGTCCAAATGATGGATTTGTTGGCATTGCTGCACCTTCTCTTGCAAGGGTTCTTCCGGTTTGTATTTCAAACTCAATTATTATTTACTTATTTATAGTGCATTTCATGTCTCAGTACTTCATGATCCCAAAATGGTTGTTTTGCTAATGCTAACTGTGAGCTACATGTTGCTACTGGTTCATGTTTATTTTGACAGATTGATTTAGCAATGTTTGGTGGGGTGCTTTTATGTCAGGTAGCTGACTTGTTCAAGGAAATTCATTTTTGTTGCAAAATTAGTTTGGTTTTATTGCACTAGTTGAAGTCTTAATGCCATATTGTAAATTTGTTTTGTAGCCAGATGCATTTCTTTGCTCTATCAATGATGTGAAGGTCAATAATACAGTTGATCAGCGGCCACGGAATGTTGTAACTGGTGTAGAGGTGACATAACAATAAATTAATTTTCTTCTCATTTTCCCTTCATCTCTGGGATGCTTATGCAAGCTGTACTTGAAGATCAAATTATTATCCTGTCTACCACCACTGGAATAAAAAATTTCCAGAAGCAGAGTTAGGACATTGACATGTGTCCTTTATATTATTTTTAAAAAAATTTAAATTTATTTTAGGGGCACATGCTAGTGTCCTGAACCTGCTTGTGGAATATTTGTATTACACTGGCTGTGGACAGAATAATTACCCCTCAAAGATCTTTTTCAGATATATTTTAGATTTGGTTCCTTTGGTTTAGTTCACAGTTTTTTTAAGCTGTTTTTATCCGTGTATTTGATGGATGTGCTATTGGCATAACAGGGATTTCTGAGACAGAAGTTAACTGGCCAGGGGCTTGCATTTATCCTTGCTGGTGGATCTGGTATGTAGCTTTTCTCTTGTATGTCCTTTAGTCGTCTTTTGAGCTTCTTGAGTTCAAAAGATAGCACACTAGAGGTCATGAAAGAGCATGTTCTATCTTTCTTAGTTTTTATTTTCTTATGATCCTTTTGTTCTCGCCTTCCTTTTCTGGAAAGTGAAAAGAGAAAAAAAGGACAAAGAAGTCTTTTCCTATTGTTTAGCCAATCATTGATAACATATTCCTCTTACTAGTTACAGCAAAATTTTGAGTTTATAGATTTATACACCTAGGTAAGCTGACCATTGGGATTCTGTGGGCTTCTTTCTTTTGCTAGTTGCGCAGAAAAATCTTGAGGTGGGGGAGGTATTGGCAGTTGATATCTCCTGCATTGCGGCCCTTACTTCTTCCATCGATGTTCAAATCAAATACAATGGTCCGATAAGAAGAGCAGTCTTTGGGGTAAGATGCTTTCATTTAGTTCTTTTCTCTGATATGGAAGTAGTTGAGTGGGGGTACTGGTGCATGTATGTTGTTCTTTTTACAATTGTGTCCCTGTATATGCATTTTTTTTTTTATTTCAGCCAACAATTTTGTTATTGTTGACGGTATTCCTTAGGGTAGCGTTTGGAAACTAAGATTTTAGAATTTGGATTTGGATTTCAAAAATAGTGTAAATTAAGTAGTAAACTATTTAGAAATGTCGCACTCATGATAATTTCTCAAATCCGTGGATATGGTAGATACCTATTTAGTAATGAATATGAAATTCTTAAAATTATTTTGGATTTGACAAATCCATGTTTTTATACTTCTATAATATACATTATATTGAATCGTAACTAATTTATCCAAAACATATGTGTTTCATTCTTACAATTTACATAATAAATGAAATCCAAATTCTCAAATCCATGTTCCCAAACAGAGAATAGAAAATTTACTGATTACATATTGTTCATCTTTGACAAATTATGACGTGAAATTATACGATTGTCATCTGGTAGCTGCCACTGGTGTTAATAAAAGTCATATCTTCTGATTCTCTATTACGAGCACACTGAATGGCACTTGGTTGATTACCCTACTTCTTCTTAGGACTTTGTTCAATGTCTGTGACTGGGATGTTTGCATATGGCCTTGTAACCTTTTTGTTCTTTCTGCAGGGTGACAATTTGGTTACAGCCGTTCTAACAGGACCAGGAATTGTTTTTATCCAGAGCTTGCCATTTCATCGATTTTCACAGCGAATTGCAAGGTAAAAACTGGTTGCACCATTCACAAAAGCCACTTGCTGAATCATAATTTCACTTTCCATATCTTTTTGTATTCCATTTTGACCATCCACAATTTTTTAACAGGATGAATTAATTGTGGTTTTGGTTTTGCAGGGCGGTTACATCTCCGAACATGAGAGAAAATCCCAAGTTTTTCGTTCAGATAGCCATTTTCTTTTTTCTAGCTTATGTGGTGATTGTATCTTCTTTGATATTGACCGATGTGTGAATTGTCTTCTTTAATTTTTATTGACCAACTTATCACCCCCCCACCCTTTTTGTTCTTTATTAAACTTAGATTACGTAGATCACAGTGTTTGCTTGGTTGGAAAGAAATGTAAACTCTTTTGTTCTTGAGTGAAAATGCTAATTTTTTTTTTATATTAATATGCATATGGACTGAAGTTAAATTGAACTGTATTATGAGTTAATTTTGGACTTTGTCCTTGTATTCTAATTTTAGTGAAATTCTTATATAAACCATGGGTGGATGACATTTCAAAACTAGAAGGATTCACGTTTGGCCATCACTGACATAGCTGGGATAACTCTACGAAGAGATTAACAAATGGGCCACAACATTGGCAAATGTTGGTTTTAGTTTTATTTTGGCATAATTCCAAAAAAAAACCCTCAATCTTTGGGGGTTTTGGATATATGTCCCTAATTTTTTTTATTGACACGGTCAATGTTATGATTTTTTTTTTAAAATTAGCTCAGTTTTAATGGTCAACTCATGTTGACCGTCAATCAAATGCTAGGTCAACGAAATAGTTTGTGACATGCCACATAAGCATAATGACATCATCGATAGCATTATCAAAATAATTTTTTTTTTCATATCCTTTCTTCTTCTTTCTTCTTTTTTTCTCTCTAATTGTTTTCTCAAATTTTTTCAGATTTTCTTTCTTTCCAAACACTCGTTTTTTTTCACTTCCCTTAATTTATTCCCAGTCTATTAGGTACAAATATAACTTTAAAAGAAAATGTTGGTATTATTAAGTTCTCAATTTTTTTTATTCTAACATTCCAAAGTTGTTATAAATATATCATCTCAACCAAGGTGTAGAATCGAAAAAAAATATCAACTTTGAAGAAAAAGCAGACAAAACCCCATTTTTGGTTTCCTAGTGTATCATCAATAATGTAGTGCAAAATCAAAATCCTGAAACCATGTGACCTCTCCATAGTAATAACAAAAGAATGCTTAGACAGAAAAAAAAAAAAAGAATCTTCAAGAGTCTCAAGCCATGAGCCAAGAACAAAACCAACCTACTCCTGTTGTTGCTCAACCAGATCGGCGTCCTTCATTCAATCCCAAGCGAAGTACCTTTTTTCCTCTGTTATTTTTGCTTTTTGGGTTTTCTTTCTTTTTTCGTTTAAAGGTTTTTATCTCTGTGCTTAATGTTTTCCTCTCTGGTTCTCTTTTTGTAAATTTGGGTTTCTATTAGTTTATGTTTTTTGATTAAAAAAGAGTGATCTTTATAGATATCGTTGGGTAAGATATATATATATATTTTTGTTGGAAAAGTTTTGGGTTTAAAGAGCTGTGTAATTAATTGTGAATTGTGATTACAGTACTTGAAATAGCTTTGATTATTTGTAGAAATTATTTGTTGGTATAATGGTACTATGTGAAAGACTAAATTCTATTGCTTTAACCTAGATATTGATCTCTGCTTGGTTTTTTTCTATTTGAGAAATTATCATTCAGTGCCTTCAATTTTATTGTGGCACCTTATATCCGACCCAGTTGTTGGATCCGAATATAAAATGTCACATTTCGTTACCGAAGCAACTTACCTTTTTAATTTTTTTAAATGAAAACATGATGGAAAAAAATATTTTATAAAAATTTCGGCAATATTTCTGCTTGTTTACGTAAATACCCCGTGAAAAAAAATTTGCATTTCACAATATATTCGCATTCAAATAATCTCCTAAGTCAATTCTCAACACTTCAATTTCTCAAACATTTCAATAAACTTGATATCTACGTTTAACCATTTCATCAAAACATTGATTATAAAGTATTAGCAAAAGAAATATAATAAACATATATTTAAATTTAATTTATGACATAATATTATATATATAAGTCTATGTACATGCCATAAACATTTACCAAAAGTAAACTTTTCACCAACTTTGTTTGAGCTGATTTTCAATTCTTCGGACGGTGCTGGAATGATCTACCGAACCTAACTACCTGCGCACGAAAAAATAAACAAACCGTACGCTAAGTAACTTTTATGCTCAGTGGTGCTAATATCATATAAATCATTACATAAATATTAAATATAGATTAGTTAATAAAAGTAAATAAATAACAATAAGCTTTTAATCAAATTCAAAATCACATAATCAATTTAATTCACACAATAAAGAAATTCAATATATTCAACTTTTGTTTTTGCTTCTCTTTCAATCTAAACCCCGTACCAAAGTTTAGACTCATAACCAGATACACGAATCCGCCATCCCGAGTTGTTCGGCAACGATGGCTATCAGAGTAGTCCACGATCCTCAGGGAATTGGCACTGCCCATGACCCTCTGAAACATTCTTCGGTTGTTTCCATTCTAAAATGACCTCAACTTTCTTCGGATCTAACAGATACCTTTACCCGAGACTATATGCCCAAGAAACACTACTTCAGATAACCAAAACTCACATTTGCTAAATTTCCCATAAAATTGCTTTTCTCGCAATTTCTGCAACACAATCTTTAAATGTTAATCATGCTCCTCCTCAGTCTTTGAGTAGATTAAAATATCATCAATAAACACCACTACAAATTGATCTAAATATGGCTGAAAAATATGATTCATGAGATCCATAAATGCTGCAGGAGCATTAGTCAACCCAAAAGGCATCACCAAGTGTCCATATCTGGTTCGAAAAGTAGTCTTCGGTATATCACTTTCCTTCACCTTTAATTGGTAATAACCAGATCTCAAATCAATCTTAGAGAACACTGTTGCGTCTTTCAATTGATCAAATAAATCATCAATACGAGGTAAAGGATATTTATTCTTTATCATCACCTTGTTTAACTGATGATAATCGATACACAACCGCAACGAACCATCTTTCTTCTTTACAAACAACATTGGTGCACCCCAAGGTGATACGCTGGGTCGTATAAAGCCTCGATCTAATAAATCTTGCAATTGTATTTTCAATTCTTTCAACTCTTTTAGTGACATGCGATAAGGGGCAATAGATACTGGAGTAGTTCCCGAATATACCTCAATTGCAAATTCCACCTTTCGATTAGGTAGAAGTCCTGATAATTCTTCAGGAAACACATCTGAAAATTCATTCACTGTACGAATTTCCTCCAATTTCGGACTTTTCGCAGCCGAATTCATAACATAAGCAAGAAATGCTTCGCAACCCTGATTCATTAACTTATCTGCCTTTATTGCTGAGATAATTCGGGCAACACCAACTGGTTTCATACCTTTTACTTCCACCTCTTCACCATTTGAATATTGTATCATCAACTTTTTCTTTCGACAATCAAGAATTACACCATGCTCTGACAGCCAATCCATTCCCAAAATAACATCAAATTCATCAAATGACATCAACAATAAGTCGACTGAAAATATTTTACCTTGAATCTCAATAGGGCACCACCTACATTCTTGATTTACTATCACTGAATGTCCCATTGGATTTGAAACATTAATTCTAACCTCAGACATCTCAACTATTAGTTTCTCGGTTTTAATCAACCCAGTTCTCATGTATGAATGTGTAGAACCCGGATCTATCAATGCATGAATAAATACAGAAAATAGTGAATAAATACCAGAAACAACATCAGTGGCATCACCCTCATCTCTGGTCCTGATAGTATAAACTCTGGCAGGAATGGTAGCCTCTGCACGACTCGCAGATGAATCAATGACTCTCCCCTGATTACCTCTACTATTGGCACCACCTCGAGTACTACCACGACCTCGAGCTGCAGAAGCTGATTTCTGATATGACACAAGAGTAACATCAACCGACTTCGGACAATTCCGAACAAAATGCTTAATCGAACCACATCTAATACATACTCTGATCTTATGCCAACATTCTCCTTTATGAGTCTTTCCACATTAATCACACTGAGGTATCCAAACAGTATGACCAGGACGGTCTGTTCTGACTATTTGAGTAGATGACTGTCTAGATCGGCTTTTGCTATCAGCACCAATCTGAAGCGAAGTGGATCTCCCTCGACCTTTGAAATCTCTAGCTCGTTTAGAAGGTGGCTGTAAGCTATAACCAATCGACCTTTTTCCTTGAGTTTTATCATCCACTTTCTCTTTATCTAACCTGATTGCTTGCTCTACCATTTTGGCTCTTTCTACCATATCAATAATCTCTGTAATCCTATGAGAAGCCAACTGAACTTTAATCTCATCTCTCAATCCCTGACGAAAACGTTTGCAGCTAGCTTCATCAGTAGGAACCAATTTTGGAGCATACTTGGACAGGCGAAGAAATTCTCGTTCATAATCAGTAATATTCATTTTTCCCTATTTCAGCTCAATAAACTCATTCTTCCTTTCTTCTAAATATAGTTCTCCAACATACCTTTTATTAAGCTCAGTTTGAAACAACTTCCAATTAATTTGATCTGTTCGATGAGAACGAATCACTGTTCTCCACCAATGGAAGACATCTCCTTGCAGAAGAGACACAGCACACTTCAAACATTCAGCTGAGGTGCATTCTAATTGTTCGAATACTCTTTCAATTGATTCTAACCATTCTTCAGCAGTAGAATGATCAACACCTCTCACACCTCTAAATTCAGTTGCCCCGTGCTTTCTTACTTCTTTAATCAAAGACCCTTTTGTCTAGAGGAAGGTGCAGGCTGAGGTGCAACTCCAGCAACTCTCTGTAATAATTCAGCAATAATACGCAATAATGGATCTTCACCTTGAGCCGACTGTCTCTGTCCTGAAGTACTCAAGGGCTGATGAACACTAGTTCCCTTTTCACCAGGTGGATTGGGTCTATTTTCGTCTTCTATTTCTCATTCAATACTATCTCTCGATTCCTCATACATTTTACTACAAATAAAGCAAATTCAGCATCCGATTTCAGCTCAAACTAAATATTTAATTATGGCATCTACACTAGACTTAACTATACACAATACATCAAATCTTTTACTCACTCAATATCAGATTTGGATAGCTCTGATACCACTCAAATGTGACACCTTATACCCGACCCAGTTGTTGGATCCGAATATAAAATGTCACATTTCGTTGCCGAAGCAACTTACCTTTCTATTTTTTTTAAATGAAAACATGGTGGACAAAAATATTTTATAAAGATTTTGACAGCATTTCTGCTTATTTACGTAAATACCCCCTGAAAAAAATTTACATTTCACAATATATTCGCATTCAAATAATCTCCCAAGTCAATTCCCAACACTTCAATTTCTCAAATATTTCAATAAACTTGATATCTACGTTTAATCATTTCATCAAAACATTGATTATAAAGTATTAGCAAAAGAAATATAAAAACATATATTTAAATTTAATTTATGATACAATATTATATATATAAGTCTATGTACATGCCATAAACATTTACCAAAAGTAAACTTTTCACCAACTTTATCTGAGCTGATTTTCAATTCTTCGGATGCTGCTGGAATGATCTACCGAATCTAACTACCTGCGCACGGAAAAATAAATAAACCGTACGCTGAGCAACTTTTATGCTCAGTGGTGCTAATATCATGTAAATCATTACATAAATATTAAATATAGATTAGTTAATAAAAGTAAATAAATAACAATAAGCTTTTAATCAAATTCAAAATCACATAATCAATTTAATTCACACAATAAAGAAATTCAATATATTCAACTTTTGTTTTTACTTCTCTTTCAATCTAAACCCCGTACCAAAGTTTAGACTCATAACCAGATACACGAATTCGCCACCCCGAGTTGTTCGGCAACGATGGCTATCAGAGTAGTCCACGACCCTCTAGGAATTGGGACTAACAATAATAAAAATTGACCAATTTGGCCTTTTCTCCCTCGACCCTCTGGGAATTGAGGAGATCTAAATCCTCTGATAGAAAGACTCTATGGCATGCCAACTATATCTGATCTAGTCTAACTTAGTGTAACGGGGTAAAAATCAAGTTTCACTTCAATTTTATTTTTCACATCATTCTCATTTTTGTCCCATATCATGATCAAATCATATATTTTGCCTAATCTAAAATTTGGCTTCCAATTCTAAAACATATAAAATATTTTCTTGCTCAAGCATTCAAAATCATAATACTTAAGCTCAAAATATAACCATGGATTTGCTAATTTAATCATTGGAAAAACATATTCCATCTCAAATCATAATTTTATAAATATTAACTAAATAATTATAACTCATTCAAAACTCATAAAAATAATATAAAAATAAAATTAATAAAATTAATTATAATGATCTAATTATTCTAAAGCTTTATGAAATGAAAATAAGATAATAGCACAAAAGGAATTTTAATCGCTTTACTTCTTCTCTTCATCTTTCTGCTTCAATGTGCTCGCTTCGTTTTTAGCTACAATATGAGCAATTCAATACAAAATAATATCATTTACCCGTTTTAATACTAAAACTAATAAAAACAACATAAAAATGCATGATTAATCAAATTAATATACTAAACTTTCAAATTTGAAATTCTCATATCTTTCAACTCGATTATCCGTTTTCAATTCTGTCTTCACCGGAGTACTAACTAATTTATAAGCTATTATTTAGCACCAATATTACTAAAAAATAATCAACTTTCTCTACTACCCCTTCACCATAGCCAAATAAACCAAATAACTTCTCATCCAATTTCATTTCTTTTTCACACTTCTAATAAGCTAGAATTCATCTTCTAATCATTTTCTAACAAGAAAATATGCCTATTTAACTTAAATTTCCTAAGCTTCCATCAATATTCTTTAATGGCAACTTTCAAAATACTTAATGAAATCAAAAATTATTGATATATATATGTAGAATAAGCTTTAAATATTCAAAATCTATGAAAAATTTGAAGAAAAATTATACCTTATGCTTGAATTTTGAAGAAAAATTGGTGAAAGAAATAAATTCTTTCCCTCTTTCGTGAGAAACAGAGAACTTGAAGCAAGATAAAAATAAAGAAAGGAGAAAACGTTTCTTTCTCTCTTTCTTTTTTTTGTTTATAAAATATTATTATATTATAATATTATTAATAATTAAAATATTTTTTGATAATAATGACAATAATAAAAATCATTGATTTTTTAAAGTAATGGTAAAATTTCTATTAGGTCCTTTCCATCAAAATAAAAATAAAATATTTACACTTTAGTCCTATACTTTTTCAACTTATTTAATTTAGTCCTTGAACTCAATAACGGATTTTTTTAACCAACCACATGCTCCTAACTTTATTTTTTCATGTCTAATAGTTTCCTCTAAAAACGATCATTACTTCTTATACTACTATTTATTTATAAATTTTTAATTCAAGGACTTCTACCATAAATATATATTTTTAAAGTGGAGATGTTACATTTATGCTAAGCACTCTTTATTTCAACATCTCTTAAAAAAGATGCATGTTTATGCAATTATTAGAATTATTAAGAGGAAGGTATTAATAAAAGAATTAGTTGCCAATAGAGACTGGGAATGAAGTGAGGGAAGTGAAGAAAAATGAGTGTTTGGAAAGAGAGAAACTCTAAGAAAATCTGGGAAAACAATTAGAAGGGAAGAGAGGAAGAAAGAAGAAAGGAGATGAAAAAAAAATGAAAAAAAATATTTTGATGACGTCATCGATGATGTCATTATGCTTATGTGGTGTGCCACATAGACTATTTTGGTGACCTAGCATTTGATTGACGATCAACTCACGTTGACCGTTAAAATTGGGTTAATTTTAAAAAAAATCATAACGTTGAGGGTGTTAATAAAAAAATTAGGTGCATATATCTAAAAGCCTCCTAAGATTGAGGGCCTTTTTTTACAATTATGCCATTATTTTTCAGTAGTTTCTTTTATTCCTTCCAAATCTCTATTGCTATAATATCGATTGTTAAAATATACCATAAGTTTATCTATTCTTTGTAAATTTAGAATTCAGTTTTTGTATTATTTCTTTTTAGGATTTAGTTTATTTACTTTTGAAATTTTAAAATTCAAATTTTGTTAAATACAAGTTTATTATGTCATTTTTTTAGTTATATGGTTATCAAGTGAGTTTTTTTTTATTTTAAAATATTACACCAACAAATTTAACAAAAAAATTAACAGTGTTAACAATCAAACTTGAATTTTGAAATCTAAAATGTAGGACTAAATTCCTTCAAATAAAAGCAAATGTATTAAATTCTAAATTTGTGAAGAGTGCAAAAATTTATGACATATTTTAACCTAAATATGCTTATGATTTGCAAATAAAGTTTCATCATCTTAAGCATGTAGGTAGTTAGGTTCTAATTTCATTATGTAAGTATTTTGTGTTGGTAAAACTTGAGCACTGAGATTTTAAATGCTTATGTTTGAGTTCCGTGACATGAAAATTATATATAACTAATTAGTTAGTTTTTTTTTCTCAAATAAAAACTTACACATTTATATAAAAGTGAGACTCAAACCTAAAATCTCAAAGTTTCTTGGAGCCTTAATTTTGTCATTGAATTAAGACATCTCATTTTAATGTTCGGACGAATTACTTCATAATGAGATCTTTATAAGTACCAGTGTTTCTATAGGTTTTCACAAAGTGTGCGGTATGCTGATATGGATTTTCATTGTCATCAAGCTATTGGAACTTTGGAGGTTAATAATTTTCAGACATCTTCAAACAATTAATCATTTAAGTGCATGGTTTTTACGTGTTTCTATACATATGAAGACAGACTAACAATTTTAATTTGATCTTTGATGACTTCTTGATGAGCTCCTTGAATTGATCTAGAAAAATATTTTAAAGTTAAGTCAACAACATTGGTTTGATCAACTTTTTGAAGGGTGTAATATTGAATTTTATTGATAGGAGTTTAGTTGCACCAACTTATATATTTAATTTAATCATCATAAAAACGATTTATCATCCGTTCATTTGATATTTGTTGCAATAAGAAGAGTCATTTGTTTCTCTAGAACAGTAGTCCAACTATGATGATCAACTTTGACAAAGTGCTATTGCATATATTTATATTATTGTCGAGGCTCTTCACAAGAGACATCACAACTTCGGTAAATTTGATGTTTGCAGAAAAGAAATGAAATGTAGAGGTTATTTCACTATGCATGCTAAAATTTTGCACATAAATTTTAAATTGAATATTGACTTGAAAAGTTTAAACACAAGTATTGGATTACTTGAAGACAAATTTTATTAATCAAACTTTGAAAGAAATTATAATATTTAGATATTTATCAAATGCAATAAAATTATTTGATTCGTTTTTTAGTGGAGCTTCGATTTAAAGATCATTTAAATTTGATTTTAGATGGATGTGGTTTGCTTTAAGTGTTGTGATGACTTGCTTTTATGGGATTTGGAGAGATGCTTGCTTGAGAACTTAATTTGATTTGAATTCAATATTTTTAAGTCTTGATTTTGAAAACGCATTTATAAAGAGTTTGGATTTAAGTTTCTTGGAGACTTGATATTAGATGATTGAGTTCACTTCAAAAATCATCAAGACTTGATGTTTAAAGCAAGTTTTATCTCTTTTGTGTTGATGCAATTGAATCACGATTCAGAGAACAATTTTCTTCAAAAGTGATCAAAGTAATAGAATTCCTTTCTATTTTTTAGAGAGATTATAGCATTTAATATATTCTCTTCAAGTCTCAATTTTTTATATTTTGAATTTCTAAAGTTTTAAAAGTGTGAATAAATAAGATGATTTAAATAAAAAATACTATCAAATATAAATTATTCATTTGAGTTTTTTATAAACTTTTTATTTATTATTTATTCACGTTAATTTAAATTAAATAGAGATGAATTAATAATTTATTATAATTACATAAATAGTTTAGATATAATGACAATTTTAACTATTATTATTTATTTTTTTTATAATTTTGATTATAATTTTTTTGGTTCATTTTAGTCTCAACATTTTAAAATTTAGTAAAAATATTATTATTTATTGGACGAAAATGTAAAGATGATTAAAAATTTTAATGTCACTAACTTTTAATGCCGTTAATTTAGATGCGTTAGTGACAATTCATGTATATCAAAATATATATAACTTATTAAAAATTTCGAAAAAATTCATAAACATTAAAAAATATTTACATTAGCAATACATGTACTGCACTATTGATGTAATTTAAATATTAATAGTTTAGTCAATTTTTCATTAAATTTTTTACTAATTCTTTGAAAGTTGATGATTAAAGTGGAAAAAAAATGTTGTAACATTAATTTATTTTAATTTAGCTAGTAATAATAACACAATATGCAATATCATTATTTCAACACACGATAAATTAACTAATTTCGTGGAAAATTGTTTATGATCAGCATGGCGGCACTTGCACTGCACGTATAGGCCACATGGCGGTCCAATATAGATAATTTTTATTTTATTTTTGTTGGAGGTCCAGATTCGGTTATATCTTTTCGATAACCTCTTCCCAAATTCCCATTCCCCTTTTTTGAAACCCTTTACCCAATTTCATAACCCTAGAGTTTCACGATTATTGCGAATCCTCTAAATCTCTCCAATCTCTAATCGGCTTTCTGCAAGCTTCTAATTTTCTTTTTCTTCACTGTTTCGGTGCATCAGAATCTCAAGCTTCGAAGTTCCGGAGTTTATGTTTGAAGATCCATCCATCGTAGGATTATTTCCTGAAGATTTATTTTTGGTCGCGTTTTTACAAGATATGGATCGGGCGGATTGATTGTTTTTGAGCGATTCTTAATCGAAGAGTTCGTGTGAATTTGACGATCTAAGAGCAAAGGGGTTTTTTCATTATTCCCTACGATTTGCCCTAAACTTCTGGTATTGCTGAAAAATTCGATTTATTGGAACACTTCGTGGAGATACTGTCAGAGTTGATTTCTTGAAGACAGAGCGCGGGATTTTGCATCTAAGAAGGAGCGAGGAGTTTGGTTCGGTTTCTCTTAGAATAAGGAAAAAAAAAGCTTTGTACTGTTTATATTTGTTCTTTTTTCAAGTGAATATCAGGCCTAATATTGTTTTGAAGGCCAATAAATAAGTTCATGTTTTCTTTTCTGTGTTTTTTTAATCCTTACTACAATTTTTTTAAGAGGAAAGAAACGTAAAAAAAAATGGCTGTTTATTACAAATTTAAAAGTGCAAGAGATTTTGATTCAATTTCCATGGATGGTCCGTTTATAAGTGTTGGTACTTTGAAAGAAAAAATATTTGAATCAAAGCACTTGGGCAGGGGTACGGACTTCGACCTCGTTGTCACTAATGCACAAACTAATGAAGGTTGGTCTTTGTCAATGCTTTGGATTTCTTGTTTTTCATTAAATCTAGCATAAAAATATCAGTTAGGAGTATGGCCAAATCTTCCATTTTATTGGAATTCTCCTCGGGGTCTATCTTGGCTCACACTTTGTTTCTTGACTGGATGTTAAGATCGTACTTTAGTAATTGTATTCGTTCATGAAATAGTTTTTTTGTAGTATTTTATAGACTTGTTTTCTCTTTTCAATTTCAGAATATCTTGATGAAGCAATGTTAATCCCAAAAAACACTTCTGTATTAATTCGCCGGGTTCCTGGAAGGCCTCGCATGCCCATTGTTGCTACTCAAGAGTACTATCTCAATCCTTTAGATACATAACCTCTCAAATATTTTAATTTTAGAGACCTTGTTAAGAAAGCAAGTATGAAAGGTTCAGTTACCTGCATGAAGTTGATGCTTTGTGTGTTCAGATTAGTTCCGACTTTTAGCGGCTACTATTGTGAGAGAACACCTGATTCTAGGTTTGCGCTTTTTTATTCTTCACAGGCCTGAGGTGGGAAATCAGATTGAGAATGCTCAACCAGAAAAGAGTAACTTACTGGATGCTGAT
Organism: Gossypioides kirkii; assembly: GCA_005610355.1. Taxonomy (NCBI): domain Eukaryota; kingdom Viridiplantae; phylum Streptophyta; class Magnoliopsida; order Malvales; family Malvaceae; genus Gossypioides; species Gossypioides kirkii. Next base: position 4,255,452 of record CP032254.1, on the reverse strand, counting down.
TCATCTGTACCCAAATATGTAAGCTTTACTTTGACATATTTTCCTTGATGAAAATTGGCTTGTCTTTGTGCTAACGTTGGCTATTTTGCCTTTGGCAAATGTTGAGTTTATCAGAAAAGAGAAAAATATAGAAACCTAATGCGAGGCTTGTATTTTTATTTGTAGCCCGAAGACTCTGAATGGGATGAATTTGGGAACGATTTGTACTCAATCCCTGAAACGCTGCCGGTGCAGTCAAGCAATCCACTTCTTGAAGCTCCCCCTACCAATAAAGCTGACGAGGACAGCAAGATTAAGGCTCTAATAGATACTCCTGCCTTGGATTGGCAGCGGTGAGATGAGTGGAGGTTTTTTTTTTTTTTTTCTTGTATTGGTGCAATTTTCAATCTTAAGTATCTGGATTTGCAGCCAAGGTGCAGATGGCTTTGGACCTGGTAGAGGCTTTGGTAGGGGTATGGGTGGAAGGATGGGCGGGCGTGGTTTTGGTGATTCTCTTATGCCCTTTTTAGCTTCATTGTTCTTTATCATGGTGGGGGGGGGGGGGGAGGGATCTTGGTGGGTAGGGTCATGAGTTTGTGTATAGGATGTTCATTTAATGTTAAATGTGTTGGTTATTTAAGCTTAATCTTTTTCTGCTGCTTATTATTGTGGTGTAAATGTGCCTTGTGCCTTTGCTTGTTAGTGATCTATGTAGGTTAACTGCAGTTGGAACTTCCACTTTTTTGGTGCAATAACATATAACAATTTTTTTGTGTAAACCTGTTTCTGCTTCAAAGAGAGCCGTTTATTCTCATTTAGATCAGTAGTTTTTGAAATTTCGTGGGACATTTCATTGCTGTAACCATTCTTCTGAATAGTGTTTTGAGCTGAGATTTATTTGTTTCTCTTTGAGGTCTATTAGGATTGGAGCGCAAAACACCTCCTCAGGGCTATGTTTGTCACCGTTGCAAGGTGCCTGGTATGTTGAATTTACTTTTTTTTTTTTAATTATTTGCCTTTTTATCACCTTTTAGTAAACCTGTGGTTACTATGGAAATTGTGATGCAGGGCATTTTATTCAGCACTGCCCTACAAATGGTGATCCAAACTATGATATTAAAAGGGTGAAACCTCCAACTGGCATTCCAAAGTCAATGCTAATGGCAACTCCAGATGGCTCATACGCATTGCCAAGTGGAGCAGTTGCAGTCTTGAAGCCCAACGAGTAACTGTTTTGTCTTATTAGTGTGGTTTTGTCTTCTGCTTGTAGGCAATTTTATTTGTCATGCTTGAAAACTAATTTTTTGTTTCAACAGGGCTGCTTTTGAGAAAGAAATTGAGGGTTTACCTTCCACTCGTTCTGTTGGTGACCTTCCTCCTGAACTCCATTGCCCATTGTGCAAAGAAGTAATGAAAGATGCTGTTCTAACTAGCAAATGTTGTTTTACGAGTTTTTGTGATAAATGTGAGTTTTGTTGCTGCATTTTCTATGCATCTTTGGTTCTTTTCCCTGTCAAATGGTTTTTTATATGCATGTTGAATCTCACTTTAACAAAATGTAACTCAGGTATAAGGGACCACATTATCTCAAAGTCAATGTGTGTATGTGGGGTGACCAACATACTCGCTGATGATCTTCTGCCAAATAAGACCTTAAGAGATACAATCAATCGTATACTGGAGTCTGGTAACAGCAGTGCTGACAATGCTGGAAGCACTTTTCAAGTTCAAGGTTCATCATTTTGATCTACTCAAACGAATTTACATTCAAATGACTCTATGACGTATGTTTTTTTTTAATGCTTTGGCCTGTCTCTCAATTTTAGATATGGAATCTGCGCGGTGTCCACAACCAAAAATTCCATCTCCAACTACATCTGCTGCATCTAAGGAAGAGCAGAAGCCAATATCTGTTAAGGAAGAAAGTCCTGATGTGAAGGATGAAGCTAATGAGATTAAAGTAGCTATTCCCCCACAGCAGGTCTTTGAGAAAGTAAAGACTGCTAAACTAGCTGATGCATCCGAGGCCATGTTGGAGTCAATGAGTGTGAAGGAGCCTGCATCACAAGGGAGTGCCCCACTTGTTGAGGAAGAAGTGCAACAGAAGTTGGCTTCTGGAGAGGCAGGTAATTATGATTTGTTTCTTAATTTATTGGTTATGTTGGTTTGGCCAAGATAAAAGACAACACTATATAACATTGGTACTGATCTCCTCACGAAAGTGGTGAGATTTAGGGTCAAACCTGGGTGGAAATGCATGGTGTGGGTTATCTCATTCCATTTTAGCCTCAGTACCATTCCTTTTCTTCAAAGCTTGTGGCTGGGATATATTTCTTGTGTCATTTTCAAATGCATCTATTAAGAACATAGATCCTTAAAAGGCACTAAATTTTTGTCATCTTTCCTGTTTCATGTAGCACTCTGGAATTGATTTTATGTTATTTGTGTGTATTATAGAGAGAGCAAATATATTATTTTTTAGTGGAAATGAGTAAAATAAATGGATTGGTGGTTTAATTTTGATCCTTTGCTTCTCCAGGAAAGAAAAAGAAAAAGAAGAAGGTTCGTTTGCCAGGAAATGGTAGGTCTGCAGCCTTTATTTTGTATTTGGTGATGGTCCAAACTACATGTGAGTTTCCTAAAATCATTAGGATTATTTCTAACCTGAATGTTATTTGTTTTTATTACAGATTTGCAATGGAAAGCCCCTCAGGATTTTGCAGCTGAGAACTATATGATGCCTATGGGTCCCTCTGCCTATAACCCTTACTGGACTGGTATGCAGCCCGGGATGGATGGATTTATGTGTTCTTATGGTGGAGTAATGCCCTATATGGGGGGCTATGGACTAGGTCCATTTGATATGCCATTTGGAGGTGTTATGGCTCCAGATGCTTTTGGTGCTCACAATTATATGTTTCCTCCTGTCCCACCTCAGAGGTATGTGTAACATTTGTTAAATAGCCTATGCCATTTTATGGCAGTTGTGTTTGGTGTTGCTTAAGTTTGAACATGGCATTTTTGTCAGTTCTGAAAGAACTATTGCGTCATGTATCTTATGATTTGTTATGCAACTCGATGCCATCTAGACGTTGTCGATTGAATTATTGAATTTAATGGTTTGTAGGGATCTTGCGGAGTTTGGAATGGGTATGAATGTTGCCCCACCTATCATGAGCAGAGAGGAATTTGAGGCTCGGCAAGCTGCTTTGAGGAGGAAGCGTGAAAATGAGAGACGAAGTGAAAGGTACTGAACATACTTTTCTCATTCTGAACTTTCTAGGTACACTAATTGTTGTTCAATTAGACTAGTTTCCATTGGCCTTGGAATAATTCCTAGTCATTCATGTGAGTCCTGATATCCCTGAAAAGGGCTTCCTATAGGTGTTAAATAATATCTTTATGTTCACAGAGAAGGATTTCACATGTGAAGTGGTTTACCTACTATTTCCAAAATAATTGCAGGGAGTTCTCTAGAGACCGGGAATTTGTTAGGGAAGTAAGCAGCAGTGCTGATGTTTCGTCATTGAAGTCAAAATCTGTATGTGTTCTTTATTTTCCTAGCTTTGTTTTATTCTTGTTGTTTATGATGCCAGGAGTTATGCTACATGATTTTTAGCAACCGATTGGCTAGGGTGCGCCAAGTTGTAGATACCAATTTTGTTTGTCATTAAGTAAATGCGATTCAATGGTTGTTTCAGTTGGCCCTTCTAGTTTTTATGGCTTTAATTTTGGTTATGAACACATGGTTCCACTTAATTATATTGAGAATTCAAAGGAAGAATATGGAGATAAATGCATGGTTCTAACTTTCTGGCAGGCTGTTTTAACTCGGATCTACACTGCAAAGTTTTGAAATTTCTACATTTCTCGTTCTTTGAATTTGTATTCAAATAATTTTATGGCTGTTTACTCTTTACATTGGAAAATGATTAGCATATGGACTTGGTCAGAGTCAGTTTAAGTGCTGTATTTCTGCCAAGTGACATCAGAAGAATAAGATGGTCCGCTGATGGTGACCATTTCTATTACGTTTGTTTGTTGCAGAAGCCTATTCCACAAATATCAGGTGGTGACCATCGCAGTGAACATCTACGGCACCGATCAGAGAGGACCTCCCCAGAACGTTCCTTACAGGACCGTGAAGCACCTCTCCGCCCTGCAAAGAGGAAAGCTGACCAGCATCATGACCTTGAACGTGATTATGACTATGATGATCGAGACCATGGTCGTGATCGCGAACGTGATCGCCATCATCATCATCATGATCGCTCTGAGTCTTCCAAGCATTCCCTCGAACCTGCAACTAAAGCCAGTTCCTCGACTGCTACTGCAGGAACTGATAAGAAGGCAAAGGCAAGTGTGTTTTCTCGCATTAGCTTTCCTGAAGAAGAAATTAGCAAGAAGAAAAGGAAGATATCTTCTGATGCACCTGCATCTTCTGGCCATCACAAGCCATCCTCCAATGGATATGATTACAAGACATCTTCCTCTGCCAAGCCTGTTTCTGCTACAAGTAGTGGTGGCGGGAGAAAGAGCAGTAGTAGCAATGCCGTAGACTATGAATCGAGTGATGATGATAGACATTTCAAAAGGAAACCGTCGAGGTACGAGTCATCACCGCCGCCATCAGCCGAGTGGGAAGAAGAACGGAAGCACTCAAGAGCATCAAGGGAACGGGAGCGTAGCAGCTATAGTAAACATAGATAGAATATAGACAAGGTTGTAGCACTACTGCTCGTTGCTCAAGAAGCGTATGCACGCTCTGGAAGAGCAATCGCATACCTTTGCACCATTATGATACTTTTTTCTAAGTCCTAATGGAGGGATTTGTGGAGAAAATTATACATTTCTTTTTTGGGCTTTGTACTTTACTAGTGTCTTTAATAATTAATTTTTTTTCCAATTAAGTATTATACTGTTTTTTCTTGTCGAATGCTTTTTATATATACATATATTTGTAAATGGAAATTTCAACCTGAGACATATTTGTTTATGAAAGGTATAAAATTTTACTTTAGCGTAATCGTATATATAAAATACAAGCAATTTATATATGTAGTTTTAACTTTAGCGTTATCGTATATATAAAATTTTAATTCAATTCTATATAATAAAAAATGGTGAAAAAATATAATTATTTTCATATGTAATTTGTAATGTAAATTATATTATGTTGATAATAGTGTAAATAATTTGTGAAAGTTGAATCAAATTAAAATATTATACATAAAAATATATGAATAATTAAAAGTTAGAATAGATTTCAAAAGTTTAACCTGCAACTTAATACAATTTTGAGCAATTGTATATTTGATTCTTTTTTACGTAATTAAATGAAAAAAATAACATGTATCCGTCTAACCCTAAAATTATTGAATTAATCAATATTTCATCTCTATAAAGTTATTTCTTGTCAGATTTTTAATTATTTAAAATTATTTATAGAAGAAACTAATTGAAGAAAACTCATCTATTAAGTGAAAAACATTAATTTAAGTTAATTTATATTGTTGTTGCAATAACTGAAAAAATATGGATGAAATATGCTCAACTATGTAATAATTAATATTGTTTAGTTTAAAAAATTGGAGGGCGTAGGTTTTATAGGGATTGTAAAAAGAAAAAAACACTCACCAAAATAAAGAACACAAGCATTCAGTTGGGCCGAATTGGCTGTTCTAAAATAGTCCATAATTTATTTGGAAGGCTCCCATGTTTATCTTTCAGGCTTGAACCATAATAATTAAAATGAAGGGCCCAGTTAAAGGTGTCCAATCAGGCTCGTTCTTTGTAATAGGTTATTTATTTGACCCCAAACCCTAGCCTCCCTCAGCTCTGTTTCTGTAAAAGCGAAACCCTAGCCACTCTCTGCTCAACTCGCCAATGGGTACTTCTTCAAACTCACTTTCCATCTTTCTCTACTGATTTTAGTCAAACATCTTTCAATATTTTTCTCATGGGTTTCATTCTAAGTCCTTTCACACTTCTATTAAGCGATTGATTCTATTATCTTCTTTTTTTGTGGTTTTGAAATAAGTTGAATCTTTTCAATTTGTATTGGTTTTTATGGTTTTATACTGGTATCTGATGTCGCACTGTTATGCTATGGAACAAAGTGTTCATGTTTATAGAAATTGCGAAGCAATGTATTTAACTTATATATTTTTAAGTCTGTTTTGCATGACTGTTTCTGTGAATTATTGAAGGATTCTTATTTATGGGAATGATTAAATGTAGGGGCTTATAAGTACGTGTCGGAGCTATGGAGGAAGAAGCAGTCGGATGTGATGAGGTTTTTACAGAGGGTGAGGTGCTGGGAATACCGCCAGCATCCATCAATTGTTAGGGTCAACCATCCTACTCGCCCTGACAAGGCATGCCGCTTGGGTTATAAGGCCAAACAAGTAATGTCCATTTCAACATTTTGTGAATGCTTGTTTTAGTTAATGTGTTAGCCTTTTTTTTGTTATAAAGAACATAGTAAGAATGCTAGATTTAACACTTGATTTTTGCTGAGGTCAAACTAAGTGTCTAGTGTATACTGCTTTATCAAGGGATGCTTCTTTTTCAGATCACTTAGATTAAATTAAACAATCAATCGTTTGTAAATGTCATTTGATGTTCCTAGGGCTAGGTGTTTTTGTTCTTTGAAATGATATATATTGTGATTTTTTGGGACATTAACTATATCTATCCATGATTCTCTTTTCTTTTTATTTTCAAATTAAATCTATGTGCTTGTATGCATGTAGGTACTTTTTTACCCCAATTGATTGCATCTGACAAATTTGTGCACTACTATCCAGGGTTATGTGGTTTACCGTGTCCGTGTTAGAAGGGGTGGTCGCAAGAGGCCTGTTCCCAAGGGTATTGTGTATGGTAAGCCCACAAACCAGGGTGTCACCCAATTGAAGTTTCAGCGCAGCAAGCGGTCTGTTGCTGAGGAGCGTGCTGGCCGAAAGTTGGGTGGTCTCAGAGTTGTTAACTCGTACTGGATCAATGAGGTATGTAGTAGGGCTTACAAAAAGTTTCAGTTTGCCACCTGAATTTGAAATGGCTTGCCTCTCATTTCTGCCTTATTTTATTGTTTAGGATTCTACTTACAAGTACTTTGAGGTTATCCTGGTGGATGTTGCACACAATGCTATCCGCAATGACCCAAGAATTAACTGGATCTGCAATCCGGTTCACAAGCACAGGGAACTTCGAGGACTTACATCTGCTGGTAAGAAAAACAGGGGTCTCCATGGAAAGGGACATTTGCACCACAAGAACCGTCCTTCTCGCAGAGCAACCTGGAAGAGAAACAACACTCTCTCCCTTCGCCGCTACCGCTGAGTTACTGTGTTCCTTAGACATTTTATCCTTGTTGATTTTAGAAGTCATCATTTTGAGTTTGAAATTTTTGGAAGTTTTTAAAAACTGACTATTTGGATTTACATGCAATTTATTTTTGTTTTGGATGCTATGAATTTCTGAAGTTATATCTACTTGCTTTTCAGAATAACTACTTGCACATCATTTGCCCATCTCAGGCTCTTATTTTCTGTTTATTGCCTTCTGATTTTATATTGATTAGAATTTGTCACTGACTCTTTTACATCCAAATTCATTTGTAATGTTATCTTTGGTTTCTGAGCTAATATCTCAGATTACCATTTTATTCCCTTTACTGTTTAGCCTAAGAGCAAGGGGGGGGGGGGGGGGAAGTGGTCAGCTTTAGAGATTACCATCAATATAGCTCTCTTTGAGAAGGTGCAGTGCCTGCCGGATAGCGTCTTCCTTTTGATTTGAATACTTTAAGCACATTAGTCGTTGAGCAGCATGGTAGACCATCATTATTTGATTATGATTCAGGCAGTTCACTTCCATCTGGTTTACTTCCTGGACATTAGACATTATTAGAATGGTGATTTAGCACTGTCTGCTATAGAGATCAACAAAAGAAGAAACCATAACCATCAAGAGATCAGTTACATAAGATATTATTAGGACGAAGTGGCATTGTCTGCCGTAGTGATGAACAAGAGAAAAATCGTAGGTATCATTTCTATATTGCACTGTGGCAGTAGGAACTGTCAGTAGGCAATCGTATGTCATAAAGTAGGTAACTTTGCCGTCAAAGCTTTGCGCAAAATAAATAAGATTTTCAGATCATCTTTGTTTCTAGTTGATGGAAGTTTACCTTCTCCGTAATCTTTGATGTTATGCTTCGAGCTGTTTCAATCACTGGAGTTGGTAATCCTGCAACCTCTGCTAGTAGAAGACCATAGTGTGCTACGTGCTTAGGGCCATCATCGAGTCGGAACTGGGTAAAATCGGTGTTTCCAATCAGCAAAAGCGGCAAAACTCTCTGTTAGGGCAAAACAGAAAATGGAAATCTCACCTTGAAGTCTAGGCGGCTGTTTCTAATGTCAACATAGAAGTGAAGAATTTTCACATTAGGATATATGGTAGCTAGTTTGGACAAATTCTCCATATGGGTAGCAAATATAGTATACCTAAAGATAACCCAAAAAAATGTACAAAAGAAGATTTCAATTTGTGCAAATTTGATCATTGCTACACAAAAACTAAGGAAATGGATTAAGAAAAAGGGTTACGCATTGAGGGATAGCAAATGTTCACAGCAGCTCCATGCTATTCCCAAACCATCAGAAGAAGAAGTAGCCCTCCCAAGTTCATCCATAACAATCAAGCTCCTGTATCACGTGAGCCAATGTAATCTTTGTTACATTTCATATACGAAGATGTTAACGACCTCAAAAGATTATTACCTTTGGGAGACATTCTGCATGATGAATGCAGTCTCTTTCATCTCTGTCATAAACTGTAACAACCGAACAACCAATAAGATGGTACTTTTTATCCTTGTGGTTCATTTCTAGAAGAATCTAAATTAGACTATTTGATACACGGTTCTATAGCATCTCAAGGAAGATGCCTAGACTTAATGCATTCTAAAACGATTTTATTTTGCCTGCACTCCTAACCAGATGTTCCCGGCATTTGCATTGAAACACTAGTTTTCAAGCCTGGATGATAGTTTGAAAACCTAAAGACAATTCATCAAAGCATAATTAGGATTTAGGAGAGACGAGCATATTATATTTCAACCTAACAATTAATGTATTCTTATCAAGTAAATGTATTTTCTCTATATTTATATAATTTTTGAGGCATTAATATTGTTTATGTTTTATAAATTCCGTGACACATTTATATATTCATATTGTGTTCATGTTAAAATTTTACGTTGTGCTTTAATAAGACTTCTCATATCATGTCTAATTTTTTTAAATCCAATTTGTCCAAATGTTAAACTTAGAAAAACTTTAACCTTGAGAGTAAATTACATGTCAGAAAATGCAAAGAATCGGATGGCCAACACATTTATAATTTTTTTACATACAATAAGGAGCTACGACCTTGTACAGACAAAAAAGATGAAAACAAGTTTCGGCATGTTTAGATATGACATAGTAAGGACTAAAAATGAAATGAACCTAATAACCGTTGGTCTTCAAGTTAAGTGAGTTTTTAAGTTACACTGAATAAACGGTGCAGCTTCCATTAAACACTTATTATGAACATTATCTTTGCTTTTCATCAGTGAAGTTCAGATATTGTACCGTACTAGAGTTTGATTCAAGGTTATCCATTGTGCCCATCCTTGTAAATATACGATCAACTACTCTAATTGTTGCGAAGTTGGCTGGAACATAGCAGCCAATCTGAGCTAGAATAATTATGAGACACACTTGTTGAAGATAAGTGCTCTTCCCGCTCCTGGTTGAAGAAAATAGATAGTTTAAAACTTTGAACTAATGCAAAGAATTATCTATATTACTATATTATGGTAGCATAACAATCAGAAGTTCAACAAGTTATTGATCATGTTTAGGTAAAGGCACTCTGGACTGGAGATAACAAGTAATGACATAATGTGCAAAGACCTGAGGCGGCCACCTAAGGCTAAAACGAACTGCAATCAGAATCTTGAGAGTCGGTCCAAAATCGACGATAAGAAAACAATTACAAGGGAAAAAATTCTGCAGTCCCAGTCATCACTTGAAGTTAAAAAACAAGTAAATGTTTTTTCTTTTATATACATAATATCTATGTAGATAGAAAGGGCTACAATGAAAACAAAAAAGGGTAGCCACAATGACTTAAAACTCTTAACAAGGCAGTTTCCATGAAAGAGCTCCTTACATGTTTGGTCCCATTACAATCACCATATTTGATGCTTCAGAAATAAAGATGCTGTTGGGCTGCAACCAAAAACATTAAAAATCTTAATGGTACCAAAGAACTTTAAGAAGAATCCATGACATACCACGAAATCGCTGTGTACGCTTTCTAGGATGGGGTGTCTTCCAGCGTCAATTGCTAGAGGGCCATTATCTGCTAGCAACTAATCACAATTAAATTTACCCTAATCAAACCTGGAACATGAAAAGAATACATGTTACGAATTGGAAAATAAAAATACCAGTAAATTCTGGCCGAATATATCGGTCCACAGGCTTGGTTGATATTGTATGAGCAAACGAATTCACAATCATATCTAAGAGGCACAGGACTTCAGCAAGAAGTGTGAACATCGAGATGTCCTCTCTTATGAAATCAACTAGGGCTACAAATCACATAAAGTTAACATAAGAATGAATGAAACAATTAAAACATTTAAATAACATAGAGAAAGGCTGCATTTGTGAATCGAAATTTGAAAATATAGTATGCATCTTTAAATATTTTTGGTAGACAAGAGAGAAAAGCGAAGAAAGAAAATGTTTCATTCAATAACAGATTCGGTGGCCCTTCCTTCCACTCTCCTCTGCTGTTAAACACGAGGAAGAGAGGTCCGGCTGGGTTTGAATTTCGGTTAAAACCAGTTATGGCCAGCTGTAGGATGAAACGCACCGTTTCATTAAACGGTGATACTTACCCTGGACCAACACGCCCCGTTTCACCCTTACACCCAGAACACATTGTTTCATTGACAAAGTCCCTAAACGACGCCTTTAACTAACTAACAATAACAGAAGCAAAAAGAAGCATAACTGAATCAACAGAAGTTTAAACACCATTTCAGCAGCCAATTCATATCCCTTAATACAGAAATGGTATTGTATAATTTCTTGAGTGCAGGAAATATGAACCTAAAATGTGCAGGTGTGTGAAAAAGGCGTGTTAATAGCTTAAACATTTTAGCATAATCTTTCAATGCCTTTATAGAGGAAAATCCAAAATGCCTTTCAATGATTTGATTGCATGCTCAATCCTCACTGTTAACCTCAGTAATCATTAGGATCGGAAAGCACCTTTCTTGCCGCACAATTCCAATAGTTTTAATTCAGTTAAGGTAGACATCAAGAAAACCAAGGTTCAGAAGAATTCGCATGAAAATTCCAGTAAGATACAAATGGACTAGTAAAACTTGTCAGCGATATAGGAACTAAGCAGTCAGCACAAACCTTCCAAGCAAATTTCGGTTCTAACATAACACTCTCCAGCTGCAGATGTATTTCTGACATTCAACTGCAATTACGCAATTTAGATTGATTGATCAAAGCATTTTTTAAGACCTAGAGAAGCTGTTAAAAATATAGTAGCATGCTGATATTGACAAACAAATTTTGGCTACATAGAATACAAAATCAATTGTTATTCTGATAACATACTAATCAATCAACCCAAGAAATGCTTCCAATGAATATATGCAAACTAACACCACAATCTTTGGTTTTTTTCTGGATAAGTGAGCGGATTCTATATCATACCACGAACCAAGATCAAACCACAACAATGGCATCCTTAAACAATACTTACAGATGCAAGTTCCAAAGTCGAGCAATGTACATTATTCCCATGTTTCACAACCTAATTTTCAATCACAAGCATACCAAAGTCTGAGATGATCCAAGGAAGTTATCATTTACATCATGGATGAAGTAACAAGGAGAATTGCTAATTTCAACCTGAATGAACTTGCTAGGAAGCTTTCCTTGAATATCTTTACGGGGAATGCTAAAGTAAAAACCCCGTCTATTGTTAAATGGAAGTTTCAGATTTGGCAGCTTGTATTCTTCCCGGTACTTGTTTGCCAGGTTATGTATAGCTGTCAATTCAAAATGAAGTAGTAAAAATAGCCAATTCAAGAATGATGGAAATAAAGGACAGATCAAAGTTAGATATGGAGAAGAAGAGGGCAGAACCTTCGCTAGTATCACAAAAAGATCTCCGAGCAATATCTAATAGTCCATCAATTCCAGCCTTGACAGCAAAACACTGCTGTGTGCGAGCAATAAAAGGAACACGTGCGTGAAGCACATCTTCGTCAATCACCTCTCCAATTCTAACAGAAGAAAGTTTCTTCCAGAAATTAGTTGTTCAGTTTTATGCTTATATAGTTCTTTTTTAACTGTTGAATATGAGATTTACCAGATATCAATGAGAAAAATGCACAGAAAAATATTAATCAACAAACAGAAGGGGAAATCTGTAATTTATGAATAGAATGCCAATAAATCATTAAAATTCCAATGTTAAGTTCTTGAGTTTTTGGAGGAATCCACAATCAACATGTTTGCCACTTGCCACTAGTCCTGAGTTTCCTCTTCAATAGCATGAAATATTCTTTCCATTCTTCTTTTGGCTAATTAGAATCTTGTTAGCATCTTGGGCACACATTGAAAACCAGATGAACGAGCAACATTCTCAGAGAGAGCGTAGTAAAGAAAAAAAAATTTTCCAAGTTGTCAGTTTAGTACAATGTGATACATACCTCTTTCTAATGTCAGCATATTTCTCATTTTCACATATAGACTTGTAAACGTTTGCAAGGATAAAACATTCTGCATCCTTAAGCACCTAAAATTTTTAACATTGCCACCAGTATATCAAAATAAGTTCCAGAATTCCAGTAGGAGCCCACTGGTGAAAAGGAGAAAAGAAAGTTTACCTTGGACAATAATTGCAAGGCATCTAATGCAGTTTTGAGAAGGATAATACTTGATATCAACATTTGGCTCCTCTTAGCATTGTCCACACCTAAGACTTCATTTGTTATTTTCTTTGGCTTGAAGCAGAAATGACAGAGTACCCTATCTGAAAGATGAGAATGAACAAGTCAGTTTGCAGTCATAAATCTACAAATTTCTAAAGACTGATTAATCTATATTCTTGAATTTTTTTCTTTTTGCGGCTATGCCTTCTCCTAAAACTTCCACTTACCAGTCTCCTTTGGGAACTTACGCAAGACCTGAGAGAGTCCAAAAAATAGCTGTTCATTGCTCATCAACTCATCCTGGAAATTCAAGAGCAAAAGAGATTATCTTTTGTATTGTTCCAAAACAGATATCTGTAGGTTGTTGCATTGTGCCTTAATGAATTTCCTAATTTCAAATATTTCAAAAGATCCTAACCAGAAATTATCTATGATTGGAAATTAACTCAATCAACCGAAGGGAGGAAATCAACCTGTCAGACAAGGTCCTAAGAAAGTAAGCATTACAATGTCTTTGAATTCGGAGCATCATAATGTCACTCTAAAACAATATGGATAGCAAGCAAAAATGAACAATAACATACAGCTCTTTGTTTAAGCTCACTTTACACTAATCCCTAAAACATAATGGAACCATCACCAAGCAGATCTGAACGGTTAAAAAAGGATTCATTCACCACAACCAAGTGGTTGAGGTGTAAGGTTCTGGTGACTCAACCAGAAAACATATAGCTAATATATACTTTTATACCATTAATTGCATTCACATCTTCAAGTGTGCAGAAAAATGAAATAATGTAACCAAACAATGGAATTATTTTTGGCATCACCTGATAAGTGCTACTACTTTAAAATGATTTCAGTTGAAAACATAATGCTGCAAAAATAATTGCTAGCCTATATAGGATGCTCGTTTTAAAATTCACATGATCTCCTGGAGAAGTTAAAGAAGTCTATGGAAGTTAGCAGAGTCTCATTGAGTAGGTCAAAAGTTAAAATAGCTCCAGAACAGAAATCTGGTGGAAAGTAGAAGCAAGACTAACCAAACAGTCCAGACGAGTATTGATAGTTTCAATATCTTTTAGAGGCTGCAAAAGATTGGCGCGAAGAAGTCTAGTCCTGGAGAAGAAGTTTCACATTTGCATACAAAAATAAAAACATTAGGTGCTAACCAAAATGGTTTTCCGTGATCAATTTAAAAATTTAAACACTCCTCAAGGGAACCTTTTAAGTGGTGAAACAAGGTAGCTTAAAAGTAAATGGAAGAACTAAAACTAATAGGTGATGGGTTGAGAGAAAAGTTAAGAAGCAGTTCACGTGATGACATGTCATCATATCTGGTTCTCAACATACCCTCCAATAGTTTTTGTTGTCTTGAGCATGTGGAACAAACTTCTTTTCTTGTTGTTTGTACCCCAAAGTGCAGAATGAAGTGGTTCAACAATTTCCAAGTTTTGGACACTGTCATCCACAGTCAAACATAAAACCTTTTAGTGGCATTACCAGATCCAACTGATAGGTGCAAGAGAAGCAGAAAGTAGCAATACCTCGTAGCATCAATGTTCATGTGGTCAAATGATCCATTAAATGTGACCTGGGGCAGAGAATATTCAAGAGAAAAAGGGTAAAGGTTGTAACTGTTCATAAAGCAAAAGGATGATGAACTAATTATAACAACTCTTACTTTGCCTCAAGGTGTCACACTTATATTTAAGAGATAGATTAACTTTAGTGATAGAACATAAACTGGTATGTTATGAAGCACATACCACTAACGAATGGCTTGTGATGATGACACCTTTCTCTGCTTCAATCCTGAGTAATGGCACAAGATTGAACTTATGTTTCAGTCATATAAAGTTGATAAAAAGCGGTAAATAAAAAATTTATGAGAAGCACCATGAAATCAGAAACTTGATGAAAGGAAGACTCCAAATGATCAAATTGAAAGGAAAGCCCAAAGATGAAAAAGCAAAGCATATAGCTCAATGAAGAATGGGACACCTAAGGTAGTTTACAGGAACTAGCAGATGAAGAATGGATCATATTTGGTTTTTAGCTTTCAATCAAAGTTTTTAAGTGCAGGAAAGTTTTCCCTTTAACTCAGTTTTCTTTAGCCCTTGATGCTAAAGAATAATACCATTTTCAAGAAAATCTAAAAGATTTGCCAGGTTTGAACTTTTCCTGAAGAAGAGCTTCCTTAAACAATATCAAGAGATCGAGAGCTGGATAGGCAATGGCATACAAAAATAACCAATTTGTTCTGGCCCCAACTAGTTCTTGAAATTATTCATAGCAAGATGCCCATCTCATTCAGTTTCAACACAAGACCTTAATAGACTTGCAAATCGATGTATGTGTATCATATCTCATGTTTATTCCCACGTCAGTAATGTAAATATAAACACGTCACAAATTATTAAATGCAACAAAATTCTAAATGCAAATATGATATGCATTAAATACGCTGTGTTAATCACATTTAAACATGTTGTGTCGCATTTATAGAACATGTGTTTTTGTTGTGTTTTCATCATGTTTGAAATTGCTAGATCTAAACCTTAAACACCATAGGGTATAATCTAATTAATGCTACCCTTCTTCAATTGTTAGGAAAAAGATAGAGAGGTTGCAGCTTTTATGACTATGCCAGTGTTTCTTTAGGCTTGAGAAGTTACCGGTCTTGAGTCTCAAGCTTTTTCCCCTCAGACTTCTTATAATACTGACATAGACATCACCCGTGAACAATAAATGACACCTTCTAAAACATTCTACCATACCAACCTGAGCACGACTAAAGTTTCAAACAAGTAGTTTAAGCTCTGAAAGTACCACTTGATTGCAGCAGAAGCAGAAGCCAAGCAAAGATAATATTGTTTGTAGTATGTATCCAGACCAAGAGCTGAAGGCTCTCTGGCTGCTAGATTCTTAATCAGCATTGCACCCTGAATATATAATCACAGTGAAATTCCCACAAAAGACATACAACTGTCAGCCCTGTAATACAATATGTTTCCGAAGAGTGAGATGTATGACCTTGGTGTCATCAAAGCAACCACGAGCCATTACAACCTGCAAAAACCATACATGGTTTTAACTAAGTCATCAAATTAACAGATAAATTTCATACCTAAATAAATTTGCTAACAACAACATCAAGACTTTCTAACTGTCAACTGTCAAGTTATGTCACCTTCTTGACTGAAGCGTAAAACCGGTCCACCAGTTCTGATACTCCCACCATACCTTCAGGAGCTAGTTTGTTAGGAGGAACAATGATCACCATGGGATCATAGAAATGCAGCAATGTTTTTGTATTTTGATATGAGATACTGGTTTCAATGTATTGAGAAAGATGCAGTGAAGCTGATCTTAAGTCGAAGGCAGCCATTCCAACCTGTACGAAGATTGCAGATAGTCAAGCGGTATGACTGCACTGCTAGATAATCATATAATCTTGCAGAGTATTATTTTATTTAATCAGGCTATTCTTGAATTGGACTCAGTGCCGATTTCTGCTTGTGGAATTTCATTTGAATTCTGCTTATTATAATGTTATGTTTCCATTCATTAAGACATTATATGTAGTAAAAACTAATTAATCTCTAATTAAGTAGTACTATGTCATAATAATTTTATAAAGCCCAGCCGTCCATTGTGATATGGAACTTTTAGTTAGGCATGGATATTTGAAATAATAAAGCGAAAAAAGGTAAATGGAACACAGTTTGTATCATATTTCAAGCAAAGAAAATGCAGTTTGAGCGTTTACATGCAGGTTTGATTGACTAGAAACTGAAGGGAAACGGAAATAAAGAGAATATTATTTAAGTTGATTTTATTTTAAAATTTTGAAATTCGAAGTGGAAACTACATTACACCATGGTAAGAGAGTAAAATCAGGTGACTTCAATGAAAAAATTTTAAAAGCTGCCGGATCGAGTATTCAAACAAAAAATAAAAGGAAAATTACTGCTAGTAGAATCTCAAATATTTTTTTTTCAGTTTTATCATGCATTTCTCAAGAACCAAAAGGAGTTACCTCCTTAGCTCTGTTTTCAATGAGACCGATCACGAAGCTCGACCTCTCTCCTCCATCGTCTTCCATATCGATTAAGCAACAAAATGTTAACGCCAAATTTTAAAATAGGCGTTAAAGCCTGCGAATATTTATACTGCATCACGGCCCTTACTTAATTGAACGTGGTGCGTAAAGCTGGTTATCATGCGCACCAAAGACTAAAGGTCAGTTGAACTTTCGATCGAATCGAATCAAGTTAATAAATATTATTATTTATACTTAATATTTTAGTTTATATAGATTGATTATTTAATTAGTAAAAGAAATATAAGATTATTTAACTTAATGATTTTGCTTTTTAACTTGAGTAAATATTTATCAAAATGATATAATTTTACTTTTTAACTTAATGAGTAAACATTTATCAAAACAATATAATTTTACCTTTTAACTTAAAATAAACATTTATTAAAACGATGTAATTTTACTTTTTAACTTAATGATTTTTAATTTTAATTTTAAAAAAGATAAACATTTATGAAAATGACTAATTTTTTACTTTTCTTATTTGAATTTTCGAATAACTTGAATTGTTTAATTCATATTTGAGTTAAACCGAAAATTTTAATTTTTTATTCGAGTTGATCCGAATAACTCGAATTATTTAATTCAAAATTTGAATTTTTTATCGAGTTTTTCTAATCAAATCGGATTTTAAGGGTAGCAAATAATAAATTAAAAAAAAGAACAATACACCTATTTTCTCCAGAAAAAGAAAAAGGAAATTGAAAATCATTTAATTTTACAAATTTATTATTTATACATGCACAGTGTCATTTGGATTTTTTAATCATTATAGCATGTCATTTTATTTGTAAATAAGATACAAAAAAGTAGAAAGTAAATAACAATAATTATGGTGAATTTGGCTTTTCTGATCATGGTGACAATGAAAGCTTAACAATTATGTTCACCCAAGACTTCTTCAATGCTAACAAATCGGCCCTCCTCGATGGAAAGTTGTGCTGCAACTCCCATGGCAACTGAGATCAACCCATCATTTAAATCAACAGCCGGAGTCTTTGCGCCTTTTACTCTAATTGCAGACAAGAAGTTAAAGTGCTCCAAATAGCTAGAACCGTGATGCAATCCTTCATACCTGGAAAAACAAGGCAATTTTGGATCGAATAGAAAGGCTAACCATAAACAAGATTTTGGTGCTGGAACTGAGAAAAAGAGAGAGCAACCAACTTTATTAATTGATTCTCAGCTTTTAGAGTCTGGACCCCGTCTCTACCCTCCATCCTAGAGCCAAAACGCACAATGCTTTCAGGAACAAAGGCTTCGCCCTATTGCAGTATCATAGTTTGAATCAGAGGAACAATTATGATAATGCATCTTTGGCAATCATTATGATAATGCATTTAGAAGCAACTAACGAAGTCAATAACTATTAGGAACAATGACAAACTCCACAAGTTCAAGCATAAGAGGAAGAGAAAGGACCTTGCCAATGTGACCGACAACAGAAATTTCTTGCTCATTTTTACTCCCTTCCGCAAACATGCAGAGGTCAAGCATCCCTCGAGCACCATTGTCAAATTCAACAATAACATATGCATTGTCAATAATGTCAGGTACCTGGACATAAATAAAAGAAAATTTTGACATTCAGGAAACGTGAGCATGATACTCAAGTCTATATCAAGCAAAAAATTTTAGCCATACTGTGACCTTTCCGTCATATATTTCATCTTTGTGATTAACATCCATGGCACCAGAAGCCATCATACGAACAGGGTTTGCACCTGCAAACAGTCTCATCAAATCAAAGAAGTGGCAGCACTTCTCTACCAGGGTCCCTCCCGTGTTAGAATTGAACCGGTTCCAGTTGTTAACCTATTACAAGCACAAAGTCAATGAACTATATGGAGAAAATGATTGCAAAAGTTGAGTAGCTAACTTTACCTTAACCAGGAAAGGGAACCGATGTTCCCGAATTGCCACCATCTTGACCTGTCCAAGAGTTCCACCCTTCACTATCTCTATCAATTTCGCAACTGGTGGCATGTATCTATATTCCAATCCAACTTGTACCAGCATATTAGGCCTCTTTCTAGCAGCATTTACAACCTAATTTAATGATAAACTATATTTACCACATCAGTTAACAGAGGAAGAACATTTCATGAGAAAATCAAAATGCATCAAAACCGCTACAAACAATCAAATTCAGATTAAATATATTAAAGCAAATTGAAGCATATTTCTTCCGCTTCTGGTTGTTTATAGAAACAACCCCAACATCAATTTGGAAAACCTTAATACGCTACGAACAGATAGAAGCTGTACATGAAACTTAAAGCTCAATAGAAGCTGTAAATGAGTAACCTTTCTGCAGTCGGCGACCATAGTACACAATGGTTTCTCAACTAGCACATGATGAGGTTTAGGATGGTTCAAAATATCCATCAGAATCTGATAATGAGTCATATTAGGGCTTGACACAACAACTACATCACATAAGCCACTGTCCAGTAGTTCCTGGTGCCCCGAGAAGATCTTCATGTATAAAAACAACCCAATTCACAACAATCTTTTATATCAAAGTCAGGTGAAAGGAAATTTAGAAACGATTGCAGTTCAACAGAACCCATATACCTTAAGTGGCCAATCAAAGGATTGAGCTAGTTCCAAGGCAAGTTGCTGAGAGGGGAGGTGAGGATCAGCTATGCAAACAACCACCACTCCTTGGGTTCTAAGATGGTGAAGATTAGTGAGATGTTCTCTTCCCATCATCCCTACCCCTATGATTCCATACTTCACAGTTTCATTGACTGCCATGCTTGGAAGACTTGACCTCAACTTTGGACTCTTCTTCGCTGGTGGAGTAGCAAAGGCTTGGATTCAAGTCGTATATCAGTTCTGTCCGATTCTATCCCTGGGACCATGCCCTACCCCTTATAAAAAGAATTCCTTATATATTTTTGCTTCCTTTTATTTCTATATCCATATCCTTTATTTCCAGTCCTCCCTCTCAAAATTAACAATTAATGATACCCTCAAAATTAATTATTTTCGAAGCCTCTAACCTCCGTTGAATGATAACGTTCCAGATGGTCAGGAAAAATGTTAGTGTGACAATTTAAAGTCGAAAATTGCTGATGGTTGACGTGATCACTCAATGAGAAATTCACAAGGTTTTAAGAACTAGACGATGCTTTATTTTTGGCATAATGTAAAATTTACCTTTTTAACCTATTTTTGAAAAAATTTATACTTATTTTCTTTAAGTTAAATTTATTTTTTAAAATTTTAAAAATAATCAAATTTAACTATTTTTAAAAAGAGTAGAATTATCATTTTTAACAAAAATACTATTTTTTTAATTTCATGAACATTTTATAATTTTTAATTTCATGAACATTTTATAATTTTTTTTTTCAAAATATTTTTATATTTTTAAATTATTTTAATTTATTAAATAAAACAAATAATATCATGTCAATATGTGTAATATAAATTACATATAAATTATTATACAAGTTACTATGTAAATATTATTAAAAACAGCCTGTTTTGACCGGTAATCTTCGTTCGAAACGTAATTTTCCAAAGTCAAAAGTTTATAGGGTAGGTCGCTCAATGGAGCCCACTACGATAACTTGTCTTAATGAATGGTTGAGCTTTTAATATCTAGAGGGAAAAAAATCTTTTTGTGGACAATGGAGTTGGTGTTAATGTTTCAGCTTTGTTTGATGGTACATTTGGAATTTCAGCATTAGATCTAAATTTGAAGGCCTAACGTCACCAACACTATTATTGTCCATGATCCGATGGATCATATGGAGCATAGAGAGAGGGTTTCCTGTACGTGCAACTGAAAATACAATGCAGCAACAGCCAACACAGGAGAGCATACAGCAGAAGGTCGTAATTGCGATTGTCAAAGATTGCGGTTGATAGAGCTCATGCTTCAGAGTGATTGATATACTATTTTAAAAGTAAAATGCATGGTGTTTTAGCAAAGACTGAAACTAGCTTAGTACAAGGGCTGTAGGAATATGATTGTAGATTCAGCCTCGTTGGCGGTCAATAAGATTATCTATGCTTCCTCTAAGGTGATTATGGAGTGCAAATTATTTATTACTAAGAAATGGAATTATCAGAATACTCAGAGCGCATAGAGAGGCAAATAGATGTGTGATTTACTTGCTTCTTTAACTGAGTTAGCTTGAGCCTATTGTTTTAGACCGTCCTCCTTCACTGGGTGTTGCAGTGCATGCTTGAAGATTATTTCAATGCCATCTTAAATGCTTATTTAAGCAATGTGGTGCAACCATGGCATGCAGCTCTAATTTCAATGCTATAATCCTATCATTCCATTTTTCAGACCCGTAAATCTACAAGATAAGGGTCAAATGAACCACAGCAAAGGCTATTATGTCCCACCAATTGTCCAATACATAAGCTAGTGGATTACTTTTGCTACTATTGCTATAATCTACCGTTCCATTGTTCAGATGTGTAAATCTACAAAACTCATTCATATGCACCACCACAACGGTGCAACCATGTTCTACTGATAGTGAATTACGGGAACATGTTCTTTTGCTACTATTTCAAGAATCTATTGTCCCATTGTTTTGGAACTATAAATCTACAAAATTCAGTTCAAATGAACCACTGCAAAGGTGCTAGCATGTCCTACTGATAGACAAGCATAAACTAGTGGAGTAAAGTATCATGTTCTTCGCAACTATTATTTACATGAAATGTATCCTCCCAAATCATGGTCAATTTAATAATTCAAACAATGTCGTACAATAGCATCTTATCAGAAACAAGTTTTAACATCAAGAAAATGAATCGGAACAAACAATCTTTTAGATAGCTTTAACACCAGGTCTTAGCTAAAGGGTGGTGCCAAAGAACATTATTGTTTGGTTAACTAATCCAACCGGCAAACCATGCTAATAGTGGTATATGAAACCTAAGCATATCCAAAAAACACTACAACCAAAGCACAAATATGTTGCAAGTCATTTTCCAGTCCATGAAACACACAACAGAAACTATCAAAATGCCATTTCCATCACACACCACATGGAAGGAAGAAACTATTGACGTTCCAGATAGGAAAGGCTGCTACATGGTAGGTGTTAGAATCAAAGGCATATATATGGAAGAGAAAGAAAATAAACCCAGATTAGTAGCAAAACAACCAATATCATAGAATTGATATATTATGGTGCTAAATAGTTAAACTAATCAAAGCCCATAAATTGAACAAACCAACATATTTCATCTTTTATAAAATTCAATTAATACCCAAACAACTATCACAAAATAGAACCGAGGGTTTTATAATTCATTTACATTTTTTGTATCTGCAGGTCATTCAAGGCCCTTCTTTCAATACTTCCCTCATCTTTCTTCAAATTTAAACCACCAATTTCACGGAAAGACAAGTCTCTCTTCCACCAAAATCTCTATATTAAAACTTTGTTCCTGAAATGCCAACATCAAACATAAATACTAGTTTGTCATGTAAAAATAATTCTTCGATCCAAACTAAGTCGAAATTTGTATAAATTCAGTTGATTAAATTTGTTAAATCTTCAAATTAACATTGAGATTACGAAATAAATCTCAGCTAAGTCTAGATCTAATATGATAAAACGTGATTCAAAATAAGAAGGGAAAAAGAAGATATTCTCTCTTTAAAGGAAATGGATATTCAGCATTTTAAGTAAAGGCACACCTACGTCTGTTTGGAATAAGAAGAAGAGGAAGGGACGCGCTTGTTACGGAACATCATGTATCCGACGGGCAATACAACTCCGATCATCATGACCGCTGCTCCGATGATATATCTTAACGGACTCGGTGGTTCAACCTCTATCATTGTTTTCAACTGCACGGCACACAATCATAAATCAACATTAACAATCAATTTGATAGTTGCAATTGAAAAAGAAAATTCTTCATAATTGTGAAGTTCGAGATCTGGATCAAGCCGTATAAGGAGACTTACTGGCATTGTTTTGGGGGCTTGGCTTGTCCTTTGAGTATAACTCTGATTCGAGACGCAGAGGATTTGGGCCACCGGCCGAAGAAAGGAACTAGCTAATAGAAAGGGGAGTATTTAGGGCTAATCTGGGAAATCTGGATTCGCAATTCTCAGCTGTGGGATTTGGGGTTATTGGTAAGTTTCTTTTGCTTAAGGTCAAAAGATCCCAAACTGGCATAATCTGTTACAATTTTTTATATCCGCTTAAATGTTGTTTTCAAATATTCATTTAATTTTCACAACACCTCAAAATAATTATGTAGCACAAGTATATGTATATCAAACTAATGTTAAAAATAAATGAAATTTTAACTGTAACATTGTAAAATTAAGATATAATTGAACTTTCTTTATAACAGTTACCCCTAATAACAGTAATTATTATAATAATTATATATATTTTTAATATAGTTATGTTTTATTTAAATTTTTTATAACAATTTTTCACTTATAACAACAATATTTATAGTTATGAAATAAATTTTTCATTAAATTAGTTCTCTATAATAGCATGGTCTAAATTTTTAAGTAAAATTATAGTTATTTCATATAACTAAGCTTATTAATTAGTTTATTAAATAAAAATGATCCTAATTAAAATATTATTTCAATAAATTTCATGTGAAGAAATATATTAATAATATTTTATTAATTAAAAATAATCTTCAATAGATGGAATTAAATATATCAATTTAAGAAACTATTAAATCTCCTGATTAAATATTCTATTATAAATTTGAAACATAAATTTATAAATTAATTACTTGAATTTAGTAATTCATTATAAATTAATTAATTTAATTTGATAACTCATATTGATTAATTGAACTTGTTAGATTTTATGAATTTTGTATTAATCATGTGAAAAAATGAGAAAATAAAATATGAATACTACATGCACCTATTATAGGTCTTTTAGTTTTGTTGATTTGATTTTCACTTTCTTTCTTTTTTGAACATAATTCTTACATGGTAGTATCTGTTCATACTTTCTTAAGTTTTTGACAAGGCACACACACCATGCACACATAGGCGCTCGAATCCGAGATCCCTAGGATAAATAACATCCTCTTTTCCACTGGAATCACTTGTTGGGTTCTGTTATATAGAGAGTTGAATGTATTAAATACTTCGTGTTTTGGATTGCAATTCTACCAAGTGCATTGTTCTAAACTTTACATAATTTAAAAGGGATAATATCAAGTTTATACATGAACTTTGGTCTAATATGCAATTTGATACATGAACTTTGATTTGATGCAATTATACATATGAAATTTGAATTGTGGTTCATATGTATATATAAAATTTTAATTTCGATTCAATTGTACACACTTAAAGAGATGAATACATATATTTATTTTCATATCGAATCAATATAATTGTTTGTGTATGCAATTTATTAACATAAAATTGTACTAATTCAAAATGTTGTTAGTGATTTGTGAAAATTGAATCAAATCAAAATTTCATATATAAAGTTACAAAAAATCAAAATTCATGTATAATATTACACATTAAACTAAAGTTTATGCATAATTTTCACAAGATATCATGTTTTATGATAGTTTCCTTAAATCCCTCTATGGAAAGATTTTATTAAATATAGGATTTTGGATAAAAGGGAGCTTGAAGCCCAATTTTAGGTTATCCAAAATACTATCTTTGACTAGCAGCAAGAGAGTTTCGTTTTTTTATCTGAAATTTTTGGAGATTATTCTAATTGTCTTCCATCTGAATGGATCACGTAAATTTCAGGATATTTTATTGCGACTAAGGTTTTGCATCTCGACAGCGGTTTCACATTTGTACTGAAGCAGCTCTCTTCGATTTCATTTTAAGTTATATTCTCAACTTTTCTTAATCTAAATTCGTTTCTTATACATGTATTTATAGATTGTGATCGTTGGAATTATTTTTTCGCTGCATCATGGGTTAAGGACTTTCCAATGGGCTCCTCCAAACCTTTGGATGCATATTAGGCTAGCAAAGGTGAAGGTGAGAGAGGCTGGTCGGATTTGGGTTAGTCTGGTGGGTTCTGGAAATGGAACCTTCAACGACTACCCCCAACTCGTTTGGTAACCAACCCATGGATTTATAGATGAACTCCGGTTGCGATGAATTAAACATTCCATGCTCGACTGCTCATCAATCCCGTCAAAAAATAGTTGGGCCGGTGAAAAATTCTTCTGGCAAAGAATCAAACCACAAAACTTCAAAAATAAACTAGATAGAGGGAGTGGAGACATAAGAATCGTGAGAAGAGAGAAAACAAAAGATCTAAAATGTACGTTATTCTTCATTACGAAATATGATTTATTTAATTTTATATTAATATTTAATACAAATTTATTATTAATTATATTTAAATAATATATAAAATATGATAAATATTTTTAAATACAATTTATTAAAATATTTTTAGATAATAATTTTATGAATTTTATAATAAAATATTTTAATAATTTATTATATTTAGTATAGTTAATTCCATTTGGATAAATCTCAAAATTATAAATGAACTTTGATTAAGTGTGTAATTTGATATATAAACTTTAATTTGGTGTAATTATACACGTGAAACTTTGATTATTATTTAAATGCATACATAAAACTTTAATTTTGATTCAATCATACACATTTAAAGAAATAAGTACATAATTTTTTTTTATATTAAATAAATATAATTATATGTGTATGCAATATATAAACATAAAATAATATTATATCAATAATTATGTTAATAATTTGTAAGAATTTGATCAAATTAATATTTCTTATGTAAAATTGTACGAAATCGAAGTTCATGTATAAACTTGCACATTAGACCAAAACTCATGTATAGTTTTGCGATCTATTTCATTCTATTTTATATTAAAGAAATCTTATCACACGCGTGTGCGTGTGGAAGCCACAAATTTAAAACACAAATGTGTGTTTAAAAATAAAATATAATAAATAATGAAATATTTTAAAACTAATTAATAATAACATATTAAATATATACAATGTTAAAATAAAAAGATTAGATTAAAATTGTTTTTAATGTTATATCAATCTTGAGTCAATATCGAGTTAACTTGTGACATCAACTCAATTACATACATTAATATATTATATAATTGATGAATGTAATAAAGTGTGCATAATAAAAATTGAAATGTATAATTTTATAAAAACAAATTTTTAATTGAGTGGTAAATTAAAATTTTGCTAGCCCAATTAGTTTGGGGTCATGTTTTTTTTATTAAATTTTAAAATAAAAAGATTAAATTATCCTTGAATAATATAATTGATTTTAATTACAAAATGATATTTTCGTAATTTTTTTAATTAAGTTGATGATTTGGTTGAAGGTCACATCAACTCAGTGAAATACTTAATAAATAGTATAGAAGTATAATATATAATTGATGAATATTATAAAATGTGCATAATAAAAATCGAAATGTATAAATATATTAAAATAAAACTTTAATTGAATGATAAATTAAATAATTTAATTCAAAAATACTAATGTAATTTTATACTCTATAGTTTTTACCATCAATTTATACAACCAAACAATATAATGTTATTATTTATCTATTCCTATTCTATTCAACTAGTAAAACAACTTCATTTTTATTCTATTCCATTGAATAAATATTTCGTTATTATTTTATTAAATAAGCCAAAAAAAAAAAAATCAAATGAGACAAACCGATCACCAAATCCACCTTCATCCTTGTTGCCATAAATTAAATCCTAGCCACAGAACTAGGCAAAAACCAAGCATTTCGTTGGGACCAAATCTTTATTGAATTTAGTCTTTGACTAAGAGGGAGATGGCTATCTCATTCCCAAAAATATAATTCTGGTGGTTATTTTGTTCGAGTTAGATTCGAATTTTATATTATATTAATTAAAATATTTATATAAAATTTATAATTACATTAAAAAGAAAATAATGTGTTTTTCAAGCATAATGTCGATTGACTTGATAAGTGTAGCATGATATTAAATATGTGTCTATAGTGTGAAGGGTTGAATTACTGCTCATCTTAATTTGTCATGAAATTGTGTTAAAAAGAATGATAATAATGGACTTGAATTGAAATTTTTGAATTATCACTTCAGATTTTAGCGTTGAATTGTAATCTAAATATTTTTTTTCATAATTTAGAAATTTAAAAAAAAAATCTCCCAAATTCCAAAAAGGAAAAAAAATCAGATGTGACTTTCCAACTACATATTTCTGCTTTAATTCGAATTTATCATATACTATAAATTAGGTACATCTACGAGTAGTATGAATAGGCAATTTGCACAATGAATTGACTTCAAATATTATATATCAGAAATAAGATTTGCATATTTCCATATATCCACGGCATATTCAAATTTTAACTAAGGCATTTTTCTTCCATTTCTAAGATATCACATGCGATCCGATGGCAATTTAATTTATTTATTTATTATGAATTTTAAGAGCTTATTTTTTCATGTTTATTTGATTTAAATATTGTTACATATATTTTATTAAAGTTATCCACATCAGATATACTTGTAACATTTGACACTGTTAGATTATCACCTTTGTCATTTAACCTACTTTACTAACATTCTCCATTAGGGGAATTATGCCATCCGATTGTTTGGAGTATACAAATTAATTACCTTTGATAACCTAACCATTCCAACAATACACCTACACTTGTCATTCGCATATCCTGTAATTTAGTAACATCATATTATTTTGTCGACTTAACTAAAGACTATTGAATGATAAGTCAACTTTATTAGGACATGCCACATTCATGGGATCAATCCATTTATATATCTCTCTTTTTTTATTTTCTCATTCGAACCATCTTTATGCATTAAACTCATTTTTTTTTTCTTCCTCACTCCTCTCTTTGCCCAACTCTATCATCTCCACTTTAAGGTTCTCCGTCTTTATTGGGTGAACCGCTTTTCAACTTTATGTCAGTTTCTTATATAAATAGATTTATTCTAGCGTGTTGTTCAAGTATATTATGATTTGTCCATTTCAGTTTGACTAGTTATTCAGCACTTCATGAGTATTGTTATAACAAATTATAAATGTATTGATGGTGATTGTAGTGGTGGTTCACATCGTAGGTAGTGTGGAGAGACACTCAATATGGTGACTTCTCTAGGTTGAGATGATACTTTAGCAAGGTGTAGGCTATGTATTTTTGTCTTGTGTCTCCTACTTGATGGATCGCTCTTTGCCTCAATGCGGAAAGGGAGTATTTTTAACGTGGGAGTTTGGTTTGGTGTGTATTTCAACTATCAAACACTCTATCTCATAAGTGTTAAGGGCAGAGTAATGTTAGATGTCAACTTAAAAGCATTATTGGAGTTGACTTGAGGAGATTGGACAAAGCGTTTGTCAAGTTGAGGAGGTAATGGTTGCAATTATTAATAGGAACTCTCCTCCATAGATCTCTGAGAGATCATATGGGCCCACTTTGTGTAATGCAATGTTTTGATAAGACAAGTCTTTTGACGAGATTGAAAAGATTATGAGATTGAACTTTCTTCATTTAAATTATAAAGTTAAAGGTTTGACGAAAGATAATATGACAAAAGTATAACAAGTATAATAATTCAATTTAAATCATTCTAACACAATTTTTAGTGGTTACCTCCAAAACTTTTAATTTCTATCTTGCCTACAACAAAATTATTGACTTCCTTTTCTCGCTTGATTTGTAACATACCAAAAACAAGTAGCTTATTCAAAATATAACAAATCAATTATACTTCAAATTTTATCGTCATAGACGGCAGGATGTAGGAAACTAAAATTTATTGTCATTTTAGCATGCACTTGGCTTAAGTGCCTATTTCCCTCCAATAATAGCAATACCATTTTTTTTCTTTTAATTCGTATGTTTTTTTACGAAGCTGTGATAAAATTTTATCATCTTCTATTCTTCTTCTTTAGTTAACTCATAGTCTCAACCTAATCCATTTGTTAACTTAAACTTCATAACGTGTTTCGAGCACAAATTCGATAATCCTATAACATTTGTTTCAATTTCATGACTACTCTCAACATAAACCTATAGCCTATAGGGCGTTAAGATTATTTATATGCAATGAACATGAACTGACCAAATTGTAGAATTTGTCAGAATCACATTAATTTCCATTGACTGGTTTTGTTGCTTTTAACCTTACTTTCCTGTCTATATATATATATATATATGTATTATATATTTTCTTAATATTCACTTTTTATCGAGGTAAATATTAGACAGAGGAGACCAGGTGAAATAACTCCTCACATTGAATGCACTCAACAACTCTGAAGTTTATCATCTAAAGCAGGCAACTACCAGGTCCCATCGGGGGAGGGAAACTTTTGCCTTGTTTACTTTCACATTCTTATGTGAACATTCAAGCTTTCTTTTTTAATTTCATTTACTACCATTTACATAACCCCATTTTGATGAACTATATCTCTCGAGTTTTGCCACTTCTATTACAACATTCATCATATAATCTTTGTCGGGTGGTTTTTTTTCCTTGCCACGTTCCAACTTCGATTGTTTCTCAACAATATATATATATATATATATAATAGTAAATCATTATTTTATGGTATAGAGTGAAAGAATGTGAATGTCTGGAATAGTGTGTGGAGTTGCTGACGTACAAGAAATGGATGGTTTTCGATTAGATCAGGAAGAAGGAGCTACAACAGCAGGGGGAGGAAAGAAGGAGACCGAAGAATCTTCTTGGTCATCAAATCCACAAGTTCAGGCTCAACATAGGCGTTCTAAGAGGTGACCTTCACATCTTACAAGTTTCTCATGTTGTTTTTGTCAACTAGTTATGCAATAATTAATAATAAAGCTAGTTCGACACTGTAGGGAATTGTACTAACCATGTCTAAGGGTTTATTTTTCTTTGTACTTAACTGGTGTTTGCATCTTTTTCATCCCCCTTATCTTGTATTGCCTTTACTTGAAAATCAAGTGAAAAATTTGGGATCTTGTAAGTTTGAATATGGTGCAATAGGTCTATGGATAAATAATCTCTCTTGGTTCGATTGGCAGCAATATTAGTGAAGCAGGATTCAGGAGAATGATATGCTGTTGTTGTTGTTTTACCTGGATATGGTATGAATACTTAATTGCTAAGACTCACCAGGGAACAAATGAACCTCAAAATTTGATCTAATCAGCTTAGTATATTTTCAGTGGATTGTTTTATTATAAACTACGAAATCAGAATTACACATCATGTTTTTAGCTTTTCACCATTCTGCTTCTAGGCTTTTGTTTTAGCTGCGAGCTTCATTCTGATTGTGAAGTGATGAATAATGAAGCCCTTAATGAGTGCCACAAGTTTGTAATTCTTGTAAGTAGCCATAAGTTATAGAGTTGGTTTGATTAACTTTACAAGAGCAATTTGAGCATATAATCTTTCCATAAAATTATTGTAATTCTCGAATCAGTTAAATCTCATATAATCTTTACAAGTACTATTCCTTGCTTGTTTCAGTGCGTCGGACAGAAATCTCGATGTTTTAAGAGGCAGAGTTTCGCGTCCAGTGAAGAAAGAGCAGAATGAAGTACATGTGAGGATACATTTTCTGAACAACTCCAAACTATGGCCATCTCATGCTATATTAGAGGACTGAAGTTGTATATATATGTATAGCCTTGTTTTGCAGTGTTGAATGAGTATGAGAATTATGCATACTTCTTTTTTTTTTTTACCCTTTTACTGGTTTTCAAATATGAAAAAGTTGCAGGCATCTCCATTATCAACAAGGGCTTGTAGGACTCGAAGTCCTCTTCATGATTGCTTTGCTTATAGCAACAAGAATATTTCAGTGAACCAACGAGCCTCTTTGGAGAAAGATGTAAGCCTTCAACTTAGATGGTTTTCTTTGATTGTAAATGTTTGACTGAAAGTATAGATACTTCATGTATGATGAAGGTGAACCCTTATAGTTCTATTTCAGTTGGGCCATAAATGCGTAATGAACCCATATGCATTCCATGAGAGACTCGCCATGTGCACCTAAACAATGGATCAATGGTTTTTTTATGCTGAATAGCTGTATAACTTATCTCTTTATAAGTTTCGACGTTAGCATAACCATGGTTTTCCCCTTTTTCAGATAGAAATACTGCAATTACGTTTGCAACAAGAAAAATCTATGCGACTTATGCTTGAAAGAGCAATGGGGCGGGCTTCAAGCACTTTATCACCAGGGCATAGGCATTTTGCTACACAGGTAATATGATTTCTGGGAATGTGACTTTCTAGCTGTTTATGAAAACCAATCCTGAGCCAATATTGGCTAATTTCAGACAAAGGAATTGATTGTGGAGATCGAGTTACTTGAAGAAGAGGTTGCAAACCGTGAGCAACATGTACTTTCTCTCTATAGGACTGTTTTTGACCAGTGTGCTAGTCGGCAACCTTCTGAGCAGAGTTCAGGCAAGGCATCTCCTGCCCATATGAAGCATGCATCAAGGAAACACCCCAGTGTTATTTCAAGTGCATTTTGTTCTTCAAAAAAGTTCCCTCTGAGACCTTGGCAAGCTCTAGTTTCCACAAATGATTCTGGGAAAAGAATCTCTAGAAGTATTGATGCTTCACAGTTGTGTGGAAAAAACGACATTCTATTTGACAAGACATCTTCACACTCTGTTAAGGCAAGAAACATGAGTACTCTAATTTTCTTTTGTACAACTGTGTGTTTTTAATTCTTGTTTTGTTCATTTAAAAGCTCATTCTGACATCAGTTTGTGAAAGTTAAGAGTTGCATGTTTCTGACATATCAAGAGCCTTGATGTCATAGATGGATGGGCATCTTGAGCATGCGCTATCTGCCTATCTCATACTATTCTGCAACAATAACAAGTTGGATTACTTAATCTGTCTTTTATATATATTATACCAGTGAAAATATTAAATTCAAAGATTGTGTTATATTGAAATCGATCATGCATTTTGTATATTACTGTGTGAACCATATACCTTATCTGTTTTATAATGCCATGGCCATGCATGTTTGATGTCCAGACTTTCTTACGCTTGCATTTTTCAGGCTCATGAAAAGGTTCAAGGTATGGAAAAATCCTCAGTGCTGCGAACCCTGAAAGATCATCTATACCAGTGCCCAAGCAAGTTGTCGGAGGAGATGGTCAGATGTATGGCAGCTGTATATTGCGGGCTTCGTGGTGCAACGTTTCCAAGTTCTGACAAAAACCAGTCACCTTTATTGTCAAGGTCATCAACTAATGTTCTACTTCCTAGACGTGGTGCCGGAGACGACCAGGATTTCTCTTGCACGTCTGATATTGAAATATCTTGGATATCAACTGATACGAACCAATTTTCTAGAGCATCTTATGCCATTAGTAACTACAGGTTGGTTTATTATAGATATGTATATATAAATATACAAAAAGAAAATAGAGAACTGAACATAGACAGGGAAATACTGTGTTTTGAGGAAATTAAGGTACACATTGCACAAGCAATTTAAGAGCAACTTATTTCTTTTTCTCTTTTCTTGTGATACAAGTCAAATTCAAGTTTAATGTTTGTTTTTCTTTTTTATTTAAACCTACAGCATGTTTCCTCTTATATTTCATCACATCCTTTGAAACTGACACAATTTGTGCATTAATTTGTCAACTTTAGAGCTCTAGTAGAACAACTAGAAAAAGTGACAGTGAATGAGATGGAATGTAATGCCCAAATTGCATTCTGGATCAATGTGTACAATGCCCTTGTTATGCATGTAAGCACAAATTCATTTACCAGCTCGTTCACTGCTTTTTTTTTTTTACCATCTTTAACTCTCAGATTTTCCTTGTGCAGGCATATTTAGCATATGGAATTCCCCATGGTTCTTTAAGACGGTTAGCCTTGTTTCACAAGGTAGTCCTTTACTTAAATCTAAACCAAAAACAAATTTAAGAATTTAATGACATCTTAAGAAAGTGTGTGAACCTCTAAGAGTGACTGCATATTTGTTATGATTTAGTCAGTTATTTGATGATAAAATTGGTTTTTCTGTATAGTGCAGGCTTCATACAATATTGGTGGCCATATCATAACTGCAAATGCCATAGAGCTGTCGATATTTTGCTTCCGTACACCTCGAATCGGGCGGGTATAACTTTTCACATAAAAAAGTACATATATAGAAATAGGTTGATAATTCATAATCTTGCAATATCCAGTATATAATGTTATCTGATTGTTGATTAATTCAATACGCTTTACATCTTTTCCCTCCAGTATCTAATGGATATTTCAATAATCTTTTAGCATCTCATTGTTGGCTAGAAACTTGTCTTACAGTGGAAATCAGCTACAATAACTTGCCAATTTCCTGATATTCATATATTTTATCTGATATTGTTTAAATATCAGTGGCTAGAGACAATCCTCTCCACAGCATTAAGGAAAAAATCTGGTGAAGAAAGGCAAATTATCAGTTCAAATTTTGGTCTTCCATATTCTCAACCACTTGCTTGCTTTGCTCTCTGTACTGGAGCTTTTTCTGATCCTGTGGTAATTTCTACTTGTCTTTTACAGGGTTTGTTATCCAGTTTAGTGCTTGTATTGATTGAAAAGATACAATCTTGATACTTAATCACATAAATAGCATATTTTGAAGTCCTATTTTTTGATTTTGAAAGCCATCTTCTTCTTTTTCAATTTAACCTGTTTTTGGCTCATCTTACACTTTGTAGCTAAAAGTTTACACAGCATCAAATGTTAAAGAAGAGTTAGAAGCTGCAAAGAGAGACTTCCTTCAAGCAAATGTAGTTGTTAAGAAGTCAAAGAAAGTATTCCTACCCAGAGTTCTTGAAAGATTTGCCAAAGAAGCCTCCATCAACTCAGACGATCTGTTGAACTGGGTTCTTGAAAATGTCGACAAAAAGCTCCACAGTTCAATACAGAAATGTATGGACGGCAAATCCAAGAAGAAACCATCACATGTCATTGACTGGTTGCCTTACAGTTCAAGGTTCAGATATATTTTCTCAAAGGATCTAACGGAGACGCCATGGTGGGTGTGACCGAGTTCGACTCTACACGAATTTAACTACGATGGTTCTCTACATATTTTGTAGACGATGAAACGTAACTTTTGAGAGGTATCGCTCATCTTTACCTGTAATTCAATGTCAAATTCATTGTACATCCTAATCTTACATCACGTACCATATATTCTTGTGAGATTAATACCTTTGCAAAAGTAGTGCATTTAGCTTAATGAGTACATTACATTTATTGTTCTTGTGAGATCCTTGAAATTTGCTGTGATTGGTGTTATTAGTTTGAATGTAATCTACTTTGGTTTTTTTTTTTAAACAGTAGGGGCTGTAGAGATTTTGAATCTGGGACCATGATTGTGGAAATTTTAAACATGAGTTGTTTGTCACTTCACCTAATAATTTTTGGTAAAAGTATCGTGCAGGTATTTGTACTGTGAGTTAGATTGAATTTTATATTTTCTGTTGAAAAAATAAACAAATTAATCAATATACATTAAATCAAAGAACAAATTGACCTTTCTATTAAAAATTTCATCCATTTCTATTGATAAAAATTGATCCCAATGTGTCTGTCAGACACACCAACTTTAACAGTATAAATATATAAAAATTTTAACAAAAAGGACCAATTTACTATTTAATCTATCGTACAAAGATTGATTTGTCCATTTTTTAAACAAAATGAGCAAAATATAATTTAACTCTTAGTGCAGAACCTCCATAATACATTTATTAGTAATCTTTAAGTTCTAATATCAGCTATTTATATGATAAGTTAAAACTAAATTATAATTTTTAAAATCAAAATAAAATTTTACCATTATATTAATTTTAACTTATAAAAGAAAATTTACAACTTTTGTATATACCAACATTCAATTTATCATTTACAACTTTTGTATATACCAACATACAATTTATCATTTTTGGCCAAGCTAATTACCCCTTTACAAAATTTATTAGTTAGAAATTACTAAACACAATACATTTAGGGTTAGTTTAGCAATACTTTTTAAAAGTGCTTTTGAGCTAAAAAATACTTTTGAGAAAAGGTTCAAATTTTCTCCATATTTTTTTGGCTAAAAAAGTGCTTTTCTAAAATATTTTTGGTGTCAAAAGCACTTTTGAAAAACTCAAACACACTTTGTTTAGTAATGCTTTTATCTCAAAAATATTTTTTGTTTCAAAAATACTTTTTGTTTCAAAAGTGCTTTTGAAAAGCAATGCTAAACAAAGTCTTAATGCTATTGGATTAAAAAAAAAGTTTAACGACAAATTTGGTCACTAAAATTTGCATGTTTTGTCAAAATGACTTTAATTATATTTTCAAACATTTTTTTGGCCATAAACCTTTGTTCTTTTTTTTTTTCAATCCGTTTTTCCTAACATATTTAATGAAAGTACAATTTAAAAAGTTAATAGGGATGATGTGAAATTTCATATGTGAAATATTTTTAATGAGATGTAATTTATTACTTAGGTAATCCAATAAAATAATTAAATGTAGAAAATAATAAACACAAATAAATAATACATTAAATTAAAAAAATAACCCTCAATTTTAAAAAAAATAAACGTAATTATCTAAAAAATTAATTCAATAGAAAAAAATTTCAATAAACAAATGTATGAAAGATTGAAACCTTTTGAAAGAAAAGAAAGATTGATTGAAAAAAAAAAGTTGATGGCCAAAAAAGACTAAAAAAAAACAATTAAGGTCATTTTGACAAAACATGCAAACATTAGTGACCAAATTTATCATTAAGTCAAAAAAACTATTAGGTATAATAATAAATTTAACTCAATATTTATTTATTTATCAATTTCACTCTATTTTTTTTGGATATTTTAGTTGTCCACATTTAAATTTTAGTTAAATTATTTTTTAGATGAAAAATTGATTGTTTTGTTTAAATTTATGGCACTAACACAATATTTTTTCATACATTTCATTGCTGATGTGGATAATTTTTAATAGCTTATATTATTTTTTTCATAATTATGTGGTAGTCATTAAAATTTTAATAGTTTAATCAAAATTTTCATTAAAAAAAACAACAATTTAATTAAAATTTAAGTTTAAACGCCAACAAAATAAATATTAATGGGTTGAATTTATTATTATATCGTTACATAACTAAGTTAAGTTTAGTTAGCCAACTTTTTTTTTAATATATTAGCCAACCATCTTTAAATCTGGTAACAAATTTAATATCCATGTTCTTTAATCACTTATAAAAAAATGGGGTTAATAAATAAATTTGCCACTTTATTACGTGTGAATATTAAATTTTATTGTTATATTTTATTATGATTGATTTTTATCATTATATGTAATTAAAATTTACAACTAAAATTTGATTTTAATATTTTATGATTCAACTTTGATTTTTCAATCTCAACATACATTTCGGATGATTTCAAGACAATTTAACAAAAAAAAAAATTCAAATATTTCATTTTAATGAATAATTATAATTAATTTATAAGAACATATTAAAACTTAACAATTTATGCTTCCTTTAAATAAATGAGCACTTAATAGTACTATTTATATTAATCTTTTGAGTGAAAAATAACTATTACTAAAAATTTTATTACATGTGTATGGATATAAAAATTACGTATTTAAAATGTATGAGTGTGTTTATAAACAAATACAATCAATAATAAAATATAAAATTTGAAACTAATAATAACACATAAGGAATATGTACGAAATTAAAATAAAAATAATTTAATCTGTGAATAAAAAAATTTCTAAACAAATAAAATCATTAGACTAATAATATTAAATGTCCTCCAATTATTTATCATAAAAATAATGAAAATAAAATAAAATAAAATATTTATAATAGAAGACAAAGTAAAACTAATAAAAAGAGGGAGACAAAGGTGGAAAACCGAAAATGAGAGTAATTTTTTTTAAAAAGATAGAAAATGAGAGTATAAATAGAAGAGTGTGTAAATAAGTAAAATATTTTTATTTAAATGAAAAAAATTGGTAATATAATTTTAAAATATATTAAAAATCCTAACACATGTGTATGCGTGTGAAAATTATAAATATAAAACATAATTGTGTGCTTAAAAATAATATATAATAAATAATAGAACGTATAATTTGAAACTAATTAATAATAACACACGAAATATATACATATTAAACTTTAAAAAATTAGATAATGAAGTGTGCATAAAAAATTTTAAAATATATAAACATATAAAAATAAAACTTTAGTTGAGTGGTAAATTAAATATTTTATTAATGCAATTGGTTTAGGTTCAAATAACACAATATACATATTTTTATATTTCTCTAAATAAAAAGATTAAAGTATCTTTAAATAATATAACTTATTTTCATTACAAAATGATATTTTCATAATTTTTTAAACTTAATTAGTGACTCAATTGAAGGTAATTCAAACTCAGTTAAAAACTTAAATAATAATATAAATTATTTATTTTATAATTTATTTTTTATTTACATTTATTAGTGAGTTGGTGTAACTGAATTAAGCCTCCATTAGTTTTATTTTTTATTTGTTCTATTTTTTTAATTAATTGAGGCTGGCTATTTAAAAAAGGTTTTAATATGATATTTTTGAAAAATAAATATATTATTAAAAATTAAACAAAATTAAAATTAATTATAAATTATTTAAAACAAAATTCAATTAGAATAACAGCAATTTTATAACTTGAATTCAAAAAACCGTCTAAACTCTGCAATTAAACAAATTCTCTATTTTATCCAAACAATATCATGAACTTGTTTTCAGTTTCTCTATTTTTTTTTCTCGGCCCTAAAAATTAAACGTCCACAAAATTATCTTAAGAAAAAAAATACAAAACTATTACAAGTTCCGGGCGTGTTCACATTTAGAGGTTACTTTGGATTTTCCGAACCTTTAGACGAAGAAAGAAAAGTTAACATTCAGTCATATTTTACAATCACACTTTCCATCGTCACCGTCTATTTTCACTCTCATCGCGTAAATCGAACGGCAACGATCTCAGCTGTGGTAAAAGAAACGAATCACAACGGTATAATTAACATTATTTTTGTAACTTTATCGGACGAATAATAATAAACCACGTGTCATATTCGTAACATTGACTGCCATTTGATGTTCGCCATTTTTAGAGTTCACTGAACCCCATTTATTTTTTCATTTTTCAAAAGCATTACTCGTTTCGCTTAATCGTTTCTATATCATTTTTCTCATAGCGGAAAAATCTCTCCTCTCTTTCTCTCGTTCTCTTTCAGTGACTATTTTGTTTTGCTTCGATTCACCGGAACCCTAACTCAACCGGCTGGAGAATTCAACCGGTAAGGCGCGGTTACTTGTTAATTCTTCTATTCATTTAGTCCTCCATTAGTTTAGGTTTTTATTCTGCCAAAATTTTCTCTTGTTCATTTTCTTTTATCTTCTATTCTTTGTTTTCTGTTTGTCTTAGTTTGATTCCTTGTTTTTTGCTGCCGTTTTTGTTGTTATAGTGTGGTTAAAGTGGTATTGTTTTGAATTGGAGTTTTGTGGTAGATGACCGTACGATTAGGGAGGAGTTGAGATCAAGCGGCCAGGGATTTTGCCACCGAATGGAGGGAGGTAGCGTCTCTAGACTTACTTGCTCTGGTAACTGTTCACATTCCTACTTGTTTTTTTTGTAAGCAAATATTATTTTAGGGTTTTTGTTTTTCTAGTGTAATTAAAGAGCTTGGAAACAGTTATCTATCTTCTTGAAGTGGTGAGGTATAGTGTTATTCAAAGGTTGTAATTAATTTTTTTTGTGGTTTTGTGCGTAAATATATTGGACCCGAGTTCTTTTTATTAAGTTTTAAGTTTGACCGTAGCTCAGTCAATTATTTTGCCAGTTTCTATTCTTTTAGTAATATTTTGATAATAGTTAATGTGATTGCGCTGGAGGTTTTGTTTAATTCAAATTGTAGTTGACTAGTTAATGGTTTGAACTAGAACTTTGTTTGAAATTAGTTAATGGTTACTTTTATTGATATCTAAGTCAACCAACTGATAGATCAGGATGAAAAATACATGTTTATTTTTCTTATTAAGGATTATTAACTTGTACACTGCAGTGGGTTTGAAAACTCCACAGATGGCTTTCACTTGCTATGTTTCAGTACTAAATTTGTTAACCTGATAATTTAGTGACTATTTCCTTATGTTGGATACATGACAAGTATGTACAGGAAGTGTAAATTAGTGGAAAGAACTCATAACCACCATTTATGCATTTTGGATTTCGAGTGGCATATTTACTCTAGTTGTCTTCTTTGATGAGGTTGGCCTATGCAATGTGAACAGTTTAACTTCTTTTCCCTGCTTTACTCTTCTTTGTACTGTAAAGTAGCAATCAACTCTACTGGAGGTATTTATATGGGTAATGTGGATTGTTCTGTCTGGAGAAATGCTGTAAAGTTTAAGCTTTCCATGCAATTCATACTGTGGCAGGATACTCTTTAAACTCAGAGGTCTGATCTCTATATCTGATTCATCAGTTTGTTTTCTTCTAAACCTTTTCTGTTGTAGGGATACACTCATGGATTATGATGACAATGATTCCCAAAGCCAGAATCTTCATTTAGCTGGTGAAGGAAACAATAAATTTCCTCCTGTTTTACGGTCATATGATCTCCCAAGATTTGATTTTGATGACAATCTTCGTGGGCATTTAAGATTTGATAGTTTAGTTGAAACTGAAGTTTTTCTCGGCATTGAAAGTAGTGAAGATAATCAGTGGATTGAAGAATTTTCACAGGGGACTACAGGGATTGCATTTAGTTCTAGTGCAGCAGAACCCTGTTTGATTTCTAGGCACAACAATGTCTGGTCTGAGGCAGCATCCTCAGAATCAGTTGAAATGCTATTAAAATCTGTAGGGCAGGACGAAACTACTCTTGGTCAAACTATTAGTAAGGATTCAGATGCCTGTGATGAGCTGGGTTGCATGATAAAGCCAATGGACCCTAGTTTGAAACACAGAGATAGTAGCCTTCCTAAAGTTGGGGATGACATACAACCTGGCCTGCATACAGTTGAGATTCGAGGGAAATGTGTAGATCATCAGTTGGTTGAAGATGCTTCTCAAACGCATGAGGGAGATCCATCTGTTCATGGGGCATTAGAAGATCCAAATAGCAAAAATACTGACATACCTGCAACTGAGAGAGATGAGTCTAAAGATGGTAAACATATTGTTGTTAATGAAAATCTAGCGGAAGCTTCAGTTGATCAGTCTTTGGATGACAGCGGGCAGGAAGATAAATTTGCTTCTGGGTCAGAAGTTAATACCGTAATCCCTTCTGTGCAAAGCACATGTATGACTAGTGTTTTGATAGATGATGAAGATTCCACACATTTGAAAAATGATATCATTGATAAAAATGTGGACAGTTTAGAGAGGGAAAATGTTGGTTTAAGTCCAGAACTTCACATCGGTGGTAAGAACTTGGTTGATGATACAGTTGCATGTGTTACCTTGGACATGCAATCTAGGGAAGAAGAACATGCTATTGGAAACAGCACTGCTAACATGGGTGAGCCTTCTGATAGAATATTGAAAGGGAATTCTGACCTCCATATGGTAGAAGAGTGCAGCGAGGGTGTGGGTGTAGAAATTCTTCTGCAGACCAGCAAGTCCGAAGACATTTTCTTGTCAGAAGGAAAGCTACATGACACATCAATAATGCCCATTGTTAGTGATATTACCCTCAAGGAGCATGAAAATGAGATTAGCGATACTGGTACTATAATTTGTATGAGTCTAGAGTCGAAGGTGAATTCAACGATGCAGCTAGCATCTGATGCTATTGGGAAGAAGGATTTGTTAGAAAGTGATTACCACCCAAATAAAAATATCTCGAGCAGCAAGTCTGAGAAATCTTTGTTGTTAGCAGAAGATGGTAAAGGTTCTAAGGATGAAGGTGAAGATTCTCATGATACTTTGGTTGCTGGACACACTAGAGTATGTGAAAAGTACATTGTCACTGAACATATTGATGATCATAAATGTGATAGAAATGTGTCAGTTGCTTCAAAGCAGAACACCAAT
Organism: Gossypioides kirkii; assembly: GCA_005610355.1. Taxonomy (NCBI): domain Eukaryota; kingdom Viridiplantae; phylum Streptophyta; class Magnoliopsida; order Malvales; family Malvaceae; genus Gossypioides; species Gossypioides kirkii. The sequence continues at coordinate 4,214,236 of CP032254.1, read as the reverse complement.
TTGCCTTCTGATTGTAGTAGTGCAGATTGCTTTGATGATAGATCCCCGCTTGTAACAAAGGGCGTTGATTCCTCATCATTCAGTGCAAGTGGCAGGGTAAATGAGTTAGCTTCAAACCTACAACCTGATGTTCCTGTCAGCAGTATGTTGGGTATGTATATACTGAAGCATTAAGTGTAATAATTGAGCTTTTTCTTTCCTCCTTTATGCCTTGATTTACCCATCCTGTATCATATGCTAACTTCATGTTCCTTGGTACAGTGGATTGTGTTCTTTTGCCTTCTGATAAGGGTATACCAGCCGATACTGTTTTGGATAAGAAAGAGGTTCAGGTGCCATCTTCAGAAGCAAGTTTCTCAGTCATAAAGACTTCTGGAATGACAACCGAAAAAGGTGCTTCTTGTGAGACCGGTGAACAGTTCTCATGCAAGAAAGTTGATCAGTCATTGTTAATGAAGAATACCACTACACTTGAGGGCGGAAATGGAGACCAAACACTTTGCGGAGTCACATTGGAGGTTGGAAAGGATATGCACTCATCATCTATTGTCTCTGATTCAACAGTGAGGAAGACTGATGGTGACGAAGCTCTAGTTATCTCTAAGGTTTCTACAGATTCTGCAGGTGACCTATAATTCGTAGCATATCTTGGTTTATGATTAGCTAGTAATTATCTCAACTTAAATTTGAATATAATAAAATTCTTATTAGTGATTTCTTATACATCAATCCTTTAGGGTGCATTTGGTACCTCTATTTGGTAGTCTTCCATAGCCAGTGCATTTATTTAAATGCCTGTTTTACTGTTTTCCTTATCTTGTTATTATGGTGCTGTCAGGTGATGCTTCAAGTCAGCTTAACAAGACCTTGATGAATTCAGTGCCTTCAACTTCAATGGAAACCTTCCATAATACTGACCAAAATCACCATAAAGATAATGATTCCAATTTGGTTTCTGAAGAGATCAGTGGTCGTGTTGCTGTGCATCAGGTTGATGGTGAGTTTCTTTATCAGTTTTTTCTTGAAGTGATTAAAATTTAATATTTTATGCCTTTCAGGGTGAAACCCATCCTTTACGGTTGTCCCCGGTCTTTTTCCCTAGATTGTTCATTTTTTGTGTTGGTAAAAAGTTTGTTTTCTTCTTTCTTTGCTATCCTTCCCACCTCCCCTTTGGGTTCTTGATATGGATCTTTCTTTGTTTTTAACGTCTGTATTTTGTCATGTTGAATGGTAGTTCATAAATTGCATGCTTAGCCTCTTTCATGCGACTGTTTTCATTTGAGACCATTTCATCAGTTTTTTCTGTTTTCCTCCCACAATTTTCATGTTATCATTTTCCGCCCACAATTTTCATGTTATCATTCTCATGGGTTATTTTGATTTTGCAGTTGATCCTTCAAAGGCTTTTAATACTTCCTTCGCTTCTGCGCCTTCATCTGAATCTCAAACTAAGTTTCACATGATGGAAAGTGGAAGTAGCAGTGCTGATCTTGACAACCCTTCCTGTGGCTCTCCAATTGTTATTAGAGCTTCCGAGCAGTCACAAGGTAAAATTGAAAAAGGTGTGAAAAGATCCAAAGATCAGAGTGCTGTAGCATCTGGTGTCACTAATGAGGAAGTGAACAAAGAGAAGTCAATTTCTCAGGATACAGAAGGAAATGATGCAACTCCAGGAGACAAAAGTTTCACCTTTGAGGTACCTCCATTGTTAGGTGTGTCTGAACAAGAATCTGGAAAGAATTGGCAACCTTTTTTGACCATGCAACACGATAAAATATCCCCGGTAAAGTTTCATTTTCCAATGTGATGCATATGGTTATGTTAAAAAGTCCATTTTGTGCTCTAATATTGTCCTGCTTCTTGTCTTCTAACTGAAGAATTTTAAGAAGTATGATTCTAATTTTTGTTTTACGTTCCGGTTATGCTCTATCCCTCATGCACTTGCTCTCTCACTCTTTGTCTCATACAAGAAGGCCATGGAAGGAACTCCATCAACCTCTGGCTTAAGCAAAGTGGGGGCCAAGGCTGCTCGAGAGACAAGTTGTGCAAATCTTCAGGCACCTAAAAGGGAGAATGTGCGTGGTGGCTCCAAAGGGACTTCTGAGCTTAAAACAAGACGAACAGGTGGTAAGAGTGCAAGTAAGGAAGCTGCTAAAAAGGGAAATGCTGCAAAAGAGAGAACCCCTGCAAGGGAATCAGAAAGAAGTGATAGAACAAGTAATGTGTCACTCAGTTCAGCTGGAACGGGTCAACTTGTGCAATCCAATGAGATGCAGCACTATGGACATATAGAAGGCGGTAATATGAAACCATTTGGTGTTCTTTCTACTTCAGTATCTAGTCTGCCAGACTTGAACAGATCAGCTTCTTCATCTGCAGTTTTTCACCAGCCTTTTACAGACTTGCAGCAAGTTCAGTTACGCGCTCAGATTTTTGTATATGGAGCTTTGATGTAAGACTTGTAACTTTCATTTTGTCTTGGCATGTATTAAGATTTTTGTACATGTGCTTTGGTATTCTTGTCAACTTCAGTTGTTTCTGGTATTGCATTTTCATTTAGTACTTTTGATAATTTGAGCACATCTATCTAAATGTTTTGAACAATGTTGCTGCAGACAAGGAACACTACCCGATGAGTCATATATGATATCGGCATTTGGAGGACCTGGTTAGGTTTCTTATTTCTAAATATGTATCTTTGGGACTTTTTATACGGATATGTTCACTATTTTGGGCTGTCTGTAGATGGTGGAAGAACCATTTGGGAGAGTGCTTGGCGAGCAGGTACTGAGAGGGTACATGGTAAAAAATCGCTTCTTGTTAGCCTTGAAACTCCGTTGCAGTCTCGTATAGGTATCTTTGCTGGTCTTAAGCTGTTGAAATAGTTTCTTCTGATTCTGTTATCTATTAATTTTGTGCCTTGGTTGAGATGCTCAGGTGCTAAAACTTCTGATCAATCGATTAAACAAAATGCACTTCAGAGTAAGGTTACATCCTCACCTGCTAGTCGTTCTACCAGCAAGGGTACTCCAACAACATCAATTTTGAACCCAATGATACCCCTTTCATCACCACTATGGAGTATTCGTACACCTTCTGGTGACGCCCTTCAACCTACTGGCTTTCCAAGAGGTGCAGTTATGGATTATCAGCTAGCAATTTCTCCATTACATCCTCCAGCTACAAGGAATTTAATCGGACACAATTCTTCTTGGATGTCCCAATCCCCTTTTCATGGCCCCTGGACTCCACAGACTTCTGCATTTGATGGCAATGCTTGTTTTCCTGTGCGCCCTATCACAGAAGCAGTTAATTCAAATCCTGCACTAGCATCTGTGTCTCATTCTTCTAGCATGAAACAGTTTTCTGCAGTTCCTGTGGTCCAGAGTGGAAGTCCTGCAAATATTTTTGCAGGGACTCCACTGCTTGATACAAAAAAGGCAACATTAACACCTGGTCAGCATTCTGCTGATATAAAGCCTAGAAAACGGAAAAAGTCTACAGTTTCTGAGGAGCCTGGGCAGAGTATACCTCATTTTCAATCAGAGTCCCCATTGGCTACTGTTGTGGCTAGTCAAGCCTCTACACCTGCTGCAATTACAATTCCTGCTACCAATATATCCAAGTCCACTGATAAATTCATTACATCTGTCTCTGGTAATCATCTCAAAAAGGGTGACCAAGAATCAGATCAGAGGGTTAGTCTCTCTGAAGAGACTCTTAGTAAACACAAAACTGCTCAGAAGCATGCAGAGGATGCTGCTGCTCTTGCTGCTGCTGCTGTTAGTCACAGTGAAGAAATATGGAGGCAGTTGGACAAGCACAAAAATTCAGGGTTGGGACCAGATGTTGAAACTAAATTGACTTCTGCAGCTGTTGCAATAGCAGCAGCTGCTGCTGTTGCAAAGGCTGCTGCTGCAGCTGCCAATGTTGCCTCAAATGCTGCCTTACAAGCAAAATTGATGGCTGATGAAGCATTGGTTTCAAGTGGCTACAGAAATCCCACTCCCAATAATGCAATATCTGATGGTGTGAAGAGGTTGAGCGAGGCTACTTCTGCATCCATCTTAAGGGGTGAGGATGCTGCTACTAGTTCGAATTCTGTCATTGTTGTTGCCAGGGAAGCTGCTAGAAGGAGGGTAGAAGCAGCTTCAGCTGCCGCAAAGCAAGCTGAAAACATGGATGCCATTGTTAAAGCTGCTGAGCTGGCAGCTGAAGCTGTGTCACAGGCTGGAAAGATAGTTGCTATGGGTGAACCTTTCTCATTGGCTGAATTGGTAGAAGCAGGTCCAGAGGCATATTGGAAAGTACCCCAAGCATCCCCTGAATCAGATGGTGCTATTAGAGAGCAGATAAACATAGGTGGTAGCGTGGAAGTTCCTGGTTCATCTGTTGGGCATCTAAAAGAGGTTCCTGTGGACAAGAGGGAAAAGCAGAGTAATAACCACAGAAAGTCACCTACTCTTAGAGAGATGACCAGAGAGTCTATGGAAGATCATTTTAGATTGACAGATGGCGGTTTGGCTCCTGTTGCAACAAGTGAAAAGGATAAAAAAGGACAAAAGAGGCGCAAAGCTTCAGATGTTGCCAAAACTAAAGGAATTGCTTCTGAATCTGAGATAGGTTTTGGATCACCTTTGATGATCGCTCAGACTGACCATGAAAAAGCAGGGGATACTTCAAAAGATAATAATATAAGGGAAGGCTCGCATGTTGAGGTTTGTGACTTTTACTGAAATATTACTTGAGAATTTGATCTTTAGTTGAAATACACTTGAATTTGATGGAAATTTGTCAATGTAGTACTGAGTTTGAAAAAAATTTGCATTCATTTGTCCTAGTTACCAGATGGAAATCTTGAATTTATATATACACATATTATTAATCTTATATTGTATTTAATTTGTTTACAATTTTACCATCTCATGTCCAGGTATTGAGAGATGGAGATGGGTCAAGAGTAGCATGGTTCCTGGCAGATATACTGAACTTGAACAATGGCAAAGCTTATGTGTGTTACAATGAACTTCGACAAGAGGGTGAGCTACTGCAACAACTGTAACTTATGTTTTAGTTGAATCAACTGAGTTATGATAACTATGAAAGTAGATCTGTTGGAATTCTTGTCCTTAATTTTTATGTAATTCCTTGTTGATGTGTGTACAATTTTACTTTCTCTTTTGGGATCTCTAGGTTGAATCACAAATTTGCCTGTATGATGTGTGCCTCTGTTGGGGATGGGGGGATTGAAAATTGAAAACATGATTAAATGCACCAGAGTGAGGGTATATTTCTTATGGACTTTCCTGCGTAGAAACTTTCAAGTTTCTTATGGAAAAATAGTTCAGATGTTTTGCAGTTTGCGCAAACATCAATAATAGTTATCTGAACAAACCTTTTTTGATTGCTTGTCTTACAGATGGTGATAGGCTAAAGGAATGGGTGGAAGTTGAAGGTGAAGGTGATAGGGCACCTAGGATACGTTGTGCTCATCCTAGTGCAGCTATGTCATTTGAAGGAACAAGGAAAAGACGCAGGGCAGCCATGGGGGACTATAATTGGTCTGTTGGAGATAGGGTTGATGCATGGATGCAAAATTGGTATGGATGCATTGTTTTTTATATCTTCTTTTATCTATTTCTTGCAGTCTATTGGACAGAAATGGTACTGTTGAAGATTATGGGGACATTATAAAATATATACGAGGAAGTAGAATGTTGGATAATTTGTCTATATTTCCTAGCCAACCTTTAGGATATCCATAAAGACCTTTTTGTGCAATCCTACCATTTGTCATTTTGTAATCTGACAAGTTATTCACCTTTTGATGTTTGAACAAACTGATTTATGCTAGAATGCATTTTTATGCCCTGGTTTTCTGGATGGCTTTGGACTACTTTGTAAATCAAATGATATTTATTTCCCATCAATCATGTATTTCCTTGTGCTAGAGGGAAGGAGAGTTTCAATTCTATCAAGTTGTTTCAATTTTAATTATCAAGGAATGAACTGATGTTTGAAATTATTATGTTCATTTATTTGGCTTTCAGCTGGTGGGAGGGAGTTGTCACTGAGAAGAGCAAGAAAGATGAAACTTCCTTTACTGTACATTTTCCTGGTATGCATGACCAAGTAGAACAATTATTAACGATCTGGACTGTAATCTGCTCAGTAGTAACGTCTATAGAGCCTCTGCTCTGAGAATAATAAAACTTTATTTTATTGTTTTTATTGCAGCTCAAGGAGAAACATCTGGTGTCAAAGCATGGCTTCTTCGTCCTTCTCTGATGTGGAAGAAAGGTAGTTGGGTTGAATGGAGCTCTGTTGATAATAATGAGGCTTCCCATGAGGTGATATGCTAGCTTATACTTGTGATTGATGCTTCTCTCATGATACTTTGATCGCTTCTTGGTGCTAAGTCATTGATCTATTTTTCAGGGTGATACCCCACAGGAAAAGCGACAAAGGTTAGACTGTCCTGCGGTTGAGGCCAAAGGGAAAGATAAGCTTTCAAAAAATGTTGACATTAAGGAATCTGGGAAACCTGATGACACGAAATTGCTGGATATATCTGCAAGAGAAGAAATATTTAATATTGGTAAAAGTATCAGAGATGAGAGTAAACATGACTCACTGAGAATGACACGTACTGGTTTAAAGAAGAAAGGATCAGGAGTGGTTTTTGGTGTTCCTAAGCCTGGAAAGAAGCAAAAGTTTATGGAAGTAAGTAAACATTATGTTGCAGATCAGAGTAGCAAGACTCATGAAACTAGTCATTCAGCTAAGTTTACAAAATATTTAATGCCTCAAGGATCTGAACCACGTGGAACGAAAAATAAAATTGAACCAAAACGAATGGCTGTATCCAAGCCCAAGATTCTCAAGTCTGGAAAATTGCCTAGTGTTTCTAGTAGAAGTATTCCTCAGAAGAACTACTTATCAAACACTATGGTTTCTGAACCTGATAGTGTTGTGGCCTCAGATGTGTCAAAATTGGAGGATTCTGTAAGCCATGCTGAGAATGTATCAGGAAAGCCAAACTTGATGGAATTCAGATCATTTTCATCTTCTGATGGAGCAGCAGAGGGCCCGGTCTTATTTTCTTCTGTGGGTGTCTCATCAGATGCACCCCTCAAGAAAACTTCTGCTTCAAATGCTAAATCTGAAAGGATTAATAAAGGGAAATTCGCACCATCTGGTGGGAAGTTGGCAAAAATCGAGGAAAAAATCTTCAATGATGATACAACAAAAACAAGTTCTGAAGGTGTTGAACCTCGTAGATCGAATCGCAGGATTCAGCCAACATCAAGAGTAAGTTAATAGATATGATCATTCATTTCATAAGTTGTCATTATACTGCAGTATCAAAATTTCTAGATCTAAATCTATTTCATATGCTAAGTATACTGCACTTTCTTTTTGTGGAAAATGAATTGAAAAATTCTTTTCTTGTACACCATGTACTTCTGTGAGCTTTGAGTTGTGCTTTGAAAATTTCCTTGCTTGCAAACAGTTGACGATTTATGTGTAAGATTAGATTCTGGGTTTCAGACTCTGTAGGGAACAAGTTGAGAAGTAGAGGTTTGCTTGGAAAATAGGAACAACATTTCCCCTGTAGGGAAATGAATTTGACAGTGTGTTTTGCAAATTTGTTGAATTCTTATCCTATCTACCGGTATTGGGGTGTAGAGATTTCAAGCAGCATTTTTTCCATATTTCTATTTTTTTATCATAATCTAGTAAATCAACATTGAGATATGACATTTAACATATTTGTTTAGACAGATATGTGTCTAAAATATAAAATTGTTACTGGGTATGTTTTGTTGAATGACAATAGGAATTTATAGAGTTTTACTTTTGCTGTTTTTGTTTCTTTAAGAAGAATAGTTGTGCTTGGTGCCAGCTACATATTAAACTAGGATATGTTGCTTCCCTGTACGTTGTCACTTAACCGTAAGAATTCTTTGTCCGTCTTCTGCTCACTAGTCTGAGTTCAGTGATGTCAATAATATATATGTTATCAGAAAGAAGGAAATTCTGTTATAATCACTAACCACATTTATTTTCCTGCATTTACAATTTGTACTGATCTGGTTATGGATCTTGTTTGTTGCCCACAGCTTTTGGAAGGGCTACAGAGCTCGTTGGCCATCTCAAAAATTCCTTCTGTTTCACTCGACAAAAGTCACAAAAGTCAAAGCAGAAGTACCAGAGGTGAAACTTAAATTTCATATCGCTCTATTCTCAAATCAGCATTGCTGTCCTTTTAGCCGTCTTTGTTATTAAACGTACAATGATTCATGCAATTGTAACTGTCTGGAAAATAACAGGTTGAGAGGTGCCCTCCTGCAACTAGGGGAATCCAGTCTTAAAAGAAATTCAGCAAATATCGGATGACCAACATACATCAGTGTAGCTTTGTGTAAATTATCAGATGATAGAGGAGAAAGCTAGGAACGAAAATTTGCTTCTTTGTATTTTTGATGTAGTGGTAGATATATACATACATATATTTAGTGTTTTTTAGTTTCATTTAGAATTATTATAATCTGATCTGTCTAGGCCATGCACTTTTGTATATGGAACGTCTTTAAGTAGTTGGGTTTGATATTTGAAGAGCAGCATCGCAAGTGATATCAACCCATGTATTTTGTTGCATCTAACTGCTCTCAGCGTGGACCTAGATTACTTGGGGTTTCTTCTAGTCCCGTGTTGACCCAAAAGGATTCAAATAAAGATCAGGCTTCAAACCTTTTTTTTTAAAAATTTATCATGATAGTTTACATGTGTAAGATTTACTTATTACTCAAGAAACTCGTATTTGTCCTCATGCGTAAGTGTTGCAAACATTTGAACCTGAGAATGGTTTCTTCCAAATCATCTGTAGAAAATATACATCTTAGGACTGCTGCGACAAATCTACTGGAAATGGACTTGAGTATTGAACACCTGAATTGAATACTGTCTAATTATAAAAAGAAAAAAGAACTAAATACAGTCCAAACCAAAGAATCTCTAGTATCGCACATACCTATCTACCTAGCAAATATATTATAGTCGCAATTTCTTAACATTACCTTTACCTGTACAAAGATTCAATTCCTTTTTCTCATGTCTACCCGGTAAAAAAGGGAAGAAACAAGAGAAACCTTCCCTGACCGGGTTTTGGCTCAGATCAACTGGCATGTTCTGTCAGATTTTGTGCCTGCTTAATAATAGATGGCAGAGATGCAATCAGATTAGAAACACTTGTTCATCCCCCTTGGCTCCTAAAACTGGCTCTTCTTCCTTGCTTCTGTTCTTCAATCCTTGATTTCCTCTTACTTGTTCCGACTCAGGATCTCCGTTCTTTTTGCAAATACATGAATATGGATATTCATGAAATTCACCACGTCCTGGTCTCATCTCATCTGGCTCTCCCATGTATCCTCTTTGAACTGCCTTCACCTTTCGGGCAAAGGTGTCCCAATCCATCTTATCCCTTTCCATAAACAAAGAGCTTAGTCTCTTGGCATTTGGTCTTATAGTCCTTTTGTGCCCCATGTACCTCCTTTGAATCCAAACAAGCAATCATGAAGAATTAAAGAAAGTTCAAAGAGAACCAATCCCATGCTAAGTACGCAATAAACAATGGACGATATAAAATGCAGAGAAATAAACAGATACACGCCTATGGAGCTCGGAGTAAGCAGTTTGGTACCAAATCTTCAACTGATGTTAATAAAAGTTGATGCAATATATATTCTCAGCATCGGCCCCACCAAAGGGGTAAATCTAACATTACAAGCCCCACATTGTATTACAGGTATGCAAATCAATGCAGGACCATGTTAAGAGCATTATTTTGCTTATAGTTGATGTCTTTAGAACCTGGTCCAAATTTCACATCTTTAAATTACTTCAACAGAATAACTTCTAGATAAACATAAAAGTTAGCACTTATATGCAACACTTGGGACTCTACCAGAAGAAAAAAAAAAGCATGATGCAAGAAATAACAAGATTTCTCACCTTCGACCTGCTAGAATTCTTGCCATATTTCCATTATTATTGGTGACAAAAACATCACTTTCATCACAAACAATGAAGTCTATGGCAGCAAGGCGAGAAGAGAAAGGAAGAAAAGGTTTCAGCTCTTCATTAGCAAGCCTTTCTTTTGTGTAGAAGTTTGGAAATAGATCTCTTAGTGGTTGCAGAGTCTCTTCTCCACCATATATTTCTCCAGATGCAACATAAATGCATGTGTCATTTGCAAAACCAAGTGCCCGCAACATCAAACCTACTTCATAAGGAGTGAGTGGACATTTACCTCGACTCCTCTCTCCATCAGCATCTAAGTCCTGCACAAATGTGAAAATGAGTGCAACTTTACTAGATAAATGCAGGATGCAGTAAAAAAAAGATTGGTACTCCTGAAAACAATTATTATGTTGTGTAATAAAGAGAGAACTGGTGAGAAGTCATAAAAAATGGAATCTCACAGGTAATGTTTCCCATCGTTTTCGTATTTCTGCAAGCTCATATCTCTCCTTATCCCCTCCACCAAAGTAACAACCAGAAAATGCTAGCATATCAGGTTCAAATCTGTGATGAAATAAGGTTGAGTAATATCAGGAAAACAGGTATTAGAATTTTAAATTATACTTAAGGATGTTTCTCTATGCAAATGCAAATGATCCAATGTGCTGTTATTGAATACTCATACACTCAGATGCAGCAGTGCTGATGCAGAAAGTAGTCATTGGATATGAAGTCAAACATAACAGCAAAATGTATACATATAAACGAACTGAAGTTAAGATGCATTTCCAAAATTCCAAGGATTGCACACTTAAGGGAAAGGCATTCTACAATGTCACTAACTTATCTGGCTTAAAGAATTTCAAATCAGATCACCCCCTGATAGTGAAGGGACTTAAAATAAGTCTAATCATACCAATTCCAAAGTATGCCATTTTATATTGCAAATGCGTCCCCAAGGATTACAGACAAACCTTATTTCAGGATACAGATCTAATATATTACTGCTTTAAAAACCTTTGACATGCACATCTAACCATCTGGAATAAGGAACAAACCTCAAATGGACTGCTATAAAACGTTTTGCCATCTCACGCATTCTCAATACAAGTTTCTGTCCAAGTTCTTGAATAGGTTTTGTAAATCTTAAAGCATGAAAATTAGCCCGGCAACGCAACTTTTGTAGCTCTTCGTCAATGTTGTTGGCCAGTCTATAATCAAACTTTGTTAGTTGCAGGACCTACAAAATTTTCAGAGAGTTAATTGCTGCACTTTCACACAAAAACCATAATATCCTAGAAAATGAATAATACGAATATTCTAGTAACATATGATTCAATTACCAAGATATAAATAACATAAAAGTGTAGGAAATTGTTAAAACTCTCGCCTTTGAACAGCACAACCAGGAGTTCTCTTCTAACCTCCAAAAGTGGAGAATAAAACATAGATGAAAAACGGCTATAAGTGTGGCATTCTTGTGTTCTTAGCTTATTACTTCTTTCCAGCGCAGACAACTGTAAGGGCTTGAATTTAATAACTTCCATCATCTCTTTTCCTGATATTATTGGTGAATTTTATGCTTTTAATTTCACAAACACACACACACACACAATTTACACATGTATTATAAAATCAGGGAATGAAGAAAGATCAGAAAGTTCAATTCTGGAAATTATATCTACAATAAACCTAAATAGCATTAGTGAAAAGAGTATTTGAAAGAGATCTTACACGTCTTCGTTTAATTATTGGCAGAACTTGGTCTAGATAATATTCTGGAGGAGATTTCCTTGGGACACGCATACTGTAAGGATTTTTCTCCATTGATCGCATGAATTTATCAGGAACTTTTTTTACAATAGTAACATCTTTTACTAGGTAAGAAATGAACCAGTTGACATCAAAAATGTTGACAAAGTCACTGCATGTCAGGGGAAAAAACCTTAACAATCGAACAGAGGAATAGGATATAAATTTGAACTTCTAATAGGCTGATTCAACTTACCTATTATCCTTCCAATACGAATTATGATCTAACTCAGGTACCACTAAGGTTGCATTTAGAATCCGAGCGACAACTACAGCATCAGATATCTGTGCGGCATAAGCAAATTATGAATTCTAAACAAATAGTACTATCCAAGGTCAGTGAGGATAATGAATTCAGTAGGATGCCTAAATCTCAGATGAATAAATAAGTTAGATATGCCATTGAAGGAGTTAAAAATATCTTCCATTAGGATATTTACCCAAAATAAAGCATAATGTGTAAAAATTCCACTTACTCCTGTTCTTTGTTGATTCAGTCCTCCACTTGCAGCAATGAGCAAATAACCATTTGATGATCGCTCACGTACAGCATCTAGATATCAAATATCAATGTAAATGATGAATCAGTGAACTTAAGACACTGGTTTGGTAAAATTTAAATGAAAAGAGTGTCAAATAGATTCTTTCTAAGAGGTAAAAACAGATGATACTAGACATCAGGTATTAGAACCATTTTACTAGAAAATTATGCTAAAAAGAAAAGAAGTATCACAAAGTTGATCAACAAGAGTTAATTCCATCTGATTCTCCTCGAGGGAGAAATCATCAATAATTAGTTTTAATCTTCAAAGTTAAACACCAACATCATCAGCTAACACATGATAAACATAGGCAAATTCAAAGCTCATAATCTATTTAAGCAAAAGAAGCAATCAAGGTAGATTGCATTGTTGTTTAGGTGCCTAGACTTGCAAAATGCAAAACTATCGTCCTTGTGTCTCTATTAATAGTCGAAAATGTTGAAATTTGATATGTCCTTAATGCAACATACAATTAATTGATTGCTTAGTTCTTACCTCAGAACCAAACAATTTACTGACTGCCATAAAAAAAACTTAAAGCTAATGTCTCTCAATCACAAACTTTGAGAGAAGCACATAATTTTGAATTTCCAAAACAAAAACCAAGAACTTTGCATAACAAGTAATTAAGATAAACATCCAAAGCAACAATCTTAGCATCAGTTAACATGTTGAAAAACAAGCACATAATGTCAGATAAAACACATTTAAGATAAGTAACCATTCCAGTTATGATTGAAATTTGCTTCTTAAACCTTAATCCAGTCCAGCTTTTATTTAGAGAATACCAGAGTTTCCAAAAATAAAATAAAATTAACATACGAGGAAATTTACGACTTCTTTTGCTGCATCCATAGAAATTTTTTCCATTTTCAGATTTCCAAATATCAATCGGTCCTTTATTACTTCCATCCTGCAGCATTTGCATCAAAATTAGCATAAAATATAAATAATAATTATAATAAATAAACACATAAATGAAACCGAAATTATTCTTCATTTTTCACTGTACCAATTTGAAATAGAGTTTTTGTTTCACAAGTCGCCGGGAATACCAGTCGAGATCAGATACCACATGTCCGGTGAAGAGCGAAACAATGCCTAAGGAGAAAAGCATCAAGCCGAAGACGAGCGACCATGAGACTGGCTTACTCTGCTGCGCCGCAGAGGATCTCCACCTCCAGCACAAATGCTTGTTGCTTAGAACGGAGCCGTTCAGGTTTACCGATACCACGCTAAAAATCCACGCTTTCGCTCCGCCCATAACGAACACTACTACAACGGCAACAAAGAGTCCGCCCTCAACTTCATCACTTATTTCCACCGCAAATCCCACCTCCCGATCTTCCCAACAGCCACAATCATCAAAGAGTAAAGGAGAATGAGAGGGTATGTCTGAAAATAATGCCAATGCGGAGGTTTAAATTTGAACAATAAGTAGGGTTTTGCTTCCTTTCTTTCGATCGACGCTCTCCAAATTCTTTCTCCAAACGCGGCAGATTTGTAACTCGTAAGTTACTGTGAACTAATAAGACAATAAATTTTGACCAAAAAAAATTAATAATAATAAGAAGAAGAAGAAGAAAAATTAATGAAGTGGAAGTAAAGAATGAATAAGAAAACTGAAGATTTTGTCTAAAATATAATATAGTTTTAATTAATGTTTACTGAAATGCAGATTCCAACAACAATTAAAGATATAAAGAATTTAATTTGAATTTTAAAAATGGAGAAAAGGGAAACCTTATTTAATTATTTATTTAGCAAAGAGCAATTATGTGGACAAGAAATTTATCTGAATTTAAATTTAAAATGTAGTAAAAATTCGATAATTGGTTCAAATTCATAGATTCTCTGTCTGAAGAGAATAAATTTGAAAAGATGACAATAAACGAAGACGACAAAATACAAACAAAGGACACTTCTCCATGAGTTATGTACTAAAAAGTGTTTTTTTTTTTTTAATTTTAATTCACTATTCTAGAATGATTAAAGGAAAACATACATGGGTTAAAATTTCAAAAAAAATAAAAAATTGTCTATGGCCTTCTTTGATAATATCCCACTTTTTTTTATTAGCGATAATATCCCACTTAAGAAACAGATTTGCGTGCCAAAACCCACTGGCCTCTTTGATAATCATGAAATTGAAAACGTTTATCAACTGTTTCCCGCTGTCTTGGTTCTCTAGAAAAGGTAAAACCATTCTCTGCCTTCTAAGTATCCCCAGGAAGGGCCAAGGCAGAATCTATCTAGCTTTCTCATCCCTTTTTCTTGTTCCTCAATTTTATCTCTCCCTATGATTGCTTCAAATTTCAGCTCTAGTCCCCAAAATAACTAACAACAGAAACAATTATGCTTCCGTTGTTTGCTAATTGTTCCTTTCTCTTCTTCTTTCTTTTTTTCTTCTGTTTTCTCCCACGTCTTTGTTTTCCCACCAGAATCACATCGGGACAAGCAACTGTCATAACTACCGATGATCACACCGCTACGTGGCATAATTTTACACGCTTTAAAGATGCCGAGAAGGGTAGCCAAGTCAGCGGCATATCGGAACTCAAGAAATATTTCCAACGGTTTGGTTATTTATCGATTCCTGACAATCAAAACGATAACTTCACTGACGTTTTCGATGCTCAATTTGAATCTGCCGTGATTTTATACCAACAAAAGCTTGGGTTACCGATAACCGGAAAGCTCGATTCCGAAACGATATCGACAATCATGTCCCCGAGGTGCGGCGTTTCTGACACCAGTCCCACAATCCATGCGACAAAGCATTTTGCCTATTTTTACGGAAGGCCGAGGTGGGACCGTGGGTCGCCCATGACTTTAATGTACTCTTTTTCATCTACAAATATGATCGATTACATAAGCTTACCGAAAATCAAAACAGTGTTTAAGCGCTCGTTTTCGAAGTGGGCTTCAGTGATTCCGGTAAACTTCACGGAGATAGACAATTACCCGTCGGCGAATATTAGAATCGGGTTTTTCAAGGGCGATCACGGTGACGGTCAACCGTTCGACGGGGTTTTAGGAGTGTTAGCACATGCTTTTTCACCAAAGAACGGAAGGTTACACCTGGACAAAGATGAAACGTGGGCCGTTGATTTCGAGAAAGTGAGGTCAAAGGTGGCTATTGACTTGGAATCAGTGGTGACGCATGAGATTGGCCATATACTCGGGTTAGCCCACAGTTCGATCAAGGAAGCTGTGATGTATCCAAGCTTGAAGCCACGAAGTAAAAAAGTGAATCTTAAACTTGACGATGTAGAAGGTGTTCAAGCATTATACGGATCAAACCCTAACTTCAAATTCAGTTCTTTGTTGGAATCTGAAAATTCTTACAACAAAGCAATTAGCCCCAATCCTAGATCATGTAGTTGGACATTTTCTTCGGTAATGGTAGTTTTTTTCCTACTTTTGATGATAACATAAGAGCCTTCTTTTTTGAGCTCTTTTAAGTTTTTTTTACAGTATTATTTATGTGTGGAGAAAAAGTTGTTCACACCAAAAGAAAGAATAAGAAAAAAAAAAGAATTGGAACAATTCTTTCGTTTGTATTAGGATGTAATATATTTGTGAATAATTTTAAAGAAAGACATTTCAAGAATCTTACTTGAAATCATAGCATAAAAAATGGTGAATTTGACAATGAAAAAGCAATACTATGGGGTGACATGAAGGGGTGAAAAATGAAAATGCTTCAGCCACTTAATATGCCTCTCCTCAAAAACCCAATAAAACTTAAAAAGTCTTCTGTTTGAATAATTAATGAATTAAATTAATCATGATTTGGTTGAATATGGTAACCTCCTCAAAGAAACTACTAAGTGGGGACATCTTGCCAAATGGATAACTTTGATTCATCATCCAATTTTTAGTTTTTATAAATTCTAAACTTCCCATTCATCGTGACATCATCAATGCCTGCTTCTAGACTAGTTCCATCCCTAAACATTTGATTAATGCTTTTCTTTTATAAAATAATCCCATTAATTGAACATCAATTAGAAAACGAAAATAAGTTAATTAAAAAATTTAAAAGTGCCCCTGAATTTTTTTTAAAAGTATAAATGATTTAGCAGTTGATTGAATCATAAAACGAGTAATAAACTTAATTTTCCATTTAATTTTATAAAAAATTATTTTATCCTTCAATTTTATAAAAAAAATATTTTAACTATTCATTTATTTTTTCTCCTTTTGGGTTGTTTGTACCTTCACTTTTCTAATTTTTTTGAAGTAACAATATAAATTAAAAAATTTAAAAAAAATTAAATGAATAATTAAAATTATTTTTTAATAAAATTAAAAAGCTAAATAAATTATTATAACATTTTAAATTCAATTCATAAATAATCTCAACCAACCCTTCAATATAGATAAAATTCCCTAAGGCATTTGTTAGGTGGTAGATTGTAGGTGTTCCAAACATTGACCTAAATTTATATAGTTGTAATAAAAAAACAATTAATCAGTTGAAGTCAAAGTGGTATGTAACTTAAGATACATGTATATTTTGATTTAATGTTTATTTTTATTTATAATCCCTTAAATTTTAAATCGAAGAAATAAATTTGTATTCAAGTTAGAAACCATTTTAATTATTGTAGTAACAACAATTATAACATATATCATCTTATTTTTTTACAAAGGCCAAAATGAGGAACAATTAATTGGAGATATTTTTTATGTTTACTTTGGTTCTACCATTGAATTAACCAGAACAGCTTTTCTTCCAATGAAACAGGTTCGAAAGGGAAATGCAAGAGGTTTTTTGTTTTGTTTTTTGTTTTTTTGTTTTTTGTCTAATGTTGCTTTCAAATCCCTGTACTCTTCAAATTATTCATTTTTAGTTCTAGAAATTTAGTTCTTTCATTTGCTAATTAAAAATCAAAATTTAATTGATAACATTGTTAACAATTTTTTATTAAATATGAATACTTTTATCAGTTAGAGTTTAATTTTTAAATAAAAATTTCAATACTAAAATATCACGTATTCAAATTTAATAAAATATCAGTAAAAAGTTCTGATTTGGACTTTAATTTTCAAATAGGACAAGTAAAGGAAATAAATTTCCAAAAATAAAAGAAATGGACTAAATTTTAAAAGCTCAGAAAGTACAAAGATTGGAGGCATAATTAAACATTGAAAAGCATTATTTTATAATGAATTAGTGCACCCATTTGTCAAGATCAACTTCATTGCATTTCTGAAAGCGAAACTATGGAAGAGTTCGGCCTTAAATGTCCTTTTATATATAAAACTAAAATAATTAACCAATCATCTAACTTGAAAATTTTGCTCATTTATTTTATACAAGTATTTGAATTTTAACATCTATATTTAATTTTTTCATTATTTGCAAACTACGACCACTTTGTAAAATATTAATAATAAGGTTGTTTTCTGAATTTGAATTGATTATGTAGAAAGGTGGGGATAGTGATGCAATTGGGTGATTACAACATAATTATTGAAAGGGAATAGCTATGGTTGCCAACAGTAGAGGAGACTTGAATTGATGGTTATATTTATTCTTTTATTAAAACATAGAAAACTTTCAATTGATTAAAACTCCCCCTTCTAGTTTTCGTTGTCAGACGGTAAAATAATACTATTTCAAAGCAAATATCAAATTTGGTAATTAATGCTAAGCCCAAAAGTTCTTCCCCAGCCCATTCTTAATATAATCTTTAAATGATAAAAACCCTATCCTAAATTCAATTACTTCCTTACAATTTCTACCTTTTAGATATATGGTTTTTCAATGAAAATAGACAAACAAAATTGTGTTCAGGTTTTCGATTAATATCCATATAAAAAAAAACTTGTAAATTTAATTTAACCCATTTCTGTAATTACTCGAGTTTTGGTGAGTGACGGGCCGAAATTCCTATCCTCCTGCTTCAGACATTTCTATGTTGATGCTTAGCATCTCCAACTCTTGAATTTTCATGTTTTTAAGGCAAAACTGCCTAACCTTGTGTAATCGATGGATGACGAAAACACGCAATCGAAGAACTTGAGTCACCAAGATTTGTCTTGTAATAAAAGTTAGAACTTGGAGCAATATAAAACCTTATTGGAAAGTAATTTGAAAAAAAACTAATGCTGAAATCAGCCATTTGGTCAACAAACAACAAGAGTAAAATTTTCAATCAAACTAATTTAAGAAATTTAAGCATATCCCGTCCTTAATACCACCCAAAAACACATGTATTCATATCAGATACCGAAAATTATTAATTAAAAAAATTAATTAGAAACCGAAGCAGTAGTTAATCCACCATTCTCTTCCTTCAAAAGTCAGTATCTCCAGAAAGGGGGCAAGGCAGAATCTATTTAGCTTTCTGACTCCTTTTTCTTGTTCCTTAATCTTATCTCTGCCTATGGTTGCTTCAAATTCCAGCTCTAATCCCAAAAATAACTAACAACAGAAACAACTATGCTTCCGTTGTTTGGTTATTGTTCCTTTCTCTCCTCCTTTCTTCTTTTCCTCTGTTTTTTCCCACGTTCTTGTTTTTCCGCCAGAATCACACCAGGACAAGTAACTGTCATAGCTACCGATGATCACAACGCTACCTGGCATAATTTTACTCGCTTTAAAGACGCTGAGAAAGGTTGCCATGTCAGCGGCATGTCGGAACTCAAGAAATATTTCCAGCGGTTCGGCTACTTATCGATTCCCAACAATCAAAATGATAATTTCACTGACGTTTTCGATGCTCAATTTGAATCCGCCGTGATTTTGTACCAACAAAAGTTTGGGTTACCGATAACCGGAAAGCTCGATTCCGAAACAATATCGACAATTATGTCCCCGAGGTGCGGCGTTTCAGACACCAATCCGACAATCCATGCGACGAAACATTTTGCTTATTTTTACGGAAGGCCGAGGTGGGACCGTGGGTCGCCCATGACTTTAACGTACGCTTTTTCGCCTACAGACATGATCGATTACATAAGCTTACCGGAAATCAAAACAGTGTTTGAGCGTTCGTTCTTGAGGTGGGCTTCGGTGATTCCGGTGAACTTCACGGAGATAGACGATTACTCATCAGCGAATATCAAAATCGGGTTTTTTAAGGGCGACCATGGTGACGGTCAACCGTTTGATGGGGTTTTAGGAGTGTTAGCTCATGCTTTTTCACCAGAGAATGGGAGGTTCCACTTGGACGAAGCTGAAACGTGGGCCATTGAATTTGAGAAAGTGAAATCAAAGGTGGCTGTTGACTTGGAATCAGTGGCGACACATGAGATTGGCCATATACTCGGGTTGGCCCACAGTTCGGTCAAGGAAGCTGTGATGTATCCAAGTTTGAAGCCACGAAGTAAAAAAGTGAATCTTAAACTTGACGATGTAGAAGGTGTTCAAGCATTGTATGGATCAAATCCTAACTTCAAATACAGTTCTTTGTTGGCATCTGAAAATTCTTACAATAAAGCAATTAGCCTCAATCGGAGATCGTGTTGTTGGACATTTTCAATAGTAGTGGTAGTTTTTTTTTTTCTTTTGATGATTACATAAGAGCCTTCGTTTTTGAGCTCTTTTAATTTTTTATATAAAATTATTTATGTGAAGAAAAAAATTGTTCACACCAAAAAAAAAATTTGAAACAATCTTTGGTTTGTATAAGAATGTAAATAATGTAATATATTTGTGACTAATTTTTTTGGTTATATTTAGTGGTGTTATATGTGTATATATTATTATAGTTTGATTTTTTATTCTTTAAAAAGGTGTAGTAACTTTTTGAAGCAGGAGATGGTAAGAAAGACAAAATCCTGACCTTTCATTTTGGACTTGAAAGGTTTGGATGGAACCAGAAAAGAATGAAAGGAAAAACAAAAATATATTAATGTCTAATATTTATATATTAAGAATAAATAGGGAAATAGGATTATTTGGTGGATAACTGATTATTTTATTTTATTTTGGAAGGATTAAATAACGAGGAAAATAAAAAAAATATTAATTTTTTCCTATATTAGAAAAACAAAACAAGTTTTTTCTCCACTTATAGTCCAGCGAGGAATCTTCAAAGTTTACTTTGTTGGACATTTTGAACGCTTAAGCCCCGACAAACATTTGAACTTTAAGTTTTTTCTTTTACCAAGAAAAAAGAAGATTTCGACGGTTTGACTCATGTCCAAAGATGAAAGCCCGCGTAAAGTTGGGAGTTAAGCAAACAAATTATTATTTTTTATGGCTTAATATAATATTTGGTATCTAAATTTGATATATTTTTTAATTTGATATTTAAATTTTTTTACCTAAATTAGTATCTGAATTTGACAATTTTTCTTAACTTGGTACCTAACTTTTTTTGGACCCAATTTGATACCTGAACTTGACATTTTTTTCTAAATTGGTACCTAAGCTTTTTTTTAGATTTAATTTGGTACCTAAATTTATTAAATGTTATAACAAATACGCAAAACAATAACAATGTTGAAATTTTTTTTGTTATACTGCAAAAATATTGTCAATTTTAAAGAAAATTCATGTTAAAAATAGGTATTGAACTATGCTTAATGTAATAATATTAAAAAAATTAGGTACCAAATTAAAAAAAAATAGTCAACTACAGGTACCAAATTGGACCCCAAAAAATTTAAGCACCAATTTTAAAAAAAAAGCGTCAAGTTTAAGTATCAAAATAAGAAAAAGTGTCAAGTTCAAGTACCAAATATTATATTAAACCTTTTTTTATTAACACCTTTACTTTTTAATGGTATAAATAACCTTAGGTCCCTGCTAGTCTTGAAATTAGACAAATTGACCCATGCTAAATTTGGGCTTTAATTGTTGTAATTTAATTTGGTATTTTTTTATAATATCATTAATTAGTTTAAATAATTAATGCAGTTAATTATTTGATTAAAATTTTTATGTTAATTTTTATTAAAATCCAAACCATAATTTGTTTTGATTACAGTACTTAAAATAATATTTAAAGAAAAAAAAAGGGAAAATAAGGTTCTAAATTATGACTCGGACCATTTGGTTAAAGTTGTACCTGGGCAGCTGTGTGGCTTTTATAAGCAAGGTTAAGATAGAAGCTGTGGGATATTTGGCTCATCTCTTTTGCTTTCATCATGGTACTTGACTGAATGGATTAATCGGTGTGTTTATTTATTATTAATGTAAAAATAATAATAATAATAAAATTAAATATTATAATAATATTATAACGTGAAATAAAAAATAAATTAAATATATTATACCGCATCACACTGCATATTCAAATTCACACTAAATTTTCTCTTGGGCATGGTGAACAAAGGAAAAGTCTTCTATCGGGCTTCTTGCGTACGTAGGCTTTTGAGCTCCAAGAAAATGACGTCATATATATTATGTTTTTTTATTGATTTTATAGTTATGGATTTTATCTATGTATTATAATTAATCAATTTTAATTTTTATATTTTTAAATTGATTAATTTTAATCTTTAAACTTTTTAAAATTTGAAATTTAAGTCTTATCCAAATGTAACAATTAAATTTATTTAGTCAAACTTTGCTATTAATATTGTATTGCATGCAAAAGATGTAGATTTAATTTGTGTTTTCCAATTAAATCATTATTAGTATTTATATTTTTCGAATTTCAAAACTTTAGATTTAATAGATTTTTTGTGACTAATATTAAAAAATAATAATGTGACACGATATTACATATGTAATAATTTATTTTTCACATCAAATTCTGAAAATTGCATGATTTAATAAGTTTAATAACCACCATTTGATTATAATTGAAACTTTAAAATTTGAAAAAGTACAAAATTAAAAATAATTAAATTAAAGTATAAAAATTAAATATACAATTTACATGGATTGGCAGCAAAATTTAATCTATATACTACAATATACGTATATTGAATTTTATTTTACTTTAACAATTATTATTGGAGAGAAAAAGGTAAAGTACTCTTGATGTGGAGATATGAAATATCTGACTTTTTTTGGTCAAAAGGGGTCAATTTTGGGGGTAAATATGTCAAAATAGAGACTTTAAAGGAAGACATTTCAAGAATCTTGCTTGAAATTATAGTATAAAAAATGGTGAATTTGACAGTGAAAAAGCAATACTATGGGGTGACATGGAGGGTGAAAAATGAAAATGCGTCAGCCACTTAACATGCTCTCCTCAAAAACCCAATAAAACTTAAAAAGTCTTCTGTTTGAATAATTAATGAATTAAATTAATCATGATTTGGTTGAATATGGTAACCTCCTCAAAGGAACTACTAAGTGGGGACGTCTTGCCAAATGGATAACTTTGATTCATCATTCAGTTTTTAGTTTTTATAAATTCTAAAATTCCCATTCATCGTGACATCATCAATGCCTGCTTCTAGACTAGTTTATCTTCCATCCCTAAATATTTGATTAATGCTTAACTGAACATCAATTAGAAAACGAAAATAAGTTAATTAAAAATTTTAAAGTGCCCATGAATTTTCTCATTAGTTGGTAGGTTGATGACGGCGGGATGCTGGCTTCATCGGCGGTGCTAATTGTTCGTTTTACTCTTTATACTAGCAACTACAGATTGGTGTTGGGAGCTTCTCTTTTCTTTTGCATATTCGGAGTTGGCCGGGGAGAGCTCATTAGAGGCGGCTGGGAGTCTAGTGTTCCTTTCTATTTGTTTTCTTGTTTTCTGTAGGGTTTGTTTGTTTCCTTTATTGTACTTGTTTTTTATTTTTATTTTGTTGTACTGTGTAGTTTTATTTCCTTAATAAATTTCAATTTTCAGCCTTTCACTAAAAAAAAATGCCCCTAAATTGTTTTAAAGTGTAAGTGAATTAGCAGTTGATTGAATCATAAAAAGAGTAATAAATAATTTATATTTAAAATTTTAAGAATGATTTATTTATTAAAATAAAAAATATATAAATTTTTTTTAAAAGGTATAAAAATAACTAATGATTTATATATATATATATATATATATGAATTTTCACATGGATATCAAATGCCATGTTAATAAAGATTACAAACATTAATTTTTCTCTGTCTTTTAAAATAATTTAACAAATAATATAAATCAAAAAATTAAAGGAAATGAAAAATTAAATAAATAATTAAAATAATTTTTTTACAAAATTGGAAAGCAAAATAAATTATTATACGTTTTAAATTTGATTCATGAATAATTTCTATCCTTTATAAAAAAAATAATGGAAACCAACCCCTCAATATAGATAAAATGCCCTAAGGCATTCGTTAGGCGGTAGATTGTAGGTGTGCTTGACCTAAAATTTATAGTTATAATGATTCTCATATCAACTTTACAAAAAAAAAATAATTAACTTTTTATTTTATTTTTTACTTTTTTCTAATAAATTTACGTTTTTTTAAATCATAAAAAATAAAGGGAAAGTTAATATTTTTAAATTTTGCTGAAAAATTAATTAAATGTTGATGTGTCATTTATGTAATAATTTGTATATATCACGTTAATAAAGTAAAAAAAAGTTAATTTTTTTATTTATTTTAATATGATTTTATAGAAAATACAAGTTCAAGAATTAAAAAAAAGAAAAATTAAATTGAAGGCGAGAATAAATTTTTTTTTGATAAAACTGGAAGCAAAAAATCATTATCTAAAATTTATATAATTATAATAAAAAACAGAGAAAGTCAAGGCATGGTGGTATGTAACTTAAGATATATGTATATTTTGATTTAATGTTTATTTTTATCTATAATCACTTAATTTTTAAATAAAAAATAAATATATATTCAAGCTGAAATCAATTTAATTATTGCGATAACGATGTTAAATATATCATCCGATTTTGTTACGAAGGCCAAAAGAGGAACAAATAATTGGAGATATTTTTTATGTTACTTTGGTTCTACCATGGATGGAATCAACCAAAACAGCTTTTCTTCCAAAGAAACGGGCTCGAAGGGGAAATGCAAGAGGTCTTTTTTTTTTGGGTGTAATCTTGCTTTCAAATCCCTGTACTCTTCAATTTATTAAAAAATAGTGCTTTATTTTTTGTTCTAAAAATTTAGTCCTTCCATTTGTCTAATTAAAAATTAAAATATTAATATTAATAATAATAAGGTTGTTTTCTGAATTTGAATTGGTAATGTAGGAAGGTGCGGATAGTGATGCAATTGGGTGATTACGACAGAATTATTGAAAGGGAATAGCTATGGTTGCCAACAGTAGAGGAGACTTGAATTGATGGTTATATTTATTCTTTTATTAAAACATAGAAAACTTTTAATTTTCTAGTTTTCGTTGTTAGACGGTAAAATTATACTATTTCAAAAGAAAAAAAATCAAATTTGGTAATTAATGCTAAGCCCAAAAGTTCTCCCCCAACCCATTCTTAATATATATAAAAACCCTAACCTAAATTCAATTGCTTCCTTACAATTTCTACCTTTTTGATATAAGTTTTTCAATGAAAAAAGAGATAATTTGATTAAACCAAAAGTGAATTGACAAAAATAAAATTATATTTGTTGATATAAGATAACAGTAGTAAAGAAGGAAGGGGAAAATCTTTTGATGAAGGAGCAGAGAAGAAGCAGATAATAAAAAATAGAGTTTCGTCCCCTCAAAGAAGGTCTTTAAAAATATATAGGAAGATTAACCGAGTCGTATTTCGAATCGGACTTTGGATTATTCAAGTTTTTAATTAAGATTTTTATCGCTTATTTCTTATAAAAATAAATGAATAATAAGGAAATTTGAAATTTAACTTAATCTATTAGTGTTGATGTTTAACTAAGTTCATTTTATCTAAGTCTATTTTTCGAGCATTGTATCTTGTTCAAGTCCCCCTATTTTCGGACGGGTCTTAAGGCCTAGACAAGTGACCTTGCCCATGTACAAGTTCTACTTGGGGTCAATGGCGACGCATGAGATTGGTCATATACTCAGGTTGACCCACAATTTGATCAATGAAGTCGTGATGTATCTGAGCTTGAAGCCATGGAATGAAAAATTATATCTTAAACTCGATGTTGTAAAAGATATTCAAGCGTTGTACGGATAAACCCTAACTTTAAATACTATTCTTTGTTGGAGTCTTGAAAATTCTTACAACAAAGCAATTTTGTAGTTGGAGATTTTCATCGGTAGTCTTTTTCCTTCTTCTGATGATTACATAATAGCCTTCTTTTTTGAGCTCTTTTAGAACTTTTCTTTATAGTATTATTTATGTATGAATTAAAAATTGGTCACACCAAAAGAAAAAAGAAAAGAAAGATTTGAAACGATTCTTTGATTTGTAAAAGGATGTAATGTATTTGTGAATAATTTTTTTAAATGCTATTTGTGTGTTATAATTGTGGTAGAAAGCTTCAAGGCTAAGAGCAGGATCATATTGATCAATTAAGCAAAAAGCCAACACCAATTCAAAAATGAATGTGAATTTTTTTTAAATAATTTCTTCCAAGTAAGAAGCAACTAGCGAAATACCTCTGTTTGTCTCTCTCTCTTACAAGCTGAGCATCTGCAGTTGATTGTAGATCATGCACATACAGGAAAACCAGGGATATTATTTGTTCTGCTGCAATGGGGTCATTGAAAAGATGCATAATATGCATCCTCCATTGTTTATAGCTGTTAATTGAATTAACCTATTTGGTGGAGAGGCAAGAGTGTTTGATAAACCCCACCTTGCATTAGATAGATGAGCTATGTTACCTTGAAAACATGTCTGATTCCACATTTGGTGGAGACCCCAAAGATGGTAGGAAAATATGCAGTAGTGCAAGCTTTCCTGAATTGAAAGGCCTCATTCCAAATTATACTTAAGTTGTTCCTCGAGTATCACAAGTGGTTTCTAGCTCTGGCCCGTATAATTGATAAATTTGATGCTCTGTTAACAATTTGGTTGAGCTAATGGTGTTAGTTCAAAATTTAGAGAACTTAGTTAATTTGGTAGTAAATTCAAAACTTTTTTTGCTCAAAACTTGTGGACAGTGGACGCCATCAGATAATTGATCTTGCCTTCTCTTAGCATAACAAAATATGGTAAACGAATGGCGCTGACTGTGCTTATGTAGTTGTGGATTGGAACACTCCATCTCATTCCTTGCATTTGTGCATATTGTGGATTGTTTTCGTCCTATCTTCCTGGTAATTAGTCTTGATTATGTTGCATGGGAAAAGATATAACTTCAAATTTTACATGTTAAAAAACAGTTTACCTACTCCTCTTCCTCCCAGCTTTCTGATTTTTTTGCCATAATCTGCTTTATGCAATCTGGTTAATCATCGGGGTGGATAGTTAGCTCATCATCAAGTCTGCTAGACACATAGACCTAGTGAATGCATTCTAATTTTTTTGTGCAATTGAGGTAAGGATATGGCCAATCGTGTTTCTGGTAATGTACTTAAGAGTGATTCATTTATGACTGCTCTTGAACACAATTGAAACATAATTGCTCAATGTGGCTGTTGCGCTTGCTTGTCGATCAGCATTAAATGCTATTCTCTGCTTCATTTCCACACTGTAGAGCGGTTTCTGCTAACAACTCACTCTCTGATCTGAGTGCATTGCCTGTTGCAATAGAGTTTGGCCTAGCAGTGTCCAAGGTGACTTATGAAGAGACAATGGCTATGACGGAGACGTGTTCAAATAACTGAAGCGTCAAGAGCCTATATATTTTTATTTGTAAAAAAAATGTCATTTTTTCTTATTTTCTGATATGACCAAAAGCCTCTGCATGCCCTGTTTTGCCCGGATCCAAGTCCAAATGTGTGTTTGAGAGGGTTTAGTTCAGAGATGGTGGTTGAATACGACAAATGTTTAGTAAAAAAAGTGTGGGAATTATTTGCATTACAATTTACAGTGCTCCAAAAATCTAAACAAAGAGTTTGAGAGATAAAAGAAAATAAATAAATACAAAATCTAGGGAGCTAAATTTTAGTGGAAAGCTATAAAAAGAGAATCAGAGGAGCCATTAAAAACAAAGGTAGAGCCTTTGTATGACCATCCTCTAGCGAATAACCAGGAGAAAGCCTCTTAATGTTAGCCAAGTCCCAGATGAGAAACAGGGAGACAGAGATAACCAAGAAAAAAAGAATAAACAAAAATTGCTTTCCTTGGGTTACGATTACATGCCCCAAAACCAAAAAGAAAGAAACAAAGCGATTTGATGTAGAATCAGAAACAAACATTTAAAAAAAAAGGGCAAAATAAAGAAAGGGTTCGATCATCTGCTTCTTCAGGAAGGGGGGAAAAGAGAGAAAAAGTTGTGTACATAAAACATTGCTGTTGTTTTCTTCTTCTTCTTTTTGTTCTATGTTTGGAAGGGAAAGAAAGTAGGGGAAAAAGTAAGATGGTGGTGTACCTGAAAAGAGATCTGATTGAAGATGTGGTAATAATAGGAGGATTGATAGGAGTGCAATTTGTTAATGCAGGGAACTCGGTTTTACTTGGTTATCTCATGTCCCTTGGCCTTAGCCCTTTCACCATTATTATTTGCTTCACCCTTGCCACCTTCATTATTCTCTCTCCTTTTGCTTTTTATTTTGAAAGGTAATCTTTCTTTCTTTCTTTTGCTTTAGCCATGAATAAAAAGTTTTTGAAGGTGTCAATTCACATTCATTCATTTTTGCAGGAGCCTATGGCCCAACCGTCTAACATTCAAATTGATAATTCAGCTTGTTTTTATCTCCTTTGGAGGGTAAGGCCGTATGTATGTATATGATGAAGAAACAAGATAACAAAATGCCTTAAGTAATGATGTCGACAACCCATTTTCAATTATGTTCAATTATCTTTGTTGCAGGGTGACTTCGTTCCAATTTCTCTACCTCAAAGGGATTAATCTAACTTCACCAGCAGTGGCAACAGCCATGCCAAACCTTGCTCCTGGGCTCATCTTTATAATTGCTTGGGTTTTCAGGTACTAAATTCACTTCTCTCTTTTATTGTTTTTTTGGTAATCGAATCAGTAATGAAAAACCCGATGATGAATTTTGGCAATGTTGATGCAGGGTAGAAAAAGTTGTTCTAACTTATCTATACAGTAAAATAAAGATTGTAGGCACGTTCGTGTGTGTCGCAGGAGCCGTTACAATGAGTATAATGCAGAGTACTGACTCATCAGGAGATGCAATGATGGATCACCCGGCCGTTGATAACGATATTTTCGACAAAAATAAGATCATCGGTTGCGTGTACCTCATGGCAGCAGTCCTAGTTCTATCAAGCAGTGTTGTATTGCAGGTATTCTTGAAATGGAAAACAAATATAGGAATGCTAAATATGAGTTTGTTTTTTTTTGGCTAAGATATCATGTTCTGCAGGCGGCAACTTTGGGTGATTTTCCGGCTCCAATGTCCTTATGTGCAATAACATCGTTTATTGGACTGATTATAACTTCAATAGTGCAGTTGTTAGAAAATCATGATGCCGAATGGGGTCGGCCCCTTGTCAGTGTTTCGGACCTAGTTGGCTATTCTCTACTGGTATGCAACTGCTCTTTCTTGGTGTAATGTCATAACTACTTAAATGGTAAATGAAATTTGAATGCGTATGGAAAGATTCAAAACAATTCATAAAATGCTATAAGCAAATCAATTCTTGCTTTACATTTTCAAGCTTTTATAAATTTTCGTCCCCTTTTAATGCAGCTTTTCTTTTTGCTTTGATTTTGTTCTAATTCGGACATGCAGGGAGGTGCTGTTAGCGGAGCATGTGTAAGCTTCAATGGATGGGCAATGAAGAAAAGGGGACCAGTGCTTGTCTCAATGTTTTGCCCCATTGGAACAGTCATTACAGTAGTTCTCTCCTTTATTACCTTAGGCCAGACCATTTCGTTAGGAAGGTAAACCATATATATATATATACAGAGATTCACCAATTTGCTTCTTCAAAGTTCCAAATCCAAAATTTTCCAACATATTATGAATCCTTTTGTAAATGCAGCCTTGCCGGAATGTTCCTCATGTTCATCGGTCTCTACTTCGTCTTATGGGCTAAAGGAAAAGAAATTTACTCGGTCGGGGATGGCTTTGAAAGCGAGTTCGATCCAGAGAAGCCTCTACTAAGCTAAATTACTATCCACTTCCAATCTAAAAAACAACAAAAACGAAATTCCCGGGAAAACTTCTCGTTCCGAACCGAAGCAGACCCGATATAGCGGATACGAATACCATACGAAATGTGATCGATACGAATGTAAATGTTCCTATAATTCAACTGTTGTTTTTGCAGACTCAATAATAGAAATGATACGAGGTGTTAGGTTGGGGAAGAGAGAAATGAGAGAAGAGTTGGGCAGGAAAGAGATTGTGGTACTGGGATTTTAGGCTTATTTGATCATCCTTATCAGTGTGGTCAATGGCATTGTAGTAAAGCACTTATGATTAAATTCAAACACCCTTTTTTTTTATCCATCATTGCAGGCACCTACATGCCTTGACAATAACTTGTTGGAACATCTGCAAAGAAAGATTTAAATCCTACATTTTGGGCATTAATGGGGAACACCTTTGCTTGATGACAGTAACGTGTTTGTTGAGAAAAGATAAAAAGAATCTCTTCTTCAAATAAAAAAGTTATTACAAACAACTAAAATAGGTCATTTTGTAATTCTATTAGAGTACTATTATTAATATTATTAGGGGGAAATGG
Source organism: Gossypioides kirkii (assembly GCA_005610355.1). NCBI lineage: Eukaryota > Viridiplantae > Streptophyta > Magnoliopsida > Malvales > Malvaceae > Gossypioides > Gossypioides kirkii. The sequence goes on along the minus strand of CP032254.1, from coordinate 4,184,228 downwards.
GGAAAAAATTAAAAATGTGATATTATGACCGGCAACTCCACTTCAAGAGTCTCTATCATTGTTTGATGGCGAAACTAAAATTACATTAGCTGCATGATATTGAGAGTTGGAACCCTTTTTTAGATAAAAAATAAAATTCATCCAATTTACTTTTAAATAATTATAATTTAATTAAAAATAAATTTTTTAATATTTGTTATTTATTAGTATCATTAAAAAATATGACTTAGTAGTGGTTTTTTATTTAAAAGATATTTTTTTAAGTTTTTTAATGAAAATCTTTATTATTTTATTGTTGAATGGATTTATATTACAAGAATTTTTATTTATGCATGTGTTTTCTTTTTGAGAGTGTAATATGTTTTATATTACACTCAATTTGATATCATGAAAATTTTATAATAATACTAAACATTATACCACTCAGGTAAAAGTAATTAAAAGTATTTTCAAATAAAATCTCACTAACCATTTTTAAAGAATAAAAATAGATACTTGAATTATTGAGAAAGGTAGTGTTATTTTTCAAAAAATTTAAACTACCAAGATAATCTTATAAATATAATGGGCTTAATTTATAATTTGAATATTTAATTTACTAAATGAGTTTGTGTCAATTAATTTATTGACACCAAACTCAATCCAGAATCAAATTATTTTACTAAATCATTTTATTTATTTTTCATGGTTGTTTTATTATCTGTGTACAAATTTATAGTTATCCATCTTAATAATATTGTTTTTAAAGTTTAAATTAACGTTATCACTAACATTTATTGGTCGAAATCAAATCATATTAAATAAATAAATAGATAACAATAACAATAAATTGATATTTGAGAACACTTTATAGGCATCTATTTAAAGATTCCATTATATTAGATATCTCATAAGATCTTTTTAAACCAATAAAAAGAAAAAGAAAAGAAGTTGATCATGCAATGTATGATTTACACTAGAAAAATGTGAATTTACTTTTTAATCAATATTAATTGATGTAACAGGTTCTAAGTCACTAATACAATTTTTTAATTTTTAATGCGATTTGATCATATGACTACAATCTTTTCATTTTTTTTCTTTTAATCACACCTGTTAATTTAAAAAAATCTCACTATAATAAAATATCACCTTAGAAGTTGTTCTTTATTTGTGTTAATTTTATTATTTTAAAAATGGAACTAATAGTATTCTTGGGCTCTCGTTGTCCTACAGTTATTGGACCACTAACAAGTCCAAATCCATGAATAGTTATGCTTTTTTAACCAAATTTTATTTTATTTTTAAAAAAAATACTGTTCTCGTTTTCCCTCTAAAATGGTGAATAAGCATGATTCACGTTTTAATGCTGAACTGATGTTACTTACTACATAGGTATTAACTAATTTGAAAGCAAAAATATTGTTTTATTTTAAAAACTGAAGTTTTGGGTACTTTTTAGTAATTTGATTTTTTATTAATATTTAAAAAGTTTGGACTTGGCACGTGGCTTTATAATGGATTAATGGCGTGGCTAGCGCTGCAACAAAGCCAATAATTTTGCTTGACTTGTACGAGCGGCTAAAAGCAAAAAGGTTAACCTTCAACAATAACCTCAAGCTTAAGGACCATTAATCAAATCTGCAGAGATTTATAAGTTGGAGATTTGACATTGCCCACTCGCTTTTCCTTCAATTTTTCTTTTTTACATTTATCTAACGGTTTAGAGATTAACTTTATTTATTAAATAAATATTTTAAATGAATTATCAAAATATTTTTTTTTTTTGCTTTAGATTACATTTTAGTAATTTATATTTGAAATGTTACGTTTTAACTATTTACGCTATCGTGTTATAATATTTTAGTCACTAAATATTTAATTATTATCAACAATATAACGATAAATTGACATGACATATTGAATCATCATAAGAATATAATTAAATATTAAAAACTAAATATTTTAAAAAAAATAAACACATAACAATTTTTAAAGTTACTTATGGAATAAAAAAATTAAACTCTTTTAAGTGTTCTACAATATTTAAACTCTTTTATTTATTATCTCATATTAATTTAATTAATTAGAGATAAAATAATCCTTAAAGAATATGATTTCTTTATAAAAAAATTTCTAAAATGATTTAACTTCTTGATTTATCTCTTTATTGATTTAATTTAATTAGAGATGAATAATGATAGACAATAATGAATTATGATTGGTCCAAATTTTTTTTCTATAGTATTATTTATAATTACACTTATTATTAATATATACTTGTAGTTTCTTTATTGTTTAAAATTTTTCAGTTCTTATTACATTAATGCTTTATATTGATTTTATTTTACTTTATAATTATTTAAATATATATTTGTAATTATTTTATAATTGTAGTTGTAGACTCAAAAAACATTGTCTATAAAAATTGTATGATCTGTTTTTTCCTTTTTCAAATGAAAGAGTGCCACTTTTTTTTTAAATTTGTGAAAATGGGTAAAGTTACGTTTTTTTTAAATCTCCAAAATCGTGAATTCATGTCCTTATCAAAAACATTTATAAAGTAAATTAAAATTGGCGAGTTATATAATTGGCTGACCGGCAATTTTTAGGGCAAAGTTTGCATGCAATGAACATCAACATCACCATGATGGTACGTTGTATTTATATTTGCAAAACTATACCAACACATTTATCATTATACATAACGAATTAATTCGATTTAATTTAATCAGAAAATTTATTTAAAGACAACTTTTTTTTTTAAGAATTTTAAAGACATACATCATATATATAAAAGAAGGAACTCAAGCATATATAAAATAAACATTAAATTTTAGATTAATTTTTTGAATTCCAGAATATTTTATTTCTTAGTTATACTTAGAATGGGTCTTGTTTTTAAAATTAAAATATAAATATAATTTTTTATCCTTATTAATTGTATTATTATATTAATTACAAAGTTCAAATTATTAAACATCTTAAATAACTTTGTTATATATATTTTTTTGTATTTGCATTATTGATCTCTAATAATTAATTTTTATTTGTAATTTACTACTTATTCAATTTATAACCGAGTGGATTAATTACCATAATAATAGATAGTGAATATATTTACTCTTTTGTCACCAATTCATTTCATATTGAACCTTATTTGCTACAACCTTCTTTGAATCAAAAATTCTTTTTTTAAGTATATTAATGTCATATATGGCAATAAATAATAATTTATATCAAATAAAATCAGAATTTAAAGTCTACATTCCTTCCTTCCATTTTATGAATATATGGAAGCCTATAAATAGATTCATGTAGATATGATGAAACACAATAAAAAATTATAAATCAAATCACTATCATTTTAACATTCTTTTAACATCATTTTCCTGTTTTGAAACTTTTCTTATTTTACTTTATATTTTTTGAATAATTTAATTTAATGTCATTTATTTTTTAATTTTTTTAAATCATCCACTAAAAATTGAAAAAATGAAATCGATAAGAGAACAATCAAACAATTCCAATACGATATAAAAGACATTCTACAATGAACAACTAAAATTTAATGATAAAGAATCTAACAAGTGGCTCCAGTGGAAAAGAGGATGTTGTTCATCCTAGGGGTCTCGGGTTCGAGTGCCTATGTGTGCAAGGTGTATGTGCGTTGTCAAAAAGTTAAGAAAGTATGAACAGATACTACCATGTAATCACACCAGTATATTAAAAAAAACAATGATAAATTAATTCAACCAAATGACGGGTTGAACAATATATAATATTTTATAAAATATCTAAACTATATTATTTTAAATTATTTGTAAAAATGTACATTTTTTTTAATTTTAAAAATATATTTAATCTATTATAATTAATATATACAACTAAATAATAATCTAATTAATTAATATATACATAAAATTTAGGATCGTAAATGAATTGAGCTTGAACGAACAAACTTCTATTCATGTTCGCTTGTTTTTTTTTAAGCTTGTTCGTGTTCATTTTGTATTCGTTAATAATTTCAAATTTTTTGTTCAGATTCATTTATTTAAAATTATGTGTATTCATGTTCGTTCGTTTAATGTTACGAATAATAAACAAACAAACAACAAATAAATACATGCACACAAATATAATTTTAATATTTTTATAAGAAATATCATTAATAAATAAATGAGGCAATAAACAAACTAGTTCTGAACATAAACGAACTGAACACACCCCTGTTTATGTTAATTCGTTTATTAAACAAGCATAAAAATTTTGTTAATACTCGTTTATTAAACTTAGTAGACGAACATAAACAAACATTATACGAATGGCTCATGAACAGTTTTATCGAACGTTCTGTTCATTTACACCTTTAATAAATTTTTAACCCTTAGCCCAAGACTCAATTAATGACTAGATCTTCCCTAAATATTATTTTTGATATAATTTTTTGATAAAAGTATCATGGAGGTCGTTGTATTGAAAGTCAGATTTTATTTTGTTTTCTATAACTCAAAAAATGGCAAATTAGTCCCTATACATTATATCAAAAAATAAATTGATATTTTTGTTAAAAATTTCATCCATTTCTACTATTAAAAATTTGTCATTAAATGTTAAAATGAGATAGACAGGACACACTATATGTAACTATCTGATTATCAATAATACTAATTTTTAATAATAAAAATGATTACATTTTTTACTAGAAAAGACTATTTTACTCTTTAATTCACTAAATACGGACTAATTTATTTTTTAATAAAAAAATAAAATACAATCTAATTACTAACATAGATTACTACATGATTTTTTTTTTTCTACCACCCACGTAATTTAGTTGTTGTTACAGTACAACTATTTTTCTTAGTTTATTTTAAATATTTTATGATAACTAAAAGAAAAAAAAGAAAATCATAATTTTTGGGTTGGATTGTGTGTCTTTTGGTGGAGGAATGCTTGTCACCTACTTCTTTTAAATTCCCAATCTTTCCCTTTATTGTTTTTTTCATGCTTTTTAGAGAGAAGGAAAAAACTTTGATCTTCGGTTTTGCTTCAGTTCTCTGATAATGGAGAAGCAGAAATGCAAGCTCTGTGCTCGAACATTCGCTAATGGCAGAGCTTTAGGAGGTCACATGAAAGGTCACTTAGCCACTCATCCACTGCCTCGAAAAACGGCTCAGCATCACCAACTCGGTGGCCGTACCGACTCAGCTTCCTCATCATCGTCTTCATCAGGTGAAGAGCAAGAAGAGAAAACCAAAGTGCTCGAAGATAAATGTTTGGTTTACGGGTTAAGAGAGAATCCCATGAAGAGTTTCAGGTACGCAGATCCCGATTTCTCATTTGCAGTAATAGATTCTGGGTCCGTTGTTCTAGACAGAGAAAGTGAGACCGAGTCGAGAAACCCAACTCGGCGACGATCTAAGAGATGCCCAAAAGTGTGTACTAATACAAAAACAGCTGATGGAATCAAGAAACAAAAGTTGTTGAGGAAACCCAGTTTGGTCGAGTTACCGACTGAGCCAGAACCGGTGAGTTCAGTTTCCGAAACTTCACCTGAAGAACATGTTGCTGTGTGTCTTATGATGCTGTCAAGAGATGTTTGGAAAAGCAAAAATGTGGAACAAAACTCAGAAGGGAACAACAAGGTTCGTGAGTCTAGCAAGAAAAAGATTCATGGGAAGCATCGATGTGAGCTATGTAAGAAAACATTTCGATTTTACACATTGGATGATCATAAAAGGGTTTGCTCTGAAACTAAAAAAACAAGCAAAGTCGCAACCACTGCTGCTGGTAATAACAGCAAGATATTTGAGTGTCCATTGTGTTACAAAGTGTTCGGTTCGGGACAAGCACTCGGTGGTCACAAGAGATCCCATTTGCTTGCTGCTACTCCAAATTCAGGCAAATTTGACAACACTTTGATAGATCTAAACTTGCCAGCTCCATTGGAAGATGATGAGTTTAGTGTGGTTTCAGATGCTTAAACTGAATGATGGGGCTATTCACGTGGATCTGATTCTCTACATTCAATGTTTTTATGCATTGTTTTTTTTTAAATTTTCTTTTACTGTAGTTTCTTAATATTTCTTCATTCATAGATGAATCATGAATGTTTGGTATTCTTTCAATTCTTCATTGTTTCTGACCCACACTCCATTTCTTTAATTATCCGCAATCAAAACACTTACACAGTTGCTGGAAATTATTACCAGCTTGATATGGAGTTTTTATCATGGTATTAGCAGCCATTGTTATGGAATCAGATAGCAATGACTGTGAACCAGGTTTCACTTCCAATGTACTTCATGTCAGAAAGGGGGAAAAAGAAAAAGCAGTAAAGCATTCTTTTTGTGGGATTTGGTTGGGTTAGCTAGTGGACCAAACACACAGGCCTCTGCAAGTACCCAAGGTGTTCAATTCTGCTAACATGTCCTGTTTCTTATCATCCACATTTTTCATGTAAAACTATTTATTGGTTTTGTTCTCTGTTCCATTTTGAAGAAGGATATTATACGATAGGAACATCAAATACAAATTTAAGATGAATTGACTCAAATAACCTCACTTCAAATTGGGTTTTACATTCCAACATCCCTTGATTTTTTTGCATGAAAAGGTGATTCAAAATGTTTTATCTGCCTTGAAATGAACGAAATAATCGGGCAAAAACAAGATGTCATTCCTATTATTATAGAAGAATCAGTCAGATTTATTAATGCATTTAATGTTTTTTTTATCATATTATTTATGGACACTTAATAATATTTTATTGATATTTTAGTAATTTTTTTCATGTCATTGATATATAATTTTGATAATTTTTTTTCTTAGACCTTGAACCTTGAACTTCAAATCCGAATCTCAAACCTCGAACTTAAACTCGAATCTTGAATCCTAAACCTCAAATCTCTCAAGATTCGAGGTTCGAAGTCCGAGGTGGTTTAAATTTGAAGGTTTAAGTTTGAGATTTAGAGTTTAGGATTAAAAAATATCAAAATTATGTGTTAATGACATTAATAATTAAAAAATGATCATGAATATGTGATGGGAATCATCCTAAAATACTTTTTCAATTTATTGTTTTGTTTTCCCTTTGTTTTTATATTACCAAAAATTACAAGGACGTTTTGGTGAATAAAAATCGAACGGTTTTCAGGTTCCTTTCTTTGATGCTTGCATGTGAAATTTTCTTGCTTCGAACGGATCCCTACCTAATTTATGCTAAAAAAAAAATGTGGATTACAAGTTGTATCAACTTGGTTAAAAAACATGTAATTTTGCTGGTTTTCACCACTTTCTAGAAGTTTAAAAAAAAACCTCTACGTTGGTTTGGAGATTTTGAGGTCAAAATCATTGAAGAAAATTGTTGAAAATATTATAATGAAAATATGATAATATGAAAATAGGGAAAAGAGTTGGGACTTGGTTGGGTGTCTTTATGTAATGGGCATACAACAGTAAAAATTTATATTCAAAGTAATGGAAGGGGCACTTTTCGTATTCCATGTTGAAAATCACAATCAATATGACAAGAAGTGAAAAGGTAGCTGATGTGCAAAGTTATTAAATAGTTTCATCCTTTGGCGAGTTCTTGTCAAAGGTCCAAACATGACAGCCCTTACATGCATAAGGATAAGATGTTCCATTTACTATATGCTTTGGATTATCATTCCATTGATATGGACCTTTTCTTTTTAATCTTTTTTTTTGTCTGACTATTCAAAGCATCGCTATATATTTGCCAAATCTTTATTCTTCCGGCATTGTTGCAGGTAGTAATTTCCCGCAACATTTAATGGAGATTTAAGCCATGTTTGAGGCCACAAATGCCATGATATGGTGCCCCTATTTTACGTTACAAACAGAGATTTGGCTGACCTATAATCATTGCCAGCCGCATTAGTGCCTCTCACACGTGATGGGATAATATATGAGGCTTTGAAGATGCTGGAAAACCCCAGCACACATCCACCTAAACATACATTTAGTAGGTGTATTACTTTTTAACATATCTTAATATACAAGGTATTTTTTTACTAAAATTTTACTTATTCTCCATTCACGTTTTCACCATAACCAAACAAATTGTAAATAAGTTGACTAAAAAAATTATCTTGACAATGATTGAGATATATGGAAAAAAATTAAACTTATTAAATATCACGTTTTACTTGATTATATTGATTAACTAAGACTAGCTAAGGTCTAGATATAGGATCGGAAGTCAGTCCATACTATAATGGTTACTGCTTAGGTCATAAATAAAGATGGTAAAATAAAAATAATAAAATTGGCTCCAAAGTAGTGAAATTTAAACTCATTATTGCAAACGATCTTAAATGCTACCTTTGAATTTTTTTTTTCTCCCCAGTTTGCTCATTGAGATTTGAGAGCTGAAGTTAAACATGTTTCCAAATAGGTATTGTCAATGGTCGATGACATGCAGTATAATTATTTTTTTTCAATTACAATTTAATTTCAAACAAAAGATTTCATTTATAAAACCATAAAAGTTTTAAAATATTACCTTTATTAAATAATAAAATATGTTTTTTAAACAGTAAATGTTATCTCTATTCTGATTTGCTATTATTTGATTTTTTTTAATAGTATAGAGATTAAATTTATACATTTAATAGTAGAGGGGCCTCTCAGCTGCATTCACTAATTTATACATGCAGTTGAGTTTGGGTTTTTCTGAGTAATGGAGGGGTTGCCTTCAGGTCATTTAGTTGGTTGAAATCTTCATCCTAAGGCTAGGATTAGATCCCAAATTAATGGGCCCACTGCAGGTCCATCGTATTGTTTGATCCCAACTTTGTAGGCCCATTGTGGCATTCATCGAATCATCTTATGATTTCTGGTTTGTGAAGGGACATTCTAACTGCTGTCTCCTCTTTAGTTTTGGCATTTTTGAAATAAAAAGTAAATTTAGGATAAAAACATTCCAACACAAGCTGTTTTTTAGAAAAAAAAATTTCTTTCAAATTAAAAATTAACCCAAAAGCATTTTTTTCAGAAACAATAAATATTATTTTTTTCAAAAATGTTTTTCTCTAAAAATATTTTTTGAGAAATATTCTTAAATTAGACCACTATGCATTAATTTGATGAAAAAATTATAAAATCTATTAAATTCAAGAGGTAATATACGAGAAATTATTTTATAAACTCTTTTTATTACATCATTCATGATCTTATTCAATTAAAAAAATATAAATAATTTTTAATTTAAAAATTTAATTCAAATATACATATAATATAAAAAAATAATATATCTTCTTTTATTTAGACAAAGTCATGAATGATATAATAAAATAATTTCTTGTAATATACTTTATAGATTTCATTTTCAATGGATTCCGTTTGTTTAACGGAAAAAATTCTATTGTCTAACATATCTTTTGATTAATAATGAAAACCCAAACTTTAAACCCATAATTTCATTTAAATATAATTTAATATCCATAAAATATATAATGAATAGTCCTTTTTTTTTTCTTATTGATTAAACAAAGTAACGTTGGAAGACAAAATAAAGAACGTAAAAGCCCAAAGTCCCCAACTCCAGCCGCAGCCTGTGCAGACAATCCTTTGTCAAGAAACAGTCAACCCGTTCAACCAATCTGAAACATTGGATCTTGATCTTGCCCCTCTTTGGACAAAACCCATATCTCCTGCACTGCCCTCCACTCCGATCCCACTCAATCCAATTTCTCTAATAAAAGGAAAAAAAAAAGTAAGAGCTAGAATAATTACTTTTGACGTTACCTATATATATAGAGAAACAGTGGATTAGATTAGAAGCTTCTGATAGCAAAAATGGCAGATCACTCTGATGATTTAGACCAACTACTTGACAGTATGTTTTTTTTGTCTTAATTCTTTGTTTCCTTTAATTCTCTGTTTCTTAAACCTTTTGAATTTGACCCTTTTTCTTCCAGGTGCTTTGGATGATTTCCAGAATCTCAACCTTACCTCTCCTCCTCAAAGGTACTTTCTTTTTGTTTTAGGTCCAAAAATTTGCTCCCAAGCTAAAAAATCCTTCTTTTTTTCCTCAAAAGCTCGGTGCTTGATTTGATATCTGGACTTTATTCTGATGTTTTGCGTAGGTTTAGGGTTTTTGTAACAATTTCTTCCAAATACTTTAGCTTTTATATTTGGTTAATAGGGAAGGAGGAGGAGATGGTGAAGAAAAGAAGCAAGAATCTGGTTCTTTACCAAGTGGGGTTGTAGGATTAGGAATGGGATTACCTGACTTGAAGAGCAAGAAAAAGGGAAAGCAAAAGGCGTCAAGTGAATCCCATGTCACAGAGGCTCTTGATAAGATGAGAGAACAAACCAGAGAGACTATAAAAGGATTGGAATCAATGTCGAAACCTGGCGAAGATGATTTTGGAGAGGATGCATTGATCGACGATTGGGTGAAGCAGTTTGAGGAGCTTTCTGGGTCTCAGGTATATTTGCTTGAGTGTTTTCCTGTTCCTTTTAAGGCTTTGTTTTATCTCTTCTCTTGCATTTGCTTGCTGTGGTAGTTAAGTTTTCTGTTGTTGAATGTCAGGTATCTATTGATTCCTAAATTGGATTTGATTATTACCTCAGCATGTTAGGGGTAGACTATATTTTAATTTTTCTCAAAAAAAGAACAACTTCTTGTATTTTAGCTGATCAGTTGAGTGAGATTTACTGGCTCTGGATTCTGTTTCGAGTTGTGAGTTTGTGTTGGGAACACTTTGGATTCACAAGACAAAATCAGAAGAAGGTTGTCTTGCCTATTTCCACTTTTATTGTGCTTGCCGACTTTGTTTTGCATTTGGTTAATGTACACTCTATGGCTTTTATCATATAAGAGTAGGATGATGGCCTCTACATCTGCTCCAAGTGAAGTACCTCAAATTCATTTAACTTTGGAACAAACCTCACCAGCCCCCTCCGAACCAACCTTCCATCCACCGAGAACATTCCCCTGAAAGAAAAGGGGGAATATGTGTTGATGCATATTAAATGATAGTTTTAGGACTATGGGTGTATAAATGATTGTCCCTTTGTTTCAAGGGAGGATTCATTGGGAAAGGCCCTAAGAAAAAGCTTGGCTTTAAGGAGTTGGTCCTTGTTTTTAGCGCACGTCACTCGTATGATTGGGAAGCCTGGTATGTTATATATGCTCATGGTAGATATAGGTTTTCATTGGTTATAAAATGCCTTATTTGAGATGCATGTGAACCATTCGAATTTGTTATACATCCATCCAATTGAGACATCTAGGTAATAGCATTGTATGTTATTGTTGTATTTACTCCTGCATCGATTGATGGAGATGCATCATATAGACATATAGTACTTCAAACAATCGACTGCATGCATTTAATCATACTCGTACCTTAATTTTGAGCAGGACATGGAATCCATTGTGGAGAGTATGATGCAACAACTTTTGTCTAAGGAGATTCTTCATGAACCCATGAAGGAAATTGGAGAAAGATACCCAAAGTGGTTAGAAGAGCATAAATCCGGTTTGAGCAAAGAAGAATATGAACGGTACTCTAACCAATATGAACTGATGAAGGAGCTTAATGGAGTTTATGAAAATGATCCTAATAACTTCACCAGGATTTTTGACCTCATGCAAAAAATGCAAGAATGTGGCCAACCACCAAATGATATCGTGCATGAGCTCGCTCCTGAGTTTGATTTAACCAATCTTAGCCAGCTGTAAGGGCTCTTCCTTTTGCAGCAATTTTATACCAACCATTTGTTTGCAATTTTCTGGTTTTCATCCAACCTCCTGTCATGTTGTTTCGAAATTATCGTTCCCTATTCCATTGTGTTAATTCTTGGTGAAAGGCCATTTGGCAGTACAAAATGGCCTGAAAGTGATTTCAAAAGGATTGAGTATCGACATACAGTGGTCAAATCATGAATCAATCGTTTGGTTCAATGATTATGGGAATAGTTAACTTCTGAATGTGGTGTGTCCTTCATTTTCACTGTTCCAGATTACCTCGACTGATATGATACTCTTCAAAGCAATGTAGTCGAAATCTTATATAGAGATTGTAGATTCTTCTTAATGTTGGATGTACTGTTTCTTCTTCTATTGGTATATGACAAAAAGGAGCATTTTCTTTGTACCCTTAGCTAATGAACACGTTTTAATCTTGCAGATCCCCGGAAATGCTCAACTCACAGCCAAGCTGTTGTATAATGTGATGCAATAGCCTGATGCAGACTATGTTTCCTTATATTCAATACATATTCTTTTAACGTTTCAAGGTAATAAAACAGCTTTCCTTGTTATTTTGATCCTTCAAGAAATTAATTACTTTTGCATGTACGATCATGGAGAAAGATGTTTATGAGTAAGTGACCAGGTTTAGTGTGCAATTTGCTTGACGATTGTAAAAGGGTACTTTCTAGTTTTGTACATGAACAGAGTATTGTGTTAAATTTTGCTTTGAACCGCTTATATTGTAGAATGAGAGGGAAGAATAGAGTAAGAATTTGAAAGAAAATATGTATTATATCTTGAAGAAACAAATGAATGAAAGAACTGTTTCAATTACAATATGCGAAGAAAAATTGAATTGAATCAAATTGAATCAGTGAATTAATTATGCGAAAGGAAATGGAACATAGTGTAAAGAATAGGTTGTATGTTGTTTTTGAGTTGGACTTAAGCATCCCACGGTGCAATCCAGTGTCTGCCATTGACAAAACTTTTGGCTAGAAAGGGATGCGCCTCATCGAACTTTAGTTCTCTGGCCCATGATACTCCACGCACCGCCGCAGCTCCGGGACCCCAGCACTTATAAACCCCAAAAAACGCAGTCCTGCAGCGTGAACCAATAAACAAAAGGAAATTGTTGATGATTTCTTCAATGACATCAAAATTCGATCATTTCTAATTTAAGAGTTGTATAATTCATTTCTTTTGACTAATTAGAACCAAAGCATGAGCTTTATTGATTCCGAAAATGTCGATGATTGTGACAATTACGTCATCGATATTTTCAATTATAAAAAAGATTATGATGGAGCTTTGTATCATTATTAAACAGGGCGACAATTTCTTCATATTTGACTTTCTTAAGATTAACATGTGGAAAAAGATTAGGGTAAAAGTTAATAAAAGAAAAATGTGAATGGAACATACTTATTTTTGTTGCTGATATGGTCCCAGTCGTCCCACCCACCATGAGCAACCAGGTCATCAAAGTACGTGTAAGAGTAGACAATCCTGGAGTATTGACCCATGGCTCGACCCACATAAAGTGGACCAGTACCCGTCACCTTGCAATTCACGAAAGCAAAGCCCGTCTTCTCATCGGGTGAGTTTCGGTCGTGGGCTGCAATGGATCCGAATCTCGTGGCTATGGAATGCAGCTCACAGTCCTGACAACAACAAGCAGCAACCAACCCGTGAGTGAAAATAATGAAATCTACCGTACTAAAATACCTTAAAAAGGGAGGCCCCATACAAAGATTATTATGCTGGTGGTGGTTGCTCTTTCATTTGAAGAAGGTGGCTCAAGTAAGAAGAGATGTATGCTTATGAAAGAAGTTAATGCCACCGAAAAGCTGAATATAACAATGTTGAATGTTCATTAAACTTTTAGACCCAAATTTTTTTGGCTCCTTTTATGATTGTTTACTTAAGTATTTCAGAGTTATCTTTTTGGTTAGTTGGGTACCACTAGTTTCTGACAGACAAAAGGGTCTGTTGATAAGAAAAAAAGCTCTCTCCCTTTTTTAAAGCTTTTCAGACTTACTATAGCACAATGCAACGTCCTTTTCATTTTTCTTTATCAACTTGGGCATTATATATTTATTTATATGTTATTTCTTCATTCAAGTAAGTCACGAGAACAACCCTTTATCCTTCTTTTATTATAATATAATATCCATATATAAATAATAAATATAGTTCTTACTTTGTACATGGACCGGCCATTTCCGAAGATGAAATCAATTGATCCCTCGATGTAACATTCCTTGAAGTAATGACGACCAGCATCATCACAAAGAGTGTCTTGTGCACCGTAGAATCCACAGCCTGAGAAATACGCTTTGTCGCCCGATATCCGCAACGCCACTGCTTGCCACCCTTGCATTCCTGGCATCGGTGCCGGCGCTGTATTCTATGCAATGTAAACTCAAAAACATTATTATTTTCAAGGTTAATCAAATATTTCAAAATGTTTGGTATTGAAATAGCATTTCAATGTACTCGTCATTTGAACCATATATGTATTATACCGCCAAAATAAGTCACATGCAGCACAGTATTAAAGGAAATCTAGAGCATATATTTATAATGTTTTCAGGAGCATTGATAGAGAGTTCTCTGCTGCTTTCACTTTCTTTCTCCATTCAATCTTAATTATTAACGTGAAGAATTTATGAAGTCGTATGTTATTCGTTAGCTGTTCGGTGCTTTTTTATAGTTATTACCTTGAAGCTGATATTTCTAGCAGAGAAATAATTAGCATACACTGTGACAGAAGCAGTTTGATAAGTACGCAACTGTTGGCCGTTGGAACCAAGATCACTTGCTCGATCATGCCATTCGATGAACGTCACCTCCCTTCCTGCTCCCTGCATCGTAATGTATGGCTTTGTCGCTGGCACCACCACTTTCTCTCTGCAATTCCACCAAAAGAAACAGCCATTTTTAACGTGTAGGTTTAGCGTTTTCAAAGAATGTATTTTTTTTTCTTCAGTTTTAAGCATATATTGATGCTTTAGTGGCTCTTAAAGAAGGATATGAAATTGAAGTATTACATGTAATATCCAGCGCTGATTCGAATTAGAACATTCTTTCTATTATTCTCCGGGACTGTATCAACGGCATCTTGTACTGACCGGAAATGACCCAACCCGTTAGTGTCGACGGTAATCAGCCGGTGACCGATGGGTCCGATCCACTTATGGCGGTGCCTTGTGGAATTAGTTGTACAAGCAGTTTGATTGACGACCGGCCTTGTTTCTACGGATAATGACGGCGCAGGACAGAACAAAGAAGCTAAAACGAAGACAAAACAGAAGTAGAATAC
The DNA here is from genome assembly GCA_005610355.1 of Gossypioides kirkii. NCBI lineage: Eukaryota > Viridiplantae > Streptophyta > Magnoliopsida > Malvales > Malvaceae > Gossypioides > Gossypioides kirkii. Next base: position 4,169,193 of record CP032254.1, on the reverse strand, counting down.
CAAAAAACTACAAGACTCCATTAAAATAGAATTAGCTAGTCAGAGAATAGAAATGATGAAACGAGACAGTGAGAGAGAGAGAGTGATACGAATGTAAAGAATGTTTCAATGTGGGTTTTTTATGGGGTTGATGATTTTGAGCTCAAGAGGTTATATAGACACGTACATATATATTATATAATCTGGATTAATTGAGTTGAATAATCTTAATTATTTATCCATGATGAAAGTTTATGTTTACAGTAGAGAATAAATTTAGGGGGTGTTTGCAACGGTCATTTCTTTTGGTTGGCTCGCAACGAGGGGGGTATATTTGGAGGTAAAGGCTAGTAGGGTAGCTTTTAAGGTAGCTCTTGGCTGTATTATACGCAAGTCTCGATGTTGGGGACGTATCATTTGGCTTTGCATTATATCTTACTATATGTTTCGCATCTTCTGTCATTTCCAACTTCCACTTGGATTCTTACTACACAACTGAGTGATAAGTGTTTAGCAAGTAAGTGGGTTTGGATAAGCAGTTTGTTTAGTTTTTTTTTTGTGTTACCATATTTAATTTTATCATCATTATTTTTATATTAATCCTAAATAAACTATCATTTATTTAAATTTATTCTAAATTTTGTTGACAAAGAAAATAAGCATGTTTAGATACCATAGAGTACTCTATGATATATTACACTCTTCTTCTTATGTCAAACTCTATTGTAATTTTATATGTTATGTTTGATAGTACTTACATAATTAATAATTTTTTAAATAAGTAATAAAATTTAAAATCAAATTATCATATATAATTGATTTATCTAAAAAAAGTATTAGACAATATAATTGCTAATAAAATTAACAATAAAAATAAACATGATAGGTAATTTTATCTATTTACTTTAACATTTCATATTTGTTGTGTTATTCTCTAACATTAAACATATAGTCCTTATTACTATCAATTGATCTTTTACCAAGTATAAATAATTAATAATAAATACTATACAATTTAGTTAATTATTTCGTAGGCTAGAATGTATAAAATATTATCTCTCATCAATAAAAATTTCAATTTATTTAAATGAAAATAGTAAAATAATATAAAATTATATTTTAAAAATAAAATATATATTTAAAGTTTAAATATATTATTATCGCTTAAAAATAAATTTTAAAACTTAAATAATATAGGGGCATGTTTGGAATGTTACAGGTAATTAGAATTGTGTGTAATTATTTATTATCACTTGCATAATTATTTCAATTATCACTCTCCCGCTTAGAATTGAAAAGTGTACCTAATTAAATTTCGGTAAAATCCATTAATTACAATGATTGACAAACCTATCACATATATGTAATTATAAACAATTACATCTAAATCTAAATCTAAATCTAATTATTAAGCGACTTTACAAATACCTTTTGACACATGCTTCAAATTATGTGTCCTAAATTTTAAGAACTCTGATCCATGGACCATAATCAAATTAAAATAGAATAATTAAAATTAATTTAAATATATAAAAATATCATAATTTGAGCTACATGCAATCATGATAGTATAATATACATATGTTTATGTACTTAACGGATTTATAGTTTTGGCTGAGTCCAAAAATAAACCATGCATTAATGAAGTATTAGACTTAACCTTCTCACTAATCCAAAAACAAAACACAAGTTAACAGGAAACGGTCACCTTTTGGTGAAGAGTCCGGTGGCGTTGGCGTGCATGAAGAATGATGGTCTAGGCATGGCTCAAATACTTAAAAATTTCGGCTAAAAAATTCATTTTATATAAAAATGGTCCACTAAATGGGGTCCACTTGTGTTTTTCGAACGTTGGGAGTAGCAAAGTCTTTGCCCTATTAGGGCTAAAGACAAAAAACCTCAGACTCTGGGACATATTTGTTTTTCTATAATTTCTTCATTTCATCATTTAATCGAAATAAATATTATCACCAACACCAAAAGTCATTGATTATGACGTGATTGGTTCCCCATTTAAACAGTTGCTGGTCTAAGTTTGCCCTTTTCAACGTTCTGTTCAGGGTTATTATGATTGCAATAACATTCCATGTCCCGACAGGTTTTCTCTCAAATCACCGCCGTACATTTGCCGCTCGTTTTCGATGATGATTGACGGAAACGGCCCCTGAGTATTCTGTATGGGCTTTTGGTGGCTCAACTAGATTATTCATTTGACGATGTGGGGTTTGGTTGGACAAAGCCCAATTAAAGACAACATGTCTACTCATGTTTTTCTATGTCTCCAAACCCATTTCAATTAAAAATTATTAAAGGAAATTTTATGGATGATTATTTGATACACAAGCTATGAAAATTCTTAATTTCAAAAATGAAGTTGAGATTTTGTTATTTATTTTTAAATTGCAATTAAAAATAAATAATAAATAAATAAGATATATGATAAAATCTCAACAATTCCATTTATAAAATTAAAAATTTCCAATGCTTGTCAATTAGTATGAACATTATATATCATTGTAAATAAATATAAGTAAAAAAAGTTTTGAACAAAATATAAGTGAATTTTGTTTTAGGTTTTTTTTAATGATATAATCAAATATACTAATAGCGCATCAAATATAAAATTATCATTTGAAAATGAGGAAAAATAGTGAAATTTATACATAAAATTGTATAGTGACTATCAAAGAAATTAATTAAATGACAAAACATCTTATTAACAAAAATAATCTAATTAAAAGTCTCCTTTTCATTATATCAAGTCTGAGTCTCAATATAGCTTGTTGAAGCCAGAAGGTGGCAAAGATTCAGCCAATTTTGGTAAAAAATGTTCCCTTTCAAGTGAGACTTGAAGACGTGCCATGACCTTACCCACCGAACCCCAAGCAATAGGGGCATAACAAAACGCATAGGCGAAAACACCTAAAGCTCTTACAACTCCATTAGGGTACCAAGGATATGCCATGACCAGAAGAGACCCAAAAATCCCAACCAAAGGAACGAAGACTTGGATTGCAGGCAGCAAGAACGAGTTGATTGCTATAGACGAAAGAGCAGTGGAACCAAGGAAATACAGTGTCCAGCCTACTAATGGGTGAATTGTGCGAGGAATAATAGCGAAGGGAACTATATAGGCTGCAAGAATAGACCAGATTGCTATAAATTTTAGGCCAGTTTGGATCAAAGATGTGTTTTTGTCTGAGTTTCGGTAGCATAGTTTGGAGATGCTGGGGCGTGCTAGATGTGTCATCGCTAATATTCCAAGGAAAATAATCGATTGGACTATTATAACCGGCATCTCAGCTGCATACCCTAGAGTTTGACGACGATTTTCGTGCCATTGAATGCCCAAAGGCAGGACAGGCCAAGACCACCAATACCATGGCTTCAACCATAGTGCACCAGGGAAAGTGATCACACTGTTGGGTCCACAAGGTACTCTCCAACGAAGTCTAAGATCTGAGGACCAGCAGAAGAATCAAAACATTGTTTTGGGGGTTAGATTTGCAGCTCAAATCAAAAGCATGGAATCATTATAAAGGCTATAATATATCATCACTATTTTCACTCACAGTAATAAGAAGCATCCATTTGGTATCCCATAGGAAGTCTGTATTGCCCATCTAGGTTGGACCCATTTAATGGTGGGTGAAACATGGGCTGGTCGAGCAAGTCAGGGAAGTAAGCACCAATGAATCCCTGGTCAGCACCATCGGGGTTTTCTTTACCAGTTTCCAGTTGATGGACCATGTCTTTAAATACCTCTTGCGATGGCTGCACATAAATTTCTTTTAGGAACCATATATAGTTGAAATGAATAATATATAGAGGAAGAAGAGCTAGAAATTATTACCTGCAACACAAAGAGGCCAGTATGAAAGATGCAGGGGTTGATAAAGACAGCACAAAACTGCCCACATTGGAACAATTCATCGGTTTTCTGTAGGAAAAGATTGTCAGCATCAAGCATGACAACTCTATCATAGTCCACCAAACTCCAGGCATAGAGTTTATTCAGTGTCAACTTGAATCTCTTGTCGAAATTTTCTTGACCTTTGTAAGGGTTATTAATGTTCTCCACCCTCACTACCTTTGCTCCATCTTCCTCTTCCCTACGTCACAAAAAACACAGCCTCATTATAGTAAGGAACATTGTTTCGTTCTTGTCCTTGAACATCATGTTTTTGAAAGGATCAAATTAGAGTAGACCACTCCCATAATTTAATCATAATTGAGCATACTTTAAAAGAGGCTGTGCATCAAACAAGCTACTTTCACATGCTGTTAATTCCTTAACCAATACAATACCTGGGACCATTTCTTGTGCTTGTCGAAAGTGAGTGTGGGGTCATGGTGATTAACTAGTTTAATATTGTGGATCCACCCGGATTAAATTTAGTTTAATAATAATGGGCGGTATGATTATGTGGGGGCAATCTGTTCTCATCAGCTCCCTCTCTCGTTTTCTTATATTATTTGTGTTGCATTTATCATGCTTGAACTGAGGTTTCGGATAAGGACTGAAAAAGAAAATCAAAATCAATTTCATTGTCTAAAGTTGTTTTTATATTTAGGCTTAAATGCAAAATTACCCTCAAATTATTATTTTTTATTTTAATACTTAATTTTTTTTACAAATGGTGATTACTAAACTATCAATTTAATTTTATAATACAATCAATAAGAATATGATGTGACACATTCTTATTGAATTTTTTATATTTTTCTCCAATCTATATCTAATTATGAAAATAACAAAACACCTATGTAGATTCTGAAAGTAACTTAAATGTAAACCTGTCTGGGCCCAGGTCCCCTAATTCTTACCCGTACTTGACCCTTTCAACCTACTTTGTCTGAGTTTCAAAAACTGGTTACAGTTTCCAACAGTGTTTTCGACCCGCGGTTTGACATGTTGGTTTTTTTTTCTTTGGTTCGACGGTTTGACGTGTAGTTGAGTAGTAGGTAACGTCACAAGCCACTAATCTAAGGAAAGCAAAAAATTAAACTTGACCATGACTGGTAAGAACTCCTTAATTAAAAAAAAAATCATCTGATTCATTATTTCTTACCAACATACCGTTTCGTTTTTTCACCATTTGTCTTAATTAATTATCTAAATTAGAGAAGAAACTACCGACCGTTACAACTTATAAAATAACAAAGTTTTATTGATTCAAGAAATTTTCGTTTGTGGTGCCTGAACTCGGATATCCAATCTCCGTTATCCATCTAACATCCATTAACAAGATGATGCTCTTTATAATATTTGTTTTTTTTTTCTAATATAAAAGAAAAATAAGGAAAACTTGAATTGCATTTAAAGAAAACCAAGGAAACTTAAAGAAAATCAAAGGAGAAAAAGAAAAGGGCGTTAATGTTAATGGAGACTTACAGTGCACGGACCCAACGGAGGGGAACGTCGAGGGAGGCAATGACGATGAGATCAGCGTCCACTTGGAGCTTAACAAGGGATCTGATCAAGACACGTGTCGCGACGTAGAACTCGTAATCTCTGGGCGTCCCCATGTACATCATCGTCGCGTAAGCGTTCCGGTGCTCCTTCTTCAGTTTAACCCCTTGAAACCCCGTCGTTTGCACCACCACCAGCAACACTAGCAAGACTCTAAAAATTGTTACCACATATCTTCGTCTCTCTCCGCTCCAACCCATTCGTTTTTCTCTTTTCTCTTATATGAGATTTTAGGTTAAGGACTTCAATTTCCAGAAAAGAAAAACAACAGGTACAATAAAGATTTTTCTCTCAGTGGCCTTGAATGGGAAGTATTCAGGCTTTCCAAAGCATATTAATAGGGGAAATAAAAGCACCGTAGTAAGGAAGCAGACAAGGAAAGCCCTTTGAGAGAAGGTGAAAGTGGGGCATTTTGGATATTTTCGTCGCCACTTACTACTTTTTTTTTTTTTTTTCTAATATCAATATATAAGGAATGTATCTAAATTGCAAACCCAACATTTAACATTATTCGTTGAATAAATTTTAATTCAATTTACATTAATATTATTTTTCATGTAAAAAAATATTAAAATGTATTATTATTTATTTAAATATTGAGAATAAATTATAAATAATTTTAAATATTATATCAAAAACTTATAAATTAAATAGGTGAAAATTTTATTTAGATTTATAATATCTTCTAATTAATGAAAAATCGCAACTTTAAATGTACGAATTTTGTTCCTTTCGGGTTCAATTAATTTAAATTAGTTTTTGTCTCCTATAATTCACGTATTCTAATTGTTACCATAATATCTTTAAAAAAATTCTTACCATAATAATTTATTTATTTTACTTAATTGGTAACTTTTTTTAATATGTTACACATGTTATTTTTTAGTCCAATTTAATACATGCATAAAGTTAATCATGTTAAATTTTTAGTGTTTAATTTGAGTTTTAAATTTGATTTGATGAACATTCATAATTAAACTAATAGTATTAATAATTAACTTTCATCAAATTGATCATAAACTCTGAATCAAAACACTTTCATCGAATTATATTTGAAAAATTAAATGTAAAATTAAACCAATCATAGTTAATACTAAATTTATTTTATTAACAAAGTCATGAAAATTTTAAATTTAATAATATTATTAATTAGCTTCCATAAATCCATTCTAAAACCCGAATTAAACACTAAAAGATTAACATCTTTACCCTCATGAACAAAAATATATAATTTTTGTGACATACATGTACCACATTTGACCAAAAAATAACACAAGTACCATATTAAAACAAAGTGTAAAACTTAAATACCAAATGAGATATTAAGCTTATTTATTTATATATTGATTATAAATTTATTTTATTAAAAAAATTATTATTTACTTAAATATCAATGAATAATAAATAAACCTTTCATAATTAAATTAAACATAAATTTAAAATTTAATAAATATTTAATGCGATCCAAAAATATAATTAAAAATGATGAAATAAAAAATAAGTGAAAATAAATAAGTATAATTTGTGAAAAGTACATGTAGTTTGACTTTTCTAAAAGTTATTGTATTAAAAATTAATTAATAACTATCCACTAGTATTAGTATCTCCATGGAAGGGATTTTCTTGAGAGGTTTTGGTTTTGGTAGATATTTAAGCATATTTTATGGTGATATTTCAATTGAATTAATGTCATTAATTTCATCTGAATATTCAAAATTTAGTTATTTTATTTTAGCTTATTAAATTTTGATCATTGTAGCTTACGAAAATTAAAAAAAAATCGAATCATTATAACACATTTATGAGGTGGATAAAAAAATTTTATGCAAAAATTATATTTATAAAAAAAGTATATTAAAATCAAGTGATGCTTCGTTTGAAATTATTAAGTTGAAACTTAGGTATCTCAAATTTAAATCTCATTAAAATATTATTTTATTAAAAATGAGAGGATAAAAATATTTTTTATATTTATATTTATTACTTTATGTATGAAAAAGTATTATAATAATTTGTTATCTAAAGTCCGGTTGACTCATGACATAAACTTAATCAATAGTTTAATATAAGGATAATTTTAAAGAATTATACATGAATTTTGATTTAATGTGCAATTGTATACATGAATTATAAATTGGTGTAATTATATACATGAAACTCTAATTGTGATTCAAATATATACTTGAATCTTTAATTTTAATTTAATCATATGTGTTTAAATAAATAAATACATCAATTTATTTTTATATTGAATAAATATAATTATTTATGAATGCAACATATAAACATAAAATAATGTTATATTAATAGTTGTGTTAATAATTTATAAGAATTGGATCAAATCAAAATTTAATATATAAAATTGCACAAAATCAAAGTTTATGTATACAGTTACACATTAAATCATAATTCATGTATAGTTTTGAGACTTATCCCTTTAATACATGGTGTTATTTCACTAACTTATAAATCAATAATTCAAAATTTTATATATAAAAATAGCAAAAATTGTTAGTTTAACAATTCGTATGCATCAAATTAGAAAAGAAAAACAGTACTTCAAATTGATGTGCTTTTCAAATTTTATAAAATGCGAAGAAAGCAAAAATAATTTATGAATTAGATCTTAAATTAAAATGAGATAATTTTAAATATAATGAAATTGTTTAGAATAGGAAAAGTGAAGGGTAGGGGGAACACAAAGAAGAGAAATAAATGCGCCACGTGACAGAATGAGAATGGGCTGGCAAAACAAAACACAAAAAAGTTGACAAGTCAAGTCAAAGAGACGGAGACGATAATTACGCCATTGTTTCAGTCCACCCAATACGATCTGCCAGTTGATTCTATAACATAAACGACAGACGTAGTCCTAGTGGGTAAACTACGACTCAAAATGAAGATGGAGGGTGGTGGTGGTGTTGTTGTTGTTGACTATATGGACCGTATAAAAGACGCGTTAAGCAATGGTGTTAATATGGACAAAGTGGTGTAATCGTTTGGACTCCTACTTTACTACAACGAAAGTATCTGACTTGGAGGTTCCTGTTTTTTCATTATACTTGGTTGCCTATTCCTAGTCCTACTAAAATTGGGTGCTTTGAACTACTAACATAAAGTTTATGTCAAATAAATCGATTTTTTTCAAATGATATGTAAAATTTTGAGGGACGTATTCAAGTTTAGACAGGGTTTTTATTTTGGTAAAAAAACTCTTTAGTCCTTCTTAATTTTAAAATTGAGTAAATTAATTTTTCTCAAAAAAATTATAGTAATTTAATCCTTGTAAATTTTGAAAGTGAGCAACTAAAGACAATTAATCATAACGTTAATATTTTTCATCAATTGTATATTTTATTGATTAGTGTCGACCTTGGGGATTGTCCAGAGGTGCGACAGCCCAAGGCCCAAAGCTAAAAGGGCCCAATTTTTTTTAATTTTTAAGAGGTCCAATTTTTTTTTTAAGTTTTTAAGAGGCCCAATTTTTTTTACTAACTTTTAAAAGACTTAAAAATTTTTTCTTCAACTTTTATTATTTTACCTAGAGCCCCAAAAATGTAAAAAACGAGCCTGGTGACAGTTGCTTAAATATGTAAATGTTGAGGTTGAATTTGTTGAACTTTATAGAATTAAGGCCTAAATGACAAAATAAGTAAATATCAAAGGATAAATTTATTATTATATCAATAAAAATTACGTGTAATTAATGGAAGATATTAATACTATGATTAATTGTCTTAATTGCCCATTTTCGAATTTGTCAGGACTGCTCCAACTTTTTTGAGAATAATTAATTTTTAAATTTGAAATTAAAAAGAAGTGAAGAAATCTTTTTACCATTTCTTTTATTATGTTAAATTTTAAGATTTAATATCTTTGTTTTAATTTACTATAAATTAGTTCTTCTATTTCTATAATATTATTATTTACTTTATGACTAAACAACAATAAAACAACCAGCAATGATGCCAACTAGCAATGCCATCAATTTCGATATATTAATAAAATATTGATATACTAAAATAAAATAATAAAATAATAGAATTCAGCATAATAAAACAAATAATTCAGTTTTTTATTGAATGAGCTACGGGTAGGAATTTTAGCATAAAAGATGCTCATTTTTATGGTCTGGTCAAATTTGTACCATCACAAAAATCTTTGATGTACCATGCTTCAACGAGATACCGTCGATGAATAAATCTAATAATATCTAAGATTATAATAAGATTGTAATATTAAGTTTCATTTCAGTTTGTCTCTAATTTATTCGAAGATATAAATATCAATTTCGCCTGTTTGTGTATCATAATCAGAACTATATTAAAACAGGTTCTCTTTATTCTTTATCGAAGGACGACGAGAAGGGGCCCACTTCAAATTTAAGAATGACCATTTTTACCTTTTTAAATAATAAAATTTTAATTTAAAAATTTTAAATTTTTATTTAATGTAATTATAATATTACATTTTAACTCTTATAAAAAAAAAATTCACACTGCCTTTATCCCTTACTCTCCCCCCCCCCCCCCCCATTTTCTTTTAAAATTATAATAGTGTAGATAGATGTTGTTTTCAAGGGCATTTTATTTTATGATTAATGTGCTCCAAGTGGATATACCTAATAAAAATAGCCAAGAATTCGTCAGCCTTTTATATTAAAACATATTTTAAATTTTGTTATTAGTCTTTGCGTAAATGATAAATTTAATCTTTATGCAGTAAAAATTTTTAGAAATTTAAAATTTTAATCCTTAAATTTTTTTTAAGTTAAGTTTTGTTATTTTTAAAATTTTATCCAGTAAAAATATTATCACATATATAATATTATGTTCGTTTGTTATTTTTATATATTACTCACAAAAAAAGTTAATTAATAGATTTAATGGTTTTTTTGTGTCAAATTTAAATTTTTAAAATTCGAAAAGCATAAAGATTAAAAAGATCAAATTGAAGAATATAGATCAAATTCTACAACTTTATACATGATACACAATTATTAGTATAATTTAACCAAATGGGCTTAACTACACACAATTAGGTCAAAGCTAAAATTTCAGGTTTCGAAAAATATAAAGACTAAAACGGATCAATTTTAGAAATATAGAGATTAAATTTGACTAAATTAAAGTACAGAGACTAAATCAATAAATTAGACATAATATGAGGACTAATAATAAAAATTAACCTAAAATCACAAGTCAACAAATAAGGAGGCTCATGCCCATTGGCCAGATGCGTTGAAAATTGATTCTCGTTTCCTCGCAACTTTTGCCATTGAATGAAGGTTGGCGGTACGTACTATTGGACTTTTTTCTAGTTGTCATCATTTCTCATTTTAATTGACTGACCAAATCTCATCAACTTAATTATCATGAACATTTCTAAGAGTATATTATAGAAATTATCCCATTTATTAACCATGGAATTACCATTAAACTCCAAAAAAAAGTAAAATTATAAGGATGATATATCTTTCTTAACGTATGGTAAAAAAAGTAAAAAACATGAAAAATGAAACAATTGACAAATTTTTAAGTTGTTTGAGGAATCAGTGTATAAAAACAAATTCTAAATTAAAAGCCATGAACAGTTTATATAGTCTTTTTTAAAGCTCTAATTACAAGGTAAAGTATGATTTGTTGGCTGCAATGTTTTTAAAGCTGTATATGTGATCGAATCGATTGAATCATCGATTTGTCGATTCAACTAATTTGATTGATTTGATTTAAAATTATTAAAAATTTAAAATAATAAAAATTTGATTCAATTGATTTATATCGAATTTTAATCTAACTGATTCGATATTATTTTTCAAATCAATATCCCAACTAATCACAATTCAACCAATCTAATCAACGAGACTAATCAATCTAATTCAATTCAAACATCATTGATTAGCAGGAGCATAAATTAGAAAGGTCCAGACCTGGTTCAGGTTCATTAGAATTGGGCATAAAACTTTTAAGCCTGCTGAGGCTAAATTAGAATTAGACCACCAAATAAGGACTCATTGTTTTCTCCTAATTTGGGCTCTTTGCTACTTCAAATGGGCAGAAGGCACTGCTATTTTGACCTTACATCTCACCCACTTTAGATAACCCAAAAAACCTTGAAATTGACAAACAAACACGAATATTATTCATTTCCGATAGTTTCATATCGTAATTTCATCTTGAATTTTAAGACTTTAATTTTAAATTTAAATTTAAATTTTTTAGGATGAAAATATTGATATGAGATCACAATTTTATAAAATCCTTTCTCCCGTAAAACATGTCTGAATTGTGTCTTTAGCTGTTTCCCACTAATAAGGTTGAATATTGAGCAGTTGTGGATTAAAAAGCGTGTAATTCCCTTAGAAGTATATGCTGAAAAAAAAGATCATATGAATAATTAAAAACCTATAGATCCTAATCTCGACAAATTTAGTGACCACTTTACATGGAAGGACGAATTTATGTGGTCAAAGTGAAAGCATAGTGAGGGCATGGAGACTAGTCTCAACAGCTGAAGGTGACCTTCTCGCATTCATTACTCTGCCGAAGCATATATGCAGAGTTTGCTGCCATCCGCGGCTGATGCTAACAGCTGGTATTTGACCCATCTGATACATTAAAAGCCTAATGCCATGGCATAGATCGATGCAACCTTGATGAATACGGTTGAAATTCAAAGAGAGTTTAAATAGAAAAGAGCATGCCAAACCAGCTAAAATGGGACTCATGCCATGCGAGGAGGATAGAAGGGTAGCCAAAACCACCATTTGCAAAGCCATAGTAATACACCTTACAATTTGGGAAAAAGAAAATTTGGGTTTTGGCTTTGATCACTGTTAATATTCTTATTTTCTCTTAAAATCAATGGATTTTGAAGTTGATAACAGATCCAGAATTAGTTTGGGTTTATATTGAAAAAAACTGTGTTAAAGAAGTTTTAAATTTTCTTTGTAAAGAAGGCATATGCATGCAAGCAAATTAGGAATCAGAAGTGGGAACACTTAGAAAAGCAAAACTCAGAAACATAAACTGATTAAGGCAACACAAACTTTTGTTCACATTGTGATCTTAGGATTAGAAAATATAAATCGAGAAAGAAAAAGAAGAGATAACCCAGATATACTATTTACATAAGAAAATTAGACTACAACTTTCGGTCATTATAAAGTATAAACTTGAGTTTCTCACCCGAAATTAAGATTAGCTTAAAGTGAAAGCATGGTGAGAGTATGGAAGCTAGCTTCGTCAGATTGTGCCGGCGGGGACCTTCTCACATGGCTTATCCTCTGGCAAACTAACCGAAGAGCTCGTTGCCATCTGTGGCCATTGCTGGGAGCTGGGTGATATGCTTCCAAGGCTATTTGACTCAACTGAAAAAAGAAGAGTCTTGTTGCAAGGAACGCATCGATGTAAACCCGACGAAGAACGCTCAATCTAGAAGAAACCTTGAGCAAGAAGGGGCAAATCAAGCTTGCAATTAAAGGGGAAACACTATGGGAAGGAGATAACAAGTGGAGTTTCGCTAGTGCTACTAAGTGCAGCGCCATGGAAGATGAGAGAAAAAACTTTAAGTAAAGTTGGTTTATGTTGTGTGGAATGTGGATTTGGCTGCCAATGAAATATTGACAGAATGTAGGATCAGAGCCAGTGATATGAAAAGCGAGAGAATCAATTTGCTGAACCCCACACTAACCAAAGACCATAGCTTTGTTAGCATACTTTGTTACCATCCATTATGTCTAATTATTTCAAGGATTTTCGTTAATTCGGAGAGTTATTGAAACAATAAAAAAAATTCAACATGTAACCAAGCTTTCTTGAGATGGGATAATGACAAAATTAGCCCTTAACGTTTTGATGTTTTGTCGCTTTGGCCTTTATGATTTTTTTTATTCATTTTCATATATAACTTTTTTTTTATCAAATTGATCATTTTTTAACGGTCTTGTTGACATGACCGTTAAGGGATTAACGACGCTGACGTAACGATTTTTTTCTAGTTGAGCGTGTCCATATAAGCATCTATTGACGTGACATTATTTTATCTAATATGTTATGTCAATAAATAATTTTAAAATTATTAAAATTATATTTTAAAATATAAAATTATTAAAATTATTTTTTTGAAATAATAAAATTATTAAATAATTTTAATTTTTAATTTCATCATCTTCTTTTTCAACACTAAAAAATTTCAGATTTTCTTATATTTTCCCATCAATCAAACATCCAAAAAAATTATTTTTCTTACATAATCTCATGCTTCCTCATTTTTTTCTTAAAAATCCCTCAAATCCCTCCATTTTTTATCTTCTATTTCAAAATTCCTAACTCCAAATACCTAGATTTATTTTCATTCATGCACTTGGGGAAACCCTCCAGTTTATATTTTCTCGGCGTCCAAACAAAAAATCAATAGCAAAGACAGAAACCCTTGGTTGATAAAATGGAAGAAAATCCAACACTAAGTTCTACAACAACATCAACAAACAACAACAACAAAATGATGTAGGAAATTGCGTCAGAGGGTCTAAAACATCTAGAAGAAACCATTGAAGCTGCTTTTCAAATCCTCTCTTCCATGAACAACGAGCTTTGCAACCCTGCCTTATGGTATTTGGAGTTAGGGATTTTGAAATAGAAGACAAAAATGGAGGAATTTGAGGGGTTTTTAAGAAAAAAATGAGGAAGCATGGGATTATGTAAGAAAAATAAATTTTTTTGAATGTTTATTTGATGAGAAAATATAAGAAAATTTGGAATTTCTTATTGTTGGAGAAGAAGATGATGAAATTGGAAATTAAAATTATTTAATAAATTTAAATTAATTTTAAATTAATTTTAATAATTTTATATTTTAAAAAATAATTTTAATAATTTTAAAATTATTTGCTGATGTAACTTATAAGACAAAATAGTGTTACGTCAGTAGATACTTACGTGGACGTATCCAACTGAAAAAAAAACATCATGTCAGTACCGTTAGTCCATTAACGGTCACGTCAATAAAACCGTTAAAAATAATTAATTTAACAAAAAAAATATTATGTATGAAAATAAACTAAAAAAACTTTTAAAGATCAAAGTAACAAAAAATCTAAACTTTAGAGACTAATTTTGTTATTATGCCTCTTGAGACTTATGCTAAAACGTTTGATCCATAATCGATGCTAATATTAGTAAAATTAGAAAATTAATTTCAGCAATTAAGACTTTTTCTATCTTCTGCTGTTTCTTCGTTGTTCCTTGTTCATCATTCAATGCTACATTATATGCAGTTTACTGGTGACAATAATAAAAGCGCGATGCGAAAACTCGAAGGGAAGCAAAATCATAATAAATCATTAATCTATGTCTGTGGGTTCTGGTTTGAATGAAAGTGGGGCATTCTAGGAAATTTCCTGGAAGCTTCGGATGCTATAGTGTTTCATATATCTTTTGTGTTAATAATAATAATATTAACGGACAAGAATCGACATTACTTAGGCTTGCACTTTATCATTGCCAAGACTGTCGACAAAGGACAATGAAAACGAGACAAGCCTAGTGAACCTCTAGCCCCAAGTTAATTACATAGGTAAGATATAATCTATTGTTTTTATAGGGATTCGTTATTTCTATAATTCTACTTTATCATTGATTTGATTTCATTTAATCTCATTTAAATACACTCTAACAATAATTTAAATTAATAAACATCAACTTATCATTATGATTTTAAAGGATGAGAATTCGATGGTTGAGATCCATACTTAGCTTTTATCTCCTTATAAATATCCTCAATTACTCGAGTAAATGAAAAGAGATATGCAATCTTATTATGCTAAAACTCTATATACCTTTTAAAACCTTTAAATGTAACGACTTTCTACACTTTTTACGATATAAATCGTTTTTATTTTAACGGTTCTTCACCTTTATATTTGTGAATCGCTATAACAAGTCAATCCCATTTTTTGTATTGTAACAATTGAAGTTATTTGTGGGAAACTAGTAATGAGCTATGCCCTTAATGGCTATAGTTACTAAGTGTTGGAAGGACGAAACAATCCTCACGATCCAAACCGAAACAGGTTTGAGAAATGAGACCGGAGCAATATGATGGAGGTTTTACCCCGTTGTCTACAACCTCGGCAATGAAATGGTGGGCCTACCCCATTTTCTCTCTTTTGGGCCCCAGTTAGCCATCGAGAAAAAAGAGTATTGTTGTGGTCTTGAAGAAAAAGACTACAACCAACTATACAATAATACCGAAAGTTGCAGGCACAAAACAAGTTTTTTTTTAGCCCATTGGAGCTATGTTTCACAACTTTCAAGACAAAAACTCACCTCACTGAAGTATTGAGTGGTGTTTGGATAACACCAGGGAAGTGAATTGGAGTTCAATACTCCAATAGGGTAAAAGCCCCTCCAGAGAAAATATTTTTCCTACTTTGATCTTTTTATTCTGCTTTATTACAAATTTAAAACAAAATTGCATATGTTATTGATAGTTATAAAAACATGGGTTTTTGTACAAATTAAACCTATTTTATAAATATAAATAATAAAAAGTAAATATATTATAAATTATGTTGTTATATAATGCTCGTAAATTTATAAATACTTGCATGTGATATTAATATTTTTAATTATCAATTTCAAAAAATATAATTGTAATTTATATTTTATTATTTAATATAGATATGAATTTTAATTATTTATTATATTATAAAAACATTTTAAGCTAATGTCTATAATACCCATTTTTATTCTCATCACACCATTATAATTGCATATAAATCCAAACACAAATCCTTTCATTTATTTTAATCTCACCTGTATAATATTCAATCTCACTCCGACTGTTTTTAATCATGAGTTTCGTCCATTCAAGGCTTTGTAGTCCTAATCTGGCCATCCTTTAGTCGTCGGTGATGACCTTATTGTCGGTTGTCCGCCCTCTCTGTCTCTCCTTTTCGTTTCCCCTTTTTATCCTCTCCTTCTCCATCATCTTTCCCTTCCCTTCCATTTCATTTTCTTTTCTTGTTTCCTCTACCTTCTCTATCACACCCCCCACCAAACCCTTTCTCCACCACTAGCTCAATTGACCTCGGAGTTGGTCCTTGGGGGCTCCCTTCCTTTTACCCCCTTTTTTTGCTTTTTATTTTATTTTTTGAAAAAATAATCTCGTGGTTTCTCCCTAACCCCTTAAGCTTTTGGCCACCTGAATGGAGGAGGAGAGAATCCCAGCCACCTCATGGTCTTTCCATGGTTTTCCTTTGGAGATTAGCTCCTCTGCTCTGGTCAGGAGTCTACTCGGCCCGTTTTTTCTTCCACTTCGACAAGGTGGCTGCGTTTGGTGGAGTCAGGAGTGTCATTGCCAATAAGCCTCGATGGCTTGTGCATGGTGATGTTCAGGGTCGAAGACATGGAAAAATTTTAGGGAGGGAAATTAAATTGTTTATTATGTTTATAATTTTTTAAAGTATTAAATTAAATTTTTATTTCTTTATAAGGATAAAATATAATTTTATTTTTATTAATTTAAAATTTTTGAAAATTTAAGTTTTTACAAGATAGAATTTCGGGTCCTGTCAGCTCTTTAAATTCGTCTCTGGTGATGTTAATTTGGTTGCACTAAACTTTTTCTGTTTCGCTAATGATGTCGCTCCGAAAGCTTCCAATCTCCTTAGTGACTTCCGATGATGTCCATGGTGGCGACAGTGATCATTCTCCAAGTCGTTGTTCCGGTGTTGACTCCCCCTTGGTGGCGGGTCTGCTAGTTGAGAGTACGGTTGCCCCGCTTGATTGGGCTTTTCTAGCCACGCCTCCTCCCTCCCTTTGCTGTTGGGCTGCTTTAGGATAGGGTTGGGCCTGGTACCCTTGACTTCAATGTATTATCTTTCTAGGCTTTGGCCCTTTTGTTCGTTCTATTGTGGTTAAGATCATCGTTTTGTAGTTCTAATCGATTCAATTGTTTGGCTCTCAAATCAATCGGCTTGTAGCCTCTCTTCAAATTGATACTTCGAACCGATTTGATTCAAATAACATTGATTTTACTTCGAACTATCCGATTTGATTCAAATAATATTGGTTTTTAGATGTTTTCCTGGTTTGAGAGAAAGCAAAGATTCCGAAGCATTGATCCTATACGCAAGGAAAAAATGAAAAAAAAAAACAAGCCCAAAGAATCAGAATTCAGATGTGTAAAACGTGGAGTTACTTGCTTTTAGGCTGTTATAAGATTCCTTGTCAATCAGATCAATGCACATATATATATATATAAAGTATCGCATTCCTTTCCTTGAATTTACTTGTTTCAATAACAATTCTTCATATTCTCTGCTCACTCTTTCTTTTCACTTTTGACTTTTTATATATTTCTGTTTGTTTCCTTTTCATTTGTTTCTCCTTGTGGTTTTATTCTCTTCATATCTTGGCTTCCACTTTTGGCATTAATTTTACTTAGATTCTCAACAGATGTTGCATAACAAAGAATTTCCAACTTTTTCTTTCTAAATTCCTTACACGTTTCACATTGGCTAATGATTGTTCAGACTTGAACTTCGGGACAAGAGCATGTTCAACATTGATCATTGTTCAATCATATGTTGTAATTGCAGCAGGTCAGAACATTGATTGTTTAATTTTCTTTAACACCATTGAAATCTCTTTAAAAGTGATTTTTTTTCTTTTTTTTTTTGAGTTGAAACATAAAATTTCAATCAGAGCGCATATGCATCAATCAAATGAGAAATATAGGGAAGTAACTATAGACAAAGGTGGTGGAGGAGACAGTGACTCTCCCTATAGAGATGCATCTCAGTTTCCGAAGGTGATGAATAGGCCTATCCATCTGCCCATTGACACCCATTTCCTCCTCCCTCCTCCTCCGCGCAAAGAAACGGAGAAGCCGTCTTCATCGGGACTTAAGTCCGTGCTTTTGTATCCGCTCAAGGTTCGAGATTCGTTGAAGAAACTCGGAAGGAGCAAAAGCATGGAAACGATCCTTGAAGGGACTCATGATCCAAAAGATGAACAAATTGTTCAGTCGTTCCGTGAATTACTTTTCATTGAGGATCAGTTTCCAGCAAAACACAATGACTATCATACTCTTCTACGGTAAAGTGAATTACAATGTTATTATTAAATATAACAAATATATATACATATATACGTATGTATATATTGATCAGTGATGGAGCTCTCCTTGTGCATTTAGGTTTCTAAGAATGAGAGATTTTGATATGCAAAAAGCAAAAGAAATGTTTCTGAATTATCTTCAATGGCGCAAGGACTATGGAGTTGATGCAATCCAAAAGGCAAGTATAATTCAAACTATATCTTATCCTTTTATGCATGAAATTTTGAACATAACATTGATAAGCTAAGGACTACCTGCATTGTTTGCTCAAATTTCTCATTGTCTTGTAATATAAATCTTTGTCATCCAGGAATTTACCTTTACTGAGCTCGCAGAGGTGAAGAAATGCTACCCTCATGGATTTCATGGTGTCGATCGAAGTGGTAGACCGGTATACATAGAAAGGGTTGGGATGGTAGACCTGAATGCATTACTACAAGTAACCAGCATAGACAGATTTGTAAAGTATCATGTATCAGAACAAGAGAAAACACTAAATTTGAGATACCCTGCATGCTCAATTGCAGCCAAGAGGCATATAGCATCCACCACAAGTATCTTAGATGTGAAGGGAGTTGTAAGCATGTCTTCCCTTCTTAATTGCTCCACAATTTTGTGCATCTTTCAAGGGAGGGACATTAAAATATTGCTTCTCTAGCTGAAAGAGTTTTCCTTGTCTATAATCCTGTCTTGAAGTTGCATCATAGTATGATGCGCATGAATCGGGATCGATGTTTTCTTTTTCTTTTTACTCGCAATCATGACAATATATAGATCACCATGTTGGAGAATTATAGATAATGTGATCACTTCCTACTAGTAAGCTCTAACTTTATGTGAATGTTATCTTTGGCAAGGGGATGTCTAATTTCTCAAAGCCTGCAAGATATCTCTTCATGGAAATTCAGAAGATTGACAGCAACTACTACCCAGAGGTAAGTTCAATTCCATTTTGTTTTTCACTAAGATCGATAAACTAGGGAGAAGAAGATAGTGGGAATGGTTACCTTGTGAAGCAAGGTTACAAGCAATTATATGTTGACTGATTAGCCAAAGTGTCCGATCGGGATGCATGCTGCTTGTGACGGATTGTTAGAACATTATTTGAGGCAACTAGTAGGAGAATCTTTGTTTCATTAGCTTTTATTACAGTAGAAAATTTGTTCAGTATGCAAACACAACTGGTGCTTCCAATCAGACACAAATTTTGGTAAATGACATTTGTTCTTGCAGACTCTAAACCGGCTCTTCATTATCAATGCTGGTTCTGGGTTCCGGATGCTTTGGAAGGTTCTCAAGGCGTTTATGGATGCTCGAACCTTGGCAAAAATTCATGTACAGATCAAAGCAGTCAATTTCCTTTCTTGCATATGGTGGCATTAAAGTCTATATATATACACTTCTCAAACAATGGAAATGTTTAATTTGGGGAAGTGATAATGATGTTTCAGGTGCTGGGATCTAATTACCTTAGCAATCTCATTGAAGTCATTGATCCAAGGTATGGTATAGATATTCATGTAGTAAAGTTGGCAGTTGACGTTTATATTTATGCATTTAAGCCACTAAATATTGCTATCATTCAACCCAACAGTAACTTGCCGGCGTTTCTTGGTGGAAGCTGTACATGTGCTGACTATGGGGGTTGCTTGTTAAGTGATAAAGGACCCTGGAAGAATCCAGAAATCACAGAGATGCTTCAGGTGGACTCCTGCTTAGTAGAAAGGCATTCTCTCTAATTATTAATGTTCCATTTGTAGAAATAAATGAGAACATGGTTTCGCAGATTCACTACAAATATTATCACTTTTTTATCACAGGCAATTTCTGCAACAGAAGATATCAATAATGAAGGAAATGGTGACCTAGCTTCAGGAGATGCTTTGATGCATGATATGGTGAGCATCTCTATGTGTGTGTGTGTGTGCGCGTTATGTATGTGTACATAGATTGAAGTTGAAGGCTAAATTGGAGTGGAAACAGGAAAATGGTAAAAGTAAAGAAGACATGGGAAAGGAGGAAAGGGAAATGAGTGATAAGTTTGTACCACAAAAAGTAATGGCACTGGAAGCTTCACTTGCAGACACCAATGAAGTAAGTAGTACAGTTTCACCTCTTGTCTCTGACAAAACAAAAAAGATTCAATGGAAATATTTTTTATCATCTTTATGGGACAGAAAATCGATGCATTGGAAGTGGCACTTGAGGATACCAAGATGGTGAGTATAAAAAAACACCTTCCTTGTGCCTGCCACTTTAAATCAGATAATTTTATTAGGAATTCTTTTGACAGGTTTTGAGAGGGCTTGCACAGCATATTAAAGATCTGAATCTTTCAACTTGCTGACAAGTATGATCAAGGTGAAATATTGAACGATATTTTACTTCGTTTTCACTGGAAATTCCTATGAATTATGATGCCATATGGGTTTTTTTTCCCTTCTTCTCAGTGTTGTTGGTTACCAGCAAGCTTGTTACATTGTCAAGCAGTGTTCAAATGGGAAGTCAAAGGCATTTCGTATGCGCCTTGGGAGTGATTGTTGACGAAAGCCAGTCAGAGTCCGTAACTTGATGGTGCAGATTTCAAACAATATTTCAGTGTATTTTCTAGAACGCCATTGAAGTAGGCCAATGTAGAAATCTGGGATACATTAGGGAACCCAGGCATAATTGTCACCCAAACAGAACTCTAATAGAACTCTCTAACTGTAGTAAAAGTTATATAACACTGCATGTTTTAACATGCTCAATCTACAGTATTTTCACCCATCCGTTATTAAATGGGTAAACTACACACAAAGTTACTAAATTATTATTAACTTTATGTTTTGGTCATTTAATTTCAAAAAGTTATAATATAGTCACTGAATTATTCGAAAGTTTTCATTTGAGTCATTGAGCTGCTAAAATCGCTATTGTGTAGCTTTTTCTATTTGTACCATCCACGGTTCAATTTTTTGATGAACAACTTTAAACGTCTTGTATCCGTGAATCAAAATCTAAACAATTTTTTTTTCGATATCCAACACCGACCATCAAATCGGCTTGGATATAAAGTATGTTTTTCTACTCGTCAATGGATATTGATCAACTGTATCAATCATCAAACGTCGTTTAAAACTCGTTAGTCAGGTTTTTCTTTTTAAAAAAACTTACAACTTAAATAAAAACTTTTGAATAGTCAATAATTTCAATGAAAATTTTCAAATAAATTGATGATTATTATATAACTTTTTAAAACAATTAAAATAAAAACTTATTAATAATTTAATTACTTTTGATGCTTACTAAATTCGATCTGTGTTCTGATTTTCTTTGGAGTGTATGCTTAACTTGGATCTTTATATTTTCTTTGTAAATAATTAGGGATAATAATTATAAAAAATTTATAATTTTTATCTTCAATATATAATTACACCCATCTAGACCTGTTCATAGATCGAGTTACCCGTCCAAGCTCGAAGGTCCATTCGAAATTTGAAAAGGTTTAGATAAAAATATTAGGCCCAAAAAATGAACTTGAACAAAAAAATTAAGCTCGTTTAAAATATGGGTCGAGCTCAGACGTGAATGTTCAAGTTTGAACCTGACTTGACCCGACCCATTTTAAGTTTATAATACTTTATATTATGTTATTTTTATATATTATATAATTTAGAACACATTAAAAGAATAAACATGTACTAAATATATAATACTACACAAATAATGTTAAAATAACTATATAAAAAATTTCAATAAATAAAAAATGTATAAAATTATTAAAAAATAAAATAAAATAAATATTTTTAAAAAAATTAAAAAAAAAATATGGACGGGCCTAAAATGAGCTTGGGTTAATCTTTTACAAATATAGACGGGTTTGAGCAAAATTTTAAGCCTAGATTTTGAGCCAGACCAGATTTGAGCAAGCATAAAGTATATTAATGTCATGCTTAAGCTCAACCTAAACCAGGCCCAACCCGCCTCACGAAGACCTCTACACCCATCTACATTCAATATATTCATTGTGAATTTATTTAGAAAGTAAAAGTAATTAAATAATTCTAAAAAAACTTAAATTTGAACTCAACGAGTGATTTCAGTGGTAAAGAGGATGTTGTTTATCCTAGGAGACTCTGATTCGAGCACCTGTGTGTGTAAAGTGTGTGCCTTATCAAAAGATTAATATAATATGAACAAATATTACCATATAATCACACCAATATAATAATAAAAAATCTTAAATTTTAAATTCTAAACTTTAACCTCAATATTAACTTTTTAAATGTTAATATAAATTTAATATAATTTAAACTCTTTTTGAATATGTAGACTTATCATAGCTTTTTCTCTATAAAGTGATTGACTTATCCTAATTTGATTAAATTATATTATTTAAATTCAAGTGAAAATTACATATATATTATTTCACATATTTACAAGGATCACACCCTTAAATTTATTCCAAGTGAGCACACTGTTTCAACTTAACCTAAGATTTGTGAGAAAAGGTTTAAATGAAGAGGTTTAATACATAGTTTGATTTTAAATTTAATATTTTTTATTATAATATTTGTGTTATTTTCTAGTTTAATATTGTATTTGTTTTTAACAAAAGTTATAGATTTTAGAATCTAAAAATAACATGATTAAGTTTTTTTGTGTTTAATTTAGATTTTAAAGTTAATATGATGAAAATTCATAATTAATTGATAAAATTAACATTTAATTTTTATCAAATCAATCTTATAACTCACATTAAATTATATTCATTAAATTGCATTTGACAAATTAAATGTAAAATTAACAAATTCACAATTAACATCAAATTTATTCTATTAATAAAATAATAAAAAATTTAAATATATAATATTAACAATTAACTTTTATCTCGAATTAAATATTAAAAAACTAACACAATTACTTTTAAGTACCAAAATATATAACTATTATCAAAAACATATAACATATTAGAAGAAATATCAAACTTCAATACTAAATAATATAATATATTAGGCCAAATAAAGAAGACTCAATCCAACAAGTAGTTGGGTGCAATGATATATTAGGCCAAATAAAGAAGACTTAATCCAACAAGTAGTTGGGTATAATAGTAAGACACATTGTACTCCCAAGAGAAAAACTTAAATTTAAACTTTGGAGACGACATTGTTGGGAGGGGTAACCACGTACCCGAACATGAATAATATAAAAAAAAAAGAAGACTCAAAATTTTAAACATTAATTATTGTAAAAAAAAATAAAACATAATCATTTTAAAGATTATAAAAAGAATCATTAAGAAAAATATCTCTTAATATTTATTTTATCATAATAATAATAATTTTAAAAATAAAAAACTAAGGATAGAGATTTTGAGAAAGATATCGGATTCTTTTTCTTTCCTTTTCAGTTCATTTGTTCTTCGACGCACGTTCACTATTTAAAAGAAGCGAAACACATAAATTCTCTGATCAGAAGAAAAAATGTTATCTTTCCATTGAGAAAGATATCCTTTATCAGATCCTTTCCAACGCATTTGCATGATCTCATTGCTTTGAAATGAGCACGGGCGAACTTCTTAGCAGCGAGCCTTCTGAGCTCAAGTTTCCTTGTAAGTTTTGTTTTCTTTCTCGTGGATCTACGTTTTTGTTTTTATGGAGTTTTGTTGTGATTTGTTTCTTCTTTTTGTTGTGTGCGTGTGTGTGTTTGGTGAATAGTTGAGCTAAAGAAGCAGATCTCGTGTTCGCTTCAATTGTCGAATAAAACTGACAATTATGTAGCTTTCAAGGTACGCATCTTTATCAGCTTCGAATTAATCGCCTTTCATTGTAGGCAGGCAATTGTAGTTTTGTAACTTTTTATCTTTGATTTATCATAAGCTTCTTACGTTTTAAAATGCAACGCGAAGGAATTAATCAATATTTTTTCCACCTGAAATGTTTGGTATTTATTGTTTAAATCTCAAAATGATGTTGTACGTGTCCTTTATGAGGTAATTGATTTTATTTTCAGGTGAAAACAACAAATCCGAAGAAGTACTGCGTCCGTCCCAACACGGGGGTCGTCTTGCCTCGATCCACATGCGATGTTATAGGTGTTGTAAATCAATTGTATTTTACTTGATACTTTGCGGTTTCTAAAACAATGGTTGATTTTGATTTAGTTACCATGCAAGC
The DNA here is from genome assembly GCA_005610355.1 of Gossypioides kirkii. Lineage (NCBI taxonomy): Eukaryota > Viridiplantae > Streptophyta > Magnoliopsida > Malvales > Malvaceae > Gossypioides > Gossypioides kirkii. The sequence goes on along the minus strand of CP032254.1, from coordinate 4,144,455 downwards.
GCAAAAGGAGGCTCCTCCTGATATGCAATGCCGGGACAAATTCCTCCTTCAAAGTGTAAAAGTGAATGATGGTTTAACGGCAAACGATATAACTGCAGAAATGGTAGTTAACTATTTATCATTGTATTATTTACTACTTCGAGATTTGCAAGTATGTGCAGTTTATGATCTATGGGGAATCTTTCATATTATAGTTCAACAAAGAAGCTGGAAACGTGGTTGAAGAGTGCAAGTTGAAAGTGGTTTATATTTCTCCACCTTCAACAGTACAAGAAGGATCTGAAGAGGGACCTTCACCGGGAGTCTCTTTTTCAGATGGCAAGCATGCAAATGCTGCTGAGTTTGCTTCAGTAAGATCTCTTTGCATGTGTTTTTGTTATTAGTTCTCTTTTTTGTCTTCTTTCTTTTGGTAATTTTGCTGAATGCAGGGTGCCAGAGCATTTACGGAAGGGCTTGAAGCTCAAGAAACATCATCTGAGGTAAAATTTGAATTCTCTATCATGATTGTAATTTATTTTGGTAATCTGGAAAGAGAAAGTTCCTTATTTTCAATTCAAGGTGAAATAACTGCATTCATTTCTCGGTTGCTCTCTCGTTAATTGAATGATGGTTAATAGGGTGGTTTAGAGTCGAATTATAGTTAGAGAAGTTCATTTCTAATTGTTCAGACCAAAATGTGTTGAGATACTAGACATCTTTGTGAGCTTTTGAGCCTAAAGCAATGTTCAGCAGTTTGTAGTTCGCACCATGCAGTAAGGAGGCACCATCTACACTTTCTATTGAATGCCCCTAGCCAGCTTTTGCAGCATTGGGGCCCGGAGTTCTTTTTCTAATTGGCATACGTTGCATGTGATGTTGATACAGCAGAAGTGTAATAACATGATACTTTCTATAATTGCAGGCGAAAGTTCTTATGACAAAGCTGACTGAGGAAAAAAATAAGGCAATTCAACAAAGTAACAAGCTTCGCCATGAACTGGTGAGGGAAAATAGACTATGACTTTAACCATATAGATTACACTTAATGTGTAGAGTTGTATTATCCGTTCTATCCCTTCCTACTTCCTTGTCAACTGATGCTTGCATGCATACAGCAAAAAGCTCTCTGCGATTTGCTTATAAAGTTACTCTGGTATTCTTCTGTGCTTCCCCTGCCCTCTTCTTTTGTTGTAATGATCAAGTTAGTAAAATGTATTCCGTGCTTAGGAGCCTTTAATCAAAACTCTCTTGTTTATTATTTTCTTTCGATCTGAGCCATGTGTAAACTTCTTACACATAAAGATTTCAAATGTTTTAGGATCTGTTGAGGCGTGAAGGTAGGAAAAGCAGTGGTGGTGTGTCATTCATGTTTGTCATGTTGATCGGCTTGCTCGGCATAATTATGGGATATATCATGAAGAAGTGGTAAGCGACCCAGGTCCTTCTGAATATTTTCCCTCAACTTACCTTCCTCTGGACAAGTATGATGAAGGAAAAGGGAAGAGGAATTAGTAGTCGTTGGACTGCTGCTTCACCTTCAATTGGTTGTTACTTGTTAGCTTTGAGCAAATTAGCAGAACTTTTTATGGTTGGTTCCTATTTATAGATACTGAAGTTAATTTATCAATATTGCATCTAAGAGTAACTTTTATTTGTAGATAAATTAATATTTTCATAAAGAAAAGGTTTTGATTATTGCATTTGTACTTAAAAGCACACTGGGTTGGCCTTCCTCTCAAGTATGTTTTAAGGTTACGCCAGTGGTCAAGAAGTATATCTTTACTTCAGCGGGGAATATAGCAATTTCCAAGGATTACGGCTGTAGATTCTACTGAGATTGTCATGATAGTGTTCATGATTTCTCCTAAGAAAATGGGAGTACTTTGCTACTTGATGAGTCATGATAGGGATCCTTTTAGATATGAAAATCTCTATATCAAAGCTGAGCCCACTAATGGTGCCCTTTATGTTTTTTTATATAAAAAAAAATTCACTGTTTTCAGGTTTATTCATATGCTACATGCTTGACTGAATGAATGTTTACCGCTGGTTAACAAGGAGAATGTGGTTCATTTTTTCCCCTTGATCCACCTCCTCTATGTGTATTTATCTTAACTAGTAAGTAGCCGCCATCCATCTTGACCAAAAAAAGGACACCTGTTGCCAAATTGCAGCACATGTGTGGAGTTGCTCAAGCAAGCTGGTTCCATGCTTAGCCACCAGCTGTTTGGGCAGAACAATTATTATTATAGCTTTAAAACAAAACAAAGCAAATGTTATGTTTTTACATTTTCACTCAAGTTAAAAAAAAAAGAAGAAGGCAGATGCCAATCGTATAAACCTGGATAGATGTCAGACATAAACATCGACGGGATTGTTTTTATAGGATGGTAGACCTTAATGACGTGTCTTCACCAAACAATTGCTCAATCTTCAATTCTGCAATCTCAAGCAACCAGGGGATAGCTTTTATAGTATGTTATAGATGTTATACAGTTTTCATCAAAGATAATGATAAATATTTGAAATATGATTAAAAATGGAATAAGTTTCCGAGGGATTACAGAATGTTATTCGTACAAACAATGCATAGTTTCTAATCAAATTACAATAACATTAAAGAATTCCTTTTTTTTTTTATTTCTTATTTTATTTTTTCCTTGGTAATGCTTAGCTCAATCAGCTAATGCTATCTGTTTACAGAAACAAATTAGGCCCAAACACTTGAAGACTCCAAGTAGATGCCAATACTTTCTCTTTTCGGTCTTAGAAAATTCATTTTTCAGTTCACAACGAAACCCAAAATCTGCCTTTACAACCACTTGTTTATTGCTTACATCCACTATGTACTCTCTCAGCCCTGCAAGTTGAACAACAATTTCCTTTATTCTGAACGTTTCTATATGTTCCAAACCAATTTATCCACAATTTTTGAGTTGATTAAATCTTCTCAAGAACTCACATTAGCTTTTGAATTTAGAAATGGAGTTTAGCTTTGAAGATTTTTAGACTGGACAATTTAAAGAGATTAGTTTGCCCATCAAAGTTCCTACCAGTCATTTTAGAAGTAACTTTAGAGACTTTCTCTCTGCATTGAGCACACCCCACGTTTGCACTCATCACTATAACCTGAAACTGAAGTTTAAGCAATGTGATCTCTAAATTAGTGAATTAAACTTTAAAACAGCAATACTTGCATGTGTGCAATTCACACTGCTGCTGAGTTTGCAGAAGCTTGAATTTACCCCTTTTTTCATGTTCATGATGGAACTGTTCTTTGATAACAAAAAAATTCAATTTAGAAACATCATATAATCATGGAGGAAGAACCAAAAGAAGTTAAAGAATTCTGCAGATACTGATCACTCAAGAAAACCAAAATGTTATATAACACCAAAGGTGTTCCTAAAAGTAGAGAAACAAGCCAATGATGCAGAACCAAGAAGCTAAACCTTGGACAATGATGATCAATGGAAACATACTTTGATGTAAAGAAAAGAACCCAGAAAACATACCGAAGGGAGCGCCAGATCCTCGAAATGCAAGAGAGTTTTCGTATTCGATGCCATATGCAACAATGAAATCAAGTCTCTGTTCTGCTTCTTCAAACGGGTGATGAACTCTCTCTCTTTCTCTCAACCTGGTTTTTTTGCGAAGTTTATGAAATCTATTAAGCTTCAAACAATCAACTCCTTCACAAGAAGAAACTGTTGTATCCAATATTATAAAAAGAAAAAAAAAAGTGAAGTTGCTATTAAGAAAATGAGTTCAACTTTCAGTTCCGTCATCATTGTGATTAAAGATGATATTTCCTTTAAGTTAACCACCTAACGTTCTACTAAATTCTTGGTAGGACCATACCTAGATAAGATTTGGCATGTTATGTCCACCAAAACCGTCCATTGTTTATGACCTTCATGTTCTGTAAATATATACAATCATGGTTGATGTTAATTGGTTTGTTTTTCTGTCATAGATTAAGAGTTAAACTCAAAACCATATAATATAATGTTGTTGACATAATCCAACAGTGAAAAAGCTATAATGGGTAATGGACCAAATAATATTTTAATATGTTGGACGGTACAGAACAAGATTACGGTGGGGTAACTCAAAAAGTTTCCTTGACGACTTTGTCTTTAGCTTTGCACATTAAAAACAGGGGAGATGGGCGACCAAGGCCTATCTCTCAATTTAAATATATTTAGACTTGAATCTTTCTTGTAGGACCTAGTCATGTTGAGAAAGCTTGTCCAACTAACTTTGGGTTATAATTTTGCAAAATACTTCTTTAAAAATATGTTGGAATTTGCACATGCTTCATCTAAACAAAGTCAAAAAAGAGAAACATATGATCGTCCAATCAGGAGCTCAGATTTCATGCATCTTGATGGATGGCATCATGCGTGCACAAAGTTCATACGTAATTTCTTGAATTCAAAACAAAACCTCAATATGAATATAGCTTTCAAAGCTGTTCTCATTGGTTTGCGCAGGTAAGGATGGAATCAAAGATTAAACCATTGATTGAAGTTACAATTCTAACAAATGATACCATCATCAGTAGATATCAAACAACTAGAGTTGGGAGGATGGAAATTGCCCAAGAATTTGCAGCTACCAACTCAAGCCAGATTATTTCAACATCCAACTTAAAAATTTGATGAAGTCATGAAGAAATGTTAACTTTCATTCATAAGCATCAAACGTAGCTCTTACAAAATATATTGTGAAATTAAATATGGAATAAATTTATATGTGGCTCTAACAAATATCAAAAGGCCAGTTAGACCCCAAATTCAAATGACTCTACAATTTGAACATTTAGAAAGATGAAACTGCTGAGCTTCAACTACTGCAAGCTCATTCACCTCCTGGAAAACCTTGTGTCCTTCACAGTCCTATTTGTTTTGTTCTTCTCGATTAACAATGCTCTTTCCCTCTCCTTCTCCCGCCTCTCTCTCTTCAAACGTTCTTCCCGCAACTCTTCTATAGTCTTCTTCCCAGTTTCCTTCCCTCATCCTTCCGCACTCTATCTGACCCATCATTGCTACTCCCCTCTTCAACATCCGTATTCCGCCTCTCCAGGTACCATGGCAACTTTACTCCCTTTCCAGCAATCCCATAACCCAATCGATATTTCTCGTCCTCGGGTGCCACAACCTTGGGTGCTGCCTCCTCTTTCTTCAATTTCTTCCTCTTAAACCCATCTTTCTCGGCAGCCTCTTCCTTCCCTGAACTTTTAATGGGATCAAAAATCTTAATCCCTTCAAAGAGATTAATGTGACCAGATTTGGGTTCCGGTTCAACAGCCTCTTCAGGCTCAGTAGCAGCAGCAGCAGCAGGCTCTGAACCTCCAGGTTTATTTAATGGAGCCAAGCCACGAGCAGCCCGAAGCTGCTCAAGACGGAACTCAGCATCCCTTTTCCTTGCTTGTTCACGTTTTAGCTGCTCTTCTTTGGCAGCAGCTTCTTCATCTTTCCGAACTTTCTCTCTGTTCTCGTAGTTATAAACATTCCAACGTTTTTGGGGCAAAATATTTAACCCTCCATGACCTCCCATAGCTACTCAATTCTAAAATTCAATGGAAAATCATCAGCATATATTGCATTAGGGTATTTGAAAATTGGAATTTGGGGTCAACACAAAACTATTGTCGAATGTAGACCTAATTCGGAAACTGAACATAGGATTAAAATTACTAAACAAGAAAACAAAAGGAAAATTAATAAGAACTGCAATCTCAGTTCGAATGCAATTGGGATTATGAAGCAAACTGAATTCAAATACCAAGAGAAATCAAACTGTAGATAAGGGATTCAATTAACTTATTGGGCTACAGTTATTACCAAAATTGAATGCCTAGATCCAAGAATAAGATAAAAAGAGTGCGCTTACCTTTTCTGCAACTTAACCGTAATTGAAACGGAGGCCTCCTTGCTCTGCGATTTCAATCGAAATAGAGGAACCCAATTCACAGCAGAATAAAAAAAATTAATAAAGGTAAAAAGAATGAAGTACGAACAAAACAGGGTTTATTGTAGAGGGGTATATTGGGCAACGGATGTGAACCGCCTCCTCTGTTAATGAGGCCTGGGCTGCCGTCACCAATGTTGGGGTTGGGTTAGATAGATCAAGCCTAATTTTTTTTGGCCATAAGATTAAGCCTAATTGATATGATATGATTATCTTTTATTCAATACAATTTCCATTAACATATATTATACAAAAAGGAGTGCAAATGAAATTTGAATTTTTTTTAAATATATCAAATAATTTTGTTATAATAATATTTTATCATTTATATATATTTCACTGTGATATTATGTTGTTATTATAAGAACTAAGAAGTAACTAGAATAACTATGTTTCGCAAAGTCGGATTAAAATTTTAAATATTATGTATAATAATTTAGTTATTAAATAAAAAATTAAATATAAATATTATGAAAATGAAATTGAAATATAACAAAAAAAATTCAAATAATTCTTAATGAGATGAAAAGAAACATAAGAAAACATATCAACATATCAAAATTTATGTAAAATGGATTATTAACATATCATGTAAATTTATAATACTTTATATTATAATAATTTATACCAATTTTTTATAAAATTATTCAAAAAAATATTTTATGAGTTTAAATATGACATGAAGAAACAAATTATTCCCTAAATAAAATAATAATAATAGACTATACAAATATTGTATAACATGAAAAAATAACACAAACATAACTCACACGTGTCACAATTGACATCAAGCATAATATAAATGTATATGTAAATTATCTAGATATAAAATTTCAGTGTATAAAAAACATTATAGTAGTGTATTTCATTACACAACAAAAAATTCAAATATTATTAAAAAAACATATCACGTGTCTAAAAGATAGGTGGTTTTTTTTTTAATTTCGTATTGATAAAATAAAATGATATATATATATATATCCCTCAAAACAATTTTCACGATGTGGCTCAAAATTTATCATTCTCAATATTAAATTGAGCTATGAAATTACTTTTATTTATTGTTATAGGTAGGTATCAGCATAAGCATTAATTTAAATTTTAAATCAAATATAATAAATTATACAAAATATGAGATGAATTAAGATTTAACATAAGTATAGCATGAGCAAATAACTAAAATATAACATGACTGAGTACAACACTAATACATGAAAAATCAAATTTTTTATAAAACAAATTATTAACATATATTTCTTATATGAACTTATGATACTTTGAACCCATAAAAACAATAAACTTGACCGCAATTTATTTTCTAAATTAAATCAGTTTAAAATATTACTCAAATTATATAATTAATAAATTAGGCAAAATATAAAAAAAATTGAAATATAATGCAAACACCTTATAAAAATAAATGATTACTTGATCCTAAAATAACCAGAACAAACCTGAACTGAAAATCTTTTTAACACTTACTGACCTAATTACCCTTGTAATCCTATTTTATCTCATTGCTTAGCTGTTGCAAAAGCAAACATTCTAAATTCTGCTCTCTCAGGCCTCAAGTAATATATTACTGAGTAAAAGTAAAGCTTGACGAACACAATCCAAACGGCGTGATTTGCTGCGTTTTGGCGAATAAAAGAAGGCGGCCAAACCAAATTATTTGTCTTTTCATAAAGAAGATTAAAGTAGTAATAATTAGAAAAACAAATCTGCCGACATGAGATCCTCAGCCATTTATAATGCACAAATTACGAAAATTTGTCTAAACTTCAAACATTATATTTGCTTGAAATAAATAAAAAAAAGATTATTAAGAAAATTTTATTATTCAATTGGGTTTAATAATATATTAATTTGTGGGATAAAAAATTAGTATAGTATACTAGCCTTCAATTAAATAATACAAGCATGATTGTCATGATGGTAATTTTTAAATGAAAGTCATAATTATTGTTTTTTTAGTTTATAAAATAAAAATAATTCTGAATAATACATGTAATAATTCTAAATTCATTCGTATAATTAAAAATTCTTTCATTGTGGATGTATCAAAATTGATTAACATTCATACAATTATAAAATTATATTATTTAATTAAAATGGAGATAGATTAATACCAAATTCATTGGCTGAATAGATTTTTTATACTTGACTATGATTCATGATCATAGACTGGTTTTGCCAAAACCCAATTGTACCCTTATCACCGTTAGCTAAAATAGTATATATTATGACTAATCAGTGTACCAAAATAGTAATTAAACTTAAATATAAAACAGACACTGTTGACCGTTGGAACCACATGTACCTCCTTGTCGGGACTCGAGAAAATTAAATGGCAGAGGGTTAAGAATCTGCATCCAGGAGAAATATAGACAAACAAAGAAGAAGATGGGCAAGCTTGGGTGCGGCATCGATGGGGTCTTGAATGAAGCCAAATTCAGTGAACCAGTGCCATGGATTGGTGTCTACATAGCGGCAGCATCTCTTGCCTGTGCGCTTGCTATGGCTGCAGATGTTATCCATGGCTTCCGCCATTGGAAACTATGGTTCCCTTGCAAATTCTTCACCATAAATGCCACCTCCTTGACTATAATATCCGTCGCTGTCAAACTATCAGTGGATTTGAACACCCCCATGCCTCGTGGCCAAGATCAGCTTGCAAAACTAAGCAGCACCGCCCTGATCTGTACGGTAATGGGTAACTCTATGCCTTCTTTAGGAACCATGGAGAATAAAGAAATATTGAGCAACGTTGTAGCTTTGGGGATACTTGTTATTACTGTTGTCGTCAATATCTGTATTCAACTTGGTACTGGTGTAATCTATGTGTTCGTTTTGGAACATGCTATCATGATGTTTCTCATGCTTGTTTTATTACTTGTCTTCAGCTTTTCAGCTTTGACTGTTCCAACTATTAAGCGTTATTTAGAACTTAAATACAAAAAGAAGTATGAAATGGCTCAAAAAGAATGCTCAATGGCAAGAGAAAATGGCCAGCCATTAGTAGATAAACTTAGAGAAGCTCTAATGAAATATTGGATGATGGCTCATACCTGTAGTCCCCAATTTGTTATGGGAAGATCAGTTACATGTACTGCCTCAGGTGCCTTATGTCTGTTGAGTGCTGCAACATTAGCTGAAGCCATGGTTCGATTTTATCTGATGCGTGGGTCATTTGAGTTCTGCAAAGGGCATTCTGATTATAAATGGTCAATCAATTTAGTGCTACTTACACAGACTGTTGCTGTTGGAATGGGTACAATTGCCCCTGCAATGAGATGGTTTCTTGCTATCAATTTCAGGTGTCCAACAAGAGGCAGGAAGAAAGGTTACCACTTCGACTACAGGCTAGAAGAGTACTGGATTAAGGCATTAGTGGAGATGAAAGAGTGCCCGTTGAGCAAGATACCGATACATCATCCGCGATGCAGGAGAATTCTCCATGATGCAAAGATCAAACTTCTCAACTTATGTATTGGAATTCAGGCTGGAATTGTGTTCATGAGCAAAGTGATTCGTTCTGTCTCGATTTGCTTTATGGGTACAATTTTGTTATGCTATGACCGCAGTAGAGATTGGCTGATGAAATTCGCACCTAACAACAGCATTAGAAATGACTCAGGTCCAGAGTCACCCCTTAACTCCAAGCAGGATCTCAGCCGTTTTGTTTTGCATCTTGAAGGTGAAGATGCACTGGTTGACCTAATGATGAAGGAAAACCGAGATGCCACCGATTACTGGTGGCGGAAAGCAAAGAAGAGACAGCCAAAACATCTCATGAAACTTTTGGAACTATCGAGACCTTCTGAGGGATTCAAGGGACTTACAGAGTTTGACAGTTTCAAAGTACCCCCTCTAGATACTGAAGAAGCTCCAAATTGTTGGTCTCTTTCTTTGGTGACACTGACAAGCATCGCGTTTGCAGTTCCAAACATCAATTGCTACTCAATCAAACATTTTATAACTGGAGTAAATGAAGGTTTGGTGTATGTCAGAAGCATAGAGCACATGCAAGGGAAGCTGGTAAACAACGGGGTGGCTGCGGATGTTGTCTGGCTATCTGTTGAGCTGTATCATAGGTGGCTAAATGTGGACCTACGTAAACTGTCTCTCCAAGGATCAAGCACAAAGGAAATACTAGAAGTACTTTGTGATTCAGCAAAGAACATATTCCTGGAATTTAAGAAGAACAATGCGAATCTGTGTCTAATGGATAGCCCTTCAAAGTGGCCTATCAAGGTATTGGCTGCTAATTCCATGTACAGGATAAGCCAATCCCTTTTGCTAGACTACAAAGACAAAAATTACGGGACGAGTGAAAGATTATTCGAAGCGATAAGGGTCATGGTTTCTGATATATTGGCTGCTTGTCTCACCAACTTACACTGTTTCATTTCAACCAAGTGTACGACCACCGCCATAGAAGAGAGGGAAGAGAGTGTGAGACATGCAGCTCATGTTCTGGGGAAAACTGAAATGATTCTGAAACTCCTCCATCAAAAATCGCTTCCCGGCTTAACTCCGGATCAAATGGCAGTCATGGACGAGTGGCGATCATTGCACAAGCTGAACAGCTCTTTGTGTGACACACCACATTCTGAGTTATCGTTCCCCACTCCCCGTGAAGTGTACCTAACTATTGACTAAATGTTGGGAAACCATAACCAGGATTTAGATTATGTCTGATTTTGTGATGCAGAATAGTCCATGTCTTTGTCAATGGCCATTCTCAATGTACATTATAGGTTCGTGACCAAGAACAGGGAACACCATCCTTTGGTTGTCATGGAAACTCAAAAGTTTTCCTTCATTTGTTGTATTATATCCTGTTAGAACAGGAAATCCCATCGTTGTTGGTCCAACACCTCCTGGTTGCCTCGTTTACAGGCTCTGCTGTTACATTCAAAAGATTCAACATTTAGATTAAGTTTAAAATGTGATACGGAATAGTCCTGAATTTACCACGTAAGATTGAATATCAACTAAAAATTTGAAATACAAATATTTTTGTTTTTGAAGCAGAGTTTTTTGGTATTTTTGTTCTTTTACAATAAGAGGATTGGCAGTCCCCATGGAACGCCACTGAGCACTCCCGCAAGTGACGGCTGAAAATTGTTTTACTTTATTTGTTCTATATTTGCTATTACCTGAATCAATTTTGTTTTGTTGCATTTCGGCCTCCGACAAGTGACAACACCCTTATTTGTCAAGCAAGCACCAATAATGATTCATACTGACTAATAAAGACAAGCTTCTTTTATTCCATTTTCCTTAGATCACCCACCTTTTTAGCCCTCTAAAACTTCCTTCTAGGCAAGACTAAAAAAATCTGGCAGCATATACATTTGTCCAAACATAGGATCAGGGAAACTGATACACAAATCTTAACAGACAAGACTGTTACCTAAGGAATTTGTGGGACAACTTTTGAACAGCATTGCTTCCTATCAATAACCAAACCTAGCTTAAAAGCCTTAAACCTCTCAATAGTCTTTGCTTTTAGTTGTCCCTTCATACTGTCAGATTTATAAGCAACTAAAGCCCAGAAGAAACACCAACTAAAATATATATATACAGACAAAGGATTGCCATGAGTTTAAAGAAGAGGAGTTTTGGACCCACAATTCTGAAACTATTCCCACACGTGTCAACCTGTTCTTTTGCATGGCATCTCACACATCCATTTTTAATACTCTCTCCCTCCCACTTCTCCTTTCGCTTCAAAGTTTCCTTTTTCTCTTGTTGTGGCTGGCTTTCGTGAACCAGTTCCGTTTTATATTAAAACACCCCATGGCAAAACAAGGTTCTGTTTTCCACAACAACCCGGCTTTGCTTTTCCTTCTATTATTGCTTTTTGAAGCAGCTAATGTTGGAAGAGCCACCCGGTTGAACCACTGGGAGTCTGGAATAATCCGACTGCCTTCAGAAAAAGATGATCAGCAACTCGGAACCAGATGGGCTGTTCTCGTGGCTGGTTCATCTGGCTATGGAAATTACAGGCATCAGGTAATAAAAACCATTTATCAACAACTATAATCCCAGTTTTTGCTTAGCTACCATTAGTTTATAATACTGGTTTGCTTACATGGGAAAACACCTGTTTATTTGGGGTGCAAGTGCAGGCAGATGTATGCCACGCTTATCAACTGTTAAGGAAAGGACGATTGAAGGAAGAGAACATTATTGTGTTTATGTACGATGACATAGCCATGAATGAGTTGAATCCGAGGCCAGGAATCATCATCAACCATCCCCAAGGGGATGATGTTTATGCCGGCGTACCTAAGGTGATAATTCTCCTTCCACTCAACATGTAATAAATGGGTGGCAACTTGGTCACTGTCCCACCCACTTAATTTTGAGTTCTTAGATTTCGTCAAGTGTACTTGCTTTTTTTTTTAAGGTTTAATTACTTACTTGGGTTAGGATTTAGGAATGGGCTGGAATTTTGAGGTTTATTTGAGTTAAAATTTTCTAGTATAAAATAAGAATAATATCTAAGAAGAGAACAGGCAGAAAATGTTTGTACAAAAATAAAAAAATCTGTGATAGAATAATATATGGGTTATGGATTTGTTTGACATAAACAAACAGGTCAAGGTTATAAAAATTGTTTAATCATGATTTGTGGTGTTGGTGAGTTGTGTTGGTTGCGTTTTATGTTGTTCAACATTGATTCGATAGTGACGGGAAACTTTATTTTTATAAAATGGGCCGACCCTCTTGTCATTATTGTTGCTCTGGAAGCATGATGGTCGATTAATAGATGTAATCCTATGACTTAAATTTATAATCTGACCGATTGAATCATAACTTGATTGGTATGAGCATTGACACAATGCAAGAGGACATGGGTTCGAAGAGTCTTATTTATGGGTTGAGGAGGGATTGGTAGTTTTAGGTATTGTATAAAATACATAAATATGATCAGAGCCTAATTATAATCTAAGCTTCAACATAAAGTGATGAAAAGGCTAATCTTACCCTCTCTCAAGTGGTTGCATAAAAAGATTTCTTAAAGAAAAAGGAGCTAATTTATTGTCAAATGAATAATGAAAGAAGACATTTCAACCAAAGTGGGTATGAAATTTTGAGGCTTAAGTCTGCTATTTGTTAATATATTAAACATAGGACAAACATATGGGGATAAAAATTTAATTGGGAAGCCTGCTAATAATGCCTTGTAAATTACTTTGTAGATTCTCATATGTTGTCCTGTCTGTTTTATATTTTTCTTTCCCCTTGCAAGGCATGCACTGCTAACTTAAGGAGGGAAGTGAGCTTAACTCACTTGAATTTACTGTAATATAACCATAATGATCAATACTGATGGGACTGTATTTAATGGTAGGATTACACGGGTGAGCATGTTACTGCTGCAAATTTGTATGCAGTGCTTCTTGGTAACAGAAGTGCATTGAGTGGAGGAAGTGGAAAGGTTGTTGATAGCAAACCTGATGACAGAATATTCCTTTACTACTCCGATCATGGAGGCCCCGGAGTTCTCGGTACGTTAAAAACTTTTGTTAAGCTTCTTTCAGTGTGAAATCTTAAAATTAAGAAAGGTATGCTTCTGGTCTTTACTGATTTGAAATTTGATTCTAGGGATGCCAAATTTGCCATTTCTGTATGCTATGGATTTTCTTGATGTCTTGAAGAAAAAACATGCTGCTGGGAGCTACAGAGAGATGGTAACAGATATTCAAGTTTCAACATTACACATCCTCTGCACTTCCATGAATGGCATAATATATTTTTCCTCTCTTATATGATTGAAAATACTTGTATGATCTTTTGCATTCCATTTCTGATACCACCAGGTTATATACGTAGAAGCTTGTGAGAGTGGCAGTGTCTTTGAAGGCATAATGCCAGAAGATCTCAACATTTATGTAACAACAGCGTCAAATGCGCAAGAGAGTAGTTGGGGTACGTATTGTCCTGGGATGGAACCTTCTCCACCTCCGGAGTTCATCACTTGTTTAGGAGATCTGTATAGCGTGGCTTGGATGGAGGACAGGTATATGCAGTTAATTCTCATTTGAAACTCCATTAAGACCATAAATCAGCTCGAATAACAGCTATCACTAACACAAGTCCAGTCACAATTCCGAGTATTTTGGCTTATTAGCTTATTTATATTCTCATGCTCTGCAGTGAAACTCACAATCTGAAGAGAGAAACCATAGAGCAACAGTATGAAACAGTAAGCGCATGCAACAAATTTTCTGCGAACATTTGTTGTTGTGTTTTGGACTTATGGTCGGCTTTACTCTTCAAATGGCAATGCTAATGTATTTCCACTATTCAGGTAAGGGAACGAACTTCCAATATCAACTCATACACATCCGGTGGATCGCATGTGATGGAATACGGTAGCACAAGCATTAAAGCTGAAAAGCTTTATTTGTATCAAGGTTTTGATCCTGCTTCCTTAAACTTTCCAAATGAATTAAGCCACGACACTCAAGTGGAAGCTATTAACCAGAGAGATGCAGATATTCTCTTTTTATGGCATATGGTGAGCTTGAGCTCTATTCTTTTCATTTCCCCGTATCTTATTTAAATTACCAAAAAAAAAAAAACGATATCAGATGTCAGTCATTTCGTTTGTTATACAGTACAAAAATTCGGAAGATGGATCGAAGAAGAAAGAAATACTGAAACAGATTTCTGAGACTATGAGGCATAGAACCCACTTGGATGGCAGCATTGACTTGATTGGAACACTGTTGTATGGACCAACAAAAGGCTCTGCCATCCTCAATACCATCAGGGAACCTGGTTTGCCCCTTGTTGATGACTGGCAATGCTTGAAATCCATGGTATTTATTATATCTTTTCCTCAAAATTTTAACTAGCTTTCTTCGTTGTTTGATCAAGTTGTAAACCAAATCTTGAATCCAGGTTCGCTTGTTCGAAACACACTGCGGGTCACTAACTCAGTACGGAATGAAACGCATGCGTGCATTTGCAAACATTTGCAACAGTGATGTTTCCCAATCCTCAATGGAGGAAGCTTGTGTTGCAGCATGCAGCAGCGGCCATGATCCAACACAATGGCATCCTTCAAATCATGGGTATAGCGCTTGATTGAGGAATACATGTGCCCAAGGCCATTCACTACCATTAAATCTGAAATATTTTCAAAGTTAGTGTAGTATGTTAGGTTTTTCTGCTAGATGCACCTTCATCCCACATAACATACAAGGTTGTAGCCACCTAGCAGATGGGTTGTAGACACATAAATATTAAATAGCTTAAGTAAGGTAAACAGAGATATATAGAGGAGCTGTTGAAGTATGTAATTTATATTTTTTTATAAAGTTTGTTAACTTTGGTCCTCTACTATAAAATAAACACCTATGATTGGAAATTGACCTCTATATACATAGGCATGTTCTTCCCCACTTACAAATGCTTTTTTTTTCTTTTGTTTAATCTATATATGATCATTTAGAAACTTATTATTGAGAATCAAATTATTTTTAGAGAAATAATAAAATATAACATCATATATTCCAATAACCTTTTATTTATTTCATTAATTAAATAACTTGCAATCATATTAAAAATTGATTTAAAAAAGAAGAATGGCATCAAAGGACAAAGTCCGGATATAATTTTCCAAAGATAACCAATCTGTTTGATTAGGAATGATAGGTTAAATGGTCTCCAACTCCCATCATTGTGTTGCTCTTGTTATACATACTAATCTAACAATTATTCTCTTTTTGCTGTTTAATTCAGCAAAGTCAAGCTTGCACATGGGTGTTGGGTTTTCGACGTGACGAAGTGAAACTTGTTGTACTGTATGGTGTTAGGTTTTATAAAATTGAAAAATTAATTTTCAATACTCTGACAGATGGTGACAATATAAATATTCATCTTCATATTCCTTAAAGTTTGAATGGACGGTATGTTTATCTGTCGTTAGTGTAAAAACAACAGTAATAACAATACTGTAACGTGAAACAAAAAATAAGTTAAATTTACTGCACCGTCTATTCAAACCGACACTAAAATTGTTTTTTCATAGACAACCGAATGCTTTTTAAGGAACATATAGTCGTGGCTGAGGAGATTCTCATGTATCTCAAAAAATTAATGAAAATCTTGAAAAAGTCGAAACAAAGTTCAATGACAAAAGTTAAAGCTAAGGTTAGAAAAAAGAAAACGTATTGTTACGATGCTGTTTTTTGCATGGATATATTAGTAAGGAGGAAGATACGTATTTTGATAAAATAAAATAGTAAGATACGTATGGATTTTTAGTAGCCATTGATATTTAATGATGTAGAATTAAATTTAAATAAGCTTAGTAATTATCAAAACTAGGGATGATGGAATGGGAGGGTTTCCTTTTAAGTTTGTATAGATGTATTCACATATACATTATATATTCACTTATTAATGATTTTGCGTATGTATTTATTATATAATAATAAAAATATAAAATATACATAGAATATTATAAGAGGTAAAATAGTAATTTTAAAAGTTGGGTGGGATAGATCAAAACAAGCATTTAAAACAACTACTCACTCCACTTCAGAGCTGTACATGGACCTGCTTGTCCCGCAAAAAAATTATTTTATTATTCAAAAAATTTTAAAATACATCTTTAATTTATGTTTTATATGTTTTTATAATTAAATTTAAATAATAAAAATATTTTTTTATTATTTAAATTAAATTCAAGTCAGATCAAACCAATCAAATATATAAAAAAAATTATTTTAATTGGATCCAAATTAAATCAGGTAACCTTAGATAGGTCTACTCTATTGCCAGCATTCACATTTTTTTACAGAAGAAAATTCTCTTCACTCAAAACATATTGAAATCAATGAAGCTACTTGAATTTTGCTATTCTTAATCAAAATACAATTCAATGAATATAATAAGATCAATTATGTTTTTATAATGTAAGTGTAAAAAACAATTATTCATTATAGATAAAATTTTGTCTTAACACTTTATTAGTATTTTTATAATAAATATTTAATTTAAAACTAATTATATTAGCAAATTTAAAGGGAACTCAAACTAAAAAGAAGAAATAAATAAAGAAAAAGGAGACCCTATTACAGAATAAGTCAATTAAATTAATGCTTATCCATTCTTTTAATATTTAGACCTTATCTTTACTTGTAAAAAAACATTAACACCTTCCTGTATTTTAAAAAAAAAAAAAAAACGAAATCAAATTTTTATCCGCCATTTATTCAAAAAAAAAATAAATTACCCGCCAGGGGGACATATCAATAGAAATAACGACGATGTTGTTTCCGTCGACAATGATCCCAATCGGCAATTCTCATCTTAACCTTCTCGAACTCCGAAATCCCACATGGTAACGTGATCCCACCCGATTGATTGAACCCGTACACCCGCTCCGTTTCCTTCAACAGCTCCCCAAATAGCGGGTGATTGAAATAAATCACAGGCACTACCACCCTCCTCATGTTACCTTCGGATTCCCCCACGTACACAGCAAGGTGCCCCTTCGGCACTCCTACCCGCTTCACTCCCTTTTCACCCAATTGAATGTATCCCGGATCCGAGTCCGAATTACACAGCCTTTTGGTTCCCCGTCCAAGAAACGTCGCGAAAGAGCAGAGTCTTGATAAAGGGTTGTAGCTTCGGGTCGGATGCCTCAAGAAACCATTCCGGTAGTTTCTTCTTCTAGTTGGGATTATCCATTTGAACACCTTCACTAGCTTGCGCCCAAGCTTGAACCCTCTAATTTTCTTCATAATCTTTACCTCAATGAAAGAAAAATAATCAAATGTGTAATGCAAGAATCTAATCTGAGAAATGGGTTATTTTCGGATTTGCTAATGATGTCCGTTTTCAGACATGGGTCTCAGACTCTCATACAATGCTTCTTATTCAGTCCTTTTTTTCTTTTTCCTCCTTTTTGAAGGACAAAATGGTGACTTTGGTGGTTTTGGGCCAGTAGCTGCGATGCTTTGGTTCGAGTATTCAAGCATGAGATGAAGAGATTAAGGGTTCGTTTATTTTGAGAAGATTGAGGGATGCTTATATAGAAGAATTTTTTTTTTTAAGGTTGTCAGATTAATTTTTCCTATGATGTAAGAAAAGAACAGAGATGCCGAAAAGATATGGTAATGGTCAGCACTCAGCACAAGGCACGCTGTAATTACTTGGAAGAGCGGGACAAAAATGGATATTTTTTTTCTTGTTTCGACATGTTACCATGTTTGTTAGTATTGCATATAATTACTTAAAAAGGATATTAAGGATTGAGTAATAAAGCTAATAAATAATTTGGGTATTAAATGGAAAAAAATTTTATCTTAATTTCAATATCAATCATTTAACATAACATGGGTTTTCAAATTAGGCATATGCAATCCATCTATCAGATCTCCAACTATTTCTTACTTTCTATTAAATATTTTTAATTGAATTCTGATTGAATAAAATTAATTCATATAATTATTCAAAAATTTTAATTTGAGTTTCACTAATTTCTTTTATGTTAAAGCCGTGATTTTTTAAAATAATAAATATTTTAATGAATGCTAAGTACTTTATTTTATTTAAATGTAAAAAATATATTAAACTAATTTAAAATTCCATAACTTGTAATTTCATTGAATTGGATTGTGTGATGGATGGAAATTTTGTTGTATTTCTTAACTAGAATAAGTCTAAGTAGTCGGCACAACATATTGAATTTTATATATTCAAAAAGTCAATATTAAAATCGTAATTTGATTTAAATATTTCTGAAGCTAATTGAGACAAATACATGAGCTTTTATTTAAGAAAATAAAATCATACAAATTTTGGTTTTGATATGCTAACGTCCAACATGTTTTAATTTTGCAACCAAATTATAAAAATGACCATATATTTTGTGGTACTACTAATCTTATTTTTAAAGATTAACAATTACAAATAATAAATTTGTATAACTCTAATAAAAAGTAATTAATACATCACATAAAAAATTGGTAAAATATAAGAAAAGTTGCAATTACAAGACACTAAACTTTGGTGCTTCCATATTGGGTGGAAGGTTAACAAATGCATGCAGCTTCGAGAGTTCGTTCGGAAGCAATTTCGTAACGATGGACTTAATTTTACATTAATATGCATTAATAAAATTACAATTATAATCAATATATTTGTATAAATATAATCAAAACTAGACTATTAAAATACACAAATAATTTTTTTTAATTAAAATAAATCTATATACATAATTACTATAAACTATTTATAGCTCTAACATAGTTAATTTTACATTAAAATTTAATAAATACTAATTATTTCTAGGTAATGAATGGACGGTTTCATAGTTTCATTTGAGCTAGTTTCGACTAGTACTTTATCTGGCATGGACATAGATCCTTCTATTTCCATCTAATAGATCAGTTCGATTAATTAATGTTATGTTCAACAGTTGAATTAAATTTTTGGTGTTTCGAAAAATCAGGTGGTACTTTAGATAGGGGTGTGGATGTCATCAGTAAAACTCTTTGTACGTATCAATTTTGATGCTTGTTTTTATAGGGGGTTGGCATCGGCGTGATCGGAAATCGAGGTTGGTGCTTCGGCGGATTTGTTGCTCAGTCCAAGCGAGTTGTCCTTAGATACGTGGATCTCTATCTAGTTTGCTGTCGAGAGGAACGACAAGGTTTTTCTTCCTCTAAAGTTGGGCAATTCAACAGTTTTTTTGATTTTCGAGATTGGGGCTCCACAAAGGTCGTTGAGTTTTTCTTTCGTTTTTACTTTGGTTGTGGGTAAGAAATAGTAATTGTTATCTTTTTATCGTTTAAAACTTTTTTTTATTTTTTAAATTATAATCTATTTATATATTTATGTGATACGTTGCCGTTTTCAATAATATATAAGCATAACTTTTATTTTAAAAAAAAGAATAGTTCAGACTTCAATTCTTTAAACTGATTTAAAGAAATAATTAAAATAAGAATACTTGAGATATTATATAGCAGTTTCTTATATTTTGATTGTTTTTTTCTTTCATTTTATTTGGAAATCTTTTTATCACATTGAATGTATGAGAATAGTGGATTACACGCAAATAGTTGAGAGGAACCTTGGACGTCCATCTCTCAAGAGAACCATACATTTGTCCTAATTTGATTGAAGCTCCCCGACCAAATCGTTCCATGTTTGGGTTACTTCGTTCATATTTGACTGAGTTTGATTGATTCAAAGTCTATAACAGAAAGTTTTGGTCTCGTAAATTGACATCGACCACGTGATGTCTATTTAATCCATCCATTACGAGTATTTGGCATGTAATTTTTTTTATACTTATAAATTTTAAAATTATATATACATTTTAATTTAACACGTGATTACATATATAAATTTTGAAATTTTGTGTAGTTAGATGTAATTTTAATTTGAGTTCAACTTTCAAAATATATAAACTTATGAATATTTAATATAAAAATAATTTCAATTTTAATATGAACAAAAAGTGATTCTATTGCATTTCCGACCATAAAGAAATTATATGATGAGAATAATTTTTTGGTAATTTTGAAATATTATTGCTATTATTTTATGTTGTGGGGAGTATAAAAGCATAAATACGCATTATGCAAAGTGAAATGCCAAAACTTTGCTACCAAAACCACCAGGAAAATACAAATGAATGAGAGCAGAAAGACATGAAAGGCGTGAAATGGGGCCTTTGTAGTGTCATTTTTGGTACAACTCACAAATGGCCATGGCAGCGTGTAATTACTAAATTTCATTTGTGCTCAAAAATGACAAAAACAAAATATCTGGATGGGATAAGTGTCTGATTAATTTCCCAGATATTTATTTATTTTTATTTTTATTAGCCGACGAAATTTGAGTAGGATCCCATGAAAAACCAATACACAAAAATGGGCAAGGGAATCAATCTCTTAACCTTTTGGTGGGGACTTACTTGCCCTTGGGTTTTGCACCATAAAAAATGTCGATTAGATATAGAATACGACCATTTTGGACTAAATCTACAAACAGATCAAAACTACTTTGATTGCAAAGCTTAAAGGCCACATATTACTTGTACAAATTGCATACAGGGGTGGACAGAAGGGGTATCTCCCGGTTTGCCAGTTTCTTCTCCTTCCACGACCTTAACATTTCCTGTCATTAATTTTTCGAGCCACCTATTGTTAAATATTTATTTTATTATAAGAATTGGTTCAAAATAGGGTGAAAGATATTCAGTATAAGTCTCGGATTAAATTAATTTTTTAAATGGATTAATATAGTTTATATGTTATTAAAAAGAATTAAATGAGATTAAATTTTAATAGAGTTAATATTTGTTGTTTAAAATACTATATGATTTTTTTATTTATATTTCAACTTCTAACAAAATATTTCATCTACAAAATCATAAAAAAATATTCAAAATATAATTCTGTTAGACAATAAATAATATTTTTTAAACAGTAAACATTATCTCTGTCCGAATTTGGTTTTATTTTATTATTTTTAATGTTATAGAGATTAAATTATTCTATTTAATAGTAGAGTGATCAATTTGATCCGATCCTTTTAATATGATGACCTACCAAATATTTCTACTTTCATATTTGTTTTTTTACTAATAAATTGATGAATTTAATCTTTGTGGAAGTAAGCAAAATCTTTCGAGGTAATTATTTGATTGGGTATTTGCATGATCTTAGGATATTTTTTGCTAGATATTTGCAAAATGCACTTAATAGTAAGATCAACCATTTTTATAACAACCATTTTATATGGTAATATTTCATTGTGACAATTTATTGTAGAATTGATTTTTTTTCATGTTTTATTATTACCTTTTATAACAACTTTTCATCTATAATAATAATAATAATAATAATAATAATAATCATAAAGGATGTACACTCTTTACTACATTAATTTTCAATAATAATCACAATCGTGTTTTTATCTTCTAAGAGCCATGTGCTCTGATACCTAATACAAGGTAGTCTCATTTAGGTTTGATATGCGACATAGTCGTCTTTTTAATTGATTTCTACTCATACAACTTGCATAATAATCTCGTAACTCATTCACTAAATATTCAAAGTCGAAACTATGTTTTAAACAATTCAAAAATACAGATCAAGCAAATAAATATATAAAAAAAAAAGAGACTCAAGGGAATTGAAGAGATAAAAGAACTATTTATCTTTGGTACGGATTCAAAGATAGGCCTATTAAGGCGATGTGGAGTCATTGTTAAAGTTGTATGACGACATATGGTTAAATATTTTGATTGGAACTTGAGAAATTCAAGATATTAGATGAAGTTTAATGGTTTTGTAGCTCATTTCTAAAGAAATTGAAAGAGAGAATAAGTAATTGTATGATGGTGCCCAATCGAAGATCTGACAACTATAGATGGTGATGGTGCAAGGTGAGGTAATGGAGATTTTTGGAACAACAACTTGAAAAGTGGTATTATGGTGGAAGGGGAGAGTGAATATTTTTAGGGATAAAACAATATTTAACTCCTAAACTTGTCGACTTTTCCTTACACAATCTTTTAATTTTTTTTGTCCATATTAATCTCGAAATGTGATAACTTTGTTAAATTCGATCCTTAAACTCGAATTCTTTCAAGAATGATGAAATGACACTTTGAGATTGCGCGATATCATCACATAATAAAATTTTAAAAATTTTATAAAATAAAAAACACATATAAAGAAACTTAAAAAAAATTCAAGTGATGACATCGCACAATATTAAATTATCACATCATATCCTAATAAAATTCAAGTTTAGGGCTACCAAGTTACAAGACTAATATGGACCAAAAGGAAAGTTTTGTTACCAAGGTGAGAACAATTTCAAGTTTAGGGACTACATATTACTTTATCCAAACTTTTTAGATATTTGTTTTAGAAGAATAGAGGAAATGGACGGTTAAGAGAAAAAGAAAAGAAAAGAATGGTCTAGACCTTTTGACCCAATTAGGATAATAAGTGGATCATACCCGACCCGTACGGAAGCCCGGTTCAGGAAGGATAGCAGGCCCCAATGAAGCAGCCCAGACCAAGCCAGGCCTCACATTATATTAGGCTCATAAATTACTCGGCCCAATTCAGTCCAACAAAATCAGACCAGCAGCCTACTTTAACCCAAATCATTGGGTTTTAGGTCTAATTTCTTTTCATGTTTAAAAGAGCTTTATTCCCATATATTTTAAGTGTTTAGTAAGAGATTTAGATTAAATTGTTGTAACTAATAAAATAAATAAAATAAAAAGTAAAAAATACTTCAATTAAAATTAAGAGTTTTAAGCAACTCACGTAACCGTTGATTTGGTCTCAATTGATTTTGAATAGCTTTATCGAGATTAGAAGCAAATTGTGTAAAGGTTTCTAATTCGGCAAATTGGGCCAATTCCAATTTTGATTTATCAACGACTTGCTTCATAACTTTAATTTGAGCCGCGGATCTTACTCTGGAGACGGAAATCCCCACATTAATAGCAAGTCTGATTCCAACACTGAATATATCGGCAGATAAAATCATAGATTAGAAATTTATTTAATTAACTACAAAACAAATATAAAAGTTATTTAAATACGTTGTAGTAGTTGATTGAATCTTAGTTTGATTGATATTTATATTGTTTCAAGTGCAAAAGAACGTTAATTCGGATGCACTGAAATGTATTATCTTCCTATTAGCCAAAATTCTAATTTTATTTTGCCACCCAATGAAACTTAAGAGAGAAGATCAAACCTAAAAGTTGATATAAATATATAAAATAGATTGCAATTCTGGACTTATCTTAGGGGACGGGGAAGCCCCACGGAAATAAAGGAAAAAAGAGCTACTTTGTGTACTTATTCATCAATATACTATGTATATAGACGACATAATTATAATAAAAAAGATTGTGTAGGAAATTTCTGAATACTGTATATGTACTATCCCTTGTGCTCTACGTAGGAACACTGTTTGTTGTCCAAATGCTAATTATTGCCACAAAATATATTTATTTTAAGGAATTCTGTAGTTCGCATCCAACACTATATGTTCCTCCTCTTAAGCAAAAATATTGCTTCCATTGTAAGAAAATGATCTTTGGTTTAACTTAATCAGATTTGATGGTTTAGATTTGATAATGGCCTTTTAAAAGCTTTGCTTATGTTCCCACATTAACCACAAAGGAACAAAATATATATTAACAGAAAGGTCCCCCGCTGTTATCATTGGAACAGCGTATCTCAGTTGACTCTTTTAGTCCCCCCACTTCCACCAACTTCTGCTGCAGCCCTCACCCTATAATACTCCATTCATTGCCCACAATTTTGTTTCCCTATAATTTTGTTTATTGGAGACAAATCGAGACCAATTTTGCTGTGATCTGACCCCATTTTGTTGCAATGTCTTATTTAGGAATATGTTGACTTTGTCAGCTTGAAATTAGAAACTTCCGATATGATTACAATACGAGAAGAAATTAAAACGTTGAACCCTAACATTTGACCCATCGATTAAGAGTGTTCACCATATTTTCAAAATCGTGTAATCGATCTGTAAGCTATGTTTGTATAATAATTTAAATGGGTGCGGGTGTTAATGCAAATCAAACAAAACAACTACGCAAAAGGAACACTCAATTATTTTTAATTAGGATTAAGTTTACTAATCTAATTAATTAAATTTCCTGGATATACAGCCAAGTCAGAGTCGGGGAGTATAGGCCAAGGTGTGTGGTTTAATTTGTGAAGGTAAAGATTCCAAATTCCACATTCTTACCCTTTATTTGTTCTCATTTCTTAATCTATAATTATCGCCATAATTGGTATTATTATTATGAGGGGGACATATAAACCAAAATGTAATCATGATTTCTGTTGTTAGATATTTACATTTTCTATTGTTTATTGTAAAGATCCCAAGTGTTTAGTATTTTTAATGAAAACAGCATTTTGAAACACATATTGTGCCATTTTTAAAATTTAATGACAATAAAGTACAAATTTAATCCAATGTTTAGAAATAGTCCAAACAAGTTTTAATCACTCATTCATTTATTTTCATTTGGGGAATCATTACTCCTAGAAAGACCCACAAACAAACACAAAGCATTGAGGTGGAAAAAACATTAATCATTATTCATCACGCCTTGGGCAACAAATCAGTGAATGATGCCACTATGTGCATGTGTTTCTGTGCCCAAATAGTTGACCTTTATTTCTCGATAGTCAACTCTTCTTTGCGCATTAATATATAAATCGATTAAATTATTTGTCGAGTTTTGTATTAACAAAGAGCAAATATAATTTAAGAAATAATTAAAAGTTATTAATCCGTTGTAATTGTTTCTTTGTTTTGCAAAGAAGATCAATATAGGTTTTATGTTAGTTTTGATCAAGCTTAGTAGATTCTAACTCTCCTGTATAAGTTTTAAGCTTGTCCCTAGTTTAGGATGTTAGAGCTAATGACATAAAATAGTAGATGGAATCAGACTCTATTCTTTTTCATCTTCCCTTGTTTTCTCTTTCATTGTTGCCACTCAAACATGGAATCAAAATCTACGACTTCACACCTGTTGATGTAGTTCATAATTTCTTTTTGGGTTTCTGGTTCGTTTGTGTAATTGTTTTATCAATTTAGAAAAGGGTAGGTGTGGAGCCACCGGCATCAAATTTTGTTTGAATCCAATTATGGTAGGTTTCATCATCTTCTCAACGTTGAATTCATTCATGCTACCTGCCAAGATCCGGCAATTTCAACATGAAATAGCCAAATTGGCTGAAAATATGTAAGCTTTAAAGCTAATTGTTTGAAACCTAACCGAGTTTTCTATTATAATAGCGTATAAATGGTTATAAATTGAACTTGGATATGAGCCACGTAGGGAAGTGAGATGGATTTAGATGTCAAATTCATGTGAGCTAATGAAGGTAGAGTAGGGCATCGAAACTTGTGCTCCAAGATGCTCTCCGATGCTTTTGTACTTAATCCAAATGCTTTGTAATTGAAAAAACAAGAAAAATAAGATTGTAAAGAAAAAAAATATAAGAGCGCGCGGCAAGAGAAGTCCTTCGAGGTAATAATACAAGTGGTTATGATCTCTTTCTTCCCCAGCTACTCTTCATATATCTTGACATAATGAACTGAATTTGTACTGTGTTGGTCGACCTTGTTAATGCTTCACAACTATAACATAAATAATAATCTCGTATAACATTGCTGATACCAATTGTCAAAATTTTGGACATTGTTAACTTTCTGTGTTTGGGTACTTTGGGCAGTTGAGTTAATTCTGCAGCTTCTACTTGAAAACGAGTGGACAGTCAATTCCATTATAGTCAACATACAAATTGTCGTCAACCTCGCCATGATTAAATCAGTGTTGATCAGTCATAGCACATGACTTAAGTTTCCAAAGGAAATATCAGTAGGAAAATGACTGGGAATTATTCAATCCAACACCCCTTTGATTACTGACGTAATATAAACAGTTTCCTAATAAAATTACAATATTTAAGCGTAGAGTCAAAAGATAGGCCAGAACTCAAGTAGATATTTTTGAGTCAAGCCGACCTAGAGAAAATCAAATTCTTAAAAATGAACTAAAATATGGTTTTGTAGCATTTCTAAATTAGGCAGGTTGGCAATAGGAAGCGAGGAAAGCAGAAGTAGTAGATGTGAATGGGGATGAAATTTAAGAAAGAAAGGGGTCACATGGTGGAGATGGGATAGAGATAAGCTTAGGACAAATGGAGAAAGGAGAAGGGGTTGCTAAGCTTTAGAAGATTTTGGCTAATTGAAGTAGGGGTTTTTGGAGGAGTTGGCCATTCCCATAGTTAAACGTGGGGAACCAAAACAATAATGGGTTCACATCAACAATGATTTAAAACAGACCCCACCATTAGTTGGGATTCAGCTCACCCCACTTGCATTCATTTGCCTTTGCCTTTGCCTTCTCATTCATTACTATCAAAACCTTAACAATATTCCATTTATTTGCAACACAACAATTTCATTTAACAATGCCTTAACCAGTCTGTGTACTATGATCGAATATTTTTACTCAATGTATAATGTGGGTACGTTATCATTTTTATATAAAATACATTCATTCGATGAGCAATCATTTTCAATGTATTAAAAGTTGTAACTTGTTTTTATATAATAACCTTAGATGTTTATATTGAGATCAGTACGAGGTCCAACCCAAACTGCATTCTTTTAATACCAAATGCACAAAGTTAATAATGTTGTACATTCGAAAATGTCATATGTTATATCAAATCAACATGCTTAAGAAGTGAGGACCATTCCTTTATTCCTGATTGGTTGCCTTGTTTGCTTTTGTCATGATTAAAGTTTCACCAACATCTTTCAAAACTGTTATGTTATTCATTCTTAATTTCTAATTATAACCCAACCATTTTAATATTCTAACCCTAACACCAATAATTTATTCCATTATCCAAACATGGTAAAATTCCTTTTGTAAGAAAAAAAAATATCATTGAAACCTAGTCTTTTATACGAAGCAATCTTGGAAAAAATGAAAAAAATTTCATTCTAGAAGGATCGAAACCCTGTCAACTTCGTTAAATTCACCCCTGCTTGAAATCCTGTAAACGGTATTGGGATCTCCTTAGTAAGCAAATTTTAAATAAAAGATAATTATACTTTTGTTATTATTTATATGTAAAACTAATTAATTACCATTATTTAGAAAGTTTTAATGGAAAATATTGATTAAAATAAAAAAAAATAAACTCATCCCAAAGTTAATATTATGTGTAAATTAAAATTTTAAATATTTAACAAGAATTTTTATAAAAATTATTAAAAAAACAAAAAATAATATAGAAGATAAAATTAAAATATAATTATCATTTATAATATTTTTTTAAAAAAAATAATCTCACAACTATTTAGGCTTTAACTTAATGATAAAATTAAGTCCTTAAAAATTTCTCAATTTATATTTATGCTGGTTTATGTTTCCATTATATGCAAAATGTATTTTTTTTTGTAATATTAGGTTTACAAGTTAATTTAATAATAATTAAAATATTTTTATAATTTATTAGATTGATATTATTTTTAATTAAAAACTGTTGAATAGAAAGATTAAAATAATAAAGATATATATAATAATAATGAATTAATTAAAGATGAAATTGTTTTTATTTAAAAATCATTTAACTAGACATTTTTTTTCTTATGAAACCACAAATGGATAGGTGAAATTAGTGTAAAATGTTAAACAAGGGTGAAGTGATGGATGATAAATGAAAAAGCGAGTGAGGGTCGAATAGCACAATGACAAGCAAACAAAGGTGGGGCCAAGATGACAGTTGGATAACGTTTGAGACTTTTGCTTCACTTCTGTACTTTGTTCCAACAAAAATAAAATAACTGTTACTAAATTTCAATGCTATCCCTCAACCCTAGGCGATGCCCCGGACAACGGCAATCCCACACATTTATATTTTAATTATCACTTTTTACTTATCCCCAATCACAAGCACTAATAATATAAATAAATAAGAGAGAAGCCAACGCGAACTGTGGGGTCCAGTCCAAGTGGGATAACGGGGAAGGGCCCACTTGAAAGAGCCAGCCTGCAACACAAAACGGTGAGCCTAATGATTGTGGGCTAGTCCACGCCGGACCATTAGCCGCTACGTCCCTCAGCCCCGACATTTCAATTCTCTGCTCTGGCCTCCACTCTCCACTGTTTATAATTCTTTTTTTTAAATATATAATTTTCTCCAAAGGATGGCTCATTATTGTATACAAAATAGACTTTAGGGGATGAGCAAAATTTAATTTAATTTAAAAAAATTGAAAAAAATTGAAAATTTAAATTAATGAAATAAGGTTATTATCTTTTTGAATATACATGTGTGATTACATGATAGTATATATTCATATTTTCTTAATTTTTTGATAATGCACACACAGGTGCTTGAACCCGATGATGAACAACATTTTCTTTTCCACTAAAACTGCTTGTTGGGTTTATGAAATAGAGTTATTTGAGTGAATTCAAATAAGTAATTCGAGTTTCGAGTTCTAATCAAGTTGAATTTTATAATTCAAATAACTTGAATAATTCGAATAACAGATTTGTGTAAATACCTCTTTGATCACTGTCAATTTTGAAAATGAGCAAATTGGTCTCTCTCAACAAAAGTTACAAAAAAAATCAAAATAATTTTTAAAATTCCAAAATTTATATATTTTAAAAATTATAACAATTTTAAAAAATATATAAAGAAAGTTAAAATTTTTAAAAATTTTAAAAAAATAATTTTGGGACCTAAATAAGTTAATTAATGATTCAAGCCTATCATATTAAAGTATTTTATTTTGAAAAAGTTTTCTAATATATACGGCTTCAAATTCATGTGATCCAACATGAAATTAATTATAATGTAATAAGCTTTTAATTTGATAAGTTCAATTTTTTAATTTAATTCAAATAATTTCACTCAATTCGATTCGACTCAAATTTCGTTTTACTTGACTCGATTTGAAAATTTTCAAATTAAGTTAGGACAATAAAATATAACTCATCAACTCGATTAACTCAAAATTTTTCACTCGATTCGATCGAACGTTCACCTCTAACTGCAGATAACATTGTTAAGAAAGACATCTAAGAATTTCAAAAAAGTTAAATCTTCACATATCGCAAAATGAACAGAAAAAATACCCTAACCATAAAAAATGATATAATATATACATATATACTATATTATAAGGTTGTTAAGTTTTTAATGTATTAGTACTATAAAATTTTGACATGGGATAAGGAAAGAAATTAAGAATTTGTGGAGGGGAAAAGTGCAACATAAATCCCTCCACCTTTTTTTATATATATTTTTAATGGTGTTTTGCAAGTTATGTTTTTATAATAAGCTCTTATAATTAACAATATATTATTATAATATTTATATTTTAAAAATAATTTCAAAATATTATTTATTTAAATTCAATCTAATATCAATTATCATGTTTTTAAAATTAATTTTATATATTATGTTTTAATTTCGTAACTATATTAACAAAATTTATAAAATATTTAAAAATAATTAATGTAATTTAATTAATATAAAAAATGTACATGTATTTTTATTATTTCAGTTTCTTATCTTTCGAATTTAGCTTTTGAACCATTCGGATTCAAATTATTTATTTTTCTAAAATTTAATATAAAATTAAAATGTATCACCACATGAGATTTTGGGTCTTAATTTTGTTGGTAAAATTCGAAGATTTCTTAGGATTCTTGAAAAGAAAATTTTGTATGAATTATCAATTAATTGAAAGGGTTGATATAATAAGGAGCCTATATTCTCGGCTCATTGGCTTGGAGTTGGGAGATTAGCCGAGTGAAGTTAGTATCTGTAAAAGAAGTTAGGGATATTATTTTAAAATTTTATTTTGGAGAAGTGTCTAATCGACATGTACAGGGTCGGTTGGTGGGGTCAGATAAAATTAATTATTAACGTTATGAGAAAAATATTTTTTATATAAATAACTGCTGACCAACCAAACGGGGGAGGCTCGCACCGCGTCGCGTGCAATGGCTGGTGTCTGACTGTGACTACTTTTTCAGACTATTTTTTTATTTGCGAACCTTAAAAAAGGCTTTTCTCATTTCTATTAATTTCATGTCATTAAAATATTTGCACTTTTCTCAGTTTTCCTTTTTTTAGTTATATTGGTTTGTGCTTTTGGCCGTTTTAGAATATATATATATTTTTATTTATAATAAAAGCATAATGTAATGAAGGGTGGCTACTTATATTTCTCGATTTTTTTTATATTATAAGGAGAATTCAGACAACAACAACACTGAACTTAAAAAAAAAAATAAGTTAAATTTATGTAATATTGTGTCTGAAAATCTAGGGTGATAAAATATGGGCTAACACATTCCTCTATCTCGAAGAGCAGTAAAAGGTTTGGCATTTATTTATTTTCTATTTTTATAATGTAGAAAAATGAAGATGGTATTCTTCATTTAATTTAATTTTAAAAAGTATTTGTGTGTAGTACATGTAAAAGCTTTTTATACTTAACTTTGTGCAATGTTAAATATATTAATCACCCAAAACTTAATAATAGAAATTTTTGTTGAGAAATTTTCAATTCTTTTGAGATGAGTTTTCGAAGTATTATTTTATTTAGAGAAATTTTCGTTTTTTCTAGGAACTAAAGTGCTTTAAAAAGTTACTTGAAATTTAAAAAGTTACTTGAAAAGACGACGAATTCAATGAAGTGGGAGTTATTGAAATTAATTACCATTTTTTCAGATAATCTCTCGAGGCACACAGCGAATTCAAAAGACAAAACTTTACCAAAACAATTCTATATATATATTACAAGATCCACTAATTTTGAATAAATGATATTTTAAAAAAAAACTTTTGAAAAATAAAAAATCACAAAAAATAGAAAAAAAAAAAGGTAAGCAACGAAAAAAAAAAAGAAAACCCAACAAATGAGTATGTTAATCTACAAATATTCTAGAAGGGATAATATTCCAGTTATTATTACTATGGTTTATGAGCTTGGTAGTGTACATCACACTGTTAATAAAAAAGATATAAAAGAAATCATCAATAAAAAGAGAAAATAGAAAAGGAAAAGAAAATTTCTTACATAATATTATTTTTTTCATAACTCTATTTTATCCGCAACTCAAATATTTTCATTTAATTCATTAACATTGGATTTATATATTATCGGAGCATTGAATACAAATCAACAATTATTGCAATAAAACTTTGAAAATAAATAATAAAATTTATACAACATTAGAAATATATTATGTTTTGATTAGATTATATTGTTAGGGGGAAATTATAAACTTGAAAATAAATAATAAAATTAATATAAATAATAATGTAGAGGTTGCTAATGATCATCTCCCTCATTAAAAGGAAAAACGAAAGGAACCGTTTTTTTTTTTTTTTCTCTTATTGGTCCCTGAAAGCTTTTTTGAGCTGCCCATCTAATATTTGCCGTCAGATTATAATCTTATGCAATTTCATTCTCTTTTGTATGAAAAAAAAGAGAAGAAACTAAAACAAATAAAACACTCTTGTGGTCTTAATCAGTAGCTGGTGGGTGGCATTGAAAGTTACCGTCTCTCTCTCTCTCTCTCTCTCTCTCTCTCTCTCTCTCTCTCTCTCTCTCTTTGTAATTGTAATATTACATCTCTGTCAATGGCTCTCGCTGTCAATCTTCCTTGAACCATTATCCGCCTCCCTTTTTTCCCGCAAAGCTTTTCCAGTAATCAAGCTCTAATCCCACTCATATATATACATATATGATGGAGAAAGAGAATATTTGAGAAGGATTGATTATTAGGTCATGTGTGTGCTTCTTCTTATTTAACCCTACCTCCTCCCTCTTTTCCTATTCTCTTCATTGTCCTTTTATTGTTTTTTTTTTCCCTCTCTTTTCCTTCTGGTCTCCCTCTTCCCCTTTCCGACAACTAGTGGACAAAGTTCTTGACTCTACAAAAAAGAGTTGGGGAGGGGGGGTCGAGGGGTTTCACTTCAATTCCCGAGGGTTACAACTTTTTCATTACATACCTACCTTAATTTTAGTTCTCTTTGCTTTTTCTTTCTGTGTTCTTTGTCTGGTTCAAGAAAAAGTTTAAAGAAAAAGAGAGAGTGAACAAAAAGTCAGAGCTTTTTTAAGTTGATTTGGTGCAACACATATACATGTGTCTGGTTTTGAGTCAGATCTCTGAGGTTTAACCAGTTTTGAGTTAGATACAGTGTTGGGTCTCTACACATCATTTTCAAGCTTGGTGTTATCGTGAGCTTCTCTTCCTTGTTGTTTCCTTTGTGCATATTTTTGTTGTTGAATGTTTTGTTGGGAGTGATCATTTCCCGAAGGTCACAAAGACGAAGTGAGGCATGCTTTTGGTATACGCTAAGCAATGAAATTATGGAACAATATAAAAGATATGATATACAATGTCTTTAACTGTTTGATCAGTGCTTAGATTTTGCTCTTTCCTTTTATTTTGAGCTCAAAGATGGCTTCAACTTGATCTGGGATATGCCTTAGTTCTCAATATCTATACTTGTTTCAATGGATTCCGATCAGTCTCCTGTTGATACTTTATGCAAGGGTCTAAGGTGTTTGTTTGTTTTGGCTTCATTGCATTTATTAGGTTTCTCATGTTTTCTAGCTACATTCTTTTCTTTCTGAATTATAATTTTTTTCGTGCGGATCACAACTAGCTAGAGGGATTAATCTTGTTTACATATAGATCACATGTTCATTTTTCGTTTCTTTTCTTTTCTTTTTAGTTTTGGAAATGGCTGTGTTTTCAATTTATTGTTATCAACTTACCATCAGTTGTATCCCTAGTTTTTCTTCTTTCCTTTTGAGTTTATTTCTACTCTGATCTAATAGATTTATCAAAATATTCAATACCCCAAATTAGAACCCTAAATTTTAAATCTAGAGCACGAGGAATTTGTAGCCAACTTTTAGATATGGAGCTATAAAAGCCTAAAACATACTACACATTTGTGTAATAGCAAAGGTTAAGCATCAGAAATTTTACTTCTTTCCATCTGAGAAAACTTGCCTTGGAAGTACATCCAAGTTAATAATCATTATTAGATATAATGAATGACTTCCACTTGCTGTGTTTTCCCTTGTTAACTGGTGAAACCCCCCCAAAAAAAAGTTTTTTGTTAATTTGGGTAGTAATAAACTGAATTAGGACATATTTTTAAAGAATCAAAACAATGTTTGGATAATATTTTCATATATGCCAAAGAAAAGAGGGTTTAGACATCAATTGTTAGTGCTTTTATATGCCAAAGAAAAGAGGGCTTAGACATCAATTGTTAGTGCTTTTATTTACTTCAAATGTGAAGGCATTTAACCTTATCTTTTGTTGGCCAAGTTCTCAAACTGAGACGACAAGATAATGTTTAGTTTGTCTCCAGGTATCAACTTTTGTTTCGTGGTTCATTTAACATAAGTTATATTGCTTTTTGTCTTTACTTTGTGATCAAAGTTGTGTAATTGTTCATCGGCATTAATGAGCTCATGGACATATTAATGCAGGTTTTGATTGGCGAAGAATATGAATAACTTTACAAACGTTCCGCCAGGCTTTAGGTTCCATCCCACAGATGAAGAACTCGTTGATTACTACCTAAGAAAAAAAGTTGCTTCAAAAAGGATAGATCTGGATGTCATCAAAGATGTTGATCTTTATAGAATTGAACCATGGGATCTGCAAGGTATAGCAATCATTGCATTATCTTACATTAGCAAATTTGTAGATTATTTTGATCAACCATTGATGATTATATTTTGTTTTGTGGGGGGGATCATAGAATTGTGCAGAATAGGAGCTGAGGAACAAAATGAATGGTATTTCTTTAGCCACAAAGATAAGAAGTATCCAACAGGTACTCGGACTAATAGAGCAACAAAAGCAGGGTTTTGGAAAGCTACGGGGAGAGACAAGGCTATTTACTGCAGGCATTGCCTTATTGGCATGAGAAAAACCCTAGTCTTTTACAAAGGACGAGCACCCAATGGACAAAAATCTGATTGGATCATGCATGAATATCGACTAGAAACTAATGAAAATGGAACCCCTCAAGTAAGTGTTATATATATCTTCCATTTTTATTATTTGAGACTTAATATTGAAATGGTTAATTTACATAATATTGGAATTTGTTATTACACCAGGAAGAAGGATGGGTGGTATGTAGGGTATTCAAGAAGCGAATGACAACAGTGCAGAAAGTGGGTGAATATGACTCTTCATGTTGGTACGACGAGCAGGTCTCATTCATGCAGGATTTTGAATCCCCAAGGCGAATTCCTCAGCAATATGCATCATACGCTCACCATTATCCCTGCAAGCAAGAGCTTCAATTGCAACATAGTTTCCCCCATGACCCTTTCCTTCAGCTCCCTCAGTTGGAAAGTCCCAAACTTCCACAATCAGTCGCAAGTGTAAGCTGCAACTCGGTTGTTCCTTACGGAAGCACTTTGCAGTCTTCGAGCCTCTCTCAGGAAGAACACATGCAGCAAGGGCATCATCAGCAAAATCTGAATTCGCTTTACAACAACGGTGAGCAAGCAGTGGACCAAGTGACTGATTGGCGAGTTCTTGACAAATTTGTTGCCTCTCAGCTCAGCCATGAGGAAGCTTCCAAGGAAAACAACTATTCCAATGCAGCCGTTAGCTTTAATGTGGGTGAACAAATGGATTTACTAGGCAATGGATCCAAAAGGCCAGGAATTGCTCATCAAGAATATACATCTACGTCCAATTCGAGCTGTCAAATTGACCTGTGGAAGTGAAAGTATATTAGAGCATATATATACTAATTATAGGAAGCAAAATTTATAAGAAAAAGATGTTTTTAATCCAGGTTTTCTGTACATAATAAAACTATATATATAATATATGGTACTGCATTAGCTATGGGAGTGCTGGTGCCCTTAATTTGTACCAGGCATGTAGTTATTGCTAAATTGACATTATGCGAAGTACAAATAAATTAGTACTTTTTACTATGGCCGACAGCTCTTTGGGACTGAATCGGCCTAATATTGAATGTATTTTCAGCTTGAAATACATATGATGGTTTCTTTATTGTCATCTTTGTCCTTCTTCGATCATTTATGTTTTTTCTTAACTATTTAATCTTTCCCTTTCAAAAATTTTCAGCTACACAAAAATCTATACATCCTTCATAATTATGCTGTAAAAGTGAATTAATTCAATCCTTTATCCTCGTATGAAAGAAAGTTATGTTATTTGGATTTCGGTGTGAATGTCACAAACATGATCATTTTTTTTAAGCTTTTATCATGCATTTGGTGGCCGTATTCTTATATCCCCGATATATTCACTACAGTGTGGGTTCAAAGATCCAGGGAAAACATCAGTATGAAATCTGGCAACATTGTGTGAAGAAATGACAATTCTAAATTTCTAATATATGTATATATGTAGTCCGGTAATTCAAAGTTTAAATGCTTTGTACTTTTAGGCCAATCATGCAGGAGATACGATATAAAATAAATGCTACATTAAGAAGAGTACTTCTGCAACTCATGCTTAAAGGAACCTTACTGTAATTAAGTGTAATATTCCTTTAACACTGAACTATCAAATGAAGATAAGGTAAATGGCAGCAGCTCAGAAATATAATAAAATCGAAAAGAATAATATATCTTGCTACCTATAATATTATATTCCTCTGGCAGTGCATGTGGTTGAAGATAAGTTAAAACTGGTGCGTGCCATAATGTAAGTAAAGTACAAAGCAGATAGATATTTGACATGAAAAATGCATGTCATTAAAACTGTTTGCATTTCAATGGGGGGAGAACATGTTTTTACTAGTTCCAGAACTCAGGACAAAGAATTTAGATGTTAAATATTGCTAATATATACCACTCATTGCCTGTTCACAGAACATATGCACCTATGCTTTCGCTACATACCTGCCGAAGAAGATGAATTAAGATGGCTGTTAGATCCTGACGGCTCCAGCAGTATCAAATTTAGACTGGAAATACCATTAAACTGCAGGCTGCTCCGGCCTTGAAGGAGGGTAGGGTAGCGGCAGTTCACAATGCGAAGTTGGGTTTCAAAATATTTTTATGTTGCCAGCTTGATTTAAATAAGAGGAGGAAGGGAAACAAAGTGCAGGAGTCACAGTAATAATGGAAGATTATAGGATTAGCAGGCAAGAAAACAGTATGGTTCAATGGTTGTTACTGGGTGAGAGAACATCCTTTTTACTTGGGTTGAAGCCAAGCATGACAATGTATCCCTTTAAAGCAATGAAAAATAATTTTCCAAGCGACATAATCATTGAGCGTGCTCTCATCGACTCCTAATGAGACAAATTCTAACTTGAATAAACCCATGCTTGAACTTGATCATTGAAACAAAAAACACCAAAGCTTCAGAAAGTGCTTCTTGCTGACCATGTTTAACGTTAAGCTTTAGGGTTTTATTGCACTAGTCTTTGGACAAATGGCTTCCTCTCTGGTTTTGTTCACTTGTGGTAAAAGAAACCTGAAGAGTGTAAGCATATACTATCCATTGGCTCTGAGCCAAGCCTCATTTAGCCCCCATAGCAAGCAGTCCCCAAGCGCGCATTGATGCAAGTGGGTGTGACTGAAGAATTATGGTTCATTAAAAATGTTGTTTGCAGACTAAGATTAACATCATTTGAAAAACAAAAGCTCCTCCATGTGAGGCATCATTATCAGTGTGCTATTCCAGTAGTTTCCCAATCCCTAGAGGCTAGACCTCCACATTTCCCGACCACCTTGTACTTTTAATGCCCCCTTTTCTTTGGTCTCAATTAGCCATCATCTATTTAGAATTGCTGATATAATATGAGAATAAACAATGTTTAAAAGGGTAATTTTTTTTAATTTATCTCTTGGATCAAGCAAGCAAGCCATTAGGTGTAAAATGAATGCCATTGTTCCCAAATTATTATTTTTGAATGTAGATAACTTCTTTCAACCATCTGTCGTTTGATTTTTTTGGTATTAAAGTTTTATGGCTACTGGCAAATGAAAAGTAATAAATGAAGAAAATACAAAATACTAGTAATTAAGGAAATTATATGTTGTGGTTGGGGTGTAGCCTTCAAATCTCGAGGCCTGATAGCGGGCCATAATGGGCCTAGAGGTAGAGCATTTAAGTAGGCCCGTACTGACATCTGGGGATGCAGTGTGAAGTCGCTTAGTTATTGGGCAATTACACAAACAAGCACCCGCAGAATTTAAAAATAAACAAAATAACGTACATCTCCCACTTATCCCTTCCAATTCACCTGGACTTGGCCTCCATAAGTTTTTCAAAATCCAACCCTCATTTTTTATTTATTTACTCATTTAAGTATTAACTAGAAATTGGGCACCAGGTGAAAAGTAATATAAATTTATTAAATAAATATAGTAGATCAGGAGTTATTTTAGCGATTAAAAAATTATAAGTAGTTTTTTTTTTAAATTTAATAAAAAAATATTGGTTTCTTAATAAAATTATTTTATAAATAGTATTTTCTTAATAAGTAATTAAGTCTTTTTTTTAACATATTATATATAAATATTTAAAAACGTATTTTTTAATAATATTAGTTTATTTATTTAATATTTAATTTTATTTTTTTTAATTGAGTTGATGTTTAATTAATTGGTGACATCGAACTAGATTAAAAAATTTATAGTAGAACAAATAAATTATTTTATTTTAAGAAAAATAAGTTAGGTTAATCCAAAGTTAAGATTTTAAAAAGTTGAACTGACTAGATCTCTAAATATCTCTACTTGCATTACTTTTATTATGAATAATTATACTTATTATATTTTTAATAAGTGGGGTCTTGTGATGTTTTAGGGTAAATGTTTGGAATTCGTAAATAATATTATCTTTAATATTTGAACATGTGTTATCTCGTTAAAAGTGTAATGTGCATTAACACTACACTAACTTGTTGTTGGTAGTGTCTTATGATCAGCTGATAGTGTACTAACTTATATACTATCACGCATCAATAAAAATTCTATGTATATAAGCTAATATGAAAACGAAGTAGATAATGATGGTCGTCCCGCAAAAATGAGTGAAAGGGAAAGAAGGAAAAAAGCATGGTTTTCATGCGTAAAAGAAAGTAGGAAAGGTGAAAGGAGATGAGGCGTGAAGGAAAAAGCAAGATGGTTCCTTTTATCTGTTGAACAAAAAAAGATTGAATGAATGGTTAGATTAAAAAGGAGGACAAAAACCTGTTGTGTGGTTGAAAGCAGCTAAATGGTTCCCTCCAAATCCAACCGATCCTGTGGTACTTAGTGAAATGAGGGGCTGAATCTGAATTCTGAAGTCGATGTGCTGCTGCATACCTGCCTGCCTGCCAGCTTATTGTGTGGCTCAGAAACAACAAGAATTTCCAATTGCCCCATGCACCTGGAAAAGCATGTGGAGGTAGTAACAATAATGTATCCACTCTTGTCCCACCCATCACATAACCTATGTTTTTCTGATCACTTGGAATGAATGTTGATTTTGAGCTTATATTTGTCCATTACATATATATATATATATTTTATGTTGAGAAAATACCACAAATCATAAGTAAACATAGGTACATAATCAGCTGAGCTGGTGGATTGAACTCGTTGGTGCGTTAGTTTGAGAGCATAGGCAGGGTGGTGAGTAGGGGGAGAAAGGCACAAAGATATCAGACGCACCAAATCCAATATCAACTTTATCGATTTCTACCCAACAGAGGCACTAGCAGGAAAGGAAGAGAGAGAAAGGGGAGATAGTCATTCCCCCCACAAACACAAACAGCAACAAATAGCTTCTGCAGGCTTTATACAGGGAGACTTGCTTTTCTATATTTGGTACATGTAGTTAGATATTAAAAGGTCCTATTGCTTTTCAATCCTTTTCATCTTCAACTCACCACCTTATTTTGAATTTTTAAACTTTCAGCTCTGATTATTATAGGTTTTTCCAAGTTTTAACTTCTGGATTTATGAGTCTGTGGATTGGGTTTTTAGGTTAAATCATCTTAGTTCAGTCATTTTTTGGTAAGTGTCAATTTTCTTTTTTATCAATTTGGACAAATCTGGTTTATTCACTTCTTCAAACCTTTTTATTTTTTTGCTTCTTCAAATTCGGGTTAATTGAGTTAATTATATTTTGAGTTTGGGTCAAAAGTGTCCGACCCACATACATGGATAATATGTATTTATAATATTCATGTATTTTGTGGTATCGTATTTTTTTGGATAATTTTTTTGAAGGGTTATTTAGATAATTTTTTATACAAGAATATAAGGGGAGGAATTCACTTAAAAAACTAAAACTTATGTGGGTTTAAATTTTATTTTGACATAAATTAAAAATTTTTAACTAATTTTTTTTTTATAAAAACTTTCAATCATTAAATATATATTAATATAAACAATTTTTTAAATGTATGTGAAAGACACATCAAATCGATTAAAGATTTATAGATATAATAAATACAAATATCTTGATAAATTCAATGGTTACAGTATAAAAAGTTATGATACGATATAAAACAACTTAAGTTTTATATTGATGTAAGTGAATGCCTTCCCTTATTAAATTATAGCACATAGATTTTGAGATATAACGAATATTTCAAATATTGAAGCGCACACAATATGTTTTCATAGGTCAAAATATGCTCTAAGTTTTTATACTTTTTTCTCTAATTTTTATATTTTAAAATTTAAAATCAATTGTTAATACCTATAAATATATTTTTATTAAATTTATTGGTGTAACATTTTGAAATAAAAAAAACTCACTTGATATTCATGTAACAAAAACAATGACATTTTTCATAAAAAAATAATGATATTATAATGAATTAATTTAGTCTCTATACTATTAAAAAAATTAAATAAGTCCATATTGTAATATAATTAACATTTATTGTATAAAAATATCTTAAAAATTATTTCTTTTCAATTGCAATTCAATTTCAAATAAAATATTTCATTTATAGAACCATAAAAAGATTAATTTAATCAAATCCCTATGATATAGGGGTCTCTCAAATACATTCGCCGATAAATAGTTTTTTAATTAGAAAAGGCTAATTTTTCAAGAGAATATTGTGATTATTTTTTTCAATTGCGAGTTTGGCATAGAAAACAAATTAAAAGGTCTTTTATTATGACCCCAATCAATTTGGTGTTCACAATCTGTTGCACTGTGGTGAAGAAAATGTCTTTTGAACTTGGTCTAGTATCAATGCAGCTGAAATGGTTCAATTAAGGTGCATGTAATTGTAGTGTGGATTTCAGTTAGAGATATTATTAAAATAATCTTATATGTTTTAAATAATTATATTATTATGAGTATATTTTATCTTTCTAATAAAACTAACAAAAATTTGTAAATGTAGATTTATTTTTTTGGTAATACAAACAAGTTGTTACAATCATAATAATTATAACTAGAAAGTGAATTGAGTGTATTTAATATTTTTAATTTATTTAAATTTATTTTTACTTATAATTTAAATTGATTTGTTTTATTTTAATTTTATACATATTGTTGTCTGACAGACTCTCTTGAAAAATTTGTACGTATTGAATATATGTTTTTATTATTAATTTTAAATGATATATATATATATATATATATATATATATATATAGTTGAATGTTATTTGACCATATTTATTATAATTACGTTTAATGTATTATGTATTTAGATAGAATTAATGTTATATTTGATCTCTTAAGTTTAACGAAATATTTTTAATATCTCAATAGTTCATGTTATTATTATTATTTTATGTTTAATACCATGGACTTGATTTCTTTCAATGAACGAGCCAAATTGGCTTGGAACGATTGCTTGGAGCTTTACCAGGACACCATTCTCCATCTTAACCGATGAAAGAGCACCAACGATTAGATGCTCAAACCTGGTTAAGTGCTGCAATTGCCAACCATCAAACCTGCCAAAATGGCTTCACTGACTTCAACTTGGCCTCCCATTTACAAACCTTAATACCCATGTTACCCAACTTCTCCAAGTTGATTAGCAATTCCCTGGCCATAAATAAGCCTACTGTTACCGCTAAACGAGTTGGTAATAGACGACTGCTTGCCCATGGATTCCCTGCTTAGCTTTCCGGTGCCGACCGGAAGCTCTTGCAGAAAACCGGTTCACCATTAATCGCTGACATCGTGGTGGCTCAAGACGGTTCCGGCAACTTCAAGACCATATCCGAGGCGGTGGCCACGGTTGGTGGTGGCAAAAGAACTGACAAACACATAAAAGCTGGAGTTTACAACGAAAATGTTGATATTCAAAGATCAGCTAGAAATATTATGTTAATCGGAGATGGAATTGGTGCCACGATTACGATTGTTACTGGTAATAAGAATGCCCAAACTACGACAACTTTTTTGGTGGCTTGTAAACATGTTTGACTATGTTAAAAAATTTTAAAAAAAGAATAAATAAATTTACTCAATGTTTTGGTATTTTATTTATAATTTATTTATGTTTTTTAGATTTTTAAATCATTTTTATAATTTTTAACCTAAAAATTGACTTTTTAAGTATCTTTTTAACATTTAGAGTTAGAACTGAAAAAATATTTGTAAATATTGAGGATTAAATTTGCTGAATTTTTAGATTTAAAATCAATTTGATAATATGTGTAAACATTGGAGGACCAAATTTAGTATTAGGCCAATAAAAAAGACCCATGTCAGCTTTTCCTTAAGTATTTAACAGTGGGTGACTAAAATTTTAAACTTTGAAATAGTTGATGAAATTGATAGTTTTTGAAATTGGGTGACCAAAATAGAATCTATCAAAAAGTTAAGTGACAACCAACATAATTAACCCAAAACAAATTAGTAAGTCGGTTGATACAAGATTTAAGAATCAAGAACAGTTTATTTTTGGAAAGTGGAGAGCCGTAAGATCAAAATGTTTGGGAAGTGTGCTAAAAAAGAGAAGAAGCTTAGCTTCTTAGAGAAGGAGATGAGATATCCATGAAGATGGGATTTTCCGTGAAAGAAGAATGGGAAAAAGTGGTAGAGAGTCCCCTATTCTAATCTTTACAAGTGTTTTGAAAGAACATTCGGTGATAGGACATGCATAATGATATCTTATTGTTTGTAAGGTGATTATAAGGTAAGATTGATGTGATTGGGTCCCCTCCCCCAAAGTTAGCAACAGCCAACAGTGGGATTACATTGGGGTTACTTAAACCAGATTTTTTGATAAGTAGGACAATGAAGAGGAGTAAAGTAAGAGCTCGAGGCTGGTGCCGGAGCAGATGAAGAGAGCTAATTGTTAGCAGTTCTTTGTGTTGCGTCAGACCCTGGGTCTACACTGCCCTATCTATCTCTACAAATACTGATGCATATACCTACAAATATATATATTTATTCAGGGGAGTGGAGATCGTTCAAGCTCCCAGGCCTAGGGTTTGATCTATACCATCCTCTCACTACTCTTTCTACATGAGTTGGTCCTTAAACACCAATCCACATATTTAAGGGTTTGAAAGGTATATGAATAATAATAATTGTATAAAAAATAATAAAAGATCAAATAGACATATTGATCTTTCGACTTAAAGGTTTGAAAGATATATGAATAATAACAAAATTTGTACAAAAAATAACAAAGAATGAAATAGAAACACAAGTCTTTCTATTTAAGGGGGTAAAAGGTATATGAATAATAGCAACAATGGTGTAAAAAATAATAAAGGACCAAATAGTATTATATAAATATCAAAATCATACATTCAATATGTAATTTGATACATGAACTTTAATTTATTACAATTATACACATAAAACTCGAATTGTTATTCATATGTATACATGAAGCGCATTATCCTCCTATTTGTAGATTGAGGAGTGGTTATAAGTAGTTAGACATTATATTAAAATGAATAGATATGATCAAAAACTATAATTAGATTATTCAAAAAAATGAATACATAAATTTATTTTTATATTAGACTAATATGATTGTTCGTGTACGCAATATATCAATGTATAAATGGTGCTAATTTCGGTAATGTTATTAGTGATTTATGAATATTAAACCTAATCAAAATTTCATGAATAAAATTACATAAAATCAAAGTTTTTATATAATTTTAATATTTATTCAAATGGCATATCTTCATAAAAGTTAACAAAAATATACTATTAAACCTAAATTTACACACTAGCTATAGAACTAACTAAACAATAACAACAACAAGAGGGATTTGTTAATTTTTAACTTGGAGATGATAGAGAGAGATAGAGAGCCTGGAAAGCAGAGATTGTGAAAATAGTAGGACTCCCAGCTCCACACTGTCTAAACAAGCATAGCATCAGTCAGCTCAGATTTATTTATATATATATATATGCTGTTGTATTCATTGTTTGTAGCCTTTTACAATGGAAGATCAGTGTATTTGTGTTACTTTTCCAGCAAAGGAAAGTGGCTTAATTAGTCACAAGGCATGCGCCTCACAGTTTTCCTTTGCTAGCCGCTAAACTTTCATCCAACAAAATCATAATAAAAACCTTTTGGGTTTCAAAGAGAATCA
This sequence comes from Gossypioides kirkii, assembly GCA_005610355.1. NCBI lineage: Eukaryota > Viridiplantae > Streptophyta > Magnoliopsida > Malvales > Malvaceae > Gossypioides > Gossypioides kirkii. Next base: position 4,100,326 of record CP032254.1, on the reverse strand, counting down.
AAAACTTTTTTTTTTTTTTTTGTATAAAATCAGGTGTTTTCAATCGTTTTATGGTTTGAGTCTAGCCCTGCTTGGGTAGGGATAGTATTCAGGTAAAGCTTACCCAACAATAATAACTTCAGTAATAAGGTAAGACACAATATTGTACTTTTAAAAGAGAGTGCACGTTTGAACATCAGAGATAATTTTATTGGAAAGAATGATCACAAATTCAAACATAAACAATACTCAAAGAAGTATATATATGTATTTTAATGGGAAATGATTAAATGAAACAATGATTTCATTAGTTTAATGCCACATTAGTATTTTTATCCTGAATTTCAACATTTTCATCTTGAAAAAAATCAAATCCAAATAAAAATCTTGAAATTCAAAATGAAATACTGATGTGATTTTAAATTATTAAAAAGGGATATAATTCTTGTTTCATACAATCTTTCTTCATATTTTAATTACATCAAGGCACGCAACACAATTCTTTTAGTTTCTAAGAGAATAAAAAAACATTTTATTACTGAAATTAGAAGACTAAGAATAATAATCAGAATAAATAAAATAGATTAACTAAAAAATGGTGAGATAATGATAACCTTTTAATTAAATCTTAATCTAATTGACATAATTATTACTATAAAAATTAGAAATGTATGTATTCGAACATAATTAAATAATTTTTCTCTTTGAAAATAAACATTACATCAAAAAATTTAAAAAAAAAAAAAAAAGTGCGTAGCAAAAGCTATGAACCTAAAAACGAAATTCTATTACTTTTTACCATGGCCTCAGGCGAGTAGCCCTTCGTCTCTCTTTTCAAATTTGACTTTTGAGCAAAAAGATCATCGCTCATTTAAGTGTGGGAGTCAGATTCTCAGGCTCACTTCCCTTTCAGCATGCTAATGTATATGTGTATGGTCCTCTTCGAGAATTTCAATTCTCTGTTATTATTAAGTTCTTACATTGGGTTTTGATTATTTTTTTCACCCACTCGTTTTTTCTATAATATCAAATCGTATTAAACCTTTAAGATATTATTTGAAAAATTATTTAATAATCGAATTTAAGTGTAGTTTTTTGTAATTACATATAGTGGTATGTTTGGGTCATCATCTTAATTAATAGATCCTACTAAATTGGTGTAATTGACGTACCTAATTATACTTTTTAATTTTTAAAGAGAGTTAGAATTGGAATAATTACGTGGGTATCGACAGAACAATTTTTATTCTAAAAAAGCAATTTTTCATATCAAGAACATCACCTCAATATAGGATAAAAAAAACAAGATTAAATCGTACTAACATATTGCATACTTCATAATTTCATTTGTAAGTGGAATTAGGATGATCCATATTTTAAAAAGTACATGGAAAAATGAGATATTGATAATATTAATGATACATATTCAGATTCGGATGATAAAGAACTCGATCAGCAGCCAACGGATGATAATAAAAAGCATATGATGATAGGAAATGCAAGAGTAGTTAGATGAAATTGCATATGATGCTTATTTTTCTTGTTATTTTTATTAGTATAGTATTATCGACTACTTGCTTGGATTAACGTATTACATGATGATTTAATTGTAATTTTTATAACTCGTTTAGAAATTTTTTTATAGTACTGATATTTTTAAAAAAAATTAATTACGTAATTGTGTAGTTACAGTTTTTACTACTAAATATGAGATAGAAAATTACGATGTAATTACATGTATCAACCAAAAACGTTTAAAAAACTACAATTTTTTATAATTACAAAAGAATGTAATTTCTATCCTAAAAATTATGCTTTAATCCCATTACTATGTACTGTCTAAACAGACCAATTGTATTTATTCATCTACAAAATTTGAAATTGAAAATTTATTTAATAAAGCTGCTCCTTTCCACTTAACAAAGATGGGCAATTTGAGTACCTCTTTTAATGGCCAAGAAACTTCACAGTTTCTTTTCTTGGTTCCAATTGTACAGGTAGCATTCAATGTGTTGAATATGTATGAGATAACGAAGGCCCCTCCTACATTCGCTTAGCTCAATGAATTTAAATCTTCCTTAATTGTTCAGTCCTTTTTGTATCCCGATGTGAAGGGTAAAAAGAAAAAGGAAATAACTCCATGAGAATGAAACACTATCGAAAAATGAACATTCAAAAGAGAATTGGATGGTGAAATTATACATATCGCTTGCATTCAATAAAACAATGAATTAAACTAAAACATTTTTAAAAATAAATAATCGAACAATGTTATGGAAGAAGCAAAGTAAGGATGTGTAGATTAAACCCTAGAGATGTTTTGGGGAGAAAAGAAGTATCAAAGGGATTCTAGCCAAATAAACAAAGATGAGAAATATAGGAAAGGACAAAGGTTGAAACAGGGGGAGCAAAGTCTGTGACCACTGCCAAATGGGTTTCAACTGACATAAATACGCTTCTGTCTGCATGTAAAACGAGAGAGATTGAGTGGTCATTTCAGCAAAAGTAACCTTTCAGCTCTAAATATAAAAAAATACACATAACGTTAAATTCTGGTAATTTTTTTAACTCTTTTTTATACTTGATATTATAAAAAGCATGTGGCGTTCGATGATTGTGCCATGATGAACTGATGATACATGTTATGGATGGTGATGGTGATGGTGATGGTGATGGAGAGGGGGGGATAGGAATAAGAGAGCCCTTAGGAGGCGGAACCAGGCAGCTGTAGGCGAGTGCCCTATTACTTATTACCCGGGAGGTACGGAGGTGGGTTAGGGTTTTGGGGGGCTGCTTCGGAATTTGAGGCAATAAAAAATATAAATTTAAAAATAAGGATTTTATAAGCAGTAACAGATGATTTATTCGGCGTTTTCACCATTGAAAGCAGCAAATGTGAATGTGTGAATCACTTCTACCAATTAAACTAGTTGCCATAAGCTCATCGGCTTGTTTCTAATATTTTATGTTTGGAATTTGTGATTACTCTATTTTATAATATTGTTTTTAGAATTCAAACTCCATCCTACACTGTCTCTTTCACTTGACCTGATTGTTGAAAATGTGAGTAAACCCAAAGTTGATGTGTTGTAAAGTTGTTCAAAACTTTACTCATATATATAATATTGAAGCAGAATCATTTATTATGGAGCTAAAAAAGAAAAGGGCAATGTCACCCCATGCACACGTCCCTTTCTTGCTCCTCTCCCCCACATATGCCGCCTTAGCCCTCTCACTCACACTGCCTTGGGAATGCCAACCACACATATCATAAATTTATGATATGTTTGATGGATGTATGGATGTATATATATGATAATACTATGCATGTCTGAGTGCACAATACATGTCATGAAAGCCTTTGTGTTTTTGCCGTCTTTATATCTAATAAACCAAGAAAATCATTCATCTTCTCTCTCTATTTCTATCTATCCATCTTTCTTTCTTTTTTTTCCTGTTTCTCTCTCTCACTCTTTTCTCTCACAACTCATAATCAAAAGAAAAGCAGATCCAAGGTGGTGGTTAAGCTGTCACTCTATCAATCAATCAATCCCACCGAGGAGATAGCAATCATCAATCAATTTTAAAAGAGAAAGGAAAGGGGGAATCAAAGAAGATGTCATCCTCTTCTACCTTGTCTTTGGACCACCTCCCTCCCTCCGAGCAGCTCTGTTATGTTCATTGCAACATCTGCGACACTGTCCTTGCGGTATTCTTACCAATCTGCCTTCCCTTCCCTTTCACTTTTCATGGTTTTACCCTTTTGCTTTTACCAATTTCGTCTCACTCACCCACTTAGGGTTAATATCTCTTCCTCCTAATTAGGTCTTTACTTTCTGTGTGTCCCCTTTACTATAAGGATGATGTTTTTCATTATTATATAATAGGTTAGTGTTCCTTGCACAAGTTTATTCAAGACTGTGACGGTTCGATGTGGCCACTGCACCAATCTTTTGCCAGTGAACATGCGTGGGTTGCTTATGCCCTCGGCTAATCAGTTTCATTTGGCTCATAATTTTTTCACTCCTTCCCATAATCTTCTGGTATGATGTTTTAAGCAATTAGAGGACTGTATTGGGTTCTTATTGCTGCTGACAAATTTGACGCCTTTATTATTATTCCAGGAAGAGATCTCAAATCCTTCTCCCAACATTTTGCTGAATCAAGGCAACACCAGTGACATCACCTTACCCACTCGTGGAGTAGCTGATGAGCTTCCAAGGCCTCCTGTTATCAACAGACGTGAGTTTTTAGCACCCTTATATTTTCTATATTGTTGTGTATGAAACTGTTTTTGTCAAACCCACTGTGCATTATTTTTTTTCCAAGATTCCAAATTCTTGCACATCATATGTCTGTTTAGCATACAGTGTGTTTTTACTGTCATAAAGAAGAAAGAAAACATGGAGAGGCAGGAAATGATGATAGCACTTGCAAAAGAAGGCAATGAAAATCAGGCCATTTCCCATTTATTTCCACTGTTTCTTGCAACCCTGGAGCTCATGTCATTTCGCAAGGTGTTAGACAACAAAGCAAAAGAAACCCTTCTTTTTATCACCATATGTTAAGAAAAGAAACCCTTACATTGCCTGCCTGCCATTTCAGCCTTCTGTTTCAATATCAGACCCCCCTGATTTAGACAAGAAAAAAATATATATCATTTCACTATAATTTGACAGTCCAGAAGGAAAAAAAGGTTTCTTTAATAGTTGCCAACCTGCCCACATTCCCTTATATCACCATGACCCAGAAAACCAAAATCATGACATCATAGCCTGGCACTGCTAAATTTCTTTTTCATCTTGAAAACCTTGTTCCCTTGTTATAATTGGTAACAAAAGGTAGCCCTAAGTTTTGAAGTTACGGAAACGTCACTTGACAGTTTGGGCACCCTTTCTTTCATCCCCCGGAAATGTAGATAGGCATAGCATAGAAATTGAATCTTATTAAAAACAAAAATTGACAGTCGAGAGAAAAATTTCCAGTAAAAGTCAGGATATGATTTTTGATATTTGTGTTTGTCCATGTTTTAGCTCCGGAGAAACGACAGAGAGTCCCCTCAGCGTACAACCGATTCATCAAGTAAGCAATCATTTACTACGGCAATTTCTTTTTTATGTCAAATGTATTTTTCCATGAACACATGCATGTGCATATCTTTTTTGCTGAATGGGAAATGAATCCGTGGTGAAGGGACGAGATCCAACGCATCAAGGCAGGAAACCCTGATATAACTCACAGAGAAGCCTTCAGTGCAGCTGCAAAGAATGTAAGATCCAAGACCCCAGACTAATATGATTTTTTGCTTCCATTACCAAATTAAGCTAGGGTTTTGTTATTAGGCAGTGAAAAACAACAGTTAGGGTTTCATTTAATTTCTCATCTTTTTTTCTTTTGGAGGTTCTCTATTCTCCTACACAGTCTTTTGATGGGATCCTTTGTCTGATCCTATTTTGTTTTGGTTTTGACAGTGGGCTCACTTCCCACATATTCACTTTGGCCTCATGCCTGATCAGCCTGCCAAGAGGACTAACGTGCGCCAGCAAGTCACTTTTCCACCTCTTTCTTCTCACTCTCACCACCAAAACAATTATATAACGACCTAATTTACTAATCGAAGTTCTATACATTTCCCTCTAGGAAGGCGAGGACGTTCTCTTGAAAGATGGGTTTTTTGCTTCAGCTAACGTCGGCGTCACTCCTTACTAATCAGTGAGCTAAGCCATGGAGGCTTCCATTCATTGTCTTTTTCTCCATGTTTCCACCATTAAGTCTCTCTCGCTTACTCTTCTTCTTCTTCTTCTTCTTCTTCTTCTTCTTCTTCTTCTTCTTCTTCTTCTTCTTTTCTTTCTCTCAGTGCAGCAATTAGGCAAAGCTTGTGATTAGCAGTTGATGGAGAGCTAAGAACTGAGAAAAACTCGCTGCTCAAGTTTGGCTACTCTGTTTTTGTTGTTGTTATTAATTATTATAACCCATTGGCTACTGCTGGACCGGTTTTCATATTTTAATGGTTGGATATGAAGCTAGTAATATTTAAGAATGCATGTACTTTTAGTCTTAGATAATATCCTGTGTCTACCCTCTCCTTGGACTTGAAAAACTATAACTTGCTCCTTTAATCAGCTACTATTAGTTTAAGCTCTATTATCTCTTTCATAATTTTTGATTTATCATTTCATCACTCTCCAAAGGTTTGGGTGTAGTTCGAGCTCGCAAATGGGGGCTCGGATCCGGCTTACTTGGGTTTCAGATTTTTTCGGGTTTGAATTGGCTCAGGCTCGAAGCTATTACGAGCTTGGATTTTCTTGAGCTCTGACGGATTCAATTAATATTGAAATTTATAAGTTATAAATATTTTAATAAAATATAATAATTTATTTAACTTTTATACGATGACAACACAATTGAAATTTATCTTATAAAAAGCATAAATTATATACATTTAATAAAGTTATTTTATATAAAATAATTAAAGTGATTAATATACGTAAATTTGATTATTCTATGGTATTATATAAATTAATGAAAATATCTTTTTTTATTTTATTGATAATTATATAACTTTTTATCTTTCGTATTAAATTCATAACCCTAATATTCATATTCTAAAATATTATTTTAAAACTCAAATATATATTACTAATCCCAAACTCAAATAATATATTTATTATTATCTAAAGTCAAAATAAACTAATTACAGCCAAATCTTAAGTCCAAAATTAAAAGAAATTATACCCCATATATAAATACAAATTTTAAAAGTTAAAGTCCATTTCAAAATTTAATTTAAAAAATAATAGTTTATTAAGATATTAAAATTTTAATAGCATTTTATGTATTGTTTGTAATAATTATAAACATGTATTTTAATATACTAAATTACACATAACTATTGACGTCATATCTTTTATTATAATCTATAATATAATGATATTAATACTTATAACATATAGTATTCCATTAATACTATATCAAATACTATAATAATAGAGTAATGCATAATATATTAATTATCATCATAAATTATTGTTTATTATACTTGTTGAAATATGCTCTAAGTCCCTATACTTTTCTTATATTTGAAAGTTAACCCTCTTACTATATCATATCATATCATATCATATAGTGTATAATATATTAATAGTTTATATATATATATGCATCAACGATTAAACATTAAAATATCATGTAATAATATATTTTTTTATTATGATCTATAATATAATAATACCTATATATAATAGTAGTACATTAATTGTATATTAATTATTATATATTATTGTTTATTATTATGCTGGTTGAAATATGTTTTAAGCCCCTATATTTTTCATATATGTGAAAGCCTTCCTACTATATTATATAATGCTATATCATATCATATATTAATAGTTATATATATGCATAAATGATTAAACATTATAATATCATGTAATACTCTATCCTTTATTATAATTTATAATATAATATAGTTATATATAATAGTAGTACATTATATATTACTTATTATATGTTATTATTTATTATTATACTAGTTGAAAAGTGCTCAGAGTCTTTATACTTTTCATACATTTAAAGTTAGTCCTCCTACTATGTTATATAATGTTATATCATATCACATCATATATTAATAGTTTATATATACATGCATCGATGATTAAACATTATAATATCATGTGATACAACTAATCTAGTATATCGATTTAAAATCAAGTTAGGTAATCAATTTTGATTTTGATAATAGTTATATAATATATTATTATATTATTATTAAAGTTTAATTTTATAGATTTTAATAATTATTAATTATATATATTTATTATAAATATATAATTATAGTATTAAAATATTTTATATTAAATTAATGTTTTCAAAATTTTATTTCACTTTATAATTTAACATAAAAATATTATTAATTATTTTTCTTATTAATAAAATTTTAATATAAATATACAATGCTTATGAATACATTTTCAAAAAAAATAAAAATAAAGAATTATCATTTATTTATATTTTAAGTAATATCATAAAATTATATTAATTATTAATGTCTATTATGGTTGTTCAGTTATAAAGTCGGGCTTTGAATCAGATTTATCTTAGACTCAAGTCAGATCATTTTCGAGCTTTCTTGAACTCGAGTTCTGTCGAACTCGAGCTTTTTCGAGCTTAGATCTATTATGAATTTGAACTTTTTCAAATTTATATCGTTACGGACTTTTAGAATTGAACCTATTTTATCAGTTCTAGGTGTAGTTAATTATAATTATATATATGTCGCATGTTTGAATAATAATTATAGTTAGTGATTATACTAAATTGAGTATAATTGCAGTATTTCAATTGCTTGTTTCAGTTCTCATTCGATTAAGGAATTATGTATAATAATTAGACATGATTAATTTCAATTTTTTTTATTATATAGTTGTATAATTATAATTTTTTATTATTTAACCGGACATATTGACAGTGAGACACGATTAAGTAATTAGAATTTAAATGTAATTACTACCTATTAAATAACCTTTCCTTGAATGACTCTATTGCTATAGCTAGAATTCAAGCACTAAAATAGTAACTTGAGAGTTTGCATGTGCTAATCAACCACATCATTTCTTTAATTAAAATTCAGACCATACTTGAAATTGTAAATTTCCTAACCATTAAGCTAATACACGAGTTCAAGTGTACCGGTTTTAATTTGTGAGTTTGCACGTCCATCAGTCCATTCTATTTCTCCGCAGTACTTTGGTACAATTATTGGCTTTATAATTCAGAAAGAGGAAATGAAATATTGTAGTTCTTTAATGTCGGTAGAACAAGTGAAGTCATTATCACCAGAAACTAATTATCTAATATCGTATAGGTTTGACTTTATTCCGACTCTGAATTTAGTCAACGTTTAATGTAACTATTAGAGGTGAATTCAGTGCTCGATTCATTGATTAAAAGTGCTTACTCTTATATCCAGAAGCGAAGTTAAAAAACTTTTCGAGAAGGAATCGAAATTAAATTGTATATTTTTACGAGCAAAAGTAAAATTTCACTATTTTAATAGTCTATATCTTTATAATATTTAAAGGATTAAATCAATTTTTTCTCATTTTTAAAGAGATTAAAGTGTAATTTTACCATATACTAATTTAAAATTTTTTAAATTATAAAAAAACTAAAGATAAAAAATTATATTTTAGGAGGCCAAAGCCCTGCCAATCCCCTTGACTCCGCCTCTACTCATACCAATATTATAGGTTCGAGTTGTAGGAATTGCCTGCGGAGAGCAATGGTTTGCCCTTAGTGGTGTAAATTGTACCCAAAAAATTTGACTACTAAAGGTAAAGCAAAAAAGTTTATATAGTGAGGGTTGGATTTAAATTGTGCAATCTTGGGGGCCAAAACATAAATTTTACCATTTTATTGATTGTAACTTTACAAATTTTAAAAACTTAAAAAGACAATTTTAACAAATTAAAAAAGGCAAAGACTCTTGCTTGACCGTTGGTCATTGGTGCCTGCGCTGGTGGCTACCGAATACAAAAGGGTCTCAGAAAAAAAAGAAAAAGAAAAAGGACAACATGAAATATACATACATAGAAACGGACAAATTTATAAAGAATTGATTTAAAGATAAAAATGAAACTTTAATGAAATTAAAATTTATAGTGTTTTGAGTTTGGTTACACTATTTTAGATTTTACATGATTTGAAACATACAAATATTTTTATATTAATATTTCGGACTCGAAAAATAACTTGAATTAATCATTTTTTATATAACTCATTCTTTAATAAATATATATATATATATATGGAGTTTTTTTTTTAAATTTGATGATTAAAATTAAATTACTATCGTATATTTAATTTAAGGTAAGCTGTTGTTATCATATCAATTATGATACTTAATGCTGCATAACTTGCAACAGTCTACAGTTATTTGTTGTGAAGAGCTGGTTTATGCCAAAAACTATTTAACATATATAAGTACAGCTCGCATTATCTATTCACCCAAAAACAATCCATAATGATATATATATATATATATATATATATATATATGTACAATATGCGTGCAGGGGAAGGACTTGGAGATAGAAACGAAAGAAAAAAGGGCAAAAGTAAGCAAAACAGAAGGAGATTGAAGGCAGCCATGACGAAGAGGCTGCTCTGAGGAAGAAGAACATACTACATGACTCAAAAGCAAAGGAAGAAGAAGACTGAAGATTGACGACGTGGGGCATTGGGTATGATTTCTTTCTTTTCACACTTCATGTTTACATATACATATGCAAATGCAAGTAGTATTTGGTTGTTTGCAAATAGTTGGTAATTATGTTGATATTATAATGGGCTGTGTTTATTATTCATCGTTAATTGCAAGTTTTCAGAAATCATATACAAAGTAATTTTATCGAATCATGACACAACTTTGCCTTTGCATTTTGTTTATTAATTCAAATAGATGTTCCACATCATGAATTCTTTTATCATGCTTTTATATGTTATTAATGCATCAAATATCGATCTATATTGCTATATTCAAGAGGTTTATTGAATTTATGTCACCCTTCAATATGATTTCAATTCTGTCTTTTATAAAATAATAAACACTTGGTGAATATTTTTATTATTTCAGATGACGTGAAATCTAGAAACATAATTTTTAATGTTTTATCATTTAAACTAAAGTTACATTTAATCTTTAAATCAACTCGACTGTACTTTAATTAATGTAGCAAATCCTGAATATGTTTTCTTTTGATTTATAAACCAAAAAAAAAAATGTTTGAGGCCCAGAGAATGATAATTTGATTAGGCTTTTTAGGTTTAACATCCAACTACGAGTGACCCATTAACTTGGTGGACTGTGATGTCAGTTGTTCAAAAACACAATACTAGATATGTTGAGTTTCAACTTTGTTCAAAAACTATAAACATGTAATATTTGAAATTCAGTTTTAGCATAAACGTAAGAAACCATGAATAAAACATAAAAAGTATGACTGTTTGGGTTCCATATAAAAAAAAACAAATTAGCAATCCAAAGAGGATCATCCAATACTGGGGAACACAATCATACTAACAAACAGTGTGGGTGGTGTGAAATATTCATGATTGTACTTATGTTTGCAGGCCCATCCATGGTTATTCCATAAAAGACTTGAAGGAATTCATAACTGAGTGGTGCGATAAATGTATGGTATCCAGTAAAATAAAGTTCCAAAAGATGTCTATGATATGAAACCTGCAAAAAAGACTGTAAGGGGGTGTAAAAGGGATAAATATTTCCATCAGAGTTATTATTTCATCCAGAAAAAGAAATCTTGTGGGGTCAGCTTAAATTTTGATTGAATAGCATAAACAGAAAAAGAAATGAACATTTTTGTCCATGGAAAGAGTCAGCTGAAAACACATTATAAGGCTGTATGGTTGACAAAAGTGGAAGTTGTTTACAGCCTAAGATGCAGGGATCCAAGGAAGAAAATGAACCCAAATTTTGGCATTTATGGTTCTGAAAACTGAATAAAAAGTAAATATTGAAACAATGCATAGGATTCGGTCCTTATGAGGAAGAGGAGTTTCCCCCCACAGTCTTAAGACATGATGAAAACAGTGTGCATGCTGTAAATGGAGAAGAGGGTATGGAAAGTGAAGTCCACCATCGCCACCCCAATCTCAAAGTCTACTGAGTAAAGAAAAGAGAGATTTGGTTTGAAGCTGCTTCTTCCCACTTGCCATACAAAAAGCAGAAATGAAATGCGTGAAATAATTCAGCCTTTTCATTTCCAACATCACCCCCTGTAGTTCACTACTTCCCATTTTCAGCTTTTCATAAAGCATCCACTCTAAATTGGATGTCACTAACTGCAGCTTATGAAAAGAAAACTCAAATTCTAACACACTAGAAGGACTAAAACTATAATTGATTTTTTTATGGAGCAGAGAATATCCAAATTTTGAACTTAAGTCTAGGTCACAGTTACTTGTTTTAATCAAGACAAAATTGTTTGATACAACATTGACTGTAAACCCTCAATTATATTAGTGTTTTCTTGGTTTAGGGAGAGCCCGATTGCCAAGGGGAAATGGGTGGCAGTACTTATGGATTACACCTGGCTGAGCTACTCCGAAAGTTTGCTCAAAATTTAAGAGGGTTGGATAAAAAAAATCAGGTTTGAAAAATAGATTTTAGTAAAAAATTAGGTTTATTTAAAATATGAGTTGGATTTGGAGTTAGAAGATTTGAAACTTGAGCTTGGTCGACCCGTATTTTTAAATTTGTAATATTTTATATTGTATTATTTTTATATATAATGTAATTTATAATACATAAAAATTAAATTTATAGTAATATATAATACTAATATAATGTAAACATTAAAAAAAATTAAAATGATTATATAAAACTTTCATAAATAAAAAAAATAAAACTATTAAATATAAAATTAAAAAAAATATAAATATATTTTTAAACTTTTTTTTTAAATAATATGAAAAGACTTAAAATATATTTCAATTAACTATTTACACTTTTAGATTCGTATTACAAACTGAGTCAAGCTTAAACTTGAGCAAGCATGAAGCATATTAATATTATGATTATGTCCGTCCCAAACTCATTCATGAATAACTGGATCCGCTGTAAAAGACATAACGATTGCTTTTATGACAAAATAATTAACTGATGAAAACTATGAGTGTCTCGTCTGGTATGGAACAGCTTTTGGTGTGAAGTTGTATCGGTGAAAATAAAAGTCTGATCCATACATGCATTGATTACAGGTGTCTTGGGAGCCAAACCAAGCCTGCTTTCCCATTCCCAAATCAATCGGTAGAAAGAAAAACACAATGCCAAGACTTGTGTATGATTTGATGCTTCAATTTTTACAGAAAATTGTTATCTTCCCAAGACTTGTTACCTTCTTCTTCTACCACAGATGGGCCAAAAAAGGGGACCAGCACTTATCTTTTTCCGTCTTCTCAAACTTGATTGTGTCACCCTCAAGTTTTAAGCCTGAGTAACTACTTTCAACTACTACACCGGTCGGTCATTATTTTTTTTCTCAATAAAAAAGGCCCATCAAATGTACAAAATCTTAATGCAATTTAGACACGAAGTTAAATTGTATTGAAATTTGATGAATTGTCATCAGTACATAAATAATAGGTATTGAAAGAATGAAATCCCCACTAAACATTAAACAAGGAACCCCGGGAGCATTATCAACTTTGTGGAACCAAAAAGAAAAAAATACATGTCAAAATCACCCAAGATTCATATCAACAAGGCTAACACTTACACACCTAAATTAAGACACAGCCCCAAACCTTACGTGGGAAGCAGCCAGGATCTAATGAGCACCCGACACCGACACCCCCAAAGGAAAAACACCTAGTGGAAAAGTAGTGCAGAGGCAACCATTTGCACCGCGAAGAACAGTTTCAAGCTACTGGTTGTGATTGATGTTGCAAAAGAGATATCCTGTGGCCTGAAAAAGAAACCAAGCAGAGTTAGAACTAGCCATGATTAGTTTTTACGGCCATCTTTCGAAGATAACCATTCACATAAGAACTACTCTTTTGCATACTTCTGCCTTTTGCTGAGGGCACCACAATAGAGGACATTGTCCGGCATAGGCAATTCCGTTTTGTTCGTAACCTCTGGATTCACGACCCTGATGTATGTTTCTTGGCCAAGATACCATGAGTCTAGGTTTTCTGTCCTAAGGTTCCAGACTCCAACATTGTCAAGCGATATCAAGATTACTGTCCATGCCCCGGGATAAACCTACATGACAGACAAGTCACATATCTTCTGAGTAAGCAGCATTGTTGGTGGCAAGTCCAAGACTACTTATATGTGCCTACCTGTGTTGTGGAGCGGGCAATGCCATCCCACTTGTTATATGTTCCCCTGCTATTTTCTGACCACTCACCATAATCCATTCTGCAACAATTTAATTGAAGAGTTAGTGTTAAAATCATTCTGCACGTTTATACATGATTTGCAGAGGAAACGAATTCCTACCCGACAACAAAAAATGCATATCCGCTCAGGTGATAGGTCTGCACCTTGGTGTCATTGTTCTGTAGGATGACTTCCATAAATCCCCTAAATGTTCCATTGATTACCGATGTCTCCATTTTAGGTGGCCCTGTAAGTGGTCTACTTGGAAAATCAAGCTTATATACTCCCTTAACCTTGAACTGGTCAGCAAGACGGATAGGTGTAGCAGGATTGACAAACGATATCCCGCTGAGAGTTGTTCGTCTTTTCCCATCAATAGTTACCGGTGGCTTGTTTTTCAGCACAAAAATTTCAGTCACATTGATTGAACCATATCTAAATGATCCCTGTGGGTTAGGGCGAGCACCACTGGCAGATACATTCCATCTGCATGATTCAAGCACAGAAAGTAAGAAGGCATATAGTATAACCAACTAAAGTATTTCAGATAATTCCTTTCAACATTTGAAGCTAACCAACAACTGAAATAATACTAAATGTGATATTTCAGTAAGAAGGCATATCACACGGTTTGAAGTCTCAATGACTGTTACCATGGTGAGAGTTAATGTACTTGTGACCTTGAACCACAATGAAAACCAACCTGATAGATCTTGCTTGGTTCATTGAAAAGGTTTTGTCATATTCATCTTGCGGAGGATCAGGGAGGGGACCAGCTGCCTTTCCTTTGGAATTAGAATAACGCAAAATGGCAACCCCGGTAACACGTTTCCACTGCGATTCATTCACAAACCTTGCGCTTGCTACAATGTAGTAATCGCTACTCGCATTCTGATCTGTGGTTAGCAGAAAAGAATACGACTGCCCTACGTGTATGTCTAAGCTAGTGTAATTTTGCTGCACCGTATATGATCCCTCGGTTTCCGCAAGAAGCAAATTATGGCTCTGAATCCTGAAATTCAAGGAGGTTGATATTCCCACATTGTGCACACGAAGGCGGTAAGTTTTCCCTGCCCAACATTATAATTAATGTTATAAGGAGCTTGAAAAACTCACCGTAAGCATACAAGTAACAACTAATTCATGTTAGTTACATGTATATGTATTTAACTGCCATTTCACTTCAGAATTAATTCCATTTTTCCGTCACTAAAAAAATCTATAATTACACAAGCAGTTGAACTCATATATTTAGAAATGAGTAGCAATTAGCAAATCATAAGCAAACAATGCCTTGCATTGCATGAATATTCACCTGGATGGACGTCAATCGTTTCATAATCAATGCCATCAGGTACAAGAGTGTCATTATATCGGTAAGGGCCTTTGCCGTTTATAAGAACTCCATCCGGCATCCCAAGATCTTTTCCAGCATCAAGTGCCTTTCTCAAAGCCTAGAATCAAAAGGAAGGTTTCATCATTGAACACATTATATATCCTACCCTGAAAAGTAAAACATGGCCATAAATCCAGTAACTCAACAAAGTTCTAACCGTGTGGTTGCGTGTGTACCAATCACCAATCAAAATTGTAATGTCTCCATCAGGGGAGTCAAAAGGAATAGGGATAATATCTCTATTGTTTATGATAAAGCCGCCAAAACCACCAGCTGCCCGCTGGAAGTGCAGTGATGGGAAGTAGAAGAAACTCCCAATTTGGTCCTTAACTTGAAACTGGTAAGTCCAGTTCCACTTTGGAGGTATAGGACAGTTAGTGCCTGGTAACCCATCTTGCCATGAACTACGCCTCTGTTGAATCCCAGACCTGAAAGCCAAACAGTCAGTCACTCTATCTGTGTTTGCACTTTGGTTTTACTTTACATTAAGATTATGGCAAAGTAAAGATCCCACCAATGTAGGAGTAAACTTTCGTCCAATTTATTTCGAACATTGATGACGACGTTGTTGTTAGTAGTTGAATTGATAGTTGGGCCAGGAAACTTGTTATTTATAGCAATAACCTACAAAGTAATGCAGATACAGAAACCATTATAGAACTCAAACAGCTCAAACAATATTACTCCAAAGCTCACTTAAATCCCAAACACTGAGCAAGTAAAAAAGAGCTACATTTTATTGTAGATCTGAAGTTAAAAATTGAAACTTTAAGCAATATAAAAGCAACCAATTTCCGAGTCATGAAAGTCCAGCAGAACCACATGAAAAAAAAAAAAAAAGTAGAGAAAATAGTTGCAAGATGAAGTTGATAGTAGCAATAAATGTACAAACAAAAGAAAGAGAAGTAATAAAAAGAGCATACCTGTTGAGGAACACCCAAAGGAGAAGCAGTGATGTAAGAAACCTCAAAATCATAGAAGACAAACGGATCTGCAGCAAAACAGGAGCTCGAAAGCAGAGCAATGTGGATAAGAAACAGACCCAAGAACTTACTCAAAGCCATATTTCAAAGAAAAAAAGAACCTTTTGGGTTTGTATGACAAAATTTTTAGAGAGAAAACTCAGCTATAACTTTACTGAGCTTTACATGATCTGATAGGCAAAAGATAGAGAAGAAGAAGAAACCAGGTCAAGATTCTCTAAAGATAGAAACTTTGACGCAAGAGAAAAAATAGAAACGGCTATAAGATGCTAGTTTAGTAGGGAAAAGAACAACAGTATGAAGGATTATGATGAAAAAGTGGAAGGCCAAAACATATTGTCGGTCACCAGTCATCGGTCATCGTTGATAAGAGGGGGAGAGAGAGAGAAAAAAGCGTAGAGTTTTGCTGTATGGAGAGAGAAAGAGAGGGTGACAGACAGTTGCCAGTTCACAAATACACAAAAAGTGAGCAATGTATGGGAGGAGAGGGGTTTGGTATTGTACAAAGCATCATGCTCAACACCATGGGGGTAGAATTGTAACGTTAGGATCCTGTGAAAGCGCCCACATGATTGCCAGCACATGATCTCGCATGTGGACCCCCGCCCCCGGGCCATGAAATCAAATGCAGCAGCTGCGGCTAAGCTACCGTCTCTAATTTTAGGTTTATACTTGTAGTAATATTTTAATTTCATGCATTGCCTCATGTTCTTATCATTTAACAGTTACTCCTCGAGATGCCAAATACTGAGAAGAAGAGTTGGTTACTAAGACAGTGTGACTGACAGTTGACTGTTGTTGTTTTCTCTTTTACCAATTGGATTAATCTATACATTTTCATAAAGCATGATTAAAATAGGTATTAATTCCATAATAAAATCCTTATATTCAGAGACAATTTACCCAAGTAAAATTCAATAGTTGCTGCTGTTTTTTTTTTTTTTTTAAATATAGAAGGATCTTCTTTTAGATTATGATTTAAGAAGATGACAATGGGACTTTTTGGTCGTTTCTTGTATCCATTCTACATCATAGATATTGTCAGGGTTTTGCATGCAAAGGGCTAAATTTTCATTGTCATTTCTTCAACTAACTCCAAAAAAGTAATAATAATAAATTTGTTTGTCATTATTTAGGGAAAATTACAAATGTAGAGGAAAATTGCAATATCATAGATTATTGCTTTTATGGACAAAGTTGGGGCTGAATTTGCAAAATTTGCCCAAATTATTTGTATAATAATATGACGGACGAAAATCAAAATTTTAAGTCTTTTGCGAGGATTTTTTTTTTTTTTTAGAAAATGAAGTGGGTGCTTAGAAAAAATTAGGAAATGCCAGCTTTTATGACAAGTACTCCGGAGCCGTAGAAATATACAATTAATTTATTAGGGAAAATAGAAAAGTGATATATAGAAATATAAAATTAGTGATTGGTGGGTTCTGAATAACTTGTTTGTAAATAAAATACTACAATTATAAAAAAATAAAAAATAAAA
Organism: Gossypioides kirkii; assembly: GCA_005610355.1. Lineage (NCBI taxonomy): Eukaryota > Viridiplantae > Streptophyta > Magnoliopsida > Malvales > Malvaceae > Gossypioides > Gossypioides kirkii. The sequence continues at coordinate 4,082,564 of CP032254.1, read as the reverse complement.
ATCAAAGGGACAAGAAAGTTGTTATGGTTGGAGTACTGTTGAGGTTCCTAACATCATATAATCAAAATTGAAGAAAAAGAAAAAGAAAAGGTTTGGGTGTCCGATTGATTTATTTATTGGTAGGGAGATGTAAGGAAGAGGTCTCGTGGTGGCAAAGCAAGCTTCCATAATTCCAGCAGCGATTGCCTCCACCATCATTAATTTTACTCATTTCTTTTTCTTCTTTGTCAACCAAAATGGACCCACCATCCACGACGTTTTCAACATTCAACGCTATGATTTCCTTAATAATTTAATATTATTCTAAAAATAATAATAATAATAATAATAATAATAATAATAATTTAATCTGGATTTATTTATATAAATAAAGCAATCTGCATCAGAGTGGATGATTTGTTTTTCTTTTTAAATCTTTTAAAGTTACAATAAAACTTTTCTTGGAGAAAACATTTTAATTTGATTAAGTTTTCATTTTTTTTATTTTTTTAACTTCGATTTTGTGTTATCTCCATATATTTGTTTTTCATGATCTTATAAAAAGAGGGCGGTAGGAATATAGTCAACATGTAAGTTTTGTAAGAAAACAAAGTTACTGTTCTCACAATTTGGCTGTTTTTTTTATTATTTTATTTCTTAAATTTAGATTTTGTTAAAATGTAATCACATTACTTTCATTATCATCTCATTACTTTAAATTTGAAATTTTAAGTATATATAATTCTTATTAAAATATACTTTTAATCCTTGTATAGAATTTGAGTTTGTTTTTATAGTTTAAATTTTAAAAATCAAATCGTTGTACTTTTTAATTTAAAGTTTTTAACCCAATCATTATTTTTAATGATAATTTCTGTCAAAATTTATTAATTTAACATATTTATCTTCTTTAAATCATATATCACAAGGTATAACGATAACTTAATCAAAGTTTCAAGTTAATTAAATTTGACTAAAATACTTACAATTTTAATGTCTAGAATGAGATTTTAAATAAAAAAAAATAAGACTTAAATATTAAAAATTTTAAGTATAGGGATTAAATTTTAAAAAAAATTGTCAAAGTACAAGGACTAACCAAATATTTTAACTTAATATCTTTATAATTATATATATATATATATATATATTGTATTTTTTAGATTACATCATGAGTTTTGAAATCAAATTGGTGGTTGACCCAATCATATCATTATTCTGGATCCGACTGATGGTTTTATATTAATTTTATAATTAAAAGTTAAACAAGAGTTTGATGCATCTTCTCCTCACAACAGTCAGATAAGAAAATAAGTATCAGTTCACTAGAGTTGAAAGGAAAAGATTGCTCCCTATCAATAATAGAAGTAGACATGTTTTTCTATTCACTTCTTCTTTGTTTTCTTCACGAGCTTAGTTTGCATTTGATGCTACTTCAATGGCTTCTCTGAGAAAATTCAATTGTGGCTGGTATTAAGCAAACAACGAACAAATTCAAGTCCATCTCAAAATGTCCGAAGTTCAGCTTCTAACACTTGGGATGATCCTGAATGATTGCTCTGCTCCCGCTCGTCCGAATTACCCATAGATGATCAATCTGCTTTGAGTTTTATAGAACCCGTTCTTGGTCTCTCCCCCGAATTGGTGCTAACGGGACTATCCTTGGCGGTGCAGAGAGGGCATAAAAGCCAGACTTCCCAGTTAGCATTGGATTCATTCAGGTTTTGAGAGCCATTTCTCATTGACTTAAAAGGTGCTCAACAACCACTAATCTTCCAGGGGAATGAGTACCTGCTATAAATGGACCCTGAATAACGCCATGGGCTGGATCTCCCACCTAAATGGCTCGTAATTCTCAGCCCAATCAAGGCTCCACATACTTGGAGGCTAGGCTTCCATGACATGTATGTGTGGTCACCCTACACAAATCGTACATATATTTAGACCTGTTCGTGCTTCTTCTTCTTTTAATGTTATTTCATATTTTATACCTAATTTATTTTTTTTTACCTTGTTTGCTCCATGATCAAATTTGTTAAGACAGATTGCAAATATATCTTTTAATATAGACTTTGGTGACTCCCTGCTCTACTAAAGGGGTTCTTGCTTCTCTGAAGGACTCGATTTCTAATAAAATTTTATTGGCCTAGTAAAAAGCCAAAAAGAAAAACTAGTACAAAAAAACAAGACACTTCATTTGCCTTTGAATAACAGGAGGTACAATAATTAATCAATGGTGACTTTTGGATTAACTTCTATTGGGACTCCTTATCGTTTGGATAAGGTCGAATGAAAGCAGAGTTCATTTGCCAGATCCTAAGTGAGGCACTGACACTGGCCTCAGTAGCATTGTTGAATAAGAACAGCTTAGCAGCTCCATAGATTGCTTTTGTCGGATAAACCCGAGATGTGATGACTGTCCTTCCACCTTGAGCAAAGCTTTCAATGATCGAATGATCCACCTGCAAACCAAAATACCATTTTCATGTTTTATTGATTATTCTCATAGATAGTGATGCAACTTATACATGTAGCAGTAGGAGAGCATGGAACCGAATTTAAACTCACCAAGACTCTGAGGGATAATTTTTCGCCCTCCAGTACTGGGACCAAGTTCCCATAAATTTGTTTATTAACATCAGATGCCACAGATGATCTGAAAAAATACAACATGGTAAGTCCAAGGTCGAGATATCTGGTAAGTGAAGAACAGCTTTGGGTTTATGCATACCGAGATTGATCATTGCAGAAGAAAGTCTTGAGTTTGCCATCCGATCCTTTGGAGATGTAGAAGTATACAGGTGTCTGTTCACTGAGGCTATCATCCGCAAGCACCAACAGACCAAATGGTCCCAATGCCCCACGTTCTACAGTTCCACCACTGCTGCTGCAGCTGAATGTTGCATTGGACCCTGTTGTTTTCTCTAAAGCCTCTTTATCTATCTCAAACTCCGCTATGATATCCAACTGTAACATGACCAGAATCTTCTTGTCAACTAACAGGATCTCGGTCGAGAAAGTATCGGTGATACACATAAATACATGACAAAAAGACGAACCTGTGTGGCTGGACCAACATCTAGAGGAACAACTGATCCGGCCTGGACTTTCACCTGGTTAAATTCGTAGCTCTTCAACCTCAAACTTTCTATTTCTTCCACTGGCCATTGAAGCAAATGAGTACCAGTCTTCTTGTCAAACAAAATCGTCCTCGGGATGCTCTAAGACAGCACAAGAGAAACAAGTTAAACACGGTTAAAGGAACTGAAGAAATGTGGCTTTTTAGTTAATGCTTATGGTGGATACCTGAACAGATGCCCATCCTTTCTGCATATCAGCAGCTTCGCTATCGGATTCTCCGATCCAACCCCACAAAACTCTTCTGTTTTTGTTCTGATCGTAGAAAGTCTTGGCAGCATAGTATATACCATAATCATACCTTAGTCCAATGCCAACATCAATCTTAGGTTCATCAGGAATCCATGTACCATTCTTCTCATGATAAGTCCCAATAGAATAGTAATCATGTCTGTCATCATCCAAGCTTGCCTTCACCACATGCTTCACATTCGGTCCATTAACTGAAGTGTCCAAGCCATTTTCCTCCGTTTTCGAAACAGGGAAGAAGTCCACACACTCCCACATGCCAGTTCCGCGCACAGCATGAAGTACCCCATCTAACAACTCATAGTTTATGAAGTCCTCAGTATCATACACCAAAGCTATGCCGGTTTTATTGATCTTGGACCCTATGGTAATGCGCCATTTCCCTTCGGAGGTCAACCAGGCGGTGGTAGGGTCGCGGAAATCCTTGTTAAGGATGCCCGGGGGAGGAACTAAAACAGGGTTCCCAGAATACTTGACCCAATTGATAAGAAGAGGGTCAGAGTGGTCAGCAGGATAAGCAAGGTTTTGAACTTGAACATTCTCGGTGGTGGATCCTGTATATAGCATAACAACTTTGCCGTCAGGGAGGATCGTGGCGGAACCGGTCCAGACGCCATTTTTATCATACCACTGGTCAGCAACCATTGCCAGTGGGAGGTGAAGCCAATGGATCAAGTCCTTGGATACCGCATGACCCCAAACTATGTCACCCCACACAGCAGCATGGGGATTGTACTGGTAGAAGAAATGATACCATCCCTTGTAGAACAATGGACCTGTAACGATTAACGGCCCAAATTTCAGACAATCATAAACAAAACATGTCGTTTAAAAAAAAATTCTGACATTTTTTATGGAACAGATTGCCATGAAATTACTCCAAATACATGAATCTTAGTTGTCAAAAGCCAATTATGCCTATGCTGTAATATGTGGACAAGCAATCTCGGTTTTCTGCCCTGCCAATTATGCCTATCGAGTTTTTACGAACATTCAAGTTCTTACTTTTCTATCATTTTAATAGCAACTTTTAAGCCAGTCAGTCACGTGCACTTTTTTTATTTTTTTTAAAAAAAAAGAGCTATAATTGAACAGTTAATCATGTGCACGTTACAGATTTACAGCCCAAGTTCATAATGATAGAAATTTTAGGTTGGATTTGAAAAATGAATGAAAGAAAATACCAAAACAATCAATTTTCCTCATTTCATGAGCTGTCTACAGTAAAAAAGGGAGAAAATCATGTATAATTTAATTTAATGAATGTTATATTTTAAAAATAATTGAATAAAATTTCAATGATATGTATTTCATAATAGTGTAAGGTTAAATAATAATGAATGTAGTAGATGAAAAAAAAAATAGAAATGGTGGGCTCCAACTTTTCACAAACTAGGAATTATTGAGTATATTATGGAATCTAATGCTAATTCGGGAATATTTAATTTTCAATTAGGTGTCTATTCCATCAGATACTGCAGCTAATCAAGAGGGGCAAAAAGTTGTTTTGTGGATAGCGTCTGGCCCCCCAAAAGGCCTCTTCTTTTTTAACCTCAAAAAAAGCAAGACATCGTAAAGGTTTCACATTTACACAAGCTTGGGTATAAAAATTATACACGGCCTTACCATTAGGATCTGAAGCAGAACGAACCAGATTCCCATGTCAGAGCAACAACGTATGAACAAGCACCCAGCCAAACAAACCAAAAAAAACCCCAAAATGTCAGAGATATGTAATAGAAAAAACAGCATATGTAAGAAGAAAAAGAAAAACCCAGATCTAATCACTCCTCATTTTCTTCCATTAAGTAAGGAACTGTTGGAAATATGAATCCGCCCGAACTTAATCATCAAATATATGCTACTTCATTTTCATGGTGTTTTTATAAAGAACAATATATATAGTTGTTAAGATTCAACTAATTAAGTATTTCATGTTCTTCTCCCACATCTTTTCAGCTTTCGACCATTGAGGATATGATTGAATTACAGTGGAAATTATTGTTAATAAACTTTTTTATCGAGTATAATATTCAAAAAGTAGGGCACTTTTTAAATAATTTCAAAGGAAATGGGAAAAAGGAACCTCTTTTTTCTCTTACCATTCATCCAATTCTTTTCAGGTTGAAAGTGAAAAGCTGTTCTTTGCCATGACAGCATGCTATTATTCCATGGATACGCTAGCTGATTCTCATTATCTTTGGCAAAAAGCCCGTTCGATTTCTCTGATACTCCGACAGCCGGTCCACGTGACACCGGCCGCAAGTGTTTGTGGGAGGAGGGCGAAGCCAATGAGCCATGTTCGTTTTCTTTGACGAAACCATTATCTGATCCATTGTTTCTTGTCAACGAAGCCGCAAAAAATCCGACCGTCAACAACACAAAAAAGATTGAAAGCTGCAATTTCATGGGTTTCCGGCGATTTTCCGAAGGCCCCGTTGGATCAGAGCCGGCATGGCTAGAAACCGGAAGGAATGGCTTTGTATCCACCATTGTGGATAATCTGGTCAAAAAATGGAGATAGAAAAGATGTGAGTTAGAAAGAGATGAGCGATGGCTGAGTATGTTTGAAGAGTTGGGGTCTGACTATTATATAAGGGCTGTGCTTCGCTTGGCCAATAAGTTGGGGGCGGTTTCCAGGATTGACATTTGACGGAGTGACCAAAACCAACACTAATTTTACCTCATCTATTATACCTTTTATTTTTATTTTTATTTTTGAGGAAGTTAATTAGATATTATTAAAATATTATTTTATTTATATTAAAATTTTAATTGAATTAATTTCACGAATATTAATTCAATTGAAATATTATAAAATTAATTAACCTCTTATATGCAAAGAAACAAAAATTAATATGAATGTATTTTTATATTTTCGTATTTTTATTTTATAATTGAGTTAGATTTAATAGACAGAGGAACTAAACCTAGTTTATAATAATAGTAATAATAGACAGAGGATATGAAATTTTAGATTTAACACTTGCAATTTATTTGTACAAAAAACAAATCAAATCATTTGTCATACACATTCTAGTTGATTTGTGGGAAACTAGGGAAGTGAAGCTGCCACATGTATTAGCTGGTATTACAGTAATAAAAAAGCATAGGATCCAATCATGTTATCCATTCAATAACCGCAGACAAGACAGAAGTTGGACAAGTCTCATGTATGTTGTTTTCAAGGGTAAGACGTCTATCATTTGCTTCCACAGATCATATATTTAGTTTTTTTTTTAAATAAAAATGAAATAAAATTCGAATAATAAGTATAATTAACGTAATTTAAATTATAATTATAATTAAAATAGTAAATATTTTTATCATTATACTATTAGAGTTCCATTTTTCTTTAATTTTAGTTTTATATTAGCAGCCGGTTTTGTCGGGTGGGAAAATTACAATATATTGGCTTTATACCAATAAATGCTTATTCGCAGTTATGGAAGCATATTAATTATGTAGAAAATAATGATTTTTATGAAATTAAGACAGTGAACTTTTTATCTGGCTGCTTAATAATGACAGCAAGGCTAATTAAATCTCTCAACCATTAAACACTTCATTTGATTTGTATTAAGTTTATATATTTTCTATAAAACTTGGGAAAAGAAATTAAGTTTAAGTAAAAAATAATTTGATAAATAGCAATGATATACAGGCAGACAAGGATCCAAAGAAAGAGGAATATAAGTGAAGGACAAGATTGTGAGCATTTTAACAAATCATATATTTATTTTCTCTAAATTGGTTAGAGGTATATGTTTAACTTTAATTACAAAAAAAAAAACACTCGAGTGCACGTAGGTCCGGCAACTGTTCACTTAAAAACCAGGATGAATGGGTAAGTGCTGATTAGGATTTGAAAAGAAATGGTCCATCCACAGCCACCCGTTTTTCCAATAATTTTTATTTTAAAAGAAAACCAATTAATGGCAGCACATAAATTATTGGTTCCTAGCCACATGCAAAAGATAATTCATCATTGTGCTCCCTTTCCTCTAATTTCTATGTTACATTCAAATTAATGAACATCTTCAAACTTACTTGCCCACAACAATTTAAACAACAGCTGTTAATGTTTTTATCTATTGAAAATAGAAATCATGAATCATAATAATACAAACACATATTATATAGTATAAATGATAAATAAATCATTATAAATGAATACATAAATGTCATGTCTACAAAATAATCTCAAGAAATTTGAAAGACAAATTGACAGTATTTGCAACTTTGGAATAAATCCTAAACGAACCAAAGATACATCAACTTAATTAAATAATTGAATTGCAACCTAGTCTCGTCATTATCAAATCAATTTCGCGAGGAATACCGATCAACCAAAAAAAATTTGTCGAAAACCTCAAGAGGCTCACCGCATCAGTGATGCACAAAAGGTCAGGTCACAGGTAGTCTATCTTCCTCATCATCATCTCAAATTTATCACCATTGCTATGATTTATCATGATAAAATCTTTCGAAAACATGATTAAAAATAATATTAAAAAAATCACAACAAACAACCAACTCGAAAATTGGAATCACAATACCAAAGCAAAATTTTAATTTGAGAAAATTGAAGTATTAAAATTTTGCGATAGAAATATATTTAAGTGGCCCATTCCTTTTATCGGTATGTTTAAAAGTTGTATGTTAAATTCAGGTGATTATCATTATCCTCGTCTAATATTTGACACGTAAAAAGATTATCGATTTCTATAATTACTATAAATAATTATTATATGAGTTAAGTTTAAAAAATGTCCACTCAAAATCCTTAAATAAAAACAAAAGCAACCAATACAAATATACCTCCCCCCCCAAACAAAAAGGGTGACCTCATATTGCATGTTGTGTCTTGCCTGTCCTGCATGTTTCCACATGCATTTTTTTTTTTTGGCACAGGCGAATTATTGTTTAAACATTTAATTAAATCGAAAAATTTTAGATCACCGATTTTTTGTCGTCAAAATGAGAAATGTGGACCAATCAGGAATAGTGTAGTTCAAAACGTACATGATTTTGAAGCAATAATTAAACCAAATAATGCAGAATATGGTTGAGGTGGAGACTGGGGTGGGTTCCTGTGGCTATTACTACATGTACCCTCTTCATTGATGGGCAAATGAAGGTCGCATGGTTATATTTCTCCATCATATGATTTAAGCCTTCATTCACACCCAGCAACACACGCGTCCGATTTAAATGCCTATGGTTTAATTTAGTGGTTATTATTGATTCCCCAAAAATTGACATCTGAACAAATGATAAAATAACATTATGATGTCATATAAATAGCCTAAATTGAATGTCAATTTGTCTAATAAAATAATTTCAATATTAAATGAATGAAATCTATATGCATATATATGAAATAAGTTATAATATAAGAAATTTCAGTATTTTAGAGACTTGGTTCATATTATGGCAACATCTACATCGTTATATTCTCATACAAAACCTATACTAGTATATCAATATCTAGATGTTTCCAAGGCTTGCCAACATATTAAAGATCAATTGCAATCCAACCTCTTAAAATAACAGCTACAAAATGACAACAGGTAATACATTAATAAAGAGAAATGGAAAGTGAACTTTTGGAGATTCATTCTTTAATTGTATTTGCAATAAAATCTCGATCCGTTCTCCACAATCTAAGGGGTTCGATTGTTTGATTTGAACCAATCCAATCTTTAAGAATAGTTGTTTTAAATGGATTGATCTTAAAAGTTGAACTTGCACACATCCAAAATATCAAACACAATTCAAAGCCTAAAGATTTTATTTCAATAATTTACCAACTCCGAACATGGTAAGTGATAACTTATCACAGGGATGAAAGAACCGGTCACTTCAAATTGACACTTAACAAGTCATTTCAAAACCTTGCCTCAATCTTCTCTATTGGCAATTTAAATTAATTAAGAGGTAAATAATAAAAATTACCTAAGTTGTGGCCGAATGCTTATTTTTCCCTCACATTAATATAAAAAAAAAAGTTAAGTGATAATATTAAATAATTATTTTATCTCTAATTAATTAAATTAATATGAGATAAAAATAAATAAAAGAGTTTAATTTAAATGTCCATGGATCACTCAAATGAAGAGATCATATTTTAGAAGAACTTTGTTTTACCCAAATGACTAATATTATGAAAGAGGATCTCCTTTTAAGCCATTCTACATATTCATAAGTTTAAAAATCTAAAGAAAAATTTCGAGAATTCTAAGTTCTCTCCAAAATCTCAAGAAATTTCTAAAGAATTTAAAGAACTTGACAAAAAAATCTTGAAACACCATATCGGTTTTGAAGAAAGTTGTCTTCCGACTTGTTCGATTGAAAAAAGAAATCAACGCACTAATTTCGTGTTGAAAATAAGGCCTGAAAAAAAATAAATTAAATAATTTTACTTATTAAATTATGTGTTGCAATCTTCAAATAAATTTTTTGATTATTCTCTTCAACGGAACTCCGATCCAAGGATTGTCTAAACTTTATTTTGGATAAATGTAAGTGAAATAATCATTTAAAACCTAGTAAGACATGCGGTGCTTTGCCATTGGTCTAAAATTTTCTTCATCTATAAGGAGATCAAAACCTATTTTGAACAAAGTCGTTGTTCAATTTTGTTCAACTGAAGAAAAGAGATCCAAACATATTTTAGGAGAAAATCATCATACCACTTGAAGTAAACTGCATTCTTTCAAGATCAAGTTTAGACTATCCTTGAATCGAAGTTCTACCAAAGAGAATAATCAAATGAATTTTCTTTGTATATAAGAAGACTAGAGATCATAACTTTTTTAAGTTGATAAATAAAATTTATCTTCAAAATTTGCAAAGTCAATTTTCAACTCAGTATGCACTAATCCTAAATAGGGTTTAAAGTTTACAACGAACCATATTTACAATTAGGTATACAATAAATAGGAGGAAAATGATTTGGTAGTTGATTATCAAATGTTTCAATTTCGAGCTTAGGGTTAGTAGGGTTAAGGACTTAAGGTTTTGAATAATGTGTGGTTCAGTGGAAGGGTTGGGTTTGAGTGTATTTATGAGAAAAGTCTGAAAAAAGAAGCATGACTTTAACATCATAGCTATTGATGCCGGGAATGTCATTTCAATAATTTGAATGACAGCAACCAAATTTCATTATAAATCTCTTTAAAAGCCTTTTCATCCATAAATGTCAAAGTTGGATCAAGTAAATACTAAATTTTAAATTAAAAAAATTTATTTATCTTAAACAATTTATTGAACTCGATACCTGTTAATATTGAGGTTCAATTCTAATTAAGATGTAACCTATCCAGAATAATTTCTTAAGACAACATATAAACAAATCATTATCATTTGGATCCATCTGGTGGTTTTTTTTAATTCTTATTCAAGCATTTTCGATCCTTTAAGTGTAAGCTTGAAATTTTTTATGTGTCAAAGTTGGTATAATATCATAATTTCTCAATGATAGGAGTCAAATTTTATTTGAAAAAACAAGTCAATTTAGACTCATACAGATGTCAAAAATCGATCAAAGATACTCATAAAGACCTCAACATTCATGAATTAATTTTTAAACAACATCCAAATAAAAAAAAATCCATTCATGTTCTTGAAGATAAGCAGTTTTGGACATGGATCTTCTTTCGTTCAATTTACATAAATAATATATTATTTGGTATACCAAAAATGTTAAAATCGGCAATATTGAGTTCAAGTTGAGTTGCTGCATATCTAATTTACTTTATGCTCAAAGACGAGGTTGCTAGAAGCCAAGTAAAGAGAGAACAATATAGTCGTGTTGTAATGTATAGGAGAGTGACAGTGGGCAAAGTACACTAAAATGATTGAGGAAAAAGATGCTAAGCTTGTGGATCATATTCAATTTGCTTCTTCACATTGTATGAGCAGAAAAATGATGAACATGTAAAACACCCATGGACCAGACAAAAATGCTTTACAGTATCATGCTGAACATATTTTATTTATATAATTTGTAATTATATTTCAAAATTCTGACAAAATATTTGGAATATTATGGCCATTACATTTGAACGACCGGATTCATTACAGGTTTAGAATCTTAATAAAAGAAGCTGAAATGGAAAAGGAAAATAAACATATATTATATTATTAAATGCTTTGCTGTGTAAAGCTTTTCTTCAAGCTTTCCCAAACTTCTTCCATGTCACCAAAGCCTTGAGAAATTTCTTCACCTGCACCATAATTCCATGTTAGCATAGCTTTGGTTTGAATGCAATGAAAATAATAACATTTCTTCCCCATGACTTTTGTTTTACCTCTGATGGGTCCCTGACAGAGAAAAATGCATTGCTTTCTTTGGGCACTGAAGACACCAATATCCCATAACCCAGATTTCTTTCCCGAAATACCTGATTTAGTGTTTTAAATTTGTATTTAGAATCTGATGGAAAATTCCCTAAATGGCACATACAGTAAACCTGGAATTCGAGTTATATATACTTGCCTTGAATGCATCCTCATCGGTCTTGTCATCGCCAATATAGATTGCAAGCACATCTTCTCTATCACTTAATCCTGCACCAATTTGCATATTAAATTATACCGAAACCGAATTTTAACATCGAAACATGGAGTGAAGTGAAGTACCGAGGGATTCGAGCAGAAATTCAACTGCTTTCCCTTTATTCCAGTCAATCACAGGACGGATCTCTAAAACCTGAATAACAAGGAAAATAAGTAAAAGGGGTTAGGTTGCTTATAAAAAAGAACAGGACTTGTTTCGATGACAGTACAAAGAAAATGTACCTTCCGCCCGTGAGTCAATCTCAAACGAGGATAGTCTTTCAGAATATCATGAACACGTTGTGCGATGGTCGGCCAGTTCTGAGAAAAGGAAACAAGATTGTTGGAACTATGTCTTTATCTCTACAAAAAAAACTGCATTTGGGTGTTGGAACCTTGTCTCTCACCTTCTCCTCTACATTACGGTAATGTACAGAAGTACAAAACTTGTGATTCTCAACATTTGAACCTTTAATATCTTTAGTATTCTCGACAAGGGTTTTAAAAACCTGCAATACAAGCCAGGCATGTTCACCTCTCGATGCTATGAAAGAGTGATCTAGAACAAAAGGTGCTGAAGGTAACATTTACGCACCTCGTCAATCATAGGGATGAATTCTCTAGCGGGCTGGAAAAGGTTTACCTCCTTGCCCTGTTGCATAAACTAATGAATAACTTGAAATTGAGAATGAAGTTCACAATGTAAACACCTATTTCATAGCCTCATTATGGAGACAATAAATTCGAGAAGCTGTCAAAAGTATTATGAGTCTTACCTGTTGGTCAGTTGAACTAAAACAATTTGGATGGGCACCAGACTCTGCATGACTCACAGGCCCCATAATGTCCATCCCGTGACTACCAGCATAATAAAGTTCAGTTAGTCCTACCAATTCATAAACCTGAAATTAAGAAACAAAACAAAAATGCTGTAAATGAGACCATATTGTTACCCGGGTTCGGATGATAACAACAGAGGACAAAGAAGTGAGTAAAAACATAAGAACATTCATGAATGACCTACAATCTACCTTATCACGGCTTCTGCCACTAATAATTGCTGTTGGGAAATACTTTGCAACATCCCTGACAGCAGAACGCATCTGAAAATATGGCAAGATTTTTGTTCTTAAATTTTAATCGAAGGAAGAGGAAGACAACCGAAGCAATGCCATAAACATGTATAAAAATGGACCATCATACTTACAGATTCAGACATAAATGCCCGATCTGGGTCATCTACTATGGGGGAAAGGGTACCATCATAGTCTAGGAAAACTGCAACCTTTTTGTTCTTGGCATTTTTCAAGATTTGGTCAAAAGATTTAAGTGCAGATGGATATTTAATCTGCATATTCGGCATAACAACAAGCAAGCAAGTTTAACTAGTCAAACATATATTACAAGTAAAATTATATGTATCAACAATTAAATCTAGGCATACCATCCAGGAGCAATAAGCAATATCAAAATCATCAGCAGCAGCCTCAATGGTGAAGTCCTTGTCCTTTATTAACCTCTTACGAGGGGGCGATGATGATCTCATCGCCTCTAGCCAACCATTGGACCAAACATCCTCAAGCTTTCCAGGTTTCTTTCTAGGAATAGTCATATACTTGCCCGAGGATAAAGATCCACCTGATTGTTGATAGGAGAGCAGATTCGAGTGGATTCCTAGTCTTGAATTGTTGACTTGAATAGGATCAGTGAGAACTGGAGATGAATGATTTGACTTCAAATCCATAAGACTCAGACCACTTCTTTTTCCTTTTCGTCGTGATAACTTCGGATCACTTTTTAATACACTTATAACAGGTTAAACTAGATGTTTTACGATAGAATCAGCTTTGTCAAGCAGAGTTATGAACTTTCAATCTTTTAAAGAACTTTTTATCCGACCCTCTTGTCAATGAAAAACCACCTCTTCAATGTTTTCTTATCACTACTGCTTGGTGAGCAGTCCATCAATCGCGGGCTTCCTCGAAACTGGCAAACATCACAAGCAAAAATTCAAAATACCAAATATCAGCAAGCTGTAAATTTGAGATTTGAAATTCTTTTATCTCAAGTAAAACATGTGTGTACCTTCTCATCTCCAAAGCTACACCACATTTATGGCAGATAACAGAACATTATTTGCCTAGTAATATGATTTCCGAATTTTACCAGAATGTGCTAAAATCTGCATGTAGTCAGAAAGAATCATTATAATCCATCCATCCGTATATATATGAACATATATATAAATAGTGATTCAATAAGAACATAAAATATCAAACAAGTCCTAATATTTTTCCCAACAAAAGGACATAGCAAACAGTGAAAAGCATATAATCATATATAAAACAAAAAAAATATCAAGGTAAATGAATTGAAGGAGGGATATAAAACAAAACAAATAATAGATGTCAGAATTTTCATATGTAGCCTACAGATATTAAGCAAAAACAACAGCAATATTTTACAAATTAAAAAAAATATAACTCAAAATGAGGAATCTATATATATACAAAAGTTGGGGAAAAAACTTACTAATACTCAATCGATTCTTTGTATCTGTAAATTCCATACACTTATTTGATCACCACAGTAGGGAGTATCACCTCATTTTCATTTCTTTGTCCAGATCATACATACATCTACAATCAAGTAATACTTTAAAATCTAAATGAAATGACTCATCAATATAACATACATGCGATTATGATCATATACATGTGATACATTGCAGATCTAAATCCATACATCAACATCAAAGTATGATAGTATTAAAACACACACAAATAAAAGAGAAAGAAACAAGTCCCTAATACTATTAACTCTTTTTCCAAGAAACTGCAACTACCAAAACGATCAAATTTAACCCCCCCCCCAAACCAAAATTGTAAATGAAATAATTACAGTTGAAATAAGAAAAAAAATGTGAAAAAAAAATCATTCATATTTTAAAAAGAAAAAGGAATACTATTCATGGTATAGACTCATGGAATAATTATTATCAGCAAAGAAGGTTTCATTTTTAATATTCTTGAAATGTTAAAAAAAAAAAAGTTAAATCATTCGAGTTTCGGCAGTATAATGATATTCCAATGACAAAAGAAAAGAAAATTAATCGAAAACATAATAACATTGAATCATCGGCAGTGTTTTGATATTTTCCCTATTGAATGTTAACATGAGAATAGAAAAAAGATGAAGACACGTTTCTAAATTTTTCAATAAATTTATTACCCAGTTCTTCATAGGTAGGAACCGACAAAATAGAAACTTTTACAAAATCAAATAAACAAACAAATGAAATCGACAATCAAAATCATTTTTCTTCTCTGATATACACTACAGCCACCGAAACAGGAGAAGATCCCGTACACCATTAAAAAACAATTAAAATATATTAAAAAAAAACAACAACAAAGAAAGAGATTAAAAACTGAAGACAAATAAAAACAGACCCACAGAAGAAGAAGAAGAAGAAGAATGAAATGTATAACATCCCCAAAGGCTGGAAATATATATCTGGGTTATGGATACATCATATGTGTATGTGTTTGCGTGTTTTCATTTCATTTGACATGCATATCTCACCGAAACGAGGTAAAAACCTTAATGTGAATTGAACTAAGAGATCTTAAATCCTTAAAAGCATCAAAGAATGAGAACCCAACAGATAAAAATATAGAGACGGAAAAAAGGTTTCATGTAACGAACCTGGCTAACGAGGTGAAACCCAGACAAAGAACCGGTCTCTAAAATGCAGTTCTTACGAGATTCGACAAAGGCGGAACCAAAAAAAAAAAAAAAAGAAGAAGAAGAAGAAGAAGAAGCAAATAACGTAATGGAACAGAGAAACAGAGGTTTTTATGGAGATGGAAGGGAAAATCTTTTTAAAAATCTCGGGGAAAAAATGATAATATAAGCAAAAAAGAAGGAAGAAAAAGAGGAGGAGGAGAATTTAGAGGCAAAAATGGTTACCTATTTATAGAGTTTGAAGAGGAAGGGAACGTGTTTATCAAGATAAGTTGGTTTTTTTTTTTTTTAAGGAAACATAAAGCTGTAATTTTCGTTTTTTATTTTTGAAATAAAAAAAAAGAAAAATTAATTATGAAATAAGAAAATATGAACCGTATTACAGCAATGCCACCTGTAAGAATATAAGGTGACGTGGCCACGTGTCAGTTTGGGTCCACGGACGTCGCTTTCTTGCATTGCTGGCAGTCGTCGGTGACCGCAATTGTTTTTTTCTTTTTAAGATTATAAAAATTATAATTTCTCTCAACCGGATTATTATTGTCTAAAATTTACTCCATATAAATATTATTTTTTTTTTGTCACGTGGAAGAAAAGGTTTGAAGAAACAAAACTAAAGAAACAGTTATCGCTTTTTCACAGTTTATTGATGAATGGAAGCACAAATCTCGTGCGATAATTCACGTGGCTTCGCCATTTAAGCTGCCTTTTTATTGTTGAATTTAATTAAAAAAATAAGGGGAAACAAATTCAAAAAAAGAAATATGGTTGTGTTTATGTGAATGCTGGACATGCATGGAACAATACAATATATAGAACCCATGTTATGTAATAATAATAATAAAAAAAAAAGGTATTATGCGAAGACAACATGGCCATTTAGTTGTAACAAGTAACAATGATGTTATGTTTCTTATAAAAGAAAGAAGAATATACTGATTTTTAAAGCAACAGAAATATGACCAATGAAAGGAAAGTCATGATTTATTTATTTCAAATTGTCCAGATTTGATATATTATTGAAAAATAAAGGAGTCTAATATCGCATCACATGATAATTGGCAGGAAAGTAATTGACGTGAAAACCATGAGAAAAATTCTTGCTGGATGAGGACAGATTTTCTACTATATTAACGAAAGCAACGTGTCTTGAGAGAGTGGTCATATGTCATGAACATTTTTGGCAACATTTCCATATTTTATTCATCATTTTGGTGGGGGTAATTAAACCACTCAATTAGTTTCTTCCCCTATGTTGATAGGTGTAGGTAATATTTTGGAACTCATTTCCCAACTCTCATAAGCAATATGGTTTATTTAGAAAATGGAGGAGATTCCCGTAAAGTAGGACTGAAGACTAAGTTACTTCCCACCTAGAGACCTAAATACCTTTTTTTGTAAATTATAAATTTGAGTCTAGAAATTACTCTGATGGGAAATGAGTCTTACAAACTATTTCTGCAAGTAACCTAATTCCCTTCGCTACTTTCCATCCAATGTGTTTGAAATTCCACTGAATAACTTGTGGGGAACTATTTCATTGCATCATATGGAAAGAATCTGATTTCCCTTTCCTCATTCTAATCCTATTTAGTTACTTAACTCAACATTCACCTTTATGTAATAACTCTGTTAATTTTCACCATAAGTAATTCTTTCATTTTAATTTTTTTTACCCTATTTTGATGAGAATCTTTTTGATTGTGTAATTGGGAAAGATTTCTTTTTACACATCAATTAGTTGCTTTATATACTATCAATTGTAGATTTTTTTTCATTTAAAAACACTACCATCCATTACATTCTACACCTTCAAAATAATATATGTAATTTTGATATTAAAGCTCTAAAGTTTACCCCCTTTTTTTTTATTCACCAAACAAAATTTACCCTTTTTTTATTATTGGAGAAAATATTGTATGAAACAAAGATATTATCACTTTCCAATAGTTCAATGTCACATCAGTAATTTCATACTAAATTTTAAAATTTTTATTTGGATTTATTTTTTTTTCAAGAGAAAAATGCTGATGTGATATTAAACTATTGAAAAAGAGATACAAATGATGTGGCATTCCTGTTTCATACAATCTTTTTCTTTTTATTGTGTACAACATTGTCGTTAACTAAGTTGTGGACATGAAGATAATTAATTAATTAGTTATTGAGTTAGATATTTAGTTTAATGTTTGTAATAATTAATTCCGTTCAAATTTGTCAATATTAAGATGAATCCAAAAAAAAAATTTGGGGCAAAAAAGAATTATGAAATGTTTTAGATATTAAAATGTAATTGTATTATATATTAATTTATGATTTCATAAATTTTGTTTTTTGAAGAGATTAAAAAAAATTTCATTTTAAGGACCAATGTACACTTTTAATATATAACCTTTTAATTTCATATTTTATTAGGAGACTAAAATATAATTTTTCATTTTTTGAGGGCCTATGCCCAAAGGTCAACAACATTTTTTTTTATATGAGGTTAGATAAAAAAATTATTGCAACTTTCTTTCCAAATCTTATTTCCATCTGCTTTAGAAGCAAAATTTTAAGCTAAAAATTAACTAACAATTTCATAAAAATAAACAGAAGTAACTAAAAATTAAAGGACCTACTAATAAAAAAACATGAATTTATTTAAAAATATATTTTATTAATTAATTTTATTTAAAATATGTTTAACAGTCATATTTAAAAGAAACACATTCAAAATTTAATTGCTAATGCTCAAAAAATATCGAGTTTTATTGCTCAACATGCGATGGCTTGGTTTTCTTGTAAGTTTTATTTTTTTCTCTATTTTAAGATTTTTAATTAAAACTAATTTAGATGATATATCTACAAAATATTTTATATTTATTTTTGAACCAAATTTTAATATATATATATATATATATAGTTAAGAAATTCATTTTTATTAGTATGCTCATTAGATATTTGTAATTTTGTTAGAAAATATTTTTATTTTTATTTATTTATTTCACTAAAAAAAATAGTAACTTTTTTGATAAAAAAATAGAATCAATTATAAACTATAAATTTTTAAATAAAATGATGCTAATTTTTAAAACTAACGGTTTTTGTCAATAAAATGCTGCTACATGTTATTTTTTGTGGTGTTTGTTATGAAAAATGTCAATAAATGTTAAGTTCTAGAAGTGTTTTAGGAAGAAAAAAAACTACAAATTCAAATGATACTTATAAAAAATTAAAAATATATCTAAAATAAATCTGAACAAATGATTGTTCAAGTTTAAATGTATCAGGACAATAGTTTGTTCAAGTTCATTCCGTATGTGTAAAAAATTATAATTTTTTTTACAATTTTATATATTTTAATTTTTAAATGAAATGATGCTAATTTTTAAAACTAACGGCTTTTGTCAATAAAATACTGCTACATGTTATTTTTTGTGGTGTTTGTTATGAAAATGTCAATAAATGTTAAGTTCTAGAAGTGTTTTAGGAAAAAAAAAAACTACAAATTCAAATGATACTTATAAAAAATTAAAATTATTAAAAATATATCTAAAATAAATCTGAACAAATGATTGCCCAAGTTTAAATGTATCTGGACAATAGTTTGTTCAAGTTCATTCCGTATGTGTAAAAAATTTTAATTTTTTTTACAATTTTATATATTTTAATTTTTAAATAAAATTATGGTAATTTTTAAAACTAACGGCTTTTGTCAATAAAATACTGCTACATGTTATTTTTTGTGGTGTTTGTTATGAAAAATGTCAACAAATGTTAAGTTCTAGAAGTGTTTTAGGAAAAAAAAAACTACAAATTCAAATGATACTTATAAAAAATTAAAATTATTAAAATTATATCTAAAATAAATCTGAACAAATGATTGTTCAAGTTTAAATGTATCAGGACAATAATTTGTTCAAGTTCATTCCGTATGTGTAAAAAATTATAATTTTTTTTACAATTTTATATATTTTAATTTTTAAATTCTTGTCACTTTTTAAAATATGAAATTATTATGTATTATTATGCTATTAATTATCAATATCATATTGATGTATTTTAACGATGTTACCGTCGAAGTATTAAAATATAACGAAATAAAAATTTAAATACCAATTAAATCAAGAAAAAGATTAAGTAGCACTTAATATAAGTGACCAAGTTAGAAGCAAAAGATATAATATTCCAAAAAATGCCAAATCGTTAGTACTTCAACTGAATTGAAATTATTGAAGAATCCAAATGTTGTACTATTTTGGAAGCAATTATAGTCCATCTTTTTATAAGAAAAATTCTGACCAAATGGCAAAAATGAACCTTATTTTCGTGAAACTTCCCGTTGGTTAACAGTTTTGGAAATTTAACAGTTCTCACCTTTGTATAAATGAAATTTTGATTTAATTAAATTTTTGTAAATTATTTAATATAATTATTGATAAAATATCTTTTGTTCATTTATATTGTATACATAAATAATTATATTTATTCAATATGAAAATAAATTGATATATTTATTTTTTAAAATGGGTATGATTAAATAAATATTAAAGTTTCAAATATACATTTAAACCCCAATTAATATTTCACGTGTATAATTGCACTAAATTAAAATTCATATACATAATATTCACCAAAAAAAATGATATATATAATTATACATTAAATCAAAGGTTATGTATAATTTTAAAATTTATTCTTAATAAAAAATTCCTTAAAAATAAGTTGATATTTACATATTTAAAAATTTTCAACATTTTCCTTTCAAACAATAGTGGAAGTGATAACGCTATTTCCCCTTAATTTTAGAAATCTGTATTTTTGTTGATTTTATTTCATTCATATATTAATATCAATCTTTCATTGGTTTGATTTAGACTGAGTAATAGCTTTAAAGAAAAAAGAAGAAGAAATATTTGACCTTTTCATGTAATATGAAGGAGAGTACATTATTTCTAGTCCCTGCGTCATAAAATAACCAATGACACCGGTCAAGCAAAGAAGTAGATTAGAAGTAAAAAAAATTGATGAATTAGTAAAATCCGAATAATCAACGCGGTCTAAATTTAATACCATTAAATTATATTAGAAATGATTTATTTCATTACACATGCATATAACAATCAGCGTATAAAATCGAATTTGAGTAAAATTTAAATCGAGTTTTGATTAATTAATTTATTTTTAAAGATTTTATATAAAAATGATCTGTTATTGTGAATTGAAATAATGTTTTTGGGTTTGCTTTTGACAAGGGCAGTTATGGGATGATGTGTTTAAAATGACTTGATTATAGTTACCTTTGAAGTGGGTTTAGACTTTCAAAGCTTAACCAAATCCGTGAAAATGTAGATGATCAATGATTGGTAGAATATGGAGAATTTTCAAACCAAGAGTAATCATTTTCATTCCTGTTTCGCATCAACTTTTAACCTCCAAGATTCACCTTTTCCCTTTGCTCAAGATCAATCACATTTGTTAGTAATCATTTTCATTCTTGTTTCGCATTAACTTTTAACCTCCAATATTCACCTTTGCCCTTTGCTCAGGATCAATCACATTTGTTAGTAATCATTTTCATTCCTGTTTCGCATTAACTTTTAACCTCCAAGATTCACCTTTTCCCTTTGCTCAAGATCAATCACATTTGTTAATTTTCTATGCCCATTTCAGCTTTCATTAACCTTTATACTGTGTATGGTTCTATCTAATCTAGGGGTCTAAAAACATCATGTAGGCCAACTATATTGACTTTTTGAGTGAATTAGGCAAAAAAAAAATTAATTACAAAATAATTACTAAATTATTCAAAAAATTTCATTCAATTCACTGGTTTATTATTATTTTTTAAAGTCTATTTAGTGAGATTCAAGCGATGATTCAACAATCAGATTAGTATTCATCGACGAGTAGACTAACATACTTTAGATTCAAGTTGATTTAACGGTCAGTGTCGAAAATTGAAGAAAAAAGTTATTTGGGTTTTAGTTCGCAAATTCTTGACGTTCAAAATTGTTTCATAAAAAAATGAAGTGTAAAAGAAAAAGGGAAAAAGAGCTCTCGATTGGTGTAAGTGGTACTAGCAAAGAAGGCTATATAGCAACGATTTTAATAGCCTAGTAACTTAAATGAAAACTTTCAAACAATTCAATGATAAATTTTTATAATTTTTTGAAGTTGAGTGACTAAAACGCTAACTTACTAATAATTTAATAACCTTAAGTGATAGTTTACCCTATTTTTATTACAATCTAATTTTTTTTTGTGATAAAAAAACTAATTAATTACAAAGCAATGATCTAACATGAAAAAAAAAACCTTAGATTTATCTATATCAAGAAAAGCACGGATCAACGTCGATGGAGTTTCAACTAACTGCAATCATCTTTGTCAACCAATACCTCTTTAGCTAAATGATCTGCAACATGATTATGTTCTCTCTGAATATACTTCAAAATCCACTTATTTTCTTGAGATTGGATTCGTTGAATTCGTCTAATCAAGACTTAAGTCGAACTAGTAGAAGTACTCCCAAGAATAGATGTAACAACCTTCAAGCTGTCGAACTGAATAATAATATGATCATGACCTCTACGTTGAATTACAATCTAATTTTAAGGAACCTCATTCTTCACCACATTTATAAAAGAAAAAAAAAACTAAAGTAGGTATAAGAGTTGATTCAGTGTTTAGAAGCAAGAAGATTAAGATGGGGTCTTAAAGCAATAAATGGTTAACCTGTCCTACTGCATTTTGATATTAAAAGCATGTTCAACGTTTTCTGTTTTTATTTTTCTTGTGAAATTAAGGTGTTTGTAATTGTCAAACAACCATCACAGGTGAAGGCATGCTGATGTGATATTACTATGTCATTCTATTACATGTAGCGACAAATTATATCATGTCATGCACTGTTATGGTTAGGCAAGCAATCTACTCGTCCTTATTTCCTGTTGGAATTGAAGAGTTGTTTATTCAAATTTAAGAGTGTTAGTGGTAGAGTTATTTACGAGGTCTTCTAAACACATATTTGAGGATTGTGTGGATTGAATCGGGGTTTCATTCCATAATTTATATTAAAATAATTTTTTCATTCATAATTGTATGTTTTGAAAAATGAGTCGTATCGTCTTTGTGATTGTCTGTGAAAATCTCCAACGATAATAAATTGTTCAAATAATCGTCCTCCCAAACAGAATACACTTTTGTTGCAAGGATGAGTGCAATAAATATACCACACCGTGACCGACGTCATATTTCTTGGACCAATTTGATGAACAATATTAGTAATATCACCAAGTTTACTTTCCATGGAATATACATTTACCCCTTGTGATCTCATTGGGTAATCAAACATAAACCCAAACAGTTGATAATTCATAGCCATAGTAGAACGTGTTCAATCGTTTATCATATTTTTCATGAGCAATCTTCTCTATTTTTAGATCATGCTCGAGCAGTTTACACAACAAATCTGATCATAAAGAAAACACAAAATTAGTTATGATTAGTGATTGACAACAACGTCAAATTTTAGTGAGTCTCGAATCCACTAAAAATAAATTTTTATGCCTAAATAAAAAATAAATTAAATTTACTATTTTTTAGGGCCAATATTAGATAAATCTTCAAATTAAAAAGAAAGGCGTTAAATATAAATCTAAAATAAATAATAGAAATTAAATAAAAATGAAATAAAAGATAAACAAAATTAAATCTAAATAAAACAAATAAATGAAAACTCTAACATCAAGCACAATTTTGATCTCGGCTTCAAATTGATCTCAAACAATGGATTTTTTCCTCCAATCGATAAGTCAATTATAGCAGTCGAAAAACAACCTCAAACCTCCTAATTCTTTCATAGTGGTAAATTAATTGCAGAAAAAGCCCGACAACTAATCCTTACCAAGCAAACAACCTTGAAAGCGGTTTCCACAATTTAATTCCTCGGCAGCCTTACGAACTAGAAGAACCCGACTCAAATGAACAACTTCAACTGCGCGAGTCGTTTAAACTTTATTTTTAACTCCCTTGATGAGATCCAATCACTCAATTGGTCGCGTCAATTTGTTCTTCAATGTATCGAATACGATAATGATGGATCATACTGATTCACCAACTGTATGTCGTCCAACAATGAACCGAAGAGTACCCTTTGTCGATTGGATGTTAAAACAATGTTGTGAGACGACTGAGTCTATCGCCAAAACTAGAGAACTAAATAATATCATTGTGGAAATATTATCAAATTTGTAAATAAAAATTTACTTAATAAAGATTATTTACATTTAATAAAACGTGAGTAATGTATTTTTATGTGAAACTTGTACATATTATTGAAATAATATTTTAATTAAATTTTATGCATATCATATTTATTTAATAAAATATGATTGTTATAAAAAAAAAAAAAAACTTCACAATTATGGGCGCTACTGATTGAAGTGAAAAAACATAAAAAGAATCAATTTGATAATAAATTGAAGTATTATAATGAAAGGTTGTTATAAGATATTTGAATATATATAGGGGAGTAGCAAAATTATATATAAATTAATATAGAAAGGAAAGAATGAGATGAAAGTAAGAATTGGCATATGTTTAGGTAAAGTTGCAGCAAATGGTGAGGAAGAAAAAGGCAATAAAAGAAAGTAGGTTAAGGTAGGGAAATGATGAAACCCCACCATCACCATACAATATTAATCAGGTCAGGTGGATACCAAACAAAATCCTAGCTACCCTCTCCTCCTGCCTAACTTTGGTTTAAGAATTGGCCTCAAATCCTAGTCTGATGTGATACACTCTCCACTATGCGCTTCATTACTCACATGTTTAGGTAGGTTGGCCTTCCCTCATTTACTCACACTATTATTCATGGTATGAGTTTAATCCGAATATAATATCATTATCTCTGTTCAAAAAACGGTATAATCAACATCGATAATAATCGCAGGAATGATTGCAAAGAAATAAGAAAAATAAAATAAAAACACATATTTTATGTGGAAAACTCTTATCGATAAAAATCACGAGTAAATGAGGAGAAATTCATTATGCTGAAAAAACACACAATACAAGAGGAGTTAGACTACACCTATCTAAGGGTTAAACAACTTTGTTATAATCAATGTCTAATAGAAGAAATATAGTCCTATAATGATTCAACTTGTGCAGCATGATCTGTACCATGGGAGCTCCACTCTCGTATCCCCGATCGCAATTTCATTTCAGTTTGGTGCTTAATGGAAATATATGATGAGCTAAAATCTCAAGCCTTCAAACCTCAATTCTTCGTCTTCACGAATTTTCTTATTTTGTCTCTCCATTTTAAAGTGCCATAAACATAAGGAAAGGGAGTGATAGGATTAGGGATATTGCATAAAAAAGAAGTGCGTTATAACCTCCCACTTTTCAGTGGAGGTTAACTATGATTTTTTTTTTTTTGGTAAGTAAGGATAATTACTTGGGATCTTAATTTCTTATATATAAACGCAACTGTCTTTGCTTTTTTTTTAGGAAATCCTCTTTACATTTTTTGTTTAATATTATTAACCATATTTATTTATTATTATTTCGAATAAAACAAAACCTTAATCTGTTATATATATGACAGTGCTGTTCCAATTATGTTTTGTACATTGTTAATGTAATTTTAAGCATATATTGGGTAGTATACGTGGAAAAACATTTATAAATTTATAAAATTTGTTGTATATATTTTATATTTACCAAACATGCCATTTAATTTATTTTTGTTTTACATTGAATCATGTAATTTATTTATTTTTTAACATTAATTTTATTACAGGTTTTTATCATATTTTTTCATCTTTAAATAGAAAGATATAATGTACTTTAACACATTTGAACTCAAATCATTTTGCATTGAAAACAATACTGATGTCAATTGATTTAAGACTTTAAACATATAAAAATGGAAAATAAAAAATTGGAAGGGTGAATTATACTAAATTATTAGTAAATTCACATTTTAGTCACTCAATTTTATAGAATTACAAAATGATCATTGAACTATTCGAAAGTTTTCATTTAAGATATTTAAGTTGTTTAATTGTTGTATGATCATTTTTGTCTGCACCACTTACACCAATTGAAAGCTTTTCTTTCTCTCTTTTGCAGTTTAGGTTTTTCATAAAATAACTTTGAACGTCACACGTTTTTTAACTAAAATCCAAATAATTTTTTTCTTCGATCTTCAACGATAACCATTAGATTGACTTAAATTTAAAATGTATTATTCTACTAATCAATGGACAATAATCTACCATAACAATAACCGAATAATCATTTGAAGTTCATTAATTAAATTAAAAAAATCTAACTACTTAATAATTTAAATAAAAATTTTCAAATGAAATATTTTTTAATTAGCATTTTATAACTTCTTAACTGAAACATAGGAAAGAAGTTGATCCTAAATGGAAGAGGAAAGTAAGTTTAAGTGGGAAGTAGGGTTAGGGTGGCGTCGGATACACGAGGGTGAACGGTTGTCCCCATCGTAAAAGACAAAACTCGAACCCTGGCCCAGTTTCCCCACTGCAAGGCCCAATCATTGACACCGATCTCCTGCTGACATGGCCGAAACTTTTCATTTGAAAAGGTAAGTTTTTCATAAATTATATAAACTTCTGTTATTATCTAAATTACACACTTCAAATTTACTTTTTAGGATGGGTGACGCGAGGGTGATGCAATGGAGAGAGAGAGCCTGACTCGGTGCTGACACGGCCGAGTATAATATTGTTTGACTCGTAATGCAAAATGGGAAAACTGGGTTCCCTTTGTCTGCGCCTGAAAGGTCGTTTTTAAGCTTTAATGAAGAAAAGAGGGAATTTCAAGGGCAACATACGAGCTTTGGGGATTTTAAGGCTTCTTTTCTCTTGGAAATGGGCATGCAATCCCTTTGTTTTTTTGAAACTTTCGCCCCTTTTTATTTCGACATATTGAACCAAAATATTTACCCTCTCACAACTGGCTATACATTTTCGTGATAAATACTGTTTACATTCCTCCTGTATTTTTCATGTCCATCAAAATATTTTACCCTAATTTTCTGCACTTCACATCACCACTCTTTTGTTTTTGTTTTTACAATAATATCGTGTACATAAAATGGGGCATAGCTAGATTTAGTTAGGGTAGATAGGAGCTCTCACTCCTCTTCATTAATCAAACCATGTCACTCTCTATTAGTAATACTTTTATTTGGATTTTTTTAATTTCTTATTTCACTTTGTTTTTCAACCATGCTTTTCTTCTAACAACACCTTTAGATGTACATTTTAGTTACTTTTTTATTTCACAGTATGAGTATAGTTCTATTTGAATCAAAATAGTATTCAAGTAGAAACTTTCCAACAATGTTGACTCCACTTCTGTCAATTACTTGCTAACAGTCCCTCAATTCATAATGGAACCATGAACACGGTTAATTTATTATTTTATTTATATTTTCATAATTTACTGTTAATGCCAACCATATAATTATTTTTTATACATCTTACCTTACTACACTAATATAAATTTAACTTATCCAAATATATATGAACTTTAACTTTTAGAAAAAACATAAATATAAAATCATAAACTTCTTTTAAGAAATAAGAATTACATTTAAATTAAATGTTCACAAATACCATCAATTATATCAAAGCGTATGAATTCTATAATCTTTCTTGACATACTGTCATAAAATCATAAACTTTGAATTCTAAATAAAAGCCTAAACTTTAAATTTTAAATAAAAAATTCTAAACCTTTAATAAAGCTTAAAACTCAAAATTCAAAACCATAAAGATTAAAGTATAAGCCTTTAAACCTTTGAAAAGAATTCAAAAAAGTTAAGGTATGAGTGTTGGCTGTAATTTTATTTTATTTTATCATTTTATCACTTCTAAAAATCAGATAAGTTGTTGATTGAACATTAGCTCGATTGGTATGAACATTGTTACCAATGCAAATGGATTTGGATTCGAATGCGCTGAAGTAAGTTATTCAAAAAATATCAAATAAATTAATTTCCCTTTCTTTTATCACTTTATTACATCCAATATATAACTTTCATGAATATATCTTTATTCTTTTGAATACTTGAGTTTTTAAGCTCAACAAATTTAACAAAAACACTCGAACAATTCAAATAAGATCAACAGCATTTCAACTTTTTTGACACAATAATCTTCGCTTTGTTTAATCATGCAGGCAATATTTTTTAAAAAAAATGTAGTAAATTTGTGGGTTTAAATCATGTCCCATTCGAACCATTTATTTTCCACAATATTCATTTTTGTCGGAATCGATACAATGGAAAAGTGATAATTAAGTTAATAAATGGTCAATAATTTTACAGTAACAAAGACATTTCAACAGCATCAAAATGAAAAGAAAAGAAAAAGAAACCTAAAATCAAAGCGAGCCAGTATTCTTGGAAACGTTGCGACAGTAATGAAACAGTGAGTAGGATAGGACCAAAAGCATGGGACATGGTGCGTCTCATGCAAAAGGTGGTCCATCAAAAGCTGGTTATTGTCCCAGACCAAACCCTTGGACACCATTGTCAAAAGAAAACAAAAGGACAAGGGGAAACAAAGGGTCCCCTTTCCATCAGTTACCACCTAAATAAATTATACGTATATATGCGGCATCCATACAGTTCGAAGTTGAACCCTAGAAGCCTTTTTCCCTAATTTTCTGTCTTTTCTATTTTTTCTTCCCCATCAGTTTAATGCGGAGTTGCATGAAAGACAACATAAGCAAACTGACAGCTACTTCCTAGCTCTGGTATCAAACAAATTTTCAGTCAGTTAATGGAACACCATGCTGTCGGTCACCTATTGCTTTTAATTACAACTTTTCCTATGCGCTCTGACCTCTTTCTTTTTTTGTAATAGGAGATTCCAGAAATCTCTAAATTGATAAATATGTCTCTTTATATATATGTATGTAATAATTTCATATACATTTGTTATTGGTAGTTGCAAGTCCCAAATGCATTATCATCGATTAACATTTTTTTTTTTACTGAAAAATCTAGGTTTGATTTTTACATCCCTTTAAGAATTTTGAGCAGATTTGGGTCGTGATCATGAGTATCAAGCAAGAAGATTATATGAAGACTTTATATCTGATTGTGTTTCAAGAAATAAAGAGATTTGACTTTTACTAAAGCCTAATACTTGAAGATCTCCAATGATTTGATTCAATGTATAGACTTATTCAAGGAAATACACGTTTACATTGATAGGTTAATTAATTGTTTAATTAGATTCCATTAACTAGCACATTTCATAAACTGTTATTCTGTAATTATTTGTGGTGACATTTTTCAATCTGGGAGATTGTTCAAACAGGCTATCCTAGAAATAGACTTATAGGGCCGTCGCTATCCAAAATAATTACTCATTTCTGTTCTATTACCCCCAGTTTTTAAACTCATCATGTGAAGCATACTATGTTAAAAAGTAGTAGTTGGCAAGACCTAATCTTTCTAGAACTAGGGTTTTTTTCTTTTGTGATTGTTGGTTAATTCCCAAATCATGAAAAAAGTTCTGAAAACTATCTAGTCAACACTAAAAATACTAATAGTTTTCCACCACCCAACTTTGCAATGTAATTATGTAATCAAGCGTGCGTGACTGAGAGTGGCAGAAACTCAAGATCAAGACTTGGTTTGAAGGGATAAGTTAATAAAAGGGAAGACACGACACAGTTTCAGAACTTCCTCCATCAAACATTTAATGACTATCTTTTGTTTTGGGTGCGGTCATGTACAAGAAGGTGACCAGCTGGGCCTAAAAGGATAACTTATTTAAAGGAAAACATATATCAGCCTTTTTCTGGACTGGTTTAGATTTATTGAGAATGATATTCTAACAATTCACCAAGTTAATTTTTAACATCAATAAAAAAAAAAAAAAAAAACCTCCCTGGCTCAGGTGTTGTGTTCAGAGCCAAGTTGAACCAACCTGTTGATGCTTTCACTGCACATTATTGAGATCATTATATGATTCATTCATTCAAATATATTCTGAGGTTTTAATGAGTTGGAACTCACTTTGCTGTCCTTTACCTACTCTCAAAGGCTATCTACCCCTCAACTTGTCATAATTAAAGACAATCCTTGAGATTCATGCGAAAGAGAAAGGAAGCTGGCGACACATAATCGTGGGATTCTATAGTGAATTACATGCATAGATAGGCAATGAATTAGTGGAAAATGGCATATATGGATTTGAATATCTGCTCAATGTACTTTTAAAATGATTGTTTTGGTTTTGGACAAAGATTAAGAAGAGAATATCAAGTGGAATTAATAAAACTGATCTGAACCTAATCCACTTCCGAGGAAAACGGATGTTGCTCAGTTACCTGAAAAACACAGTTTGATTAATTATTAAGACAAGTGTGATTAGTATAATCTGTCTAGAAGTTTGTTTCCTTTCAGTTGGTGATCATTAAACAAATACCCAAAGTAGTAATAAATAAAAATTATGGTGAAGAGATAGAACATATAATTGCACATGCACATGATGCAGCAGGCCACGTTTGAGGAAATAAACTAAGTGTTGTTGACGATAATGTTGGTCTGGTGCTCAACAAAGTTAATGTCCTGTATTTGTTGCAGACATTATAAATATATTACCTGAAAACCAGACTCGAATGTCAAGGCACCATTTAGATCCTTCTGATCCTCATTTTGATAATCCAACCAATAGCCATGGGCTGCTCAACATTGGTTCAAAGCTCTTGGAATTGACCAATGTTCGTTTCATATCACTGCACCAGTTTTCTTTGAAGATTTGTGGGCCAAAAGGTCCAAGAAGGATGCTGGTGCCCTGCAATCAAAGATAAGCTTGATAACATGTTAGAATGTGGAGTTTTTTTTATATCATTTTAACGAAATTCCTTTTGATTATCGAGAATGTGAAAAGAGATTGATTGTTAGGTGCGATGACGACAACTATAATTATTTTATTAAAGAATAATGAAATTTATCTTTATATCGATGATCAAACTCATGAATCAAAATTGAGATTTTACTATTATTTTTTTTCTTCATATTGATTTTTCTTAATTTTAGGCTAAAGGGTTTTTAAAGCCCTTGAGCCTTTCCAAAAAAAATAAATTAAATAAGCCCCTTATATATATTGCACTCAATTGAGCTTTTGAATGTTAACATTACAATCAATTAAGACTTTTTGATCATTAAAGTTAATAGTCAATTATTACAAGTAATGACAGTCGTTTTTTTTCTGTGTGTTTTCACCATGCGACACAATTAAATAGTAGAAATTGATGTTTCTAAAATAAGTATGGTGGAATTTAAGGTTTTTGTTTCTATTAAAAGAGTTTCTCTTTTTGAGCTATGGGCTAAAGTTGTAGTGTTGACTACGAACTACATGGCTTTAAAATGGAGCTAATAAACTAATGTTAGCACTTCCATTACAGGCTGTTTTTTGTAAGTAAGAGTACGAACTTGAAAGGTCAAGGATTTTAAAATATTTTTTATCAATTAATAAAACCATAAAATTTGGGAAGCAATTAAAATGTATTGAACTAATACATAGATTTGTTTCAAATGTTGCTAATAATGAATCATTAAACATTACGTGTCTTTGGTATCTTAAGACAATAAAAGTTGAGGTATTTTTTGTATCTTCAACATTAAGGGTTTGACACCTATTTGGACTAATCCAAAAATGGATAATAACACTACATTAATAAATATAGCTAATCCAAAATTAAAAAATATTGAAGAAAAATTTAAAATTTAAATTCACATATTTTTTTGTGGCTCTGATACCTATGAGACTAAAAGATTTAAGGATGGACATAAATGAAAACTTAAAATTTTAAATTTTTGTGAAAAATTTTGTTGGAGGGATTTTTTGAGAAAATGAAAAAAATTTGCTTAAAAGAACTTTGAATAAATTGAAATTTATCTTTCATCGTCAAATTGAGAGCTTTTTATAGAGGCTCTTACCTCTTTTACAACGACATTATTGAGGAATTTATTTCCATACATCATTAAAAAATTAATAGTATTGCATACATTATTACAATTTTAGAAACCTTTACAGGGAATCTACATTATTCATCTTGTTTTAGAATATATTCCCTGAATCATTTCAAAAACTTAGCAAGGAATCTCACCATTCATCTAGTTTTGGAATATATTCCCTAAATTTGAAGACTTTGCAAGGAACCTCACTATTCATCTTTTTCTTTTGAAGACTTTTGCATGTACATTTCAGAAACTTTGTAGGAAATCTCATTATTTATATCCTTTTTATCACTTTTTCTTGATTTTAGTGATTGTCACTGTTGTAGTATCATTTACAAGATTCACAGTTTTAGTTGAGGATTTGTCTTCTTTTGAATTCGAATACATAGAGCTAAGCATTTCAGCCATAAGGTTTCAATATTCTTTTTTGGTCTTGGCCTAAACTAACAATGCACTAACAGTACAGTGAATTTTGCAACAGTTTTGCTTGAGGCAATGGACTTGCACAATCTTGAATTTTTGTTGAAATTTTCTTCTAAATACTAAGAATTATATTCGGGTCCTCAATTTGTTCCACCACTTTGTTCTAAAATTTCGAACTAACATTGAGATCCTCATATATTAATACTATTCATAACCATAATTCTATGAAACAATTCAAAAAATACATAATTTTGAAAAGAAATTAATTGTTTTGTATGTGTGTTTTATGATTTGGCTTTGGTTGGAATTTGTCAAAAAAATTGGGTCATAAGTTTTGGATTTTTCTAGTAGAATATTAAAGTAATATGTTTCATATTAGTTCCACCATTCTTAAAATCAGCTAGGGAATTTGTATTGTGTACCATATTTGAAGTAAATGAGCAAAGAGTAACTCATATGTTGGTTGTTGATGAGGAAGACATTGTACCGAGCTGTTTGGTAGTCTCAATATGTGAAATATCAATGAAATATAGGTGATGGTTGTTGATGAGAAAGTCAATGTACCAAGCTTACAACTTTTTTGTCAATGGGTTTGTTTTGACAACAAAGATTAATTGAATGAAAATATAAATACTACCTTCGAATTACACTTTCTTGTAATTATAAAGAATCGTAATTCCCTGGAGTGTAATTACATCATAATTCCTTATGTTATTTTTTGTACTACAAATTGTAACAGAGTTACATAATTTATATTTTATTAAACTATTAATTACTTTAAAAATTATTAGTATGATAAAAATAATTTCTAAGCAAGTAATAATAATTAAAATGAAATCATCATACTGATATGTTAGTCTAAAAAAGTAGTTTATGGCATGATTACTAATAAAAATTGCAAGAAAAATAAAGACTTAATATAATATTTGGTACCTGAACTTGATATTTTTTTACTAATTTGGTACGTAAACTTTTTTTTTGGTCTAATTTCGTACTCAAACTTGATATTTTTTCCTAATTTAGTACCAAAACTTGACACTTTTTTTTTTAAGTTGGTACTTCAACTTTTTGAGGTCCAATTTGGTACATGAACTTGACTCTTTTTCTTAATTTGGTACATAATCTTTTTTTTAATATTATTTCGCTAAGCATATCTCAATACATATTTTAACATTAATTTTCTCTAAAACTAATAATATTTTTGTAGCATAACAAAAAACATTTCAACACCGTTATTATTTTGCGTAATTTTTATAATATTTAATAAATAGGTACCAAATTAAATCTTAACCAAATTAGGAAAAAAATTTCAAGTTCAGGTACCAAATTGAGTCCAAAACAAGTTCAGGTACCAAATTAGAAAAAAGTGTCAAGTTCAGGTATCAAATATTATATTAAGTCAAAAATAAACATTATATGCAAATTTATCTAAATGTTCTTATGCATATTTGTTGAGTTATACCCTCTTTAATATTTAACAGATTCTTATTATCATTTGAATTTAAATATGCATCATTAAAATTATTAATATTTCATTCTTCTATGTATTTTACGAAGTATGGATCATTTCAATTTCACTCATGATTGAAGTTATGAAATATACAACCTGTTAGTACCAATTAACCTTATTTTTTTAAACTACACTAAGGTGATGTTAATATAATAAATATTTATAATGGTATAATGCCTAATAATATGATACAAGAAAACTTTTTCTATTCGCATAATTACCATCGACTTTATAATATTTGAGTTCGTAATCCAAATAATCTGCGACTTTAATTATAAAAACTCATATAAACTTATTTTAGAAAAAAAAACTTAAGCTAAATTATATCCCTTTTTATAATACGTAAATTAAATCAAAATAATATAAAATTTATAATATATAACTTTTATAAAAAAATTGTAAATAATCTCAAACTTTCGTAACAATTCTTAGAAATAATATAAATTTTTGTTGTAACTTTAAAAAATTATTTTTTATAAATAAGTTATTATAAAAGAAACTATAATATTTTTTATTAATAAATATATTATTTTTATAATATATAATATAGACACATAAATAAGTTATGCTCATACTTGACCATAACTTTTTATAAATAAATATATTGTAGCAATTTTATAACATTTAAATTAATTTTTGTATAGTCAAAAAAATATTTTTTATAATTAATTTTTTGATCATAACTTTAAAAACTTTTACATCTTAAATAAATTTTTGTTATAACTTTATAAAATAAACAAATTTTTTTTGGCTATAATCATCCTAAACCCTAAATTATAAACTCTAAATCTACAATATAATTTTTATAACTTGTATAAAATTAACTTTTTAAAATTAGATTAGGGTGTAATTACATGCGTAATTACTTCAATTCTCATCCTTCCACCCAAGAATTGAAAAGTGTAATTTGAGTGCTTCAATTATATTCAATTTGATGAAATCCACCAATTAGGATGACTACTCAAATATTTTAATTTTTAAACGCCTAAATGTGTATACAACCTCAATAAAATGATTTAAAATGACACGAATTTAAATAATGAAAAATTAAATGGATGAATAAATGAAGGTTTGGTCCGCGCCGACCTAATAGAACAGCTCTACATTATTATGGTGGTAAATATGATTGCAATTTAATATCTTCTTTTTATCTTAACATAACAATTCAATACCCAAAGGACTAAATTCAAATAATGGCAAATGCAAAATAATTTAATTGTAAATACTCAGAGTTCACATGGCACTTCCCATTCCTTTTGCCCATCCAAAGTAAATCCATTCCCCAATGCCATTTACTTTCTAGCTAACCCTTTTCTTTTAATTTTTTAATTCAATAATGGTAATTATTATTTATGTGTGGAAATTATAATCCTAATAATAAACTATCAATATCATCATCACCCAATATTCAGTGCAACAACAACAATCAATGGCGGGTTTTTTTTATAAAATTAATACAAAAAATATAATTAAAAATCAAAATAATATATTTTTCATTATTTACCAAAATAATATCATCATCACCCAATATATTTTTTTTATTATTTTATACTAAAAAACAAAAAATATAAAATATTAAGTGATGCTTCCTAGATAGGCGGCACTCAATTTTTCGGATATAGTATAAATCCGTATTTTAAATACGAGTATGATATAAAAAATAATAAATTAATGGGTGGTACCTACCTTACAGGCGACACCGATTGTCTCATTTGTCTACTCAAATATAGTTCATATCAATATATTCTTCAAAAATTATGAATGCAATCAACTTAGAGGTGTTTATGAATTAAGTTTGGAAAGCTTGAGTTTATATTTTTCAACTTTAAGACAGTTTTATTATTTATAAATAATAAAATTGTAAAAAACATAAATATTTTTATGATTACATTTTAATAAAAATAAATTTGTTATGAATATTTTATTAAGTGGATGTCCATCAAGATCAAGATAAGTTTGGATGAACTTTAAATTCTAGTAGTCATCAAAATTAGAGTTCTATTTCATTTATACTTTTTATGTCTATAAATATAAACCTTAGAGAAGCATTGTATGATACTTCTATTGATCAATAAAATACGCTCTTTCTTGCTCTCTCATTCTCTTTGTTATTTACTATCTGTCTTTTTATTTTATAACACGTTACCAGCACGATTCTCTTTTAATTGTTTTTTTTTTCTTTCAGTCGTCAATTGAGACCGACGCACTATGGGTAACTACTGGAGCCTTTAACTACTCAGTGCTCTTGATAATAGCCAAGGTGATAACGATGATGTTAAAGATCTTCAGGTATATTTCACTATAATTTATTTATTATATCATGTTTATTATAATTTAGGACTAATCATGATAATATGAATAGATGGATATTTTATTTGAAATACACGCATGTTTGCGATGATGATTATGGAATAAATAATCTAGCGGGACATTTATAAGTTCATCCTATTAAATTTGTTGCATTCCTAAAAGTGAATGCAAACATAAAGAAAATGAAGGATATGATCATGGACCACTAAAAGTGGGAACATAGTGATGAATAAGAGAACAATGAGGGTTCTCAAGAAACTCTTCAAAGGGCAAAGATAACTTATGTTATCAATGTGATATGAAAAGTTATTGGCCACATATGTGGTGTATGTCCAAATATTTTGTTTGGGTTAGTATTCTTTGAGGAAGGATATGAGAATGTAATAATGAATTCTATCATTACAGATAGAAAATATTTATTTTATTTGGTACTGAAACAAACCAATATTATTCCAATATTTGGTAGTGGTTAGTACAAAATCAGTCAAAAGATCCAGAAGAGCTAATATATTAATATCTTATGATGGTTAATCCATTGGTTTTAAAAGATATTCATAATAGATCTCATACTGAGATTGTGAATGAGGAAAATACTATATTTCATATGAATCAAAAGAGTATTGGATTATTGATTTATTTTGAATTGATTGTGATTGTCTTTGTGATATTCTTTTATCATTATCCTCATTAAGAGATTGAAGTCAAAATATTTGACTGTAAAATATCTACTTAAATTGTGAAAGGAAAAATATGAGCAATAGAATATGGTAATTCTATCTAAAGCTCGTTATGGTTGGATGCACCTGAAGTTGCAAGTTTTTAAAA
This sequence comes from Gossypioides kirkii, assembly GCA_005610355.1. Classification (NCBI taxonomy): domain Eukaryota; kingdom Viridiplantae; phylum Streptophyta; class Magnoliopsida; order Malvales; family Malvaceae; genus Gossypioides; species Gossypioides kirkii. Next base: position 4,045,812 of record CP032254.1, on the reverse strand, counting down.
CTGTGAGTATAACTTTACAGTATTTAAAATAAGTTATCAATTAAAAGTACGTGGAAAAATATTACTGAAGAGAACCTTACAGGAGAGAACTTATTTAGTTTTTCATGATTCGAATATGCTCTTACAGTAGCAATATCATGAAAAAAAAATTACTTATGGTTGAACAAAAGTTTTTAATCACGAAACCTAACCATTCTCTGAAGAGAATGTAACATTATGTGATAAATTCAAAGGATATCATCTTTGACATGGATGTAGTAAATTGGACTATAATAATAGTCATGGGGGATGATCGTGATAATTTTTCTCACCACCAAAAGTGGAAAAATGAAGAAAGTAAGAAAATATCAAAAATTTTCAAGAACTCTTTAAGAAGAGAGACAACTTATGTATAAAAGGTCATTGGTTATGTACCTGTTGTACAGTTGGAAATTAAGATCCACTCTCAAAGTTTGCTATTAATAAATCCCCTGTATTTTAAGATTTTGACATAATTCCTGAAACGAATATTACATATAATTATTTGGAAATTATATTATATGACTTAGTGTCATTATAAACTTCACATTGATTTAGACATTTCCAGTCGTAAATGTCGCAATGGTACTTATATGTGGATATAAAGTGAAAAGAATGATAGTAAAATTATCAATTTGTTACAATTTAGTTCAAATTGAAACGCATGTTAAAGTAAACTAGAAGTTTACTAGTACAAATATATTTATTAGTTGGCATGACCAGTTAGACCATCCTAGATCATATGTGATACGAAAATTAATTGAGAATTTATATGGACATTTATTAAACAACCAGAAGATTCTTTAATTTAAAGAATTCTCATTTGTTTGTTGTTCTCAATGAAAATTGGTTGTTAAAAACTCACTAACTAAAGTTGAGATCTAATCTTTTGCATTTCTGAAATAAATATAGGCCTGTTAATCCACCATGTTAATAGCTTTGATATTATATTATTTTGGTAGATGCATTTACAAAATAAATACATATGTGTTATCAACTTGCAACCTGTCGTTTGTAAGATTGTTTGAATAATTAATTTCAGATAATGCAATTAAGACAATTCATCTTGCTAATATTGATGAGTTTATATCTCAGTCTTTTATTGATTGAGTTTGAAAAACTTTGGTAAACGTGTAACATCCGCGTGCTTGAATCGGATTTGGAACAGTGATAGAGTACAATTGAGAATTAGAATAAATGGTTGAATTTAGAAAGGTTTGGAGAAATCAAGGATGTATTAGTAAAGGTGAGAAAATAGGAAGGACTAAATAGTAATTTATCCAAATTGAATTATGAGTCATCATGGGAATTAGATTGATTAATGAGGGGCAAGAGAGTAATTTGGTGAAAGATATTTTTGGAGGCAAAGTTTTGGACCAAAGTGTAAAGTTGGAAGGCCTAAGGACTAAAAGTGCAATTTTACCATTTTTATTAAGTGAGATATTTTTGAAGAAAAGTCTAGAGAATTTGAGAGAGAGAAAAATCAATTAAAAGTCAAAAATATCAGCTCTTTTCATTGTTCAACCGTTCATGCAATTCCCTCTTCCATCCAACTTTTGATTTTATTCCAAATAGGTCCTTCCATCATTTTTAAGCCCTCCAAGCTCCAAAATCTCCTATTTTCTTTGAAATTTCTGAAATAAAAGTATAGAAAGGGGTTAGTAGACACCTCAAACTCCTTATAGAATTTATTTTGAGGTGTTAGAAAGCATAGGGACTAAATTGAGAAATTTTGAATTCAAGGGTTAAGGTAAGAAATGGTTAAATTCTCATGACATACATGTATTTTACTGTTATTTGGCATGAAAACTATTGAATTATAGCTTATAGCTTATATGTGTTTATGTGAAATTGAAGAGAAAGAGAAGAGAGGCAAGGATCAAATTGAAGACAAAGGAAAAGAATAGAGCAAGGGGTAAAAGAGAAGAAATTCAGCCTTTTTGTTGTAAGTACTACAAGAATTTTAGTTTATAGTCTATTCTTCATAATATATTTGAGTTTTTAGCATGGAAATTATTGTTTAATTAGGTGTTATAAAGATGATTAAGTGAGATTAGTGTAATAAAACATGAGAAAGAAAATGTTTTCATTGAAACAGATTGGACAGAATCAGAGGGTTAACTTTGAAAATGCACTAAAAATTGTGTATATGGACTTAAGGGTCTAATTATATATGTAATTAAAGCTTATTGAGTGTAGTTTCATATGAAAGAAACAGTGAATTAAATGGATCTGTATATTCTGAGTTATAACTGATTTTGTGTAATAAGGTCAGAGCAGATACGAGTTCCCCTGTTCTGACTTTTAAAAATCATAGAAAAATTTAGAAAAACAATTAGAGTCTGAAATTTATATGTACAAATCCTTAATGAGTCTATTTTCAAAATAAACAAACGGTAACATCATTTGATCTCTGTACTAAAAGATAGATAATTTTTAGTGAAGAAAGGTCGAAACTGTCAGACAGCAGAGAAGGGGTAAATTGAAAGAACTTACTGTACAAATTGGCTAAAGTAAAAATTCTGGAAATTTTATGGTAAAAATATGATTGAGTCTAGTTTCAGAAACTTCAAACGGATTATAATTTCAAGTTCTGTATCTCAAGATATAAGTAATTTAGTGACTGTGACGCAAGTGGACAGCTTTGAAAATTAATGTGAAAATAAAAGTAAGAGTTATATGATGATATATATGTGATGAAAAATGTATATGTGAAATATTATGTGGTTGATTATAAAGATTGACTGTGTGAGTAATTGGTGAAATTATGGAATTATTTGAGAAAATAAAGGTGAGAAATACATGATTATGTATAATGTGAAGAGAAATGTAAATGTGATGAATGAATTGTGGATAATGATGTTAAACGAGATTATGCCCATGTAGACGAATTAGAACCGTTGTGATATTAGTGGCATGCCATTAAGGAACACTAGCGCGCTCTCTGATTAGCACAGTGTGTGCTCTCTGATTAGCACAGTGTGTGCTCTCTGTTTAGCACGTCTCGTGCTCTGTTATTAGCACTGTGTGTGCTCTCCGATTAGCACTTCATGTGCTCTCTGATTAGCACTTTGTGTGCTCAGTACTTTGTATACTCTCTGTTTAGCACTTTGTGTGCTCTATGTTGCCCAGCACTTATGTGCTCTCTGTTCAGTACTTCGGTACTCTCTGTTTGTTCCGTTTTTCCGATAGGTTCTATAAAAGTCTACAATGGGCCAAGTGGATAAATAAGATAAGTGAGCTATGGTTAAGAAAACTATGATGGCTAGATTGTGAAAAGTGAAAGAATGTGCAAATTATGACATTGAGGTAAGTGAAATGATGAATACATGAAAGATAAGTACTATATGTGTATATGTAATTAAATCATGATAATTAAGTGAACTAATGTGGCTGAAAGGACTAAGTTGTGAAAAAAGGATGAAAATGTAATATCTACCATTGAGGTAAGTTGGTATATGAGAATGAATGTGTGTTATGGTGGCATTAAGGTAAGTTAAATGTTACATGCAAGAAAGGTTAGAAATTTTATACGCATGAGTATTGAAATGTTTGATAAAATTAAGCAATAAATAAATAGTCATCTATTATTCTTGTAGTGCTTACTAAGCCTTCACCGGCTTAACGCGTTTATTTTAACGCGTAGGTACAAAGTAACAAGGAGAAAAGTCGAGTTCAGGAACCTCTCATCACATCACATCATCCTTTGGAGGATTCCAAATATAGGTATTTTTTTTAAGGAAATGGCATGTACAATGGTATCTGTGTGAATCCCTAATAAGTGGGAAAAATATTATCTCGAATGTTATGAATTATGAAAATGAAATGATTAATATATGATATTTCGATTTGAATGGTCTTAAAAGGCATCGGTTTTTAAAGAAAATTTTATGTTACTCAACTTTCTGTGTCGTACTGTAATGTAATGCTCTTATATTGGGTTTATACGTATAAACCAGGTATAGGGGTGTTACAAAAAGTTTGTTATTTATACGCATAATGGTTTAGAGAAATTATTGATTGAACGTCTCTAATTATTACTTATGATAACTGAACTTTCTCTTTCAACATGGGATTATGTTGATCTACGTGTTGTACGCATCAAGCTAATAAATTTTAAATACTCCCTATTGCAATTGATTTTGGATCAAAAGCTAAATATTTCTCATCTTTGAATTTTTGTATGTGCATATATATTCCAATTACTCCACCACAACGCACAAAGATGAGTGAATCTTCAAAGAAAGTTGGAAATATATATTAATTATGGACCTACTTTTATTATGATATATTAAATGTATTGGAGATACAATTATAACATGATTGTGATTACTATTTTGATTTGATAGTTTTTCCAACATTAGGGAGAGAGAACTAATAACTTGTAATGAGTTAAGGGGAGAGTAATTTAAACCAGAAGTTCAACAAGGATAACTCGTTAAAATTCCAAATATGAAAATTTTCATAAAAAGAAAAAATTTAGATGGTAATATAGTGAAGTCAGGTGCTCCAGAAAAGACCCAATACATAATTAATAAGTAAAACTTCAGAATATATTCAGGTACCTGAAACTGAAGATTAAAATAGTAAAAATAAGAGATTTCGATAAGTTATGTCAATTTGAGAAAATGTTGAACCAATAATAAAAGTGGTCGACAATGGTTTTGCATGCAATATTATTGTGAAAATAATAAAATAAAAAGAGGATGTTGAATAAATCTCTTGGAAAATATAGATATAGAATAAATTGGCCAAAATAGAAAGACGTAACTCAAATACAATTAAATTTGTGGAGGTTTTGAACCAGCAGTCCAAATATCTAAATGTGTAAAGCCAATGAGGGTACAAATGAAGTAGTTTTACAAAGGCGAAATAAAAATATGAAGTTTTTCGCTAAGTTCTGACATTGATTATGAGAAGATATAATATTATTTTGTGGTGATGCAATAACCTTTAGATATATTATTAAACTGGCAGTTCATACTTGTGTCTCATGGTTGTTGTTACAATTTGTTTTTGTAAATCATTATATAGTAAAGTTTATATTAAAATCTTTGAAGGGTTTGAAATGCTAGAAGAATATTGAAATATTGGGAAATTGTTCATTTATATGAATTGAAATAATTGAACATGTGGTAAATTTGACTTAGTTAATAGTAGTTGAAGGAGGATTATAAAATGATTCAAAATACCTATTTGGGTTTTTATAGAAGAATCATGATTAAAGTTTGTTGAAACTCTTGAAGAGATCAAAATATATTTCCCCCAAATTTTCCCTTTCATGACTTTCAAAAGAATGGTGATATAAATGCTTAGTAGATACATTCAAATAGTCATTTGAAATACTAGTATTCAAGATTGAATATGTAGAATATGAGATATTATGTGATATTTTTATGAGGGGGAGTAAAAACGCGTTGTACTCTTTTTCCCTTAACCAAGGTTTTGTCCCATTGAGTTTTTCTAATAAGTTTTTTAATGAGACAACATGTTATGGTATTATAGATATGTGTACTATTTTTCCTTCACTAAGAAATTTTTTTCTCACAGGGTTTTTTTTTATCTTAGTAAAGGTTTTAACGAGACACATTATCTACCAATGGACATCCAAGGGGGAGTGTTATGAATATTTTATTAAGTGGATGTCCATCAAGATTAAGATAAGTTTGGATGAACTTTAAATTCTAGTAGTCATCAGAATTAGAGTTCTATTTCATTTATACTTTCTATGTCTATAAATATAGACCTTAGAGAAGCATTGTATGATACTTCTATTGATCAATAAAATATGCTCTTTTTACTATCTGTCTCTTTATTTTATTACAAAATTTTATTATTTTTAAATAATGAAATAGGTTTTTTGGGTGAGTTGGGTTAAATTTGAATTTTTTTTAAACCGAGACTTGAACCAATCAATAAACACCCCTAAATGAAAGGATATTTATTAAATTAATATAGATATAACACAATATAATTTTATACTGATATTGATACTTTGAGAACTTAATTCCACCAAATCTCCTTAATTGATATAATATTGATATTTTGAGAACTTAATTCAAATATTTAAAATTGAAGGACCAAGCATAATTTAAGTACGAATTGATGCTGCCTATCCCATAAACACCACTTGAAATTTTTAAATTTTCTCGTTTTTAACCCGAATGACTCATATTTTTCATGTACAAAACATGAATGCCGCTTATCTAGGAGGCACCACTTAATATTTTATATATTTTTAATTTCTTAATATAAAAAAAAATATATGCCAAATTTTTAGAATGATGTAGTCATATTGAGGAGGCACCACTTTTTTATATATACTATTTTAATAAATAATAAAATAAACGTATTATTTTAATGTTTAAATAATTTTTTGTATTAATTTTGTAAAAAACCCACCAATGGCTAACAGCTAAACATAAAAAAATTATAAAAAAATATACATAATCGGAATTAGATTTGCTTCAGCTCCACTGTCACTTGTCCGTCGGAAAAACAGGTGGTGTATCATGTCATGGGTAGGCCATGACAGGACAGGCTTTACATGATAGATTGTGTTTTGACTTTATATACCATGCAATCATGTATTACATATTAAATGTTAATGTACTAATTTAACATTTAATATTTTATATTGTATGATTTTTAATTCTGTTGAATATTTGTTTGTGTCACATTATAAAATAAATATTTAAAAGTTAAAATATGATTTAAATTTATATACATTTCATGTTTTTGAAATTTAGTCCAGTATTTTATTTTTAGAAATTTATTTTTTTAAGTTTAAAAATTAAAATTTAATTATTATCATGGTTAAAATTATTCTATTAAATCATTTGGTGTATCATTTTGAAATTAAAAAAAATCACTTAATAGCTATGTAACAATAAAATTAATGCAAGAAATATTGATTACATTTAAAAAAACACCTATTCAAACTCGTCAGAATATAATATTTTTTCACAATAATGTTCTTAAAAAAAATTTACGTTAGCATTTTGATTGTAATAGTTAACAATATTAACTATTTAGATTAACTAATGATATTATAAAAATATATGGATTGAATTAAGTAAAAAAATTAAATTATATAGATTGAATGTCAAGTTTCAGCATAGATTAGGGGCAAACTTGAAATTTGACCATCTTATAATATCAACAAAAAACCTAAAAGAAATGGAAAGCTATGCATTGATCTCTAAATTACGTCTCGTAATAAAATTACGAAAATGTAATATTATCTTGTTTGATTCATCTGGTTAGAATGTAAAATTCAGGTGCTTAGTTGATAGAAGGTAAAATTACATAGAATCACATTTTTCTTAATTGTACTTTTTATAGAATTAGTTCTTTTTAACAAGTTTAATTCCTTTAATATTTTTTAATCTCAATTTTTATAAAATCATGATAAATTATTACAATTCTTACTTTTTTATTATAATTTATATATCAATAAGTAAATATATGATCTTGAAATAAATTTATAAATCATCAAAAGTGATTGCAACACCAATTATAATTATAATTATATTCGTAATTAATATATTAATAAATAAACTTTAAATATAATACAATAATTATAATTATGATGGATGACATTTACTGGTTCGTTGTTAAAAATATATATTTTAATTAGTCTTAAACTTTATTTAAGAAAACAACCTAAATTAATGACACAAATAAAAATGAAAGGTAAATTGGTCTAAAATTTAATAATACACCCGTAATTTAAGATAATCTAAGAAATAAGCCATAATGACATTACACACTATATTACGATATTTTAACACTATTTTATAATGTGAAATTACAGGATGATCGAAATGTTATATTCGACGAACTAAACGTCTACTTTAGACATGTAAATTATATATAATCACAAAATATTTTAATTAAAAAATTAATAATATAAGTACCTAACATGCTTGAGCTCCATAATGAATGGAGGGAGTGAGGTATAAAGAATTGAAAGATTTAACAGAAAAGACATTAATGATACTTTCCTTCTTCACTCACTGTGCAACAATGGTCAACATTAGCCGAATTTGGTCTGTTTGGTAGCCACCAGAAATAACTACTGTTTGTATTATGTATTCCCATACCCTTCCCTTTCCATCTACCTCACTTCCCTCTTTTTCACCATAATCAATGAATTTTAATATTCAATTACCTCTTAATTATGAGTTCGAGATTATATTTCCGGGAATTAACTGTTAACACCCTAATTTCAAAATAATAATAATAATAATAACTCCTTTGAAAACAGAGGGTGAGTTGAACACGATAAGAGCAAAATCAATGCACAGTATGCATAAATGTTGTATAGGGGGGAAGGCAGATGATAGGTGAAGGTCCAAAATCTGCTAAAAGATTTGCTTTTGACATTCAAAATCTGCATACCATACACACTTACCACAACAACTAACTACTAGTATAGTGTAGCTAGCCCCTTCACATCCATGCCTTAAATGAGGCCCAGGCCCCATTTTGCTACAACACTGCAAACAGTCGCTGCTGTTGGCTGCCACTACTGCTGGCACTGCCACTGGAGACAGTGGCGCCGTTCCCTTTTTTTCCTTATCTCCCCCCACCACTAACCTCCACAAAGGCCTTCAACCCAACTCTTTGTCCTCTTTTTAGATCTCTCTTTCAATGACACATTTCACTGATGGCAGATGACTTTTTTAACACCCCCCTCTCCTCCTCCCCCAATTATTCCTTATAAAACTCCTGACATCCACTCCGGCTTCTTCTACAAACAGCAAAACAGAACATGGTGATATGTCTCTTTATTATTCCTTAATTTCTGGAACTTCAAATGTTTCTTTCTTTTCAGTTCATGAAATCATTTCGTGTTGATTCAACTTTGTTGGGTTTTTTCTTTTTCCTTTTAATTTCTTACAGGTTGGTCCAGGATCAATTCCTCATTGGCTTGGGGTTCTTCTTGGACAAAAGTTCTTCGATCCTTGTATGCTTCATGAATCTGCAAAGAAGAATGAGAAGAACATTTTCTGCTTGAGTTGTTGCATTACAATTTGCCCTCACTGCTTGCCTCTCCACCGTCATCATCGTCGCTTACAGGTTCATTCATCTATAATTTCCCCAAGAATTGTATTAAAATTCACCATTGCGGATCAAATTCACTCTGTTTTTCCTTGTACACAGATAAGAAGGTATGTTTATCAAGATGTTATACGATTGAGTGATGCTCAGAAACTGATCAATTGTTCCCTCGTTCAAGTATGAAAATAATCATTGAATTTTTTTTCTTTCTTTTGAATTCTATTATTTTGATCATTTTCATTACTCCACAGCCTTACACAACAAACAGTGCCAAAGTAATATTTTTGAATGAAAGGCCAATGTCACGCCCATTTAGAGGCTCTGGTAACTTGTGCGCCAAATGCGATCGCAGCCTTCAAGACCCCTTTCTCTTCTGCTCCCTCTCTTGCAAGGTGCATCATATATTCACACTCCCTGTTTTTGATTTTCTTACAATGTTACTGTTGCTGTTTCTCTCTTTGTTCTCAACCCTAAATTTGATGTCCTTTTTTCCCAACATGCATGCAGGTTAAGCACTTGTTGTACAACAGTAGAAATGATTTTTGGTTGGTAGAGCAGGAAGAGGATCCTCGATTAACTCCTGACTCAGTCCTGGACTCCCATAGATCAAGTTGGTCAGGAGGATCCGCAAACACAGCTGCCACTAGCAATGGTGACAGCGGAACCAACTGCAAGCCATCTTCACTACTTTGCACTGCTACAACCGAGTTTCTCAAGATAAACAAGAAGAAACGGAGCTGCGTCCTAACCCCACGAGTTCCCCACCGCCACAGATGCTCACAGGCTGAGAGTATTAGCCGCCGGAAAGGTGTGCCTCATAGATCACCTTTGAATTAAAAGTGAGAAATAAAAAAATATGTTGTGTTTCCATAGAAATGGGGAAGTTTTGAGTGCATTGTGATATCAAGTAATTGCTTCCTCAAGTTTTGTATAGTTAAACTTATTAGACATAAGAATACATTTGATCGCTGTTAAAACAATTCAGATGGGATTCTAAATCTAAGCCATTTTTGTAGTCAAAGTAAGTTTAAAAAGTCATGCGAAGGAGAAGGAAGATATGAATGTGAATTATATGGTTGAAAAAGGTGCAGACAATTGACCATCTCAAAGGGTTGTTTGTTTGAATGCGACAAAAGGAAAAGTGGGTTTCTCTCGCATTGCAAAATAGTGTTTAAATCAACTATACTGTCCTTCTGCTGGGTGATTAAACAAGTCATAACAAGCTTATCCATATTATTACTGTTTAAATATATAAAAAAGTCGATAGAATGTTAACTTGGGCATATTTATCAATGCAGGAGAATGTAAATTCATATTTTTTTTATTTATTTATGGATAAAAAGATAGTATGATATGGGTTTGAAAGTTGAAGATGGCATAATATGGGGCATAGGCAGTTTAATTTTTGGTACCATTCAATCAAGTCTGATATAATCAAAACCATAATCCATGGCAAATTGGAAAACGGAAATAGCAAAATGTCAAATCCGAAGGCATTATTTAAGGCTGTGAGATTGTTGGATTGGAAGAATGGACCCCTAAAATCAACAAAAGATCAGCAGAGACAGATAAGACCATGGAAAGATGGAATTGCGAAGCCCACATCAGCTATATATATACACATTTTTTTTTATTACATTTTGTTTCTTTCCTCTCTTTTTCCACTTCCTTCTTTTACTGTGCATAAAACATGACAATACAGGAGGAAAGTACTTAACTTTTTAGCTGTTTGTGCAAATTGCCACTCCCCCTTTTTTTTTTTTTTTTTTCTTTCACATCTTTTCATTCCTTGACTTTGTGAATCTATTATTTGATTAAGGTAAAGTTTGAAAAGGAACTTAATAATTAAATTTTAGTGTAATTATTTGTAATTATATAATAATTATATATTTATATAATTATTTTAATTGGTGAGTCTCATTAAATTTAATGTAATTAGAGCAATCGCTTCAATTACATTTTTCAATTCTCAAGGTTATGGTGAGAATTGAAATGATTATACTCATCCAATTTTTTAAAAATTATACCAATTATAAAAATTATATTATAGACACGAACATTTATAAGGATTTGAGATGATTATGATAAAAAATTATTATAGTATAATCTTAAAAAATTATATTATACAAATATTTTATGTATTTTATAAAATCATAACAAAAAATTAAATCATTTAAATCCTAAAAAAATTCTAAAGTTAGGGTTAAAAAGTTTATTTTAAGAAATAATTTACATATTATAAAAGTGTTATAAAAAATAATATACTTATTTATAAGAAAAATGTTATACTTTTTTTATCATAACTTATTTACAAAAACGGTAAACTACACCAGATACCATTGAACTTTGGTTAATCTTTTTTTATTTTTGTCATTAAAATTTAAAACTTACAAAGATGCCGTTATTGCATTTTTACAAAGATGTCACTCCATCGTTTAGTGCTATTACTTGAGGGGTAATCTATAAAAATAGTCACTTTTGTTTGTTTCATTTACATTTTAGTCACTTATATTTAAAATGTTACGTTTTAGTCACTTATGTTATTGTTTTCTTACGAAGTAATCGTTCTCCCGTTAAATTTCATTATCTCCCTAACGGTAATCTTACGTGGAAGTCCAACTAGATTTTAAGTATCAAATTGGATTTTCAAATAGGATTAGAATAGATTTTTAATTAAATAAATTTAATTAATTAAAATTTTTAAACTCTAAATCTTAGCTGAAAAAACTATTCATTTCCTCTCTTTTCTTAGTTTTCTTTTTGTCTTTCTTTTTTTATTTTTATTTTTCATTTGAATATGGATTTTTTATTCAACATAAAAAATAAATATGGGTTCAATAGAGGTTCCAGGTATGTCTTCTTTCACGATTCTTGAATAATTGATTTTTCAATCCGATTTTTTCTAAATTGAATCGGCTTGTTTGTTCACAATCTCTTTGTGGGTATTCCAAATTTTTCTTTTTTATTGCTGATTTTGTGCCGATTTACCTTGCAATCTTGTTGTGCATATTAATTTTTAATTTTCTAAAATTATGGTTATGGTTTAGAAGTGATTGCTTGAGGGGTTTTAGGTGGCGGCTGAGAGGACAGCCTAAAGGGTTTGGTGCATAGAGAGAATGGATGGGGATATGTTGGGATTTACTGTTTTCTTTTTTTGATTCGGGTTTTTTGTGGGTAATTTATTTTGTTTATGTTAGAATAAGCTTGTAGTTGTCTGAATCATTGTCATATTTTTAGATCTTAGAACATTCAACCCCTCACCCCATTTCCCCTTTTCTGGTCTAAAATTTATTTTTTATTTAATTAAACCATTTGAAAATCTAAGTTGGTATTTAAAATCTAGTTAGACTGCCATGTAAGATTACCGTTAGAGAGATAACGGAACTTAACGGCAGAGTGATCACTTCGTAACAAAATAACAACATAAGTGATTAAAACGTAATATTTCAAACATAAGTAACTAAAATGTAACCTGAGGTAAACAAAAGTGACTATTTTTTGTAGTTTACCCATTACTTAAGTAACAAAGTATGACGTGTCATGTTAAATGTATCATATGTTTAAAAAAATATTTTTTAATATTAAATTATTATTATTTCTTTTAATATTGAATTATTTTTTAAATATGTTGTACATTTAAAGTGCCACATCAGACGTTGTTACCTAAGTAATGATAGTAAACGGTGGAGTGGCATGTTTTGTAATAAAACAATAATGTTATTGGCATCTTTGTATCTTTTAAAAGTTTAGTGGCAAAAAATAAAAATTAGTCAAAGTTCAATGGCGTTTGGTGTCGTTTACCCTTTACAAAAAATAATTTTCTAAAATTATGAAAACGTTTATATTATTTATGAGAAATGTTATGAAATTTATTCGACAATTTATAAAACTTTTTTTTTATAAATGTTATATATTATAAAATATATATTTTATTTTATTTTATTTACGTATTATAAAAAAATAAAATATAGCCTAACATAGATTTTTTCCAAATTAAGTTTATACAATTTTGTATAGTTAAGACTATATATTATTCGGACTGAACCCAAATATTATAAGGTTAATGATAATTATGCAAATATAAAAGATTTTCTTTCACCATATCATAAGGTATGGTACCATATAAGAAAATGGTGTCAAACACAAACACCATAAAAAACTTACGAACTTTTTAATTTGAGACATTCAAGACTTCAAAATGTGGTTGAGAAAACATTTGTTGTTCTTATAAAATATTTCCATATTAACAACATCACTTTAGTATAGCATAAAAAAACAAAGTTGGATTGTATTAGGTGAAATTAAGATGTTTCATACTTCGAAGAGTACGTAGAAGAAGAAGATCTTAATGATCTTAATGATGCATATTCGAATTCAAATGATGTACTCATTTATGGACCAACAAATGATGAAAAAGAGCATATGTTAAATATTAAAAAGGGAATAACCCAATAAATATGCAGAAGAACAATTAGATAAAATTGCATATGATTAGTAATTTTTTTGTTATTTTTATTAGTAATCGTATTATAAACTATTTTTTTAGACTAACATAATATATATGATGATTTGATTTTAATTTTTGTTACTTGTTTAGAAATTGTTTTTATCATACTAATATTTTTTATAGTAATTAATACTTTAAAATTATAAATTATGTAACTGCGTAATTACAATTTTTATTACTAAACATGACATGATAAATTATATTTTGTCAACCAAGCAAGTCTAAAAACTTACAATTATTTATAATTATAAAAATGTAATTTCTACTCTATTAATTACATTTTTATTCAGTTATAGGGTAAGATAAGGATATGCCTTTTTGAATTCTCATTACAAAATAGTGGGAACAGTGATACTATTAAATCATAAAGAAATGAGATTCTAGGAGACTGAAACTTACATATTAAAAAAAATAGATATTTTCATTTATCAAACTGTAAGCAAGCAGCACCAGTGGTCTAGTGGTAGAATAGTACCCTGCCACGGTACAGACCCGGGTTCGATTCCCGGCTGGTGCATAAGAATGATCCTTTTTTTGTGCCTTTTTTTTCATTGACAGCTTCTTTGGTTGTGTTTTGGTCTGGCGTTAAACAGCATATTTACTTCATCCCATCCTCTGCCAACTCTGTCCCCACTCCACTCATCGAAGTAGCCAACCCCAGTAATTGATTTTTTTTTTGGTACAAAATTAAGGTATTAATAGTTAGTAATGGTGATTAATCCTTTTATCGCAAATATTATTGAAAGAAATAAACGATTAATCATGAAATATGCTTAAATATCATAAAACGAGAATTAAATCTCAATTTCATGATTAAGGAATAAAGTAAAGTAATTAATATTTAATTATTAATATTAATAATTATCAAATCCAATGCCGAGAAGCAGCTGCATCTTCGAACTTAAGGTTAAAAATACACAATTATATATGAACTATTATGCAAAAGCTATTTAACCATACCCCAAATATTCTGTTAGGCATTGATCTGAAGTTAACCAAAAACTAAGAGCTAAACCATGATCATCATCATTCGCAAAAATAGAAGAAAGAAAACTAAAGTACAGGAAGATTCCTACCTAAAGAATTTTAGGTTTTAACCAAAGAAAAGCGAAAATTACATTTTACACGGTTCAATATTTTCCCAATTAATTCCGGCAGTGCACCGCAGGCTCGGTAGACATTGTAATGTCTACTCCAGACAAGGACAGCATCGTATTCGTCAAATCTTATCATCAAATTTTATTTATTTTCATAAACAAATAGTCTAAATTCCCAAAATAGTCATTTTTATTTGACTCATGTTACATTTTGATCAGTTATATTTAAAATATTACGTTTTAGTCACTTCGTTATTGTTTTGTTACGAAACTGTCATTCTATCGTTAAGATCTGTTACCTCCCAAACGGTAATTCGATGTGACGATTAAAATGGATGTGACATCTATATTGGCATTTAAAACTTATTTTAACTGTCAAGTCGTTTGGGAAAATAGATCTTAATGATAGAATGATCATTTTGTAAAAAATGGTAACGTAAGTGATTAAAATGTAATATTTAAAATGTAAGTGACTAAAACGTAATTTGAGAAAATAAAAATGACTATTGTGAGAATTTACCCTAAACAAATAATAAAAATAATATAAAAAATTATCATCGTTGCGAGTATCGTTATTTTCGTTATTGAAAAAGACTTGTCTTTTTGGATTTCCACTTTCTCCAAAACACACTGCCTTAAACTCCCTCCTCAAATCCTTGAAACCCATCCACACTGCATTCTGACCCGGAAACCTCCTCGCTCCACTATTCTACCTGGGTCGGGTCAAGAAGGGTAATCATACGCGCTGCTACTGCGTTTGGACTTACCATTTGAAGTAACTTGCTACATGGATGTACGTGAGCTGTATTTGATCGTTGGTTTCTGTTTATCCTCATAATTAAAAAATAAAATAAAAAAAATCCTTGGTATTCGCATTTCTCAAAAAAAAAAACCACCACTCTAATAAAATTTATGATTAAATCGTATTCAGATTATAATATTGTAATGAACAAATTCGAGTTTTAAAATAAGTTTTAGATTCAGATTATACACCCTGCCATCAACTGTGATCTGTTTCTGGAATATCTTATTCCTTTTTATATATCTCTAATTCTGATTAACTTTTCTAATAAACTTTTACATAAATACAAAAAAAAATTTATTTACGGTTTTAGATAACTATATCTAAATTGTACCCAAAATAATAAATCTACTCATTTATGTGACCCAACCTCCGCATAAATTTCAACATTTCTTTTATTTCATTAAAAATTTGTGAAAAATATTATAATAGGTAGCCAAATTCAGTAATTATTGTTTTTTATATTTTTTATCGAAATTAAAATATTCACCATCAATAATAATAATTAATCTTATTGTTATGTGTGTTTTATCAAATGTTAATCTTATTTAAATTATTAAGTGATTTACATTTTCTAAAGATGAATTTAAAGTAAATGAAGAGCACATTTTAAATTAATAATAATATTTATTTTTCAATCATTTTTAATATCTGCACGGATTGTATTCAAAATTATAAAAAAAGAAGAGACTTATTAAATTTTGTAATAAGATGGGATGGTCCCAGTGATAATATTATTATAATATAATGTCCCCTCTTAACCTCTCACATTTCAAGTACAAATCGTATGCATTCATTCATGTCTAACCAACTTGTTGATATGCAAGGAAAAGGTAAATACATAAATACAAGAACTGCCAGTCATTTACATTCTTTAATCACCACTTTAATGAATGATTTAATTTCCAACTTCTATATTTCAACTCAAAATTATAAATCGGGCATCTTGGAATAAGGATACGGGCACTGGCAGTGGACCAACTGGGGTTACCAAATTAATGGTTTATACTTTAAAGCAAGCAAATATTAATGTAGGGACAAAAACGTAAACAGATAGATATCAAATTACTTATAATAGCATAAATCGAAAAAAATACAATATATCATCGCAATTTATAAACTTTCATCTGATATGTTTTGTATTGATTTGATTTTAAATTATAATCAATAAATGAGTCTTAAAATATAATTACTTCTAATGTTTTTTTTTCATAAAATGAAATACTAACTTGTATTTAATATTAGAAAAATCAGTTTAATTAAAATTTTGAACTAATCTTTCTAAAATAAACAAACATTGTGAAAACCCTAAAAAGAAAAGAAAGGCAGGGGAGTCCCAAAAGATTATTATATGGGTGAGAGAGAAAGAGACAGAAAGTGACTATAAATAGCAGCATAAAAAGAAACAATGATGTGCTGCAGCAATCTCTTTACAAATATAAAAAGAAAATGAGAATTTTTTTATCTTCCTCTTTCAATTTTCTTTTCCTTTCTTTCTCTTTTAGTTTCTTTCTATTTGGTCCCAAACCCGTGATCTGATTCCTTTTTTTTTTTTTAACATATCATCTCTTTCATCTAACTGCATTGAGTTTTTAGTTGTTGAGATTCTTGGGAATTGTTTTTTTTTTCTTTTAACATCTTTATTGTGATCTGGTTAAGACAGTTGGGTCATTTGTTTCTGGGAAGAACCAAAGTGGAAAGTAGAGGGTTTTCTTTATCTCATGGCGGAATGTTTTTTAATTTATTTTTGTGGGTTATTTGTCTCCTGGTGAGTTCTTTCTCCCTCTGGATTTATGGGATTTCGGTGGTCATATTTTAAGCTGTTTTTTCTTTATTGTTTATGCGTTAATGTCTTGGTAGTTTCCCTGTTCCTTTCTTTAATGCTTCATGCCTTTGCTTTTAATGAGGTTGGTTTTTTGTTTTAATAAATGTTGATGTAATTAACAATTATTAGGATTTAACATCAAGTTCTGTTCCTCTCGGTAGATTCCGTTTCTGGGTAATCATAATCAAGTTTTTTTTTTTTTGAAGGCGTATAAATATAAGCAGAATGTGGCTTCAATGACTTGTTTTATAGGTTAAAATTTTACCCAGATTCATCTGCATGTTTCAACAATGGACTAGTCACTAGATGAGGAAAGAACATTAGTTATGTCTAAAGGGAAGCAAAAAAAAAATTGACCTTTTTATGGTAAATATCTACAGACCCGCATCTATTGTTAATCACATACTTGTTTCTTGAGAGTGTTGT
This sequence comes from Gossypioides kirkii, assembly GCA_005610355.1. NCBI lineage: Eukaryota > Viridiplantae > Streptophyta > Magnoliopsida > Malvales > Malvaceae > Gossypioides > Gossypioides kirkii. The sequence goes on along the minus strand of CP032254.1, from coordinate 4,028,071 downwards.
ATGTGATCGTAAGAAGTGACTTCAATGTTCTCCTGGTGCTGTCTGTGTGTTTCAGCCACCTAATTTTCTCCTCAGCTGGTAATTGTTGGATCATAGGGAAAAGTTTCTTATGGATGAAGCTTAGTGTAGCCTTTAAGTTATCTTTTAAAAATGCGCTATTTCACTGTTTATATATGAATTAAGTCTGTAATTCTGAAGGATGCCATTGTGTCGTACTATCCTACAAATAGCACTGTTTCGGTGGGAAACAGCTAAGAAAACGCATTGATATATGATGCTGATGTTAGTCAATAATTCTTCCATTTATAACATACATATTTTCGCCATTTCTTCTTCAGAGTCTTTGCTATTGGCTACTTTGGTTTTCTTCTTTAGTAATAATTCTAAATTTGCCAATTACACCTCATATTGAACAAACAAGTTTGTGTAGTTGGAAATATTAATAAGTTTAAACTTTTCTATAGCAAAGTATGGCCGTAGTTAGAATTATGGCTAAAATCTTGCAATGACTATGGTCAGTTTGTGTTTCGGTTTAAATATGTTGTTTGAATGGACTAGGCCAGGTTAAATTCTATGTTTTCATAATGAATTTGATGGAACGTTTTCAAATTTCATCTGATAATTGTTAGACAGGATTTTTTCTAGACACATGTTTCTCACACGGAAAGACCGTTGTCTTTCCAAGATTGTGGCTGCCTTATTGCCTATTATCATTTTCCCTGAATGGCAACCTTATTAATTACTACTGGTAGTCGCTATCTTATAACCGTGGTTTCTATGTGAAAACTGTGTGCAGAGATGGAGAGCAAAGGAGCATGTGAAGCATCTTTTCAAGACTCATTTATTCGAGGATGCAAGATCTGATATCAATTGATGTATTTGTTTCATTCTTCTGAGGAAAAGATGTTGGTGCTGGGAGATTTTGATTTGAATTCAGTGCAACGATACACTGATTCACTTAAAGATATTTTCAAACTCACGATGCTCGATCAGGAGATCATATTCAGAAATCAGGTACAGGGATACCTTCTCGGCTCATTACTTGTTAGTTTGCTAAAATTTTCTTTTCTGAATTTGCCATAAAGTCAGGCCAGGATTTGATGCTTATAAATAATTTCCCTTAGTTGGGCACACTTTTGACGATCTTGGTGTGGAAACTTTTGGCTTAAAATTTTTGTTGTTAATTTTATAGCTCTCAAACTGGATGAGTTTACATGATTTGGAGTTATACTTTAATATATTTCTTTTACTGAAAGGGTGGACCATGAGGCCATGCATGAAGAAACATGATTCTACCCTCACTTTAGATGCTTATATTCTTGCTGTTGGTTTTATCAGGTCCACGAGCTCCATCGTTTATATAGTGTTCAGAAGACTCTAATGAAGGATCTTCACCTGCAGGAGCATGAAAAATACAATTTATGGAAAGCAAATAACCAATCGTGGTCCCAAGAAACCAGACTCCCTGCAGATTCAATTCCCATGGTAATAGAGGCTACTGTCTTTTCGACTGTTAGAAAGTTGACCTCCAAATATGCTAAAGTTATTTTCAAATTATTAGTTAGAGAACACGTTATAAAACAAAACGGCATGAATCAAGGCTTTTGAAGTTTGGAATATGATGCCATATAATCGAGATATGGTAGTTCTTTCTTTTTCTTTTTCATTTTTTGTCATAGAATGGTTAAGAGTTTTCACTTTTGCTGCATTATCATAACTTTTTATTATTTGGAAGTGATCTAGTTGACAGGCTAACCGATCTATGACCTTTTCTCTTTGAAATGTTCAGTTGGGCTCAAGAGCATCATCAAGTCAGAAGTTGTTAGATGAGTGGAAGGGCAACAATTACCATAAGTTTCAGCAAGGACCTTTCGATCTTCAACTTTTACCTGATCAATATACTAATCTTGGTGATGATAATCTTCCAAATAAAAGAAAGGTTGGGGATCACTTAAAAGAAACCATCTATGTAAATTCTCAACAATATGCTGATTTCTCAGATCCACTGGACTTGAGCCTTTCCCTAAGCCTTGGAGCGGCTACGGGAAAAAAGGAAGATACACGGAGAAGTTGTTATGGCAAGAATAGTAATACTTGCCCCAGAATTGTCATTGATTTGGAAGAATCTAATGAGAGGACCTCAGATGAGGAGGCAAAACTTCCGCCTTCTGATTTTGTTGCTAAAGTTGCATATTCTGGAGGAAAGCATGTTTCAGAAGTTACTGTTATCTCTAATCCAGTCACTTCAAGAAGCATGAAGAAAGATCTATGTTGTGGGATTGCTGAGAGTAGCTCCTTTGTCATGGATAGCAAATGCTACATAGACTGGAGCTTTTCTGATCAAGGTACTGATGCTTCCTTCAGGCTGGAGCTAGGGGCGAAACCAGGGAAGGGCTGGCAGGGGCCCTGGCTCCCCCTAAAATGGAAAATTTTTCATCTAGGCTTTTAAATTTTTTTAAAATTTTAAATTAGTAAAGGTAAAATTGTACTTTGGCCCCCTTAAAAATGATAAAATTTTAATTTAATCTTTTAAAAATTGCACTTTTACTATCTTACAAATTACAATTTAACTTCGGCTCCCCAAAAAAATTTTCTGGTTTCGCCCCTGGCTGGAGCAGCATTTTTGTAGGAACATCTGTTCTTTGCCCACCTCAATCATATGTTTTAAATAATGTAAGTTAGCTTTTCTTTATTTGTCTCACCTACAGGATCAAAACGACTAGATAATATGGCACATGAAAACTTTTTGACTAGAAAGCAGCAGTTCAAATCCTATGGAGTGGGACATTTGGACCTTAATGAAGTTCAGCTTGGTGATTCCTCATGTCACTTAAATGATGCCATTGCTGCCCATCCATCGACAACTAGCTCATCAGGTGGTTTTAGTGAACTTGTTAGCAGGAGTCAGGAAACCTTGTGTCCTACTGCATTTGGGATAAAGGAAATAAAGGAGTTCTCCAATAACAATTTTGAGATGTTTCAACAAGATGGTGTAAAACTTGCTTTGATGAATTCCAATAGCAAAGATAGGAGAAAGGATGTTCAAGTCAGAAATTCCGAACTCAATGGAAAGAATAAATGTGAAACAAGCTTTGTTGGTCTTGCATGCGTATCCAGTACCCAAACAAACCTTTCCCATGAACATGGCAGTCACCATTCAAACACCCAAGATGGAAGAGATGTCCTGATGCCAGAACTACAAACTGATCCTGCTCATGGTCTGAACACTGCACCTGCAGTTGCTATGCAGGTGAATTGTGAGAAGACTGAAAACGGGGGCACACCGTTATGTTGTGATAAAACCCAAATTATAATTGAAGATGAACATCCTGATCAGTCTCCTTCAGGGAAGTCTAGCTGCATTTCAGATAATGATTCGAGCCCTGTAAGGACTATGGAGTCCAGAATTGAACCCTATGATTCAAACCTTCCTGCTTCTGATCAGTTTTCTGGAACCCATGGAAGATCTCGGGTTGTAGAAACTTTTTCAAGTGAGCTGGATCAAAGATCTTCTGATAGTAATGAAATGAAACATGATTGTAACAATAGCAGGGAAGAATCAGCAGAAGTGGATGATTTGCTCCAAACAGCTGCTGAATCACTTATCCATTTATCCCTGGAGAGCCCAGCTTTCCATCATGAATCTTCAACCAAGATGGAGTCCAATGAGTTAGAGAATGAGGACAAGGGGTATCGACAGTGTACCTCTGATTATTTCGAGTTAATGACTCTGCAACTGACTGAAAGCAGTGTTGATGTCTATTCTGTAGCATCAAAGCCATTTGAAGTAAGTGAGCTGGAGGGAAAGGATTTTAGTATCAAACTGAGAAGAGGAAGAAGACTGAAGGATTTTCAGAGGGACATACTTCCAGGTCTTGCATGTCTTTCTAGACATGAAATTCGTGAAGACATAAACATTCTGGAGGGAGTTTTAAGATCAAGGGAGTACAAGAGAATGAGAGCTAAGATGGGTAATGCAGAGAGTTGGTGCACACCAATGAGAGGCAAACGGTCAAGACTCAATTATGTTGGAAGAAAAAGTTTTAGATAATACTATTCAAGTTAGTATAACCCCATATCTTTTAACTGCAAATAATCTTTTAAGCTCATTCATTGATCTAGAGTTATTTGACTGTTATGATATATGATATGACCTTCCTATTTTAACACCCTTTTGCTTTAAGAGTTATTTAGCTATGTTCTGAAATATGATTCAAGGAAGAAATTTTGTTTTGAGAAGGCACCAGGGTTTTCCATTTCAGCAGAGAGGGGCTCTTTGTTTCAGTTAGCCAGGGGGGAAAAGATGTCAGAAATTAAGTCTGCTCGTTATCTCAACCCCATAGATTAGCATAAGAATATTGATCTTATCATATGATTCCCTTTGATGAAATAATGGAAGGAGTCGAAGTAAAGCGACTAAAGAGGACATCCGTTAGGAACAAGCATGCTTTAATCGTGGCCCCGCAAAGGAAAAATACCAAAGGTCCAAAGAGAGAGTGTGCTTAAACATGTCTTTAGAGGATTAGATTCATGGAATAATGTGCCAGAAGTATTAACCTAAATCTTTTGAATCTTTTATGTCGTCTTCTGTAATTTTACATTCCCTACCAGTACCACCCTTAAATAGAATGCATTGGATTGGGGTCACTGTTTTTTGAGAAAAAGCATAAAACATTGAAAGCACCTAAATTCTCCCCACATTTTCATCTAGAGTAGACAACAATGTTAGCAATAGTGGAAGGATAGTCAGTACAATCAGTGTAGTTTGCTCTCAATCAAGGGTTGAAATTTCGAGACGATAGAAACACATTCCTTTAGTAACAAACCTGAATCCAAGGCATCCACTCTATCAAGATGAAAAGCTTGCCAAAGCCTTTAACTATCAATCTTCATTACAGTATTATCTAAGTGCAAAGACTTGAGCCTAGAAAAGGCCTCCCGCACCGCAAGGATTTCTGACCGAAAGGGATCAAGAGTGCTCTTCATGAAATCGGAAATACACCGCACAAAGTCACCTGAATCATTTCGCACAACTGCCGCCCATCCCATACGCCCACTATAAGCAAAAATGGCTCTGTCAAAATTACATTTAAGCTTTCCAATATCCACCCTCTGCCAACGAACATTCCCCGCCTCTACCGACCTACGTGTGACAACCTGAGAGTTGGCCTGCCATCATAACTTTTTGTTTCCAAACCACCATATTCTTGCTGTGCCAAATACCCCCATAACATTCCCAAAACACGCCTCCTCCTGTCATTTTTTTTATTAGCCAAAGCTCTATGAACAAGCACATCAATCGACATAACACCTGGTACAAAACCAAGTTTCTGCCACACAGCAAGTGCCAAAGGACAATGTATAAAGATGAGATCCAAGTCCTCATTAGCTTGACGGCATCTCGGACGAAAAAAGGGTCAATATTCGCTCCAAGTGTCAAAAGCTTACTACTAATACAAGACACAAAACCACGAAATCATCTCAAAAAAAAAATATTCTTTAATCTTGGCGAAACCACCTCATTCCAAAGGGATTGCAACTGCATTTAAATTCATGATGGAATACATATCTAATACTAAATATGAAAAGTCAGGGATCACATCATCTGCACTAGTTTCCCCTAATATTATCCCTATCTGAGCTTCAATCCATAAAAACTCTAAACAGTTTTGCTTGTACTATATTTCAGCCAATCACCGGCTTAGTTGCATATATGATCCTTGCCATTAGAATGAAAGAGGAATTGCCAAAATCCCATACCGGAAATCCGATTGAATTGATGGATGGTCCCAATTTTGCATCTCAAAGTAGGGGTTGCAGATCAAGTCAACCAAGTAGTCTTCTCCAGTGAGAAACGAATCAAATACTTGGCATTCATATTCGTAGCAAAAACATATAAAGGCCCAAAGTGGGCTCCAAAACTCGCAACTTCACTTTAAGAACCATTAAGGCCCGGGGGAGGAACCAATGGCCGACCATTACCAAATACTAAACACAATTAATGTGCTAAAATGTGTTTGTCGTTTCCACATCTGCTTGCAAAGATACATTTATACGTGAAAAAGTAAGCACTAGTGTTTAAGAGATGGGCCTAAATCCTGATCCCACACGTTTATTTTTCTCAGGTTAACCCGTGAAATTAAAAGGGAATTGCTTTCACCCTTTTCAGATATGGGGCTTCCATTCATTTGCTTTACAATTTCTAGATAAGATAAATTTGGGTTTTCTTCTTTCTCTGCAGTTACAAAATTTCAATCGAAATATGAGTCAATATATTGTTAAAACAATAAGCCTCACATTGGATACTTTGATTTGTATGAATAAATTAAGATGTTATGGTGTAGATGGAATGATGAAGGTCCTTTTTAAGCAAAACTATGATTTGTCAAAGTGTGGATCCCTAATATTATTTAGGTATATGCATGAGTGGAATATTGGGTAGAAGAAGCAGGTGTGGGGCGGCACTACCTTGTGTTATTTCATCTCAGCCACTTGTGTTGCCTTTGCTTAGGCTTCCTTGGGTGGTAGTGGTAGGCCCCCATTCCATCCTCACCTTTCTTCTTCGTTTTCCTTATTTGAATTTATAAAAATAAATGAATGCTAAGCTATTATATTAGAACATATTAACAAGCCAATAATAACTAATTAGAATCATGATTATCCTTTGAAACTAGTTATTCTCCTTGATCAATCATCATCAACCACATTATCAGACTTTGTGGGAGACACCTTAATTTATGTTTAAAAAGCTAGAAAATGGAAACTAATTTTTATCAAGGTTGGCATTTGAACCTGCTGGATGCCATATTTGTCCACCAATTCAAATTAAACAATTCACCAATTAGTTTCTGGAAAAGGAGCAATAATCAACTACGAATGTATTTTCCTACTAACCATCATATGGTGGAGAAAATATATTACTCACATTCTTTGGCTGAAAGAAAAAGGAACATAAATTGAGTGGTTAAACATGCACCAAAAGGCTTACCAAATATATTAATGATCATTGCTGTCTGAATTTAAGTAAGATGTTTGAGGATTGGCAGTGCAGAGAGTCTGTGTTTATGTTTGGCTGAGGATGAAGGAACGATCTTTTTCTTGCAACGAACATTAAAAGGAGTTAAATGTGATTCTGACCCAACCCATGTCCATACTCTGCACAAAATCTAGAACTGAATCTCCAGATGCTGTCTGTCATCTTCCAAACCCCAAATCATAAAACGAGAGAGAGAGAACCCAAACAATTTAAAATCTTTACTTAAAATGGTGTCCCCACTTGCGAGATGAGAGGTCCTTGTATGTTTCAATTGCTGTCCCCAGTCTTTAAATATCACTTCGGACGTAATAAAAGTGAGAATTATATCTGCGTGAAGATTGTACTACCCTTATTCTTTCCACCTAAAACAAAATTCTATATAAGACAACCCTAGATTTGATATCTTTTTGTCCCAATCAGCTATGGCTTTTAAGGGCTTTTTTTATAAAACTCACCTAAAAAAAATTAATTAATTACGTAAATAATTTATTCTTTTATTTAATACGAAAATAATCTAAAATCTACAGTGAAAATTGGTGGAGCCATATAATATGAGGCCATCAACATGCCAAGCCATCATCTCAGATTAAAAAATTAATTTTTTGATAGAACCATGTTAAATGGTGTTACCTGTATAAATATCATGAAAATACTAAAAATTCTGAAAAAAAGACTTGAAAACAATTTTACATTTTTTTTATGGTACCATATTAAATGGCTCCACCACTCCCAAAAAATTTCAGACTTCTCTTTTCATTATTTAATTTTATTATTATATTTTATAATAAAACATTATTATTTATTTTTTAAACTCTAAAATGTTTTTTTTACTCAAATAAAATATTATAATTTATTTTTTGAAACTTAAACGTTTTCTTTTTGATCAAGGAATCCTAAATGTTTTCGTTTTTTCTCCAAGTTTCAAGCCCTAAGTTTGAGGGGAGTTTCTTCTTTTGACGCCGCTGTCGACAATGCCGAAGCCGACTCCGACGATGATGTCGACGCTGTTATTGAGGTTAGTTTTTTCTTGTTTTTCGCTAAATCTGCTCGAATCTTGGATTGAGTTATTTTCTTTGATGAAGTTATTTTTTTGAAAAATTTTAGGTTGAGTTTAGGGGTTGAGTTATTTTTTTTGTTCGAATCTTAGTTTAGGGAAAACATTTTTTTTTGAGAAAATAGACATGGAACTTAGACGATGCCCACGTCTTTTTACCCCTTTTAATATATGTTTTTTAGTTTGTTAGTTTTGATTTTAGTTAACCAAAAAAATAAATATGCCCAGAAAAATAAACATTTTTTAAGTTTGCTAGTTTTGATTTTTTAAGATATGTTTTTACTCTCTTTTTTAAACTTTTTTCTATTAGATGATTTTATTACTTATTGTTTATATGTTGAATTATTTGTTTGTTTAGGTTAAGTTATTTGTAGGAGAAGTGGTGGCACCATTTAATATGAAATCACTAAAAAATTTTAAAATTTAAAAAAATACATAATAGACAAATAATAAATCATGAGAATAGAAGTTTGACATTTTTTGGAAAGTGATGAAATTATTTAATATGACACTACTAAAAAAAGGTAAAATTATTTTCAAGTTCTTTTATTTTTCAAATTTTTTAGTATTTTCATGGTATTTATATAGATAATATCATTTTACATGTCTCCACCAAAAAATTGAGTTTTTAACATGAGATGATGACGTGACACATTGGTGGTGCCATATTATATGGCTCCACCAACTTTCACTGTAAATTTTAAGTTATTTTCGTATTTAATCAAAAAATAAATTATTTACATAATTAATTAATTTTTTTAGGTTAATTTTATAAAAAAAACCTGATTTTAAGCCAACACCACCTATTGGATGAATGCAACCCATCCTTTTTTATTTAAATTCTAATTAAATACTATTATTTTTCTACCATCTGAGTTGGTAAATCTTTCACTTTAAAAAAACTTAATTATTTTTATATAATTGATATGTAACAAAAAATTGATGTTATAATAAATTTGAACTTAAAAAATCTGAAAATTAAAGAGATTAAATTTTAAAATGCTGAAAGGATAGAAATATGGAGCATATTTTAAACTATCGAGAAAACATTTTTTTCTCCAAACCCATCGCGTGGGAGAAAAAATGCTTGCAAGAACATGAACATCACGGACACAATCCACATCAACCACTAGATGTAATCTCCATGAGCCGGTACATAAGATCCGTCAACGACAACCATATTCTTCTCAATGGAACCATTAGAGCATCATAGATTGATAAAAACTATCGAAACCAAGCATAGACAAAAGCGAGCCTCAATGCACAGGCGTAAAAATGAGCCATAACCCACTCGAGAAAGTTTTTCTCTTTTAAAAAAAAAAGGGCACCTCTTCATGTCAAATGTTGCATAAGGAGCGAGCAAAGGAAAGGTGTCTGAGATGGATGTGGAAGAAACATGGAAAGAGTGAGAAAAATGAAAAAGAGAGGCATGGATGGAGATGGGGAGGAGGGAGGCAAGATGAGGGAGTGTGACCATGGTGGGGTGGAGGCTTATCGCTAAAAAGACAGGCGGTCAACCACCCATAGGATTTTGCATTGGAAAGGTTGAGGGATGATAGAAAGAGTTTTAATTTGAGAAAAAAACTTCTTATTATGTTCTGTTATTAACACTTATATAAGATTGAACAAAGATAACTTTCAATTAGGCTTGCAATTTGACTTGTTGAATCAATTTTGGTTAGATTATTAAAATATTTGAGTTGTTTCAGTCTGGTTCAATTTTAAGATTTTAATTCTTTTGGTTTTAGGTAATTTAAAGTTGGAGCTATTTTTAATCTGAGTTATTCAAGTTCCAAGCTCGAGCTTTTTTGGTCGAGTCAATACAAATTTAAATCATTTTAATTTTGAATTTGAGTAAATTCGAGTAAATTTCAAATTGAAATTAATCCAAATATAAATTGAATGAATCCAGATTAAGAGTAATTATTTACTACATCACTAATGAAAATTTTTAAACTCTACAAGTAAATCTAAGGTGTAATAAGTGTCACATTTATTTATATAATTTTTTTTTTGTTTTTATCACATTCTATAATACATTTATCAAACTCTTAACCACTCAAAATTTTATTTAAAAATTTAATTGATAATGTATCAAATAATTTCCGTTGAAATTAATTAAATCATATAAAAATTAACAATAAACCGCAAGGAAGGAAGAGGGGGCATAGGTTAGTTGAAGTGGCACAGATAACAGCGAATAACCCAATGCCACTGGAACATAGCCAAAGGTGGAGAATTGGGTGCTGCTCATTAGATTTGGTATTTGATGGGACGGGGAAAAGTGGGGACAACAATATCTCTACCCTATCTTCCCAACAGATTTCCCCACAATTTTGAGTACCAACCCCCTCATTTTATTTAGGGTAGGGTACCCTATCCTTATACTCCTACAGTTTTACCTGCCCTACACCATTCTCCTAACCCCGGGGCCTCCTCCCCTTTCTGTAACTACACAATTAAAACGGGGTTGTAGTTGGGGTGTTAATGTCTTGCCATTAAACACAAATGGAAGCTGACGTAACAACCAAATTTGGAAGTTTCAGCCAATTTATGCTTATTTTAATACAAAAGATGGGTGTTTCCAATTTTATTTCCATCCCAAACTTCACCGCTTCAACGAACTCCATTATTTATGATGGAACTACATGTTGTCGTAACATTATCCAATATGGTTTGGTTGTGTTGCAAGAGAGAGGAACACGGGTAACGAAACACAAAGTTGTTTTGTGAGAAACAAAGATAATAAAATAATGGTTCATATTGTAGGGAAGGCGAAGGCACCACACCAGCCCACCACCTCTGATTTCCAAACCCATGCCTAATAAACTAATAAAACCACAGCAAAACAGCAACTTCTGCCGCCGCTTCAGACAAATTTTGCTTGTTTTTTTATGATCCCAATGATTCTTTCTTATTTTATGCTCTTTTCTAAGGTTTTTACTTGACCCACTTCATTTCTCTTCATTGATATTGTGTCCACACTTATTTCACTTTTGCTATTCAATTATTTGATTGGGAAATTGAATATAAAAATTATTTTAAAATTTTAATTTTGTTTTTAATTATATATTCAATTCAACCCATTGCTAAATATTAAGTTTAGTTTTATTGGGTTTTGAGATAAAAATTGAATTTCCAAGTCTTGGACCGCCCCCACGTACTATCATCATCATCATCATCATCATCATTCATATAAAATCGTAGTGTGGACTCTTTTTTACTTTGCAAATGATGAGGATCCACATTTTTCACACTTCCATCATTTATATTTCTTTTAGAAATAGAACCTCCCATTTGGGTTCTATATTTTTATATCCACTTGTAAAGAATTTACGACACTTACTTTGTGGGCGACCAAAATCATATTTTTACATAAAGTAATTACTTTTGTAACCAAATGGCAACATGTAATTATATACATATATAATTTATAATTATAAGTGTTTTCGTTTGTTTTATCATTTAATTTAAGATTAATTTTATTTGGATTGTAGTGGCACTTCAATAATGACAATTTCATAATTTAAACTTTGTTTAAATGTATGGAAATGAAAGTCTGCTTCCCCCTTTCAATCCCTTTTTGCTAATTGTATTTTTTTAACATGTGAGTAGTTATATTTAATATTAGAATTTTAAATATAGAAATCCCTCTTAATTAAATAATTTAAATGTAGAAAACTTTAAGATCCCACCCAATGATGTGAGTATAAATTATAAAGTGATTTTTAATATACAAAGTAGGATGGTAATGGATTTGGGTGAGGATAAATATTGTTAAATTCATTGTAGTTTCGCAATTGGTACGTTTTGCTTCATCACCCACTCCACTCTACTATAAATGTATAATCTTCAAAGCAATTATCATCTCTATGGATGTTAAATACATCCATCATTACCTTACTCCACTCCATCTCACTTTGCTTTAATTTAAATTTTTTTACTTATCTTTAAAATTTTTAATCTTTTTAAAGTGAAGTAAATACTTAAACATAAAATATGTTGATTTTTATTCTATTTTGTGTTATTACATTTTTCACCTTTCAATAGTTTATTTATACAAGAATATAATGATAATTTCATATACTGGAGCATGTCGGGATGGGGGCAATAAATTACCATAATCGCTCTTTATTCACTATCCAAAAAAAAATTTCACATCATCCCGCTCCGCATCCACTTTTCAAATGAAAAAATATGTTTCATTCTGATTGGATCAATTCGAAATCCATGAGATGATTCGAGTTTTGCCATCCCTAATATGAAAGCTTGGAAAATATTTTTCATGATTACATAACTAATTTAAAAATGCATAATGATATATTTGACCCTTCAACTTTACAAAAAAATTTATTTTAGCCTTTCATTTAATTTTATGAAATTTTCATTTTCCATTGCTTAGATCTTTGTTGATACATTGGGTAGGAGGCGAAAATGAGTGGATCATCTTGTTCAGAACAAGATAGAGAAAAATCTGATAAGGTGACCAGAGTAGAAGAGGGGGAGAATGTGGAGTCGGGAGTTAGATGATCAGTAGACTAGTTCATAGACGGGGTGATGCATGAATTAAAAAAAAAGTTCGGACCCACACTCAACCCAATTTGACCCACCCAAAAAGACATATCATTATTTTAAAATAATAAAACAATATTTTATATTAAATATGTATACATCTTACAATTAAAATTAAAAAAATATTGAGTTAATAGTCTATTCAAGTTGGTTAACTTGTGAGAAAAAAATATTTGTTGAAGCTTGACCCAAGTTGAATCGAGCTAGCAACTCATAGGCTAAATGGTACGATGCCATAAACTTAAGCAGAATGATATTATGATATTTGTTGATTTTTTTAAATAAAACATGATAGTTAAGATTTGATGTGGTAATTAACGAGTGATTTTACTTTACAAAAATATTGCAAGGGGAAAGGTTCTTCCAAAAGATTTGTGCATATTGCATAGGGGTGTAACAATCTTGTATATTTTTATTGGGTTTTATTTTATAATTCCTATTTTATATTAAAATAGAATTATCAAAATCATATAATTAAAGCTAACAATTTTTATTGCTAAAAATATGTCATAAGTCTCTTAATTTTTTGAAAATTTAAAATTTAATCATTATATTTTTATTTTTAGGAATTTAATTTTTTATTTTTTAAATTTTAATTTTTGAATTTAATTATTAATTTTATTAAATTTAATATAAAAATTTAATAATTAAACTTAAATTTTAAAATCTGAAAAATAAAAAAAATTAAAATTTTATAATAAAAATATAATGATTGAATTTTAAATTTTGAAGAAAAATTCTAATCATTACTATTTTATCGATATTTGCAAATGCGACACAGGGGAGGGGGTTATTTTGCTGAATTTTAATAAACCCGGGTGATGGATATTGGTTGTAAGAGAGGCCCGGACATATGGAAAGAACGGACCATATGATTGTGACACGTCAGCAACCCATTTGACCCAGACGGATTCGAGCGTGTGAACTGCACGTGCCTCTCATGCGTGATGTCCCACTTTCTCTCTCTTCCATTCAACTCATAAATTGCGGCAAATTGTTTAGAAACAAACAATGCGGTCCCCGTTTCGGACCCAACTTCCCCCTTGTCTTTTTTTTTTTTTTTTTTAAATTTTCTATTTGGTTTCGGTGGAATTTTTATTTTTATTTTTTATAATAATTTTATTCTATTTCATTCTTTACTTTTATACTCATTTGTTTTAACAATTGTTTTAATAAAATGTATTTTATTTTATTACTTTTAAAGATTATAATGGATTGAATTTTAACTCGATCAATATGAATATTGTTATTTATATAAAAAAATATAAGTTTAAATGTGTTAAAACACGTTATCCTCTTGAATAGGATTAATCAATTAAGTAAAATGTGTAATAATATGAAATTTGAAACCTAACATCGTGGAGAAAGAAAAACCAAAAGATTCTAGAATATATAGTCGAGTGAAAAGTTAAGAGCCTGAGTTTTTCTTCTTCCTTTTCGACTATATAAATCTTTTGTAGGGACCATCATAATATTTTCTACTATTACTTTCAACATATCACACCTCAATTCATCTTTGCTAACAACAATCATTTCTTTTAATTAACCAATCTTTGCACTATTGTGATTAACAATGGAAATTTATTTGATTATATTAGTGGAATTCCACAAGTTGTTTTTTTTTTTTTTTTATCAAAATGGAATTCCACGAGTTTATTAAGTGACACATATCACTTGTAATATGATAAAAATATAATTTATATAAGATTAATATCATAAGTGAATTCGATTAAATAAATTATTAAAAAACTGATTTTTAATAAAATAATGAATATTAATATACTGATGTTTTTGTATAAAGTACATAAATGAGCCCAAGCCTAAAGAATTTATTTATGGTTTACTTTATCACTCTACTCATAATTCAAATATTGAATATTTTTTTTATAAATTTAATGTTAAAATTAGATTTCCCTTCTCCCACACCAAAATCCAGTACTAATAACAACATATCAAACTTTTAATTGCTATAAATATTCCAATCTAATTATGATGTGCTCAATTAAATTTATTTCCCACATTAACTAAGTCTCAACTTATTTATAAAATTACAAAAAATTCATTCCATATATATAATGCAAATAATAAAATTTGAACATAAAACATTATAATTTTTACTATTTAACCAATATCGCATTTAATTTTTACATTTTGTATAAAATTATTTTAAAAAATTACTCTAGTATATCTCCATTTTAAAACTCAACAGTTATGACATTAAAAATTTCAATATTAGCTTACCCAATTAATACGAGTTAGGTTTTATTTTTTCAGCAGAGGCAAATAAGTGTGGGTCAGTAGGGTAGGGCTAGCTTTCTTTCCATCCCTAACTTCCACATTAAAATCTAAATTCAAAAAAAAAGAGGAAAAAGTCAAAATCGTATATAATGGACCTGACACGAAGCGAATTGAAATAGTTTGCCAAAAATGTTGACAAACCTAATTTTGGCATCCATTTACATAACAAAGTTCGGAGTACGTAGAATTAAATTTATTGCGATTGTCAAAAACCTTACCGTAAAAAGCACACACGATCCTGCAAGATCTAACCTCCTGATTAAATAATTAATTCTGAGGATTTTGATCATCTCAGGAATCTCAATTATGTAATCACCTAAATATATAGCTATTCTTTACACTTATAATTGCTCCATTCACAAACTCCTCCTCACATGCATTTTTTTATACTTCTTTGCCTTCTATAGCTAATAGCTATAAAATACCCTCAACATTTGCTCGCATTTTCCTAGAAATTTAACACACCAAAGAAGGAAAACATAATTGTTATGAATTATACATCAAATTCATGAGCACTGCTAGTAGAGCATCGTGGAGGCGCGAGGATGAACCATCGGACAAGGGTGACATGGTTATGGATGCGGACACTGACACACGGCCTTCTTTCAAGGACAAGTTGATGAATGGTAATGAGGATTGGGCGAATATTGAGGATCAAGATTTTGAACCCTCGGAAGGTGATGTTGTGACTAGAATGGTTGATGGGATTTCTTTCATTACGTTCTTTAAAATATTTTATTTGTCGATAGAGAAAAGTAAGGAGCATACGATTGTCCGCAAAATTTTGGGGAAAAGAAAATCAATTGTAGTGTTTTTATCTAATAAGATTCATTCATTGTGAAAATCATTTCAATCAATCGAATTTATGAACATTGTGAATGATTATTTTTTATTGTGTTTTAAATCAGTGAATGACAATTTTAACTGAAAATTTTTAGATAATCTTTGATAAGTATCTAATAATTCAACCATGAACTCTTTCATTCTCCGCTATACAATTTATCCATTGAATACGGTGGTAATTAGGCTTCCTGGTTTACTTGAAGAGATGTATAACAAAGACGTGTGTGTGCAATTGGTGTTATAGTTGGGAAGGTGATTAAAGTTGATTATAAAATTAATAATGGGTCGAGGGGTCGCTTTGCTCATATAGTGATTAGTATTGATAAATTATGACATTTTTTTCATTTTGACACTTAAATATTTTTTTGGTTACGAGTGGTATCTAATTTTTTTTCTTAAATTGGTACTTCTATTAGTTCAATCGTTAATCAAACCACTAAATCTATTAAAAAAATATAACCAAATAAAATTTGGCATGTAGCAAGAAAAAAGACAAAGTAAATACTTCAAAAATAGAGAAAACTAGTTCAAGTAATTTTTAGTTTGGTTCAACCCCTATTTTTAGGTAAGTTCTTTGGATCAATCGTTTAGTTCGGTCTGATTCTAAAAACATTAGTTTTAATCGACGAAAAATTTTTTCAATCCCACTAAGTCGAGTAAGTAGGCGGTGAAGTTCGAAAACATAATTAATCACCAGCATCTTGACATCAAGAGCGCCAATTTCAAGCATAGCTAGCATTGGAAAACATTATAAAGGAAGGACAAAAATAACAAATAGAAAAAAAGAGAGAGAGATAAATAATGTAAATAAATAAAAGAAATAAAAATTATTTTTTAAAGTTTATATGATGTGGTAGTCTATTATTGGTTGAAAAATTTTAACGGCTATAACAATTTGGTGTAAAATGAGTAAGCGAAGAATAGTTTAGATATCACTTGCGACTAAAAAAAAGTTTAGATACCAACTAATAGAAAAATATTGTTTAGACACTAATTTGTGTGTTAAGACTTTTTTTTTTCCAAAATAATTTAAGTACCATTCGTGATAAAAAAAAGTTTTAAGTATTAAAATGAAAAAAAAGCATAATTTAAGTATGAATTTGTGGATTAAGCTAAAATAAAAAAATAACAAAAGAATCACACATGTCAGCTTTGCTTGAGAATTTTTTTTTGGCTAATATACTAAAAGCACCCTTAAACTATTATAACTTAATTAAGCAAGCCCTTATACTTTAAAAAAAAAAAAAAAAACAAGCCCTTGACTTTAATATTAACGTAAAAATACTTTGAAATTTAAATTAATTTGCATTTAATATTGATGCGAATTTGATGATAATGGTTTATCAAATAAAAATAAAATAATATTTTAAATATTTTGAAAGTGTTTATATACATAACAAATTTAATATGTTTTGAAATTTTTTGATTAGTCATTTAAAATTTATGTTGATAAAAGGTGTATAAAATTCCTATTGCACCAATAAAGATCTAAAATTCAAAATCATAGGCTATGAGTTTATTTATCTACAAAAATAATTCAGGGAGGCTTGTTTAAATAAAGTGTAATAATCTAAGGAATTTTTAGTATATTAGCCAACTTATTTATTTATTCAATCCTTGAATTGAGTGTGTTACCCATGTTTAAGAAAATAGGAATAGTAATAACTTGAAAATTTAATTAAAAAGCTAATAACTTGGTTATTGAGTCCTTTCACCAAATATGTAAAGTTTTCAGAAATAAAAGGAGATAGGGAAACAAGAAGAAGTTAAGAACTGTAGGTGATAGACAAAAAGGAAAAGACTTTTGTCCCAAACACAACACCAATCAACTGCCAATTTTGTAAGCTGATGTTAAAGTTTTCGTTTTTGGCGTCAAACAAAATTATTATCGTCTAATTTCTCTGGGTCGATTAATTCTATGCATCTTCAAGATTTACAGGTAGTTATCAGTCTTTATCTCACTTTGTCCTTGAATTTCATTCATGGATGGGTAGCTTTCTGGAATTTAAATTAATACCAACAACGACCTTAGATTACAGTTGTTATTAGACTGGGAAGAACTTAAGCTAATTTCCAAGGTTGGAGTGTGGAAAGTGAGCCAGTCTTGGCTTAATTTCTGCTCCCAAATTTTATCAAACTTTTATTATATTTATCAAATTTATTAATGTAATAAACTCCTTGTATTGATCTGATTGTCAGGGTGTTCATTGTCTTAAGTGCGATTTGGGTTTGAGTCGTTTTAATCGTATTTTTTTATTATTAAAGTGGTGTGAATTTTGATTACAACGTAGTATTCATGTTCATATTTTTTTAACCCATTAACAACGCACACACAGGTGCTCGAACACGAGTCTACTAGGATGAACATCATCATTTTTTCCATTGAAGCCACTTGGTAGGTTCCATTCTAATCGTATTATTGCTAAGACTTTACCCTCCTCTTATAATTCACCAAAAAAATAATAATATATTCGATCCACATAAAACAATTAATGACTGGATTGTAACTTTATAGAGTAGGGATTTTTTTCGCTTATATAAAAAAATATAATTTTTTTAAAATAATGTAGTCGGGTTTCATTTTTATTCATGTAAATTGAATATGTTTTGTGACCAATCATTTATTTTTTTGATGCACTCACGGCGAGAAAATTTATCACTACTATTAATAATGAATATCTTGATTTCAAAAAAAAATATGATAACTCTTAAATTAGTAAACATGAGATTGTGAGAGTTGGAAATTTATTTTGATATTGTGTTACTCCTATGTTTGGATTAACAATAGTGAAAGAAAAGAAAGAAAAAGAAGGTAAATGAAAGTTAAAAATAAAAGATTAATAAAGGAATGGAAAGGAAAAGGGGAATAAATTTAACAAAATTTGCTGAGAAAATTATCTTTTTAAAAATTATCATGTGGGCTTTGGTATTTTCGGACTTTGATGAATGTTGACTTAACAATATTTTTAAATTATCTTTAAAATTTTAAAACTATATATATTATTTGTTGAGAAAATATTTTTAAAACATAAATTTTCATATTCTTTTTATTTTTCATAATTAAATTATTTTATCAATTTTTATTTTTATTATATATATTTTAAATATTCTTAAAATTATTGCAAAGCTTATATATATATATATATTTGACAAAAATCTAAATTTTATTATATTTTTATTTTATAAGGAAATGAGAAAAAAGCAGGGGAGGCCTCGTGATACAACTTTTTGTTTTTAACCCTTTTTTACACACACCCTCTCTCTCTTACTTACAGCCAGCAAAGATTTCTTCCCTCTCCCTCTATATATTTCTTGTGCAGAGAGCTCTCTCTCTCTGTTTCTTTCAGACAATTTAAATCTCCTCTTCTTATAAATACCCACTTTTTTTTTTTTTTTTTTTTATCTTGCTTCATTTAAAGGGTGTGAGGAGTATCAAAGGAAGAACATTGGGAGAGAGGGGGGACAAGAGGAAAGGAAGTGTTGGCCGTTTTGGTTGTCTTCCTTGTTGAGTGTTGTTGTTTCTTTCTTCTTTGCTTACATGGTGCGAGTCACAGAGAGACATAAGATTAAAAAGACAGGGGAGTAGATAATATTTATAGACGGATAGATTGCTTAAAAAACAATAGACAATGTCGGCTTACAGAGACAAAGATCCCCGTATTCATGGCATCCAATCCAAGATTCGTGTTGTCCCCAATTTCCCCAAACCAGGTTCCTCTGTTCCTCTGTTCCTTCTTTCCTTATTTTTTTATTTTTTTTATTTTGCAAGATTAAAATAGAAAAGAAAAAGGTTTCTTAGTCTCTTTGTTCTGTCATCTACTCCGGTTTTCGTTTTTGCTGCCTTGAAAGTTTTGTAAAATGGATTATGATTTAAAACCCAGATTTTTACAGCCTTTGGAATAATATAAACCACCATAAAGACTGAAGTTTTATTGATTGATACGGCTTTTCTACCCAATTCAAGTTGGGACCTTGTCATTTTGAAAGAAAATTGCATGATTTATCTAAACCGGTTCCATGTTGTTTGCTGACGTTAGATTGTGAATTTGATGTCATGTATGGTGGAAATGGCAGGTATTATGTTTCAAGACGTAACTACTCTTTTACTGGATCCTAAAGCATTCAAGGACACAGTGGATTTGTTCGTCGAGAGATACAAAGGGAAGAACATTTCAGTTGTTGCAGGTAAAAACCAAAGTGAAGATAAGGGGAGAAAACCTTTTTATAAAAATGGAAGGTCCTTTTTTTTTTTCCCTAAAACTATAATGGTTTTTGATGTGCCAAAGATTTGATCCATAGCTTTTCAAGAACTGTTTTTTATGGCTGTTTGATTAGCATCAAAGAGGGTGGGGTCCATGGTTATGAGAAAGTAAGCTTCTGTAGAAACAGGGGTAAAAGGGATATGCCCCCTTCAAATTGCATAAGTTTCTGGTCATCTTTTTTAATGCCGTTTCACGGATTTTGGAATGGAAGTCACTGTTTTTTTTTTTTCTTTACATTTCATTTCTCGTTTGACTACCACCCCTTGTTAGTGGGAGGAGCCATTGATTGCTCCCTCTCACTCTCTTTTGCCCACACACATTCTTGTTGTGGCCATGTGCTTGGATCCTACTTGGCTTGATGGTGGTTGGTGATGGATGCCCACCTTTCTTGAGGTGGACAGGATGATGTAAATTCCCAGCCGCCTTTTTCATATGATTTTTAGCCTTTGTTATACAGCCATAATGTGATTATCTCCTCTCTTTTTTTCACCGCTTAATGATTGGTGCATTTGTTGCTTAAGTTAAATATGAAGTTATTGAAACACCAGTTGTTTTCCTCCATTTTTCCCCTTCATTGCTGGATGAAACGATCATTTGCTGTTTCTTTTTTTCCTCATGCCTTGTCACTTTGACACACTGGTAGGGAAGTTAAAAAGGTTTTGATAATCCTATCATTGATGGTGGTTGTTTATTTTTAATAAGAAAAGAATCATTTAAGCATTTATTATTTATGTGTGCTTTGTCTTATTGCATGTACATTATAAGTTGTCTGTGTGTGTGGGAACGTAGGCATGGGTTGTCTTCTTGTGTTAATGGAACCTCTATGGAAAATGGCGGCGTTTCCCTCACAAGATAAGGATAACACGTTTTCACCATTCTGGTTCATGTTGTCCAATAGGTTTGGTCAGTTCCTAGGGTTCTGATTTTGTCATACTAGAACAAGGGTGTATCTTGTATTTGACTGCCTTTGGAAGTTCAGACTGAAATCTTATCTGCTTATGCAATAAACTTCCAATTTGTTTGCCAATAGTGGCGCGTTGATCATGTTTATGCCTCTTGTGGATTTCTACATGCCACGTTTAAGTAATTCATGCTAGCCTTTGACAGAAATGGCCTGCTCTACTTGTTTAGTTGGCTTTTCATTTGGTTAGAGGCTGAGGAGGAGAACCTAAACTTTTACTTAGAATACCCAAGTTCGTGAAGCGGAGAAGGAATGGGGGATGAATTTGGAGCAATACTTGTGTTTCAATGGCTATTTAATTCTACTCTAAAATATTTTACAAGGTTTTTGGAGAGGTGGCAGGGGGGGGGGGGGGTTATATACTACTTGTAATAGGCTTAATATATAGATTGGCCCTTGAACTTAGTAATGTTTCTCACGTTGGCCCTTAAACTTGTTTTCGGATCATATTGGTCCCTAAGATTGGCATTTGTTACACAGATAGCTTTCTTAAGAATTTGTTGATGTGGACAAGCATGGGGCTGACACGTGGATTCATCTTTAACCATTGTTAATTTTTTTATTAAAATTTAAAATTTTGAAAAAAATTGAATATATAAAAAATGAAAAATGAAAACAAGTTAATATTTAACATTTAAAAGCTTTCTCTTTAAATATTAAACTTTAAAAAAATATAAAGATAATTTTTAAAATCTAAAAATATTTAACGAATAAAATTAAAAAATATACAAAAAATAAAAAATAATCAATTTTTTAAAGAAATTTACAAAAAATGAATAAAAAAATGAAAAATTGATAGGGTGTTGATTGAAGTTAACTGGCTTGACCAGAATTGATCGACAATGACAGTGAGTTGACCGATGTCAACTGGTCAAATTTTGTTTCTTTAATGTTTAAAATATTTTTAAATTTTATATTCTTACGGTTTCTTCTAATCTACTACAAATTTAAC
This sequence comes from Gossypioides kirkii, assembly GCA_005610355.1. NCBI lineage: Eukaryota > Viridiplantae > Streptophyta > Magnoliopsida > Malvales > Malvaceae > Gossypioides > Gossypioides kirkii. Next base: position 4,006,093 of record CP032254.1, on the reverse strand, counting down.
CAAATTTTTTTATTTTTTTATTTTTTAACTTCTTTTTGAATTTTTTGAAATGTTAACTAAATTTTTTATTTTTATTTTCAATTTATATATATATATATATTATTTTTTAAAGTTTTATGATTTATATATTTCTTATATTTTTTAAAGAAAATTTAGATATTTTTTTTTTCAAAATTTTAAGGTTTTTTTTTTAAAATTTTCTTAAGAATGATTAAAGATGAATGCACTTGTCATCCCCTTATTTCTCCATGTCTCGCCCCCCATGCTTGTACACATCAGCAAATTCTTTACAAAACAACCTGTGTTAGTGTAGGGGCTAATTTGTGTAACGGATGCCAACCTTATGGACCAATATGATCCAAAAAAATGTTTAGGGGCCAATGTGAGAAAAGCTGTCAAGTTCAAGGGCCAATCTATATATTAAACCTTAAAAACGAATGGTGTTAACCATAGGGACCGATTTGTGTACCGGATGCCAACCTTAGGGATTAATGTGATCCAAAAAAAAGTTTCGGGGCCAATTTTTGAGAAGATTTGCCGAGTTTAGGGGCCAATCTATATATTAAGCCTTTGATATCAATCATTAATCTTCTATCACTGCATTTGTTGATTCACTTTTGTTTTCCCTCTAGCATATGTTGGAGTTATAGATTGTAATAAGAAAGCTTGAATCTCAGGTATAGAAGCTCGGGGTTTTATCTTCGGTACTCCTATTGCATTGGAAATTGGAGCAAAGTTTGTTCCTTTAAGAAAACCGAACAAGTTGCCTGGTAATATTTCCTACCCTGCAGATATGCACATGAATCTTTTATACTTTATATATATGTATATATGTCATGGTTGTGCATGTTTGTCAGAGCTGTCTCTAATGTGATAACTATATTTTCTGTTGATTTCCTGTGTTTTTCGTACATATTCATAATTTTCTGAGTACATTATTTATAATGCCTTATCACTTGATATTCTCAAAGACTGTGTATTATATTTATTTATGTTCATACCATTCGGATTTATTAAATTCTCGAGGTTAACTTGTCTGTTTTTTTTCCCCTTTTAGGTAAAGTTATTTCAGAAGAGTATGAACTGGAATATGGAAGGGATTGTCTGGAGATGCATCTTGGAGCTGTTAAACCCGGTGAGCGGGCTTTGGTTGTTGATGACTTGATAGCAACTGGAGGCACTCTTTGTGCTGCTATGAAGTTACTGGGTAATCTTACAAACTCTTTAACACATACAGCGTATTGTTATTCCAAGAAAAGCTGCCTGAAGATGTTTCTTACTGCATTTCACATTTGTATTTGCGCTGGTTAATAAGATGCGCATAACATGACATTCAGTTCGGTAGGTCAGTGAGTTAAGAGAGGTGTCTCGGCCAAATGGAAGTAGCAGCAGACTACGGAAGTAGCAGCAGACTATGTGACATTTAGTTTGAGTTGTGTTATACTGTGATTATATTTTGCTGGGAAACTAAAATGAATTCTCGTATGATCTTCCTTGACATTGATTATCATATTCTCAGAGATGGCATTTGTCTTCTCCTGATTTTACTGAATCTTTTCACTATAAATGTGGTAATCTTCAGAACGCGCTGGAGCAGAGGTAGTTGAATGCGCCTGTGTTATCGAGTTGCCAGATTTAAAGGTGTGTATTTAACTTCCAATCTTGTATATTGTGCTCATAAAAAGCATGCACTTTGTGAAGGCAGAGGAATTTTCATTTTCTATATATACATAGATGTTTGTGGATATTTGGTTTAGGCCTTAATTAGCAAAATACTGTGATTAACCTATTTGTAGGGTCGAGAACGCTTGAATGGCAAGCCATTGTATGTACTTCTGGAGTCCTATTGAGCCTATCGGACGAAACGGTGCGCTAGCATAACAAGATGTACATTAGAGCTCCATGGATATCTACTTTCACCTGGAATCTTTATTTTATTTTTACTATCATTTATTCTGAACTCTCATTTGTGAAGCTTGATAAAACCTTGGTGATGGAGAAAGGGGTTTTGATTCATGCAAAAACCATACCAACTAGCAGCACATAATCATTGGAATTCATGGAAAGGGCTTTTGATTAAACAAAATGCTATTTTCGATTATTCTTGTTTACAATTTAAGAAATGAATTATATAAACCCTGAATATATTGTTGTCTTGATAAGACATGTGTGGATGGACCCTTTCTAGTTTCTACAAGCAGAGCTTCCCCCCATTGTCGTCCCTGGAATCGTGTCTCATAACAACAGTACTGAAACAAACAATGCGGGATCTGTCCAATCTTCAGGGCGGGAGATGCTTTTAGATTGCGTGTCCACAAAGAGAACAAACATTTAGGAATGGTTGTCACTGTCGAGGAAGAGTTCAATATCACCGTCATTGGAGGGGAAGTCTTTTTGTCATGTGTTTTACAACTCAACCATGGATGTAACTTGAGCAGAAAACAATGGCCTAAAAAAACCTTATGTTTATTCCGAAAATGCAAATGTCGGTTGCATCTTTCCTTAATCTAAGATACAGATGGCAAATGTTAAGATAAAAGAGAGCAGGGAGGTTCTCAAGTGCTCCTATCAATTGTGGAGATTGGTGCCCTTACGTTTTCACTTTCCATTACGATGTCACTGTCGGCTGCCCATTTTCTTCCATGAAATCTGAAATTTGTTAAAAAGAAGAATCAAAACCCATTGTTATTACTACCTAAACATCCATAGATGTCGCCATTTTGTGTCTTCAATTCTCCAGATAATTTGGATTCCACCATCAAGAGAATTTCACCAACCCCAAGTCGTACTGTCACTTCTTATACCCCTTTTGAAGTGTCAATCATCGTAATCTAAAGTAAAAAAAAAAAAAAGAGAAAATTTTAGCTTTTCTGTTGTGAAAGTAGCTAAAGAATGGGAACGAAGTGGGGGAAGTGGGTGTTTGAAAAAAGAGAAAATTTAGGAAAGCATTGAGGAAAAAGAATGTTTTGAAGTAATAATATTTTATCTGATTAAAGAGTTAAGAGACAGAGAAGAGAGGAGAAAAAAAGGTGAAAAAAAGGATAATGCAAAATGCAAAATTTACGCCTTGTAAAAATAATTTTAACTGTAGAGGAAAATAAACAAAAACTTTTATTTTAATTCATATTTTCCATGTCAGCCCCACATGGTTTATTAACTTGGAAGAAACCACAACACTTGGCACTTTATTATAGGTTATTAATGCTAAGACGTAGAGTATTTTAATTAATGAAATGTAATTTAAGTACGTAAGTAGGAAAAAAATTTAAGCATAAATATGGGGAAATGTAATATAGGTTGAAGATGAAGTTTAGCATTAAGTCTTTATTTAATATAAATAATTATTGATGAAATAAGTAAAAGATGTTCCACTTGTTGATTAAAACAAATAGAAATATAATTTTTAGAATAAGAATTAGTGATTCAATTAATTGAATTATATTTTAGAGGATTGCATCGATGCAAAATTAGGTAAAACTCGATTAAAAAACTGTTTTTGAATTGAATTTACATGTTTATGTTTGTATTATTGCTTATTTGTGTTAATAATAATTTTTTATTTCTTTTTTCTATTTTCAATTTTTTTTGAAAATTTTTATTTTGTAATTGTTGAATTAACAATTCAATGTTAGATTAAGAAGAGATGATCTGATTGATTTGACCATTGATACGAGTTTTACAATATTGATGTAAAAAAGTATAATATTAATTTTGATACAATCATTATTTGGGGTTCTATTCAATTTTTCGATACTGAACTCTAAAATTTTTTAGATGGTTTGACCCTCATCCAAAGAAGGGAACATTAAAAAGTTGTGATCCACACAGACAATAGAGGTCGTTGAAATTATTCAATATATTCACTTGGGAGAGTCATCCTCAGCTTTGGTACGAAGGGTACACATTATCTTACAAATCATAGAACACTGGAAGATAAAACATATTCCAAGAGAAAAAAGTCATTGATCGCCTTGTTAAGATGGCTACAAAAATGGGTAGAGATGTGCAGGTGTTTGAAGACACTTGTGAAGAGCTAATACATGTTATTCAGATTGATAAAATAGCAAATTTTCGATTATATTATTTTAATGTAAACGGTTTCTTCATCCAAAAAAAAAGAAGAAGTAAAAACATGGAGTGTGATAAGCGAGTGTGAGAAGTCAAATAATTAAAGTTTAAAGTTTTAAAGATACTTTTTCTAAATGTTTGATTAAATTAATGTCATGAGTTAATCGGATATCAATTTATCGATTATAAAATTATTAAAATATTCTTTCATATATAAAATAAATTATATTTTTATGATTATAATAAAATTAGAACTTAAAACACCATCAATGACAAATAATTAACTTTAATATTACAACTGAAGTATCAATTATTTTTTATGTACAAACCTTCACCTTTTTTTTTTATATTCTATAATAGTTTAATCTTATTTATTATTGCTGTCAATTCAAAGATTAAGGTGATATCAGTTTGATAATTAACATAAAAAACATATCACTTTAAATATAGATACTAAACCCAACCAAAAAAAAAAAAAAAACCCACGTAAATACACTAATTATCATCTCTGCAGAGTACTGACCATGCACCACAAATACAAATCGAAACTTTACATTCATCTTTGGATGCATTCTCAATTTTAATGATAATAGCAATCCAATGCTGATTTCACACTGTAACGCAGGAGTTGAATGTTTCCAGGGATTTTGAATTTTTGGTTCAATATTGTATCAGCTGCCTGCCAAACAGGGAGATGAATCAACCTTTGACACTGGATTTCTCCTATCTATTGCTTGACTTCTTGTTAATCATTCTCTGTTATGCCATCATTGCTTGGGTTCAGATATTATCATCATGCTCCTGCCCTCTGGGTTTTAGAATCAGACCAACATAGCGCCAAATAAATCTATTTTTTTATTAATGATTTTGTTTTTTATTCAATTAAAATCTTGGCTAAATTCTTGTTTGTTTTGAATGTATTTTAAAAAAATTAACTGAAACATGAAGATATCCCGACTGTGATAATTTAAATTCAGAAATTTATAGTAATATATACGAAGGATTTTGATTAAAAATGAAATAAATAAATCCATAATATTTTATACAATGAACAATATAACATAAATTGTTGAGTGTTTTTTTGCGTGTTTCTTCAGACAGATTAATTTTGTGTATTTATATGATACGATTACTATTCGTAAATGTGATACGAGATAATTATCGATGGATCGATAATTGTGAGGATCATAACATATTTGAAATTATTTTAGTGATAAATATGATATTAATATTGGTAAGCACCTGCAGGCCCTTGAAACTGGCTTGAATCAAACTCCAAAATTATATTCCAAACATCATAATTATGAATTATCACCTAAACTGACATCAAATACAATCCATTCATGATACTGTTTTCTTCATCATAAACAAAAAGCAAACGCCAGACGTTAAATTGGGTTAATTAATGACTTAACAACACTTTAAATACAAACGAAAAAGCAAAAGGTTAGGTGCCTGAATTAATTAGCATTTATCAACCCAATTTTTTTTCTTTTCGGGAATAATAATCGTAGGGATAGTGTGGAAAAGAAACCCAGAAAAAGAAAAGTTGAACCCAAAAAGAAGAAAAAAATTGTGTTGATAAATGCAATAAAGACGATGCACCCTCCCTCACAAAAATAAAAATAATTTTAAGAAACATTTAAATGTTCTTTTTTTAAAGTATTTTTACAATTTGTAGATAATAAGAAAGCAAGGCAACACTGCACGTGGATCAAACACGAGCAACTCGCCGTTCTCTCCACTCACTGAGTCATACCCGACTCGCCCGTCCAGCAACGTCTCGTACCCGAACCCTACCCGCTTCGAGACTCGACCAGCAATAACCCGGCAGACCAACATCGCCTTCCTCCCCATCCCACCTCCCGCGCTCTCGTGAGCCCCGCCGCTACCGGAGTACGTGCAAATCGCAGCACCTTTCCCGCCAGAAAACAGCCACTTTTCGTTCATTCCGCAGTTCCCTGTAGTGGGGCCCAAGCTATGGAACCGCATTACCTCGTTACCGTCGGCTACGCACCTCGCATTTTCCTCGTCGGCAGAAGCCAGGCCACCCGAGCCCGAGGTGGACCGAGTTTTGACAGTCTCTCGGTACTCCTCGAACCTGGTCCCTGTCCTCGGTCCATTTTGAACTTTAAAAATCATCTCGATCCGACCCGTGAAAGCCTTGGGGCTCCAACTCGTATGGAAAATAATCTCCACGACATTCCTCGAAGGGTGACCCTCAGGCAGTTCGGTCAGCGCAGGCAGGACAGGTTCAGGGTTCCTAACGGGACGGGAAGGCATTGAACTACTCCGGCGAGGTCGAGGCGGAGGCGGAGCATTATTCAAATCGGACTCGGGTTTACTGGTGGACCTCGAAAGCAGTTTGGGGTTGGGTTTGGGGTCCGATTTCTTGGGTTTTTTCTTGGCCGTTTGGATGACATCCTTGATGCTCTGAGAACTTCGTGTACAACTGGTACTAGGGATCAAATACTTAGGGCTGGGGTGATAAACATCTTCATATGCTCTCGATTTGCATTGCAAAGATTTGACCCACCCGCTCGCCATTCTCGGATCCTCTTTTTTTAGCCAAAGAACAAATATCGCTCTCCTTTTCTCTGTTGTTCTCTCTCTATCGCTTTGCTCCCATTTTTGTTTGCTTTTTCTTTTCTGTTTGGGGTTTGAGAGTGAGGGGAAAAGAGTGGAGAGGAAAGGAGATGGCGGGATATTAATGGAGGAGCTGTGTCTTGAAGGGGTAGAAAGTGGAAATGACGAAAATATCCTTATGGAACTTCATTACCCACGTGGATTCTGTCTTACAAATTGTTTGCTTCGGTTCCATGGACAAAATATTCATTAATGAAAGAAAGCAATGTAACAATAGAACGTCATTATTTTCCTTCCTCTTTTTCCTTTTTCCAGGAAAGCTTGTTACCTACATTTTTATGGTTAATATGTTTAAGAGATGCTTTAACAATATTCCCAAGTTTTTTTTCTACCATTAAGGAATGAAATCATCTCTAAATAAACCTAAAAGGGGTTGAGTTTTGGGGTCAAAGATATTGAGTGCCGGTAGCTAGCATTAGCAAATGGACTACCACTACTGCCTGTTAAAGTTTGCTAAGCTATCTCTATCTTTATTCTTTATATCCATCGTGAAAAGGTACATAGTGAACAATATGCTGTCTAACCCTTAAGTTTGTCAATGAACAATGAACAGAGTGAAAGTTCCTTTCTTTCTTTTTTTTCTAAATGTTAAGCTTTATTACATTAAATGATTAAATATTAAGTCTTTTCTTTTTTTTTTGGTTGAGAGAAATGAAAATGCTCCTTCAAATCAAAGAAACATTAATCAAAGAAAGATTTTTGGTGAGCTTGCTGTTTCAATGAAACAGAAAACCAGTAGACCTTGGCTTTCACTTGTATTGTGGTACAGATACTGATGAGTAAGCCAAAAAAAAACAGAGGATGAGACACCCTCTTGTCCCCACTCTTACATGACTTCTAACCTACTGGATTTCTTCGCCATGATCCAACTGTATATATAAATTACATACAAAACCCAGAATTATTTTCTTAAGATTCCATTAAGTAGAGTGTTATTTTACAAAGGAAATATGTGAGAGAGGGACCAAATTCAAAGGGTTTGGAATCTTTTTATAGAAGTTTGAACATTGAAGAGTGAAAAAAGAACAGATGGAATGAATAGAAAAAAGCAAACTAGGAAAGAATAGAAAGAGAATGGAAACTGGCAGAGATTAAAAAAAATAAAAGCAGCTTGGAAAAGCACTGAAATTCAAACTTATAAAACGACAACCCCTTTTTTCTTCTTTTACCACATTGTTTTTTTAATTCTTCTCTTGGTGCACACAATTTGGTGCTTGCCCCGTTGGGATAATAGACTCGTAGTTATGAAGGGAGGGGACAACATTGAGATTTGCATATATTTTAATCCTCTTGACTATTAAATGGAGAGAAATCATGATTGAATACGGATGTGGATGAAATGGCAAGACAAATTTGAATGCATATATGGATTAAGGAGTGATTAGGTTGATAGGAACAGAGTGAATATTAATTAGAGGGAGGTTAATGAAAAGGAGTGCATGCATGGTAAATAGAAGGTCGGGGGGAGTTGGGGTTAGAGGGTTTGGAGGGTGTGGGTGGAGTTTTGCCAGCCTTTGCCTCCACGCCTACAGAATCTTACCTATTTTTCAAGCTCCGGGAACTGCGTTAGATACTGGCGTGCTTCCTTTCAAACACCCTTCTTCTATGTGTGTTTTTGAATTCTTTTTAGGGTATACCAAAACTGATTAGTTTTCTTTTTGTCTTTTATTTTCGGTATTTGGAAGATATCAATTAAATTCAAAATTGAGTCGAATCAAATCTCATTTCAAGAGACAAGTTTTTCTAATCTAATCATCTTTCTTATATTCACAAATCTTAAAGCTCCTGACATTACTCACGATAAAACCTAAAAGAATAAAAATCGAATAGATTAACTTGGGTTTCTACATCCTTCCCTTGTCATTTTCAACCAACTTCATAAAGTAAAAAAAAGTATTACTAGTTAGGAGATGAATGGGTGGTTAATGAAAAATTAACAATTTCTTTTTTTATTTCTCAAGATATTTATCGGAGCGAACTCAGAAATTAATTTTTCACATTATGTAAGTCCGTTAAAGGGTGGATGCTGGCCATGAATTTTAAAGCTACTCCATACTCAGAGCGAGGATCGAATCCTCAATCACTGGTTAAGGTAAGAGAGACCCTTACCATCTCACTTAACTCCCGTGGTTCAAAAAGTTTATATATATATAATTGGAAGGAAAATGGAATTTGTTAGGATAATTATCATTTTCGATCAAAAAATCGAATGGGTTTAGGGCGGATTCTAATAAGCTTGTAGGATGAGATCGTAGGTCGAGCTTACTCTCCTGCGAAGTTACACGTGCATAGAACCGTATAAACACGCAGTGAGCCTAGAGTAGGATATGTGTCTATATGCATAAAGCCTACATAGAATGTCCTATAAATGAACAGTACCCGTATCATAGAAATATACAAACATCACCATCTAGAGAAGAGAAAAAAAAAGACTCAACATAATTATTTGGTATCGAATTAAACTCTTATACCTACAACATAATACTTTTGTGTTTATTCTTTAATTCATATTTTATATATAAAAAATGAAAGATGATAAAGAAACCAATACAATAACGACGCATTTCTATAGGAAGAAGGGAAATGGTAGAGTGAGAGCAGAAGTGGAAATATAAGGTGATTTATTATGAATGATAATGAGAATAGATGTGTTGGTTGGAAAGATAGATGGAGATGGGAGTGAGACCAGAAACCTGAAATTAAGCGTGTGGGGAGGATATGAATTTGAATTTTGACATAATTCGACCAACTTTGAGCAGTGGAATGATGAAGGCCTTGAAGGAATTCAAGTGCCAATCTTTTCCCAATTAATGCTCTTCACTTTTCTTAATTCTTACTCTCACTCGCACCTTCGTAATACCCTTACATCCTTTCACACGCCATCACTATGTCAACCTCACCTTCCGGTCATTCAATTTTACCACATTTTAGCCTTTAGAGCAGCAGATTAGCTCATTAACTAACTCAACTTTTTGCCTTAAATGTCATCCACCATAACGATTCGATTTTAGTTGGTATCGGAAAATATTGTTACAGAATCTAATTTAATAAAATGAGTTCGTGATATTATAATAGGAAGATTTTCAAAATTAATGTGAAAATATATTAAAGAATAATTAGTAATTTAATTTAGAAAATCATTGATTAAAATTCAAGGATTAAATTATAAAAATTCAACCGGTATTACACAAAATATGATCAAGCTAACCCTTACAGATCAAAAAGAAGAACGGGGCATGCAAAGGATGTTGTATGTCACTAAGAGGCAAAATACTGTAGGGTTGATTATTGAGCACATGCTTTAAAACTTTCCTAGCAACCTCGATGGGTGAATGCGCTTCCATCTCATTGGGTTCTTGGTAAAGTCATTTTGTGAAACTGTTTAGACTCTCGATAGAACCAAGAGATAAAGCTCAGGAATCAAAATGAACACAAACACCTCAAAATCAATATTAGGCCTGTTGAGTGTATCTATTAAATCTCGACGGACAACATTTTACAAACATCTCCTTGAGTGATCAAAATCAACTCAACAAACAAAAATCTACTTATCCCCCTCTACACACACACACACAAAAAAGAAATTGAATAAATTTATCCTCTAATTGTACCCTTTCTTGTGTGGATGGAAATGAGATTATTACTAGAATAACATCCAATCAAGAGGAAATCGTATGAAACAAAGCCCATAACAGGACACTGAAAATTAGCCCGAAAAGGCCCATATTACAAACGGCAGCGTTCGCCCACTCAGCCTTATCATCCAATCATACCGAAACAGGTAATCGTCTGAAACAATTCACGTTTTAACTGTAAACTGTATTCTGTGAGAGTTGACCCTCCACTCACTCAACTACCTACCCACGCCGCCGCCGCCACCGCCACCGCCACCAATGGGGTCGCCGGAAACAACCACTCCATCATCCCCATATTTCCTGAAGCCCCTAATAACCATAGACGCCTCGGTTTCACTCTTCCTCCACACACTCTTCAAGCCTATCCTCCCAATTTTCGTTCTCCTCCTCCTGGAATACTCCGCCGATTTCCGGTTTTCCTTCCCTGTTTCCCTCTCTCTGTTCCTCGCTTCCCCTTCCTTTTCCTCTCTATCCATCCCTTTCATCCTCGGCCACCTCCTTGATCTCGCTTTGATCGGCCTCATCAAACTAACCTTCCGCCGTACCCGTCCTCATTACAACCCAAACATGTCCCCTGCTGTTCATGCTGATAACTTCTCTTTCCCCAGTGGCCACGCTTCAAGGGTTATGTTTTCAGCTACTCTCTTCCACCTTATTTATCAAAACCACGAGGGACTCATTTCGGATTTTATTCTACAGTGGGTTGAATTTGAACCCGGTTTGTTTCTAGTTGGCGTATGGGTTTGGGCTATAATGACTGCTACTTCAAGGGTTTTGCTTGGAAGGCATTTCCTTTCCGACGTTTTGGCCGGGGCGTTTGTTGGGGTGCTTGAAGGGATTGTTGCGTTTCGGTTTTTGAGATTTTAGAGAGCGTTCTCAAAGGTATGGGGTTTGATTTTTGTTACTAAAATTTGTACTTTTTACATGGGGGAATTATTTTGCTTTGTAATAATTGATTTCCAAGTTGTTGATAATTGATATTTATACTATGTATTTTAAGCTAATTACTTGCCACTTTTTTTTATTGCTTTCAAAATTTTGTTTTCTATGTACAATTTATAAGCTTGAGAACTGTTTGCTACAATGTTTCTTTTGCTTTCATGAAGCTTAAGGTTGCATATAGTTTCATTTGTTAGACAGCTTTCTACATGAGTTTTAGCAGATCATATTGGCATCCTTCTTACCATTGTCACGTTTTGAAGGAGATCATTCATTTTATGAACACAACATGGTTTATTACCAATTGGATGAAGCTAGTAGCACAATTCCTCATGTAAATCAACCTAGTCATGATCCAGATGGAGTTTGATTAATTCTATTAAAATCATTGTCCCCTTTTTGAATTGATAAAGATGCTTTCCTATAAACCATTGAAATCATGATTCAAGTTACAAATGTGTATGCTACCACTATTATTTCACACGTGAAGGGTTTGATTGTAAGGATGTTTAATCGATTTATATGTATTTCTTACTGCAATACTTTGGTTAGCAAGGCAGATATATTTTTATATGGTAACTATTTTATGCACTTGGTAAATTAGGATTTAGCTAAACATGATTAGCTTGCCCTCTAAGATCATTTCATAATCGTAAAGGATATATACAGGCGGGAAGGTATTGTTCAATGTTTCAGTTGCTTCATTGCTATGGCTTGCTGTAGGTGCATTTTTAATAAAACAGATTACCATTGTTACCGCGTTTAAGTGGAAGTTTTCCTCTTCATTGTTGAATTGTTGACAATTATGCAAAAAGATTACTTGGATTTCCTCGTTTCTTTCATTAACAATGTCATGAATGCCAATTTTAAGTTATTTTCTTTATCTGTTTATGGGGTTGAGTTTTGTTGCTAAATTTTGTACTTACTGTTTACTTGGGGGAATTCTTTTGCTTTATAATAATTGATGCAAAAGTTGTTAGTATCTGAATTCAAACTGTATTTTAAGCTAATCAATTATCACTTTTTCAAAATTTTGTTTTCGTGTACAATTTATAAGCTTGAGAAATGTTTGCTATCATGAAGCGTAAGGTTGCATATTGTTTCATTTGCCAGTCGGCTTTCTAAGTAAGTTTAAGCAGGTCATATTGGCTTCTTTTCTTAGTAATGTCACGTTTTGAAGGTCTTTTAGTTTATGGTTGGATGAAGGAGCTAGTTCTTTGTATGAACAAAACATGGTTTGTTGTCAATTGAATGAAGTTAGTAGCATAATTCCTCATGTAAATCAACCTAGTCATGATCCAGCGCTTTATTGATGTTGAAGAGCTGGAATTTGATTAGTCGTATAAACTCAGTGACCTTTTCATAGAGAAGCTCTTGTATCAACCATTAGAATGACTATTCAATTTACAAATGTGTATGATATCACTATTATTTCATACATGAAGGGTTCGATAGTAAGGATGTTTAGTCAGTTTGTGTATATTTTCTTACTCCAATACTAGCTCTCCTTCCAAGGTCATTTCATAATTGTAAAGGATGTGTACTTCCAGGAAGGTATTGTTTGATATGTCAGTTGCTTCATTGCTATGGTTTACTGTAGGTGTATTTTTTACATAATGTAGATGATCATCATTACAGCAATTAAACGGAAGTTCTCTTCTTCATTTTAAATCGTTGACAATTATGCAAACAGATACTTGAATTTCCTAGTTTCTTTCATTAAGTGATGAAAGGTGCTAGTTCTAAGTTGTTTTCTTTTCTTTTATCTATTAACGGTACCCCGCTTTTAAAATTATATAAAAATCTTCAATCAAAAGATTTATCTCTGGAGTGTTTAGTGATGGATATATCTGGATGGTAGTGTTAAATGAAATTTACTGTTCTCTTTTCCTAGTCCAGCCTTACTAGTGCCTGTTGTTAGAATAATTTTAATCCCCTTTGATTGATCCAAGGTGATTTGTTTTTACCAGATATTATTACCATATATAACAATTGTCTCTGGTTATTTCTGTTGAATATTTGATAAACATTTTCTTTGAGGTCTAACTAGACTTACAGGTAATGAAAATCATCCATCCTAGATTGAGAACAAGTTTTTGTATTTTTCTTGAAACATTTTTTGGTTATTCAATTTCAGTTTCTTTGTGCTAATAGACATGTAAAAGCTACTTATTGGCCTTATAAAGTTAGTACATATTCCTTTCCAAGAAAATTTTGTGCCATTGCCTTGTATAGAATTTATTAGGTTGCTATTGGACCAACGTTAATGCTGGCAGCAGTGAACTTCACGGCAAATATTAAAGGTTCTATAGCAAGTTGGACTAAGCCGAATGTTTCAATCTAACTGTTGCTTATAGTCCATCTTTTTCAAGCGCTTGCCTTCTTCTTATTAGCCCATACTTGGTATTTGAGAATTGAGGATAGTGGATGCTAAGTCCAAATGGAAACAGTTTTTTGCAGAGGTTCCAATCAAACATTGGATGGTTTCTAGTTAAAACAGCACTGCTCTTTGCAAATACATATTTCTGTCTGCTGTTTTGGTGTGAAGGTGATGCAGCTCATTTGTCTTAGCTCCGACTGGTTTGTCCCTTTCTTAGTAAATGGGGTTGATCACCCTTTTAGTCTTGCTGCAATTGCAGTATATATTTGAGAAGAGGTATTCGGTGTGTCCAAAGATAAGTATACAACTGTCACTTGCAGATACTGAGAAGACTACTGGAGCAGAACATGTTAGCAGGTGCACAACATCAAGGTTGCATGCATTAGCTATATATCATATTAAGGCAGGAGTGAAGATGTGTGGAAAGACACTTCAACTGGTGTTGTAAAAGGCTTTAATAAAAGGTATATTACTTTGGTTGCTTAAATTTTCTATCAACCACTTGTAGCTATATAATTCAAGCCACTGAATGCTATTATTGAATTCGACTGTGACATCAAACCGATGATTTTTTCTATTTCCATCTCTGATACTAACAATTATGGAAGTGAATTTTTATAGCTAAGAGCATTGCGGGAAAATTGCATCTCAGTCAATAACTTGTCCATTTCCTCATGATATGGATGTCTGTCGAAACTGACGTGCTACCCTGCAACTAGGCACATGTCATGTTTATCCTTCAAGCTTCATGGTTATCCACTTCTCAATAAAAAAGGATTCGCTTTATTTATCAAAATGAATATATGTGGAACCCTTCATTGCTTAATCTCGTTGATATTGCAGGAATATGGTACGAAAAACATGATACACATTCAACGAAGTATGGCATGAACAACAACACACGATGCAGAAGCTATAATATGAATTATTAACTTATCGGAATTCATTAAATACCTTAAATATAATAATTATTATTATGATGATGATGATGATGATGATGATGATGTGTAATTATCCAAAATACAAACAATACTGCAGCTCTCAAATTATTATGGGTTCCACAAAAGAGAGAGATTCTGGGCTTGTCTTATCTGTAATATGATATGTTCAAGCATCTGGGGTCTTTTGATTAATCAAAAAATGTTTTTAATTGCGCCCCAAGCTAGGGAACGGTATCGATGGGATCCCATGTTTGTCCAACTGGCCGACAAGCGAACAGATTGGCTTATAAATTGTAGAGCAAAGGATGATCTTCACGTGATTGCACGAAATGCAAGCAGCATCCATTGTTATTGTGCTATATTTTTTATATGATATGCATTTTTTTTCCCCGAGTTTCGATCCTAATTTAAGAGACGAACAGGAAGAGACCCAGTCATGGATTTTTGTGCTGTTATATTCTGCCCGTTGACATAGAATCCTGCAAGGTGCATGGATGTATATATATAAAACAATAGTTGGAAGTTTGAACCTCAAACAAAAGAATATTCATTTTTCTTAACTTCTCGGATGAACGAAGGGTCATTCTTGGCATGCTACCCATCTATTACAGAAACATGTTTCCAACCTCGTTGCAAGCAAAACTTCTTTGATTCTATACATATAATAAACATATTCACAATTTTAAAGAAGCTTGTGTGGTCCTATTTATTTACTTTCTATGTTTCAGAAAGATATTTAACATCACACCAAGGATTGATTCATTCTTAGGGGGATCACGTGTCAGAGATGGATTTCAAGCATTGGGTATCAAATATTAGTTCCCCAAATCCATCAGACAACGTGCTACTCACAGATTCCTTCAAAAAGAAAAAGCGCTAGTCACACTACTAAATCATTTTGAAGCAAAAGCAAAGAACTCAACTTTCTTTGCTTGAAATTCTTCTTGTTTCTTTACCATATTCAATTTGTACATGTAAAGAGGGCTTCAACCTTATTTTGAAAGTCAACCGAGGGACTTATATATATTATACAAAGTTACAAACACAAAATCTTAATGAAAGTGACATGTTCACTCCAACTCCAGAGAAACATTATTATCAATATCCATGTTAATGGAAGGTAGGTTCTGCTTCTTCTAATTCAATCCCTTCATCCGCAAGCCTCTTGTCCTTGTACACATACCACCTAGCAAACACCAAGTAAATTACCAAGTTCAAACAACTCAGGATTGCCAAAAGCCAGTAGAAATCATAGAGCCTCCCTTGGTTCAGATTGTCTGGCAGCCATGGATGCTTGGTTGTCACCTTGTGAACTATAGTAACCAGCACAGAACTAACGAAAAACCCTAATGAAAGGGTACTCAAAAACAAACCCGTGCTCATTGTTTTCATCCCTTTCGGACATTCCCTCAAGAAAAAATCGAGCTGCCCTATGTATGTAAAGGCCTCCCCCGCCCCCACCAGCAAAAACTGGGGGACCAGCCAGAACACGCTCATTGGGAGTTGAGCTGCTGGGTTATTTGTAAGTCCATGTGATCTTGCGGACCTCAACCGCTTGATTTCCGTCAGTGCAGCGGCTATCATTGCTATAATGGATAATACTAAACCCACCCCGATCCTTTGCAAAGGGTTAACCCTTGTGGGTTTTTAAGCACTTTCCTTGCAATCGGAGCAATGATTCTGTCGTAAATTGGGACAGTCAAAAGAATGCTGCCGACGAAGAAAACCGTGAGTGATGCTGGTGGGATCTGGAATTTGCCAATGTGACGGTCCATGGTCGTAGCTTGAGACACGGAAAAGGTTGTCATTTGGGCATAGACGGTCCAAAATATGATAGTGGTTGCCCAAATGGGTAACATCCTTATCACCAATTTCACTTCTTCAACATCTGTTAAGGTAGCTAAGTTCCACTTGTTTGCCTCAGGCACAGATGGGTCCCTGATCGCTGCCCTGTCCAAGAAACTGTACACAATACCAAGCAACGAAATAAAAATTAGCCAAAATAATACATAAAAGGTTATCCTAAATTATGACCTATATATAAAAGGCAATTAAAGAATGTCCACAAGTAAGTGTCAAAAAAGATATGGTTACTATTAATGGAGCGTGATGCAAGGGAAGTGAACAGGCTTAACTGGCGATGGTGAAGGTGTAAAGTGATGGTTTGAAGACAAGATTTCGTGAGGATCCATCGGGAGACAGTCTGGTTTGGTGGCTCGTGATCGCTTTTTTTATTCCTCACTTACTCAATAATATTACCTCTAATTCACACACTAAAGTCTCAATCCCCAAGTTTTTTTAATCATTTCATCTTTAAACACCATGTTTCACGGTCAATATTAAACCAAATATCTTATACAAAGAAAAACAAAGAGCGGAAATTCAATCATTTACACTTTGATTGTCTTGAACACCCCCGAATGGTTGATGATTATCTATCAGATATTGGAGCGGCACCTAACCTTATATTACCGACATTTAAGATCGCATGTGTGAATCTCCATCCTATTCCATTATTTAGATTAGTGGGAATCAGCATAAACATTTTGTGGTCCAATCTCTTGTATCCTTAATTTTAGAAGGTAATGAAATCTTACGTAAATTTTGAAGTTATTTTTAAGATAAGAAAATGTTGACTTTTATGAAAATAATTGTATGAAGCTACGAAAATAACATGTTTGGCATGTCTTAATTGTTTGTCCTCATGTTTAGGAATGAAATAAAAGTAAATGAAGTAAAGATTGGTTTTCAAAAAGAATACTAACCGGAACTGCTTGCTGTGAGGCAACTTTTGCTTCTTCTTCTTGTTACTCAATCCCTCAGCTGTATCATCAATTTCGAAAAGCAGCGATGAATCAGATGGCAACTCCAAATGCCTCTTCTTCCACGCAGCTACAAACACTGCGGCAATTTGGGTCAATGGGCTCCCCACCAGTTTCTTGAAACGGTAGCGCTTGGTACCCGATAGAAACACCAGCAACCCTATCACGATTGCACAAGCACAGATACCGTAGCCCCATTCACGTCCTAGATTGTCTTGGATGTACACCAGCACGGTGACTGAACCAAGTGAGCCTATGTTTATGAAGAAAAAGAACCAGTTGAAGAAGTTTGTCATCTGGGATTTCTCCTCAGGGTCCGACTCGTCGAACTGGTCTGACCCGAACCCCGAGACGCTCGATTTGAGTCCCCCGGTTCCAAGGGCGGTCAGGTAGAGAGCTAGGTAGAGAATAATGAGTTGTATGCCGCTTGCTGGGATGCAAGTTGTGCTGTCCCTGGCACATTTAGGAGGCCTTAGGCTTGGGATTATGGTTGAGATGGTCAATATGGTGACGCCCTGTTCGATAAAGTAATTAAAGATATAATGAACTTTTAGCTTTTCATTTAGGGTGGGAAGTTAAACACGCAAGTAGCAGGTTAAAGAAAATGAGAAAATAATTAATCTTCAGGTCAGAGGAAATGAATCTTACAGTTGCCTGAACGGTGGCGAAGATTCCGATGGTGAGATATCTGTGAATAGGAGAGAATTCATGGTTAAGTGAGAGTGGTGCATGCGAAAGTAGAAAAGGTGGTGGTGAGAGTTGGAGTTGGAGAAGAGACCAAACCTGCCAAGAAAAGTGTCCGCGATGAAGCCACCCAGCAGACACAGCATGAAAGAGGTGCCGAGGAAGTTGGTCACTGTGTTGGCTGCAGTAGCATTCCCCAAATGCATGGTCTCAGTCAAATACGTCACCAGATTAACAGCTATACCTAACGTTGTTAGCCTCTCACATGCCTCGCCACCTGACAGAGATATACACAAGCAAAAGAAAACCCCATCTGCTTAGCTAACTCAAAACCAAACGCCTACTAGAATTTAAAAGGTAAAAAAAAAAAAACTAAAACATCCAAATGGAGGAGGTGCGGGATGAAAGACCTAGAATCATAGCTGCACTGGTCCAGCCACCGGACTTGGACCGCTCAGCCGGCTTGCCCCTGTAGTCCCAGGCATCAGGGAGGGTTTTCCCTTGTGTTACAGGGAGGGACATTGTTCGATACAAGGTGAGACAAGGGTTGCGGAAAGCTAGCTTTGAATCTGATAGCAATGCTAAGAAAGGATTAGTGATGGGAGCAATGGCTGGTGTGGGGGTTATTTATAGAGAGGGGAGTGAAGGATGCTTAGGTGGTGGCAGAGTCATGTTGCGGCAAACGTGTGAGATAAAAGGTCAAATTTGAAGGAAATGACACTTTTGGCCTAGATTGATTGCCTTTTCTATTATTTAACTAATTGTTGGACACAAATGATTGATACATGTACTCCTCCCTTTGGGAAGTTGAAATTTTTGAAACCGTGGATAGGAATGAAAGGTCGGCTCAGGCCAAAAAAAAAAAAAAAAAAACAGTCCTTAATTTCATACCCTACATATTAATATTTCATAACTTTTTTTTAAAATATAAATTGGATTTGGCTAAAAATTGGACCAGCCTGAAAATAATTTAAAATCGGATCTAATTTATAAACACTTTTATTTTCCATTAAAGTGACGTTAATTTTACACAAATTTATCTTTTTAATAAGTAATATTGTCTATTTCATTGATAAAATATATCATTAGTACATTAGGTTATACAAATTTATTATTACGACTTGGAGGCATCTGTTTCTGTTTTCGTATTTAAGAGGTCTCCATCCATTGTTTGTGTCCACGTGTCAAATGAAATTTAATTTTTATATAAGATTTAAAGAAAACAGAAATAAAATTATTTAACACATTATTAAAAAAATGATAACCCATGCGGTATTTATGTGAATAAATTAATTCCGTAGTTTGCCCGATTAAGTGTAAAAATATATTAAATTGATTGGAGCAACAATATTTATAATTTCAATTTCTCATTATTTTCTACAATCAAATATTTTGCTCCTTTATACATATATATTATCCAAAAACATCAAAATGTTTATAAAGGAAAACGACCTTAACCCATAAAAACCAATCCATTGGGTTCACAATCACCAAACAAACATGATAATTTACTCAAACTATTTTGGCAGGTTATAACGATAGATATTTGGATTTTGTATACGCAATGATGTACATGAAAAGAGAGTGCACCAAAGACGATATTGTGTTAGGATTGGCAACTTCATTTCCATTAACCCAAGTTTTCAACCTTTATTTGGTATTTTATTAATAAACTCTTGGTTTCAGCTGCAATTTAGTTTTTTATGATCCCCAATACCATTAAAAAAACAATATTTTTATTCAAGTCAATCAGATTTTTTTTTTAATAGTGTTTAAAGATTTTCTGTACAATAATAAACTTTTTACCTAAAAGGAACTGATATGTATTGAATGCAAGTTGCTTTCAGATTTAACATTAATTAATAATGACAAGTAGTCACGCAAAAAGCAACATTAAATTTGGTCCATCTCAAAGTGTGGGAAATCATGTTACAAAAGATCCATTCCACAAAATCTTTTGGTTAGCGGTTCAAATTTCATTTGCTATGAACACCAGCCAATTCCCATGGCCATACCAGCTCCTGGGAAATTTTTAATAAATAAAAAGAAAAAGAAAGCTCCCTTCCTTTATACGAATTGAAGGTCAAAATCTAATTTCTTCTTTTTCCCAAGCCACCTAGCTGCTGCCCATGGGTTCACTGTATTTCATACATGCATGACAAGGACTCATGTCTGCTTTTTTACCAAAAGAGTGGCTATCAAAGTCTTTATCCCAACCTCCAGTACCCTGGAGTTTCTCACCAATGCATCGTTACACCTTTTCTTTTGAAAGCATAACTAGACATGTATTGCTCTGTGTTTGAAAATCTATAAAAACACTGAAATTATCAAGAAATATGTGATTCATATACAGTTCACGTTACTGGGTACTTTTCCAAGCCTTTTTAGATATGCAAATATTCATTATTTAGGTAAAACGAAGATATATAACTTATTGTTGGCCAGGAGATACCTGATAACCTGGTTAACCCTTTTTTTTTATTTCCCCACTTTATTTTACATATGCAAATACTCATTATTTAGCTACACATGGCTATACTTCCAAACTATGAAGTCCTCAACTCATGCAACATAGAAATAATAACAACGTATGAAATGCACTACCAGTGTGCCAGTATTGATGCGAAAATAGCACAAAAGTTCAAAATGGTAGGTTTACGTTCCCTTGGAAAGGAAACTGACGACCCAGGCGGCTCCTCCGTACGAGAGAATGGGGTGATATCAGAAAAAGTTCAAGGGATATGGGTACATCCGTACGTTCACATGAAGCTCTCCGGGGGCTCCTCCTCCGGATTTCTCTTTTGCATCCACTTTATACAAATGTGTATGCATGTATGGTATTGTTGATCGCTGATCATTAAAACAAAGAGTTTAAGCACGCGATCAACTTCATGTACAGTTTTTTTCTTTTTCATTTTTAATTGCTTAATGGCTAATGTTATACTTAACCTGATGCTGACTAAGGTGACATCTATAAACATATACATACCATTAGTATATTATAATTATTCAACTACAAATAGTTGATTAAATAAAAATAAATTTCTTCAATTGATGATTATATAATCTGTTAAAGTGTTGCTTGTGAGGACCCTTAAATCAGACTTTTATTTCGTTTTATGGAAATTAATCGCACATTTGGTTTAATTGAAAGTTGGACGGCTTATAATTATTTGCCACAAAGAGTTACGGACATGGAACGGTCCATCTGAGAAGTAAAGTTGGAACGTAACGGATACAGCCGTACCATTCCATTAATTCAAAATAAAAACCAATACAAAAACAATATTTAAAATTTAGGAAAAGTTTCAAATGATTCAATAAAACACAAACAAAACTTAAGCATCATTTTGTGACCACTAATTTAAAAACCTAAATTCTTATAATATATGACGCTAAAGCCAAAACCTAAAAATTCCAAAACTTTACTGTAAAAAAAAAAAACAAAACTTTGAATTTAATGCTTTGGAGCAGGGCGTGCTTGTAAATCAATGGGTATTTTTTTTTAAAAATGAGATGGGTGGTTGAATCGATTAGGTCATCGGTTCGTTGGATTAATTGATTGAATTAATTTAATTAAAAAAAATAATGTAATTTTTTATTTCTGAATTTGACAATTAGGTTCACTTTGATACATGTGTTTTTTTTTGTTCACTTTAGCACTTGAATTTGACAATTAGATCCATCTTGATCTCTGAACTTGAAAATTCTAACACTTTAATTATATGGCACTTCGAGCTTAAAAATTACAAAATTGATGATATTGTACAATCTCAAAGTGTCATATTTAGTACAATATATATTTTTTTAATTTTCAAACTCAAAGTACCATATTATTAAAGTTTTAGATTTTTCAAGTTCATCAAGAATCAAAATTGGGTTAGTTGTCAAGTTCAAGTGCCATAGTGAACCAGAAAAAAGTATATGTATCAAAGTGAACCTAGCTAGTTGTCAAATTCAAGGACCAACGTGGACGTGCTTGCTAAGTTTAGGGGCCAAAAGTTACATTATCCCTATTTTTTCATGGTCATTAACGCAATAGGCTTAAATGAATAACAATTTTCAAGTTCAGGTTTCAAAGTGATAAAAAAAAAAGTTCAAAGGCCACTATGGATCTACTTGCCAAGTTCAATGGTCAAATGTTACATTATCCCAATAAAAAATTATTAAAATTTAAATAATAATAAATTAAAAATCCAACTCAATCAACCGCCTGATTCAACCTTTTTGTCCGATTCGACCGCTATATACCGATTCTCAAATCAATATGTTCAAAACTCCTTTCCAAATCGATACCTTTACTTTACCAATTTTAGGTTCAACCGATTTGACCGATCGATTTAATCTGCAAAATAATTTAAAAAAAATCAGTTAATGCGTTTTTTTTATTTATATCGAATATTTTACAAGTAGAAAACAATTATTGATAAATTTATTATATTATAGTGATTGAACAATGGAATTAGTTGCTTTCAATTCAGCTGTTGGGATTTTAATAATATTGAAAAAAATGATGCTGATAAGAAGAGTTTAATGTTAAACAACAAGACTATTGCTTATAGGTTGTTACTAGAAGGGCCTCCTTATAATTTCATTTATTGAATTCTCACATTAAAATAAATGAAAGAAGAAACATATGATAATAATATTTTTATTAAGCTGTATTTTTTAATATTTAAGAGTGTTTTTTGGAATCTGGAAAGGACATATTTGCAGTTGTTGGTAATGAAAGAACCCACCCGTCCCTACTATTGGAACACGTGACACGTATGATTCCAAAGATTCTACGTGGGCTCTTATGGGGTGGATTCTCGACCACTGGTTGAGCCCTAGGGTTGACTATCCATATTTTTTAAACCCTAATCGACCAAAAAAAAAATTTAGTCAATATTAAAGACTTCATCCGTCGATTTCATGGTGGCGGCCTTCGCCAAATGGGTACTTTTGTTTTACTTATCACCCTTATATATATTTTTTACTTCGATGGTAAATGGTAAAATGTGTATTTACTGGACGAGGAGGTCTAAACATGATATGACAAAACCTTCCCGTCATGGATTATAAACCATTTTTATTGAGAAAAGTCAACCCAAATAGGATCATGAACCATTAAGGACGTGATTAATGCAATCATATAAAATGTTGCATTATCGTTTATACCATATAATTAATTTCATTTGATAATAGAGATAGATATTAATTCCTGTAAGCAAAAGAATACCCTCATCAAGGAGAAAGGATTGTATGAAACAGAGATATTATCCCTTTCCAATAGTTTTATGACACATCAACAATTTCATCCTAAATTTCAGGATTTTAATTGTAATTTGATTTTTTTCAAGATAAAAATGTTGAAATTAAGAATGAAAATACTGATGTGACATAAAACTATTAGAAAAAGGACACAAATGACGTGATGTCACTGTTTCATTCAATCATTTTCCCTCATCAAGAATGGAAAGAAAAGGTCATAACAATTATGCTATAATATGTATTAAATGTTTGTATTATGCAGGATGGTGTGTAGTGTAGAATAAAGAAAACATTTCGTGTATTCCTTGGGGCTCTCCAAGAGCCAATGCATATTCTATAGGTGACAAGATATGAACAAGTGGCTAAGTCGTAGGCTGTTTATCTACTTCAAAAATGGAATATACTGATTTCTCATTAAAGCAGTCCCATAATAGAAGAGAGAGAATGAATCAATTCATCCAGTTGTGACATTATGATTGGATGCTACACCACTTTTTTAATTGACATTGAATAAAAAAATATCTAGGGAGGGTCCCCCCCCCCCCTCGTTTCCCATTGAAAATATGCTTGTGGTTTTACCCCGAAAAAAACATGCTACTGGTTTTGAATCATAATTTATATCCTAATCCATGAATGGACGGCACAGACTCTTATAAGTCTAACAAACTCATTATCATTTGGTAATAACATTTAAAAGGTTAAATTCTCTTCCTCCTCTCTCTACTTTGTTTTTTTAGGCTTTGTATTTTTTTTTTTTAAAAATTTGAAACTTTAGTTCCAACAAAAAGTAACTATTAAATTCATCAAGTTTTACTATTTTCAAAATTTGATACGATTAACATATTATCATATATTATTTATAAAAATTTAGTTCATGAATTTAACAACTATCATTTATGTCAATATTATAGGGACTAAATATATATAAACTAAATTCACAACTTACACAAAATACAGGAACTAACCATAGAATTTGACCTACATATAAAGAATTAATTGGAGACTATAAATTAAAAGGAAAAAAAATATCATTATTAAGAACAATTGAGACCCTTAAAAAAACAATATTGAGACTTAATTAGGGTAACCAAAGATTTCATCATCCACCACGCATTAAAATTTTTGGAACCAACACGATGTCATATCTGATGTGGCAACTAACCGACATGTTTATCGTGTCCTTTGGTACAGTGTTTGATTTGATTATGAGATGACACACTAACTCGGATACGTGGTCAAGACCAACATTGTAGCTTGATAATATAGTTAAGTTAGTTATTAGGGATCCAGCTATTTTTAATTCCTTATTAATGATATAGGTTTTGGAATATATTGAGATAATCAACATTAAATTTCCACATTTCCCCTTTCTACTTCAATTATCCTAATCAAACCTAATTTACTCGGTCAAATTAACCGGAATATGATTGATTGTGTTATTTAGGCTTAGTTTGTTTTCTTAAAAATGGTTTTCGAAAAATGCTTTCTATATTTTTATGTGTTTGTTTAATGGAAATAACTTGGTCAACCGAAAATGATTAATAGATCGGTGGGAAATAAGTACTTTTTTTCTATAAAATGACTTACCTTTTGAAAAGCGTAAGTCATGCTCTTTGATAGGTGCTTTTATTTTTATATAAAAATTAACTTAAGTCAAGCTTAATATTATTATATTATTAATAAATTTTTATTTTTAAATTATTTAAAATTAGTAAAATATTATAATTTTCAATATTATTAAACATACATATTTAATTATTTATATTTAATCATACAATAAATTATTAATATAATTTATTAAAATAATAAATTATTTAATATTTCAATTTTATTTTCACAATAAATTTTTAAAAAATATATTTTTAAATAACATTCTTCATATATTATGGAAAAATATTGAATATTGATATTTTAATAATAAATATTTATTACAATTATAAATATATTAATGATAAATTTTTGTACTATTAAGGTTAAAATATGTCATAAAGAATTTAGTCCTTCTACTTTTCAGATTTGAAAATCAAGTCCAATTGTTAACATTGTTATTTTTCTTTTTTTTTTGTCAATTTTGTTGATGTCACATTATTAAATAAAAAATACTCGGTATTCATGTAACTAAAAAATGACATTATAACAAACATTAATTTAACAAAATATTTTTAATAATGCTAACAACTAGACTTGAATTTTGATATCTAAAAAGTAAGACTAACTCAAATAAAATTACATGAACTAAATTTTAAATTTACGAAGAGTACAAGGATCTATGACATATTTTAAACTAGTATAAAAACATGAATATTTTAATTATATAAATATGAGTATTTGTTTAAATAATGCTTAGCTTTGTTTATCCCTTACAACTCTAATGTGTCAATATATACTCCTCTCATATATGTAATATATGTAATTCAAATTAAGTTTTAATTAAGTATTATTTATTATTAAGTTTATATATGACATTGAAGATTACAAAATATTTTCTTATTATAAAATAAATTCTGATTGTTAAAAGGAAATTGCACTGTAATATTGTATAACAAATATATTTATGTCGTGTTTGTTTTACTAAGAACAATGTAAAATATAAGTTTATAGATATAAAACAAACTCAAATAAAAAATGAAAAGAGAAGAGAATCTCAAACATATGTTTGTTTCATTGAAAACAACTTTTATGAAATATTTTTAGGAAATCTGTCAAACAACAGAAAATATTTTCATCCAAGCACCAGAAAATATTAGCTTTTCCAGAAAAGTAAGTTATTTTCCGGAAGCTATTTTTAGTGAAATATTGAAATCATAAATGGGCAAAACCTTTTTTTAAGAGGTCAAAATTAAATTATATTTTTTTGAGAGTTAAAATGTAATTTTGTCATTGTTTTTACTTATATATTTATAATTTTTCAAAGTATTAAATAAATTCTTTTATCAATTTTTTGGAAGGTCCAAATGCTATCTTAGCAGGTATAACATATAATTTTATAAATTATAAGAGTCCCAAAACCTTTTTTTTTTTTTCATTTTAAAGTGGTCAAAGCCATTACGTCACCCATTTTCTAGGGAAAAAAAAGTGTAACTACAATTATTGAGAATTACAAGTGTTAAAAGAAAATATATAAGGGAAAAAGAGGAAGATGTAGGTTCCAGGAAACTGAGTTGAGAGATGCAAGGAAGGAGTTTGATTATGTAATAATTAGAGGAATGGAAGATAGTAATGAAGCTAATACCTAAGGAAGTCCGCAACTGGGGGAAGTAACAAAAATTGGGTGGACGCCATTCCCCAACAACATCATTATTTTTCTTCATAATCAAAGCATGATCCCATGTGTTGGGAATGTACTCGTCTAAAGCTCTTCGGATTCAGATCCATTTTCGATTTCTTTAATTTATATTATCAAAGATTCAAAAAGTTGATCCCACTGTGTTGAAAACCCTAAACCAAGCTACTATAATTCAAGATTAAGGGATGGAAACAAGGGAAAGTGGAATGCATGATTCCTTTTCCCACCCTCCCCCACTATCAAAGGTGGCCATTTATGTAGTTTTAGCTTAAAATCAAATGGAAAAACAAACCCAAAAAAATAAAATAAACCAATTAGGAAAAATGTGATAAACATGATAAGAGTATAGCAAGCTTGACCATTTGATTAAATGGTATTACCAATTGTTTAATATATTCACAGAGTTTAATGTAAATATGAAAACCAAAAAACACCCCGTAATGGAAATTCCCCAAATTGATTGATGATCAAGAAAAAGATACTGTAAGTAGTCAACTTTCTTTTTTTGGTTTTCAATGAAATGTTTTCGAGTTTTCTCTTCACAGACATTGTGGGAGAGAGAAGAAAAAGATTAAAGTAATTACAAGTCTCGAGTTTTCGCTTCTCCGGCATGAATGGGATGTTAATTAAAGAGTAAAAAAGGGAGAGAAAAGCATTCAAGTTTTGGCTTCACAATGAAAGTTAAAGGCACTGATGAAATGATCATGAAAGAGGTTCCAAGTCAGTCGAGTTTTCGCTTCACAGATATGGCCAACACCTCATCTGCCCTTCATGTACGGATGTCATACTTATCCAACATAGAAAATGAAAAACTCTCGTGTTTTCGCATCACAGTCATGGCATCAAATATTAAACATAGACTATTTATGACGTGGAAAATGAAAATTAGTCTTATTAAGAGGTTGATGGGCCTAAAACGTGGACCGAGAGATGTTTTGTGTTTCATCTCTACATCTTTGACCCATAAAACTTATCATTTGTGTTATATTTTATGTTGTTTTAATTTGAATGGAGTGACAATTAAAATTTTTGTCAGTTTTATATGAGTTCGAATTTTATTATTTCCATCCCGTATATGCATTCATGTTGTTTCTATAATGTTCATTGATTGGGGCTTTGATCCGATTAACTTGGAGGAGCCAATGCAAAGATAGGTGGTGTTATATTTGGGCTTTCATCTGAGATTGGGTTTGGGAGACCTCGAATAATGGGCCTTTTTCAGCAGAGATGATTATGCCAATTCCACACTCAGTTTGAATGATTGACGTAACATGGCCATTTGCTCCCCCACCTCACAATCACAAACATCCAAACTTGCACCAAAAATTCTTATTCTTGTGCTACCCAAAATCATAATTTTATGTCGGCAGTTGTTTGTTAATACAATAAAATCCCATGCATTCACATTTTACTATGTATATTAATTAGCTATCGTCAAAATCAACCGACTTACCCTCTTCCGGCACTATAAAACCCCCCCACCCTTCACTCTAGATTCTCCATCCTAAGTTGTCCCTCAAAAAAAAAATTCTCCATCCTAAGCTACACTCTCTCTCCTATACTAAACTACTGCCAGTTAAAAGCAAGAAGCTACTTAGCTAGCTAGGGTTTTGTGAGCCAGAGAGATGGGTTCAAAAAGAACAGCATCACTGGCCCTCTTCTTTACACTCAACATCCTCTTCTTTTCCCTGGTGAGTGCTTGTGGTTCCTGTCCTTCCCCCAACCCCAAACCAAGACCTAAGCCAAACCCCACTCCCTCCCCATCTTCTTCTGGCAAGTGCCCCAGAGATGCTCTTAAACTCGGTGTATGTGCTGATTTGCTCGGTGGCTTGCTCAACGTCACCATTGGTACCCCTCCTGTTCAACCCTGCTGCTCTCTCATCCAAGGTCTTGCTGATCTTGAAGCTGCCGTTTGCCTTTGCACGGCAATCAAAGCTAATATTTTGGGCATCAACCTTAATGTTCCACTTTCCCTCAGCTTGCTTCTTAATGTCTGCTCAAAGAAAGTACCCTCTGGCTTCCAATGTCGCTAAATCAGTTCTCTAAATTCTTTCTCTTCTTAGTGCTGCGTGGTTTTGATGTTCTTAAGGTCCAGTTTGCAGTGATCAATGTTTTCTCGGTAATTGGTTGTTTAAGTTACGTTGTTGTAGTGTTGTTTCCTTTTGGATTGATACTGAATAAATGTAACACTATATATATATAAAAGATGTTTAATTTCTTTGGACTTATGTATCTTCATGGGGAATGAAATATTAGTATAATTCAGCCCTTTTTTCTAAAAAAATTAGAATATGGCGACAATCTTTCATCACAGAGTAGAAGCATGTCTGATTTCTCAATGCTCTAATGCTACAGTATCTGGTCCCGTGGCCGTGACATTAATGGCAAGAACATTTTGTATATAGGACGCATTCACTTCTTTTGTTTATTTTATACTCTACAGGTTTTATCTCCTATTTTGTTACTTGTCAGTATCTTAGTGCAAGCCCCATGTAACCAGCTTGTTCTTATTTCAATTAAATAACATGATATCTAAAACCTTAAACCTCCTGTGGCCATGAAGAATGATTAAACCTCGTGAAGGTTAAGGCAATAGTGTGGAATATGCCGTGTTGTAAAAGAAGCAAAAGAGAGGGGGAAGGTGCTCGCATATCAATGCCGATTCAGATTTTGTGATGGTCTGAGAAACAATAGCTGGGACATGTTTCACTAACAGGGCCCGACAAGTGTATACAATTAGGACGAGATGTCTCCATCGTTCATACGGTTCTCATCTCGTTTACTGCTTGGAGTGTAGAGATAAATAAAACTACCACTCAGCCATTGTATTCACAAAAAATTTGAGTAAATCAATTAATGAATGTTAAATTAAAAGATAAATTTATCTTTCTGTTATTTATTATTATTATTATTAAAAACTGATATATGTACATTAATACGAGGTATAAGTGGCATATTATGTGTTACTATTTGATTATTCCATTAACAACGTCAATTTTTAATAATACAAGTTGATGAACTTTGTAACCCGAATATATTAATTTGCTATTTAACCTAACATATAGAGATTATTAAATTACCCAATTTTTAAATGAATTTAACTTCTCTATAATATAACCATAAACATTATAAATATTCTGTTTATGTTTCATGTTTTTTCTACCCTTGAAAATATAATATATTTTGTGGGTACATAATATAGGAAGAAACATTTGTAGTAAGTACAAAGTGGTTTCAAGAAAGTAATTAAATGAGAGTGGTATGGCCCATGGCTCATGGTTTTGAGAGGCACCCACTGAAGCACAGTTTGGAGCCCGTGAGTAATACGAACGCGTTCTGGAATGAGGAAAAAGAAAAAGGAAATGATGAAAAAGAAGGTTCATTCCACCTCACTGCACCAAAAGAAAGGCAAAAGATTCCTTTGCCTTCCCCTTCTATTTCCACTCCAGAGATTTCAACACAATTAATGATGCTCATCCTTTAAACGTGTCGATTACTTAGGATGTGATTACATTCTAAAAAGTGATAATTGCATGTAATAATAGCGAGTAACCCCCCCAATCCGATTCTCACACCTATCAAATCTTAGTGATAAAAAACGAGATCCCATCTGCTTCACACCTATCACATAATTAGAAAAGATTTAAAATAAAGTTTCACCTAAAAAGAGAATTATAAAGAAAGACCCGTGAACTGATTTTTGTCGCCTATTATAACCTAATACCACAACCATCATAATCCAATAATTAAGAAATTTCCATAATCTCCTCCATACATGCATGGAACATGTATTATTATGACACCTTTGTCATGTCATAGATATTGATTTTTGAGAGCCGAGATGGATGTCCGACTCAACCTGATTAATTATGATTGTACTTGAGATTTAGATTGAACTTTGATGCATTGGATTAGTTAATGCTAAAAACGCGACTATTTTCGTCTTCGTTCCAAGGAAAATGACGTCCACAAGCAACGTAGTTCTATTTAGATAATGTGGATGAATTGCTATTCTGACGATAGTAGTGGCATTATGAGTTTGAAGATGATAATGTTGTCTGTAAGTGCAATTATTACAAGAGATTCTTCCATAGATAGTTTGCCTGTCCATAAGTAGTTGAAGAATATATATATATATATGTTATCTACCATGATGTCTATTATCACTATATATTAACCCAAGGGGAAAAAATATGTATAAACTTTCTCTAATATCTAACATAATACTGTAAAAGTGTTGAAAATTTAGCTGTAAATCATATGAATGTATTGCATTTAGGTCTGTTCTAAGTTAAGTACCACTACCACCCAAGATTATTAATTCGTTTTAGTTGAGTTAAATCATGATAGTTTCAAAGGCAAGTTCTATAGGTTCCAGCCCTGAAGATTGAAGAGAAAAAAAAACACTAAATCAATTGAAAATACAACAACAATGGTGAAACCATAAAACGACCCTAATTCAAACCTAATGATGGAAAAGTACAGATTTTTTTTTCACAATTTCAACGGTTTTTTTTTTTTTGTAGTTAATGAAACAGTTAAGAATAGGTAACCAAGGTGGCAACCCTGCCTAAAAGCTGAACTGACTGTCTTTTTACTTGTGCGTCGGGAGAGAAAGTGTGATGGATCGCCTGGTAAGTAATGAATGTGGCGCTTAAAGTGGAGGACAAATGAAACCAGGTGGAGGGTTTTTCCCACAAGTTATTAAAGCTTGAAGAGCAAGGGGAATGAAGATGTTAAGGTTTAGGAGCTTAAGTCTTATGGCTGTGCAAAGACAAACGGCTGCTTCGAGCTCTAGTAGACCTCCCAAAACTGGGCAGCAAGCATTCTCAACTGGGTCTCCTAGCCCAATATGCACCAATCCTCCAAGCACATCCACGCACAGTCCCAGCTTAAGTGCATTAACCGGGCATGTTGGTTGGGTAGTCGGTGGAGCAGGAGTGCTACCCCCACCCCCACCTCCTCCACCTCCACCTCCACCACCGCCACCTCCTCCACCGCCGCCTCCGCCTCCACCAGAAGGTGGGTAAGGAGAATAAGGTGGTGGGTTTGTAACAGGAGGGTTGAAAACGGGAGGGTTTGGTATTGGTGGGACAATAACTGGTGGCCTTGGTGGCTTTTTGGGTGGTGGTTCTACCTTTGGGGGGCCTCCATGTTTTGGTGGGTGCTGAGGTTTAGGGTGACCCGGGTGTTTTGGGCGGTGGTATGAGTGGGGGTGTGGACTTGTACAAGGAGCACAAGCATAAATGGGTGGCAACGATACAAACATGAAAATCAGCACGATGAAAAACATGGCCGTAAGCTTCCAACCCATGACTTAGGGTTCCAAGATATTCCCCCGTTTGAGTTTGGATAGGATTGGATCAAATTCAAAGGAAACTATATATAGCTCAACTTTAACGTGTCAGTGTAACCCGTGACTATGGCTAAGAGTTTCAAAACAACGAGACCCCTAAGAAGGTACCTGAAAGAAAAAACATGGAGGATACGGTTCCCAAGAGACGAAATTGAAAAACAAATTGAAGATTTTGGAAGGTTGTAAGTTGTTTGCAAACTCAATGTCCTGTCCGTGACTGTTGAGCAGCTGAGTTTGAATCCGTGAACAAGTGATTGATTTCTGAGCCGGAACAGTAGAGGTTCAGTTTCGCAGATTTCCATGACCTACTTATTTGTTTGTTTCTGACACTAGTTACTTCATTTCCTTTAACATCGTTTTGAAAACCTTTGCCATTCCTTTAGTATTATTAGCCTTTGCTTGGGTTACTTCTGCAATTTCTTTTTTCATCACATTCTGCAATTTCGTTGTGATATCTTATTAAGAAATGTTTTTGTTTCAAGTACATTCCCTACTCATATCTAAAACCAACTAACAACATTCTTACATCATCTAAATTTATTTCCAATTACAATATCCACCAGCTTTTGCATCTTTTGGAAAGGAAAATATAAATGTTTTTGCAATATATAAATTTTGGAACTGAATAGTTATGCCCATGCATCCTCTATTATTTATGCTCTGCTTACTTGTAAGATCTGTAAATGGTACAGCCTAAGTCATGTATTAGAGCAGAAGTCATTCGTGAGCTAGGGTTTGCACTTTACAGTCATTGTGTTTTCAATAATTGAGCATGTGAAATCTTGTCTTTTGCTTTCAATTTTTTTTAATTAGATTCTGTAGATGGTACTCGGGTCCTAATTGTTATAATATTAACAGTATTAACTAAATTAAGGTTTAATATATTTAATATTGTTTAAATAAGTTGCATAGTAATATTATCTAAAACTTGAATTAACCTTTTGTACGTGTCAATTTCGATGCTGGTTTTTATATAGAGGTTGGTGTAGTGAGTCTTGAGGTTGTCGCATTCGAGATAACTGCGGGTTGTTGTTGGGGGTGACTTGTTTTTCGAACCGCATGTCCCGACTCTATTTGTGGCTGAGACTTGGGCTTGTTTTGAAGCGATTTGGTTTGCGAAGGAGATGAATTTTCAAAGCGTTGAATTTAAAGGTGATTCTCTGCTTGTAATTGCAAAGATGAAGTCCACCGTCACTGATAGATCTGACATTCGCATGTTAATTTGGGAAGTCAAATTGTTAGTCACTGAGTTTACATCATATAATTTCCAGCATATTCATCGCTTTGAGAACAGAGCCGCTCAACTTATGGAAAATGAAGGCTTTCACAGACAATGTGATTCTTGGTGGGTTAAGGATGGTCCCGTAAACATTCTATAATGTGGTGCATGCGAAATCGTTACTTGCTGGTTGAGCGATTTCTCCACAACCATGATGGTGGAGGGGACTGGTACCTCATATATGGGCGATTGGAGATGGTGTGATCGGGAGTCGAGGTTGATGCTTCAGTGGATGCGTTGCTCAGTCTGGGCAAGACGTCATGGACCTCTAACTAGTCTGTTGTCGGGTGGGACAACAAAATTTTTCTTTCTTTGAAATTGATCATTTCAACGATTTTTTTGATTTTCGAAATTGAGGCTCCACAGAGGTGACTGAATTTTCCATTTTTTCTTCATTTTATCTAGGAAAAACTCCAATATTTTGATAGGCTACAACCAAACTATCAAACTAACAATTTTATCCCAATTTGATTACCTTAAACCGAAAAATCTCAATATCCAATACTAACCCTAACACCAATTTCTCTAGTTTTGGGGGTTTTGAATAGAGTAATATTTACTCTTTTATTTAATCGGTTTAGACTTTAGAGTTAAAAAACCCAAAACCATGTTTTAATTCTATTTCAGCCCATTTTCTTATTGTGTAAAATTATTGTTTATATGGAAATGACGTGGAATGTCACATCAGACTCCAATAGTGAGTTAACGGTTGAGCGATTAAAATGTTTAATTATTGTAATGGGAGTGAGTTAATTGCAAGTATTTTTATTTGGATGATCAAAATGAAAATGTTTAAAAAGTTGAATAATCAACTAAGCAGTTTACCCTATTATTTAGTATAATTAGTTATAATTTAACCACATTTAATGTTTCATTCCTATTAGAATTATTAATAACGCTGTAATCTAAAAAAGCAATTAAAACGATTTTTATAGAAAATTTAAGCAATTAGCTATAATTGGGGGGGTTTGGGGACAATACTCAAACATAGATGATGGGCATGTTTCGGAAATAATAAGATTAAAAAACATCATCCATAAATGGTAATGATGTTGTTGTTATTATGAATAATTTTGTTTTGAAATTAATTCTTGAAAGGAAAAATACGCTGATGATGTTCGAATTTGTATGGGTATGCAATCATTTCTTCTAAATTTATTTTAAATATATAAAATTAAAAATTTGAATGAAATATTATAAAGCTAACGTTATTACTTTTAAATATTAAAATACATAATAATTTCTTTCAAATACAAGTATTCGATTGGTTCAAAAAATAATATAAAATGTAAAATTCAAATACAAAATGATATATTAAGCTTTTATTGAAATTAATAAACTACAATTTTTTATAATACTTTCTGCCAAGTGTTTTTTTTATTATAATCTATCCTAAAAACACATTACATTTTTTTATTTATTATTTTACTATATACTAATGATCTTAACCCAACTTCATATTTGATTTCCAGTTTCTGGTTACAGCGCATAGCCCCCAGATTTGGATTTGGATCCCTAGATTCTGTAAAACCCCACGGGGTTTTCAAGTTGGCTGGCTTAACAAAAATAGAACAATAATTGAAAAATGTGGACCAGCATCTGCATAGAAATATAATTATGATATTCCCATCAAAAGTAATTTTGGTACAATAGTATTTAGTTCGTAAGAAACTGAACAATAAACCTATTGGTTGAAGTAATTTCATCTATGCCGAGATTAAAATTAGATCTGTAGTTTTATTTGTATGGTAATATAATATATGCATCTTTAGATGTAAGAGTTTAAACTTGCAGTGCGTTTATAGACAGTATCAACGGATGTGAAGATGGAGGGAAGAAAAATTTGATGAAGAAGTAAAGAAAAAAAATAGTAAAAAATAGGATGTTTGGAGTGTCCTCTCCCCTCAAGAATTTTGTTATAGTCAGAGTTCTGAGTCAAATCATTTTTATTATAATTATATATGATACATTGTATGAAAAAACTCCGTAATTTTTTTCCATCTTTATGATCAAGTCCCTAGCATGGCACAGCGGCTACAGCCTAAGGTACACCATATAGTATCGCAACTTTGAATTTGCAAGTTCATAGCTAATACAGAAATGGTGCAATGCTATTTATAACTTAGTTTA
This sequence comes from Gossypioides kirkii, assembly GCA_005610355.1. Lineage (NCBI taxonomy): Eukaryota > Viridiplantae > Streptophyta > Magnoliopsida > Malvales > Malvaceae > Gossypioides > Gossypioides kirkii. The sequence continues at coordinate 3,970,674 of CP032254.1, read as the reverse complement.
ATGCCTGCTATATATATTTAGTTAATTCAAACAAGGATTCCATTTAATCAACACAGTAAGTAATATGAAATGGTTCAGAATTGAGACGTGGGAATGGACAAGTCAGATTATAAATTTATAATATGTGGGAAAACAGAGAAAGCAATTTCACCCTTTGTTTACCATTCATTGATGAACATAAAAATGGCTTAGCACCAATAATCACACACATCATATTCTGATTCTCTCATGATTTAGCACCAATCCTAAAACGACAAGGAGGCAATGCATATTTGTTCAAAATGTTTGCTTCAGCAACAAACCCCCAATCCATTATTCAACTGTTTCAGAGTTCCAGAAGTAAAATGAAACACATGGAGAGACAAGTGACAACAAGAACCGTACAATTGCTCATACAGATCTACCTATGGTTCTCCACCAAGCTCCACTCGCAGGTTGTCATACGGATATGCTTTAGGTGCCTGGTTAACAGTTGGAAAAAAAATAACAATCAGTATAAGTATCAAAATATGTTCCCAACAAGTAACACAACTTTAAGGGCGTGCTTTGTTGCAGAGAAAAGTAAAATAATGGATGGAAAAAGGAAGTGAAAAAGTGAAAACAAAAAAATTTGAATGTACTTGATACTAAAGAAAAGTGAGAGGAAAGAAAATGAAAAACATTTACTATTTTCAATCCAAATGCATAAAGATAAATAATTCCAAACTGGGATGAAAGAGGGGGAAAATGAGAGAAATCTAAGTTAAGTATGCATATTTACCAGATTATACGTTTTTTTTTTTAAATTGCCTCTAATTTTTCGATTCTACCTAGGAATGAATGGAAGAAAATTAATTTTCCTTCCCATTTCTCCATCTTTCTTGCCAAGCACACTAATGGAAAGAAAAATATATATTTTCTATATTTCTACTTTCTTCTTCAATTTTCATCTTTCCTTTCCTTTCCACCTTACCAAGCAAAGCCAAAGATCATAACAAACTAATTAGTCCTTGCAAGCTAACACAATATTAAACCAAATTTAACAAGTGCATATCAAACATACTGCTTTCCAGATCAATGTCATACGAGTACCTCTCCAGAGAGCTTATGTTCTGCTATTTGTCAAACAAACCACTTGAGATATCCATGGAGGAGAGATGGTAAGTACTTTCGCATCCCTCATATATAGGAATAAAAGGAAACTATTCCTACAAGGGTTTTTTTGCAAACCCCAAAATACATTGTCTACTTTGCTAACTCAACATTTGATGACGGCAGACAGCCAAAAGCTGTCTCCGTTCCAAAGGCAAGGGTTCATTAGAAAAAGAAGCTAGGAGAACCAAAGACATGGATCTTAAATCATAAACTTGAGCAAAGTTCCTAGAGCTATAAAAGATTGTTGAAAACAGGCTAGAGTCCTGAATTGTCTACAAAGAAGGATCTTCTGTTCTAACGTGTGTAGTTAGTATAACCCAGATAATCGATCCCCAATCCTATGATCGCCACTGACTTGAGCATGAGATTCAATTTTTCTAAGCAAACAGAGCGACACTATGGTACCATGGCATTTGATTCAATCATATCCTATATTTCTACTTTTTTGCAATTTGAGGTATACCAAGAATCGTCACCAAAGCTACAAAATGATATCACTCGCATAAAGAAATTCAAGAGCTATAAGGAAAATTAAACTGAACCAAGGCAAAATCAAACAACCAAGCCATTGTTTTTTTTACTTACAAATGGAATCTTAGAGGCTTTATCATTCCACCAAGCTAAGAATCCCAACGATGCAAAGAAGCTCAAACCACCACACATCCAAGCCAATGCCTCATACTATTCTCAGAAAAAAGACATAAAAAAAAAAAACGAACATAAGAATAAACAAGGGAGGGGAAAGCAGAATCTCAATTTCCTTAATTTATCCAAAATCCCGAAACGATAATCACAAAATGGACCTTAAAAATTCGAAAAATTTTATTACCTTTCCGACAGTATCAGCGATTCGATCTATGCAAGGTTCTGGGAAGGCAGTTCCATTGTCCCACATTAGCTCGTCATTTACAGGAAGCTGAGGCATAAAAAACAATGTGAAACTATTTTAGGGTTTTGGGTGAATTGTATTTATATAGTCAAGGAATAAATCAGGAAAACAATAGATTGATTAAGCTTACAGGCTTGTCGGGCACAATATGTTTGCCAACAGGGAGACCCATGCCGGAACGGAGACGGAGAGAGGAGGCAGCGGAGCGTGAAACGATGCCGTTTCCGCCCATGATCTTTGATGCTACATTGCTCAATCTTCCTGCCATTTTTTTTCTTCGCTTTCTCTAGAACCAAACAGTAGTTTCCTATTGGGTAAGTTAATGTCTGGTAGTGTTGGGTCTTGATATCACCCAACCCGATAGGCCCATCAGTGGTATTAGGGAATAAACAAAATGGAACGGGCTCTTCGTCCTTCAATATGGACCAGTTTATTTATATTGTTTATTTATTTTCTTATTTTTATGCTTTTCTAAATATTTACGATATTTTAAAATTTTTAATTTTATAATTGTTGAATCACGAATTTATAGTCTGATTATAATGACATGTGGCATTCAACATGTTATCCATGAAAGCAAATAAAATTTAGAGAGATATACATGTGACATCCATTTTTTTTGTTGTTGCCAAGTAATAAAAAAATAAAGTTAACAGTATTGTTTAGGGTACATATTAATACACGACCTAATAACATAGGCATTAAATTGAACAATTTTTTTTTTATATAAATACCACAATATAGATTAGGTAAAAATTCAGGATCAAATATGAAACTATAACCCACCTTTTTTTTTTTTTGAAAACATAGAAATAAAACTACATAAGATAAATTGAACAAAAGCATCATTATTCTTATCTTGTCGAATGAGCGCTAAAACTTCATTCAGGCACTATCATAAATTTGAAAACTTGAGTTTTCCGCTAGATTCAGTTTCGCCAAATAATTAGCAACTTTATTAAAATCTTTAGGGACATATCTGATGCACTATTGTCCATAAGTTCTCATAATTCTTCAAACTCTTTTGACCATAGTGATACTGGAATCTGTCATCATATTTTCTTATAAAGCCTTAGCAACTTCCAAATTATCCATTTGAATTGTGGTCCTTTTAAACCCTCTTTTGAGCATATCCAATAAATCATTTAAGATTTCCCAAAGTTCCACTTCGAAGATCGAACAGTCTCAAATAATGATTAAACCCCAAAATTCAATTCCATGTTAATCACGTAAAACACCCCTGTAGAAGCACTTCCATCACCTTCTTTTAATGCTTGTTAAAATAACAAGCTTTATATCATTATCTAATTTCCAAGATTAATAGAATAAAAAAATTAAAAAATCATCACCTCTTTTAATGCTTGTTGAAATAACAAGCTTTATATCATTATCTAATTTCCAAGATTAATAGAATAAAAAAAATTAAAAAATCAAATATTAGTAATAAAATAAAAAATCATTTTACAATCTAGTTAATTAAGTGATCGCATCTTTTTTTTCTTAATTATCAGATAATTTAATTGGCACATTAATTAGTCCATCATCCGATCTTACAATGAAAAAACAATTTAGTGAAATAATATTCCAAGAATAGTCTCTCAAATCATATTAATTAGAAATTAGGAATTGCAAATCATCTTAGCCATTTATGTACATGATTAAGGATGGGCAAAAAGCTAATGAAGATGATGACATACAAAGTCGTATGCAAAGGTATCGTGAAATGCACAGATTGAAATAATTATATCCATAACATTTTATTTCATGGTCATAAATGAAAAAAAATATCTGATTACATAAATAACCAGAATCGCAACATTGGAGAGGAAGGTGATAAACATTAGCCATCTCGTCCGTAGGAACATTATTCGCACAAACGATGATTCATGCATGACAAAAAAGACCTGGACTAGACCATTTGCCCAAGCAGATAAAAGAGGAGATAATATGAGCAGTAGCTTTTCAATAGTGAGAGCGGTTTCGTTAGCAGTAGTAGTTTCTGGTTGGCCGGCGTCCACAGCCATTGAGCAGTAGCTCCAGTTGGACGGTAGGGTCGGCTTCAATGAGACCCAAGTTATTGGCCTTGACGATAGAGCAAAGGCAAAGCTCCGCATTAAGAGCTACCAAATTTTGAATGTGGGTGCAGCATGGGCCATCTTTAGCAAGAATTCCTCCGGGCCTCAACACGTTGAAGCAAACATTCACGTTATACTTTGGGCATTCGGTATGTTTAACAGTGTTAGCGTTGGCCACTGAGAAAAAGAGCAGGTTGAGGGAGAGAAGTAGGGTTGCTGCTGAAACCTTGGAAGCCATTTTTCAAAGGAAAAACAACTTGAACTTAATTAGTGCAAAGGCTGGTCGAGTTGAAGAAAAACGTTGAGTTCAGAGAGGCTTTTTATAGATGGGAGGTAGGGAACAGTTTGGGTTTTAAAAAAACAAATACAAAATCGTGTCCCACTATGGCCAATTTCGAATCACGATCTTCGATAGGCTTTAGATGCTTTGATTTTCCTTTTTTATAATTTCCCTAGATTTTGTTTTAGGTTAAGCTAAGATCATGCATTATTTTAGGATGAAAGCATTTGCATTGCTAAACTTACGGCTAATATCAGTTAAAACACATTTTTAAATAAAAGGTGTCGAGTAATGAAAGAGAACAATGGCAGCAGCGTACCTGACATGATAGGTTAGATCTTTACACACCATCAAGCATCTGCAGAAGAATATGCCTTGTGGCAACACGTCCGTAGACCCTCTGTCGACTCAGATTCGATGTTATTAAAAGCAACGTGATGCTAAGCATAGGTGTAGCCGTAAAATTTGTAATGCAAATGCTTTCGTCTTACTCCTAAACTGTGCTTTGTCGTCGGCGAAATCTAACATTGTCTGTCACCATGCTTAAAAAAACTCGAATATCGTGATCCGAGACAGCAACCCGTTTGACTTTGGTAAATAAAAATCTCCATTAGCACTCCAGATTGGCCATTCCGGCCAGATTTTGGTATTTTAATACCCAAACTGTTCCTTACCTCCCATCTATAAAAGCCTGTTTGAAGTCAACGGTTTTCCATATGTTTTGACTCGAGTCTCCACACAAATTAAAGTCCAAATTAACATTGTAATTACTGTTTACACACATTTTATTGAAATTGGTATCTCTCGAGTTTATTTTATCATATAAAGAATTAGAACATTAATATTAATTTCATCAGTATTGTTAATTATATTTATCAATCTTTCAAAAAAAATTATATAATTTTTTTTACAGAGTATAAAGGAAGTTAAGAGACATTATAATATTTTAATTGAATGAAGTGGTGTAGAGATGGAAAGAGAAATCCAAACAGACTCTAAAACATGTGTGAAGTTAAAAAAATTTTAAAGGCTGAAATTAAATAGTAATTTTTACGATACTAAAAATATAATTTCATCATTTTAATAGTTTATATATTTATAATTTTTAAAGAATTAAATCAAATCTTATCATTTTAGGGGTTAAAATATACTTTTATCTTTATCAATTTAAAATTTTAAAATTAAAATTTTTATTTTAAAAAACAGGAGCATTGCCAGCATCCTAGCTACGTCACTGCTCTAACAAATAAATATAATTAAATAGTAATTTTTACAATAGTAAAAATATAATTTCATCATTTTAATAGTTTATATATTTATAATCTTTAAAGAATTAAATCAAATCTTACCATTTTAGGGGTTAAAATACACTTTTATCTTTATCAATTTAAAATTTTAAAATTAAAATTTTTATTTTAAAAAACAGGAGCATTGCCAGCATCCTAGCTACGCCACTGCTCTAACAAATAAATATAATTTGGTTTGTTTGTCATAAGCTGTTAATGTAATTTGATGTAATTTTGTGGCAAATCATTGCTTCTTTAAGTAATACAATCGAACAACTATTTAAGAAAAAACTTACACAAATATCATCAATAAGAGAAAATATATTATCTGTAGTGGAAGTAAAATTTATTATATCATTAATAGCGAGATATTTAGGTAGTATATGAAATACAAATTGCTGGGGTTTTTAATTTGCTGTTCGAACAAGAAGAATTTTTATTTTTATTTTTGAGCGACGGGAGCATTGGATCTCTTTGATGTTAGCTATTTACGATCTATAAGATTGTGACATATTTAACAAAATAATATTTGATAAAAATTCAAATCCGTTGCGTAATGTTGGAGTTAAAAAACAAAAGAAAAAACAATGTTGGAGATTAGATATAATTATACGAAATTACAATAGCAGTAGGATTCTTTCACTTTAGCCACATCAATTTCAGCCAATCTCAAGCAGGCCTAAACGTGGGAAGAAGAAACACATGAACTTCAGCCAACAAGCTCAAGGAGGCTTGAATGTGGGAAGAAAAAGATTCCTCATCTCTGGTAGGTGGTGATGCCTTCCTCTTATTCTCCCTACCATTGAACTGGCACTCGTTCTTGCTTTTCATCTCTTTCAACCACTTCTTAACTCTCTTCACCGCATTCCCTATTTTCTCATCTTTATCCTCCTTCCTCACTAATGGATAGCTTCTCAAGTATTTTTGCCTCATCATATACCTCTCTGTACTGCATCCACTTCTTAGTTTGATGGGATTTCGCACATCTTTGCAACTTGATGAATACTTTAAACTCTCCATGATTTTCATATATTATTCCTCCACGAATACAAGGTGTTGTATTTATATTAATAGGAAATTAATCCTAGTCTTGTTAGAGGTCTATTTCCTACATGCATGTTGCATTTATATATATTAGTAGGAAATTAATCCTAATCCTTTTAGAGGTCTAAAACAAAGTATTTTATATGTCTACGATAAGATGAGGCAAAGTTTTAATTTCATTTACTTTTAACTTGTGATCCAACAAGTATTATTAAATACCGAAATATTATTAAATTGAATATTTTGATTATCCTAATTATTAGGACCACTTTTTCATATAAGTTTACCTCTAAATTGGGGAATTTAATCAATTGGATTAAATAGGATTTATTATAACCACAAGCAAAAAAGTTACTTCAATAGAAAGCAAAGTAGCAAATTATACGTAAGCTTACTAGCAACCGAGCCCAAAGATTATGAAAGCATAGTAGTAACACATGACATTACTCGAGAACGGCAACACACATTCAGTTCTTAGTATTCATCTCCCTCATCACCATCTTCACCTTCGCCAGACTCAGCACCAACCTCTTCATAATCCTTCTCCAATGCAACTAGGTCCTCATGGGCTTCGGAGAACTCTCCTTCCTCCATACCCTCACCAACATACCAGTGCACAAATGCTCTCTATGCATACGTGAGGTCGATACGAGAAAACACTTCCGCAACACTAGTTGAGTTGCAGATCATGCACACAGCTCTCTGCACCTTAGCAAGATCACCACCCGGAACAACGGTCGGAGGCTGATAGTTAAGGCCACACTTGAATCCAGTTGGGCACCAGTCAACAAATTGGATGGTGCGCTTGGTTTTTATGGTGGCCACTGCAGCATTGACATCCTTAGGCACCACGTCACCTCTGTACATCAAGCAGCAAAGCCAAAGATTATTACAAACTAATCAGTCCTTGCAAGCAAACACAATCTTAAACCAAAATTAACAAATGCATATCAAATATACTGCTGTCCAGAGCAGTGTCATACTGAGTACCTCTCCAGAGAGCTTATGTTCTGCTATTTATCAAACAAACCACTTGAGATATCCATGGAGGTGAGATGGTAAGTACTTCCGCATCCCTCGTGTATAGGAATAAAAGGAAACTATCCTACAAGGGGTTTTTCTGCAAACCCCAAAATACATTGTCAAACTCAACATTTGATGAAGGCAGACAGCCAAAAGCAGTCTCCATTCCAAAGGCAAGGGTTCATTAGAAAAAGAAGCTAGGAGAACCAAAGACATGAATCTTAAATCGTAAACTTGAGCAAAGTTCTTAGAGCTATATAAAAGATTGTTGAAAACAGGCTAGAGTCCTGAATCGTCTACAAAGAAAGATCTTCTGCTCTAACGTCTGTAGTTAGTATAATTCAGATAATCGATCCCCAATCCTATGATCACCACTGACTTGAGCATGAGATTCAATATGGTACCATGGCATTTGATTCAATCATATCCTCTATTTCTACTTTTTTGCAATTTGAGGTATATCAAAAAGCGTCACTAAAGCTACAAAATGATATCACTCACAAAAAGAAATTCAAGAGCTATAAGGAAATTTAAACTGAACCAAGGCAAAATCAAACAACCAAGCCATTGTTTTTTTTACTTACAAATGGAATCTTAGAGGCTTTATCATTCCACCAAGCTAAGAATCCCAACGATGCAAAAAAGTTCAAACCACCACACATCCAAGCCAATGCCTCATACTATTCTCAGAAAAAAGACATAAAATAAAAAATCAAACATAAGAATAAACAAGGGAGGGGAAAACAGAATCTCAGTTTCTTACTTTTCTCTATACGTTAGTTTGCGTTAAACCTTTTTGTTCGAAACTGGTTTTCAACTGCAAACCAATGACTTTTTCATAAGTTAAAATATCACCACTACTCAAGTTGAATTAAAATCTATTTTTTTTAATTTTTTTTGTTGAATTACAATAACATGATAAAACTCGAACAACAAACGCGACTCGAACTCATACTATCATGTCATTACATGGGATTCAAAATCTATTTTTTATTTAATTCATAATTAATTTAAATGTTAAATGTAAGAATATTTTATATTTAAAATAATAAAAGTAATTTAAATATTTTGTATAATAAATATAAAAAAAAAACTTTGTTAAAGATTCCTCGGTCTCATGACGAAATTAGCAAGTGATACGGTATGGAGAAGTATATTGGAGTATGATTTTATTGAAAGAAATTTGTAAAATTCCGAAAATGGATATTGATAGGGCAATACAAAGAGAAAACGAAGCCTTACCAATAATATAATAAAAAACCCAAATTACTTTAAACCGAAGAACAGACTAGAGATCACTTATGGCAGTGTAAATTAAACTTAAAAGGGCCTTTTGTAAGCCGGTAGCTTCCATTATATTTGTTGCTTACAGTCCTAACTGGCTCTGAACTTCAAGAATAGTTTTAGCTGATTCCCTAAGCTTCTCCATCTCTTCATCCGTCAAATGGATATTGGTGACACCCAATACTCCTCCCCTGCCCAGCTGCGTCGGCAAGCTCAAGAAAACGTCACCACCATCGATGCCGTAAAAACCCTTTGCAAGGACCGAAACTGGGTGGATTTTCCTCTGGTCTCTAAGCAGGCTCCTAGCCAAGTTAGCGACCGAGTAGCCAATTGCCCATGACGTATACCCTTTCAGGCTAATCACCTCATATGCACTGCCAACAACTGCCTTGTGGATGTTCTCAAGCGTCTCCTTTTCGTATGCAATTTGTTGTTTCTCTAGGAAGCTCAACACCGGCACTCCACCAACACTAATGCTAGACCACAGTGCAACCGAGCTGTCACCATGCTCACCAACTATGTAGGCCTGCAATTATTTTATAATGCTCACCAACTATTACATTAAATTTCAACTTTTAAAGTTTCGATTGCAAACGCAATAAAAAGGTGATTAGCCTTCGAATGCCTTGAAAATTTTATGAAATTTGAGAATTGAGAGTAATGGATGCTTAAGAATTAATAAAATAAACTAAAGTTAGTGGCGTTATAGTGATTAATCTTTAAAAAAAAATCAAACTGACCTGCACATCCTGAGCATTGACGTCCAAGTGATCAGCGATCAAGAACCGAAACCGGGACGAGTCCAAGTTCGTACCCGAACCGATGACCCGATTCGATGGGAATCCAGACATCTTCCAGGACACGTAAGTTAGCACATCCACGGGATTCGAAACAATCAAGAGAATCGAATCTGGTGAGTACTTTGCTAATGGAGGTATAATGTGCGAAAACAAAGCAACGTTCCTCTGCAGCAGGTTCAGCCTAGACTCGCCAGGGTTCTGACGGGCTCCTGCAGTGACGATACAAAGATCCGATCCAGCGGTGACGGCATAATCAACGGAAGCAACAATCTTGGTACGTGGGAGGAAGGCAGCGGCGTGTTGGAGATCGAGCATTTCGCCACGGAGCTTGTCAGCCTTGGCGTCGACGAGGGTGAGTTCGTCGGCTAAGTCCTGAGTGAGGATGGTTTGGGCGATTGCCATGCCGACATTCCCAACTCCGATGACGGAGACCTTGGTATGGCGCTTGGTGGAGGAAGGTGAGGCGGTATTTTGTATGGGCTTGAAGAAAGCCTGAGACAAGTCTAGACCGCCTGGACCCAAAGAAGAAGCTGAAGCACTTTTATGCATTGTAAATAATTGAAGATGAAATAAGTTAATTTGTTTATGGATTCCTTTCAGCCGTGCCAATCAAGGATTTATAGATGAAAAAGAAAAAAAGAGGGGTTGAGTGGAGAAGAAGAATGGGGTAGAGTTTTCAACAGCCTTATTTCTGTACGACGGTCCAATGACTTTCCCTTCTTTCTTTCTTGCGCATTTTTATTCCATTTAATTCAAACTTCAATTCTCTTTAACCTAGTGTCGACGCGCTATTCCTTATCGAAGGTTCCATGCAACGCAAACCATAATTCACAATAAAAATTTCCTCCTCCACGTTTATATTTTGACTGTTGACTAGAAGTTTTTCCAGTTTTTAATTATTTGTTAATTGCTAACCGTAATATTCTGAGTTTCTTTTTTCAACCATTATATTTTAGTCGTGTCACCTTTAAATTGAAAAATTAAATATTAAGAAATATTAAAAATTAAATATTCAATTTAAGTTATAAAATATGTTTGGTATAGTACTTAAAATTAAGTACAAAATGTAATTAAATTGTTTATTAAATAATAATTTTACAGTAAAATGTTTAAAGGGTAATGTTAAAAAATAAAAAAAAATATTTTCAACCCTTTTTCATTGAAAGATTTTTTTTATTTTTTTCCGTTTGGATTATTAAGCATGTTTAAAAAATATTATTTTTAAAGTGCTCTTATCTTTTATAAGAAATTTTATTCAATCTTTATAATTTTATATTTAAATTTGTACTAAATATTTTGATATTAAATAATTTTTTCTTTAATATTATTAGATAGTATAAATGTTATTTTATTATCCCCAAATTTATGAAGCCTTTAAAATTTGCCAACTAAAACACGAGGTTTAATTACAGGGACTGATGCCGCAGGCGAAGATGGATGGGTATGCGGCCTCCTACGGTGTGATCTATGGATCATAATGGAACCAACACATGACGTCTTGAATATTGTTACAGTCGGTGCATTGTCGCGTCACGTGGTGCGGGCTCCTGCTACCGTACTAAATTTCATTCCCTCCAAATCTCAAAATTCCAAATCCGTGGGCAGTGAGAATGAACGAATCCGCTTTTGATATTTATTATTTTTTGCTGAAAGGGATCCCGTGTAAACGCATGAAAATAACGCTAATCATCATATTTTCTTGGCGGACAAGCCTAACTTTTGCCAACCAACTGGTCTTGCTCATTGCTCAAGAAAAAAGAAGGAAAAATCTTAGAACATGAAAAAACAAGGGGCTGTTCTCATTTTCAACTATCCCGAGATGTATTCTATATCACTTTATAAGGAGAAAATCTTCTGCCTTCCATTTCTTCTGTTTCGTTTTAATAAATGGGAAGAGCAAAAAGTTTATGATGATTAGTTGCAGTATTTTAACTCTATATTCAGCTTAAATTAATATTGTGAATTTTAGTTTTTTTTTTATTTTGAGATTTCAATCTTCATCTAAATAATAATAGTTAAAATTTTATACTAATCATGTATTCTATATAAAGTTGTAGACTTATTTTATATTTTCTAATTGAATCATTCTAATTTCTATGCTTTTTTAATTTCAACATTTAATATATTTAAATAGTAAATTGATGTGATATTATACATACTATAGTATGTTTGTTACATCGAATTTTAGAGATAACAAAACTTAATAAATTTAATAACAATAATTTAATCATAACATACAACAAAGGAGAGTTGAGTGAAGCTTCGACCTGATAAACAACAAAACTTTTTTTCAACCCTTTTCAAGGATTGGCTCGCGCAAACCTTTAGGGAGACTGCGCTGTTACATTTTCAAGTGTCATGGGGTATGTTGTTTGCTGCTATATTATGGGGTTTGTAGAAAGGTAGAAATAACAACTTTTAATGGAAGTTCATCTCTTGGCGTCAAGATATTAGAGTATGCTATCTCTTTTGCTAAGGATATTCATAAGGTGATGGTTCTCAAATGTTTCTGGCATCCTATAAAGATCACGTTGGGTCTAGTGGAAAAAGCCACCTGCCAAGGTTTGTATTTTAAACACAGATGATGGGGTTGTTAAAGCTCGATCCGGATTGGCTTCGGTGGGGGGATTAGTACGTAAAGAAAGGGGCAGTTGGATTAAAGGCTTTTTGTTGAAAATTGGGACATCAAACAACGAATAATAAATTTCGTTCGAGACTCAACACATTTAAAAAATGTACTTTACTTTTTTTTTGGTTTAAATTCATTTTTTAAATTGATATTTTTATTATTATTTTTTTTCGAGCGGATTTTCAAATCTAAATAGATGGTCTCTCTTCCCACGAGTTTAACAGAAGGAGGAGAATGCGGAACCAGTTGCAACCCCAATTGGCGATCTCCAGCGAGTTTGGTGACAGCATCCACAGCCGAATTAGCACCCTGCGGAACATGACGTACTAATACCTGCCACGACTGAGACAAAAGGCCACGAACAACTGTTACGAGCTCCAGCATCTCCTCCCCAATAACAACCGTGACAAGATCTACCACAGTCTGACAATCAGATTTCACCACTAAACACCGAATACCCACATCTCAAACCACAAATAAACCATCGCACAGCCAGCAAAATTCAACTATTTTTTTTATCTTTTAAAAATCAGTTTGTTGCACGAATTAAATTTGTATATATAAATATAAGAAGATTATTTGTTTAAGTGGACTTGAAATATAAGAAGATTTGGATCAAAATACTGGCACTAAATATGAATTTAAAAAAACTAAATCTATTTAAAATACGAGTTAAACGTTTCTGAGTGGATCCGACCCAGCCCATATTTTAACTTCCAACCATAACCACCAATTAAAATCGATCGTACCAATCGTCCCCTGAGATCGTCAAGTCCCTCCCTCCCGCATCTTTAAACCGCGGGCAATACCTAATAGTAGCTGTTTGCTTACTTTGATCTTTCCCCTGTGAAAATGGAGGCTGCGTTGGCAGAGCTAGAGAGAGTCCAGCTTCAAATCCTCCAACGAATATCGAAGCTAGAGCTCTCTCACCTTCCTCAAAATGCTGAACCTATCGCTTCTTTATCCCCTATCACTAACGGCGATGCCAGCTCCGATGTTGAAGCTCGCCTCTCTAATATTCTACGGTCCAATGGCGTCAACGACTTCATTTTCAAGCGAGTCGCCTCCGATTACTACGACTGGCCTCTCGAGTCCCGCCGCGACGTTCTCGGCGCCGCGTCTGTTCATCATCTTTGCAAAAGCATCGTTCTGGTTTGTCATTTTACTATTTTACTTCGAACTGATAACCATCGATCAATTAGTTGCATTTTAGTACCTTTTTTTCTTTGTTAGCTACGAGTATGAGATAGTGAATCTGTGTGAATTTCTTTAATTGCTCTGCTACTTCCTTGTCATTAGTTCGACTTTTGTCATTGGATTCAATTAATTAGCGATAAATGTGAGATTCGGAAGTAATTAAGCAGTGAATCTAGACTCAAAATTTTTTATTTCATATGAAGTTTCAAGACTATCCATCTTAGTTATGTATAATAATGGATAAATTGCTTACATTGAACTACATAATTGAAGAAAGATTATTTGAAGTAGCGTAGCAGCTGATAGGAGAATGTGATTTTGGTTGTGTCAGAAGGTGAACAAGTTGGTTTGCTTTAGTTAAGGAGGAGAAATGCTATGCAAATGCCTATTTGTCATGTTGTAAAAATGGTTGATATTGTACGACCGTAAAAGCTTGCATCACCAACTTGAGATGGGCTTTTTTGAGGTGATATGATTTATGGTCTTACCCCTTCTGTGTGTAGAAATTTAATGGTTCTGTGGAGAATATGTTGTTAGGATGATCAAATGCTTGAAGTTCTGATATGAACAGTGAAATATTGCCATACTATGCTTGAGTTCCTTTTTTCTTTTCTTTTCAAGTAATGCAGTTTAGTATTCAAAATCATATTTGTATGGAGTATAAAGAATATATTAGTACCTGTCTTGGTTTTTGCTTAGTTGGTCCATGTTTGAAGAGAAAGATTATCTGCAGTAAGGGGTTTCATGTGGATTGTTGAAGATGCTTTTAAAAGTGGTTGGTTGTTAGTGGAGTGTTATAACACTAAGGGGCATCTGGTTGAAGAAATGTAAGATTACTTTGGGTAGATAGGATCATGGAATGTAAGATTACTGGGTATCTTAGATACCCTGCTTGGTTCATTTGGCTGGAATGCAGGATTTTGGTGTTTGATTGATGGAATGTATGATTATCTAAAAGCACCTTTTTTGCCAGTTCACTTCCTTCTATATTTTTAGTGTCAATTTTTCCATATAATTATAATAACTTATGAAGTTCATTTTTATTACACCTCAATTTTATCGCATGAATTCAATCGAACAACTATTGAACCTTTTTTGTTTTGAACAAGTGAACCTAATTATGATAACTTATTTATATGGTTTATCAATTGTTTGTGTTCGAGAGTTTGGTTGCTTTTATTATGAAAAGAGAAGTGAAACTAAAATTTTCTCAAAAATAGTTCTCATATAAAAGAGAGGTTTTTGTTTTTTGATTAGACGTAAAATTTTATTTGGGAAAAAGGGATGATATTGATTTAAATAATAAAACAAACGGTAAATTTATCCAAAATTTCAGATTATGCTTGGAATCTAAGATAACCTGGGGGAAGAGGGGTATTGAGATTACACCGTATATTCCGGCATCTTGACTCTATTTGGGAAAGTGAGATTATGGGGTGGTGGGAGTGTTTCGAATCCAAACAAGGTAATCTTAGTTTGATATGTGGGATTACGAGATGGAATGTTACATTACATGAACTAAATGCACCCTAAACTGCAAAGCATCCAGAGCATATTTGTGAATCAGGGGTAGTGGAGATAGAGATGAAAATAAATATAGGCAGTGATACCTTCAAAATGTGCCGTTCAAAGTGGAAATTGGATTTACCAATTGCCAAGTGTTTTCAGTATTCAACATATTTGACCTCCACCTTCTTCCACTCCCATTTTCGTGGTGACTTTTCTTTTTCTGGTTCAAAAGACCATAAGTCTGATTTGCTCATTTTAATCTGTCAGGCTCCATACTAAGGCTGTTTTGCTTGCTCAGGTTAATACTCAAGCCCCGTCCAATGTAATTGATTGTAGTGATCGAAACAATTCAAAGTATTATGTTGTTGTAGTTCAGGTAACTTCCTTTTTCCCTATGTACCAACAAGATGCCCCATATGGAAAGGATCTTACGTTTGAACCCTTTAATATTCGCAGTATACTGCTAGATTCAACGCTGAAACTGTCAAAAATTTTCTCTACACACTCAACAATGGAAAGATATCAAAGAAGAAATTTAACTGTAAGTTTATTTATTTGTGAATTGTGATCCTCTTTATGATAAAAAAAAAAAAAGACACCTACTCAGGGGTATTTTATTGAAATTATTATTAAATTATTCTAGCCATTCTGAAATGAGTTATTTATGTCTAAAAACCCAATACAAACATGTTTCTGTAATGATGATTCAAAGCACATATATGTAGCAGATAGTAGTTAAAACTTGGTCTGGTGTAAAGATCTTGGCATATCTGATTATAGTTTGTTTTAATATTATATTCTAGCAGGTAGGTGCCAGTACACATCATTCGTGCATTAATACATGATGCCTTAAGTCTTGATTAAGCTCTTTGTGTGAAAAAACCTATGGATTCCTAATTTCCCTTATTTTCTTGTTAACCTAGTCATTCACTTAGTTGATAATTTGCTAAGGATGAATCATATTATAAATCAATTGTCAGAGTCCCATGGACCTTCCTTTTATGCCTTTGTTGTTACCTTCTTTCTTTTTCATTATTTCAGTTTTGAAGAGCTAATGAATTTTTATTGGTAATAATGTATTCTTACTACCACTGACTTGCAAGAGCTTTGTTTGCTTATATTTGGTAGCCTGCACTTTATGTCAGTGTATACACAACCATAAGTAGTTTAAACCTGAAGCTGTTTACATCCCACGCAGAAAAACATATTTATTTAAACAGGGGCTGAAATTAGTTCATTTATTGTCATTTAACTAGTTTCAGCATCAACTGACTGATTAATTAAGAGAAAGCTAGGGAGTAATAAATTGCAAGTTATCACTAACTTACCATTACATTTATGGTCTAAACATTAGTTCACTTACTGTTGTTTTTGAGGACTAGTTTCAGCATCATCTGAATGATTAATTGAGAGAGAACTAAGGAGTAATAAACTGCAAGCTGTGACCAATTCAACGTCACATTTTTGGCTTGTAGGCAAAAGCTGTTGACTAACATGGTGCAATGGTGCTTATGACTTTTCTAATGTTAATAACTATCTGGTGATCCTTATTTCTGATTCAACTGCAATAACTATTTGTTTGAATTTTACTAAATCATCTATGAAGATGTATTCATAACCCAGCTTGTAAAGTTTTTGATTACTTTGTTGTATGGTCAAGTTGTTGATTAATGTTTTCTTAATGCTGCCATCTTTTTCCCTTCATTATGGGCTTAAGAAACCAATCAACTTTTGGTGCAACATCGGCTCCTATCATTCTCTTTATGGTTGGAAGATTTATTTAATGCTGGGATCTCCGAAATATTTAGTTAATTATTACATGTTTTGAATAATTTAGTGAGACTTGCTCCTGAGGAAACATCAATAATGTTGACTGGCTATGAGCACAATGGAGTTACTTGCATCGGTATGCAAACTGACATTCCAGTAAGTGCTCTTTATGCAAACTTTTGTATGCTAGCTTTACATAACATCTCATGTTTTCTCCATTTCTTTCTACTCTCTCTTTCCTTCAAATGTATTGAATTTTGTTTTTTGTTAGTATATTGATTTTGTATTGCTTGTTTTTTCTACTTGGTATGCTGTTACTGTATAAATGAAATGCATTGAGAATTGTTCAATATAGAATTTATGTTCAATTTGTAATATGGTATAATGAACAATAGAGAGGAAACAAGAACAGAAGTTTCAAACAAAAATGTTGGTTCATTTTTCTTTTAGGAATCTCATTGCTTTGAGAGGCTTTTGTTGTGTAAAAATGTTCTTGGCACCTGCCTTTTAGACAGTACCCCCCTTTGATCCCTGTCCTTCTGTAGGAAGAGCACAGGGGGCCCTGAGGATTTAATTTCCTGGGTAGATATCCATCCTTATCATGCTTAGGACCAGTTTGGCTTGTTTATATACAAAATCGAACAAGTTAAATCATGTAGTTTTTAAATCTGTAACATGTATTTGAGTATAGCAACACATGGATTCCTTGTCCATGAATTTGAATCTATCTGCCAGCTTTCAGGTTGGTCCACTGTTCCTAATGTCGTCTCAAATCATTTGCTGCCAGTCTGTCACATTGAAAATGCACTGTGGAGTCTGCATATTCCTTTTGCATAAGACGACAGCTTGCTTAAACTGTTAGAGATGGAAGCCTAAGGTGCTTTGAAATTTTAGTGCTAGAATGAAGTTTCTTTTCTTATCTTGTAGGCCGTAGGGTATGTAACTTACCTGAAACTGACGAAGTTCATATAATACAAAAGTGACAGTCCACATTAAGGGGTGATTAGCGATCAGAATTGAGATACTATATTACAAATTTCATGAAGAAACAAAAAGCCTATTTTATTGTTTCTCATTGATGGTATGATCTGTCTGATTAGCTAAAATGCATGACTTCAGACATGGCCATGCATGCATACACCATGAAAGGCAGGGAGAAAGATTTCGTGTTTTTCATCATACTCTTAGTAACAGGAAAATTGAAACTGATTGCAGGTAATTTTAGATGAAGCCATTGTAAAGCTTGATCCAGATTTCTTCTGGTTGGGTGGAGGCGAGGTTGATTTGAAGCTCGGAATCAGAACCTCTGAATTTATAAACTTTGTCAAACCTTTCACTGTCAGCTGCAGTGGTACCTAATTATCTACCATTGATTCCACAAACTAAACTCAAGACAACATAGTAAAGACTTAAAGAAAATCCATTTACATGGGCATCCTATCCGGTGGAGAATGATGCTTTATCTTTAATTGGTTTCTTTTGGTTATCAAATTTTGGAAGTCAATTGCGCAATTGGAAATGTTAAGTCCTCCATAGACAGCCATGTACTTTGGTTATGTAGTAAGGTGGAATTGTTAGATAGGAATGAAAATTTGATTTCCTAGGGATCAGAGCCTGAAATTTTGGGAACATTTCTTTCATGATCATGTGATCCATTTTAACCCGTTTTCAGATTGTTTTACGAGATCAATTAGTGGCACATGATTCACAGATGGCCACGTTTTGCACAATTTTGGGCTTGGTTATTGAATTCTATACCGGGGACAGTATATTGCAGACTGTCGTTTGGACAGTTCAGAGTGGGCTCCACTTTATCGCGTTTAACATCCTCCTCCAACGTCACCTAAATAAACATGTAAGCCTTCTCTCAACATGTTTCAGCCATATAAATATGGGAATTTCGTGTTGGTTTGGATTATGTTTTATATTGCTGAAAAACAGATGCTGGAGTTTCGAGAGTTGAGAACACCTTTATCTCTTCAGTCTGTACATGCGTAATATTTGGATTAGATGTTGGTATATATAGTAATATGTATGTGCACGCGCTGGTTTAAGCTTAAGTCCAAATAACTCTTTTTTCTTTGTTTAGATTTAGGTCAGGTGGGTCAAAAAGAACACCATTTATAAAAGAGATAAATCTCAAAATTACACATAAATTTTGATTTGATACATGAACTTTGATTCAATGCAATTATATATATAAAATTTTGATTGTAGTTTAAATGTATATATGAAATTTTGATTTTGATACAAGTATACACATGCAAATAAATAAATATCTCACTTTATTTTTATTTGGATAAATAAAATTAGTTATGTATGAAATTTGTAAACATAAAATGGTTTTATACTAATAATTGTGTTAGTGATTTGTGAAAAAGGGATCAAATCAAAATTTCATATATAAAATTACATAAAATCTTAGTTTATGTATAACATTGTATATTTATTTAAAATTCATCTAAAGTTTTGATATTTATCCATTTATAAAAATTATTAAAAGATGTTTTTTTTTGGTTGGAATGGTAATTTTATTCAAATCTGCTTGGGTTATTAACATTTATCTCAAATTTGAATTATTGAATCTATTAGGTCGGATCAGACGGGTGAAGAATAGGCCATAAGAACATGGTCGTTCTGACAAGCCGTCTTCACAAAAACGTTTTAGAACACATCTGGCAATTTCAAATGTCTTTTGCGTAGTGTTTCAGTGGAGCCTGGACTTAATATATATATGTATTCTAATTTTGACCATAAAATAACACACGAAATGCCCTTGAACAGGTAGCCAAAAGATGGTAGTTTTAGGGGAGAAACCATAATAACTTTTTCTTGGTTCTCTTTTAAATGAAACTAGAAGCTGGTACGAAACAATTAACATTTTGGGTAATATTCACGAGTGTTGTCTAGTTTTTTCATTATGAATAGGAGGTTTCCGATGGGGTTGTGAATAATCCATAACGTCGTCAATGTCCCCATCCACCATATCCTTTTTCTCGGAACCCACATCTTCCTCAGTGTCTCCACCTGAATTTCCTAACATGGACCTTGACCTTCTTACTCTCTTCAATCCCTACCCAACTCAACACAAGCAGTAAATAATCTTTAGGAATATTACTCATACTAAAAAAATGCATGATCTATGACTTAATGTAAAACTGTTGTAGTTACCTCTACTTTTGCCATGCCGTGGAAATCAACCCCAGAAGACATGATAATTTCATATCCTACATGAACATATATGCAAAATTGCTATTGCCATCATCATCATCAATAATATGAAACAGTGTTTAACACTAAAGCTAAAACTAAGGTCTATGATTACGCTACAACACGTTATATTTTAAGAACTTAAGTCACTGCTGAAATTTCCTTTGCGAAACCAAGTTGGACGACTTGTGAAAGGATAATGAACGGTGCAAAAAGCTTAAAGCAGTTCGAGTCTAGCATGAAATAATGATAGTCAAAAGGATATGTCTCTCATATTTCTTGTTAAAGAAGAAGATAAACTATTCCGTATACAAAAAAGACATCTTAGTTTGAAAAATAACCTGATGAAATAGCATTTTCAACAGCTTCTTTTGCCTTAAGAAGTAAGTTGCAAAGTGTTTGTTTCATATTATTTGCATCAGTCCCATTTTCTTGTGTTTGTACTTCCTTTGAGATTGAAGACCTCATCTCTAGTTGATCGTGGAGCTTCAACTTATTGACATCCTGGTTTTAACGTATATAAACTATAAGTCACACATATATACTTATCATATCTCTAATCACTACGTATAAATATATTATGCGCTAACCTTGGCAAGAAAATCGGCATGATTGTCAAAATCTTCAGCAGCATAACCTAGATAACGAGCATTGCATGCATGCAGAGGAAGACAAAGGAGGAAGAGGATAACACCTAGCGAATACATGTGTATGATGAAAGACAGCTTAGTTCAGATGAGAGCTTTGAGAAACAGAGAAAAAGACTGTATGTGGTCAGGGGGTGTGAGTTCAGTGTTAGGTTTTCCAGGTATTTGTACTGATAGAAGTTATCAAAGAGGGCGCATTAAATGCATGTTTTGTACTGAAATGAAATCCGTTCTTTAAGAGAACATGCAGGTGTTCGGATGATGAATCTTGAAAACCAAATTGAAGATATTAGGGGGCCTCCCTTTGTCCCTTACTTTTCCCTTTTCTTAAATCACCTTAGGGGACGTTCCAAATCAAGAAGGAAAGAATTATAGAGATGTACTCTCGAATATCACCATAAAATAATTTTTTGGACTGTCAAATAACAATTACGTGAACTAATTAAATGTTTCGAATTTGTGAGATTTCTGAATAAGTAGAGGTCCTACCATGTGTTTCTGATGAGGAAGTCCACTCCTTGCCCCACCCTTAAAGTGTATGGCAGAAATATTACCGCATGGCCTTGGATCATTTGTTTTTCATTTTTCATACATAGTTTCTCTTATTGAAGGTGTGGAAGCAGTGTCGTTTATGACCAAGAAAGGGATATACGATGAAATGTTTTAATATATTTTAAACAATCCAATTACATACTTTTTGAATCGACTGATGGAATTAGATTTAGGATAATCACAAATTTAGTTGACCTTGTAAAGTACTTAGACTAGAGCACCTAAGTTCTTATCTTTTCATTCACGATCACAACCTTATAAGACTCCTCATGAGTAACATCCGTTTGTACGTTTATATATGAACAGGATGATGATTAGGACTATGAGTGTGTGTGTGTGTGTGTATATATATTAATGTATGAAAATCATACGTAAACAAACCAAACTCGTCAGGGATAATTTTAAGTCTAAACTTTGGGGGTCTTTTTTTGTCTGAATCAAACTGCATGGAACACATGGGACCGACAATGAAATGGAGGAGGAAGCCGGGAAGGGTTAGAGGCCAATGGTTTGAAGACAAAGCTGCATGGCCAAACCGCCCCTTGTGTCTCCACAGGAGGGACAAGGAGGGTCAAGTTCCCCCACCATAGCGCCCGCATGCCACATGGCATTCACCGCATCTCCATGTGTGCTATTTACATGTCACTGGGCCCTTCACACGGACCACCTCAGCAACTGTCCATGTCGATTCTATATATATATGGTCTGTTTCCTTTTGTTTCAGTTTTTGTCTCTCCATGTCCATGGCATGTTGAATTAAGACATATTGGCTCGGAACACAGGGTGAGAAACATGAGGCTCACCAACTTACAGCGATGTAAACACATCCGAATCCAATGCACTTTTGCATATAATGGGGTCTCCAGTTGGGACCCGAAGCTAAAACTCTGATGCTACTTGGTAGATGGTAGCTACAAGGGCGAAAGTTAGGTGGTTCAGATTCATGTGATCACACTTATCATTTATTACATATGACAAAGAGTTCGATTTGATCTAATATTTCGGCAACCCCTGTTAAAGTAAAACATAGACTAATGACTCACCTGTTTGCTCAGTTATTTAGGCAGAGAAGAAAATTTTTAATTACATGCAAATCCTTGAGTTCATTAATGTTTGTCCGTTTACTGTGTTATAGACTTACGATTTTATCATTGGTTAAATTTCGTCATTAGTCCCTGCACTATTTGTAAGTTGTGGATTTAATCTCTATACTTTAATTTGATCATTTTATGTCTGAGTTTTAAAATTTTATTTCCGATCAAACAACTAAATTCATTAAGTTATGCTATTTTCAAATATGATGTGGCAACATATTATCACATATATAATGTCATATCAACTTGTTATTTCAACATATTACTCAAAAAAAATTTTAGCTATGGATTTAAAGATTATTATTTGCAAAAATTAAAATTTTAAAATTCGAAAAATATAGAGACTAATAATGATCTAATTCAAGAACATAGACTAAATCTATAACTTTAGGCATAGTACAAGACTAATAGTAAAGTTTAACCAAATGGATTTAACTACTACCATTTGGTTAGGATTGAAATTTCAAAATTTGAAAAAGTGTAAGGACTAAAAATTGACCAAATTAAACTACAGGGACTAAATTCACAAATTATGCAGAGTACAGGGACTAATAGCAGAATTTGACCCTTTTGTCATTTCCATGCTTCTCCGGGAGCAAAAGGTGGAAGGAGGAACAGAGGAATATCCAATATTGGAGCCCAAGTAAAGAGCAAAACTGGCAGCAAATTTTTTGTGGGTTGCTTTAGAAATATGTTAAAAGCATAGATCAAATGATGCTGAACCACATTTCAAAAAAAAAGCCCAAATCTATCTACTTGACCAAATCTAATCATTTTCAGACCATTTTTTGTTGTTCGAGAAACAAACAAGGAGAAAAAGGCACTTAATCTTCATTTCAGAGGGAACAAAAACAATGTAGCAAAGGGGAAGAAAGAAAGGTTAAGCATGCAATGGGGGCAAAGGCAAATTTAGAGCAAACCAACAAGCAAAAACCCAGCCGAAAGCAAAGGTTTGTCTCCTCCTTTTGTTACCACTTTGGTTATAAGAGTTTTATTAAGCTAATGACATTGCTGGTGACCATTCCCCGACATGCACCCAACTCATCATGCCCTATTTTTATCTACTAAAGCCATCCATCACTTGCTAGTCATTAGCAATAATTGGTTAATTAATTCGGTTTTTCTTTTGGTCCCAAGTGTGGTCATTCTCAACTTTATATGTATGGCAATGGTAATTGGTTAATTGATTAAACAGTAGGGTTGAATGCAACTTTATTTGGTTACCTTATTCAGGCTTAAAGCCAGTCCTGATATATCATTATCATAATGGTTAAAAAGCTGACCAAAGTTACATGAATTAAAATATCACTATAAACAAAAAGGCTACAGCTTTACAGTTTGAAAGGTCATTAAAGATGGGTTACATAGATTTAAGCATTCCAATGAAAAATCCAAAATAATTTAAAGCCATACATTATAATATTCAAAAAAAGATCTTGAAAGTTTACTGGTCTATGATGTGAAAACTCCAGCAAGAAAAAAAAAATCTGCTTTGTTATGGTCCTACTCTCCTACTCCTACTATATCCTATATGATGATTGAATCTATTTGTTAAAACTCTTGAGGTTTGGTCCTTGGTAGATTCATGAATTCCATTAAGGTGAATGAATGTCAGTAACAGCATCGTATGTATGTATGTATGTATGTTCATGTTATTTATAGTTGCTTTTCTAAAACCAGCAAGCAGAGATAAATAAAATCATTAAGATCTTCAATGGGGACTAGACAACTTTAAAGATCTTATATTATTATCAAAATGTAAATTAGAAATGGGGGCAAGGTGTGGGACTGGGGTCCTTCAGTATTTGGCCTTGATGAGGGGGAAGAGACCTGGTGAAGTCATGTCTTCATAACAATTCTGTAAACAACAAGAGGAAAGGAAACCAATAAAAATAGGGGAAAAACCCATAAAAAATACTATTGTGGGGACAAAGAGGACTAGAGCTATGTCACTTTCCAGTTCATAAGATGGAAGGAGAGAGGGTTTGGTTAGGCATCACATGGAGCTGTACATAAAATAAAAACCCTTCTTCACCCTGACAAACATGTCCATATCATGTTTTTCCTATAAATTTCAAAGAAGTTTTGTCCCCTCCTCCCTACACAAATTACCCTAAATCTTGTTTTGTTTAATAAGTGTGCAGACAAGGGAGATTATCTTTTAAAGCAATGCCTTGACTCCCAAATCCAACACTGACAGTCATTGCGCTCTTACCTTTTAAGCGGAAAATATATGAAGGGCTTTTATTGCAATAGATATTTTGTTCATTTTTAGCTGGCAAAGCAGATTGTAAGAAAAAGGGTCACAATCGAAATGGCTCGACTTTGAAAACTGAAGTGTTCAATGAGGTGAGGGCCCTTCAATGTTCACAAGCCAATGATCTGGGCTTGTAGTTGCAGAGAGGGAAGGAGACAGGCCCAGAAGAAAATACATCATAGGGGCAAATCAAAATTACCAAAGATGTGGGTAATTGAGGGACAGTAAGAGCATTAACTTTTTGGCTGTTTAATTTTTTTACTTTTCACCTTCATTACATGTTACAACAAGGGGTCAGTCTGTCAGTGTAGGTGAAAAAACAAGTGTAAATCTTTCATTGATTTGGGTGCCCTGCCTTTAGCTCCACCTTGGCAGTCTGAAAAGTCCATTACAGAGATGTGTCTGCCACAGTCACTGCCACAAGATTTTCATTTTTCACTTCACTGTTTTACGGATTAGTAGTAAGTAAGTTTAATTACTAGGCCTTGATATTTATTTTAGGTAAAAAGAATAATTCTAACTACTCTACATCAGTCATTAATCAAATCAAATATTCTTGATCCACTACCAACAAAAAATATATAGAAAAAAGTAAACGAAATTTATAAAACCCAAGAAAAAGTGAATATAGATTGGATAGTTTACCTCAATGTTTCTGCCAAAGAGCAAAAAGCTACCTATATTTTCTGTTCTGATAATACTAAAAAAAATGAGGGACCTGTTGTGTAAATTTCAATAGAAGAGTGCCCCAAAGTCCAAAAGGTCAAGGTCATATGGAGCTTGCAGATTTCCACTTACGTTATGAAATGTGCTGAGCTTTTAAGCATGGAATCAAGTAATTTAATATATTTTTTAATCAGTATTACTTAAGTTACATACACAGTCTGGGCATGTAATTAACACTCTATTATCAGATAAATAATTATTTAAAAAATAAAGAAAAAGCAAGCCATAAAAGGAAAATATATGGAAAGAGATGGAGAGATAGGAATACAGAGAGAGAAACGGGGAAGAGGAAGGGCACTTTATTCCTTTTTTTATGATACACGCATCCTTGGCAGAACAGCCAAGGGTACACAGTACTGCTACGACACAAGGGTAGAAGAGGACCAACAAGAAGCAGCAGCTTCAGCCCATTAACTTCCCCCAAAAGAGGGAAAAAATAATTTCTTTGATGGAACTGAAAAAGATAGATTGTTGGCAAGCCTGAGTAAGGAGGGGGGGGGGGATAATAAGGATGGAGCTTAAGAGGGAGAAGGAACAAGGTGATAGATGACAAAAGGAGCTAGTATGGTGAAATGGGTCTTTTTTTCGTTTCTTTTTTTGGTCGAAGTTGGGAGAGATTGATTTTGTGGCATGCAAAGAAAGGTTTTTTATGTTGCTGTTGGTAAAAATATTGTCTTTCTATTATCTCTGATTCTCCAAAAACTTAGCGTGTCTTTGTCTTTTCGTTTGTATTACAATACAAATGCACTTTGAGTTACAGGCTAAAGGGGCGGTGGAACTCCCGGGTTTTGCTTCGATTTGTCAACAAAACAAGTGGATAAAGCAGCGAGAAGCTAATAGCTTTAACTTTGAAAACAGCTTTTACTACAACAACGAACCAGAACCAACTTCTGTTCTTCATTTAAGAAGAAGCCAAAGCCCACCCACATCGGCATCCACTCTCTCTTCTTCTTTTAACGGCGGAGCCACCGGTTCTGGAGGCGGAGTCAATTCCACCGGAAATACCAACACCACGGCGGCCACCATAGCACCACCTGAGACTACAGCTGCAAACAACAGCAAAGAAGAATGGGCCTCGGAGCTTCAACCTATCCCGAGTGAACTAGACCTTGTTCCAGGGTCTGGAGGCGCTCAGAGATGCAACATCGGATTGGAAGATTGGGAGACTATGCTGTCTGACTCAGCTGTGTCTCTGAATCAAGACCACTCGCTTCTGCGTTGGATCGCTGGTGAGGTAGATGACCCTTCCTTCGGTCTCAAGCAGCTGCTTCAAAGTGGGAGTGGTGGTCCTAATCAGGGTGTTGATTTTGAAGGCAATGCAGGGGTGGGGGCTGTTGATCAGGGTCCAGTGTCTGACCCAATTGGCAGCCTAATTTCTTCTGGTTCTGGTAATGGGATTTCAAACGCTGCTCTTAATTTGGGTGGTTTTCCTGGTTCTGGGTTTGTGCCGAAAGCCAACAATGAGAATGGACCAAGTTGTTCTTCAGTTGAGCTTATTAACAATAGCAAGGTTCTCGGTGCTACTGTTTGGTCTAATTGTAACATTCAAAATCCATTGTTTAGCTCTCCGGCTAGCAATTTTGGCCTTCCTGTTTCTTTGCCTATCCTTTATCAACAGCAGCATCAAGAAGAGAAACCTCGGATTTTAATTGCTCCGCAACAGCATCCCCAATATCCGAACTTTTTCTTGCCATTGGCTCAAGAACATCACCTCCTCCAGCCTTTACCACAGCGCCTCAATTCTGGTAACTTAGAACTTTCTTATCAGATCCCAAAACTCCCCTTTGCTGATGCCGGGCATGAGTTGTTTACTAGAAAACAGCAGCAACAGCATCTGGGGTGTTCTCAGGGAGTCCAGTATGTTCCTCAGCAGCAGCCGCTGATGGTCGAAAAGAAGAGAGTGCTGGTCCCAGGAGAGGAGATAGCTCAGCCACAGCATCAGTACCAGTTACACCAGCAACAACAAGCCACATTGTTCGACCAGCTTTACAAGGCTGCTGAGCTGGTAGGGACTGGGAATTTTTCACACGCGCAATTGATATTGGCGCGGCTCAATCACCAGGTCTCCCCTGTAGGTATGCCCCTCCAAAGGGCTGCTTTCTACTTCAAGGAGGCTTTTCAAGTACTTCTCCTCATGAATAACCCAGTCTCTCCCCCGCCTCCAAGGAGCCCCACCGCTTTCGATGTTATCTTCAAAATGGGAGCTTACAAGGTCTTCTCTGAAGTTTCTCCGCTCATCCAATTCGTCAATTTTACTTGCAATCAGGCTCTCCTTGAAGCTCTTGATGATACTGATCGGATTCACATTGTGGATTTTGATATTGGTTTTGGTGCTCAATGGGCTTCCTTTATGCAGGAGCTTCCCATGAGTAGAGGAGCTCCCTCATTGAGAATCACTGCCTTTGCCTCCCCTTCAACGCACCATTCTATTGAGCTTGGGCTTATGCGTGATATTCTTATGCAATTTGCTAATGAAATTGGTCTAAGTTTTGAGCTTGAGGTGGTTAATTTCGATTCTTTAGATCAGAACCCTCATTCTTTGCCAATGTTTCAATCAAATGGAAATGAGGCAATTGCTGTGAATTTCCCTGTTTGGTCTTGTTCGAATCGGCCCTCTGCTTTGCCCCATCTTATGCGCTTTGTCAAGCAGCTTTCACCAAAAATTGTGGTGTCTTTAGACCAAGGGTGTGATAGAAATGATCTGACATTCCCACAACATGTGATCCATGCCTTTCAGTCATATACAAACCTATTAGAATCACTTGATGCTGGTAATGTGACATCCGATGCTGTGAACAAGATCGAGAGGTTCCTTTTTGCACCAAGAATTGAAAGCACCGTGCTGGGACGACTGCAAGCACCTGAGAAGATGCCTCTTTGGAGCACACTTTTTTCCACAGCTGGATTCACCCCTGTAACATTCAGTAACGTCACTGAAACTCAGGCAGATTGTGTGGTGAAGAGAGCTCAAGTGAGGGGATTTCATGTTGAGAAGCGTCAGGCTTCACTTGTTCTTTGCTGGCAGCAGAGGAATCTTATCTCAGCTTCAGCTTGGAGGTGCTGAGTAGCAAACTAAGACAGGCAGGGGAGGTTGGTTTATTTTAGTATCTCACAATCTATCAAACTCTATCTGGAAGAATTAATTAAGCCAATAATCAGTAAATTCTTCAGCTTTTATGACTTCATACTTATTCATTGTTGTGAGTCCCCTCTACTTGTTTGTCTAATGTAGATGCAATTCCTAGTAGAAGAAAACATTTGACTGCAAAACTCTAGTGTGGGCCTTTTGTTTTGGACATATTGATGTTGCTGCTATGGTATTCTGGTTTCTTTTTTTTTGTTTTTTCTGGTGAGAAGCTGCTTCATTTCCTGGTTAAGGTGGTGACAGTTTGTTGTATATTTGACAACGATCACTTCTGAAATTGCAAATACAACTTACTGGAATTTCGTTTTATATTTCTGGGGCGCTGTTCATAAGTTCTCAAATAATGTTTATGATCCTTCTTTTCTACCATGTTGCATATTATGCATACTTTCTTGTGCATAACTAGAGTACTTATTTTTGTTGAAAAGGTGATAATATGGAAGTGGTGCTAAAGCAAGCAAAGAATCAGGAAATTTTGTCCAAGGTGGGCTTGCCCTTGGCCTTTAACTACTCTCAGAATAAACCACACCCCCTTATTGTTCCAACATTTATGAGTAGAAAAGATTTCTTGTGGGGACATGGTGGTTCCTTATCTAGGTGCTTAACAAGCTGCCTCATTGAAATGCTTTGGATCCTCGGTCAACCATTACTGCCTTCATTAATGTGTAGTTAGATTTGAGAATTAGGAATATCAGACGAAGGCATCCCTAGATTCTCTATTCTTTGATATCATTTGCAGGATCACCATTATTAGAGCTACCACTTTTGCTTAAATCTTATCCTAATCTCCATTTTGGTAAACAAAAAAAAAAAAGAAAGGTGATCTTTCTCCAATTCTAAAAAAGTATTTGATGATGTCAGATTCTTTGTTTGTTAAAGAGGTAGTTAATTCAGGCTTTCGGGGAACCTCGAGTTCTTTCCAAGCATCTTCATTAGAGCTCCTTCCTTTGATTGTTTCCCCTAAGAAAGAACCTAAACAAGAAACAACCTTATCAAGGCTGATAGAATACCATAAACACAAAGACACCTAAGATTAACTATATTTGGTCGAATTTTGTTAAATAATCATGCTTGCCGCCTACCTGCGGAATAACATATGTTTGTGGTGACTACTTGTATTTTTTATCGCGCTGTCTTGCATGTATTTCATCAAACACGTAAGGCTTAGTTTTCTTTAGTGAATGCTGCATGTTTTTTTTTTATTTGTTTGGTGATAATTATTTTAGGTTTAGATTTAGAATAATGTTGGTATTAATATATATACATATACATACAAATACTTGTCTATTAGTACATTGAATTTGGTGTACCATTTCTTTTCTTTTGATTAGTTATTGGACACCTACTAATCTTGATCACATGGGGTCATGTTTGATTGCTTGATTATTTTCTTTTTCATTGTGGAGGCCTCTGCTTTAATCTATTTTATTTTAAACAAAAATCAAACCTCAAAAGTAAAGCTTTATTTTATTAATGTGAAGTTTTAAACCATATAAAATACTTTATAAAAACAATATTAAAAGAAAAAGGGAGATACAGAACAGTAAATTAAAACCGGTTGGAGATAACTAGTTTCAGAACATGCTAAATGCGGATGGGGACAAAGATTAATCACAGCACATAAATTATAACTCCTTGCCTATTATTTTCTCTAAAAATGAAAATAAAAAATGTAAAAACTTTGTTTTCATTGAGAAGGAAGTGGTGGCAAATGCCATCAACGACCGACATAGATTTAAAATTACAAGTCCAAATAATTGAGTGAATTTTATATTTAGCCTTTCTTTTATTTTATTCCTATTTATTATTATCGAAAGGATAACAGAAAACAAGTGCCTGGACCTGGAGTAATCTGGCCCAATCAAGGTGTAAGAGAAATGACAGGTAGCTGTGAGCCACTTGAGGTGGGTGCGGCGCTGGTCCAGCCCAGATGATTGAAGCCAACTATAGCCTCCTTGGCTTCACTTGTTTCACAGCTTTATAGTTTTTACCAACGGCATACTATAATAAAATGCAGATAGAGATCCATGTGATGAGCTATTACAATAGTATAGAGCATGTAGCATATATAGTAAGATGAAAAGGACTTGAGATTTTTTAAGGGGTCCCTTTTTAGCCTTGGCTTGGCCCCGGCAGTGCAGTTGTGGTCCTCTCCTGTTATCAGGCATGAAAGACGATAAGAAGGTATCTTCGGCCCATGCCAATACGCCACCTTGTAAATTAAGAAATGGGTTTTGTTTAAATCAAAATCAATCACCCAACCAAACCAAATTAGAACCAGGTATTTAGATTTGCACAAGCCTGACCATTGCTTGTCCCAATTTCTAGCCTTAATTACCTACATTCTTTATGTTGTACTACATATTTATTGGCCAAAATAGGTTGATTAGTTGCTCATGTCAAAAATACTATACTATATGTCTCTCACATGTATGCTAGTTGCTCAAGAAATTTGATAGAAAAATAACGAGTTTAAGTGGACAATCCACGTGCAAGGCAGTAGTGAAGCTCAAAAGTTGTCTTTGATTGTTGCAGATCCTTTCCTACGATCAAGTGATGGACGACAGACAGAGCAGTTAAAGGTAGAAGCTTTTTTTGGTGGGTAGTTTTTAGTTATTTCAAGTGGGGGAAGTGCTTTTGTCATCAACAAGTCTCCTACGAGTGAGGGATATGGGTTGTACAAAACATATATAGATGCTTTTCATGAGACATAAAACCAGCTTTTGTCTCTCCTAAACTTCAATCATGTTGGCCAATTAAAGCAATGTTGAGTGGGTCGCCACCCATCAAATCCTATATATTTCTAACACCATCTTTGTTTCGGGTTTTGCTTTGCCATCTTCGACTGCTTAAACTCTCGAATCTTCATCTACTAAAACTAGATCAAATATTTTTTCCCAGCCTACTTTTGTTTATTTAATGATTATCTCATTGCTCTCTAAATTATTTATAGTTTTTTATCTTCATACTTAAATTCTTTTGTCTCATTTCACCATATACATTATTCTTTTATTATAGTTTTTTATTTAAAAAATTAATCGTGTTAAAAAATATATCATCCACTTAACCAAAATAAATGTATTATTTATTTGGTTTTTTCATATGTCATCATTGACATGATCATTGATCGATAACATGATTATTGATCAATAGTTGGTGATGAACAACATTGATCAGACGTTTGGTCGAGATAAATAAACGTTAACTTCATTTAGATCTTGATAAATAGTTTGTCCAGGTTCATACTGAATGTAGTTCATAATATTATAAAATTATTAAAAAGTTGTCAAATTTATTCAATAAATTAAAAATCTTAAAAAATAAAAAAGTACTAAAAATACAAGTCCATAATGACCATAAACAAATGAAGGTCAATAATTATTTAAATTTGGACAATCATTTGTTCGGATATATTTTGAACGTAATTAAAAAATATTATGAAAAAACTAAAATTTGTAAAAATTATTAAAAAATTATAAAATCATAAAGAATCATTAATAACTGAGTATTCATTAAAATGTCTTAAAAAATCATTAAAAGAAATCTTCATGTTGAGTTTTTGTATAAATCATGTATATATAGAGTACATACAAATTTGACTTTCACTAATTCAAAACTTACAAATTTAATTGATGGGTTCTTTAAGGACAAAGGTGAAGTGGAATTAGAGTTGTCCAAAGACTTGGTAGCTGGTAAGCTCAATCCAATTAAGGATGGGCTTCAACAAAAGTTCTTTTTTAAACTTAGCCTAGTTCGAATTTGATTTAAATAATATTTTTTAAAATTTTAATTTGATTATAAAATATATAAATATTAATATAAAAATATATTGTTAATATTTTGAATAATGAAATAATTTTTTGGGTCGGGCCAAATTAGTTTAAAAATAAATCTAGACTTAAATTTTTTTTTTTTTGAAATTAGGTTGCTACCTAACTCATTGACAATAAGTGAGTATTTTGAATCATGTACACAATGAATCTCGATAAATAATTATCGTATTTGATCATTCATTTATCCTGATCAATGCTTATCAACGATCATGTCATCAGTTAATGACCATGTTGTAAATAACATGAAAAATGCCAAACACGGGATAAGTGTGCCACCCATTTTTCTAGTATTGTTAATTTTTTGGACCAAAATCTATAATATTGTGTTTGGAAAATTAAACTTCAAATTTTAGATTTATATTTAAATCTATATAAATTTCCGGGCTAAACATGATAGGTTTTTGCAGCTTGTTGCTGAATCTTGGTAGCCTACTGTGGTAGGTGATCCTATGTTGAAGTTTTTTACCAAACTTAAGAGACTTAAGCTTGTCTTGAAGATGCTCAATACTGAGGCTTTTGATAATATTTCTGCTTAAGGCTAAGGCTGAGGAGATGGAGAGTTTGCAGCTTGCTTTGTTGCGGGTGATCTAGTTAGAAAGGGTCATATTGATCAGGTGAGAGCTGATCTTTTGGTTTTGCAAGAGGCAGAAACATGTTTTTATCGGAAATTATATTTTTATTATTGTAAAAATAATAATTTAATTTCGATCCCTCATAAAATGTTTTAACTTCACCCTGCTTCTAATAATAAAAAAATAAGCAAAAATGATGACTTACTCTGCTCTATAGCTTATGGGGTTAGGCTTAACAACAAGACGAGATCACTAATGGTACGATTCAAATGGGAATAGTATAATTTATTATAAGGTGATAGAATAGTAGTCACTGATTACCAATTCTAACATGAAAAGGAATTGTACGAAAGTGTGATTTCAATCATCCTTATTATTTGTATCTCTTTCCAATAAAAGAATGATAAATCAGATTTTTTTCCTAATTTTCAGCTTTTTCTCTTGAAAAAAATTCAAATCCAACTAAAAAAGTTGAAAATCAAGAAGAAAAAATCTGATTTCTCATTCCTCTATCAAAAAGGAATAGAAATAACGTGAAATCATAGTTTTATATCATCCTTTCTCGTTTCAATATTCATCCTTTCTATCCAAAAACAGAGTAAAACTCTGGAATTTTAATCACAAAAATAAAATTAAAGTTCAAAGCTCAATCTCTGGTAATCTTAAATACAAAAAATAAAAGGAAAATCAATTCAAACTGTATTATATAAATTTTGGGTTAAATGTTTTTCATATTATTCGATTTCTTTTCTCTTGTTATAATTTATTATTTAAATAAATTAAAAATGTGGGAAAGAGGGGAAGTCAAACACAGAAAAAAATAAAGCCAATTAGTTGAATTGTGAATGGATTGCAGGGTTGGTGGTGGTTAGAAGGGGAGAAAGGAGTCAAACATAGAAAGAACAAGCGCTGGAAAGAGATAAAGGGCTGCCATATATCTAATGTGGTAGTTAGGGTTTACTTCATAATTTCTTGATATCAATATTATCAAAAATAGAAATAGAAATCTCCATTATATATTTTTTCTAACAATGTTTGATTTTTGGATTCTAATTGAAAATCTGTCCATATAAATATAACGTATTATATTCTATTTCCTACCATCAAATATATTATCAAAAATAGAAATAGAAATCTGCATTAAATATTTTCTAAAAAATATTTCATTCTTAGATTTTAATTGAAAATATGTTCATAAATATATAATGTACTATACTCTACTTCCTACCATCAATCATATTATCAAAAATGGAAATAGAAATCTGCACAAAATATTTTCTTAAAAATGTTCGATTCTTGGATTCTATTTGAAAATCTGTTCATATAAATATAATGTATTGTACTCTCTTTCCTACCATAAACATATTATCGAAAATGAAAATAGAAATCTGCATTAAATATTTTCTTAAAAATGTTTGATTCTTGGATTCTAATTGAAAATCTGTTCATATAAATATAATGTATTGTACTCTCTTTCCTACCATAAACATATTATCAGAAATGGAAATAAAAATCTGCATTAAACATTTTCTCAAAAATGTCTTATTCTTGGATTCTAATTGAAAATCTGTTCATATAAATATAATGTATTATACTCTCTTTCTTACCATCAAAAATATTATAAAAAATGGAAATAAAAATTTGCATTAAATATTTTCTAAAAAATTTTCTATTCTTGGATTCTAATTGAAAATTTGTTCATATAAATATAATGTAGTGTACTCTTTTTCCTATCATCAAACATATCATCAAAAATGGAAATAGAAATCTGCACAAAATATTTTCTTAAAAATGTTCGATTCTTGGATTCTATTTGAAAATATGTTCATATAAATATAATGCATTGTACTCTGTTTCCTACCATCAATCATACTTTTACTTCAAACTAAAAATGACTGTTAAAATGAAATCTGTGTTGACTTTTGTGATTTGGTCCATGTTAGTCATGATCTCTAAAGCACGAATGCCTCGTATTCCAAATGGCTTCAATAGCTTTGCAAACAATGTGAGAATGGAGATGTTAACTCTCGGAAGATCTAATCTACTTCATGATCCTTCTAGTGATAATTTCATCGTAAAGAGAAAAGTACCAAGTGGACCGAGCCCTACACAGAGTTCTCCTACTCCTCCTTCTAGTTATAATTTTAACGTGAAGAAGAAAGTACCGACCGGACCGAGCCCTACGCAGAGTTCTCCTACTCCTCCTTCCAGTTATAATTTCAACGTGAAGAGGAAAGTACCGACCGGACCGAACCCTTCTCAAAGTTCTCCTACTCCTCCTTCCAGCTATAATTTCAACGTGAAGGGAAAAGTACCGACCGGACCGAACCCTTCTCAAAGTTCTCCTACCCCTCCTTCCACTTATAATTTCAACGTGAAGAGGAAAGTACCGACCGGACCGAACTCTTCTCAGAGTTCTCCTACCCCTCCTTCAAGTTATAATTTCAACGTGAAGAGAAAAGTACCGACCGGACCGAACCCTTCTCAGAGTTCTCCTACTCCTCCTTCCACTTATAATTTTAACGTGAAGAGAAAAGTATCGATCGGACCGAACCCTTCTCAGAGTTCTCTTACTCTTCCTTCCAGTTATAATTTCAACGTGAAGAGGAAAGTACCGACCGGACCAAGCCTTACGCAGAGTTCTCCTACTCCTCCTTCTAGTTATAATTTCAATGTGAAGAGGAAAGTACCGACCGGACCAAGCCCTACGCAGAGTTCTCCTACTCCTCCTTCCAGTTATAATTTCAACGTGAAAAGGAAAGTACCGACCGGACCGAACCCTTCTCTGAGTTCTCCTACTCCTCCTTCCAGTTATAATTTCAACGTGAAGAGAAAAGTACCGACCAGACCGAACCCTTCTCAGAGTTCTCCTACTCCTTCTTCCAGTTATAATTTCAATGTAAAGAGAAAAGTACCGACCGGACCGAACCCTTCTCAGAGCTCTCCTACTCCTCCTTCCAGTTATAATTTCAATGTAAAGAGAAAAGTACCGACTGGACCGAACCCTTCCCAGAGTTCTCCTACTCCTCCTAGCTATCCGCATTACTAATCTTTGTCAATTTTTATTATTGGGATGCTTAATAAATTTTTAAATAAAATAAATACTTGATATATTATTTATGAATTACTATCTCAAAGTGATTTAGTTGCAAGGTTGTTGTAATTGTTCTTCTAACAAGTATGGAAAACAACACAACTAAAGGAACCAACAAATTTTTATGTAATTTAGTGTAAACCTATATCTTCAAGGACTTATCCTAAGATGATCCCATTACAACATCATAGTTGAAACAATGATTTAAGCTCAATCAATCGTTCAATTCCTGCAAGCTGATATTCAATACCAAGTCTTTCATTTAATCCAATTTTCCAATTGATGGTTACAAAAACACTCACTTTAAATACAAGAAATCATGTCATTTTGAGCAGATGTGTGGTAAAACCATCCAGATTTGGTGCCTACTCTCCTTTTGCAATAACCATATTTTGTTTGAGTTGAGTTTGGATCAAGCTCGGATTAAGTTTTAATTTTAAGAATGGATAAATTACATTATAAGTCACTTAACTATTGTCTTTTTCTTTTGTCACTTAACTATCAATTTTTTATTCGGTCACTCAACTATTGTCCCTTTTCTTCTTTGATCATCCAATTATCAATTTTTTTTTAATTTGGTCACCCTACTAATCGAGAACATTTTTTTGGTTCATTTCCATTAAGTGCCGTTTAACCTCTGACGGAAGGATGACGTGACAGTTAAAAAATCGATATAATAACAAATTTAGCCATTAACTTTTACATATTATATCGATTTAATCATAATTTTAAAAAATTAACCCTCAAAGTTTACAAATAATCTCAATTTGTTTAAAAAATAAAAATTCAACTTTTTTTAGAAAAAATTGATGTCAAATTTAATTAATTTTAAAAGAGTAGAGATCAAATTTAGCTAAAGAATAAAAACAAAATTGATAAAAACATAAACGTTTAGGACTAAATCTGACATTATATTTTTATTATTCTACACAAAAATGAGTGGCTGATATTTCGTTCCAGCCACATGTGATCATCATCAACGGCCATGATTTCTTTTGATCGATGGGTCCCCACTAAAACACGGTCACGATTATTGACTTAGTTGTTCGACGAAATCAACAATCACAATAAGTAATTAAAATTTATATATTTGAAACTGAAAATTAAATTTAGAATTTGAGTATGGCAAATGTTTTTTTAAAATGATAAAAAATTTATAATATAAATTATTAGCTTATATCAAAACACAATTATGATACATAAACAGAGATGAAGAAGTGGGTAATTAATCTTCGTGTTAAGTGTACCATGAATTGTTGGTGGCCTCTCAATGTTCACGTGGTGTCTAGTTTGATGTATGTGAATTAATAAAGACAAGACAGATGTGATAACCATTGGCCCTTTAAGCCCCAAGGTGACAAAGTCACGGTTTCCCTGGGAAGCATGTTGTTTTGGGCTTTCTTTGTTGTGATAAGTAGGACCCTGGATTGGGGAAACAAGGCTCATCTTCACTCTCCAATTCCGAACCCTTCTTTCATAGAATTTGTTTTGATATCTATCACTTTAGTGGAAGAGACTAGCATGACTTGTCTTTTTCAGCTGGGCCATATTTATAGTAGGAAAAGGATTGAATGAAACAGTGACACCACGTCATTTGTGTCCCTTTTTCAATAGTTTTATGCCACATCAGTATTTTCATTCTTAATTTCAACATTTCATCTTGAAAAAAATCAAATTACAATTAAAATCCTGAAATTTAGGATGAAATTGTTGATGTGTCATAAAACTATTGGAAATGGATAATATCCCTGTTTCATACAATCTTTTCTCTTTATAGTAAAACAAGAGGAATTGTATACTAGGGAGCAATTTTCAGAGATTGAGCTAATTTTTTTTAAATTAAATAATTATTATTAGGAAAATACTGAAATTGTAATTGTACCATTGATTAAGAGGGACACGGCCCGCTTACCACCCTGTCTATGCCCTGATAGAAAGAGTGAAAGCGATGAACCATGGTCCCTCTGTATTTAGCGTGTACATTCATAATTCTCCACAGAACCCAGAAGCTGAACAAAGTGGAAATAGTTGCATGCAGCAACTAGCAACGCCCTTTTTCTTTGTATTTTCATACTTATTATTGCAAGCTTACTTGCTGATCGATAAGTAGAACAATTCAGAAAAAAGAAAAAAATGAAATACAATTTGCATAGGAAATCAATTGTACAAGTACATGTTTTTGAAATAACAGGTCACTTCTTGGTGCTGGCATACTGGTTGATAAAAGCCAAGGAAATGCTTGTCAACTGTGCAACTTTCTCGATTACAATCCTGACGGAGGCTTTGACATCACCATCCATTGTAGTCTCGGAGAAACCATCCATGCAAGTATCTTCATCGGTCAAAGCTGCACTAACCCATGTTTGGATATCACTCATTCTGAAAGCAAAGCTTTTGCCTTCAGTCTCTTCCATTTCAGGAATAGACTTTGTGAGTTCATCGACCGAGTCACTTATTTCTTCCACGCAATCGTGAAGAGGCGCAGCCTCAGTAGGCTTTATGCCCTGCGTTTTGCAGAGCTCCGTCAGGTTTTTGGAAGCCGAGAGCGTGGTGTTAAGTGTCAAATGGAGGGACTTGGTAGCTAATATTTTGGGGTCGGCTTGAATTTCGGTTGCGTAGCTAGAAAAGGCTGCGAAACAGAGGTCAGGGTAGGTGGTGGCAGCACAGGAAGTTTTGATGAACTCTATGTTTGTGTCAGAGCTGAGAATTTTTCTAAATGCTTGGCAGTAGTTTGGGTTAGTTGTAAAGAGAAATAAGATGAAAATAGCTGGTAGTGAAAAGTGTGGACTAACAGCCATTTTGATTTCTTTAATTTTTCTATTTCTGGAGAAAAGATTGAAAGATTGATAAATGTTTGGGAAGAGAGAGGACTTAACTTATAGGAAGGAGAAAAAAGAAGAAGCTCACGAGTCATGACTGTGGTTCCAACAAAAACAGCTT
Organism: Gossypioides kirkii; assembly: GCA_005610355.1. NCBI lineage: Eukaryota > Viridiplantae > Streptophyta > Magnoliopsida > Malvales > Malvaceae > Gossypioides > Gossypioides kirkii. The sequence goes on along the minus strand of CP032254.1, from coordinate 3,931,684 downwards.
GATAAATGAAAGCTAGCAAATAAAGCCAATATTTTGGGGCTAAAATCGGATTGCGACAAATTGGATTTTGTACGTCATGACAAGTTATTTTATTTGAAAGGTTTGAATGAAATAAAAATAAAAATTCGTAATAGATGATGTAAACAATATATTTGTAAAAATATTAAAATATTATTTGATTGATATGTTTATTATTATTATCAATATAAAAAAATGAAAATTTAAATATGACGTTGCAAATTTAGCTAAGCATCAATTTCAATTGAGGAAATAAAGATTTCCAATGAATAACGTTCCAAAAGCAAAAGAATTGGGTACATTAATTTGCAAAAAAGGCAAATCAATACAAACTGTAAAGGCGAAAAACCTCACTCAATGCGCAACACAGATAGCAATAGCATTTATGAGTGGCAGCATAGCGGTTAACGAAAGCCAAAGCAAAGCTCGTCAAATGAGCAACCTTCACTACTCGTCTTCTCACTCTACTTCTGAATTTACGGTTAATGGATTTCCCAGACAAGCCACCCATGCAGGTATCATCATCAGTCAAAGCTGCACTCACCCCTGTCTGTATATCACTCATTTGACGCCTGAAAGTGCTGCCTCCAGCACCATGCCGACTTAGTTTCCCGATTGAGTCTTTCAGCTCATCGACTGTCAGAGTCCCCTAGTTCTTCCACACAAACACCCAACGCCACGAGTAGTGTTGAATGCCAAGGAGAGGGCTGTGGTGGCTAACAACCTGGGGCTACCTCGGATTCTGGTCGCAGATTGAGAGAAGGTAACGAAACACAAGCTAGGGTGAAGGGTAGTACGGCAAGAGGTTATAATAAACTGAGTGTTCCTTCCACTGTGACGGATCGGTGTCGCAGCTGAACATGAATGCAGGTTCGTTGCGAGCGGAATGAGGATGATGAAAGCAATTATTGAGAAGTAAGAACCAGTGGCTGCCATTTTCTCTTGGTATAAGCTGAAAGAAACTCAAATGAATTTGGAATATCACAAAACTGTGCTCATTGAAACCATAATTTATTGAATCAACTTCACAAAACTGAAGGATTTTTTAAAAAATAAAAAATTGTGATTTTCCTATCTGCGAAAGAGAATGAACGTGCATTCACAATGCTTACAACGACAATAAAGTCGTCAATGGCCTGCATATTCTGCTACAAAATATCCCCAAAAGAAAATCAAGTTTCAATCACCCAAAACAGTACCATTAATTAATCTAGAAATCAAAGGCAAGGCAAATAAGATATACTAATTAATACGTTTTATGATAACAATTAAGACACATATGGAAGATAATGGGCAGGCACTTCAAATCAATGATTGCAGGGGAGATTAGTGAAGATTTTCATCGGATGCTGTTCCAGCCCAAAATCTTGGTGATATCATACAGTCCATGACTCCTATGTTTGGCTGGGTATCAAATAGATCTTATTGTATGAAAATTATAATTTCAAAATTTCAAATGATTGAGGTTTTTTTTTAACGAAAGTGGAGTTTGCCCTTTATTTTAGTTTTTTTCTTTCCAGTCACTCATAGCTTTTCTGTTTCATCGATTTGGTTCGGATCCTTTTCTTCCTCCGAAAAAAGGGAAGAAGAAGTATTTTCTTTGAACCCCACTCCTGGTTAGCCCCTCCCCCTCCCGAAATAGTTTCTATTTCTATGTTTCTTTCTTCCTCATTATTTGATTAAATTAAAATTTTAAAAGTTAAAATATATTATCAATACTTTTTGTTTCAAAAATTTCGTCTTTCTATTTTTTATTTACAAAATCGGATCTAATTCTTAATAATGTTAAAATTCTTGTAATATTTTTAGAAATTGTGATTGTGATTATCATAAAACTTGGTGAATTTTCAAGATCTATATTAAAGAGAAATTTAAACCACAAGCTAGATTTAAAGAAACATTAAGGTTAAACCATAAGTCACATTATATATATGTTGAGATTTTCAATCTCTTTCAATAGTTTTCATGCATGCAGACATGTACTCCACTTTAAAGTGATTATATGTTCATATGATTTTGAATCCATACAACTTCAAAATACGAAAATTTAATTTGTCATTATGCGAACTTACCTTGCGAGACTGCGAATTCCTTGGGATCCGGCTTGGATTTGGGATGCTAACAATACATCCTTGTGGTCTGATCAGATAATCAGTTCCATTTACTTTTCCTATGCAATTTGGTTCTTTCACATGGTCTCATTTCACTTTGTGGGGACTTGTAGTAATCTCTTTCATGAATTTCTGATTGCCAGTCTCAGTCTTAAAGATTTCCTTCGGAAGATTCAGAGACTGACCCTTTCATAATACGATTGCATATGATTGTCTTTACAGAAAGAGATAAGCTTGTCTACTCCACTTTATTAAAGAGGAAACATATGCTTTCATGATATCTTCTTTGTTTTTCTTTTCTGCATATTTTTATTATTATAATACGAAGTTGAGGAGCAGGTAGAGATTTAAATAATGCTAGATTTTACAGATATTTTATACACGTGATTCAGAGCTCATTATGCGAATCTCGGCATAAAATGATCTGACTGGTTAATGAACCAGAAGTAGCATACTATTCCACTATACTTAATTACTTCATTATCATACAGGCAAGGAGGTCTCATTAGCACACACTTGGATTCATTATATGATATAGTTACATGTAATTCAAGCAGGCCCTAGATCCTTTTAGACAAAATCCTGACAGGTATAAACCATACTTTGGGAAAACAGAGCAGTTTTTTTTTACATAAACCAGAGATTTTTTAAGGTTGAAACTAAGGCTTCTCAGTAGGTATAGCAGCTCGGTGTCTTGCAGCAAAGCGATTCACTAATGCAAGAGCATTACTAGTAACTTGAGCGACATGGACAACCCTGCGCCTCACTGCAACTTTGATGTTTCCATCCATGACTCGGCCTGCGAAGCCATCAAGGCAAGTATTCTCATCGGTAAGTGCAGCGCTGACCCATGTCTGCACGTTGCTCATGTGCAACATGAAACCCTCGCCTCCAGTTCGTCCCATATGGCTGAGCTCCTTCACTGATTGGCTAAGTCGGTCCACTGTATCACCCATGTTCTCTATACAGTCTTTCACTGCTTGACGCTCTCTAGGTTTGATGCCCCTCACATAAGTCATCTTGGCAACGTAAGCTGCAGCTGATTGAGCCCTGGATAGGCTGACTGATAAGGCAGTTTGAGCCAGGTGTTGCTCATTTTTCCGAATCGCGTTGGCATAACCTGACAGGCATTCAACGCATAACGCAGGATACCTTGTGGCTTTGCAGGATGCAACGATGTACTCTCTTGGGGTTAAAGTTGTCGTAGAAGCAGATGCAGCTATGCCAGCCATGTAAAACACGAAGGAGAAAACTACTAGTACGAAAAAGCCTAATCTTGCCATGTCTTTGAACAAGAAGAGATAAAACTGAGAATTGATGTTGATGAAATGAATATAGAGAGTAGGAGTTGTTTAATTATTTATAGAGAAATCAAAAGGTGGGTTTCCCATGTCCTCTTTTATGGATTAAATAAAATGTTTATTGCGTTCCTTCTTTCGACTTCCTCCCTTAACTGCTTTATTGATATTGTCTTTTTTTGCGGTGATTGTTTATTGTTTTACCTTCAGTTAGGCGACAAGGCATTGTTGGCCTAATCTTCTTCTTTTGCTTTTAAAAAGCAGACTATAATTAAAATGAATATGTTGGTGACAAAAGCACAATAATAGCTCCAGATTTGACTTTGACAATCAAACATCATCGATGGGGGTTCAAATGCACTGGAATACATGTTTAGATGGTCTTCGATCGAGCAAATATCATGAACTAACGCCACCCACAACATTCCTACAAACCCTGCATTAGACCTCAATGAAGCATGGGGTTAATTTGAGGAGGGACATGGAGTTAATGAATCAAACTGTGCTATCATCTTAATTAACGAATTCAGCAACAACAAGAAGAACCAATCGAAAAAGGCACTATAATGTTCACTAACATTTAGACATGTGTAGAGTCAAATATTCAAGAGTAGCAGTGGCTAGTCATGAGTTTAACTATGACACGCTTGATGAGCATAGAAACATTCCTCATTCCCCTGTTTCAGAGAACAAATTCATAGCAGATAAGGCTGGGAAAACAGAGTAGAAAGGAAGTTCCAAAAGCAATGGTTAAATTGTTGATGGTGGTGATTTATGTGATGTTGCGGCCGATGGCAACCGGTACGGATGGGCAAGCAACTTGTGCGCAGAAGCTGGTGCCTTGTGCTCCTTACCTTAACAACTCCACGGCCAAACCTCAGAACTACTGCTGTAACCCTATCGGAGAAGCCGTCGCCAATGAGCTTGCAACCTCTACAAAGACCCAACTTCGCTCGCTTCTTTCAATGTCACAGTCTATGAATGGATTGGTTTTTAATCGTATTATATGATAGAATTGTTTATGATTATTTACTCAATAAACTTCTAAGTCTGCTCCAACCCCACCAGGTAACAAATTATATATTTAGTTTTCTCGAATGAACTTTCTTATTCTCTTTCTCGGGAAACAAAAGGAAAGAAAGAAAGAAGAAGCATTGCAGTTAACTCCTTTATAGAAACAAGTGATTCTTCGATGAGTTTACCCAGGAGAAACTGCTAGTGGTAGATAGCCATCTGTGTCTGAGTTTTTGTCACTTAAACAGGACTTGGAGATAACATGTGAACCCCATTTAAAAAAAAAAAAACCTTTTCGGGTTAGAAAGCAGAAAACATGTGAACACGAAGACTCTTCTTTCCAATACTTTGTGCTTCTGCCGATTCTAGGACTTGACACACCATATTTTAGTTCCTTACAAAGGGCCTATGCACTACACCATGATGCCTTGTATAAGAATAGTGCAACTTGATGTTGCAAAAAGAAAAAGAAAAAAAAAACCTTGGTTGAAAAGCTAAATTTAATTATCTGAAACTGAATTAGAAAGACAATCTGTTTGTTTGTAACTAGCTACCATGAGTTTGCAACTGTTTAAGCGTTCATGTTTGCGCCTAAAATTTTCAGGACAAACGTGCTGACAGGATAAATTCACTGCAATTATGTTTTTTTTTTTTTTCGTGAATTATAAAAGAAGAATAAAGCTTTAACAGTAACGTAATTAACGTAACTCAAACTCAAATCATACCTAAAACAATAAACACTCTAACTATCAAGCCAATACAGGAAATTACTTTATTCTTTTTTTTGGTCTATATAAGGTTGTATTGAGGAGAGAGATTCATAGAACTGTATGGAAACAACATTTCTTAGAGTAAATAATAATTGAGGAGAGAAATTCATAGGAACAATATAGAACCGTATATATAATTAAATGTTAGACTATTACAAAATTATTAAAATAATAATAACTAGAAAAAAACAATACATCAAATATATTTCATTATTGTTAAAGTGGTTAAATTATTTTTTTCTTGTCATTATTGTTAAAAGTACGAAATAAATAATTTTCAAAAGTCAAAATTTACTATGATCAAATAATATAATTATATACAATACTTAATTTTTACAAATAATTTTATAAATAATTTCAATATTTATAAAAGTATACACTGAAAGTCAATATCTAAGTTTGAACTTTTTTTCTATTTGTCAAATAACAACTTAGTAAATAGAATTACTATGGAAAATTATATGAAATATGAGATAAATTAAGACACAATACAAAAATAAATTTGACATTAGTAAAGTTTTTTCATAAAGTCAACATATGATTAGTAATTTTTTTCGTAAAAATAAAAATTATTTAAATGATTTTCTGGTGTTACGAAAATGAAATATGTCAAACACAAACAAAATATTAACACTGACAATAACAATTTCTAAATGAAAAATGTTAAATTTCTAATCAATATTCAAAAAAATCAAGATTATAAACACAACCAATCCTAATTCTTAAAGGATTTGGATAATCAACCTCTAAAAATTATTATCCAATCAAGATGTTAAAATCTTATACAAAATCAATATTTTAAAATCATTCAAAATATTTACATAAAAATAATTTGGGGGAGTTTTTGGGTGGGGGAGATTAATTTATTTTCATATAAAATAATCTATATTATTTTCAAAAATTTTATTGGATTAACTTATCAATTCTATAAATTAAAATATTTTATAGTGTAAGAATTCTATACTAATAAAAATATATAATTTGAAGGTCATTTTATTAAATAGGTATTTCTTGATATTTTATTGTTTGTTAGGATTTTTTTGCTTGATATAGGTTGTTGTTGGTAATAATGATTAAGTCTCTAATCGCGGGTGTTTTTTAAAGAAATAAACGGTTAATCATAAAATATACTTCATTCTCATGAGCGAAGATCGAACCTTGATCTTATAGTTAAGGGATGATGTGAGCAACTACTCCACCATAGCTCATGATTATTTAGCAAGCAAAACCGCATCTTCCAATAGTTTAATGGGCCTTTTTTATTATATTTTTATATAATAACAAATCATGTTTATATAAAATTTCATATTTCTTATAATATAAATATATCAAAACTTTTTACTTTATTTTTTTTATAATATAAAAAATTTGATTTCTCATTCTCCTAACGAAAAGGAATAGAAATAACGTGAAATCATAGTTTTATATCATCCTTTCTCGTTTCAATATTCATCCTTTCTATCCAAAAACAGAGTAAAACTCTGGAATTTTAATCACAAAAATAAAATTAAAGTTCAAAGCTCAATCTCTGGTAATCTTAAATACAAAAAATAAAAGGAAAATCAATTCAAACTGTATTATATAAATTTTGGGTTAAATGTTTTTCATATTATTCGATTTCTTTTCTCTTGTTATAATTTATTATTTAAATAAATTAAAAATGTGGGAAAGAGGGGAAGTCAAACACAGAAAAAAATAAAGCCAATTAGTTGAATTGTGAATGGATTGCAGGGTTGGTGGTGGTTAGAAGGGGAGAAAGGAGTCAAACATAGAAAGAACAAGCGCTGGAAAGAGATAAAGGGCTGCCATATATCTAATGTGGTAGTTAGGGTTTACTTCATAATTTCTTGATATCAATATTATCAAAAATAGAAATAGAAATCTCCATTATATATTTTTTCTAACAATGTTTGATTTTTGGATTCTAATTGAAAATCTGTCCATATAAATATAACGTATTATATTCTATTTCCTACCATCAAATATATTATCAAAAATAGAAATAGAAATCTGCATTAAATATTTTCTAAAAAATATTTCATTCTTAGATTTTAATTGAAAATATGTTCATAAATATATAATGTACTATACTCTACTTCCTACCATCAATCATATTATCAAAAATGGAAATAGAAATCTGCACAAAATATTTTCTTAAAAATGTTCGATTCTTGGATTCTATTTGAAAATCTGTTCATATAAATATAATGTATTGTACTCTCTTTCCTACCATAAACATATTATCGAAAATGAAAATAGAAATCTGCATTAAATATTTTCTTAAAAATGTTTGATTCTTGGATTCTAATTGAAAATCTGTTCATATAAATATAATGTATTGTACTCTCTTTCCTACCATAAACATATTATCAGAAATGGAAATAAAAATCTGCATTAAACATTTTCTCAAAAATGTCTTATTCTTGGATTCTAATTGAAAATCTGTTCATATAAATATAATGTATTATACTCTCTTTCTTACCATCAAATATTTTATAAAAAATGGAAATAAAAATTTGCATTAAATATTTTCTAAAAAATTTCCTATTCTTGGATTCTAATTGAAAATTTGTTCATATAAATATAATGTAGTGTACTCTTTTTCCTATCATCAAACATATCATCAAAAATGGAAATAGAAATCTGCACAAAATATTTTCTTAAAAATGTTCGATTCTTGGATTCTATTTGAAAATATGTTCATATAAATATAATGCATTGTACTCTGTTTCCTACCATCAATCATACTTTTACTTCAAACTAAAAATGACTGTTAAAATGAAATCTGTGTTGACTTTTGTGATTTGGTCCATGTTAGTCATGATCTCTAAAGCACGAATGCCTCGTATTCCAAATGGCTTCAATAGCTTTGCAAACAATGTGAGAATGGAGATGTTAACTCTCGGAAGATCTAATCTACTTCATGATCCTTCTAGTGATAATTTCATCGTAAAGAGAAAAGTACCAAGTGGA